>CM060939.1:130738838-133238838 GCA_030765085.1 Allium cepa
TGCAAACCACATAGTCCAAAGCAACCATGTTTTAGCCATTACCGGTTGATGAGGCCTGAGGTAACGATTGCCTATCGCATAGCACACATTCCACTTTGAATGCCACACTGCCATTCCATGATCACAAACTGATTTCTACAAACTTATAACTCCTGAGCTTGTATGTCTCAGGAAAAGGTGTTAAGCTAAGAGAAGTTGCCTTCTCTGCCACCAAACAGATGATACGTTTATAAAGATGGATCAATGTGATTAGAAATGCAACGTCAGATATTCATCCATATAAGTTGTCCATGAATAGGACAAACCAAAGGTACACTCCTACCGCATCCTTTAGAGAATTACCCCTATAATTAGCACCGAGAAGCCCTTGCATCAAAGATATCAATGAAGAACTATTGCCATATATATATGATATGGGAAGGTTCCCCCGAGGGTAAGTGACAAGTACTCCTACATTCCATTTTCCAAATAGATATTATTCCATGTTATTACAGTCGAACATGTATATTGGTTCGAAGTGGTTTTGGTATAGGAATCACCCAAATCCGACCAAGGTTTGTTTGAACCAATCATCAATAAAAAGATGTTTTTGTAAAGAGGGAATTATTCTTTGATTGATTAATTTCTTTTTATCAAAATATCTTCAAGAGATATATATCTTTAAAACATTTCTTTCTGGTATATACGGAATCATTAAACCTCTCTTTAACTTTCAAATCATTTTCATAAATCATTTTAGAAAACATTATTAAGTAAGTAGGATCATGGACATTAGACTAATTTTACTTAATATCAATTTTCGTATTCAACCTTTACTATCCATCGAATAATGGTGGAATCGCCTTTTAAATTTATATGGATAGTACAGATTCCCTTCTCGAAATTTACTACCAAGTATAAGAAGATTATTTCCTTGCAATCCAAGCTGTTTAAATTTGAAAAACGTATTCTTTTATGCTTAACTTTTTTTGACATTTCGACCTTATTTATCCCTCGTCCAAGAAGAGGCCAGGTAAGCTAGGGCACTGGCTGCTTCTTAACATCTCCTTAGTTTAAGCACCTCCACCCAGATTCCAGATCTCATGAATAGAAAAAATCCAGTCCACTCGTCGGCTTTTAGAGCCAAGATTAAAACATTTATGTATAACTGCTTTTCTTCGCATCATTTATTTACACACTTTTAAACCTTTAAATCATCTTTAGAATATTTGATTAATCTTTTAAAAATATATAAAAGATTAGAAAAGAATGGTTAAGTTTAAAACTGTATTTAAAAAATATTGAAAAGTGCTGCGAAAGGTAAAACGCATCTTTAATCAAAACGACTTTTCTACCATTCGGAAATTCATTTATATAACTCAAATTTCTTTTAAAATATATATAGGATTTATTCCACATATTTAAATAATTTAAAATATAAATTTTAAAGAATCCTTTTTTGGATTACGAACTGCAAAACCGCGATTATTTTGGAAACTGGTTTTTGACTTATTTGAAAATGTACAAGGTGAAATCTTGATTTTCTTTCTTTGTTTGAAAATTATGGATATAATAGTTCAGAAATTTCTTATCATGAAAAATTTCAAGCAATATTCCACTTTATATACTCGCTTAACTTTTAAGGCGCGAAATCATGAACTATAGTTATGTGACACGCTTAGTTTTACTTGTTTACCATTTTCTATTCAAATCTTATAGTGAGAAGTTTATAGGTTTATAAAACGTTATCAAATCATTGCAAAACCATTTCCAAGAGTTTTAGTGATTCCATATCACCTTTTAACTTGATACAAAAAGTGATTTCCTTATGTAATATCTACGTGTATTTATCGAGACTTGCTTGCACAATTAACTACTATAATGAATACCCAATAATTGATGGTCAAACTAATGCAAACCATTTCATATATATTTATAAAGTTTCTCACATTGGTTTTTAATCAGGAAAAAAGGCTATAGCTTTGCTAACTCCTGACTTTAGTTCACAAACTCTTACACCTTAACTCCTTGGTAGCTCAGTCCTTGCTTGGGATGGTGGGAGGTGCTCACAGCCTTGGCTAGGAGAGGAGGAAGGCTCGGCCTTGGGGGCTTAGGGTGGTGGCCGTGGAGAATAAAGAAGGTGTGGAGGAGTTTTCTTTGAGTTATGAAGTGTTTTGATATATATATATATATATATATATATATATATATATATATATATATATATAATAATTTAATATATGTTTGAACTATATTTTGCTATTATTTTGCTAATGCTAGAATACGTGAAATAGAGAGGAAGAAGCTTAAAAATGAAGACGGAAAAGTGAGGAAATAAAGTGGAGATGTTGTGGTGTTTATAGGGAAAGAAGAGGAAAAAATATCTTAGATATTTTATGAACTTACATTATCTCCTTCATCACCACCCACCTCATTCCTTACATCACTTTACATGGCTATATCATGCCCCCTCCATGTGCTTGTACTTTGATGGTAAGTGTTGACTTAGAGAAAGCTTAAGTGTTAAGGAGTTTTAAAAAAATATCTTAGATATTTTAGGTTATATATATTAAATGTATATATACATGTGTGTATGTGTGTTTAGATGCATGTGAATGTCTTCATGTATGCGTAAATGTATTTGTTTATATGTATGTCACATTAAATCTACAACGTTGCACAACTTTTACATGCTAAATCGCTATGAATTTTGATATTGATTCACGGTCATACTTTCACTTCTTATTAATATTTATATATTTGTAAACAAAGTTTAATAATAATATTCCTATTATTTTATAATAATTAAAAAGGCTCATTTAATAATTAAAATAATTATTAAATCATTTAAACTCAATTTAAATTCAAAAATCAATTATTCGGAAATGATGACATTATTAATGATGTCACAAACATATTTTATTTTTTCAAAATTAAATAAATTATTTTGTTACATATTCACATTTATATAGATAAATGAGTATATGTATCCCGCTCTATGCGCATTGTCGGATGGTGAAAGAGCCGTTTATCGATAAAATGGTTTTTGGTAATTATAATGATATTTCTTCCAAGGTATTTATTTTTGTAAATATTTATTCAAAATAAGATTACCAATATTATTTATTATTCAAAACATTATCATTTATGTTAAAATATCTTATATTTGAATATTTCAAAAAAAATTATGAAGTGGCGATTTTGCGGGTCGTTACATACTTCCTCCTTCCCCCTTAGAAGAATTTCATCCTCAAAATTTAGGATAAGAAGAAAATGACTCGAAATGAATATAATATATATATATATGATAAGGGGAAATATATACAAGATATGATAAGTGACCACACCACTGGTGGTGAGTACACTATCTTGATACAACATGCAAATTATACATCAATCCTCACTCATGATAAGCTTTCCTCGTTCTATTTTTTGTTTCCCAAATGCAATTTTCTGCACGACCACTCCATTGGACTTTTACCAATCTCAAAACTTTCCTTCTCATCGTGATCCATGATTTGAACTGATCATCTAGTAACTGCCAAATTTGGTTCAACTTCTAAATATTCTTGAGCAGTCATTTCTATAATATATTCTAGATTATTCACATATTTCCATTGATGGGATACGTGAATGATATTGTGCACACCAGACAACCTTTTGAGCAATTTTACTTGATAAGCTAATGGGTCAATCCGCTCAAGAATGGAAAAATGTCCAATAAATCGAGGTGTTAACTTCCCTACCTGACCAAATCTTGCCACCCCAATCATCAAAGAGACTTTCAAAATTACAAAACCTCCAATTGAGAATTCCTAATTTCTTTGTCTTTGATCTACATAACTTCTTTGCCTTCTCTGGGCTTCTTTCATCTTCTTTCTGAATAAGTATACTTTTTTGAGGCTTCTTGAACCATAACAGGACCAAGTACTAACCGATCTTCGGTTTCGATTCAACATGTTTGGGATCTATATGGACGATCATATAAAGTTTGTACGGTGTCATGCCAATCTTGCTTGATAGCTGTTATTGTAGGAGAATTCCACAAGATGAAGATAGTTTTCCCATGCTCCTCCAAAATCCAAGATGTAAGCTCTCGGAAGATCTTCCAATACTCAATTTACCATTTCAGTGTGTCCATCAGTCTGGGGATGATATGCGATGCTAATACTCAACTCCATTCCTAATGCTTTTTGCAATGCCTCCCAAAACTTATAGGTAAAGATTGGGTTCTCGATCACTGATTATGCTATTTGGGACACCATGCAATCAAACTATTTTCCACATGTATATTTCTACAAGACTTGTAGCTGTTCTCACTGGTTTGGGATAAAGTGTGCACTTTTGGTCAATCGATCTATGATAACCCAAATGCCTTCATTTTCCTTCCTTGATCGAGGTAAGCCGTCGATGAAATCCATCAATATTTGGTCTTATTTCCAAGTCGAAATTTCAAGAGGTTGAAGTCAGCGGTCTTTTGTTGATCTCTCTTGATCTATTGACAAATCACACATCTGCTAACATGAATGGAGATGCCCCTTTTCAAACTTCTCCACCAAAATGTTTGTTTTACGTCTTTGTACATTTTGTTAACTCCGGGGTGAATGTTTAACTTGGATTGATGACATTTGGTCAGCACTTCTTATCTTAAGCTGTAAACATCGGAAACACAAATTCTTCTCTTTAGTCGTGATATCCCACTTTAAAGCTTAAACTTTGTCCTTTGCTTATATCTTTAATAATCCCCTTTAGAAATCAATCTTCTTTTTGCTTGCTGGAAATTCATTCTAGAAGAGTCGAGGTTACTATCAAATAAGGTATAACGGCATGCTTCCTATGTAACGCATCTTCTGCTACGTTGGCTTTCCCAGGTGTATATAAGATACCAAGATCACAAGATGCGAGAAATTCTAGCCAATGTTGTTGTCTCATAATCAAGTCCTTCTGAGTCGATAGAAACTTCAAAGATTTATGATACGTGAAGAGTTTGAACTTTATATCTAGTAAATAGGTTCTCCAAATCTTTAATGCGAACACCACGGATAATAACTCTAGGTCGTGTGTTGCATAATTTTGCTCATGTGTCTTTAACTACCTACTAGCATATGTGATAACATTTCTGTGTTGCATTAGCACTGAACTCACTTCTTCACAAGCATTAGTTTAAACGATTAGACCACCACTTTCATCAATAGTAATTAAGACTGGAGCGGTAGATATCCTTTTCTTGAGTTCCTGGAACGCTTCTTCACATTTAGGGGACCATTGAAATTTAACATCCTTCATATTCAACTTCTTTAAGTGATAGGAAATCTTGGAGAAGTCTTGAATAAATATCCAGTAATATCCTACTTAAAAAGCTACGAACATCCTTCGGAGTTTGGGGCTGCTTCCATTCCATAATGCTTGTAATTTTCCCTAGATCAACTGCGATTCCTTCCTTCGACACAACATGACCAAGGAATCTTACTTCACTTTCAAAAAGTGGCACTTCGATAACTAAGCTTTGGGCACATTTTGCCTTAATATTTCCAGCACAATCTCTAGATGTCTTTCGTGTTCTTCCACCTTTGAATATATAAGAATATCGTCGATAAAAACTAACATGAACTTGTGGAGCACTTCTCTGAATACTCCATTCATAAGTCCACAAAATAAGCAGGCGCATTGATTAGCCCAAAAGGCATAACCAACTGCTCATAGGAATCATTTAGCCCTCTAAATGCAGTTAAAGGAATGCATTCTTCTGCTATCTATAACCGATGGAATCCTATAGGTAGGTCCATTTTTGGAAATACTCGAACACCATGAAGTCTATCAAACAATTCATCAATATGGGGTAAAGGATACTTGTTCTTAATTGTTTTCTTCTTTAGTTCTTGGTAGTCTACATAAAGTCTTAGGGAGATGTCAGACTTTGCAACGAAAACTATTGTTGAGCTCCAACTTGAGCCACTAGGTCTAAAGAGTCCTTTCTTTAATAATTCATCAATTTGATTCTTTAACTCGTTTACTTCCTTAGGGGCCATTCTTTGAAAAAAAATGAAAAACAGACCTCGTACCAGAAATCATGTCGATTCGTAACTCAATTTCCCTATGTGGGGGTAAACTTTTAACTTTCGCAAAAACATCCGAAAATTCCTTAACAATTGGTATTAACTCCAAGTTCATTTGAGATGAATCCAATGCATATATGAAGCTTTCCCTCACTGAACTTGGTTCGTTGCACATTATTTTGTCCAACACCCTTCCAGTTGCCATTTTTAACACCACCATCCGCTTAGTGCAATCTAGAATAGCTCTATACTTAGATAATCAATCCATTACAAGTAGAATTTCAAACCCAATAAAATCAAGTACAAATAGATCGCATAAGAATTTGTGGCTTTGGTAGGTAACTCGAAATTTCTTACAAATCATACAAAGATTGGTGGTACCTCCTATGGGATTAGACACATAAATAGGGTAATCTGCTATTTCTGGGGTAAGTTTTAACTTATCGACCAATTTCTTAGCAACAAAACTATGGGAAGCCCCAATATTAAATAACACTCTAACTTAAATATCATTAACACAAATTTTACCTTCCAAAACTCTCTTTCCCTTTACATCAGTGGAAGTTGAGGATTCGTCTTTGATGGAAAAAACTCGGACCTGTTCTCCCTTCCTTACTGGGCAATCCTTCTTCTTGTTCCTTGGTTATTGACAAATGTAACAGGTTTCTCCTTAAGATTTGGGATTCTTACGGTTGTTGGAAAAGTTGTCCTTTCGTTGACAATTATAACAAGTAATATCCTTCAAATTGTTTTCTTACGGACCTCCTTCTGACTTGGCTTGCTATGGCTACTTCCCAGAATAGTTGAACTTCCTCTTCTTCCAGTTGTTGTTGCAACTTTGAGTTGTGCGCAGATTCTTTTTGTCTAGAGTTTCATATCGGAAACCCATGTCTACCAAATCTACAAAGGTTCCCTTTACATGCCCATTATCCTGTCCTGATATTTCCCCTTCGTCCCAATGATAAAATTTCATTTTTCTTTAAAGGAGTGTCTATAAGACCCGGCCCAATAATTCACTGAACTTGGTGGAATATTCTTCTATGGACATCTTTCCTTACTTTAAATCCATAAAACTCTGATGAAGGCAGGACTTTTGTACAGCTAGCATATATTGTTCTTCCGAGACCTCCTTGAGACTTTTCCATGATAAATTATCTTCTACATCATTCAAAGTAGTGCACTCCCACCAAGCTAGAGCCCCTTCTTTTAACTGCCAAGAAGTTAAGAACCATTTATGCTCATTTCTGATATTCAATACCATAAAAATTCTTTCACAAGAGCAGATCCAAGCCTGAACTTCAATAATGGACTTCGTTTCTTTGAGTGGTTTACCATCCAAACTGGTGTAATCTTTGCATAGAGTAGCAAAGTTAATTTAAGACTACATAGGAATTACCACTTCCTCAATTACTGTAGCATTTGATCAACCATTGGTGGTCGCAGTGTTGCTACCTCCCCTTCGTCCTCTTCAATTAATCATCTCCTACTATCTGCATATAGTAGTGAATCGTCATTTAGAAATATAAACAAAATTGTCTTAAAAAATGGGTATAAATCGAATATACTTATTCGGATAAAATTTCAAATACGTGCTCTCTCAAACTAAACTCATTCTAAGGCATTACTAACCTTATCTCTAATGAGTTGACCCCATCTAGGCTTAGGTATTCACTTAATCATAAGCTTTGATACCAAATGTGATGACTCACCTACTCGACCATCAGAGATCGATACTAATACATCCTCATTATTAATGTGTCGTAAATCTAAGTGGTAGAGAGTTAGATTATCATAAGGTAAAAAAAATAAAGATAGAAGACAAGACAGTAATAGAATCTCACATCATATTAAATTCATAATTATATATATGAATAGTACATGCAATTATTCCAAATTGCTCTATTAGAGTTCTAGTAGGTATTAATCCATCCGGGATTGCATATAAACACGGAACGGGTTTTTACCTTATGCTGACCAAAACAGCTGTCATGAAAAATCTTGGAATATTATTTTTAAGACATCTTTTTGAAAATACTTTTCAAATAAACTTATGAATCTTAGGCAAAATTGTTACATTGACTAAATTCCAGCATACTAGCTACGAAGTAACTTCTACAATCAAATTCTTACAAGGCTCATATTGGGAGTTGGATTCCATACAATAGTAAGGTGAGGGACTACTTTCCATATAGTACATCTCTACAACAATGTACTGAAGATCGACATCTTCGAAACCTCTACGAATCAGAACCGGCCTACCCACAGGCCCATCTGGTGGTGGATAGAACCGAATATGGCATCACCTCGGTCGTAACCGAACCTATCAAGGATCCCATAGCATACACCACATACTCGATAAAGAGAGAGTAATCCAGAAAGATGATTGCCATACCATAATGGTGGTGAACCAAATAACCCTAAAGCAACCACGTTTAGCCATTACCAGTTGATGAGGCATGAGGCAACGATTACCTTTCACATAGCACACATTCCACTTTGAATGCCACACTGCCATTCCATGGTCACATAAGTGATTTCTACAAACGTATAACTCCGGAGCTCGTATGTCTCAAGAAAGGGTGTTAAGCTAAGTGAATTTACTTTCTCCACCACCAAATAGATGATACGTTTATAGAGATCAATCAATATGATTTGAAATGCAACTTCAGATATCCATACATGTTGTCTAGGAATAGGACAAATCGAAGGACACTTAGGATTAGTAGCGAGAATCCCTTGCATTGAAGATATCAAATGAAGAACTACTGCCACATATATATATGATGTGGGAAAATTCCTTCGAGGGTCAGTGGCAAGTAGCCGTACATTCCATCTTCCAAATAGATATCATTCCATGTCATTACTGTCGAACATGTATATTGGTTTGAAGTAGTTTTCGAATAGGTATCACACAAATCCGACCATGATTCATTCAAACCAATCATCAATAAAAAGACTTTTTAGTAAAGAGGGAATTATTCTTAGATTGATTAATTTCTTTTTATCAAAATATCTTGTAGAGATATATATTATTAAAACATTTCTTTCTGTTATATATGAAATCATTAAACCTATCTTTAACTTTCAAAACATTTTCTTAAATCATTTTAGAAAAAATTATTGAGTAAATAGGATCATGAAAATTACACTAATTCTAGTCAATATCAATTTTTGTATTCAACCTTTACTATCCGTCGAATAACGGTGAGTCGCCTTTTAAATTCATATGGATAGGATAAATTCCCTCCTTGGAATTCGATATCAAGCATAAGAAGATTATTTCTGTGCAATCCAAGTTGTTTAAATTTGGAAAATGTAGTCTTTTATACTTAACCCGTTTCTGACATTTCGACATTATCTATCCCGCATCCAGGAAGAGGCCAGGTAAGCCAGGGCACTAGTTTCTCCTGAACATCTTCTTAATTTAAGCACCTCAACCCAAATCCTAGATCTTATGATAAGAAAAAATGCAGTCCACTCGTCGGCCTTTAGAGCCAAGATTAAAACATTTGCGTATAACAACTTTTCTTCAAATCGTTTATTTAAACTCTTTTAAACCTTCAAATCATCTTTATAACACTTGATTAATCTTTCAAAAACATTTATAAAAGATAGGAAAAGAATAGTTAAGTTTAAAACCATATTTAAAAAGTAATTAAAAAGTGCTGCAAAAAGTGCTGCGAATAGTGTTTTAAAAGCTTCTTTAATCAAAATGACTTTACTATCATTCAGAAATCCATTTACATAAATCAAATTTCTTTTAAAAGATTTATAGAATTTATTCTACATTTTAAAGAATTTGAAAATATAAATTTTAAAGAATCCCTTTTTGGATTCTGAACTGCAAAGCCGCAATTATTTTGAAAATTGGTTTTGGACTTATTTGAAAACCTACAAGGTGAAATCTTTATTTTCTTCTTCTTTGAAAATTATGGGTATAATAGTTTGAAAAATTCTTATCATGAAGAATCTCGAGCTATATTCCACTTTATATATTCATTTGACCTTTATGGTGTGAAATCACAAACTAACGTTACACGACGCGCCTAGTTTTGATTCGTTTACTATTTTCTATTCAAATCTTGTCATGACAAGTTTATATGTTTATTAAACATTATCGAATCATTTCGAAACCATTTTCAAGAGTTTTGATGATTCCATGTCACCTTTTAACTTGATTGGAAAGTGATTTTCTTATGTAATATCGATGTGTATTTATCAAGACTTGTTTACATCATTAACTACTATAATAAACATCCAGTACTTGATAATCAAAGAAATGCAAATAATTTTAATAATATCACATCGTACGAAGTTTGTGTGTGTGTATATAATATATATAAGGTTTCTCACATCGGTTTTTAATCGGAAAAAAAGGTTATACCTTTGCTAACTCGCGTCTTTGGCTCACAAACCCTTGCACCTTGGCTCCAGATGGCTCGGCCCTTGCTTGGGATGGTGGGAGATGCTCATGGCCTTGGATAGGAAAGGAGAAAGGCTCGGCCTTGGAGGCTTAGGGTGGTGGTCGTGGAGAATAAAGATGGAGACGAGGAGTTTGCTTTGAGTTTTAAAGTGTTTATATATATATATATATATATATATATATATGTGTATGTATGTATGTATGTACGTATGTATGTATGTATGTATGTATGTATGTGTATGTATGTATGTATGTATGAATGTATATGTGTGTGTGTATGTATGTATGTATGTATGTATGTATGTGTGTGTGTGTGTGTGTGTATGTGTGTCTGTGTGTATGTGTGTATGTGTGTATGTGTGTATGTGTGTGTGTATTATAATTTAATTTATAATTGAACTATAATTTTCCATTATTTTGATAAGGCTAGAAGACATGAAAGTAGAGAGGAAGAAGCTTAGAAATAAAGAAGGGGTAGTGAAGAAATGAAGTGGAGATGGTGTGGTATTTATAGGGAAAGAAGAGGGAAAAATATCTTAGATATTTTGTGCACTTACGTCATCTCGTTCATCACCACCCACCTCCCTCCTTACATCACCATACACACCCATGTCCTTCCCTCTCCATGTGCTTGTACTTTGATGCTAAGTGTTGACTTGAAGAAAGCTTAAGTGTTAAGGAGTTTTAAAAAATATCTTAGATATTTTAGGCTATATATATTTAAATGTATATATGTATATGTGTGTGTATATGTGACGCCCCACCTCTATACCCACTCTAGCCAAGGACACTATGGGGTAATGCCGTCAACTAGCGCGGAGAATAAGGCCGTTGAGGAGAGACCATCAGCATAATTGCTTTGTGCGAGCACCGGTATGTCAGATAGTACAACACGCATCTAGTTTCAAGGGAAAATCTGACATACCGATACAAACTCAAAGCTACTACCCGATGGCTATATATATATATTCTTCGGAAACAAATACAGAAATAAACATAACACAAATCAGTCACAGATATACATATCATAAAAACGGAAAAAGATATGAATATAACACATGAAAGTGTACAATAGAGTAGTGGTCAAACAAGATCCACAATATCACAAAAGAATAGCTACAAATGCTAGACAAAAGAATATGGATACATCAGTGAGTCTATATCTCAAATGTATACAACAAAAACTACTAATCTAAGTAGTTAGCCAAAACCCAGGGTGATAATCCCAGATGTGAAGTCAAGCAGAAGCACCTGTAACATCTCGGTCTGACCCGAGTATTATTTAATAAGAAAATAATAAACGGATCAGTCTAGCTATAAATGTAAGGACCCGATTCTTCGTCTTCCGAAAATTCAACATCGATACTCACTTTATCGACTGCCGAGCAATCGAATGACGGAAAACCGAACACTTAGGGTTTTAAGAAAAAGAAAAAGACAGAAGAAGAGAGAAAAAGATAGAAAATAGAAAGGAAAGAAGATAGAAAATAGAACGGAACAGAAAACAACAGAACAACATCAGAATCTCACAATTCGCAGCGGAACAACATATAATAATAAATGAATAATCTTTAAACAAAGAACTATATCAGTTATTACATTACATCACATCATATCATCATTACATCAGAGTGTACAACAACATACAACAACAAACAGTGCAGCGGAAAAAGAAATACTATATACTAGTAATACGCCATGCCATCCATCTTGCCTCCAGCAACTCCAGAATATCCAGAATATCCTGATAAACCTAACTCTTGACTACCCGTATGGAAATTGGTGGGCACCCAGAGTTTAGGAAGGAAAACAATAAACTCCGAGTCAGTCATGTGACTGGTGTAAGAACTCAAAACAGTTTATTTATCTTTAAAATCAAAATAGAGGAATATTTTTAAAGTCAATTCGCAATGCTTTTAAAAAGGAGACTACCATAAGGCCTCCCGCACACACACACAATGCAAACGCAGAATCGGAGGAGATTTCTCCTTATGATAGTCAAAGATGCTTGATACGCATTTAAAAGAACATTTGATATTATTATTAGTGCATAGTGTAGAGAAAAATTCATTTCGAAAGTAGAATATAAATCTTAGCCAACATACGACCATTATCGTATGCCTACTATAGCTACCATCCAAACAGTGGGGCGCCACCATAAGTGAATGATAGGTTCTACAACTAATACCGTACAAGGTTTCGTATTGTTTCTTTGGATTTCCAACGAATGATCAGGCCAAGGAACTTCCCATTGCCACATGAGAATGCCTCTGGATGGACATCCCCGAGAACCAAACCGGATCTCTACCAACACAAGGCCGGGTTACCCCTAATTGAGTAACAACTGACCGAATATGCCATCCCCCGGTCCTTTGGGACCTTTCAACCGAGCGCTCGCAATCAATTCACACAATCATAAAGTGTTTTCAACATGAGTAAGTATCTGGGCTCCATGCCATGATACCACCCTTTTCCAGAAGGAAATGCACATATCCTAAAGGGCGCTACCCCTCATAACCTTGCTGCATCTTTCCTGTTTTGACCACTCCCGAGGTGTGAGGCTCGACGAAGTCACGTCCACAAAAACATACTTTATACAAAAGCCATGCTTTGGGTCAACAAATGATCATAGAAATGATCACCAGGATAGACGATCAAATAAATGATCCTATCACAAATAATCAACACAATGATCATTTCACAGCAACACTCAGCATGTCACATTACCAAATTGGGAATATATCGCTGATAACATTCAACTACATAACCTCTGAGCTCGTACGTCTCAGAGAAGGGTGTTAAGCTAAAAGAATAAATTCTCCGCCACCAACAGAAATATATTTGAAAGAAATCTGCTTTATATCTCAATTTGTAATGTCAGACATACAATCCATACAAGTCTGTTCCGGGCTCGAACAAAACCGAAGGCACTTACAAAGAAGTCCTTGCAATCCGGATAATCTCTAATCACGTCTGGACTTCCCATCACATATGGAGTCTCTATACCGTAGCTACTCAGTGCAAAGACAATCGACGAGTTGTCCTTTCGCTTTCAAAAAGATCCGGTCTTCAACACCGGTCTTCAAATGCAATTCATAACGACGTATCACATATTCGGAATGGGTTATACGACCCCATGGTCCTTTCCCGGTTAATCCGAATAGTGAGCGCTTATTCAAAAATAAGTGTGGCATTCAAATTCAAACAAATCACATCAATTACCCATACAAAGGGAAATATTGATAGTCGGTTATTGAACTATCAATGGATATGCACACATCACCAGTTTCCAAATAATTTTCCAAATTATTTATTTTCCAAAAAATCATATCTTTACAAGATATATAATTTTCACACTTCAAAAATAAATCAATATTTATTTTTAATCAAATTCCACTTTCTTTTATAAATTCCATATTGAATTTACATTTCACAATATCTATGAATATACGATTTCAATTATTCATTTCAATTTATCTTCAAAAAGATAAATTCTCAAAATATTCCCTTTATATTGGAAAGCATTTCCATACTTATTTATTAAGTAATTCATGAACTTATTTATTTTCAACACTTGGAAAATATTCAATATACTTCAATCAAGATTAAGTATATATTTCATTCTTTAAGGAAATCATTCTCTTAACATATTTATTTGGGCCAAAACGAATGTTGCGTAAAACATCGTTACGACAACCCAAAATCACTAGTATAGGGATTTGACATTAAAATAGATATATAAATCCCAATACTATACAAAACATTTCCTTTCGGAAATCATTTACTATAACAATAGTGTTATAGTCCACCATTTCCTTCTATTTCTCGAAAACATCTATTTCAACAATAAATGTTGAAATCTATGGTTTCGAATCTCAACATATTTAAAGCATCGTTAGATTGTTTTAATTCTATTTAAAACATCAAATCTAAACATTTTCTTTAACATGTTATTCACTATTCAAAAACGTGAATATACTACGTTAACAAATTTCATCCTTTTATTCATTTTATTTTAAAGGATTATTCATAGTCAAAAGTGTGAATATAACTCCATTAATAGGTTTCAACAATTTACTTATCAAAATAAGTCGTTTGCGGATTTATAAAACAACGTTTATAAATTTCTTTATTATCCTATATTCAATTCATAACTCAATTATATACCAAAGGTTCATATTATAAGTTAAATACTTATAATTTATTTGTTTACAAAAATCGTTCTTTTTAACTTCCCAAATTAGAAATCTTATAACTTATAAGATTCAATTATTTATCAAAATATATTCTTTAATAACTTCACAAAATTTATAAATCTTACTATTTATAAATTTCATTTATAACTTCACCGTTTATAATTCTAGAAACTTCATTTATTTATGAAATTCATTCACTTCATTCAAACACTTATAAAAACTCGTTTTATAATCTCAATATTTCAATTTATAAATATCCATTTATAAATCTCTTAATATAAATCAATTTATATTATTCTTTAAAACGTCTTTAAATTCCTTTATAATTTCACCATTTTGATTTATAAGATAATCAAATTATAAATCCTATATTTAAACTTTTCACAATAAATTAAAAAATTCCGATTTAACTATTTTATAAAATCATTAGTCCATATTTCTCAAAAATCATAATTTTTATATAACATTAAAATTATACGTTTATTTATTTAAAATGGATCAATTCCAAAATTATTTTATAAAACGTATACTTTTCAAAAATCACTTTAAAAACATTTTAAAATTCCAAAACTTGGTCCAATGATGTTACACACCAAATAGTCAATCACGACAACAACGACATCATATCTCGATATGATAGTCCAACAAATATCAAAATATCTGAAATCAAATAAATACTGTTGAGGAATCCAGTTGGATCCCTCCAACCTGTTTCCTGCATCCACAAACATTAGCACAATACCAATTCCGCTCCAGTACGGAATTATCGCGGTATATGGGATTTAAAATATTATCCGCTTAATAGACGGCGCAATAGGGTCTCATCCGCTAAAAAATGCGGGAAATCAATAACTCCAATATATATATTGCTATTATATATAATACCAATTTCACTGTTTATGAAATATTCGCGGTATATGTTTTTAATAAATAACATCCGCTTACTAACGGCGCATAATGTCTATTTTAACAATCAATAGATATCAATCATCATTCAAACATGCATTCAAATATTTTAAATCTAACTATTTAAAATAAAATCGAAACTGATTCGATTGAGTGAGAATTTCTCACCTTGATTTCAATTTCGTTTTAGCGATTTATTTCGAATAAAATTAAACGGACGTTTAATTTTACTCGAAATTTTCACTAACTCCAAACGACTCCAATCCAATTCCATCGCGTAGTGCTCGTCCATACGATTCCAACGCAACTGGTTTCGCGCGTTTTCGACCTCGTATGAAAAAGATATGAATTTCACAAGATACACGATTTTTATTATCATAAATTACAACGTATAAAATTATTTTATAAACCTACTCAAATCTCCACCGTAGATCCCAGATCCAACGCCTCTCCATTTATCTTTTCCCCCAACCCTATACGCACGCGACCCTTACAGGAGAAGCCGAACCAAACTCATAAACTAGGGTTTCGAACGCCCCCCATTACGCTTGCCTCCACCTGGATCAACCACCTCCATTTCGTGCGCACGCCCCCACTCCATGCTCGGCCCAAGTGGCTTCGAGCTCGGCCCTTCCTCGGCCTTGAAAACCGTGCATGAACTCGAGGACTTTGAGCTTCGATTGCCGTTGATTGGTGATGAAGTTCGCGATCATAACCATTGAACACGAAGATCTCGCTGAGCTCTACAAGATTCTAGTTGAAAGTTTTATGAATGGTTGCTTGGATTTGAAGAAAACGAGGGAGGAAGTGGAGATGATTTCGGCCATTGATTCCATTAACTGGCGGCTAGGGTTTTAGAGTTTATTTATTTATTTATTTATTTTTTCTAAAGAGAAGGGTGTCTATTTATAGAGAAAAAACGAACACTATTCATCCGGGAATTCCAAACTCCGATTCACGCGCCGTAACCAGCGTTTCTAGGGTTTACCCCGCGTTCTGGACACAATGGAACAGGTTTCGGAAGCTAATTCGGACATCTGTGCGAGTTATGGCAATAAACGTTCAATTTAAATTAAACCGATTTAAACGATTTTCTAGGCGTTTTAATTTGTACCGGACAAACGGTAAATCCGATTGACACGAAATTTGAAACCTTACAATAATATCACATTACGGATCCGATGAAACTGGTTTCGTCGAAATCCGAGACTGTTCAAAAATTGGCTATTTTAACTCGCCAAATTAATATTAAAAACAATTCAATGCGTTTCGAGCTGCTACGATCAAACGATAACGCCGATTGACACGAAAATTGAAACCCGGTAATAACTAACTATTATGGATCTAATGAAACTAGTTTCGTCCAATTCTGAGACTGTTCAAAAATTGACTATTTTCACTAGTCGATTTAAATATTAAAATATTCAATTTTCACAATTTAACTTTTAATTCGATTTTAAAAGTTCTAAAATATCATTCTAACTTCAATATGATAAAATAAAATTTTACAAATCATTTTCAATCATATTTAACCCAATTTTCAACTATTTCCATAATTTAACATATTAAATTATCGATTTAATTATCCAATTAAATCCAATTATTCAAAATAAAATTTATTCGACTTATAAATTCACTTATTAATATTTAAAATTAATTAAATATTCAAATTTTAATTACTAAAAATTCTGGGTCGTTACAATCTTCCCCCCTTAAAAGAATTTCGTCCTCGAAATTATTAAGTAAGAAAAGTTACAGAATTTATTAACTTTCCCAAAATCCATAGTTAAATTTCTTATAATACTTTACTAAGTTTTCAAATCATACTTAGTTATCTTTTCAAAAACAACTACTATTATTTAACTTTCAACTTCAAATCAAAGTTAAAATTTTCAAAATTTTCCAAATTTTCTCAAATTTTTTCTAACGCCTTAAATTTCCGGAAAAATTCGCAATAGTCTCCTTTGCGCGGCTCGATCCGAAAAAAAAATGACAGTATATATATCACAAATATACATCTCATCAAGTAATGAGGCATCCCGAAGGGAAAAAGTATAAAAGTACGGTATGTAATCAGAGATATGTACCTTATATTTTATTAGCAAGCATATACGGCTAATATAGCACGAAAGCGAGCTCCAAATGCGAAGCAAACGCGATCCGCACCTACTAAGCACTCAACAAACAATATGAGAACCATGTATATAGACAAAGTACCAATATACAACATATAGCAACATAATAACTATATATGCCAACATAGCAAATGCAATAAAAGCAATATATTCAACCATCAACCAACTAGCATTCATAACCAATAAATATTCATTTATATTCTCATTAATATTCAATGAAATAGGTTTTCAATTTAATCACATTCGATTCATTAATAGTGGATGTTTTTACTAACATTCATTTTCAATTAGTTTATATTCACTAATTCATATTCAAGTTGGTTCACTTTCAAATCAAATTCAATTCTATTTAAGATTCATTTAACTTCCAATTGAATTTCAATTACTTTAGCTTCCAATTTCATTAATACTTAATGAATTATATACAATCAACCTACTAACAACCATATAACAATCAATGTATATCAATTACAACCAAATTCCTTTGCTTATATTCATTCATTTTGGTTTAATTAAATTGATTTTCATTCAACTATTCAACTTTCAATAACATTAGATTTTAATGAATTAACACTGACATTCATTATTTCATATCAATTAATTTATATTCAATTGATTATCATTCAATCCATTAATTCAATTCAATCCAAAAGTTGAATTTCATTTATAAAACTCAAGTTCACATTTATCACTTCACTTTATTATTTTACTTTGATACTAATATCAACTTCATTCAACATCTCTTAAGTTATACTTCCATTTTATAAACATCACTTTGTTTTACTTAACTTAATTCATTTTTATTACAACTCATATTCATAAATATATCCATATAGTTTCACTTCTTATATATATAAGTTCATTTCACAATTGTAAATCACTTTAATTATAATTCAATTCTTATAATTCATTTGCTTATACAATTATTCTTTTATTTAGATTATTCAAACATCTTACAATAACTTATTTTCACTTTAATAATTCTGAAAAATTATTACTTTATATATAAAATATAATCAAGGTAAAATTATTTCATTTACCCAATTTAAAACAATATCGTGTCGGTTTATCTTGTTTAAGAGTTTAGAAACCCCTTTCTACGATAGTTAGCTAGACTACATCGACTGGAATCTATAAACAATCAACCGATAAGTCAACACAATACAAAACAATTTATATTCACTAACAAATACGCTCTCATAGCTATTATTACACTCAACTCATTCTAGAGCACTACTGACTCTATCTCTAATGAGTAATACCCAACAGAACCATGGTTGTCTCTTAACCATATGCTCCGATACCAGATGTAACGTTTCGCGGTCACAACCGGTAGGCTTTTCAACCATCCCAGCCCCACCGTGGCTTACACTGATATCCCAAACTTGCTTTTACGGCCACCCTTTCGAATGTCACAGCTTCGCCTAACCAACCCCGTAAAGAGGACGTGTGGGGGTAAGAGTCTCCCGTTCGCCACCAAACTGCGAAGCGAGAACCCCCCATCACATATCACCTAGCATAAGCAAGACTGGTGTGAGAACTCAAAACAGTTTATTTATCTTTAAAATCAAAATAGAGGAATATTTTTAAAGTCAAATCGCAATGCTTTTAAAAATGAGACTACCATAAGGCCTCCCGCACACACACACACAATGCAAACGCAGAATCGGAGGAGATTTCTCCTTATGATAGTCAAAGATGCTTGATACGCATTTAAAAGAACATTTGATATTATTATTAGTGCATAGTGTAGAGAAAAATTCATTTCGAAAGTAGAATATAAATCTTAGCCAACATACGACCATTATCGTATGCCTACTATAGCTACCATCCAAACAGTGGGGCGCCACCATAAGTGAATGATAGGTTCTACAACTAATACCGTACAAGGTTTCGTATTGTTTCTTTGGATTTCCAACGAATGATCAGGCCAAGGAACTTCCCATTGCCACATGAGAATGCCTCTGGATGGACATCCCCGAGAACCAAACCGGATCTCTACCAATACAAGGCCGGGTTACCCCTAACTGAGTAACAACTGACCGAATATGCCATCCCCCGGTCCTTTGGGACCTTTCAACCGAGCGCTCGCAATCAATTCACACAATCATAAAGTGTTTTCAACATGAGTAAGTATCTGGGCTCCATACCATGATACCACCCTTTTCCAGAAGGAAATGCACATATCCTAAAGGGCGCTACCCCTCATAATCTTGCTGCATCTTTCCTGTTTTGACCATTCCCGAGGTGTGAGGCTCGACGAAGTCACGTCCACAAAAACATACTTTATACAAAAGCCATGCTTTGGTTCAACAAATGATCATAGAAATGATCACCAGGATAGACGATCAAATAAATGATCCTATCACAAATAATCAACACAATGATCATTTCACAGCAATACTCAGCATGTCACATTACCAAATTGGGAATATATCGCTGATAACATTCAACTACATAACCTCTGAGCTCGTACGTCTCAGAGAAGGGTGTTAAGCTAAAAGAATAAATTCTCCGCCACCAACAGAAATATATTTGAAAGAAATCTGCTTTATATCTCAATTTGTAATGTCAGACATACAATCCATACAAGTCTGTTCCGGGCTCGAACAAAACCGAAGGCACTTACAAAGAAGTCCTTGCAATCCGGATAATCTCTAATCACGTCCGGACTTTCCATCACATATGGAGTCTCTATACCGTAGCTACTCGGTGCAAAGACAATCGACGAGTTGTCCTTTCGCTTTCAAAAAGATCCGGTCTTCAACACCGGTCTTCAAATGCAATTCATAACGACGTATCACATATTCGGAATGGGTTATACGACCCCATGGTCCTTTCCCGGTTAACCCGAATAGTGAGCGCTTATTCAAAAATAAGTGTGGCATTCAAATTCAAACAAATCACATCAATTACCCATTCAAAGGGAAATATTGATAGTCGGTTATTGAACTATCAATGGATATGCACACATCACCAGTTTCCAAATAATTTTCCAAATTATTTATTTTCCAAAAATCATATCTTTACAAGATATATAATTTTCACACTTCAAAAATAAATCAATATTTATTTTTAATCAAATTCCACTTTCTTTTATAAATTCCATGTTGAATTTACATTTCACAATATCTATGAATATACGATTTCAATTATTCATTTCAATTTATCTTCAAAAAGATAAATTCTCAAAATATTCCCTTTATATTGGAAAACATTTCCATACTTATTTATTAAGTAATTCATGAACTTATTTATTTTCAACACTTGGAAAATATTCAATATACTTCAATCAAGATTAAGTATATATTTCATTCTTTAAGGAAATCATTCTCTTAACATATTTATTTGAGCCAAAACGAATGTTGCGTAAAACATCGTTACGACAACCCAAAATCACTAGTATAGGGATTTGAAATTAAAATAGATATATAAATCCCAATACTATACAAAACATTTCCTTTCGGAAATCATTTACTATAACAATAGTGTTATAGTCCACCATTTCCTTCTATTTCTCGAAAACGTCTATTTCAACAATAAATGTTGAAATCTATGGTTTCGAATCTCAACATATTTAAAGCATCGTTAGATCGTTTTAATTCTATTTAAAACATCAAATCTAAACATTTTCTTTAACATATTATTCACTATTCAAAAACGTGAATATACTACGTTAACAAATTTCATCCTTTTATTCATTTTATTTTAAAGGATTATTCACAGTCAAAAGTGTGAATATAACTCCATTAATAGGTTTCAACAATTTACTTATCAAAATAAGTCGTTTGCGGATTTATAAAACAACGTTTATAAATTTCTTTATTATCCTATATTCAATTCATAACTCAATTATATACCAAAGGTTCATATTATAAGTTAAATACTTATAATTTATTTGTTTACAAAAATCGTTCTTTTTAACTTCCCAAATTAGAAATCTTATAACTTATAAGATTCAATTATTTATCCAAATATATTCTTTAATAACTTCACAAAATTTATAAATCTTACTATTTATAAATTTCATTTATAACTTCACCGTTTATAATTCTAGAAACTTCATTTATTTATGAAATTCATTCACTTCATTCAAACACTTATAAAAACTCGTTTTATAATCTCAATATTTCAATTTATAAATATCCATTTATAAATCTCTTAATATAAATCAATTTATATTATTCTTTAAAACGTCTTTAAATTCCTTTATAATTTCACCATTTTGATTTATAAGATAATCAAATTATAAATCCTATATTTAAACTTTTCACAATAAATTAAAAAATTCCGATTTAACTATTTTATAAAATCATTAGTCCATATTTCTCAAAAATCAACTTTTAACTATATTTCTCAAAAATCATAATTTTTATATAACATTAAAATTATACGTTTATTTATTTAAAATGGATCAATTCCAAAATTATTTTATAAAACGTATACTTTTCAAAAATCACTTTAAAAACATTTTAAAATTCCAAAACTTGGTCCAATGATGTTACACACCAAATAGTCAATCACGACAACAATGACATCATATCTCGATATGATAGTCCAACAAATATCAAAATATCTGAAATCAAATAAATACTGTTGAGGAATCCAGTTGGATCCCTCCAACCTGTTTTCCTGCATCCACAAACATTAGCACAATACCAATTCCGCTCTAGTACGGAATTATCGCGGTATATGGGATTTAAAATATTATCCGCTTAATAGACGGCGCAATAGGGTCTCATCCGCTAAAAAATGCGGGAAATCAATAACTCCAATATATACATATGCCAATATATATATTGCTATTATATATAATACCAATTTCACTGTTTATGAAATATTCGCGGTATATGTTTTTAATAAATAACATCCGCTTACTAACGGCGCATAATGTCTATTTTAACAATCAATAGATATCAATCATCATTCAAACATGCATTCAAATATTTTAAATCTAACTATTTAAAATAAAATTGAAACTGATTCGATTGAGTGAGAAGTTCTCACCTTGATTTCAATTTCGTTTTAGCGATTTATTTCGAATAAAATTAAACGGACGTTTAATTTTACCCGAAATTTTCACTAACTCCAAACGACTCCAATCCATTTCCATCGCGTAGTGCTCGTCCATACGATTCCAACGCAACTGGTTTCGCGCGTTTTCGACCTCGTATGAAAAAGATATGAATTTTACAAGATACACGATTTTTATTATCATAAATTACAACGTATAAAATTATTTTATAAACCTACTCAAATCTCCACCGTAGATCCCAGATCCAACGCCTCTCCATTTATCTTCTCCCCCAACCCTATACGCACGCGACCCTTACAGGAGAAGCCGAACCAAACTCATAAACTAGGGTTTCGAACGCCCCCCATTACGCTTGCCTCCACCTGGATCAACCACCTCCATTTCGTGCGCACGCCCCCACTCCATGCTCGGCCCAAGTGGCTTCGAGCTCGGCCCTTCCTCGGCCTTGAAAACCGTGCACGAACTCGAGGATTTTGAGCTTTGATTGCCGTTGATTGGTGATGAAGTTCGCGATCATAACCGTTGAACACGAAGATCTCGCTGAGCTCTACAAGATTCTAGTTGAAAGTTTTATTAATGGTTGCTTGGATTTGAAGAAAACGAGGGAGGAAGTGGAGATGATTTCGGCCATTGATTCCATTAACTGGCGGCTAGGGTTTTAGAGTTTATTTATTTATTTATTTATTTTTTTCTAAAGAGAAGGGTGTCTATTTATAGAGAAAAAACAAACACTATTCATCCGGGAATTCCGAACTCCGATTCACGCGCCGTAACCAGCGTTTCTAGGGTTTACCCCGCGTTCCGGACACAATGGAACAGGTTTTGGAAGCTAATTCGGACATCTGTGCGAGTTATGGCAATAAACGTTCAATTTAAATTAAACCGATTTAAACGATTTTCTAGGCGTTTTAATTTGTACCGGACAAACGGTAAATCCGATTGACATGAAATTTGAAACCTTACAATAATATCACATTACGGATCCGATGAAACTGGTTTCGTCAAAATCCGAGACTGTTCAAAAATTGGCTATTTTAACTCGCCAAATTAATATTAAAAACAATTCAATGCGTTTCGACCTGCTACGATCAAATGATAACTCCGATTGACCCGAAAATTGAAACCCGGTAATAACTAACTATTACGGATCCAATGAAACTGGTTTCGTCCAATTCTGAGACTGTTCAAAAATTGACTATTTTCACTATCGATTTAAATATTAAAATATTCAATTTTCACAAATTAACTTTTAATTCGATTTTAAAAGTTCTAAAATATCATCCTAACTTCAATATGATAAAATAAAATTTTACAAATCATTTTCAATCATATTTAACCCAATTTTCAATTATTTCCATAATTTAACATATTAAATTATCGATTTAATTATCCAATTAAATCCAATTATTCAAAATAAAATTTATTCGACTTATAAATTCACTTATTAATATTTAAAATTAATTAAATATTCAAATTTTAATAACTAAAAATTCTGGGTCGTTACAATAAATATCAGATGAAATGATATAGAATAAGAGATATGACAAGAACATATGATAATCATAAAGCCATACTGTGATAAGTATGCAATTGTAAATTAACTAGGGATTAATCAATATCACAAGAATCTTCTCAAAGATCAAAAGGAATGTCATACTCTTTATTTTTATTCACCAAAACCATAAATATTGACAATAATATCAATGCTAATCACAAAAGTTAATGACACACAAATTCACCAATGCACAAATATTGATAAAACTTATCAACGTAAATCACGAAAATTGGTGAAACACAAATTCTAGAAATCATCAATGGAAATCCAGAAATCACAAAAAGGGGGAGGCCTATCACAAAACGGGAGCATGAAAACTCACCAACATGTGTATCACAAAATGGAATGCTATTCCATGGTTGCTAACCATTAATTTTGAGTCGAAGCTCCACAAAACGCCCCGAAGACCATGGGTCGCTACCCCACCAAATTGAGCCGAAGCCCCACAGAAACGGGGTATAGTCTCCCTTGTAGAAAAAGAGACATCGCACATTTGCTAGTCTAAATCACAAAAATGATCATCAACGATCATCAAGAAGTGTTAATTACAGTAAGCTAGTAAATATATAAGCTTAGCTTCATGTCCCATAACCACTAGCTTAACTTAAATATTTACGAACAAATTGTAGATCTCCACTCAAAAACTGTCACAAGAGGTTCAATCGAACAAGTCCAAGAACTAACCGGCGAAGTAAACGCAAGCATTTCATACCATTTGTTTTACTAAGCCGTTTAATTAGATTTCTCGTACGAGTGAGATAAAGTGACAAATCACAAAATGATTGTAGAAACAATAAACCACAAAAATTCACATTCGAAGACATGAATAAAAATCCAAAGGACTCGATTCCAAATCCATCAAAGTGGAAATACCCTTGCGACTTAACAGCCACGACTTACGACTTAACATAAGTCAACACAAGAAATCGACGGCTCAACACATGCGACTCCACGGCAGTCGACCCAAGGGATCAGCGACTTAAGTGATATGGAACGACCAACATATGGCACGACCTATGCATGGAACGACCTAAGGAACAAGAGACCTAACCAATGCCAGCGGCATAACAGGTCGAGCGGCCCAAGTGATGCGAGAAACCAAAGAGATGCGGCTAACATATGGCCGACCTAAGTGGTTGCGACCTAAGTTTGGCACGACCAAGCCGAGCGACTAAAGTAAGGAGTTGGGGCATAAGGATGCAAGCAACCTAAGATGAACGTGCGACTTAACAGAAAGCGTGCGGCCTAACATGGGGCGACCTAGGTGGTGCGAGTTATACCAGGAGCGACCTAGCACGGCGCGACCTAGCATGGCGCGACCAAATCAATGCCGAGCGACTTAAGGAACTCGCGGCCTAAGGAGGTGAGCAGCCTAAGGATGGTGCGACCTATATGCACGCGCGACTTAATGGGCCGAGCGACCTAACATGAGCGACCTAACTGCAGGTCGAGGGGAAATGGTGCAGGCCGAACGACCTAGGGAACAAAAGTGCCAAACTCTCTCAATTTGCAATCGAATGAGCGCGAACGCTAGGGGATTACGCCCATCGGCTACCCGGTCCTATGGGCTCCTCGACGCATCACCAAAAACGTGTTCAAACATCAAAGTTAGGATTTTTAAAGATTTGAACCCAAAACACTAAAAATTGGGATTTTCACCAATTCAACCCAAACCAAGAGCAAATGCGTATGAAAAAGTGTTAGGAATTCATACCCAACAATCAAAGATAGTCATAGACAAAGATGTGAGATAAAAATCTCACCTTTACACAAGATCAATGAAGAAGAAGCTTAAAAGCAAAGGAAGAATCAATGGCTTCTCTTTGAATTTGGAGTTAGATGTTGGATTTGCAAATGAACTAGAGCTTGGAGTTTTAATTTCCAATTCCTTCCTCCATTTTTGATGAAGCTTGAGTGTTAGGAAATGAAAGTGAAGTTATGAAGGGAAGGGGGTTGAGTTAGAATTAATAATTTAGACTAATGGGCTAAACCAAACCCAAAGCCCAAAGTGAAAAAGTGGCAAAATTCCACTAACCCCAAACATATCAAAGTTTATACTCAAAAAGATCGCAAACGGCGTTTTGGACCCAATGGAAGAGGTCCAGAGTCCTAATTCGACCGTATGCAAAAAGTAACTTTTCGGACTAAAATCCGACTAACGATAAAATATTTAAATAAAATATTTAAATATTCAATCGTAAAACATGCGGGTTGTTACAGACTTCCTTCCTTAAAGAAATTGTGTCCACTCAATATTTAAGAAGAAAATATAAGGTAATAACCATGAAAGCATGTCAACACAAAAGAAATTTGAAATAAGAAATTCACCTCAAAGAGCACGGGAAAGTAAGTACGGATGTGTTCGCTCGATGAACTCTCTAGACTCCCAAGAGCAATCCTTAGGATTTGAGGACCATTGAACTTTAACAAGCGGAACATCTTTATTTCGAAGGCGTTTGACCTCCGAAGCAATAATATGAATAGGATGTTGCTCGTAAGTTAAATTAGGCGAAACTTCAATTTCTTCCACAACACCGGGCTCAAGAATAGAATTGGAACCTCGAAGGCATTTCTGTAATTGAGAAACGTGAAATACGTCATGAATAGCAGAAAACTGAGTCGGTAATAAAAGGCGATAAGCCATGGAACCAATACGTTCGGTGATAGGAAATGGCCCAATATATCGAGGCGCTAATTTTCCCGATCGACTGAAACGTACAACACCCTTCATAGGTGAAACACGAATAAACACAAGATCTCCCACAGAAAATTCTAATTTCCTTCTCCGGTTATCGGATAGGATTTTTGTCTACTCTGGGCTTCTTTCATCCTATGACGAATAAGGTCAATCTTCTCTATGGAATCACGAATAAAATCTGGACCTAAAACCAGCTTCTCACCGGCCTCAAGCCAACAAGAAGGAGATCGGCATGGTCTTCCATAGAGTGCCTCGAAAGGTGACATACCAATACTAGATTGGAAGCTATTATTATAGGAAAACTCAACAAGAGAAATATGATCTTCCCAACTTCCACCAAAATCAAGAACACATGCACGAAGAAGATCTTCAAGAGTTTGATTCACACGCTCGGTTTGTCCATCGGACTGGGGATGATAAGCGGTGCTAAAATTAAGCTTCGTTCCCAAAGCTTTTTGAAGACTCTTCCAAAATCCACGAGTAAACAATGGATCACAATCACTAACAATAGAAGAAGGAACTCCATGCAATTTTACAATTTCTTTAATAAAGAGTTTGGCAAAGAGAGGAACGGTTCGATTGGACCAAACGGGAATAAAATGGGCAGATTTAGTAAGTCTATCGACTATCACCTATAAGCTATCATGACCCGAACGAGAACGGGGAGGGTCGTCTATAAAATCCATGGAAATTTGGTCCCACTTCCAAATTGGAATTTCTAAAGGTTGCAATAGCCCACCAGGCCTTTGATGTTCGGCCTTGACAAGTTGGCAAGTCATGCAACACTTAACAAAGTTAGCAATATCAGATTTCATTCCCTCCCAATAATAAAGTCGCTTCATATCCGCGTACATTTTATTACTACCGGGATGAATGGTAAATTTAGAACGATGAGAATCTTCTAAAATATCTTTACAAAGATCACTAATATTAGGCACGATAAGTCTACCAAATTTTCGAGTGCCGCCACGAGAATCAATATCAAAGTCTTTCAAACCTTCAATATCAATTTTATCCCTAAAATTTTGGCCAAGAAGAGCCAATTCGAGATCTAGCTTTTGAGCTACAAGAATGCGGTCTATAAGAGAAGGATGAGCCTCAAGGCTACACAAAACAAGAGATGAACATAAATCGGAAACACGATCTCGAATCTCACAAGAGGATAAAATTCCGAGATCATTCCATTCGGATATCATCATGGAAACAACCGCTTGTTGCTTGCGACTAAGTGCATCGGCAACTAGATTTCCCTTTCCGGGAGTATAAAGAATGTCAAGATCATAAGATGCAAGGAACTCGAGCCACCGTTGTTGACGCAAATTAAGTTCCTATTGGGAAAATAGATACTTCAAAGATTTATAATCGGTATAGAGAATAAATTTCTCTCCCAAAAGATAATGACGCCAAATACGAAGGGGGAAAACAATAGCCGCGAGCTCTAAATCATGTGTGGCATATCTAGTCTCAGCAGGCTTCAATTGCCTAGAAGCATAAGCAATAACACGTTCTCTTTGCATAAGAACGGCACCCAAACCAATGCGACTAGCATCGGTATAAACAATAAAATCTTGATTCCCCTCGGGAATAACAAGAATAGGAGCATCAGAAAGGAGTTCTTTTAATTTCTAAAAAGAAGCTTCGCATTTGTCCGACCAAAGGTATTTAACACCTTTCTTTGTCAAGCTAGTAAGAGGCATGAAAATTTTTGAAAAGTCTTTTATAAAACGACGGTAATAGCCCGCCAATCCAAGGAAGCTACGGATCTCCGTCACACTCCCCGGTCTCTTCCAAATTTGAATCGCTTCAATCTTTGAAGGATCCACGAAAATTCTGGATTCGGAAATAATATGACCGAGAAACTTCACACGAGATTGCCAAAAGTGGCATTTAGAAAATTTTGCTTTTAATTGATTACTGCTAAGAGTTTCCAACACAATCCGAAGATGCTTTTCATGCTCCTCCTCGATTTTTGAATACACAAGAATATCATCAATAAAGATGAGAACAAACCGATCGAGGAAGTATTTGAAAACTCTATTCATAAGGTCAAAGAAATAAGCCGGAGCATTCGTTAAACCAAATGGCATAACAAGCCATTCATAAGATCCATAACGAGTACGGAATGATGTCAAAGGAATGCTATCCTCTGCAATACGAAGATGATGAAAATCGGTAGCGAAGTCTGATTGTGAAGAGACTCTAGCACCACTAAGTTGATCAAGTAAATCATCAATCCAAGGTAAAAGATATTTATTCTTGATAGTAAGATCATTAAGCTTGCGGTAGTCAACGCAAAGCCTAAGTGTACCATCAAATTTCTTCACAAAAATAGCTGAAGCTCCCCAAGGTGAGGAACTAGAGCGAATAAATTGCTTCATCTCCAATTCGGATAATTGTTTGTGCATCTCCTCGTTTTCTTTATTGGACATACGATAAGGAGGATGAGTAATAAGTTGAGCTCCAGGGATGAGATTAATTTTGAACTTAATTGCTCGCATAGGTGGTAATCCTAAAACGGGCTCAAATATGTCGGAAAATTCATGAACAACGTGAATAAGAGAAATAATATCTTCCTCGTCATCATTATCATCATCATGAGGATTTAAAGAATATAAAGATGCCACCAAGCTGGAATCAGAATCTCTAAGGTTAATAGAAACATGCTTAACAGATTGAGGATGTCGAAGATGAATAGTCCGCTCAGGACATAGGATTTGGGCTTCATAACGGTTAAGCCAATCCATTCTCAAAATCATTCCAAAGCCTAAGTAGCGCATAACATGCAAATCGGCCCGGAAAGAAAAATCACACAAAATAATCTCGACATCTTTACACAATAAACTGATTTTTGCGGATCCACCAACCAGATTCGCAATTCTCAAAGAAGTCATCAAACACAAAACATCCAAAGAAAAAGTATCAACAAGTTCTTTTGAAATAAAAGAATGGGACGCACCCGTATCAAAAAGAACTCGAATAGGATGATCACGAAATAAAATAATGCCATCAAGGATAGAATGAGAAATACCTTGACCACCAGATGTGTTGCCAGGGGCTTGAGCAACATTAAGCTTTCCCTCCTTCCTGTTTTGAAGTTTGGGACATGAAGATATATAATGGTCTGGGCTTTTGCAATAGCGACAAGCATGGGGCTTTGAACATTTATTCGCATAATGGTCCTCAGAACCACAATTGTAGCATTGCCCACGACTAGAGGTAGAAGTCTTTGCCACCGAATTTGCTTGCTTCCCTTTCTTATTGGGATAAGGACCTTTGAACTTATTAGGACTTTTCTTGTTGTTAAAGTTCAGTTTGGCACCCATAACTTCAACATCACTCTCCCTATCTGCCTCTTCAAGTCGAAGAGCGATATCAATGAGTTGATCAAAAGAAACTTCTAATTTTAGAAGTAATGGCTTTTTGAGATTTTTATTCAAGCCATAGACAAATCTTTGGTTTTTCTTCAATGGGGTGTTTATGTATTCGACCCAGTATTTAGAAAGTGACTCGAATGATGCGACAAAGTCTGGCACGGAAGATTCACCTTAAACAAGGTCAATGAAACGGCGAGCCAAAGTCACCTTCTCGGCTTCTAGCATAAATTTTAACTCGAAGCGTTCCCGGAATTTCTCCCAAGTAAGATCCGCTTCATTTATTTCAGAAATTAGAAGCTCATACCAATCTAATGCTCTTTCTTGGAGCATACTAAAGGCCACCTGAACTCGGTGAAGATCAATAAGATTCATGCGAGAAAAGATTCGATCGCATGTTCTTAGCCAAGCCTGGACTTCAATAATAGTTTCAGAACCTTTGAATGGCTTTCCACCCAAATTGGTATAATCGTTGCACAAACGTGCAAATCTAGACTTAGGGTGAGTAGACTCCGGATTAGATCCGGCTGCTTGAGCATTCCTTACTAGATCAAGAAGCTGCTGGGTAGACATAAATACTCCATCTTGGGGAGTAGCACTAGATTGACCGGCGCTGGGATGGCCAGGTCTAACCATTTCTCTTCCTTTTGAAAGAAAGAAAGAAAGAAGAAGGATAAGGTTATTCACCAAATAAATATCAAGCAATCTTGATAGATAAAATAAGGAATCATAAAGAAAATAGGATGAATCGGTATGAAGACTCGAATTAAATCCTAAAGCACGACTCCTAAGATGGACTTAGGACGATGATCCTTGTTAAATTATTCTACATTGCTCCGAAGTTTGGCTCTGATACCAAGCTGTGACGCCCCACCTCTATACCCACTCTAGCCAAGGACACTACGGGGTAATGCCGTCAACTAGCGCGGAGAATAAGGCCGTTGAGGAGCGACCATCCGCGTAATTGCTTTGTGCAAGCACCGGTATGTCAGATTGAACAACATGCATCTAGTTTCAGGGGGAAATCCGACATACCGATACAAACTCAAAGCTACTACTCGATGGCTATATATATTCTTTGGAAACAAATATAGAAATAAACATAACACAAATCAGTCACAGATATCCATATCACAAAGGCGGAAAAAGATATGAATATAACACATGAAAGTGTACATTAGAGTAGTGGTCAAACAAGATCCACAATATCACAAAAGAATAGCTACAAATGCTAGACAAAAGAATATGGATACATCAGTGAGTCTATATCTCAAATGTATACGACAAAAAATACTAATCTACATAGTTAGCCAAAAGCCAGGGTGATAATCCCAGATGTGAAGTCAAGCAGAAGCACCTGTAACATCTCGGTCTGACCCGAGTATTATTTAATAAGAAAATAATAAATGGATCAGTCTAGCTACAAATATCAGATGAAATGATATGGAATAAGAGATATGACAAGAACATATGATAACCATAAAGCCATACTGTGATAAGTATGCAATTGTAAATCAACTAGGGATTAATCAATATCACAAGAATCTTCTCAAAGATCAAAAGGAATGTCATACTTTTTATTTTTATTCACCAAAACCATAAATATTGACAATAATATCAATGCCAATCATAAAAGTTAATGACACACAAATTCACCAATGCACAAATATTGATAAAACTTATCAACGTAAATCAACGAAATTTGGTGAAACACAAATTCTAGAAATCATCAATGGGAATCCAGAAATCACAAAAAGGGGGAGGCCTATCACAAAACGGGAGCATGAAAACTCACCAACACGTGTATCACTAAATGGAACGCTATTCCATGGTTGCTAACCATTAATTTTGAGCCGAAGCTCCACAAAACGGCCCGAAGACCATGGATTGCTACCCCACCAAATTGAGCCGAAGCTCTACAGAAACGGGGTTTAGTCTCCCACGTAGACAAAGAGACATCGCACATTTGCTAGTCTAAATCACAAAAATGATCATCAACGATCATCAAGAAGTGTCAATTACAGTAAGCTAGTAAATATATAAGCTTAGCTTCATGTCCCATAACCACTAGCTTAACTTAAATATTTACGAACAAATTGTAGATCTCCACTCGAAAACTGTCACAAGAGGTTCAATCGAACAAGTCCAAGAACTAACCGGCGAAGTAAACACAAGCGTTTCATACCATTTGTTTTACTAATCCGTTTAATTAGATTGCTCGTACGAGTGAGATAAAGTGACAAATCACAAAATGATTGTAAAAACAATAAATCACAAAAATTCACATTCGAAGACGTGAATAAAAATCCAAAGGACTCAATTCCAAATCCATCAAAGTGGAAATACCCTTGCGACTTAACAACCACAACTTACGACTTAACATAAGTCAACACAAAAAATCGGCGGCTCAAAACATGCGACTCCACGGCAGTCGACCCATGGGATCAGCGACTTAAGTGATATGGAACGGCCAACATATGGCATGACCTATGCATGGCGCGACCTTAGGAACGAGCGACATAACCGATGCCAGCGGCATAACAGGCCGAGCGACCCAAGTGATGCGAGCAACCAAAGAGATGCAGCCAACATATGGCCGACCTAAGTGGTTGCGACCTAAATTTGGTGCGACCAAGCCGAGTGACTAAAGTAAGGAGTTGGGGCATAAGGATGCAAGTGACTTAAGATGAACGTGCGACTTAACAGAAAGCGTGTGGCCTAACATGGGGCGACCTAGGTGGTGCGAGTTATACCAGGAGCGACCTAGCACAACGCGACCAAATCAATGCCGAGCGACTTAAAGAACTCGCGGCTTAAGGAGGTGAGCGGCCTAAGGATGGTGCGACCTATATGCATGCGCGACTTAATGGGACGAGCGACCTAACTGCAGGCCGAGGGCAAATGGTGCAGGCAGAACGACCTAGGGAACAAAAGTGCCTAACTCTCTTAATTTGCAATCGGACGAGCACAAACGCTGGGGGATTATGCTCATCGGCTACCTGGTCCTATGGGCTCCTCGATGCATCACCAAAACCGTGTTCAAACATCAAAGTTAGGATTTTTAAAGATTTGAACCCAAAACACTAAAAATTGGGATTTTCACCAATTCAATCCAAACCAAGAGAAAATGCATATGAAAAAGTGTTAGAAATTCATACCCAACAATCAAAGATAGTTATAGACAAAGATGTGAGATAAAAATCTCACCTTTACACAAGATCAATGAAGAAGAAGCTTGAAAGCAAAGGAAGAATCAATGGCTTCTCTTTGAATTTGGAGTTAGATGTTGGATTTGCAAATGAACTAGAGCTTGGAGTTTTAATTTTCCATTCCTTCCTCCATTTTTGATGAAGCTTGAGTGTTAGGAAATGAAAGTGAAGTTATGAAGGGAAGGGGGTTGAGTTAGAATTAATAGTTTAGACTAATGGGCTAAACCAAACCCAAAGCCCAAAGTGAAAAAGTGGCAAAATTCCACTAACCCCAAACATATCAAAGTTTATACTCAAAAAGATTGCAAACGGCATTTTGGACCCAATGGAAGGGGTCCAGAGTCCTAATTCGACCGTATGCAAAAAGTAACTTTTCGGACTAAAATCCGACTAACGATAAAATATTTAAATATTCAATCGTAAAATATGCGGGTTGTTACAGTATATGTGTGTCTAGGCACATATGAATATCTTTACGTATGTGTACATGTATATGTGTATATGTAAGTCACGTTAAATCCACAACGTTGCACAAATTCTATACGTTGAATCGCTTTGAATTCTCATTTAGATTGTTGGCCATATTTTCACTTCGTATTTGATATTTATTTATTTGTAAAAATAGTTTAATAATATATTACTATTATTATGTAATAACTAAAAGGATTTATTTAACCATTAAATATTATTAAGTCATCTAAACTTAATTTAAATTCAAAAATCAATTATTCGGAAATGATGACATTATTAATGATGTCACAAATATATTTTATTTTCCCAAAATATAATAAATTATTTTGTTACATATTTTCACTTATATAGATAAATGAGTATATGTATCTAGCTCTGTACATGATGTTGGATGATCAAAGAGCTGCGTATCGATAAAACAATTTTCGGTCATTTTATCGATATATCTTCCAAAGTATATATTTTTGTAAATATTTATTCAAAATAAGATTGTCAAAATTATTTATTGTTCAAAACATTATCACTTATGTTAAAATATCTTATATTTGAATATTTCAAAAAAATTCTGAAGCGATGAATTTGCGGGTCGTTACAATATGCATCTCCGTATATGCAAAATTAATTTAGGCTAGTCCAATTTCGCTCTATCCTTTTGTATTTATTTCCTATTTTGAATGTGTTTTTGTAACACCAATTTTAGATATTATTACAGACAACATATTTCGATCTTCGCCTTCAACCAAATCACTATAGTAAAGCAAACATGCAAAGATGACTCAATTATATAATATAGCACATAATATTTTACCATCATAGATCAATCACAACTTAGTTTTTATCAGTCACGCCTAATTACACATCACATTGATGACATACTATGCATCTTCCACCGTGTGACACACAACACAAATTAGCCCCAAAGCTTCTATAACACCGTAAAGACTTTCACAAAATTTTCATTGATTATCTAACTCAAAATATTTCCATCATTCAATAAAATCTCACTATGCAATTATCATACATACCTCAAATATCATTAACATAATGGTCCTAATTGAAAACATGCTCATCCAAAATGGTGCGTTCGTTCACTTCTTCGTTTAATATTGAACTATGATCATCATCCATTATTGTTACCGTAAACATGTTCGGTCAATCTATAAGTATTTGAACAATAATCTTCTCATTGCAATGTGATCATTTTATATTACTTTCAAAACTGCTCTTTGGGTCCCATAAGTGAAACGAGAGAGATCAATCCAACAAGAGAGAAAAATATAAATACCAACTATCATCATGTATCTTTCTTCGAGTATCTAGCTACCATAACCTCACTTTGTACTAATTTCCCAACTATCCCTATTCCTGTAAGATCCTCTTACCTCAAACCATATCCAATGTGATAATCCCATTGGGGTTAGAGTACTTGATGATGCAACCAAAATTTTTAACTCTCTATATTTTGAATAGAACCCCTTAACAAAAGAGCATATCATCATCACACTAAACATCCGCACTTGCCAACTAATTCGTTACATCACGAAATTAAATCAAATATTCCACTATAGGCTTCACTCCATTCAAACTCAACCGAACCATCTATGAACAAGAAAAGGCTTATGAATAGTAATGTTTGATTCATACAAAGGAATAAACTTATCCTATAAAGCCTTCGTTGATTCATATTAAGCCACATGATAAAAATCTAAATCGGTATAGTACCGATGAATCAATAAATTCACCATCTTACTAGTTTTCTTCCACTTTCATCCTTTAAATTGGGGGACTTCCTACCATCGCCTCTAGTTGACTGATGATGATTATTGGGACATCGAATATCCATATTCTTAGGTTTCAAATACGCTAATATTTTCACTTAAAAGTTCAGTCGTTAAGATCGAGACTGTGTTTGAAAAATCAATAACTTTGTAATTTCAAATTACCCAAAGCATTCCTATAATTTAGCTCCGATGCTAAATTTTAGGGTTTAATTAGGTGAAATCTGATAAATGATATAGATTTATAAAGTCTTTTCCTAAGCCTTTATACAACTCAATTCACTAAGGGATAATATTGGATAGAATATAACAACATGAGCACAAATTTTTTGGACATATCAACTGGCTTATGCTCAAACTAACAAGAAAATTAGCACAAACAAGATTCCACTAGACCTTCCTCTTTATTAGCTTGCTAATAATTATTTAAAATTAATCTAATCAAACAAAACAATAGAGTACATAATGAACCAAATACTTAGATTAAGAATGAAGTATTGATCTTTATAACAATTGTTTCTTTGTATTCGGAGAAGAATAATTTAAAGATAGAGGAACTCTAAATCACAATTTTTCACACCTCAATTACAAAAAATATGGTGTGTATGCAAAAGTAAAAGTGAATCTAGATATTTTTGTAGCAGTAAATTACTTGGTATTCAAGTCATCATATATATAGAAACTAATTAATTATTGAATCCAAGTAGAATTTTAATCAATCTCCTTATTATAATATGCTTCTCTATAGATGCACCATTAGTTTGACCAAATCCAATTATGTTAAATACCATATTGTAAATCCAATCTTATTAGTATATTACGACTACGTACCATTGTTTATATTCCATTTATTTCTTTCATATACTATTATATTAGTAGTACACCTTTGGTAATATCACATCCTATATTGTGTGTGCATGTTGTTTGATAAAAGTACATTGGTCCTCCTACTTTCCACTTAAAGTTGGTTACTCGGTGAAGAAAATAATGGTAAATATAAGATCTTTTAACCGAATACGTGAGTTATTTCTATGAATTTAGTAACCATGTAATGTGTAATTTCAATCATTTTTTTAGTCAATAACAATTAAATTTTATGTAAAACATCGACTACTTTGAGTTTACTGTGCATTGAACTTTATATTATTCGTGTAGATATCATTTCTTTAATTTCATAGTTTGAATTTTTTACCATGTACTCCAAAACTATTCATTGCTTATGTTAACCTTCTTTTATGATGTAAAAATTAAAATATTTCCAAAAAATTTCACTTCAATTTTTTTGTTTCTATATTGTAGGCAATAAGAATACACTTCATGATACTATGTCCATGCTATATTTGATGTGTAAAAGATCTTCATTTACTACTGTGCATGCCTTTTATTGTTCACCTTCATTATTATTGCAAGTATGAAGTAATTTATAATGTTAGATATATTGCATGTATAAATATTATAAAAGCTTCTGGAAATAAATATCTTGTATGTCTTTACCATGTATACCCTTTACATAAATACATCTAACAAGATCCCTACAGCATCTTATATACACTAGCCATGAGAATCCTGAGGTATTGCTCAAATTTTGAATTAGGTTGATATTGTTATCACATTTCGTAATAATCAACATGTAATTAGTTTTTTGTATTTTATATATAGTCATATGTATATACGCATTAATTTAGGTATAGTATAAATCCTTAATATATAGTTTGATAGTTGAAAATTAATCTGGATAATAATGTAATTTGTAATTTATATTATAATTAGGTAATAGGGCAAGGTTACTATTGAACAATAAAGGCTTGGCTACATCACATTATTTATTTTACATATAGTATGCTTTAGAATAGGTTTACAAGTATATGTCAATGGTATATGTTAAAGTAAGCAATGAAAAAAGGGAAAAGCTAAAGTTAAAATAACCGAAATGGTTAAGCATTTATAATCTGGTTCTGTTATGAAATAAATAAAGGCATTGGCTCAATTTGGCTCTTTTTGAGTGATTGAACACGACCATTTGCGGTTAGGAATAACATAGAAAATGCACATTGTTTATTTAACTTTTTAATGAAACTTACTCTAAGCATGTTTTGTTCCATAGTGTTTCTTTTTGTTTATTTCTGTCAACAATTTAATGTAACTTTAACTGTGAGCTTAATTAATTATCATGAAGATTACATATTTGTAAGTTCAACTACTACAAGTAACTTAGAAATGCCATATATAATAAAAAATACACCGACCGTTAAACACTAAATTCTAAAATCAATTGAAGACATCTATGGGAACATGTTTAAATCAATTGAAGACATTTAAAAGTGATAGAAATATTAGTTTTCATAATTTGACTGGATATTCAAAGAACAAGTGTCAATTATATTAAATGGTAAAGAAATAATGTATGAAAAATAGAGATGTGCAACAGATGGTAATGACTATGGTTTAAATGATCGTTAAACCATAATCTAAAGTTTCATTCTTATTATGTCAATGCCTATAAAGTTAGTCTTATTATTATTGAAGAATCTTGAATCAAGAATTGCTCTAGAAATTTAATGACCATATTCAGCATTGAGAAGTGTACGACTACTTAAACACACAACACACACATACACACACATAAAAGCATGTGCATCCACATGCACCACACATACATACACACACACAAATACACACACGCACACACACGCGCATATATATATATATATATATATATATATATATATATATATATATATATATGTATGTATGTATATGTATCTATGTTCGTATGTATAGATATATATATATGTGTGTGTGTACATACTAATGTGAATAGGTGTTATGCAGAAAGTATGTAAAAAATGATGTTAATTAAAAATATTAAATCATAAAATTCATGTTTTGAAATGGTAATTCCAAAGAATATTAAAAGAACATATCAAATGATAGCAACATATAGTTAGCGTATCGCGATAGAAACATAGAATTAAATGACCATAAAAAATTAATGCATAAATATGCGACTGATTATACATATGATATAACATTTTATGTGGATCAAATTCATTACTATGAGTTCCATACCTCAATCTAGAGATGAGAGATAAGAATTGTAAGAAAAGAAAAAGTTCATAAAAAGGACAAACAAATGGTTATTTGAGCATCAGATCAATATATCTACAAAACTCTCACCAAACGATTTCAGTAACACTAAGCATATGTAATATATTGTAAACTAAAAAATTACTCCAAATATTCCTCTTATTTATTTTGAATTATAAGGTCCCTAACTTTTGGTATTGATAAATCGTATGGCCTCTCAAAGAAATGTGTTTATCTTATTTTAGAACATAATAGTGTGAGTGCAAAGAAGTTATGCCATTAGAAAATATCGAAGTTGAAGTCTCTTATATAGTAATAATAATGGAAATTGGGTTATAGGGCGTCTCATTTCAGGGTAATATGTTTTAAGGACAATACTTATGAACAACTAGTTTTAAGGACAATTTACAAAAAAATGATAAATTCATTTATCTTTTTAAGTTTTAGGAAAATGATAAATTCCTTTATCGTTATTTCTGTATAACTGAAAAAGATAGCTTCGTTTATCCTTTTCCTATAAATTGTCTTTAAAACTAATTTTTCATAAGTATTGTCCTTAAAACTTATTACCCTACAAAATGAAGCCATTTGAGTGAAAATCTCCGTAATAATATTACATCGCTACTGTAAATAACAACTAAAATTCAACTTTTTCTAAAAATGTCAAACTATTGAAACTATATAAGATTATATCAGCTAATATACAGCATCGATACTATAAATTCAAAATATTGTTGATTTGTAATTGATTATGAAATCAAAGCAATAGAATGATACCATTTATGATATTATATGATAATCAGCTTATGCATTTATCTCAAATATGAACATTGTAAGTAATTAATTTTTATATGATGAAAGATTTGTAGTAAGAAGCAAACATGTTTATGGATTGTTTTGAACCCAAGCCATTGCCAATGAGCAAGAAGAGTTGACGTAAGACTAGCCATATATTTTTTTGGATTAAAGAAAAATAAAAATTTGGATCTTAGAGTCACGACATGTAGAACATAATTGATGATTTACATCATGCACTACATTTAGAAAATTACCAATTGCATGCTAAGAAATGTTAAAGCATTTATATATTATTGACAATATGCATATAACATTAGACAAAATTACAATTTGACATTTCAAGGTTGTTATGCAAGGAAATTACATGTCATTGATGATTTACCCGAACATGCATCAATTCATGAATCAACATTGACTCCTATATTGGAATTTTTCCTCCAATAACTTTATTGGTTGATTAATCACTTTCCATTAAACTTAAAGTCTTAAAACATCTTAAATGGCTACCTTGTATAATTAATGGAAAAGAATAACCCATGAAAAGTTCAATAGAATGAACATTTCTATGACAGACATCATTCATTTTATGATTATCAACTCCAAAATATGAAAACATCCCCATCCGCATCCAAAAATTATTAGTTATTTTACGTATTTTAGTATAGTGAATTGTTAATCAATATCATAAACAATAATCAATATCATAAACAAACTTAAATTAAAAGAAAATTAGGAAATGAAAAAAATGATCGCCGTTGGTCTTGCGTGGTTGACGCTATTGTGCTTTTTTTCTTCATGGGTATTTAAGAAACGTATAATGATTTTTGAGTATAATATATGTTTAACACTCTTACCATCATTTATTATCTACATGCTATAAGTTGTAATTCTTATTTGTTTTTAGTATATAGAGTACATGTTTCAAAAAAAAATAGAGGCTAGCTTTTTACCAAAATTGCAAATAGCTTTAATAGTAAAAATTACTTATTTATAACCATAAAGAGTTATTTATATGCCTAAAATAAAGAACAATTAGAAGACAAATTTTCCCTTGTAATATAATAGGAAGCCAACATAACAGGAAACATAATTGGAAAAATAGAAATATTTTCTAACACCCTCCCTCAAACTCACGATGTCCGCAACAAGGAGCGCTGAGAGTTTACCGATCAGAAAATGAAAATGAGAACCAAAGTGTGATTTGGTAAATAAATCTTCATTCTACAAGGAAGAAGGTATAGAAGGCAAGGTGATGAAGTATTTTTAAGATGATGATGATGTGTAAGCTGACAATCAATCTTAATATGCCTGATTCGCTCATTACAGATTGAGTTATGTACAATTTGAGTTGCACTCTTGTTATTACATTACATGGGAGTGGGACGACGAAGCAGTACTCCCTTATCCTCAAGTAACCCTTATAACCTATCACTCCCTTTAGAAGTAGATGTCATGGCATGATATTCCAGTTCAGTTGAAGAATGAAAAACAACATATTATTTCTTAATCTTCCAAGAGATAAGAATATCACCTAAAAAGATACGGTAACCAGCAATTAACTTGCAACTAGTGGATCAAATCAACATCAGATGAGGCTTGTAGCTCTAAAGAAGAAGTGGAATAAAGTACAAGGGTATGAAAAAAGTACCTCTAAGATCTCAATATACAAAGAACAACAAACAACACAATGAACTATAGTAGGAGCAGCTACAAATTAACTACCAATATGAGCAACATATTAAATATCTAGACAAGCAATAGTTGTTGGATCATGTGCATTAGCAGCAGTAGTAAAATGGTGAATTAACAAAATAGCATTATATTAGTTTGCGCAAGATCGTATTTTTTGTTTAAAAGAATAATAAGTTTATACTAAATCATATTTACTATTTCTTAATAAAAGATTTTGAGGTATATTTTCAATTTATTTGTACTTAAGTTATTTATTTATTTGTTATTGTTTAATGATAATATTGTATAATCAATTTAATTCAAATTTAGATTTCATTATTTAGTTTTAATTCAATTTTTTAACAAATTCGTATTCATAGTACAAACAATGTAACTATGTTATAAGAGTTTAGGCTAATTCTATTCATGCATCAATAATCTTTTAACATACACCATAAAATGTAATATATCTTTACTTGAAATGTAATTCATAGTACAAACAATGTAATAATGTAACTATACACCAAAAATTACTTTACATACACCGTCTCATTTACAAAATTATCCTTATTTTCATCTTCATCGTTTTCCATCTTTAAAATTTTAAACTTATTTACATAAAATAAGAAATTCCTAGAACATTAATACTCAACGCGATGAACTTTAATTTTTGGCACATTTTAATTTCTTTATTTTACTAAAAAAATTCTTAATTTCAGCAAAATCAACTCTAACTTTAGAGGAAAAATATATATCTTTGAATTAAAGCATTTAGTTGTAAAATTGATCTTAACTAATATTTTAGTTTCATGTTAAAAATTCCATTAACTTCTTCATAAAAAATGAATAAATTTGATTCTATATCGTTAATCTTAATGTTTTTAATTTGATGGGTTATAACAAAAAGAATAAAAATGCAACAAAGAAGATGGGTAATTTTGTAATATTTTTCTTAGTAAAATTGCGGTGTATGTTAGGTGATTTTTAGTGTATAAAAAGAATTTTCCAAGAGTTTATCTAGCCTAGGGGTGATATGGGAACGTGTGTAATTAACTACTGTAACTCATGGTTAACAAATATAAAAAATTAAGGTCATATGTCAATGATATTAATTGCAAATAGAAATGTATCGATACATGAAAGTAATTACATAAACAATAATACAAAATTGAAACAAAATGTTGAAATTCACTAATTCAACTAACATCCGACTTGGCTATGTAGTTATTACTGGATAATATCGATATTATATCGTCGATATATCTCATATCGCTCTGCTTCTTCACCGATATTTAGTATAAAATCCATGAATCTTTTTAAGAATATTATTCATTATAATATATCTTGGAGAAAATAAATTTATAAATAAATATCTTCACATTCTCAATATTTGTTTTTAATATATATATGGTGAATGACAATATGTAGAAATCACAATGCACAATTTTTATAGTTATTTTTAATCTATTTAATTCATCTTTTAATAAAGAAAACATTATTTATTCCATTATTTTATATGTTTTATTTCGTGTGAAGACTTTACTAGTAAAAACTAGATTATTTAAGAGCTACTTCTCTTTCTATTTATATTTTGATTCACCGTTTCTAATTGCCAAATTACGTTATGAAAATTGATTTTACAAGTTATTATCATGCACCAAGAACTATAACTTTGAAGAGTAGTAAAGTTGTATGTTTGAAAAATCAATAAAGAACAGGCTAGAAGTTGTAATCGGCGTCAAATCAACATTACTTATTTGATATATTAAGTGAAAGTGAAAACAAAGAAACTATAAATATGGAAAAAATTGCAAATTAACATAGATGATTAAGTCACTTAAAAAATGAATATAGTACAAAAATGAATAAAGTAATAAAGATGCACATTATACGAATTTCCTGATTTTCAAGCTTATTTAATGACTTGTGTTTAATAGAATGTCCAAGTAAACATATTTTAATCTGTAAATTATATGCAATCACTCTTTAATAATAAATTGGAAATATTGATCCAAATGTTTAAAAACATAACCTCATTATAACATTATAAAAAAGTATAATATGGTTTAAAACATGTTCTACACATGTCTGATATATCATCGATATTGTCAAATATTTTCACGATATTTTAAAATATTTCTTACCGATACGTACTCGATATTGATATTAACTACTTAGCTTTCGATTAGCCTATTTCCTTAGAACTCGGTCATCGAAACACAACACGCCCTATCATATCACTTTATCTATCGACCGTGCCTTCTCGGACCATCACTAAGTCCATATACACTTCTCACTCAAAATACTCAACCAAGACGATTCATATACACTTCTTACCCGAATTATTCAAGCAAAACGATTGACCCATTGATAGTTCAAAGTTTGGAACATCCCTAGATGTTTAGCATCAGTTGTCGAGTCATCTCATCGAAGCTTCAAAGTCACCACATCGAAGCGTCATGTCGTTGCTTCCGCATCAAAGCTGCTCGTTGTAAAGCCATAACATCAATACGAAGCGGAACGAACAAACAAAAAAACATGGCACGAACCCCAAAGTACAAGCCTTAAATCCTCTCGGACTCCACATGGTCACCACCGACCATAATCCTATCGGTGCCGACCATATCATGTCAGTGCCGATATGCTACTTAGTCAAAATTTGATTAAGTGCTTCGACCCCAAAAACCTCTTGTCATCTTAGATTGGCCCAGAGAAGAACCTTAAATGTCACTAAGCAGTCGCACCAATGCCTCCAAGCAGCTGCACAAAATTCCACCAAGCAAATCATATAGGTTCCGAATGCTTTTCCAAGCCAAAACTTTTCTAAATAACAAAAATTTCTTGTCCATGGCTTGCCTTGATGTTTTCCTCAAAAAATCCCAAATTAACCGTATGCCACCAAGAAAATCCAGTTGGTACCGAGAGATTTCTAAGCCAAATATTATTTCTATGTACCAAAAGTCTCTCTTGCATGGCTTTCCCCAAAGTTTTCGCTAAAAAATCCTAAAGCAATAACTCTTTCATCTCCAAGAAATCAAGTTTATACCGAGTTGTTTCCTTGGCCTAAAACTTTTCTCAGTACTAAAACTGGTAAATTCCTACCACCAAGCTGACCCGAAGTTTTTATGCTCATGTTCCAAACTCAAGCCATAGAATTCACCAAGTTTACCTACTATTGACTTGTTTTATGCATCACCATTGATTTTTTTTTCAACTTCACCAAGCCACCATCATTTCTCATTCAATCTTCATGCAACTGATACTATAGCCTTCTAGGCCATAACAAACACTTCACAATAATTTTGTCGGGTTTCGAACAACTTTACCCATCGATTTGCACTAATGACGACCACTCTTAAATCATTCTAAAACGAGCCAAAAACATTACAAAAACTATATGCAAGTAATGTACAACATTTATACATCATATACAAGCAATCCAAACACATTTCAAACATTTATATCGACCTAGATATACCAAAGTAGAAAATGGCGACATGTTGGTCTAACACCCAAAAATGAATCAAAATCAAATTTTAGGTAGTGTTTGGTTTGTTATTTTCAGTTTTGAGTTTTCGTTCATACAAAAATGCACATTACGCATGTATATTATCGAAAACGACTAATTTAGAGATGAAGTTAACATGCAAAATAGAAAATAACTTTTTTTATTTTCCATGTTTTGAAAAATAACACAAGCACGTGAAACAATCCATTCATCCGCCGTCCCTCTGTCCCCTTCGTCCTCCCATTCGTCTTTCTTTCATCTCCTCCTTCGTCTCTCCATTCTGTTCATATTTGACATATATATTGAAAACTAAAAACACAAAATTTGTTTTTAAACCAAACACTGCCTTATATTTTTAAAACTAGTTTAAAGGTGTTATCACTGTTATATCTAGGTTTGGAAACATTTCAACATTAAAATCATCTTTAAGATATAATTTTAACTATATAGATAATAATAGTAAAGTGAGAAGTGAAAACCGCTCAACTATATTCAAAATAACATGAATACCAATGCAAATTTGATCTAAACAGTTCTTTAGGGTCTCTATGCACCCCAATCAACTAATCCTAAAATCCCTTTAGTATCCTTTGCTAATCACTCATTAATCACTCGATTTGGCTAATTAAAGTGAGAAAAGGATGAATTTTGGTCTAATTAGGATTAATGGCGTTTTGTGAATCTTTAGGAAAGAAAATATATGTTTAGTGGCTATGAGAGGAAGTTGCTATTAACCCTAATCACGAAATGGCTTAATGGGTCATAATAATCACCCATTAATTACCCGTTAATCAATCTAAAGACTGTCCAAGCTTAAAACAGTCATATCTACTAAATGCTAAGTCCAAAGTCCTATTATGGCCACCCTATGGAATGGTAAAATCATCATATCTTTCATTTGGAAGTGGTTTTAAATCCTAATTTGACTCCTATCAAAAGTTATAGACTTTACAAGATTTTAGGGTTAAAACTGCCCAATAATAATTCTAAGGGTCAAACATGTCATTACTCAACATTACCTAAAGTTATTGTCCCATACGTCCCAAGTTGAAATTTTAAAATAATTTTTTTTTACTATCCTTAGATTCGTAAAATACGGATCGCTGAATTTTTTTTTTTTTTGCATAATTAAAGTGATAGTGTGATTTGCTATGTTACATGTCTTATTTTCACTTACATTTCTTTTAGTGGATAAATAAATATTTTATTTATTACTTTCATTATATCGTATGTTTATTTATGGTAAATAGTTGCTACAATAACTTTAAATGCATAAAATTTGTTGAGTAGTTAATATTAAAATTTGCATTTTTGTCATTCCCTCAAGTAATAATTTAAATTCAACCTAATTGTTATAGAAACTAGATGTTAATTTCAAAATTCATGTACACAAATATTTATCTATAAAATAATTTCAAGAGTAATCAAGACGAACAACTTTCGTTTATTTGCTTTAAAATATTAAATCTTGTCAAGGACCACTAGTTTAGACGGCAAATGTTATTGTTTGTGCCAAAATTGGTCACAAACCCCGAGCATAGTGAAAGCACCAATATATGAATATAAATCAACAATATTCGAGCACAAGCCACAGATCTAAGCTAGCAACAAACAGCAATCAGGAAATAACGAACATAAACACAAGATTTATAGTGGTTCGGCTATCTCCGGCCTATGTCCACTTTGATTGGTAATCCTTTATTGATTTTCCTTACTGGTTACAAATGATTACAGCGATTACAACAAAGGAATTTGAGTACAACAGTGATCGTAAGGTGTAAATTGAATCCGGCAGAGTCTGGACGTTGAATAGCCAAAAAGATCTCTTTTCTGTAGGCTTCAAGGGGCTATTTATAGGAGTAGGAGGCTGATATCGCGCTCAAACTTCGAGAGACTCCTTCTGGTACGTAAGTGGGCCCACGCGATCGATTTTGGAAAGTTTCAACTCGATTCGTGATCTATACGAACCAATTTCGTATCGATCAAAAAATGATCCAATCGAGCTGAAACTTGGCAGGAATGTTCTTTAGTTTGTACGTAAGCTCTTGTGAAAATTTTGTAGCATTTGGACTGGTGATTTAGGAGATATGATCGATGCAACTTTGTGTTCTTTGAAGGCTGTCGGCTTCGAATCCATGGTTCGTATCCATCCCCCTCGTATCGATCAGAAGCACATGCGCATAGGATGACGTGGCGTGAGTTTCCTAGATCGATCCAATTTTTGCGGCGAGTTAATCGAGTCGTTCTGAGGCTTTTCGCCTTGTATGCATCAAATCGTTTGCATCAATAACTGGGGGTATCGATGACCCTGTTCGTATCGATGATTAGAGCGTGCTGTTTCGTATCGATCACTGAAGGAGTGCACTATTCGTATCGATCGATCTTTGGGGATCGATACGAATAGTGAGCGTTGGATCGATGCGAACCAGATCGACACGAACAGTGTAATAGTAGAGTGCGAACAGTATCGATGCGAACAGAACCAATGTGATGACTCCGGGTCGATTCGAACATATGGATACATCATGCGTGAACCTGATCGATACGGACCTGATGGATTCGAACTATGCAAAACCTGATGGATTCGAATGGTGAGGCGGTGTCATGCCTATGGATACGAACCTAATGGATTCGAATAGGCCATCACCTTGGCTCTCCGATGGATACGAACAGCATATTTCTTCTACCTTGTATCGATCATATCTGCTCTATACGAACTCCGATTAACCTGAAATTTGAAATGTAGCCTCTCCAAGCATTGATCATCATTTCCAATCGATTCCGTCTTGATCGGAGCTCAGCAAAATTTTAACAACATCGATTGCAGCCTTGTTTCCAATCGATCTCCAATCCTGATATCCATCCTTTCTTGCCAATTTGTTGATATTCTAGCCTTGACCAAAAGGTGGGATAAAATTTGCCCCCCAAAACATGCCTTGTGATAAGAAGGTGTGTTTTGAATAACTCTGAATCCGACATCCAAAGTCCATAGCCAATTTCATGTCCATCCGAACTTGATAACTGAGTTTTAATCCATCCTTATCCAATAACCAATAACCGAATCCAGGACCTCTCTGGGTCGATATCCAAATTCATAACCTCTCCGGGTTCTTGCCAAGCACAATCCATACCTGACGATCCTGGTCTAGTGTCCTTGGACATTGAATAATGCCATGGCTTAAGTCCTAAGCCGAATCCTGGTCACTCCGGACTCTTGTCGAGCATAGTCCATACTCGACGACCTGAAACAATAGCCAATAACGTAGGACCTAAGTCCTAGGTCGAATCCTGGTCTCTCCGGACCCTTGCGGAGCACAGTCCATACTCAACGACCTGAAACAATAATTGATGATACGGGGTCTAAGTCCTAGGCCGAATCCTGGTCACTCCGGACCCTCCTTGAGCACAGTCCATACTCAACGACCTGAAAATTACAGTTAATAATATAGGGCCTAAGTCCTAGGCCGAATCCTGGTCTCTCCGGACCCTTATCGAGCATAGTCCATACTCGACTATCTGAATAAGCCGACTTACCACGTTAGGGCAAAGCGACTCACCCCTTGCCAGGTACAATCCATACCTAATGACCGTTTACCAAAAACCAGACGAAAATCCAATTAAAATCCAATCCAAAATTCAAATCAAATCAGAAAATCAAAAATCCAAACCGACATCCGAAACCGAAAACAATCATCCAAACGAGAATCCAAGCCAGAAAGCAAACAAAACCAGGAGTTCAAACCAAACTCCAAAACCAAACCAGAAAAAACGAGTATTCGACCCACGAATGGAAAATAAATTTCACAAACCATAGTATCGTGGTCTACCACCATTCAGAGCATGCCTAGGGGTCATCTATGTCCCCGTACATGTGTAAATGATTTTGTTGTTTGCCAGTGGCTTGCTACTTATTCATAACATCCCAGTCAATTGATAACCAATCGACCATCATCCCTGGACCTCACACCATCATGGTTTGAGGTAGACGGTGGTTGCTCCTGTTCCACCGCTGCATTCCGAGCCCCAACATACTGCCTCAATTGTTCATTCCTCACATGCTCCTCAATTATGTCCTTTAAGTGCCTGCAGCTGTTGGTATCGTGTCCATCCAAATCGTGGAAGAGACAGTGCCTTCCTGATGCCCTTTCACGTTCAGAAGGTTCTCTCCTAGCTGGCCTTCGGTAAGGAAGGCGATTTCGGGTTTCCATGTATATCCGCTCCAATGTTTTGTTTAATCCTTTGTATGTGGAAAACTTCGGATCCTTCCATCGTTTCTTGGACTTTTCTAAATCGTCACTAAGCTTCCTTTTTCCCTTTCCTTTATCTCTGTCCAAGCCTCCGCTGGATGATCCTACACCCTCATTCGTATTCACCTCCTTTAACTTTAGATCTATACATGTGCCTTCTTGCCGAACGAATCTTTCAGCTTCGTGAAAGAATTCCCCGAGATCCAGTGGTGAGTCTCGTGTTAAGGATACCTTGAAATCTGAATCCTCTCTGATTCCTGAAACTGCTGCCATTAAAACCATCGTTGGATCCGGCCGATCCACCGAAGCAACAACTACGTTGAACCGAGTCAGGAAAGCTCCGATTGACTCATCTGCCCTTTGCTTGATTGATGTCAGTGTCATCACGTTCTTTGGCCTCTTGATATGAACCCGAAATTGCCTCAAAAACCTGTCCACCAACTCTGTCCACGTTCTAATGGATCCCTCTTCCAGCTGCCTGAACCACATCGCAGCTATATCTGTCAAGTATAGGGGAAACATCTGGCCATAACTTCCTCCGATGCCCCCAGCACTTCCATGTGTCTGGTGTATCTCATCAGGTGATCGGTTAGGTCAGCCTGTCCATTGTAGACTTCCATGCTAGGTAGCTTGAAATCAGGTGGATTTTGAGCTATCCTGATTTCCTAAGTGAACGGACTCTTGTTCACTCCTTTCAGGTCTCCATTGGTCAAACCTCCATGCATAGTTCTCCTAATAATCTTAGCTAATCCAGCATTGTCTGTCAAAGGTTGCCCCCATGTCGTCGAGGGAATTCTGGTACGTATTCTTCATGTGGCTCATCTCTAGCCTGTTGGGCTCCATTCGTAGGTCTTCCAGTGTCAGATCCTGCGGGCCTGCCCCCAAGCCTTCGTTGATCGCCTTCTGCCTCTATATTCTGTCCTCCATTGGGTTTCGGTCCCCAGCTCCTTGTTCTACATTCGCAGTTGCTGTAGTCGATCCTAAGTTCTGTGTTCCTACAGCTCTTATCTTTTCAAGGAAAGTCTGCATCATATCCTGTTGACTCTTCAACAATATCTCATGCAATGAATTCGCCATGGTATCCATCTCGTCCCTAGTAATATAGATAGAAGCTTGTCCTTCTCCAGCTCCAGAGGATGCCTCTTGACTTCCTCCTTGTTGGCATCTCTCAGCTCTTTGTCTTCTGCTTGTTTGTCGAGTCATTGTCTCTAAGTCTGAATTCTTCAAGCTTTTAAATTCGAACTTCAAATCCGGTGTAGCGGGTGCTAGTTGTTCTCAGTGAAAGCACCTGTAACAACCCGCATATTTGTCGATTTTTTATTTAAATATTTTATCGATACTCGGAATTTAGTCCGAAAAGCTACTTTTTGCATACGGTCGAATTAGGACTCGGGACCACCCCCATTGAGTTCAAAATGACGTTTGCGACCTTTTTGAGTATAAGCTTCGATATGTTTGGAGTAAGTTGATTTTTTCCACTTTTTCACTTAGGGCTTTGGTTTGGGCTGAACCCATTAATCACTTACTAACTCAGCACCAACCCACTCCAACTCTTCATTACTTCATTTCATATTCCTAACACTCAAGCTTAAGCAAAAATGGTGGAAGAGAATGGAAATTAGAAACTCCAAGCCCTAGTTCCTCTTGCTAGCTCAAGTTCTTGCTCCAAAATCAAAGAGAACCCATTAGTAAGCATCTCCTCCTTCTTCTCCAACTCATTCTCTTAATCAATTTCAGAAATTCCTAAACCTAATTTTGGGAATGTTCTTCTTTTAAGCTTAGAATCAAGCTTCTTGAGTTGGATTTGAAGAGTGGTTGATTCCCCTTTTGCTTTCAAGCTTCTTCTTCAATCGTTTGGGTTCAAAGGTGAGATTTTTATCTCACATCTTAGTCTATGTTTATCTCCGATTGTTAGGTATGAATTCCTAACACTTATTATTGTGCAATTGCTTTTGGTTTGGATTGATTTGGTGAATATTCCAATTTTTAGTGTTTTGGGTTCAAATCTTTAAAAATCCTTACTTTGATGTTTGAATGTGTTTTTGGTGATGCAACGAAGAGCTTATATGGCCGGGTAGTCGATTGGCGTAAACCCTTAGTGCCAATGCTCGACCGATAGCAATATGGAAGAATTTGGCGTTCATTAGATTGGCTTGGGGAGAGCTGGCTACAGGTCCGGCCGACCGAACTCAGGGTCCGGTCGACCGACCTGCTACCTAGGCACTTCCCAGCCTCTGTTAGGAAGTGCAGGTTACAGGTCCGGCCGACCGAACTCAAGGTCCGGTCGACCGACCTGCTACCCCGAGCATTTCTGTTTTTATGGTCCGGTCGACTGAGCTCTGTAGCCGGCCGACCGACCTGATGATATTTTGCCTATTTCGCCTAGTTGCTTGAATTTCCAACTTTAATCGATTCGTGTTGTTTCCTATTTGTCGCTATCATTTATTATCGACTTTGATGACATTTTCTTTGGGAATTTAGGATATATCCACTTTGATGGATTCGATATCGATTTCTTTGGATTTTCATTCACGTCTTCGAATGTGAATTTTAGTGATTGATTGTTCCTACAATCTTCTTTGTGATTTGTCACTTTAAAAATATAAAGGTTTTCTATACTAGTAGTAAATATCAAAACTCTTTCTTCAAATGATTTCAACACTATTTTATTACAAAGCTCGTTTTCTCAAACCGATTTCCGATCTATTAGTGTATACAAACCTTTACCTCACTCGTATGAGAAATCTAATTAAACGACTTAGTAAAACGAGTGGTATGAAACGCTTGCGTTTACTTCGTTGGTTAATTCTTGGACTTGTTCGATTGAATCTCTTGTGACAATTTTCTGGTGGAGATCTACAATTTGTTCGTAAATATTTAAGTTAAGCTAGTGGTTATGGGACATGAAGCTAAGATCATATATTTACTAGCTTACTGTAATTGACACTTCTCTTTGATCATGACGATCATTTTAAGATTTAGACTAGCAATTGTGCGATGTCTCTTTGTTTCGGTGTGATTTCGACTCACACATGTGGGGTAGCTCCCCATGGTCTTCGGGCCATTCGTGTGTCAAAAATTAATGGCTAGCTACCATGAGATAGCTTCTCGTTCGTGTGATACATATGTTGGTGAGTTTTAATGCTCCCGTTCGTGTGATAGGCCTCCCCCCCCTTTCTTGTGATTTCTGGATTTCGTGTGTTGAATTCTGGAATTTGTGCTTCACCTATTTTTTTGATTTCTGTTGATATGCTTTATCAATTTTTGTGCATTGGTGAATTCGTGTGTCATTGACTTGTTGTGAATTCAATTTTTGGGTATGAAACCCTTTTTGGATCTTTGTGAAGTTTTTTGTGATATTGATTAATCTCATGTTGAGTTTCAATTGCATACTTATAGTAGTATGACATTATGGTTATCATATGTTTATGCCATATCTCTTATTCTATATCATGTCGTCTGATATTTATAGCTAGACTGATCCGTTTATTATTTTCTTATTAAATAATACTCGGGTCAGACCGAGATGTTACAGGTGCTTCTGCTTGACTTCTCCCCAGGGATTTATTACTCTGACTTTTGGCTAACTACTTAGATTAGTAGTTTATTTTGTTGTATACACTTGAGATATGGACTCATAAATGTATTCTTTTGTATAGCACGTGTTGCTATTCTTTTGTATTATTGTGGATCTTTTTTACCACTACTCTGATATACACTTTCATGTGTTAGTTATATAGTCATATCTTCTTCCGCCTTTGTGATATGAATTATCTGTGACTGATTTGTGTTATGCTTATTTCTATATTTTTTTCCGAAGATTATTATAGCCACTGTGTAGTAGCTTTGTGTTTGTATCGGTATGTCGGATTTCCTCTTGAAATAAAATGCATGTTATACTATCTGACATATCGGTGCTCGCGCAAAGCAATTACACGGATGGTCGCTCCTCAACAGCCTTATTCTCCGTGCTAGTTGACAGCATTACACCGTAGTGTTCTTGGTTAGCGTGGGTATAGAGGTGGGGCGTCACAGCTTGGTATCAGAACCAAACTTCGGAACAATATGGAATATTATAACAAGGATCATCGTCTTAAGTTTTTCTTAGGAGTCGTGCTTTAGGATTTAATTCGGGTCTTCGTACCGTCCTATCCTATTTTCTTTTATGATTCCTTGTTTTATCTATCAAGATTGCTTGATATTTATTTTGAGAATAACTTTTCTCCTTCTTTCTTTTCTAAAGGAAGAGAAATGGTTAGTTCTAGCACTCCTAGCGCTGGTCAATCCAATAGCCCTTCTCTGGATGGCGCATTCATGTCTGCCCAACAACTTTTGGATCTTGTAAAGAATCAAGAGTTTATCTGTGCTTTGAGTAAGAACCCCGAAATGGTTCTACCTTTGAAACTTGAAGTTTCTTTCAATCAGCTTGTGGATGTTACTCTTCTTCATGGAGAGGTTGGTAAAGGAAGTGTTTGTGATATTGGGACTTCTAAGAAGAGGCATATTAAGTTCAAGAGCCTAATCCCAATAAGAGAGTGAAGCAAACTACTTTTGTAGTAAAAACTCCAATCCCTAATCGTGGAGGATGCTACAATTGTAATTCTAAGGACCACTATGCAAGGGAGTGCCCGAAACCTCTCTTTTGCCGTTATTGCAAAAGTTCGGGTCATCTTATATCTGCCTGCCCCATACTTCAAAGCAAGAAGAGGGTGGAACAAGAAACTTCGGTAGACAAGACTCCTACCCCAAGTCGTAAACAATGCTACAATTGTGGTTCCATGGACCATTATGTAATTAAGTGCCCGAAACCCCTTTATTGTCGCTATTGCAAAGACTCGGGTCATCTTTTATCTGCATGTCCCAAACTTTTGAACAAGGACATGAGAAAGCTAAATATTGTGCAAGCCCCTAGAAATACTTCTCTTGGTCAAGGTATTTCTCATTCCATCCTTGATGACATTTGCTTTGTGATTTTCTTGTTCGTGTTCTTTATGATATGGGTTCCATCTCACTATTTTATATCAAAAGAACTTATTGATTCTTTTCCTTTAAACAACTTTGGGATTGATGTCTTCCTTGAGAATTGCGAATCCGAATGGTAGATCCGCAACACTCAATTTTCTTTTTATTGATGTCAAAATTATTTTGTGTGATTTTTCTATCCAAGCCGATTTTTACTTAGGCTTCGGAATCGATTTGTGGAAAGGATTGGCTTATTGCGAAGCCCATATCCTATTTTCCGTGAGAACTAATCATCTTCGACATTTTTAATCTGTTAAGCAGATTTCTATTTTTCTTTGTGATTCCAATTTCAAATTTTTGGTGGCATCGATTTTTATTCTTTAAACCCTCATGATGAGGAAAGTTTTACTTCTCTCATTTAAATAGTTTGTGAAATTTTCCGGTTTATTTGGACTTGTCTTAGGATTATCACCTAAGCAATATCTTGTGTGGTGATAAGGTCTTCTTAGCTCGACCTTGCCATCGATTTTCATTTGGCTACGAGTTGCGAGAGTTCGCATTCCACTGACCGCATTCCGCACTCATTACGATTCTTATGAATGACTTATTTTGTCATTCAGTTTGTCCAGCTTATTTCATCCATTTTATAAATCGAATATTCTATGAATATTTCGATGATTCCATTCTTGTATTTATTGAATTTGGATGAAAATAGAAATTTAAAATTTTGCAAATCTTTTTCATAAGACTTATTTATAAGTACAATTGGATTTTGATCTTAAACGAGCAAAGACTATTCTCAAAACTTTTAAGAGATATTTCCATCCTATAGAAGATGATTTTCTGATTGTATTGCCCGTTGGGTGCTTTAAGAATTCTGGTCGATGCGCTTGATCAACATTATCGATAAGAATCTCCTAAACGCTTTGATGAGACAATCAGACACGATATATTGACTTGTAAAAATGTGAATTTTTCTAGAAAGGTTATTAAATAAAGGTAAATGTAATTTTGAAAGTTTTAACTTTTCAGGAAAGAAGATTATTCAAAAGAAATTCTTTCTTTTCGGTACTCTTATTCTTGTGATTCCCGAAGGGAACTAAGATTTTATATTTTGTACCAATGCTAGTCATATTGGTTTGGGTGCCGACCTCTTGCGAAAGAGAACGTTCTACCACTTGTGCTTCTAAATCATTAAAGCCGATCAAGACTAGGTGTGCCACTCATGATCTAGTGCTCGCGGCTGTTGTTTCCACTTTTAGAGTATGGCATCATCATTTTTAGGGAGAAATTTATTCTCCACCTCAATCATAAGTCTTTGAAATATTTATTCTCTCAAAAGAAACTTAATTTGTGTCGACAGCGTTGGCTCGAATTTCTTGCACCATATGATCTTGATATCCTTTATACTCCCAGTAAGGGTAATCGTGTCGCCGATGCTCTTAACCGTAAACAACAAGCTGTTGTTTCTATGATGATATCCGAATGGAACGATCTCGAGATCTTATCCACTTGTGAGATTCGAGACGGCGTATCCGATTTATGCTCATCATTTGTTTTATGTAGCCTTGAGGCTCATCCTTCTCTTTTAGACCGCATTCTTGAAGTTCAAAGGCTAGATCCCGAATTGGCTCTTCTTGGCCAAAATGTTAAGGATAAAATTGATATTGAAGGTTTGAAAGACTTTGATATCGATTCTCGTGGCGGCATTCGGAAATTTGGTAGACTTATCGTGCCAAATATTAGTGATCTTCGTAAAGATATTTTAGAAGATTCACATCGTTCTAAATTTACCATTCATCCCGGTAGAAGTAAAACGTACGCAGATATGAAGCGACTTTATTATTGGGAGGGAATGAAATCTGACATCGCTAACTCCGTTAAGCGTTGCATTACTTGCCAACTCGTTAAGGCCGAACATCAAAGGCCCGGTGGGTTATTGCAACCTTTAGAAATTTCAATTTGGAAGTGGGACCAGATTTCCATGGATTTTATTGATGGCCTTCCCCGTTCTCGTTCGGGTCATGATAGCTTATGGGTGATTGTTGATAGGCTTACTAAATCTGCCCATTTTATTCCCATTCGGTCTAACCGAGCCGTTCCTCTTTTGGCCAAACTCTTTGTTAAGGAGATTGTTGAATTACATGGAGTTCCTACTTCTATAGTTAGTGATCGTGATCCATTGTTTACTAGTGGATTTTGGAAGAGTCTTCAAAAAGCTTTGGGAACGAGGCTTAATTTTAGCACCGCTTATCACCCCCAGTCCGATAGACAAACCGAGCGTGTGAATCAAACTCTTGAAGATCTTCTTCGTGCTTGTGTGCTTGATTTTGGTGGAAGTTGGGAAGATCATATTTCTCTTGTTGAGTTTTCCTATAATAATAGCTTCCAATCTAGTATTGGTATGACACCTTTCGAGGCACTCTATGGAAGGCCATGCCGATCTCCTTCTTGTTGGCTTGAGGCCGGTGAGAAGCTGGTTTTAGGTCCAGATTTTATCCGTGATTCCACAGAAAAGATTGAACTTATTCGACATAGGATGAAAGAAGCCCAGAGTAGACAAAAATCCTATGCCGATAACCGGAGAAGGAAATTAGAGTTTTCTGTGGGAGATCTTGTGTTCATTCGTGTGTCACCTATGAAAGGTGTTGTACGTTTCAGTCGATCAGAAAAGTTAGCGCCTCGATATATTGGGCCATTTCCTATCACTGAACGTATTGGTTCCATGGCTTATCGCCTATCATTACCGGCTCAGTTTTCTGCCATGCATGACGTGTTTCACGTTTCTCAATTACGGAAGTGTCTTCGAGATTCCGATTCTATTCTTGAGCCCGGTGTTGTGGAAGAGATTGAAGTTTCACCTAATTTAACTTATGAGCAACATCCTATTCGTATCATTGCTTCGGAAGTCAAACGACTTCGAAATAAAGATGTTCCGCTTGTTAAAGTTCAATGGTCTTCAAATCCTAAGGATTGTTCGTGGGAATCTAGAGAGTTCATCGTGCAAACACATCCGGACTTACTTTCTCGTGCTCTTTGTGGTGAACTTCTTATTTCAAACTTCTTTTGTGTTGAATATGCTTTTATGGTTGTTACTATATATCTTATTCTTAAATATTGCGAGGACGCAATTTCTTTAAGGAGGGGAGTCTGTAACAACCCCCATATTTGTCGATTTTTTATATAAATATTTTATCGATACTCGGAATTTAGTCCGAAAAACTACTTTTTGCATACGGTCGAATTAGGACTCGGGACCACCCCCATTGAGTTCAAAATGACGTTTGCGACCTTTTTGAGTATAAGCTTCGATATGTTTGGAGTAAGTTGATTTTTGCCACTTTTTCACTTAGGGCTTTGGTTTAGGCTGAACCCGTTAATCACTTACTAACTCAGCCCCAACCCACTCCAACTCTTCATTACTTCATTTCATATTCCTAACACTCAAGCTTAAGCAAAAATGGTGGAAGAGAATGGGAATTAGAAACTCCAAGCCCTAGTTCCTCTTGCTAGCTCAAGTTCTTGCTCCAAAATCAAAGAGAACCCATTAGTAAGCATCTCCTCCTTCTTTTCCAACTCATTCTCTTAATCAATTTCAGAAATTCCTAAACCTAATTTTGGGAATGTTCTTCTTTTAAGCTTAGAATCAAGCTTCTTGAGTTGGATTTGAAGAGTGGTTGATTCCCCTTTTGCTTTCAAGCTTCTTCTTCAATCGTTTGGGTTCAAAGGTGAGATCTTTATCTCACATCTTAGTCTATGTTTATCTCCGATTGTTAGGTATGAATTCCTAACACTTATTCTTGTGCAATTGCCTTTGGTTTGGATTGATTTGGTGAATATTCCAATTTTTAGTGTTTTGGGTTCAAATCTTTAAAAATCCTTACTTTGATGTTTGAATGTGTTTTTGGTGATGCAACGAAGAGCTTATATGGCCGGGTAGTCGATTGGCGTAAACCCTTAGTGCCAATTATCGACCGATAGCAATATGGAAGAATTTGGCGTTCATTAGATTGGCTTGGGGAGTGCTGGCTACAGGTCTGGCCGACCGAACTCAGGGTCCGGTCGACCGACCTGCTACCCAGGCACTTCCCAGCCTCTGTTAGGAAGTGTAGGTTACAGGTCCGGCCGACCGAACTCAGGGTCCGGTCGACCGACCTGCTACCCCAAGCATTTCTGTTTTTTGGTCCGGTCGACCGAGCTCTGTAGTCGGCCGACCAACCTGATGATATTTTGCCTATTTCACCTAGTTGCTTGAATTTCCAACTTTAATCGATTCGTGTTGTTTCCTATTTGTCGCTATCATTTATTATCGATTTTGATGACATTTTCTTTGGGAATTTAGGATATATCCACTTTGATGGATTCGATATCGATTTCTTTGGATTTTCATTCACGTCTTCGAATGTGAATTTTAGTGATTGATTGTTCCTACAATCTTCTTTGTGATTTGTCACTTTAAAAATATAAAGGTTTTCTATACTAGTAGTAAATATCAAAACTCTTTCTTCAAATGATTTCAACACTATTTTATTACAAAGCTCGTTTTCTCAAACCGATTTCCGATCTATTAGTGTATACAAACTTTTACCTCACTCATATGAGAAATCTAATTAAACGACTTAGTAAAACGAGTGGTATGAAACGCTTGCGTTTACTTCGTTGGTTAATTCTTGGACTTGTTCGATTGAATCTCTTGTGACAATTTTCTAGTGGAGATCTACAATTTGTTCGTAAATATTTAAGTTAAGCTAGTGGTTATGGGACATGAAGCTAAGCTCATATATTTACTAGCTTACTGTAATTGACACTTCTCTTTGATCATGACGATCATTTTAAGATTTAGACTAGCAATTGTGTGATGTCTCTTTGTTTCGGTGTGATTTCGACTCACACATGTGGGGTAGCTCCCCATGGTCTTCGGGCCATTCGTGTGTCAAAAATTAATGGCTAGCTACCATGAGATAGCTTCTCGTTCGTGTGATACATATGTTGGTGAGTTTTAATGCTCCCGTTCGTGTGATAGGCCTCCCCCCTTTCTTGTGATTTCTGGATTTCATGTGTTGAATTCTGGAATTTGTGTTTCACCTATTTTTGTGATTTCTATTGATATGCTTTATCAATTTTTGTGCATTGGTGAATTCGTATGTCATTGACTTGTTGTGAATTCAAGTTTTGGGTATGAAACCCTTTTTGGATCTTTGTGAAGATTTTTGTGATATTGATTAATCTTATGTTGAGTTTCAATTGCATACTTATAGTAGTATGCCATTATGGTTATCATATGTTTATGCCATATCTCTTATTCTATATCATGTCGTCTGATATTTATAGCTAGACTGATCCGTTTATTATTTTCTTATTAAATAATACTCGGGTCAGACCGAGATGTTACAGGTGCTTCTGCTTGACTTCTCCCCAGTGATTTATTACTCTGACTTTTGGCTAACTACTTAGATTAGTAGTTTATTTTGTTGTATACACTTGAGATATGGACTCGTAAATGTATTCTTTTGTATAGCACGTGTTGCTATTCTTTTGTATTATTGTGGATCTTTTTGACCACTATTCTGATATACACTTTCATGTGTTAGTTATATAGTCATATCTTCTTCCGCCTTTGTGATATGAATTATCTGTGACTGATTTGTGTTATGCTTATTTCTATATTTGTTTCCGAAGATTATTATAGCCACTGTGTAGTAGCTTTGTATTTGTATCGGTATGTCGGATTTCCTCTTGAAATAAAATGCATGTTATACTATCTGACATATCGGTGCTCGCGCAAAGCAATTACACGGATGGTCGCTCCTCAACAGCCTTATTCTCCATGCTAGTTGACAGCATTACACCGTAGTGTTCTTGGTTAGCGTGGGTATAGAGGTGAGGCGTCACAGCACCAAAGTGTTTGTGCCAAAATTGGTCACAAACCCCGAGTATCGTGAAAGCATCAATATATGAATATAAATCAACAATATTCGAGCACAAGCCATAGATCTAAGCTAGCAACAAACAATAATACAGAAATAATGAACAGAAATACAAGATTTATAGTGGTTTGCCTATCTCCGACCTACGTCCACTTTGATTGGTAATCCTTTATTCATTTTCCTTGCTGGTTACAGATGATTACAGCGATTACAACAAAGGAATTCAAGTACAATAGTGAGGTAAGGTGTAGAATTGAATCTAGCAGAGTCTATACATTGAATAGCCGAAAAGATCCCTTTTATGTAGGCTTCAGGGGGCTATTTATCGGAGTAGGAGGCTGATATCGCGCTCAAACTTCGGGAGACTCCTTCTGGCACGTGAGTGGGCCCACGCGATCGATTCTGGAAAGTTACGGAAGAATTATAAATTTCCAAAATAATAGATTTCGACTTGATTCGTGATCGATACGAACCAATTTTGTATCGATCAAAAAATGATCCATTCGAGCTGAAACTTGGCAGGAATGTTCTTTAGCTTGTACGTAAGCTCCTGTGAAAATTTCGTAGCATTTGGACCGGTGGTTTAGTAGATATGATCGATGCAACTTCGTATTCTTCGAAGGCTGTTGGCTTCGAATCCATGGTTCGTATCCATCCCCTCGTATCGATCAGAAGCAAGTGGGCATAGGATGACGTGGCGTGAGTTTCCTGGATCGATACAATTTTTGCGGCGAGTTGATCGAGTCGTTCCGAGGCTTTCGCCTTGTATGCATCGACACGTTCGCATCAATAACTGGGGGTATCGATGACTCTGTTCGTATCGATGATTAGAGCGTGTCGTTTCGTATCGATCACTGAAGGAGTGCACTATTCGTATCGATCGATCTTTGGGGATCGATACGAATAGCGAGCATTGGATCGATGCGAACCAGATCGACACGAATAGTGTAATAGTAGAGTGGGAACAGTATCGATGCGAATAGAACCAATGTGATGACTCTGGATCGATTTGAACATATGGATACAGCATGCATGAACCTGATCGATACGGACTTGATGGAGTCGAACTATGCAAAACCCGATGGATTCGAATGGTGAGGCGGTGTCATGCCGATGGATACGAACCTGATGGTTTCGAATAGGCCATCACCTTGGCTCTCCGATGGATACGAACAATATATATCTTCTACCCTGTATCGATCATGTCTCCTCCATACGAACTCCGATTAACCTGAAATTTAAAGTGCAGCATCTCCTAGCCTTGATCATCATCTCCAATCGATTTCGTCTTGATCGGAGCTCAGCCAATTTTTAACGACATCGATTGCAGCCTTGTTTACAATCGATCTCCAATTCTGATATCCATCCTTTCTTGTCAATTTGTTGATATTCCAGCCTTGACCAAAAGGTGGGATAACAGTTATGACGCTGATTGAGGTCCTAGAGACCATGAACGAACTCTTAAAATATTAAAATGAGCACTCTACATCAATAAAGTACCACTTTTATTATCGAAAAGAAAATCTTAAATCTTAAAAAGTAAAAATCAATATTAAGTAATTTTTATCAACAAAATTGACAATTTGATTTTCGTTCAAATATAGAAGTATATAAATAACATGACAAACATTACATATTTAAAACTATAATAAGTTCAATTTGTAAACCATTTATCTTAACATACACAACATTTATTGAATTATTAATTTTATTTTTTGAAAAAATAGTTATAAGATTATTTTCTAGTCCAACTTAGGAAAAAAGATAAAAATTTTACTCAAAGGAACAAAAAAAAAAGAGAGAAAACTCATTGGTCACGTGTATTTTAACGTGGCGCAGTAATAGAAACTACCCCTGATACAGGCTCTACTCATCCGCCAAATAGCTAGCTTCTGTAACTGCTGATATCGTTTCATAAGTAGTTAATTCCTATCCTGCTCCGGCGGCGCAACAGACCTATAAAACCCAGACCTATGCCACCTAGCACTAGTAAAGGATAAATCATATATGTGCCGTTAAACGCCGCCTATTTCGATTCCCCATCTCTCCACGTATCCTATCCTAACCGCTTCCATACGGCATCTCATCATTTGCCCCCTTTTATTTCCCATAATTTGCATAAAAACCCCACTTAATCCTACATCATGGCCCATAATATAAACGTACTACTCAATATCACATTATCACTGCATGAAAAAAAACTAAAACGGAAAGGGCCGTAACAGTCAAAAGAAAAAATGCGAAAGGACACCTAAGCACGCAGCCGCCGTTTTCCCTGATATCCGTTAAAGTTCTACGTGATGACCTACCTCTCTACCAATATATTCAAAATACATAATTAAGTTACTGTTCATGACTCCAGGATGAAAAAATGGCCTTCCCTTTCTCTCTCCCCATCATAAGGGCCACAGTGGGCCACCCCTCTTTAGCTATATATAGCCCATCATCTTCTACTATATCTATCTTCCATTCTCCTCCTCCTCCTTTTAGATTTCATACATTCCAGATTTTGCATATCTGCTCCCCCCCTACTCGTATCTTGCTTCTTCTCCTGCCTCCCGCTTCCTTGTTCCCCAGCAAGATTTCACTGAACCTTCCTGACCGCTATAAATCCCGTGTCTCCCTCACGAAAATCAATCACAGTCACCATAACTAAAAGAAAACGTAGAAAGAAAGAGCAAAGAAAGATGAGCAATATAGTCATCAGAGAATACGTGGCAAGCACGGACCGGGAACGGGCCGTGGAACTCGAACGGGCATGCGAGGTTGGCCCCAGTGGTGAGGTGTCGATTTTTACCGACTTGCTCGGCGATCCTACGTGTCGTATTCGACATTCCCCTCTCTCTTTAATGCTGGTTCGTATTCCATTTCTAACCTTCTTTTTTTCCCGAAATTATAAATACGTTTTTTTTAATATTTTTGTTACTGTTGAATAGGTGGCGGAGACGTGTGGGCCAGAGAAGCAGATAGTGGGCCTGATAAGAGGATCCATCAAGACAGTTACGTGCGGTGCTAAAAACCTTAACCGCACCCCGAAGCACCAGACACCGATATGCACCAAGCTTGCCTACATCCTCGGCTTACGTGTCACTCCATCTCACCGGTAACTGCCGTTATCCTCACCCCCTGATTTATCAACCTTTTACCTAACTGTAACCTAATTCTAGTTATTTTTAAACAACAGTCGAATGGGCGTGGCGTATAAGCTGGTTACCAAACTGGAAGAATGGTTCGGATCCAACGGTGCAGAGTACTCCTACATCGCAACGGAGAAAGACAACACACCGTCGCTGAACCTCTTCACCGTTAGATGCGGCTACCAGAAATTCCGTACGCCGTCCATTCTTGTACAGCCCGTTCACGCTCACCGTATCTCAAAACCCCGTTACGTGTCAGTTGTAAAATTATCTACTCAAGAAGCGGAAAAACTTTACCGTCAAAAGCTTGCCACAACGGAATTTTTTCCGGATGACATAGACACCGTGCTGAATAACGGGCTGTCGTTGGGTACATACATTGCGGTGGACGAGCCGGGTTACGAATGGGCTGGGCTTGAACACTTTATGCAAGGTCCGCTGGAGTCGTGGGCGGTTGTGAGTGTGTGGGACTCGAGTGCAATGTTTAGAATGGAAGTGAAGGGAGTGTCGAAGGTGAAGAGGGCACTAGCGAAGGCAAGCCGGGCTTTGGACCGGGCGTTTAAGTGGATGAAGATACCGTCGGTGCCGGACCTTTTTGGGCCGTTCGGGTTTTACTTTTTGTATGGGCTAGGTGGGGAGGGTGACAAGGCGATGGAGCTGGTCAGGGCTTTGTGCGGGCACGCGCATAACATGGCAAGGGATGGAGGGTGTGGATTGGTGGTGGCTGAGGTGGCGGAATGCGAGCCGTTGAGGGAAGGGGTGATGAGGTGGAAGAGGCTGTCGTGTGATGGGGATATGTGGTGCGTGAAGAGGTTGGTGGATGAATACAGTGATGGGGAGGTGGGCGATTGGACTAAGGCCCAACCGGGGCTCAGTATTTTTGTGGACCCTAGAGAATTTTAGTTACTGTTTTGCTCCTTTTTTTTTTTTTTTTTTGATGTGAATTTGTGGTTTTAACCTGATTTTTCCGTGTTTTATGCTAATCTGTAGTCGCTAATAGTGGATTTTCATCACTTTATGGTTAATAGTCATGCTAATCATAGCTTGTTTTGCTTAATTATTGGCTTTTTGTTAATTTATTAATTTGTATAATTGATGAAAGGTAAGTTCCACCAAAATAAAAAAAATAAAAAAAGAATAAAAAAGAATCATATATTCCTTTACTGTTTGCAATAACAACAGACTAAACAATGATGACTCTGTTTCATAAGATACACAAGTGCAAGGGCGAATGTGGAAAATTAAGAAATGTTTCTTGACTCACAAGACTGGAAATCTCACCAGAAAACATTTAAGAACATTTAAGAAGAGCTAATCTTGAGATGCAAGACATTCAACGTTTCTGCATATGTGAACCATAAAGTAATCAGTCTTTATACTAAGAATTTCTTTTTCGATCCAATCATTTGATAGCAAAGCAAAATGAAATTAAAATTAAATAATCTTTCAAATTGACAACTAATTCCACTGAAATATTGCACTAATTAAACAAAGTTGTTTAAAACGCTTGATTCAATTTAAAGAACGAATGAAATGAAAACTTAATAATTTATTTTGGTTTCGAACTATTTTCTATCGTCAATTTTACCTTTATAATTTCAACACGGGAAATTATTGTCAAGGACAAAATTTCACAGCTTTTTAGCCTCAAGGACAGACCTTCAATATTTTATCCTGAAGGACAACTTTCTGTAGGTATCAGTTTTTAGTTATCGGTAGCAGTTTTTAGGTATCAGTTTGTAGTTATCGGTAGCAGTTTTTAGGTATCAGTTTTTAGCTCGGTATCAGTTTTGTTGTCCTTATGAATAATTTTGGAAAATGTTTGTCCTTGTGAATAAATTTTAGAAGAATGTTTGTCCTTGTGACAAAAATATTGAGGTCGTGTCCTTGAGCCAAAAAATATAGAAATTTTTGTCCTTTAAATTAATTCCCCCTGGATAAAATCATGTAATCCAACTTTTACTTTATTACTTAGTAAATCAAACTTAAGAAGGTAGAAGAGATATAATCATATCAAAATTTGTTTCTTTAGCATGTCAAATAATTAATGTTGTATTAATACTATTAAATGCTGATAAACTTGAACTATACTATATCATGTGTTTAATTTATTGTTTGGACTGTGTGCTTGAGCAGCAATCGCATGAATGTCGAAGGGCTGCAAAGAGGTTGACCTAGCTATCTCCTACGTATTGGATTACCACCTTACCTCGATTGATCACTAAAAACGAGTTAAGGGGAGATGGGTTGGTCGATTTGTAACTCCTCCGTTCCAAGTTTGGATTAACACGCGGTATGAACCCTCATATTGTATTATCACGTAGAATATCACAACACGCCCTGTTGTCAAATTCTATGAATATTTTAGAGGATTCTCTGAGATGGATCCATTTGGGATAATTAAAGATCCATCTTCAAACTACAATATCTGAGTACCTCGGATTCGGATGTCGTTCCGAGCGGTGTTCATCACTTTTCATTATGTACGTTTTACCACTAGTTTGATTCAATTCTAAAACAATTAAAAATTAGTCAGTAATTCATGTCACTCAACAAATGTTTTGGGAATACAAAACTTGCTTTTGATCAAGAATATATATCGATGTAGGAAAAATGTCAATGGTGATCTTCGATCATCTATTAAATCAGTTGTATCGAATCATATAGTTCCACTGAATCCACCAGTATGAAATCATCTTGGCAAGGACCCAAATCCTTGTTTAAATTTTCAGTCATAAATAATTATCATGTTGCATTCCAACTGGATTCATATCAAATGGAAATCACATGTCCTGTTATCATGCACCATAAATCATGCATTTACGTGTAGGATAATGGTTTTGCCTTTGGTCTGAGCATGACGTACAAATCAGTTAGCATGACGACCCGCAAATCCGTACTCTTTTAATCGACAATAAACTACACATGTTCGACCCAAAAAGCATAGAATAACGGAAAGTCATGAGAAAGAAGAGAGAAGGCGAGAAGAAAGAAAGAAGGGAGAAGAAGAGAAGAGAAGAAGAAGAGACAAATAGAATCATAACAATGCAGAATCTCACATCACACCGAAATAACATATAATATAGATGAATAATCTTTGCAAAAGAGAAACTGTAATATACATACATTAATCAGAGTACACACATAAATAATAATCAGTTTGGACAGTTATAACAAACTATCCTCACGAATGTTGATAATTTACTACAACAATGCGGCGGAAAATAAACAGATACGTGTATACGACACGAAGATCTCCAGCACGTCTGCTGAAGCTCCAGAACCACCAAACCTAAGCCTGTAAATATACTCGGTCTGACTCGAGCATTAAAAAGGAAGAACGTCCGGATCAGTCTGGTAAACAAACATGAGAAAAGCATATCTCAACTGAAATTTATTTTAAAGTTTATAAAAGCGTTCTTTTATCAAAACAATGGTATCTCGTAAGATACGCCCACACATAAACATGAACGGTTTTTTACGTTACGATAACCAAAACCTTTCATATCAAATTCTCTTATATATAATAGTGTTTATTGCATAAATAATAATTAATCATAACTGAAATTGTTACATTATTAAATTCCAGCATAATAGGTTTACAAACAAAATGGTAGGCACGTAGTGGATATTGGATTTCATACAAAAGACAAGATAAGGGACTAGCTTTCTGAACTCGGTACACTTCTAGAGGAATGTATCTAGGGTCGAGATACTCGGCGCCTAAACCAACACAGGACAGGCTTTCCCCTTCCAAGATAGTACCGAATATGTCATCACCCTGGTCGTTACCGACCTTTAACGGGTACCCGGGTCATATATTCACCACATACTTAGACATGTATGGAGTAAATCTAGAAGGATGATGATATCTTCTAATGGGAGGGACCCACTTAGCCTTGTTGCTTCTACCCTATTTTAGTCATTTCCTGGGTATGAGGCCAAAAGAGGTATCGAATACCTTTCACATATCACATCATCTTTAAATGCCACATTATCATTTACGTTGACTACTAATCGCCTTCCACAAAAATACAACTCTTGAGCTCGTATTTCTCCAGGAGGATGTTAAGCTAAGAGAAGTTACATTCTCCGCCGCCATAGATATATATTTGTAAAAACCAATTTACGTACGTAATGTTAGAAATGCAATGTCGGACATCCATCCATACAAGTTGTCTAGGAACAGGACAGACCGAAGGTACTTTCCTACGGCATCCTGTCCGGAATCACCCCTAGGATTAGTAGCGAATGGTCCTTGCATTAGATATTTCATAATGAAGAGACTACTGTTATTACATGTATATATTGTGATTTTAACTACAAATGATCAACAAGCAGTCGTTCACTATGAAAATCCTAAATATCAATTATTATCAACAAACATGCACAATCGTCGCATGTAGGTTGGTCCGAAGTGGTTTCAGATCAACCGATCCCAGTCTCTTCGCACCAACAACGCAAAGCGTTACTCAACCTCATACAGAAACCAAATCTCGTAAACTTATCATGTTTTCAACTTTCAACTTGATATCCTTCGGCCAAGAAGGAAGCTCAATAGATAGGAGTAATCACTCTCCGGTACTCGCATCAACATCTTTTATACCAAACAATAATCAAGCCTACACAGATGGCTACGTACTAAGTGCACGACTAAATAGTTTCCACGTCAAGTTGAGAAATTAAAATGGCCAAAAATATATTTTAACACTTAAACAGTCACTAGGTCTGATTTATTAATCTTTTATTTATCTAAACACTTTTTCAAATTTATTACTTCAAATTATCTTTAAAACATATATTTCCAAAAACCATTCAATATTTCAATATTTGGAAAACATTTCATAAACTTATTTTAATAATAAGTGAATTCACAACTTATTGTATTTTCAAACCGTATAAACTCCATTTTAAAATATCACTTTCCAAAACTTTCATTTTAAGGATTTTTCACTTTGAAAACGTGAATATATTTCCGTTTATAAAAATCCATATTTAGCTTATCAAATTAAATTGATTTCACATTTATGAAACGGTGTTTATAATTCACATTTCTATTTTATAAAAAATTCCATTTATAAAATTCATTTATTAACCAATTTCCCGTTTATCTCATTTATATATCAAAATCCCATTATAAGTTTATTTACTTATAAATTTCTTTATTTACACATTCATTCTTTTGTAACCTCATCATTTATAATGTCCACTATAAATTCATTTCTAAATTTCAGTTGCCTAATATTTATAAAACGCCGTTTAAAAATCTATTTCATTAAATATCTTTGTTAATAGCATTCCTTTATAAACTTTCATTTTAACACTTATAAAACTCATTTTAAAAGCCATAATATTTAAGTATATTTCTCAAAGCCATAATTTTTATAACATAAAAATTATAAATTTTTATTCATTTAAAATAAATTCATTTTTTTAACAATTCAAAAATTATAAAAACATATACATTTTCAAGATCACTTTGAAATCCCTTTTAAATTGAAATCATCATTTTAATATTTTAAATTTACAAAAGTATGATCCAATTCTCCAAAAGTACTAAATAAGGGGATTCACATCAATAATAGCAAACATGGCCTCCATCACATCAAACATCACATCATGCAGTATATATATAACAATATGTATAAATAAACATCAACCACGGTGAGGAATCCAGTTGGATCATTCCAACCTGTAACTTGCAACAAATATATATATGAGAATACAATGTCTGCTTCGAGGCAGACGTGCATACAAAAGGTCATCCGCTCATACATGAGACGTATAGAGTCTCACATGCTCCAATATGCAAGAATATATCCAACTACTAATAATATAGTATAACGTCCAAACAATCATCAAACAACATAATAAAATTATTCCCACTTGTATAAAAATATAGGCGGGCCATAGAGAGTGAGTTTTACTCACATTATTTGCATTCGTTGTTGCAGCGTTTATTTCGATTAAAATTAAATAAGCATCTATAAGCTCCAAATAGATCCAATTCAATTCATATGCATAGTATTTTCAGCAATGAGTGCAACGCAACTTGTTTCATCTAATTTCGACCTCATATAAATAAGTTAAGACATTTATAAGATTACAAGAATTTTAAAATAAAATAATTTACATTTTTTTTAAACCTCATAAAAAATCTGGGCCATTGATTCTTGGATCTACAGATCGTGGCCGCATGGTCTTTTCTTCCTCTCTCATGCGTTTAAAGCTTCAGCCGAACCCATTTACGCATGCGTACATCCTACGGCCGCTCCTACCATGGTCAACTAGACAATGATCCAAACCTCTCAATGCATGCGCGTGCGCGAGCTCAACCCACGGCCAGAGACCGACCACCTAACACCCCTCCATCGGGCCGTAAACACGCTTGAGCAGCAAGACAAACACGAGTTGATTTCTCCTCGTACGTCACTTGAAAACCCATTATCAGCGTTCAGATTGAAGATCGTGCCAAGCTCTATGATTTTGCTTTAGGAAATTTTCAAAAATATTGGATGGATTGAGAGATAATCAAGGGGAAAGATCGCATGTTTATGGCCATTGAAAAGAAAATGGCGGCTAGGGTTTAGTTTCTAGGGTTTTGCAAGTTAGAGCCATCTATTTACCGGCAATATAAATTACTATTCACTCAAATTATTTTCAAACTTCAAATGAAGAGTGTCATCTGGCATTCATAATATTATACCTTTATTCTGAACACAATGGAATATATATCAGAAGCCAATTCCATTGTATTTAGAAGATAGGTTTTCAAATCGAATTATTTTAATTAAATTACTTAAATAAATTTCTATACGTTTTTAATTCGCACGATCAAACGTAAGTCTATTCACCACCAAAATTTGGAATCCTATAATAATATATCCAATGTAACTGGTTTCGTCCAATTCTGAAACAGTGTCCCAAATGACTATTTTTACTTGTCAAATTAAATTATAAAATTTCTGTTTATTCACTTTTAATTCAATTTTAAAAGTTTATTATCTCCATTCTAATTCAAAAAGAATTTAAATCAACATTAGAAACCATTTTTATTCACATACGATTCCAGATTCAATTATTTAACTGATTTAACTTGCAAATTAATTTTTCAATATTCAAAATTAATTTAAATATTCTAAATTCAGATGATTGAAAAACTGGATCGTTGCATACTTCCACCCTTAAACGAACTTCGCCTCCGAAATTACTAAGTAAGAAAAATGCTCAAATCCTATTAACTTTTCAAATTAAAATAGATTACTAAATTCTTTTAAGTGTTTATCTTTCCAAAATCAATTAGTTGCAACTTTTTATAAAAACTTTTCTAAGTTTTCAAATCCATTCATAGTCCTTAGATTACAATTCCAAAAATCAACTAATATAATTTCAAATTATAGCTTAATAATCAAATTTCTAGTTATCAAAAAATTTCAAAATTCTCAAAAAATTTCTACCGTCTTAAATCTTCAGAAAAATTCGCTAGGGTCTGCTTTGCGCGGTTCGATCATAGTAAAACCATAATATATATATATATATATATATATATATATATATATATATATCACAAATATACATCTCATATTCGAGGATGATGTATCCCTGAGGGAAAAAGTGTAAAAGTACGGTATGTAATCCGATATATGTGCCTTATATATTATTAGCAAGCATATATAAGTAATATAGCTCGAAAGCGAGCTCCAAATGCGAAGCATACACCATTCGCACCTACTAAGCACTCAACAAACCAATAAGAACATGTATATAGAAAATAATATCAATATATAACATAACTATACAATAATCATATGCCAAATGAAACACATGCAACAAAAGAAACCATCCAATAGCTAACATCCATCTAATGTCGTAACCAAGTTTATATACATTTCAATGTTAATGGTTTTAATTTTTATTAACTTTCCTTCCTATTAACATTCACTTGATTTGTTTTTAATTTTATTCACAATAATGCTATTTACATACATGTTAGTCACATTCATTTGGTTTACATTCGATCGGTTCATTTTCAATTTGTTAACATGCATTTATTAATATTCGTTCAGTTTTATTTTTCATTTGATTCTGATCAATTTAGTTTGCATTCATTCCTTCATTTACGTTCAATTCATTAATATTAAATTTATTAACATTCAATGGATTCACATTCAAGTTATTTCCTTCCAATTTACTTATATTCAATTTCATATTCACATTCATTATTTACATGAGTTTATAATCACGTTCATTTACATTTACATTCTTTTTTTTTAATGCCATTAACACTTAACAACCATTACATAGATTCTTACTTAAGGTCATGTTAACATTTTTATACAACACTTCTTATGTTTATTATCAATTCACAACTTAAGTTATATTCAATTTAACAAATAATATTCCAAATCATATTCAATTAACTAATTTATTTTAATTATTTCAATTCATTTTGCACTAAAGTAGAATTTCAATTAATAACTCAAGTTCATTATTCATTCCATTAGCTTCATTTTATTAATTCATTTTGAATATCAAAATCGACTTCATTTAGTTTTACTTAAGTTATGTTTTATTTCATCCTCACTTACATTTACTTTCGTTATACACTTAAGTTCACTTCAAATTCCATTTTATTTAAGTCATTTCACTAGTTCATTTCTTTTTCTTTACTTGAGTTAAATTTCATTTCAAAAATTAGTTCCTTTTAACTTAACTTAGATTTCATTTCTAAAGTCATTTTACTTAACTTTTAGTTAAGTAAAATTACATTTCACTATTCAAATTTAGATTTTGTTTTGCTTAACAAAATTGTTTAACCATGTTGATATTTGGTTTTACTTTATTTTTTCTCATTTTATAACTTATACAACTTATTTATTTAAGGTTCCATGAATATTTTCTTAAGTTGTTCACATACTTACAATTTCAATTCATAGTTATATAATCACTTTACCACTTAAGTGTATGTTTAATTTTATTTGATTCATTTCAAATTTCATTAGATTTATTTCACTTTTCCTTAGTTAACTTCAATTCATATAGCTCATTTTACTAACTCAATTTTATTTAACTTTTACTTAAGTTAAAATTTTAATTTCGTGTCTTAATTTAAAATCTCATTTTCTTATACATGCCATTTTCAATTTTTAAGTTCAAAACTCATTTTCTATATATTTGTCAAATCACACTTTCGATTTCAAACTTGTTTTATCAAAACAAAACTTCAATAGTAAATTACTAAGGTAGAAAATCCATCACTTAGAAACTCAAAACTGAATATTGATGATACTGCAGTCACTACCCTTATTATTTCCCAGCGTCTGTAATAAATTAAGTGCTTTTTATTTCTTTTAAATCCTTATATTTATAAATCACATTTATAAATTTATACTTATATAATTTCTCTTATTTCACTTTGCTTATATAAGACCATTTCAATTTTTTGTTTATCTTTGTTTAGATTATGTTTATAACAATTTTTATTTTACTTATGAATATTGTCATTGCATAAACAACCAAACAATCCATATATATATATATATATATATATATATATATATTAGTTTCTGAAAATAAATTTTTCCTTTATATATAAAATATAATTAAGGTAAAATTATTTCATTTAACCAATTTAAAAACAATATCGTGTCAGTTTGCTTGCTCAAGTGTTTTGGAATCCCAACCGATGACGTTAGCGAGACGCATCGACCAGAACCCAAAATTCAAACTTAACAAATCAAACAACCTAATATAAAAAAAAATTATATCACTAACAAATACGCACTCATATATATACACTTAGACTCATTCTATGGCATTACTAACCATATCTATAATGAGTACCTATCAAAGCCTACATTTATCGCTAAACGTAAAGCTCTGATACCACATTGTGAAGACCCGCAAATCCGTCAGCAATAAACCGCACATATCCGACCCAAAAAGCACAGAATGACGGAAATTCATGAGAAAGAAGAGAAAGGGTGAGAAGAAAGAAAGAAGAGAAGAGAAGAGAAGAAGAAGCGAGAAATAGAAACATAACAATACATAATCTTACATTGCAGCGGATTAACATATAATATAGATGAATAATCTTTACAAAAGGGAAACTGCAATATACATACATCAATCAGAGTACACAAATAAATTAGGGGCATTTCACTAGAAGGACAAATTTTGCAGTCCAATTAGTTTCTAGGACACACATTCACATAAATTAATTTCAAGGCCAAAGCCAGCAGAATAATTACTTTTAAGGACAAAGCCAGCAGTCCAATTACTTTCAAGGACATAATTTCATTGGTTTTTAGGCCTTAGAAACTAATTGTTTTACATTTTGTCCTTAAAAGTAATTATTTCAATTGTGTGTCCTAGAAACTAATTGTACTTGCTAAAGAGGCCCTTGTGGCTAATTCCATAATAAATTATTATCAGCCTGGACAATTATAATAACTTGTTCTCACGAATGCTGATAATTTACAACAACAATGCAGCGGAAAATAAATAGATACGTTTATACGACATGAAGATCTCCAGCTTGTCTGCTGAAACTCCAAAACCATCAAACCTGAAGCTGTAAATATACTCGGTCTGACCCTAGCATCAAAAGGGGAGAATACCTGGATCAGTCTGGTAAACCACCGTGATAAAAATACTTCTTAACTGAATTTATTTTAAAGTTTATAAAAGCGTTCTTTTATCAGATCTAAGGTATCTTCTAAGACACGCACACACTTAAACATGGACAAGTTTTGACCTTATGATAACCAAAACATTTCATATCAAATTCTCTTTTATTATAATAGTGTCTATTGCATAAATAATAATTAATCATAGCTGAAATTGTTACATTATTAAATTCCAGCATAATGGGTTTACAAACAAAATGGAAGCATGTAGTGGAGATTGAATTCCTATAAATGACAAGTTAAGGGACTACTTTCCGAACTCGGTACACGTCTAGAGGAATGTGCCTAGGGTTGAGATACTTGGTGTCTAAACCAACACAAGACCGGCATGCCCCTTCTAGGACGATACTGAATATGTCATCACCCCGGTCGTTACTGACCTTTATCGGGTACCTAGGTCATACAATAACCACATACTTAGACATGTGTAGAGTAAATCTAGAAGGATGATGACACCTCCTAATGGAAGCGACCCACTTAGCCTTGCGCTCCTACCATGTTTTAGTTATTTCCTAGGTGTAAGGCCAAAAGAGGTATCGAATACCTTTCACGTGTCACATCATCTTTGAATGCCACATTGCTATCTCCGTTGACTACTAATTGCCTTCCATAAAAATACTACCCTTGAGCTCGTATGTCTCAAGGAGGATGTTAAACTAAAAGAAATTGCTTTCTCCGCCACCACAGATGTATGTTTGTAAAAACCAATATACGTAATCTTAGAAATGCAATGTCAGACATCCATTCATACAAGTTGCCCAGGAATAGGACAAATCGAAGGTACTTTCCTACCACATCCTATCGGAATCACCCCTAGGATTAGTAGCTGAAAGGGAGTATGGATTAAGGATCTTAAGGCTAACTTAACATTAGAGGGAGGGGGTGATAGTGTTTAATGGATTCTAAGACTTATATGGACTAATTTAAAAATTATAGTATAAACAAATGCAGAACTTAATCACAGAATCAAACACAGATGTAGAAAGTAAATAAAAAGCAGTAAAAGGAAAGAACATACCGGATTTTATACTGGTTCGGAGTTACCCTACATCCAGTCCTGCACCAAGGCAAACACCTTGTATAGATTTTTATTATACCAATGTCGAGATTACAATCCTCAATTTCTAAAGGCCTTGAGGTACCCTCCTGTCTTCGAATCCGAGGCAAACTCCTTTGAATTATGGGACACAAGATCACCCAATTGATTTCCAAGCACAACCACACCTTATAGAGAGACTCGATAAACTTTTGATTACAAATTGATCCTATAACTTTGAATAGCAATTTGATCTTCGAGAGAGGGCAGATAATCAAACAAGAATGAGAATCTAATTTGATTCACTTGAGAATTTGACATAATTTCAGCACAATCTTAAAAATATGAAAATTTTAGAATATGGATTTGTGGAGTAAAATGAGTGAAGAAAAATAAGAAGATAGTTAGTTGAAATTCGTATGTGAAGTTTATTTATAGACCAGTAACGGTCATAACCATTTGTGAAGAGATTTAAACAAATAGACACTTCTTTTGAAAATTGAAACTTTTGAATTTAACGGTTACCAGTCGACATGGGTATCCCATGATGTCGAGATCTCTTAGTTAAAAACAATGTAAATTTTGTTTTGAAAATGGTATTGAAAGGAAAATAAGATTGAATGATTCTGGAGTAAAATAAACTAATTTTCCTATGTTTTAAAATAAAGAAGAGTAGAAAAATATATTTTTAGAATGTATATATAAATTTGATTTTAAATCTCAAGTATATATAAATATTTTAAAAATCAGAAGATAGTTTAAAAAAACAAACAAAGTTTAATACAAGAGTTTATTTAAAACAAAAACAAAGAATATTTTAAGCTAAAACATCTTTTTGAAAATTATTTGAAAAGATAATTTCTAAAGCTAAAACATTTTGAAAAGCAGTTTTTAAAATCGTTTTGAAAAACCATTTTGAAGTAGTTTTGCAAGCTTCTTCCTACAGAATATTTCATCACATCAGGACTCAAGAACTTGTACAAAACCAGGATGTTGGTGGGTTTGTAAGCCACTTGTCGTAGATTTGTAAGCTACTTGTCGTGGGTTTGTAAGCCAGTAAGAAGGTAAAAATGCGTTGCATCCTAAATTAAATTTAGAATGAAGATTTCCATGCTATTATGAAGTTTTAACAAAAACTAGACACTTATCTTGAAATCTTGGTCTTGATGCTCTAGAGTCTTCAATCTTGATATCTCCATTCTGAATCTTGAGTCTTGAGTCTTTGTACTGATCAATCTTCAGTAATCAATACCTGCATATATATATATATATATATATATATATATATCATGCATAGTTCATGCATATACATATCTATCTAGACAATAGTGTTAGTATATATTTTATGATAAGATAAGTTAAAAAGGTTGTTGTCATCAAAACCAACATCTCATTTCCTAACAATCTCCCTTTTCTTGATGATGACAACCTGTATTTATAAAATATACTTACCATATCATATCTCCTATCATAACTCCCCCTTACTCCATGACTCCCCCTTACTCCAATCATAACTCCCCCTTACTCCAAGTCAACTACTATTTATAACTTGTCCCCTTTTTTCATCAACAAAAACTTCTTACTAATAAATTCCTTGAACTTGATATAAGATAATTAATCATAATATAATAGAGTAATCCATATATAAGTGTAATAAGTGCTAAGTGTGATCATAAGTATGGAATGTGATCATAAATGTGAAATGTGATCATGAGTGTGATCATAAGTGTAATCCAAAAGTAAATCCATCATCATCCAATCATATTTATAGTAATTATTCAATTCAATCATTTATACAAACCACACCAAATGTTTTAAATAAGTCAAGTCAATCAAGTTTAAAACATACCAATCAAATCAAACAAATAACATACAGAATGACTAAACATTTCTTGGTACTTCCACCCATCCATCTTCTCCAAGATAGGGTCTGCTTTGATGGCATCCCATTCTTCTTTATCTTTATCGAGAGTGACTAGTGGATTTCCTTCGAGATCGTCCTTGTTAATAGCTGAGATCATCAAACGAAGGACGTCGAAATGTCTCTCTTGCTCCTTGATCACCTGCAATTGACTCAATTTTAAGTGGCGTTGATTACGAAGTATGAATGTGAGGATATTCTTGAAGGAAGTGAGAGTTTCTTCAAGATTATCCCTTAGATTCTTAATTGGAGAAGCCATAATTCAAGAAATAGGAAGATATATGAAAGGGAGTGATTAGAAATGAAGTTTGATAATTTATTCTAGAAGAAACGGGTATAAATAAGGGTAGAAAGTCAATTAAAATGAATAGACACAAGTTAGTTACATGAAATTAAAATTTGAAAGTGTAACTACTTTCTGCCCGTTGTATGTCAAGATAGGGAGATGGTGATTATTGACATGCCTTTGCCTAAAGTGACAATTTTCTTTGTTTTGAATATTATGAACAAATATATGCAACTAAAATTTGTATAATATAAAAAAAAGTAATTACAGAGACGAATTAAGTTGATTAACAGGAAATAAAAGATTTCATTGATGATTCTAGTTAACATTACATAAAATAGTATACTATTAACTAAAATAAAGAAAATACATGGATATAACTTGAAGTAAACAAGATAACATGAACTAAAACTAACTAGATGAAGATGATAAGATGATAGTCCAAGCTTTCTACTAACTTTCTGAAGAAATTATCGATTTTAGTGGAAACCTTATCCATTTTCTTACTCATTGATCTTCTAAGTGTTTTTTGATTTTCCATAGTTCTTTGATTATTGAGATTGGTCTTATTGGATGGATTAGCGGGATTAGTAGAATATTCAATACTTTCTAAGGAAGTTTCTTGATCTTCCTCTTCCTCCTCTTCAATTTCCATTCCTTCCTCTTCCTTTTCTTCTTCTTCTTCTCCCTCCGTTTCTTCCATCTCTTCATGAGTAAGCCTTTCTTCCTTTTCCTCAAGTGTTTCATATGGTTGAAATACTAATGGAATTTGCGTAAGGGAAATGTTTCCATAGTTGAACACTTTTCTAGTTATAAATTCTTCCCTTTTGAAATATACTTCAAAGTAATTAGAAATCCGAGTGAGATAAACTCCATGATATGATATATTTTCACCCATTGTAAAATTCTTGGGCCTTGGCTCATCCAAAATAACTTGAGCCCAATTGATATCATAATTTCCAAAAATTGCAAAAAGAGCTTTGCAAACTTTCAAAGTTGGGTTGCTGTAGTTTTCCGATCTTGGTACAAGGGTGTGTTGAATAAGAAGGTTAACAATTCTTGCTTTTGGACGAAAATAATGATGTTTGAATTCAAATTTGTCATCCACTTCAAAAATGTGATGAAATGTTTCTCGATCATTTTCATTTATTTGAAATTCCAAGAGATTCATTCTGGTATACTTGCATCCCAAAATACTTCATAAAATTTCACAATCCAAAACTATTTATGTTCCTTTAACACTACTCCAAATTTGTCCATCTTGCCCATCATAAAAACCACTATCCAAATTCACATAAAACATCTTTATTTGGATAACATACAAAATCATTTTGTTTGTTATCTACTACACTAATAATAGAACATTGTTGAAAAAGATTTTCCATTTCATAAGAAGGAAAATCTTCAAAAATAGCAAATTTCCCCGTATGAATTTTACCAAAATTTACATAGTTGATGTAAGCTTTGATAGCTTTCGGGTCATTAAAAAGAAAGTTTTTGATAGCTTTTCGAAGCCTAATGGTGTCAGGAGTGCTTGAAGAGGCCATTGAAGAAGTTTGAGAGGAGTTGAAGATAATGAAGATAAATTTGAAATTTGAAATAAAAGTGAAAAGTGATGATAAGGAGAGTGAATTAAATAGAGATTCTATAGACATGTTCTCTAGTGCAGAGACATCTTTCCAGAGCATTGGAGTTGGTGAAAAGATGGAGGGGAATTCAAAAGCTTGAATTTAAATTTTAAAATCAAATTTCTAAGGGGCATGTCGACATTGGGTATCCAAGTATGTCGACATGTGCCTATTGAATCAAAGGACAAGTGCATTCCTAATTTCTAATAAATGTATATATTATATCCTATATTCTACTTATATAATTCCTGTGATAACATTAAATATAATAATACTTAAATATTAATAATTTAATATTTAAAATATTATTAAATTATTATTATTATTGAATTTAAAATTCAAATTTCAATGGATAAATTTGAGTTTAAAATTCAAGGAATTTTAAAAAAATCAAGCAAACAAACAAGCATCTATTCAAACAAGAAAAATTAAAAATAATGTAAATGCATACCTATTTTTAGATCCATACTCCCATTGTTGTCTAATTCATGAATAGTAGTGAAACACATATTTGAATTATCCGTCTTCTTTTCATCGTCACTGGATAACGAGTCTGAGTCATCAAGAGTTGCTATGTATGCTTTCTTTCTTTTCCGTGACGAATCACTGTTTGAAAGGAACAACTATTTATCTGGATACGGACAATATTTCCTATGATGCCCGATTTTGTTGCAATTATAGCATCTATCATTGTTGACATTCTCCGTATTATTTTTGGAATTCCTTTGACCATTTCTTTTGTAATTATTTATTTTTCTATATTTTAGAAATTTTCGAAAGTCTCTTGTCATGAAAGCAATCTCCTCATCGCTGTCTGGTTCGGAGTCTTCAGTTGTTGCATTGAATGCTAATGGCTTCTTTTCTGTAGCCTTGTTTTCTTTTCTTCCTTATAGTTGAACTTCATAAGACATTGGATTCCCAATCAGTTCTTCTATTTTTATTAGACTGATATCATTTGCTTCTTCGATTGCAAGTGTCTTTTGATCCCATTCTGGAGTAAGTGAATTTAGAATTTTTTTTGACTTGGTCTTCCTCCGACAAGCTTTTTTCCAGTGCAATTAGTGAATGAACAATATCTTGAAATCGACAATACATGTCGAAAATGGCCTCATTTGCATGCATTTTAAACAATTGAAACTGATTAGTTAATATGAAAATTTTAGTCTGTTTAACTTTGCTTGTTCCTTCATGAGTAAGTTGCAAATTTTTCTAGATTTAAAATGCAGACTTACAAACAAATACTCTATTAATCTCATTCCTATCTAGTGAACATAATAATATATTCATGGCCTTTGAGTTATTTTGTGCAACACCCTTTTGCTCAGCAGTCCACTGGAAAAAATCGGTAGTTGGTTCAACATACCCAGTTTGTGTGATATTCCACATGTCTAATCCTACTGATTGTAAATAAATTTTCAGTCTACAAGCCCAATATGCATAATTACTGCCATTGAAAAATGGTGGTCTGATAGTAGACTGACCTTCTACAAATAAATTAGTGCTAGTGTTAATAGATCTAGTGCCAGAGTTGACACTACTTGTGTTGGTAGCTATTAAAACAATTTTCAAGTTTCGGATTATGAAAACTATGAAAACCAACGCTCTAATACCAATTGAAAGGGAGTGCGGATTAAGGATCTTAAGGCTAATTTAACACTAGAGGGCCGGTGAATAGTAAGACTTATGTGGACTAACTTAAAATTTATGATATAAACAAATGCAGAACTTAATCACAGAACAATCACAGAATCAAACATAGATGCAGAAAGTAAATAAAAAGCAGTAAAAGGAAAGAACCACCGGATTTTATACTGGGAGTTACCCTACATCCAGTCCTGCACCAAGGAAAACAACTTGTACAGATTTTTATTATACCAATGTTGATATTACAATCCTCAATTTCTAAAGGCCTTGAGGTACCCTCTTGTCTTCGAGTCCAGGGCAAACTCTCTTGATTTATGGGACACAAGATCACCCAATTGATTTCCAGGCACAACCACACCTTATAGAGAGACTTGATAAACTTTTGATTACAAATTGATCCTATAACTCCGAATAGCACTTTGATCTTCGTGAGAGGGCAGAGAATCAAACAAGAATGAGATTCTAATTTGACTCAATCGAGAATTCGGCAGAATTTCGGCACGATCTTAAAAATATGAAAATTTTAGAATAGGGATTTATGGAGAAGAAGGTGTGAAAAAAAATAAGAAAATAGTTAGTCAACAATTCGTTTGTGAAGTCTACTTATAGACCATCAATGGTCATAACCATTCGTGAAGAGATTTAAACGAATAGACACTTCTTTTGAAAATTGAAACTTTTGAATTTAACGGCCGCCGTGTGACATGGGGTATCCCATGATGTCGACATCCCTTAGTTAAAAACAATGTAAAACTTGTTTGGAAAATGGTATTGAAAGGAAAATAAGATGAAATGATTCTGCAGTAAAATAAACTAATTTTCCTATGTTTTAAAATAAAGAAGAGTAGAAAAATATATTTTTAGAATGTATATATAAATTTGATTTTAAATCTCAAGTATATATATATATATATATATATATTATAAAGAATATTTTAAAAATCAGAAGATAGTTTTTAAAAAACAAACAAAGTTTAAAATAAGAGTTTATTTAAAAAAAAGAATATTTTGAGGCTAGAACATCTTTTTGAAAATTATTTGAAAAGATAATTTTTAATGCCAAAACATTTTGAAAATTAGTTTTGAAAATCATTTTTAAAAACCATTTTGAAGTAGTTTTGCAAGCTTCTTCCTGCAGAATATTTCATCACATCAGGACTCGAGAACTTGTACAAAATCAGGATGTTCGAGGGTTTGCAAGCCGCTTATTGAGGTTTGTATGCTACTTGTCATGGGTTTGTAAGCCACTAAGAAGGTAGAAATAGATTACATCACAAATGAAATTTGGAATGAAGATTTCCGTTCCATTATGAAGTTTTAACAAAAACTAGACACTAATCTTGAAATCTTGATCTTGATACTCTACAGTCTTTAATCTTGATATCTCCATTCTGAATCTTGAGTCTTGAGTGTTTATACTGATCAGTCTTTAGGTAATCAATACCTGCATATATATATATATATATATATATATATATATAGCATAGTTCCCGCATATACATATTTATCTGCACAATAGTGTTAGTATATATTTTACAATAAGATAAGTTAAAAAGGTTGTTGTCATCAAAACCAACATCTTAGTCCTAACAATAGCTAATAGTCCTTGCATTGGATATTTCATAACGAAGAGACTATTGCTACTATAAGTATATTGGGATTTTAACCCCAAATGATCAACAAGCAGTCCTTCATTATGAAAATTATAAATATAAATATCATCAACAAACCTACACAATCATTGCATATAGGTTGGTCCAAAGTGATTTTCGAATAAACCAATCATGATCTCTTCGCACCAACAACGCAAAAGAATTACTCAACCTCATATAGAAACCAAGTCTCGTAGACTTAACACGTTTTCAACTTTCAACTTGCTATTCTTCGGCCAAGAAGGAAGCTCGGTAGATAGAAGTAATCACTCCGCACTACTTGAATCAACATCCTTTACACCAAACGATAATCAAGCCTACATGATTGCTACGTACTAAATGTATGACTAAATAGTTTCCCCATCAAGTCGAGAAACTAAAATGGCCAAAAATATAATTTAACACTTAAACAGTCACTGGGCCTGATTTATTAATCTTAATTTATTAAATCACTTTTCCAAATTTATTACATCAAATTATCTTTAAAAGATATATTTCCAAAACCATTCAATATTTCAATATTTGGAAAACATTACATAAACTTATTTTAATAATAAGTGAATTCATAACTTATTGTATTTTCAAACCATACAAAATCCATGTTAAAATATCACTTTCCAAAACATTCATTTTAAGGATTTTTCACTTTAAAAATGTGAATATATTTCCTTCTATAAAAATCCATATTTAGCTTATCAAATTAAATTGATTTCACATTTATAAAACAGTGTTTATAATTCACATTTCTATTTGATAAAAACTTCCGTTTATAAACTTCCTTTATTAACCAATTTCCTATTTATCTCATTTATATAACCAAATCACATTACAAGTTTATTTACTTATAAATTTCTTTATTTACACATTCATTCTTTTGTAATCTCTTATTCATAAAGTCCATTGAAAATTCATTCCTAAATTTCAATTGCAAATCCGTTTACAAATTTGATTGTAAATCCATTTTTAATATTTATAAAACACCATTTAAAAATCCATTTCATTAAATCTCTTTATTAATAGCATTCCTTTATAAACTTTCATTTTAACACTTATAAAACTCATTTATGATTCCATTACTTTTATTTATAAAATATCAGTTTTATAAATCTTATATATAAACCATTTATACTAAGTTCAAAATTCTCAATTTAACTTATTTTACAAAATAGTTAACTTCATATTTAAAAAATCATATTTAAGTATATTTCTCAAAGCCATAATTTTTATATCATAAAAATTATAACTTTTTATTCATTTAAAATAAATTCATTTCTTTAACAATTCAAAAACTATTAAAACATATATATTTTGAAAATCACTTTGAAATACTATCTAAATTGAAACATTTTAAAATTTTAAATTTCCAACAAATATGGCCCAATGCTGCAAAAGTACTAAATAAGGGGTTTACATCAATAATAACAAACATGGCCTCTATCACATCAAACATCACATAATACAACATATATATAACAATATGTATAAATAAACATCAACCATAATGAGGAATCCAGTTGGATCCCTCCAACCTGTAACTTGCAACAAATATACATATGAGAAAATATGTACAATGTCTGCTTCGAGGCAGACACACGTACAAAGGGTCATCCGCTCATACACAGGAACATATAGAGTCTTATCTGCTCCAATAGGAAGGAATATATCCAACCACTAATAATATAGTATAACATCCAAACAATCATCAAACAACATAATAAAATTAGTGAAAATAAGGGACACATTACTAAAATCAAACTTAATACACAACACATCCGTCTCAAAAAAAGATGTAAATTACATCCACATTTTCAAATACTACAATTTGCTTCCCTACAATACCCCTCTCCTCTAGCAGTAATGTAGATTCTTCATATGTGGATGTTATTCTCACATCTATAATTAAAATTTTGATCCCATTAATTATCAATCTTTAAAACACAATAACTTTTTATAAAAATGACGGATTAACAAACCGTTTTCACCATTAAATCACAAATTTTATTATCTTTCTAACGAGTGGCATTGTGCATACGTGAAAACAACGGTAGGACAAGCTATTCGTGAAAGGTCCAATTTAAATAAATTCCATTGTATTTGGAAGATAGGTTTTCGAATCGAATTATTTTAATTAAAATTACTTAAATAAATTTCTATGCATTTTTAATTTTCATGATCAAACGGTAAGTCCAATCGCCATGAAATTTGGAATCATATAGTAATATACTATTTCAGATCCAGTGAAACTGGTTTCGTCCAATTCTAAGATAGTGTCCCAAATGACTATTTTTGCTCGTCGAACTAAATTATAAAATTTCCGATTTCTGTTTATTCAATTTTAAAAGTTTATTATCTTTATTCTAATTCAAAAAGAATTTAAATCAACATTAGAAACCATTTTTATTCACATGCGATTCCAGATTCAATTATTTAACCGATTTAACTTGTAAAATTCACTTTTCAATATTTAAAATCAATTTACATATTCTAAATTCAAATGAATGAAAAGACGGGTTGTTACAATTAGTATCTTCCAATGGTTGAATCATGAATATTAGCAGCAGTTTGAAAGAGAGAAATTTTGAAAACAAATTCCTTCTATTAATTTGGCACTAGATCTTTTTTCTATTTACATGAAAATTTTCTTAGCATTAAACCATATTTAAAGAATATTAATAAATGAGAAGTTTATTATTTGAATTTAATCTAATCATTAGTGTATAATTAAAATTTAATATTATTTATATCGTATGACTTTTATTCAACTCTAGTTTTAGTTTGTTGTATAAATCCACATTTATAATATGAACATCATAAGTGGTATAAGCTAACATGGAACAGTTATGTGAATGAGAACGTAGAGAGTTTGTGTGTGTGTAATCATTGTGATTTATGGTTATGAATAGACATGTAATAGCATAATATCTCCTTAACATAATTGTGTGTTTTATAAAGATACATGAATATAAAAAATTAATAACTACACACACAAAAATATTTATTTTTGACCATAGTTTTATTTTATAAACAAAATTTAATTTATTTTTTATTAGCTAAAAAAATTGGATTTTATATTTGAATGCTTTCAGCAATAATTATAAACCAACATTTTATTAAATAACTAAATTATGCATGTGTGTGCATTCTAAAATACAAATTTGTATTTTTGAATACATGCATACATATAGTTTTATTTTAAAGTATAAATTTTAAATTTTTAGCAACCAATTAAAATATGTTAAAACACACACAGATATACACACGCATACATATAGACACATATATTTTTTATATTAAAATTGAAAATATATTTTGTAGATCGAGATGAACAATTTTTATGTACCAAGAATTATATACATGCATGCATGTAGGCATACACACTCACACACACATATATAGACACACACACATATATATGCATACATGCATATATGATTAAATATGTTGATTATTTGCATAGACTGAGAAAAAAATATGAAACATATGTATATATTAGTATGTATATATTAACATGTGTATATAATTATTAATATATGTATATAAATATATGTTATCTATTTCGAAATATAAATTTATATAATTTTTATTTCTATTTTTATTTCCAAAATAAAATTGTGGATATGTACAAAATATCCGAAATATAAAATACCTCAGATCAATCGATCGTCGGTACGTTTTGATGTTAGCTCTTCCTCCTCAAACTACCATTCGTTCCTCATTTAAGCTTGGTGTACAAATTCCAACTTCAAGTATTTAACTACTTTTAATGGAGGCCACGGTTGTATTTCCTATGTGTGATTTAAATGAGAGAAAGTTGTGCTACTTATATCCACTAGAAATATAAAATATTTCCACTTTTTTCCGTCCTTTAAATTCGGATCTAATTTAGATCAAAAGACCCATCCAAATCTCGTCACTCCTTGCTATCTCCCCTTTCATGGACTCTTCCTGATGTTAGACCTAATTAATATACCATATATAAATAAACTAATTGATTATTTAGGCCCATATATTTTATTAAATTCGCATACAGCAATTATATATTATTTTAATTAATGTCGGGTCTTAAATAAATAGTTAAATGTCATAAGAAACTAATACAATATTTGTATTAATTCTCATTATCAGTTTATAATTATAAATTATTTTACACTACTGAATTCGAAAAATAGTTAACAATGCTTTTGTGTTAACTCTTCGGTGTGAACTCAATTCTCATTAATATTTAATAACTTAAATACTAATCATGTATGGACTTTGCTGAACTACAATACCGGACAAAGTCAGTTACTTATAGATCATTTATAACTGCCCTACTTTGTATAAATAAATAAGTTTTATTAAAATAAAAGGGATTGAATTGATTTGTGATAATTAATAATTTGAAAATAAAATTTTAATTAATTAAGTTATACTTAACAAAAGATTGTGTTGTAATAAATTGAATAAACTAATAAATTATTTTGTGATAATTTATTTAAGCTTAAATAAGATGTTTTGATTAATATGAATATTTTAAAATGCAAATAATTTTCATATCATTGAAATAGATGGAAAATGAATTATTTTGTAATAATGTAATAAACGATTAAATAAAATAAGCAAACATCAAATTGAATAAAATTACATAAATATAGAAATATAATTTGTAGAATAAGGCGTGAACCAATTATACTAGCTTGAAATTTATTTTACAGATTAAAATTCAAATTTAAACATGTAAGAAATTAATTTAAAATGTATTGAATTAATCAAGGCCCAAAATTATTTTAGTCCAAGCCCATTTTTCTCTCTTTCACTGCTTCTAGAAATTTCTCATTCCTTCTCTTGTAATGACCAGGTATTTTCATCCATTTGCATCCGCATATGTCGGACTTGAATTGCTCAAAATATCATATTGTTAATTTATATTTGGTAAAAACTCAGCATATACAATAAATAAATCAATCACAGGCACAGAGCAATACAATAATAATGCAGCGGAATAGATAAATAGTAGTTCTATGATTATTATATTACTACTATTTATCTATTCCACTGCATTATTATTATATTACTATGTGTCTGTGATTCTGTGATTGGTTTATTTACTGTATATGCTGAGTTTTTGCCAAATATAAATTAACAATCTGATATTTTGAGCAATTCAAGTCCAACATGTGCGGATGTGAATGGTTGAAAATACCGGGTCATTACAGGTGGTATCAAAGCTCTGGTTTTAGGTAAAACTTAGCATATGTAGTAGATTTAATTACAGAATTACTTTCTTTCATGCTTGAATCTCTTCCTCTTTGATTCGGGTTTCCTTTGAATTTTGGAACGCTCTCACTTGTTTTGAAATCCATTCTCGTCTCCCCTATTTGTATTCTTTTGATTCTGGAGCATCCCATAACTCCACTTCGAATGATCTCTATAAAAATCGATGATCTAGCCAATCTTTGAATGATTGGTAAAGGGGTGAAACTCCATTTATAATTGGCATTGATTCATCGGAGATTTCTATACCCTCGGTTTAGATGCTGATATCTCTTGCTATGCTGAATTCTATCTCTAGCGATCGAATGTCGATTTGCCTTAGAATTCTGCATCGATCATATTCCTGAAATCATGGTTGACTGCTTAAGGTCGCCCGCGATTTATATAAGTATATCCATCTTCTATTTTGTAATTTATTTATCTCACCTTTCTCCAAGAGCAACCGTGCTCCTTCTCTTGCTTTCCCCTCCCCATCCCACGTCTCCAGGCCGAATGCCTCATCCAACTCGATGCATGTCCCCCTCTTGAGAAAATGGTACATATATATAGTTGTATATATAAATCGTAGTGGGTCTGTGGCATGTACATGTAAGCTTTCGCTTCTTTATTTTATAATTTCTGTTACAGTATATGAGTACGACTTTTGGTTATATATTTTCTCGATTATTTTATATATAGGTTTATATATGAGTTTTGTCTTCAAGTTGTATATACTAAAATGTTTCGTTATAGATTTTTCATAACAAAATTTTTATCGTAAAAGTAGTTTGTATATGTTTGTTTGAGGTAAGTTTACAAAGTAGCTTCTGCTGTTATATATATATATATAATGATGTATATATTGTCTAATGATTTACATATCAGTATACATAGTTTTATTTGCTATTTATATATATATATATATATATTTATATAGGTAGGTTTGGCTAAACAAACTCTATAGATATATATATGTGTGTGTTAGTATGTGTTTTGGTTTTGAGGTATAAAAGGCCAATATTATATTATTATAAAGTCCTATTTTTGTTCTGTTATATACATTACTTATACATATTTTGATATAATACATAAGTTATATATATTAGTTTTGATATATATATATATATGATATATATATAAGGAAGTATATATTTACAACCGTATATGTATATATGTTTACTAAGTATATAAGTTTATATAAGTACATGTATATGGGATTTTGAATGTATTTATATACATATGTAAGTCGGTCTGCTTTTATATATAAAGGTTTATATAAGATTTATATATATAGGTATGTAAGTGTTGGATGTAATCTGCCTGTTGCTATAGTATGTAAGACCACATACATATATGTACTTTTTATGGTTACAGCATATATAGGTTGAATATTTTTTTGTACAGATTTTAGGATAATTGCTGGTTTTAATGTATGTAACTTATATATGAGTTTGTATATATAAGTGTATATGAGTCTGGCATTCAAATATGGATATGGAGATTTTATTTTATATGTGTTTTAAAATTTAATAGAATTTTTTTATTATATATATTTATATATACACTACATAATAAAGGTTACTTTATAAATGTCCTAAATTTAATATTGAATTTTAAGGTTCCTATATATATTAATAATGAAGTAAGTCTGTATTGGAAATTTTATCTAGTGTCCATATATATGTGTGTGTGTGTGTGTGTTGTGTAAATATATATAGAGATTTTAACTTGTATGTGCTTTAGATTTTACATGAATTCTTAAACATATATATATATATATATATGTTTGTTTTTTAATATATGTGTTTTAATTTAAAACAGTGTTGTTTGAAATACATATATATTAAATTTATTTGTGTTTGAATTAAATATCGATTTGAAAATATATGTTTTAAATTGATTTTGAAAATTTATATATATGTAATATATCTTGTTCTTATCGATTCCTATTTATCAGCTCTATCCGTCAAATTCGTGCCAATCTAGCTTTGCTTTGGAATTCGTGGTTGGATTCGTAACCATTTCGTTGTCAAATCTCTCTAGCCTCGAAAGGTGAGCAATCACTCATGGTTAACGTTATTATATTTATTAAATTTGATTTCAATTGAAATGACAATTGAAATATGTTGATGTAAGCTATTTACATTGCTATATATATGCCATTATCTATATCTGTTCACCGGTGACATCTGACATCATTATCTATTATTTATATTGATGATATATGCCTGCTGTTATATTATTATCATATTTGTTGTCACTCTGCAAGTTCTCTGTTAGTAATGAAATCACTATGGGTTGAAATGATACGTACCCGAACGATCTATAGAATAGGAGAAAATCGTTATGGGTTGAATGATAAACCCAAGCGATTTTCATTTGAGTTGAATTTGGGATTGCGGGTTGAAATGATATACTCGTATGTATTTAAACCGTCGATTGAAATGATAAATATCTGTATCACTTGACCATAGGATAGAAAATTATATACAGACACTTTTGGTCTATATATAAATATTTTGAAAATAATTCTATGGTTTTGAAAGATATATGGTTTTATTTAATATTGAAAATATTTTATATATAAATAAGTTGTAATATAAAGTAGATTTAATAATAAGTTTTAATCTAACAAAGTTTGATTTAATTTATATATAATATGTATAAGTATTTATTTAAATTTTTACTTTGAAAAAATAGATTTTTACATTGATTTTGTAAGTTAAGGATGGGAAGATAAATTTGAAATTGTATTTAATTAAGAGTTTTATTTAATTAAATCGATTTGAAACTATCGAATTTGAAATTTAAAGATATGATTTTATAACTTCATTTCTGATTTAAGTAATTTAATGAATATTTCACGTTTAAATAAATTAAAGAAAATATTTAGAAAAATGTAATTTAAGGTTATTTAAATAATATTGAATTTATTAAGTGAATGTTTCAAGACTAAATAATAATGAAGTTAAATCAAGATCTATATGAAATTGTTAAATTTAGTTTTGAAAATGTTGAATATTTAAAGCTTTGAAATATATTGAAATTTAAATGGTTTATTTTGTGGTTTAAATCTGTATTTGAAATCGATATAATTTGAATTTGTTTATTTAGAAACTGAATTGAATTGAAATTAATAAATTGAGATTGAATTAAATTTGAATTTGGAATTCGAGTTGATTTGAATCGATCTATGAAATTTGAGGAAATTAAAAATATTGTATTTTATAAATTATCTAATATATATATATACTATGTTAATATGAAACTATTTTTAATATAAACTATTTCAATATAAATTATTTTATTTTATAAACTATTTTATCTTATATATACTATTATTAAACTGTTTAAGTGGTTGAAGTTATGATTTCAAAGTTATGGTTTTCCGAAGAATTATGATTTCAAAGTGTTTTTGGGTTTCGAATGTGTTGTAACTTTGAAAGTGCTATAATTTGGAAATAAATATATTTGAAATGGAAATGGTATTTTGATTTTAAAGTATAAGTTATTTTGAAATGACCACGGTGTTATAATGACGTTTGGTTGTTAACAGCGTATATTTCTACATAGTAGATAGTTCCACGGATTCTTAGAGATGGTTATCCCAAACGTCCTTTGAAAGACTTGTATTTCAGTTGATATTTCACTTGAGTTGGATTTATTGATATAAGAATGTTAATCCTAACTCGAGTGTTTGTGTTTTGCTTTACGCTCGGGTCAGACTGAGTGATATAGCATTTGAGACTCACCTTTGGAGTTTGGAGCTTCACTTGGAGATCCAACTATCTATTTAGCTTTTAGCTTGCCAGTTGATTTGTTCAGAGATGTCATCAGTCCGTATTTGAGATATTCCGTTGTATTTTATTTCAAACTCTGTTGTTTATATAGTAGATTCATGAACTACTATTTATCTATTCCGCTGCATTATTATTTTATTACTCTTTGTCTGTGATTCCATGATTGAGTTATTTACTGTATATGTTGAGTTTTGCCAAATATAAATTAACAATCTAATATTTTGAGCAATTCAAGTCAGATATGTGCAGATGCGAATGGTTGAAAATACCAGGTCGTTACATCTCTACTCTAACCCAAACCCGACCCCATATTTAGTTTTTCCCTAATCACTCATATTTAAAATAAATCGTGGTTTCCAAAAAAGGAAAAAAAAATGAAAACCACACTCAAACGGAAGTCTTAGGAAACGACGATCGACGATGACGTCGTGTGTGGTAGGCGATTGACATTGCATCATGACCTATTGGAGGAAATTGTTGGCGATGGGAAACTCAAGAGCGTTGATGAGGCAGAGTTCGCGCTTGAGATTGAGGCTGTGACCTTAGAATAGAAGGCTAGATATTTTCTCATGACGGCGATAGGCTAGAAGCGCTTCATTCAGAAATAATCGTATGGAGGATGCACGTGAATTGAAGGCGATTGTTTCTAACTAGGGCTTTGGGTGTTGGAAATGGATACACAGAGAAATTTTTGGGCATGGGCTGGTGATGTTGTGAGTTCAATGACGACGAGGTTGGAAGGCTAAAGTGATGTGGATACTACGCCAGTTTAGACGGGGTGATAAGGCTTGAGTTTGAGAAATTCATTCTTCTAGCATCGTCTCGATGAGTAAATTTCTGTTTGCTCACAACTAAGTCCATATGTATCTTCTATGCTTTTGGTTGGTTATTGCATTGACAATTTCCGTTGAATATGAATTATTTGGTGATGGAATGCTTGGTTGATATGTATAAATTGGTTGAAACTGATTGTTCTTAGATGATATTGATTAAATGAAAGCAGTATGCTTTGGTTGAGTTTTGTTTGTGTATGTATATTGGTTGATTCGATAACGATACTAATCGAACATAACAAATGAAATTGATTGAAAAAGTGGGAAATTAATTAAAAGATGAAGATTTGAAATAAATAAATTATTTTGGGAAATAAATATTGAATTTGGGAATGATTTTCTTATTTAATATTAAAGATGTTGTGATTAGTGAAAATTTGAAAAAGGGATGATTTATAAAAAAATATAAGTAGAATTATTTCGGATTATGTAAACGGAATTATTTTGGAAAATGATGAATTTTTTGATTTACTAAATAAGTGAATTACGAATATTTATATTTTGATTTCTTCATCGTTGGCTTTGAAAATACTTAAAGGGATTTTATGAACCGATAATTGAAAGTGATGAGTTAATTTTAGCTGGATTTAATACATGAGAAATGTATAAAATGTATTTTGAAGTATTCGAAAGTTGAATGTAATTTATTTATTTACTGGAAAGCATTAATTATGAAATTTGCTACATATATTGTTAAGTAAATTTTTTGGAAGCAATATATATTTGTGTTTGATATAGAATTTTAATTTGATGGATTAATAATTTTTAAGAGGTTTGAAAATAAATGAGGATTTTAAATGATGATTTTGAAATTGTATACTTGAGTTAGAAAATATTTATGGGTTGAGAATATTCTTCAGATTTGGAGATTTAAGAGGTATTCAAATATGAACTTCTTTGTTTTATTTCTATAATATATTATTATTAAAGAAGTAGCTTGAGACGAAAGGATTTTGATGGTTTTAAATTCATTGATGGGTTTGAATAAAGTTTCTTTGAAATAAATATGTGATTTTAAAATATGGGGTTTTGCAAATTAATATTTATCTTACAAATAGAGTATAACGACCCGTAAATTTTGATAGTTAAAACTATTAAATTAAATAAGATTTAAAATTTAATATTGTGAGAAATTAAAATTTATGATCTATTATTGAGGAAATAATTAGAATATGATTTAATAATGTTGTTTGAATGCTATTGATAATTATTTAATGTAATTTCAATCAACTGAAATAAATTTTAGGTTAATTTGGTTATAATTGTAAATAATGAAACAAATTAAATGACGTATGTAATGGTGAGATTGTATGTAATTGATTGAAATTGGTTAATATAGAAGAAATCAGTGATATGGTAAGTAGTTATTATCTTTGATTGTAAACAATAAATTTATAAATGTGATAAAATTACTTAAAAGTAACAATTGTTCATTTATCATCTCATTATTTAATGTGTTTGGAACTAATATGGAAATCAACAAAAATTTATGTAATTAATTATTGCAGTTAATATAGTAAAAGATGTTAACGGTAAAATAGTGAATGTAACGAAATGTAAACTTATGTTAACATAATTCATAGGGTATTGTTGATTGAATAATAAGGATGATAACATAGGTTTAAACATGGTTGGATGAGAATTGGATGTGTAGTTAATGGCATGAATCAGATAATAAAAGAAATTATAAGCGACGATAAAATGCATATTTATTTAAGGAAAATAAAATGCGTAATTTAAATGGTAACATACCAAGTTAATTTCAAATAACAGAACGAGGTAAAAAAATTAAGTGGTAAGTAATGGATGTCTTTTGTTAATGCAATGAACATTACAACTGTTTAATAATGACAATAGAAGTTACAAATATGTTAGTAATAATAAATCAGAAATTTATAACCACTATTTAATTTGAAATATATATCTTGAATTGATTGGCATTTAACCTTTTAAATATAATAAGAAGAAGCAAATTAATATTGCATTAATTGACATTACATCTTTTAATCAAGATAAACGGTAATGATCCGTAACTTTTAACAGCTTTAAAATGGCAGTATTTTGAATTTAAGCAAAAATAAATAAATTTGAGATTTAAAAAAAATTGAATTAGTGATGTTGAGTGTTTTATTTGACCAAATTAATAGAATAATTTCATTTTTGTGAAATTTCAAATTTCGGTCAAACTTAGTCAAAGTTTGAGTTTTGGTTGGAAAATTTAAATTTTATTCTTTTTATATGATACTAGACTGAATTATCATCTCCACTCTATTTTTTGTTTTATCAAAATCAAATTCTTATCGCACTAAAAATATAAATTACTGTGAAAATTAACATAATTTGCAGTATATACTTGTGTTTTTTTGGCCAAGTCTTATTGGGTTTGTTTTAGACTAATGGGTTCCTAAGTAAACCAAGAGACCCTAGGAACCCTAAGAGACATTGCACCCTTCCTTTTCCCACCTATTACCTTATATTTCCTATCTGACTAAAACTAAATACGTACAGAAATTCCTCATTTGAGAAACTTTCTAGTAGTCTTCTTCTTCCTCAAATCTACAGAAAACTCCAACCCCAAAACTCCTAAATCTCTAAATCAATTCCATCCTTCCTCCTTCAAAACCCTAGCCTACCTCTCTCCTCTTGGCGCCACCTTCCACCACCAACTCCGACCATCTCCCTCTCCTCTCGACCACCATCCACCAACTCATGGCCAAAGCCCCACCTTCCCTCTCTTCTTCTTTCTTATTTTTCCCTTCTTTTTCCCTTCTCTGTTTTGCCTCTTTCTTCCCCTTATTTTCATGGCTTCTATATTCCACTAAACCACTGCAAATCAAATATTTTTTTAAACCATGTATAATTTCAATGGCAACAACTTTGTTGTTGAAGCCTTCTTCCCATTCCGAATATTTCTATATCAAAAACTCCATTTTTCAAATCCTTTCCCGGGGCCTGTTTTGACGGAAAATACCACATATTGTATCAATCATACCTCCTTCAGGAATGAATCAAATTATGTGAATCTTTTTTTCAAACCATTTATTTTTTCAGTGGATTCAACTTTCTTTTAGATCAGTTTCAAATTCTTTAATTTGGTATGCCAAAAGCTCAAATATTTTCGAAGTATTTTGAACTCAAATTTTCTACTCAGAAAACACCTATCTTTGTTTTGACCGTTACTTCCTTTTGATAGAAACTTTTAGAGTGATTCTTTTTTTGAAAGTGGAGAGAAAAGAATTTGCAACAACTTTCTAGTAAGTCACTTTTACAGATTCAGTTATATTCTAGTTCGAATATTATTTTTAAAGATGATCTAGTTTTGGTTAGTCCATAGTTTAAATCTTGGGTTGTTTGGAAGTTGGAAGTGGTTGAAACTTGTTTATTGGTTCGTGTTTAGGTCTAAGCTTTATGGAATTTGCTTTGCATTTGGATCTTTGCTAGGAATCTCCATATTGTTCCATTCTTATCATCACCTTCGTAGCCATGAAATTCGAGCAATCACTCACGACTGATATTTTTATGTTAGTGAAATGATAGCATGTGAAAAGTTATTGAAATGTTGTTTTAGTTAGGGTTTTATTTAGTTAAATTCATACGATATAAATTAATTTATATGTCCATTTGACATATAAAATGGCACATATTGGACATGAAAAGATGACCCACCTATGTTATGCAAGTTAACATGATTTGTAAATGATTGCTATGTAATTTATTGTGTCATATGCCATGTTATTTTATTGTAAATCACCTTGCATGTTCCTTACATATATATATATATATATGTCATGTTATATATTTATATGTTATGTTAGTGTATGGCATATTAGAATTTGAAATATTTACTTATGATGTCTATGATATGTGACACATGCATAGTTAGTCTTTTTATATATATTAAATTGTTATTTATGCACGTATGTTGGTTATTGACATGTTATATTATTTTTATTTTTTTGAACTGGTACTTTATACACAACAAATCATTGGGACAACATATCCCATGTCAAATAAACGTTCGAAAGCATGTTTCGAACTTGTGACATCCTGCACCAAAGCCGAATCAATTAACCACTTGGACAAAGGTGCTTGTCGTTATATTATTATTTTACTGTTCTCACACTGTAAGTTCTTTGATAGTTAGCAAAATCACTTTGGGGTGAAATGATATATACCTGATATAAAACCACTTTGTGTTTAAATAAATTGATTTAGAAATAAAATTTCAATATCGTAAGCTTAAATTTATGTTTGAACTTGAAATTATGAAATTGAAATTATGAAATTGAAATTTAATTTATTTAATGAAAGTTTTAATTGGATTTTTAGATTTAAACTTGTTGTTTGATTTTAACTTAATAGATTTAAGTGAAAAATTGAAATCAGAAGTTGAATTATATAATGAATCGATTGGAAATGAACATGAAAATCAGTATTTGAAGTGAAATGATTTATAATGTGAAAGATGATGTTTATTTAAACCTAAGCATTTCACTTTTTGAGTTATATGTACATTTCACTTGCGTTGACTTACTTGCATAAGAATGTTAGTCCCTACTCGAGTGTTTTTGTTTTATTTTACGCTTGGGTCAGACCAAATATTTCAGTTTAGCGAAGACACTTATTTCTGAAGACGAAGACAAAGTTGAGGACCGTATCTACTATTATTATAGCATTTGTCTATTTTTCTTGTAAAAAATTAAATTGTAAATTCTGATTTTGTTGTAAATAGCTTCATAAACTATTTATGCATTAATTTTTTGTATTTTATTTTATCCTTCCGCTATGAGATTCTGTATTTTGTTCTTTTGAGTCTTATTTCATTAGAACAGTCTCATTAATAATCTGTCTTTTGAATAGTTTGAGTTGGACATTTGTGGTTTATTGTCGACTTAAACTGTCCAAAAAGGCAGGTTGTTACAGTTGGTATCAAAGCTTTGGTTTAGAGATACCTTAGCCCGTTGGAGTTAACTCATTAGAGATAGGGTTAGTAATACCCTAGAATGAGTTTGAGTGTGTATATATATGAGAGCGCGTATTTGTTAGTGCTATAAATGGTTTCTATAGTTTTGAAATGAAATAATTTTTTTTCTAACATTATATGTTTTATATAAGGGAATGAATTTTTTTATAACTAATATAGTTATTTGCAATGTATTTTTTTAGGAAATTATAATACTTAATTATTATCATTTATCGTTGAATAGTTGTAATTAGTCTACAAGCGTTGGCTATTATTGATGATTTGAATTTATGAAATAAACAATAGTTTAATAATGGTATATTAAAGAAGATAAAGTGAATGATTATATGAACATGATTTCTAAGTTTAGTCTTAATAAAGAGAATTTAAACTGAAAATTTAAGAACTGAAAATTTTGATGTTTTAGAAATTGGTTTCCTAATTTTTTCTAAATAATAGTAATATTATTCAAAAATGAATAGTTAGGATACTTGTTTATGAAATTGAAATGTTTTGTTATGAATCGTGTTGTTTGTTGATATGTAGCTCCAACTATTGAAATAAAATGGAACGTTATGAAATTCTAAACAGTCGAGAATTTTGAAATTCATTTAGTGTTAAAAATTAGTAATTTTCTAAAATTATAAAAGTTGAATTTTATAACCTTAATTAGAAAAGGAAAATGAGTAAAATAAGATTTGAATTATTAAAATATATGTTAAGAAAATGATTCTGAAAGTTTGTACATACTTTTAGGATGAAATATGGTACTATAAGTGAGAATTTAAGTATTGGAGTGTTTGAGTTGAAATTGGGAAAAATGTGTTATAAATAAAGTTAAATGGTTGTAAAAATGTTTATCAACTTAGTTAAAATATATGAAATCTGTCATAAATAATTTGAAAAGTAAAAGTGAAACTAGCTGGAATAAATACTTAAGTTGTACGTATATTGTTTTATTTGCATAATTAATTTGATCCGGATTTGATTACACAAGTTCGAGGTGATTTACACTATTTCATGTTAGGATTTTTCATTCGATTCTTGATGGCGAATATTTGATATGGATTTTTGATTTGATTCTAAAATTCTCTATCATAATATATGGCAATGTAAGGAGAATGATGGTTTCTAGTCAAGAAACCTTATCGAATTCTGCACTATGGAAGTTGAATGAATAATACTAGATCGAAATCGAAATTTGTATGATCGAGCGAGTGATCAATTGTGATATTGTGTGATGATGATATATGTACATCTTATGTTCTAATATAATTATTGTGCTTTGACACTGAAAATGAAAGTTGTTGGGTTGGATATCCTTTGTAATTTAAATTGGAAATTTATTTATGCAAACTACTATTAATTCAAAACCATTTTACAAAAATATTTTCATTTTATTTTATTCAAACTATTTTACAAAACTACTTCAGTCCAAAACTTTTTTTAATTCTTCATTATTTTACAAAACTACTTCAGTCCAAAACTATTTTTAATTCTTCACTATTTTACAAAAGAGAAAAATCTAATTTACAAAACTATTTTAGATCCAAAACTATTCTAAATTCAAAACCTTTTATAAAGAAAAGATGTTCATCCCCAGATTTTTTATGCAAAGAAATTAATTTTGAAACGAAAATTTCATTTTGTATAAATGAAACTGTATAAAAGTGTGAAACTGAAGTGATTGTTAAAATTTATTTGGGGACTAAGACCTTTGGTTTTGTAATTATTTGATTTTGAGAAAATTTTGATTCTTATATAAGATAGACCTTAGTATAAGGTGATTTTGGAAGGTACTCGATCTAAAGAGATAAATCTTATATACAACGGAATTTATATAAGAACGATTTGATATATTCGAGACTATTGATTTTGGAAAGTATTCGATCTGAAACCAAATCTTGTATATAATGAAATTTATATCAGTGTGATATTCGAAGTTATGATTTTGAAAGGGTGCTATATATGGTATGATATATTTTGAAGTAAAATTTAAGGAGAAGTACCCTCCGCGAAGAAGCATAGTATGATATTGTAACAACCCGAGATTTTTTCACCAATTTATAATCATCGTTAAATGGTTAATGTCGATAGCTAATGGCTATTTGAATTTTAATCGAGTTGAAATCCTTTCAAAAAAAATCGCTTAAGGTTATGCGGGCTTTAAAAAATTATTTGGCCCATGTTTCTTTGGTGTCGTGATAATAATTAAACCCGCCCCCTTTATTATTTTCGTCCATTCGAAAAACCCTAAGTTAAAAATCGAACGAAAGAAGATTAATGGTGGCTCACCCCTTTCTTCGTTCGATCGAGAAACTAGGGTTTCAAAATATGGCGTTCGTTCGTTCATCTCCAGAATAAGGGTTTTCCAAAGTCGCTGCTCGATTCAACCTCAGCAGCTAGGGCTTAGCTTCGTTCGTTTCTTCGATTGCCTCGGTCTCGTCTTCGACAGCTCCATTCGTGGCAAAGGTGAGTAATTTATATTACTCACATCTTATTCAAACTGTTCGAATTCGTTTGCTTGTTTGTTTTCATAGTCTTTGGCTTCAACTTGATTTTTATTGATGTTGATTTGGTTCGATTTTGGCACTGACTTGTTTAGTATCGGCCTTGGCATTTTTATGATAGTTTAGTTTGATTATGGCTTGACTTGTTCGACTCTTTGTTTGACTTGGATTCAGCTTTGAGCATTATTCTGTTGTCTTTAGTAACTAATGATTTTCTTTGATTTGTTTTCACGTTGTCACTGACTTTGATATCTCTTGGTCCCTGTGAGCTTCATCTCTGTGCTCACCCCTTACCTGTCGCACTTGCAGTAGGTTGATATTAGGCAGTCGTATCCCTTGTGTTGTTTGTTGTACATATGAAATTGGTGCATTGTTTCGAGTTGCATTACTGGACACTTGAGTTTCATGGTGCATTGGGCATATCGCTTTTACCACATAAATTATTCAGTTTGCATCTTGTATTTCATCAATGCTTGCTGCCTTGACCATTTGAGACAGCTTGCCTACCTATTTCATGTAGTCTTTGGCTTCACTGATCACTTTTGTACTATGCAGTCATGTGTAGTTGTGTCACTTGATGTTGTACTTGCATTACCCACTGCATAGTATATTGGTTCATCTCCTTGTAGTCCTCATTTCACTGTATATTTATCGTGACCTGATCGAGTTGCTGCCATTATTGTTGGCACTGACTTCCTCAGGTTTGCATTCTTTAATCTGGTGGTTGTTGACCCTATGTGCTTCGACTCTAGCACTTAAGTCTTGTTCAAAACTGATACTTGAAGTTGACTTTGGTCACCTGATATTTTTGATTGATTCATTTGTGAATTTTTCACCCCTGTTCATGTGGAATATTTACTAGTTCCTGCTGGTTTTGTTATTAATTCCTTCGAACTACTTTTGGCACTCATTTATACTAAGTGTTGTTTCATTTGATTTAGACATGTATGTGCATTCATACATGTGCATACGAGCACTCTCTGTAGCCTTTAATTGATAGTTGCCTGTACTTTGGGCTTGTCTCAATGATGCACTATGTTGTTTCATTTACTGATGTTAGTGTTGCTTTGCATCACTGCTAGTTCCTGTATCACTATATGGTTTGTAGTTACACATGTTTATATAGGCACTGCCTATGAATGTTTCACTGCGTTCATTTGTATTGATCATGCTCGTGCCTGCACCTCGCTAACCTATCTGGTGCAGTTGCATTTTGGTCTGTGCAGTTGCATTTTGGTCTTGCATTGCTCATATCTTACCATTGACTTTTGCATCTGTATGCACCATTGTGTTACACCATTGTCTTGTCTTAAATTTGAAACATTTGCCTGAGGTTGTTTACTTGGTGGCATTTCTTCGTGATCAGCCTTGTTGCTTGACCTCTGTCTTTATTTGTTGTTTCGTTACAACTTTTGTTTGCATATTTTATATGCAGACACTTGAGCATATTTGTTTGTGCATACTTTCTACCTAAAGTTTAGAAAACGAAGTTGTATTTAGTTTGGCAATTTATGTTTGCACATTGGTCATTTTATAACCTGTAGCATTGCTTGCATTCCATGGCCCTGTGTAAATCCCCTGTTGCACCCCTGTGCATTCATGTGCTTAGGCTGGTTCATATCCTCCAGGTTGCACTCTGTTTCATTTTTCCTTGGTCATTACTGTCTACCTGGAGCTTGCAGTATCCTGACTCGTATTCTTGTGCTCGTGTCGTGATTTTAAATATATTTCACCTGAGTTGAACCCGTCTTTTTATTTTGGGTTTGACCTTGTGCCCGGTTGTGTACATCGTGACTGATGTGGCAAGGCAGTGCACGCAAGCGTGAACTGCAGCCACACGGAATTGAGTTTTTGGGTACAATATTACTGTAGTGGCGAGGCAGTGCACGCGTGCGTGTACTGCAGCCCTACTCGACTTAATATTTTAATTGATATTTCAATGGTTTGAACTATTTCGTTTATTCAATTCAATATTCTGAATTTCATTCTGATTTGGTTGAATTTGCTGATTTTTTGTTTAACACTGCTACGTGTTATATTTATCGTTATCCGATTTCTTTATTTAAGGATCGGATAAACGAAATTTATTGTGACTATCGTCTATTCATTATTTAATTATTATTGCTTCTGTGCACTAATAACTGAGTTTGAATTAGACGGACCCGAGTATTATTTTCTTTTGAATTTAATACTCGGGTCAGACCGAGTATTTCAGGTTGTAGATATTCTGCTTTGGGTTGCTGCTTGAGCTATGAAGTTCTTTCATATCTTTTGGAGTAGTCGTCGTTATTTGTAGTAGTCTATATAATTGTATAGGAAGATATGTATTCATGTATATTATATACGTTAATGTACTTGTATATGTAACTTCCTGAGTCGACTGTTGTAGTTGTATCATATGTACCATGTCAAATGTATTGTAACTGACATCAGTTATTGTATATACGAGACTTTCTATTTTATCTATGTTCCGCATTTATATTATCTGTGTTATTATTTATATTTACTGCTCTAAACTATTACGAACCATCGTAGTTCATTTTATACTGGAATTGGGGTATTTCGATGGGAGAAAATAAATCAGAGATGAAAAATGAAAGAATATTTACATATATATATATATATATATATATATATATACCACTCCTATCGAGATAACCAATACTAGTGTAAGGCCAACTATTGATGGCCGCTCCTCAACAGTCTTATTCTCCGTGCTAGTTGACAGCACTACACCGTAGTGTTCTTGGCTAGCGTGGGTATAGAGGTGGGGCGTCACAGCTTGGTATCAGAGCCTGGGGTTTAGAACAAATATAAAACATAACTTAGATAGTACATATTTTACAACTATTTGTTGACGTTTTATCTCTCATATTTGCATATGATTGTCTTTGATTGTTAGGTATGAATTCCTAACGCTTATTCATGTGCATTTGATTTTGATTTCGTGAAAGTATTTTGGCTTCGGCCTCCGTTTGCTTTACGAACTCAAGTTGGATTTTTGATGATGAGGATTTTATTCTTGTGTTTTCGGCTTTGAATTGATTTAGCCGACGTTGATTTTGTTTGAACTTGGCCATTACTTGTTGACTTCGGCATTGACTTGATTTTCATTTTTTTTGTTGAAGTCATTTATGCATTTATGCTCGTTTTGCTTCGTTATTCCATTTGTTAATCGATTCTTCTTTTCCGATTAGTTGTTGTCATCTTTGTCGACTTTGATAACTTCTATTTCTGGAATTTTTAGTTATTCCTACTTTGATGGATTTAGAATCGATTTCTTTGGATTTTATTCACGTCTTCGAATGTGAATTTTAGTGAATTGATTTGGTTTCCAAATTTAATCGATTCTTGTTATTTCCCCGATTTGTTGCTATCATTTATTAGCAACTTTAATAACATTTTCTTCGGAATTTTTGTGAACATTCCTTTTGATGGATACAGTATCGATTTCTTTGGATTCTATTCACATCTTGGTATGTGAATTCTTGTGCTTGATTGTTCCTACAATCATTTTTGTGATTTTTCACTTTAAAAATATAAAGGTTTTCTATGCTAGTAGTAAATATCAAAACCCTTTTCTCCAAATGATTTCAAAACTATTTTACTACAAAACTCTTTTCCAAAACCGTTTTCCAATCTACTAGTATATACAAACCTTTACCTCACTCGTATGAGAAATCTAATTAAACGACTTAGTAAAACGAGTGGTATATAACGCTTGCGTTTACTTCGCCGGTTAATTCTTGGACTTATTCGATTGAATCTCTTGTGACAATTTTCTAGTGAAGATTTACAGTTTGTTCGTAAATATTTAAGTTAAGCAAGTGGTTATGGGACATGAAGCTAAACTTTTATATTTACTAACTTAGTGTAATTGACACTTCTTGATGATCATGACGATCATTTTTGTGTTTTAGACTAGCAACTGTGCGATGTCTCTTTGTCTGCGAGGGAGACTAGACCCCGCTCTTGTGATGTTTCACCATCGCATTTGTGTGATGTTTCGCCATCACATATGTGGGGTAGCTCCCCACGGTCTTCGGACCATTCGTGTGTCAAAATTTAATGGTTGGCCACCATGAGATAGCGTCTCGTTTTGTGATACCGGTTGGTGAGTTTTCATGCTCCCATTTTGTGTTAGGCCTTCCCTTTTTTATGATTTAGACTAGCGATTGTGCGATGTCTCTTTGTCTACGAGGGAGACTAAACCCCGTTTGTGTGATGTTGTGACTCACATATGTGGGGTAGCGCCCCACGGTCTTCGGACCATTCGTGTGTCAAAATTTAATGGTTAGCCACCATGAGGTAGCGTCTCGTTTTGTGATACCGGTGTGGTGAGTTTTCATACTCCCGTTTTGTGATAGGCCTCCCCCCTCTTTGTGTTTTCTGGATTTCTTGTGTAGATTTCTAGAATTTGTGTTTTCTGGATTTCTTGTGTAGATTTCTAGAATTTGTGTTTTCTGGATTTCTTGTGTAGATTTCTAGAATTTGTGTTTTCTGGATTTCTTGTGATGATTTCTAGAATTTGTGCTTCACCAATTTTCGTGATTTCTATTGATAAGTTTTATCATTTTTTGTGCATTGGTGAATTCGTGTGTTATTGACTTGTTATGAATACAAGTTTAGGGTATGATACACTTTCCTATCTTTGAGAAGATTCTTGTGACATTTTTGATGAATGAAAATTCATTGGTATTATATTTTGATGCTAATTATTTCGATGAAATTTTGACGAATGTCGAAGTTGCTACGGATGTTGCTGCTTTAATCACGTGTTCTAAAAATTTGTTATTCTTCAAAATTGTTTCAAAATAAAAATAAAAATTGTTTTTAAATTTTTTACAGTTTACGCTTTCAAAAGAATGAGGAAGCGATTTAAACGTTTCAGAAAAATCGAGGACTATGACCCCTTTCTTTTACTGATTCGCTTAATTCCGGACTTGTCCGTTTGAGAATGTGAAATGTTATTTTTAAAATACACCATTATGCACTTTCAAGAAAACGATGAAGTGAATTAAACGATTTAGTAAAACTCGTGGTTATGGGCCATGTGCGTTTGCTATTTCGGTTAATTCCGGACTCGTTAATTGAATAATTTATGATTTCTGATTATCGTTTTTGATAATCAGATATTTATTGTTTCTAATTATCGTTTGTGATAATTAGATATTTGAGATTTAATTATCGTTTGTGATAATTAAATATTTACGATTTAAGATTTGATTATCAGTTGTGATAATTAAATATTCGTTGATTTGTGATTTCTGATTATCGTTTTTGATAATCAGATATTTATTGTTTCTAATTATCGTTTGTGATAATTAGATATTTGAGATTTAATTATCGTTTGTGATAATTAAATATTTATGATTTAAGATTTGATTATCAGTTGTGATAATTAAATATTCGTTGATTTGTGATTTCTGATTATCGTTTTTGATAATCAGATATTTATTGTTTCTAATTATCGTTTGTGATAATTAGATATTAATTTGAGATTTAATTATCATTTGTGATAATTAAATATTTACGATTTAAGATTTGATTATCAGTTGTGATAATTAAATATTCGTTGATTTGTGATTTCTGATTATCGTTTTTGATAATCAGATATTTATCGTTTCTAATTATCGTTTGTGATAATTAGATATTTCTGATTTAATTATCGTTTGTGATAATTAAATATTTGCGATTTAAGATTTGATTATCGTTTTGATAATTAAATATTTGCGATTTAAGATTTGATTATCGTTTTGATAATTGAATATTTGCTGATTTGAAATTTGATTACCGTTGTGGTAATTCCTGATTATCGTTTTTTGATAGTTAGATATTTGTGTTTTCTAATTATCTTTGTTGATAATTAGATTTGCTGATTTTGCTGTTTTCTAATTATCGAATCGGTGATTAGATATTGCTGTTTTGTGATTTCTGTATTCTGATTATCTATTTGATAATCAAATTTTGTTGAGAATTTGCGAATTTCTTTTATGAGATTGAAAGATTTCTTTGGTGTTTATACTGTACTACGCCGGTGTACCGGCTCAATTCTCTGCTATTCATGACGTTTTTTTCACGTCTTCCAATTACGGAAATGCCTTAGGGATTTTCGATTTTTATTCTTGAGCAACCTTCTATTCACATCATTGCTTCGGAGGTTCAGCACCCTCGAAATAAAGATGTTTTTCTCGTGAAAGCTCAGTGGTTCTCAAATTCTATGGATTTCTCTCTGGAATCCAGAGAATTCATGGAGCAAACACGTTCAGGCTTACTCTTTCATACTCTATATGGTGAACTTCCTATTTTCAAATTTCGTCATTTTGTGATGATATGCTTTTATGGTTGTTACCTTTTGTCCATTTATTCCTTATGATTGCGAGGACGCAATTTCTTTAAGGAGGGGAGTCTGTAACAACCCGAGATTTTTTCACCAATTTATAATCATCGTTAAATGGTTAATGTCGATAGCTAATGGCTATTTGAATTTTAATCGAGTTGAAATCCTTTCAAAAAAATTTGCTTAAGGTTATGCGGGCTTTAAAAAATTATTTGGCCCATGTTTCTTTGGTGTCGTGATAATAATTAAACCCGCCCCCTTTATTATTTTCGTCCATTCAAAAAACCCTAAGTTAAAAATCGAACGAAAGAAGATTAATGGTGGCTCGCCCCTTTCTTCGTTCGATCGAGAAACTAGGGCTTCAAAGTATGGCGTTCGTTCGTTCGTCTCCAGAATAAGGGTTTTCCAAAGTCGCTGCTCGATTCAACCTCAGCAGCTAGGGCTTAGCTTCGTTCTTTTCTTCGATTGCCTCGGTCTCGTCTTCGACAGCTCCATTCGTGGCAAAGGTGAGTAATTTATATTACTCACATCTTATTCAAACTATTCGAATTCGTTTGCTTGTTTGTTTTCATAGTCTTTGGCTTCAACTTGATTTTTATTGATGTTGATTTGGTTCGATTTTGGCACTGACTTGTTTAGTATCGGCCTTGGCATTTTTGTGACAGTTTAGTTTGATTATGGCTTGACTTGTTCGACTCTTTGTTTGACTTGGATTCGGCTTTGAGCATTATTCTGTTGTCTTTAGTAACTAATGATTTTCTTTGATTTGTTTTCACGTTGTCACTGACTTTGATATCTCTTGGTCCCTGTGAGCTTCATCTCTGTGCTCACCCCTTACCTGTCGCACTTGCAGTAGGTTGATATTAGGCAGTCGTATCCCTTGTGTTGTTTGCTGTACATATGAAATTGGTGCATTGTTTCGAGTTGCATTACTGGACACTTGAGTTTCATGGTGCATTGGGCATATCGCTTTTACCACATAAACTATTCAGTTTGCATCTTGTATTTCATCAATGCTTGCTGCCTTGACCATTTGAGACAGCTTGCCTACCTATTTCATGTAGTCTTTGGCTTCACTGATCACTTTTGTACTATGCAGTCATGTGTAGTTGTGTCACTTGATGTTGTACTTACATTACCCACTGCATAGTATATTGGTTCATCTCCTTGTAGTCCTCATTTCACTGTATATTTATCGTGACCTGATCGAGTTGCTGCCATTATTGTTGGCACTGACTTCCTCAGGTTTGCATTCTTTAATCTGGTGGTTGTTGACCTAATGTGCTTCGACTCTAGCACTTAAGTCTTGATCTAAACTGATACTTGAAGTTGACTTTGGTCACCTGACATTTTTGATTGATTCATTTGTGAATTTTTCACCCCTGTTCATGTGGAATATTTACTAGTTCCTACTGGTTTTGTTATTAATTCCTTCGAACTACTTTTGGCACTCATTTATACTAAGTGTTGTTTCATTTGATTTAGACATGTATGTGCATTCATACATGTGCATACGAGCACTCTCTGTAGCCTTTAATTGATAGTTGCCTGTACTTTGGGCTTGTCTCAATGATGCACTATGTTGTTTCATTTACTGATGTTAGTGTTGCTTTGCATCACTGCTAGTTCCTGTATCACTATATGGTTTGTAGTTACACATGTTCATATGGGCACTGCCTACGAATGTTTCACTTCGTTCATTTGTATTGATCATGCTCGCGCCTGCACCTCGCTAACCTATCTGGTGCAGTTGCATTTTGGTCTGTGTAGTTGCATTTTGGTCTTGCATTGCTCATATCTTACCATTGACTGTTGCATCTGTATGCACCATTGTGTTACACCATTGTCTTGTCTTAAATTTGAAACATTTTCCTGAGGTTGTTTACTTGGTGGCATTTCTTCATGATCTGCCTTGTTGCTTGACCTCTGTCTTTATTTGTTGTTTCATTACAACTTTTGTTTGCATATTTTATATGCAGACACTTTAGCATATTTGTTTGTGCATACTTTCTACCTAAAGTTTAGAAAACGAAGTTGTATTTAGTTTGGCAATTTATGTTTGCACATTGGTCATTTTGTAACCTGTAGCATTGCTTGCATTCCATGGCCCTGTGTAAATCCCCTGTTGCACCCCTGTGCATTCATGTGCTTAGGCTGGTTCATATCCTCCAGGTTGCACTCTGTTTCATTTTTCCTTGGTCATTACTGTCCACCTGGAGCTTGCAGTATCCTGACTCGTATTCTTGTGCTCGTGTCGTGATTTTAAATATATTTCACCTGAGTTGAACCCGTCTTTTTATTTTGGGTTTGACCTTGTGCCCGATTGTGTACATCGTGACTGATGTGGCAAGGCAGTACACGCAAGCGTGAACTGCAGCCACACGGAATTGAGTTTTTGGGTACAATATTACTGTAGTGGCAAGGCAGTGCACGCGTGCGTGTACTGCAGCCCTACTCGACTTAATATTTTAATTGATATTTCAATGGTTTGAACTATTTCGTTTATTCAATTCAATATTCTGAATTTCATTCTGATTTGGTTGAATTTGCTGATTTTTTGTTTAACACTGCTACGTGTTATATTTATCGTTATCCGATTTCTTTATTTAAGGATCGGATAGACGAAATTTATTGTGGCTATCGTCTATTCATTCTTTAATTATTATTGCTTCTGTGCACTAATAACTGAGTTTGAATTAGACTGATCCGAATATTATTTTCTTTTGAATTTAATACTCGGGTCCGACCGAGTATTTCAGGTTATAGATATTCTGCTTTGGGTTGCTGCTTGAGCTATGAAGTTCTTTCATATCTTTTGGAGTAGTCGTCGTTATTTGTAGTAGTCTGTATAATTGTATAGGAAGATATGTATTCATGTATATTATATACGTTAATGTACTTGTATATGTAACTTCCTGAGTCGACTGTTGTAGTTGTATCATATGTACCGTGTCAAATGTATTGTAACTGACATCAGTTATTGTATATATGAGACTTTCTGTTTTATCTATGTTCCGCATTTATATTATCTTTGTTATTATTTATATTTACTGTTCTAAACTATTACAAACCATCGTAGTTCGTTTTATACTAGAATTGGGGTATTTCGATGGGAGAAAATAAATCAGAGATGAAAAATGAAAGAATATTTGCATTTATATATACCACTCCTATCGAGATAACCAATACTAGTGTAAGGCCAACTATTGATGGCCGCTCCTCAACAGCCTTATTCTCCGTGCTAGTTGACAGCACTACACCGTAGTGTTCTTGGCTAGCATGGGTATAGAGGTGGGGCGTCACAGATATGCTTCAACCCAGATGTTCTTGGGAATCCTGGAATGGATTCGACTGAAAAAACCTAATTGAAAGTCATGTGTTAATTTTAGCTGGATTTAATAAATGAGAAGTGTATAAAAAGTATTTTGAAGTACTTGAAAGTTGATTGTAATTTATTTAATTATTTACTGGAAAACATTAATTTTGAAATTTGTTACATATATTGTTAAGTGAATTTTCTTAGAAGCAATATATATTTGTGTCTGATATAGAATTTTAATTTGATGGATTAATAACTTTTAAGAGGTTTGGAAAATAAATGAGGATTTCAAATGATGATTTTGAACTTATATACTTAAGTTAGAAAATATTTATGGATTGGGAATATTCTTCAGATTTGGAGATTTTAGAGGTATTTGAAAATATAAACTTCTTCATTGTATTTCTATAATATATTATTATTGAAGAAGAAGTTTGAGACGAAAGGTTTTTGATGGTTTTAAATTCATTGATGGGTTTTAATAAAGTTTCTTTGAAATAAATATGTGCTTTTAAAATTTTGGGTTTTGCAAATTAATATTTATTTTACAAAGAGGGTATAACGACCCATAAATTTTGATAATTAAAACCATTAAATTAAATAAGATTTTGAAATTTAATATTGTGAAAAATTAAAATTTATGATTTATTGTTGAGGAAATAATTGGAATATGATTTAATAATGTTGTTTGAATGCTATTGATAACTATTTAATGTAATTTCAATCAATTGAAATAAATTTTAGTTTAATTTAGTTATAATTGTAAATAATGAAATAAATTAAATGATGTATGTAATGGTGAGATTGTATGTAATTGATTGAAATTGGTTAATACAGAATATGAAATCAGTGATGTGGTAAGTAGTTATAATCTTTGTTTATAAACAATAAATATGTAAATGTGATAAAATTACTTTAAAGTAACAATTGTTCATTTATCATCTCATTGTTTAATGTGTTTGGAATTAATTTGGAAATCAACAAAAATTTATGTAATTATTGCAGTTAATATGGTAAAAGATGTTATCGGTAATATATTGAATGTAATGAAATGTATTTTTATGTTAATACAATTCATAGGGTACTATTGATTGAATAATAAGGATGATAACATAGGGTTGAACGTGATTGGATGAGAATTGGATGCGTAGTTAATGGCATGAATTGGATAATAAAAGAAATTGTAAGCGACGATAAAATGCATATTTATTTAAGGACAATAAAATGCGTACTTTAACTGGTAACGTACAAAGTTGATTTCGAAAAATGGAATGAGAAAAAAAAATGGTAAGTGATGGATGTCTTTTGTTAATGTAATGAACGTTACAACTGTTTAATAATGACCATAGAAGTTACAAATATGTTAGTAACAATAAATCGAAAATTTATAACCACCATTTAATTTGAAATATATAAACATATATATTGCATTGATTGGCATTTAACCTTTTAAATATGATAAGGGGAAACAAATTAATATTGCATTTATTAATATTACATCCTTTAATTAAGATAAGTGTAACGATTCGTAACTTTTAACAACTTCAAAATGACAGTATTTTGAATTTAAATAAAAGATTAAATTTGAAATTTTAAAAAGAAATTAATTAGTGATTTTAGGTGTTTTATTTGACTAAATTTAATATAATTTTTTTTGGGAAATTTCAAATTTTGATCAAACTTAGTCAATGGTTGGAAAATTTAATTTTGAGTTTTTAAATTTTATTCTTTTTATATGATACTAGACTGAATTCTAATCTCCCCTCCATTTTTCGTTTCGTCAAAATCAAATTCTTATTGCCATACTCTAAAAATTGATATAAATTTGTAGCATATATTTGTGTCCTTTTTTTGCTAAGTCTTACGGGTTTGTTTTAGACTAATGGGTTCCTTAGTAAACCAAGAGACCCTAGTAACTCTAAGAGACTTTACACCCTCCCTTTTCCCACCCATTACCTTCTATTAACTATCTAACTAAAACCACGTGCATACAGAAATTGAGAACTTTCTTCGTACTCTTCTTCTTCTTCTTCAAATCTACAGAAAACTCCAAACCCCAAAACTCCTAAATCTCTAAATCAAATTCCATCTTTCCACCTTCAAAGCCCTAGCCTAACTCTCTCCTCTTGCTTCCGCTCTCCACCACCAATTCCGACCATCTCCACCTCCTCTCGACCACCATCTACCAACCCATGGCCAAAGCCTTACCTTCCCCTTCCTCTTCTTTCTCCTTTTTCCCTTATTTTTCCCTTTTCTATTTTCCCCTTTTCTTCCACTTATTTCCATGGCTTCTATATTCCACTAAACTACTCTAAATAAAATATAATTTTTAAACTATGTATAGTTTCAGTGGCAACAACTTTGTTGTTGAAGCCTTCTTCCCATTCTGAATATTTCTATATCAAAAACTTCATTTTTCAAGTCCTTTCTTGGGTCCAGTTTTGACCGACACTACCGCATATTGTATCAATCATATCTTCTTCAAGAAAGAACCATACAATGTGATTCTTTTTTTCAAAAAAATTATTTTTCTAGTGGATTCAACTTTCTTTTAGATTAATTCTTCAAATTTCTTAATTTGTTATGCCAAAAACTCAAATATTTTCGAAGTATTTTTGAACTTAGATTTTTAACTCAAAAAACCCCTCTGTTTATTTTGACCGTAACTTCCTCAAGACAGAAGCTTTTCGAGTGATTCTTTATTGAAAGTGGAGAGAACTTTCTAGTAAGCCACTTTTACAGATTCAGTAATATACTAGTCCGAATATTTTCTTAAAGATGACTTAGTTTCAGGTTTGTCCGTAGTTTGGATCTTGGGTTGTTTGGAAGTTTGAAGTAGTCGAAACTTGTTTATTGATTCATGTTCGGGTCTAAGCTTTTTTGGATTTGCTTTGAATTTGGATCTTTGCCAGGAATCTCCATATTGCTCCATTTTTATCATCACCTTCGTAGCCACGAAAGGTGAGCGATCACTCACGACTGATATTTTTATGTTAATGAATTGATAGCATGTGAAAAATTATTGAAATGTTGTTTTAGGTAGGATTTTATTTAGTTATTCATATGATATAAATTAATTTATATGTCTATTTTGGCATATAAAATGACATATATTGGACATGAAAAGATGACCCATCTATGTTATGCAAGTTGACATGATTTGTAAATGATTGCTATGTAAATTGTTGTGTCATATGTCATGTTATTTTATTATAAATCACCTTGAAGTTCCTTATATATATGTCATGTTATTTATTTATATGTTATGTATTTATATGTTATGTGTATGACATATTAGAATTTTAAATATTTACTTATGTTGTTTATGATATGTGACACATGTGATATGCTAGTTAGGCATGTATATACTATATATTAAATTGTCATTTATGCATGTATGTTAGTCATTGACATGTTATGTTATTTATGTTATTATTTTATTGTTCTCACACTGCAAGTTCCCAGATAGTTAGCAAAATCACTTTGGGGTGAAATGATATATACCCGATATAAAACCAATTTGGGCTTAAATAAATTGATCTAGAAATAAAATTGGAATATTGTTGGTTTAAATTTATGTTTGAACTTGAATTTATGAAATTGAAATTTAATTGATTTAAAATGAAAGTTTTAATTGGATTTTTAGATTTAAACTTGTTGTTTGATTTTAACTCAATAGCTTTAAGTGAAAAATTGAAATCTGAAGTTGAATTTAATAATGAATCGATTAGAAACGAACATGAAAGTCGGTATTTGAACTGAACCGATTTATAATGTGAAAGATGATGTTTATTTAAACCTAAGCATTTCACTTTTTGAGTTATCTGTACATTTCAGTTGAGTTGACTTACTTACATAAGAATGTTAGCCCTAACTCGACTGTTTTTGTTTTACTTTACGCCTGGGTCAGACCAAGTATTTCAGTTTAGCGAAGACACGTATTTCTGAAGACGAAGACAGAGTTAAGGATCGTATCTACTACTAGTATAGGATTTGTCTATTCTTCCTATAAAAAAATAAATTGTAAATTCTGATTTTGTTGTAAATAGCTTCATGAACTGTTTATGTATTTATTTTGTGTATTATATTTTATCCTTCCGTTGCGAGATTCTATATTTTGTTTTTTGAATCTTATTTCATTAGAACAATCCCATTAATAATCCGTCTTTTGAATAGTTTGAGTTGGACATGTATGGTTTATTGTCGACTTAAACTGTCCAAAAAGGCAGGTCATTACAGTTGGTATCAGAGCTTTGGTTTAGAGATACCTTAGCCTGTTGGAGTTAAATCATTAGAGATAGGTTTAGTAATACCCTATAATGAGTTTGAGTGCGTATATATATAAGAGTGCATATTTGTTAGTGCTATAAAATGTTTTATATAGTTTTGAAATGAAATAATTTTTCCTAACATTATATGTTTTATAAAAGAGAATGAATTTTTTTTATAACTAATATAGTTATTTGTAATGTGTTTGTTTCTGGAAATTAAAATATTTAATTATTATCATTTATCGTTGAATAGTTGTATTTCATCTACAAGCATTGGCTATTATTGATATTTTGAATTTATGAGATAAACACTAGTTTAATAATGGTATATTAAAGAAAACAAAGTGAATGATTATATGAACATGATTTCTAAGTTTAGTCTTAATAAAGAGAATTTAAATAAAAATTTGAGAACTGACAATTTTGATGTTTTAGAGATTGGTTTCCCATTTTTTTTTATAAATAATAGTAATATTATTCAAAAATGAATAATTAGGATGCTTGTTTATGAAATTGAAATTTATTATTGTGAATCTTGTTGTTTGTTGATTGGTAGTATCAACTATTGAAATAAAATGGAATGTTATGAAATTCTGAACAGTCCAAAATTTTGATATTAATTTTAGTGTTAAAACTTAGTAATTTTATAAAATTATAAAAGTTGAATTTTATAACCTTAATTGGAAAAGGAAAAATGAGTAAAAAAATTTGAATAAAATTTATGTTAAGAAAATGATTCTGAAAGTTTGTATGTACTTTTGGGATGAAATATGGTACTCTAAGGGTGAATTTAAGTATTGGAGCGTTTGAGTTGAAATTAGGAAACATATGTTATAAATGAAATTAAATGATTGTAAAAATGTTTATAAATTTAGTTAAAATTTATGAAATGTATCATAAGTAAATTGAAAAGTAAAAGTGAAACTTATTGAAATAAATACTTAAGTTGTACGTATATTGTTTTATTTGCATAATTAATTTGATCCGAATTTGAGTATACAAGTTCGAGGTGAAATACACCATTTCATGTTAGGATTTTTCATTTGAATCTTGATGGTGTATATTTGATATGGATTTTTGATTTGATTCTAAAAATCTCTATAATAGTATATGGCTATGCAAGAAGAATGATGGTTTCTAGTCAAGAAACCTTATCGAAGTCTGCACTAGGGAAGTTGAATGAACAATACTAGGTCGAAATCAAAATTGTGTGATCGAGCGAGTGATCGAATGTGATATTGCGTGATGATAACATGTGTACATCTTATGTTCTAATATAATCTATATGCTTTGACACTAAAAATGAAAGTTGTTGGGTTGGATATCCTTTGTAATTTAAATTGGAATATTTTTATGCAAACTACTATTAATTCAAAACCACTTTACAAAACTATTTTTATTTTATTTTATTCAAACTATTTTACAAAACTACTTCAGCCCAAAACTACTTTTAATTCATCACTATTTTACAATAAAATATCTGTTTTTCAAAACCTATTTTAGATTCCAAACTATTCTAAATTCAAAACTTTTACAAAGAAAATATGTTCAACACCATATGTTTTATGCAAATAAATTAATTTTGAAACAAAAATTTCTTTTTATATAAATGAGACTTTATGTAAGTATGAAACTGAAGTGATTGTTGAAATTTATTTGAGGACCGAAGACCTTTGGTTTTGTAAAGTATTTGATTTTGAGAAAATTTTGATTCTTATATAAGATGGACCTTATATAAGTATATGGTGATTTTGGAAGGTATTCGATCTAAAGAGATAAATCTTATATGCAATGAAATTTATATAAGAATGATTTGATATATTCAAGACTATTGATTTTGGAAAGTATTCGATCTATAATGAAATCCTGTATATAATGAAATTTATATAAGTGTGATATTTGAAGTTATGATTTTGAAAGGGTGCTATACATGGTATGATATATTTTGAAGTAAAAGATAAGATGAAGTACCCTCCGCGAAGAAGTATAGTATGATATGCTTCAACCCAGATGGAGTTGGGGAATCCAGGAATGGATTCGACTAAAAAACCCTAATATACTTGGGTGAATCAAAAAATGGGTCCGAACCAATATGGTTGTCCGAACTTAAACTCATGAGTTCCTCCATTTTTTTCAAGGTAGATGCATCTTTAATTTACCCAATGGAGGCACTTTTAATCCTGGGATATGTTGTTTATGGATTTTTCGGGAAGGAAGTGCATCCATTACGTAAATTATTGAATCGGCAGCGTACCACTACAGCAGGGGTCGATGGTCTCTTGTTTACGAAATGGCTATGATATATTTCTAGAATCCGAAAGGTGGAAGGATCTTCTGGAAAGTTTTGTATCTATTGCGTAAACACTGGATCAGCAGCGGGCCACTACTATTGTAACATCGTTATTTGACATCAGATTTTGAGTGGTACTTTTCATATCTGTTTTAAGTATTTTCGCTGGATGTTGAAACAGGTCTACTAAGACTTAGAGATTTTTTGTCTTGCGCCTGATCGACGTACGACCGGAGTCTGTAAAAACGAGGATAAACTTGTTAAAATATTGAGTTATAAAGTTATTTTGATAAAAGTATTATATAAAGGATATTTTGATTATTTTCCCTTTCTTTTCTAAATACTTTAAAATGTTTAAAATATTGTTTATTTATGTACAACCTGGTTTAGTAGTTAATTATTAGTGTTGTAACTATTGTGAGAAGTTATTAATTAAATAAAACAAATTTATAGTTAATGATTATTGATTTATCAATGATGTTTGAAAAGTATTTTGAGATTTAAAACTAATAAAATTTATAATAATAGATTTAAGATTTTCAATAACTCCTTTTTAAATATAAGTAATGATGTAAATAATTATTTTCAAATAGTTTACTTTTATTTATAAAGACGTTATTTAATTTATTTATTTTAAATGATATTTATAAATGAAGCAAGAAATTTTACAGATGAATTTTTTGTGAAGTATTAAAGTACCAAAGACGATTGATTTGCAAATGAAGTTATAAAATAAACATTTCAAGTAAAATTTATATAAGTTTCTTTGAATGTATAATTTAAAGATATTTTATAAATGGACTATACAAAAAATTTGTTTTACAATTTTATAAAAAATAAATGATTTAGGAAATTGATTTATAGTAATATGCTTGAAAAATAAATTAGAATTGCTATTTTTGAAAGTATGGTTTGAAATATTTCCTTGATTTTGAAGTACTAATAGTGAATTCAAAGGTTTATTAACCATTTGAATCATGCATTAAACCAGAATAAATGTTTTTCTATGATTTGAATATTCATTTTAAAACAAGTGTGTAAAATTAATTATGAAGATATGAAATTTTATAATTTGATTTGGAAATTTAATGTAAGATTTGAGTATACTATTTTTTAGTTTAATAATCTTGAGTTATAGTTATTTTAAAATAACGAGTCTAATAAATTATCAAATCTAAGAAACTTTATTTTTTTAAGCTTATTATAATGTTTTGATATAAATTTCTAACATTATTTTAAACTTTTTGGAAAGTCCTTGCATAATGCGATGAGGATGTTTCAAATATATCTTATATTTTACTAAGTGAATGTGGTTAGATGTTTTAACTGAATTTTTTTAGATATATTGAAATATTTCATGTCTCTTCAAAGGCGAGTACCAAAAACTTACAATATTATTCTATAACCGAATTAAGTTATAAATTTAAGTAAGGCAATAGAAGCTTAAGTAATATTTTATAAAATTATCCATTAATGACTTAAATCTTTAATAGAAAATAAATTATGTAAGTGATTGATCTTTATATAAATAAATGAGCGAAAAGTAAATGATGAAGAAAAAAATCATTTGAATAAACTTAAATAATATTTAAAATCCTATGTGTTTGGCTTATGAGATGTTTAGGGAATGATACATTAAATTGTTTAAGGTTGTATGAATAATCTATTAAGTAATTACCAAAAGCTGTTGAACGTAAGGTACACTTGGTAATTTATTTATCACTCTTGGACGATGAAAAGTTTCTAAACCTGAACAAACCATGAGTTTGGTTGCTTTGGATGTTTGATAGTTTCCTTTGTTACATATAATGGTAGAACTTCTTTCGTTTGTATATGATTATTATATGCGTTGTATGTTGCTTGCACTATTAATTGAAACAACTAATATATAATCTTTTACGTAATTTTAACTCTTTTGGATTATATAAGTGAAATACAGATTTATGGAAGCAACAACTACTGCTTTTGGTTTCATAAATAAAGTTTGTTTGCCCGATAAACGGGTACGTTCTCGGATTATGGTTTTGCAACGATACTTTAATGTTTTCCCATGGTTTGGAATGTTTTATTTTGAATATATATATATATATATATATATATATATTGAAATTATTGATATTATTATTTTTCCGGACCTATCGGTACAGAGGAGGCTTTGCTAAAAAAATTCGTAAATTTAGGATTTAGAATTTTTTTATGAAAGTGAAACTATTTTTAAACTTTTATTAAACTTGAATATGAAAGATTTAATTATTTATATGTTGATATATTTTATCTAAATACTCAATTATGTAAGTTTAAGGTGTTTTAAAATTGATTATTCTGAGGAAAAAAATATAATAGTTACCCCTTCTTGTTCCTTTCGCGGACAAAAAGTTTTAAATGGGGGAGAGTGTAACGACCCGTAAATTTTGATAATTTAAACTATTAAATTAAATAATATTTTGAAATTTAATATTTTGTGATTTATTATTGAGGAAATAATTAGACTATGATTTAAATAATGTTGTTTGAATGCTATTGATAACAATTTAATATAATTTCAATCAATTGAAATAAATTTTAGGTTAATGTGGTTATAATTGTAAATAGTGATATAAATTAAATGATATATGTGATGATGAGAATGTATGTAATTGATTGAAATTGGTTAATATAGAATATGAAATCAATGATGTGGTAAGTAGTTATAATCTTTGTTTGAAAATAATGAATTTATAATTGTGATAAAATTGTTTAAAATTAACAATTGTTCGTTTATCATCTCTTTATTTAATGTGTTTGGAATTAATTTGAAAATCAATGAAAATTTATGTAATTAATTATTTTAGTTAATATGGTAAAAGATGCTAACGGTAAAATAATGAATGTAATGAAATGTAAACATATGTTAACATAATTCATAGGGTATTGTTAATTAGGATGACAACATAGGTTTGAATGTGATTGGATGAGAATTGGATGCGTAGTAAATGGCATGAATTGGATAATAAAGGAAATTATAAGCGACGATAAAATGCATATTTATTTAAAGAAAATAAAATGCTTAATTTAAACGGTAACATACTAAGTTGATTTCAAATAATGGAATGAGGTAAAACAATTAATTGGTTAGTGATGGATGTCTTCTGTTAATGCAGTGAACGTTACAACTGTTTAATAATGGCAATAGAAGCTACAAATATGTTAGTAACAATAAATTGAAAATTTATAACCACCATTTAATTTGAAATATATATTGAACTGATTGACATTTAACCTTTTAAATATGATAAGGGGAAACAAATTAATATTGCATTAATTGAAATAACATCTTTTAATTAAGATAAAGTGCTTTTAACAACTTTAAAATGGTAGTGTGTTGAATTTAAATAAAAAATTAAATTTGAAATTTAAAAAATAATTAAGTTTGTGATGTTGAGTGTTTTATTTGACCAAATTAATAGAATAAAAAAATTTGTGAAATTTTAGATTGTGGTCAAACTTGGTCAAAGTTTGACTTTTTATTGGAAAAATTAAATTTGAATTTTTAAATTTTATTCTTTTTATATGATACTAGACTAAATTCTAATCTCCACTCCATTTTTTTGTTTCGTCAAAATCAGATTCCTATTGCCTAAAAAAATTTATATTACTGTGAAAATTGACATAAATTTACATTATATATTTGTGTTCTTTTTTTGGCCACATCTTATTGGCTTTGTTTTAAACTAATGGGCTCCTTAGTAAATCAAGAGACCGAAGAAACCCTAAGAGACTCTGCACCCTTCCTTTTCCCACCCATTACCTTCTATTTCATATCTGACTAAAACCAAGTACGTATAGAAATTTCTCATTTGAGAAACTTTCTACATACTCTTCTTCTACTTCCTTAAATATATAGAAAACTCCAAACCCCAAAACTCCAAAATCTCCAAATCAAATTCCATCCTTCCTCCTTCAAAACCCTAGCCTATTTCTCTCCTCTTGTCGCCGCCCTCCACCAACTCTGAGCTTCTCCCCCTCCTTTCGACCACCATCCACCAACCTATGGCCAAAGCCCCATCTTCTCTCTCTCCTCTTCTTTCTCCTTTTTCCCCTCTTTTCCCCTTCCCCGTTTTCCCTCTTTCTTTCCCTTATTTCCATGTCTTCTATATTCCACTAAACCACTCCAAATCAATTTTTTTTGAAACCGTGTATAATTTCAATGGAAACAACTTTGTAGTTGAAGCCTTCTTCCTACTTCGAATATTTCTATATCAAAAACTCCATTTTCAAGTCCTTCTCGAGTCTAGTTTGTCGAAAATACCACATATCGTAACAATCATATCTCCTTTAGAAAAGAACCAAATTACGTGATTCTTTTTTCAAACCATTTATTTTTCCAACGACTTTAACATTCTTTAGATCAGTTCCTCAAATTCCTTAATTTAGTACGCCAAAAATTCAAATATTTATAAAGTATTTTTGAACTTAGATTTTCAACTCAAAAAACACCTCTGTTTGTTTTGGCCATAACTTCCTCAAGACGGAAGCTTTTTCAGTAGTTCTATTTTTTAAAGTGGAGAGAAAACGATTTGCAACAACTTTCTAGTTAGTCACTTTTACAGACTCAGTAATATTCTGGTCCAAATATTTTCTTAAAGATGACCTAGTTTCAGGTTTGTTCGTAGTTTGGATCTTGGGTTGTTTGGAAGTTGGAGGTAGTTGAGACTTGTTTATCGATTCGTGTTTGGGTATATTCTTTGTTGGATTTGCTTTGCATTTGGGTCTTTGCTAGGAATCTCCATATTGCTCCATTTTTATCACTACTTTCGTAGCACCGAAAGGTGAGCAATCGCTCACGACTACAATTTTTATGTTAGTGAATTGATAGCATGTGAAAAGTTATTGAAATATTGTTTTAGTTAGGATTTTGTTTAGTTAAATTCATATGATATAAATTAATTTATATGTCCATTTTGACATATAAAATGACACATATTGGACATGAAAAGATGACCCACCTATGTTATTCAAGTTGATATGATTTGTAAATTGTTGATATGTAATTTGTCGTAATGTATTCCATGTTATTTTATTGTAAATCACCTTGCAAGTTCCTTATATTTATGTCATGTTATATATTTATATGTTATGTTAGTGTATGACATGTTAGAATTTGAAATATTCACTTATTTTGTTTATGATATGTGATACATGTGATATGTTAGTTAGGTATGTGTGTGTATATATAAATTGTTATTTATGCCCGTATGTTGGTCATTGACATGTTATGTTATTTATGTTATTATTTTATTGTTCTCACACTGCAAGTTACCTGATGGTCAGCAAAATCACTTTTGATTGAAATGATATATCCCGATATAAAACCGCTTTAAGTTTAAATAAATTGATTTAGAAATAAAATCGGAATATTGTAGGTTTAAATTTATGTTAGAACTTGAAATTATGAAATTGAAATTTAATTTATTTAATGAAAGTTTTAATTGGATTTTTAGATTTAAACTTATTTGATTTTAACTTAATTGCTTTAGGTGAATAATTGAAATCCGAAGTTTAATTTAATAATGAATCGACTGGAAATGAAGATGAAAGACAGTATTTGGACTGAACCGATTTATATTGTGAAAGATGATGTTTATTTAAACCTAACCATTTCACTTTTTGAGTTATCTGTACATTTCACTTAAGTTGACTTACCTACATAAGAGTGTTAGTCCTGACTCGAATGTTTTTGTTCACTTTACGCTCAGGTCAAACCGAGTATTTAAGTTTAGTGAAGACGCTTATTTCTGAAGACGAAGATGGAGTTGAGGACCGTATCTACTACTATTATAGCTTTTTTCTATTCTGCCCGTAAAAAAAATTTGTAAATTTTGATCGTGTTGTAAATAGCTTCATGAACTGTTTATGTATTTATTTTGTGTATTATATTTTATCCTCCCGCTGCGAGATTCTGTATTTTGTCCTTTTGAATCTTATTTCATTAGAACAATCTCATTAATAATCTATCTTTTGAATAGTTTGAGTTGGACTTATGTGGTTTATTGTCGACTTAATCTATCCAAAATGGCAGGTTATTACAGAGAAGGAAATAAGTAAAAGCAGTATTTGTTAAATTAATCGAACTGGTTTTTTATAAAAAGATGTTTTATGGTCAAATTAAATTGAAGTGTTTTTATATAAGAAAAGGAAAAATGAAGTAAAATATATTTAAACAAAACCTTTCATCATGTTAATCACTATTGAATAATAAATTGATGTGCATCTGGATGATTGTTGATTTGTTTGCTCTGAATGAGTTGAAGTTAAATTACCCATCGTGTTGAATTATAAAGTAGTGCAAATAAAGAACAATGAACTGAAGTAAAAAGTAAGCGACGGGCGATTTAATAAACGGAGCAAAAATTTATTTAATGTTGATTAATTGAGGATGTTATGATATAATTGTACTTCACCTGACGGTATGGGATGTTCATGTGAGGTATATTTATTCACTCAATACAAATATATTGTCCGGTGATTCGTTGGAGACCGAATATTTGATATTTGGATATTAATGAATTATTTCATGTTATACACGAATATTAAATGATATTACTTGGATTTCTGACTTGACATGCGAGGAAAATTATATTATTCCTTATTTTATTTTAAGCAGAAATAAGATTATCTCCGTTTTGAGTGGAATGAGGTGTGTAAAGTTTCTTACGTAGATGTGATGGCCAGAATTTTTGCTAGCCCCATCCTAGCTTGACCAACCATAGGGTCGCATCTCGATTGTTGTGGCACCATGGCCCTCTCATCACATCGTCATAGTTTGCTGCACAGACCAACGTGACGAATACAAAATGAAGTGAGGTTGTTGATGATGGGAAGCGAGGTATGAGGAAACAAGGAAGCGATATGCGTTTATTATGCAGCTAAAGATTGGTGAGGATACTAACAAAAATTTACTAATATGGTCTCTCTTTTGTATTTGGGAAGTTGTAAGGCACAGGTATAAATATGGCTTAGCATTAATAATAACAGTAGCTATAGTAGTAGCAGTAATAAAAATGAAATTAAAGAACAAATTTAATAAATTTAATACTGCTAAATAAATGAGAACGGATTGATGTGTGATGTATGTGATGTATACGACGTGTGCGATGTATGTGTAGGAAATGCAGATTACGGATCTTAAGGCAGAATTAACACTGGAGGGGGATTGAATAGTGTTTAATTAATTTACGAATCTTTTTGAAATTTTTTCAAATTAAATCCAAATAGATGCAATTCACGAACATAGAAACAATACCAGAATCAGACACAAATGCAGATAGTAAATAAAGGCAGTAAAGGAAAGAAGACACCGGAATTTTATATTGGTTCAGAGTTACCCTACGTCCAGTCCCATACAATTTCTTGCGCATATTTCTTTTCAAATATAATATCGATATTACAACCTCGATTTCAAGGCCACGAGATACACCCTCTTGTCTTCGAGTACACGGCGATTTCTCTTGATTTAACCAGGCTACAAGATCATCTAATTGATTTACGGGCTACAATCACACCCAATTGATTTATGGGCTATATTCATACCGTTTCCAATCACACTTTGATAGAGAGAGACTCGATACACTTCTTTGATTAAAATGATCCTATGAATCTGAATAGCACTAAAATCTTTGAGGGAGAGTTGTAGAGAATTAAACTAGAGATGATCGAGTCTGATTCACTTAGAATTTCGACATAGTTTTGTTAAAGCATGTAAGAGAATATTTGAGTGGAGAAGAAGGAGTGAAGAAATGAAGAAAAACTAAGTCAAAATTCATTGACAACAACTTGTATTTATATGAGAACAGCGGTCATGTCCATTCGCGAAAGGTTATAATGAATAGATGCTTCTTTTGAAAATTTGAATTTTAAATTCTACGGCTACCATGTTGACATGGGGGGATGAGGGATGTCGACATGCCTATGTAAATTTTGAAAATAGATTTTGCTTTAATATGATTTCTATTCTAAAACTTTTCAAAACAATTTCTAAACTTTGTAAACCATTTTCAATATAGTTTAAACTTATAAAAGAGTTTTAGAAAGTAATCTTAAAATATATAATTTATAATATAAAAGTAATATTAAAAACTAAATATAGATTTCTGTAAAATATATTAAAGCTAAAGTATTAAAATCAAGTGATAGTTGAAAAAACAAGAGATGATTTTTAAATTAATACGATTAAAAAATAGATTTTTAATTAAGGCCAAAATATTTAAATTGACAGAGATGACTTTAAAAAGATAGTTCTGAAAAAATAAATCATTTTGAAAATTTTGTGGATTCCATTCCACTAGGAAGGTCGTGGGTTACATTCCACTAAAGAGGTCATGGGTTCCATCCCACTATTAAAGCGAGAAGTTGGATTCCATTCCCACAATTAAAATCAGAATAAAGATTTTAGCGCTATTATGAATTTTTAACGTAAATCTAGACTCTATTTCTTATCTTGATATCTTGAACTCTTGATAACCTTGATACTCATGAGTCTTCAGCTTTGATTTCTACAATCTTGAATTCGTCGGTCCTGAATCTCTATACTAGTCTTAAATCTTTATACTGTACAGTCTTCATTTTCAGTACCTGCATATATATATCCTGCATGTACATACATACATATATATACATATAGACAAGAATATTAGTATTTATATTTCATAACAAATCCTAAGGTCGTTGTCATCAAAACCATCACCTCAGGAACTAACAGTCTCCCCCTTTTTGATGACGACAACCTTTGTTTATAAAATCTACTTCAACAAATTTCGATTCTACTCCGACTCCCCCTTATCCCAACAACTCCCCCTTATTCTAATAACTCCCCCTTAATCTAAGCTTATCCGACCTATTTTATAATTCTCCCCCTTTGTCATCTGTAACGACCTGTAGATTTTAATATTTTTAAATGGTTTTATTTAACGTAATTAATTGAAACTTTGAGAAATTTTATATAATAATATTTTGAGATGAAAATTTAATATTTGGATTACGTCCAATTAAACATAGCAGATTTTATATTTTCAATTTATTTTATCAAAGTTTATTCCATTGTGAAATTCTATTTAATTCAAGCTAGCTAATAAATTGATTTAATAAATATTACATAATCAATTTCTTTAACAAATATTGCAGAATCAATGCATAGATGTTATCAGTTTCATTTTTATGGTGGTACGTTCTTTTACGTTTCCTACCGGTTAAATTATAAATAATTTGCTTTGATGGGTCAGCTAAATCAAAGCAACATGACCGTTGTTATTTATTTCTTTTATTCATTGCTACAATTATTTTCACCAAATCAAGGGTTGACCGTTGCTTGGCTTTCAAATTTTGGACTCTGCATTCAAAAAGAAACGTATAATATAATAAGTACTTCCTATTTATTTTCAGTACGTTTCACAAAATTTTCTCTGTCCGTTCTTTTCTATTAAATATATACTTGCAGTTGTTATCAATCCATCGTTTCAATTTATCATATAGTCCGTTACTCTGCCATTTCAGATTTGAACGTGCAGCTGGTGGCACTAAAAGTTGCTTTAATTATCCACTGAATTATCGTGACAATCCCACTAATCTATATTTATTCCTGTACGTTTTATCTTCGCTTAAATTTCTCTGTCCATTCCTTTTTCCATTTTAATATCCTTGCCTTTCCATACTCACGTGCTTTCCAATCAAGCAATAAATTGTTTAAATATCCACCTTATCAACTTCACCGATGTTATTGCATCACACCAGTATATAATTCAAATCTATCATTATTCTACCGTTTTTTCTCTAATAAATTATATGTAACAGTATATCATAAATGGACAGCTCATTCTCCACCCATTCATTTCTCCTATTAAATTATTAATGGAATATAAAGTTATACATTTGGTATACAATTTAAACAACCGTTACCATTCATACCTCCTAAATTCTAGCGATTGACCCCTCTATTTCCATGGTTTCAATTTTAGTTGCTGGATTACTCATTCCTACCGTTCAACTATATTAAATATTTATAACGTGTAGTCTCTGATCATTTTTTCTTCCTCTCTGTTGCTTCTTGAAATAAAAAAAGATTTTTCCCATTACAAAGCTAAAACACATATGATGGAAAAATGAAAAAGGACCAGTTCTCCTTTCTATAGCTTCGTCAAGCCCCCGCCACCACAGCTCGCACCACCTGTCAAGAGCCACAACCCACTCCATGCCTCCTCCCCTCGTCATCCATATTTTTATAAACGGTATGCGTATCATATTGCAATATATGTTTCGTTTTTAAATGTTTACATATAGCATGAATATGTACTAGTACTATATATAGTCTATTTTGTTTAATGAATATGTTATACAAGCTGTGTTTTCTTTTGTCTAATGGATTTCGAAACTTATCATAAATATTATTGCATTAGTTGTTGTTTTCAACTTCCTACAACACTTTGTTTTTTTATTATAAAATTTAGCTTGCTGCAATTCTCTTTTCATCTATATTATTGTATTCTATTATCTAATATATACATTTTATCTAGTTATATATATATATATTATATTATAAGGTGTATATATATAAGTTTTCATAACCCTTTATAATATGTAGCCATGTATATAAGATTGGACCTGTTATATATGAAAGAATTGGTTATAGCAATTAAAAACATGCAAAGGAATTTATGGTGATATTTACTTATGAATAGAACAAGATACGTACCACCATCTGTATCTTCGTCTCTCACCCCATGTTTTATTATATATATATATATATTTTCTTTCTTTCCTTTTTTCTCGTTTCATTTTATAGTTTTCAAATAAATTGACAAATGCTTTGGAATTATTTAAATGCAGTACACGACAAATTTAATAAGCTGTGGTGTTTTATGTCATTTATAGCCAAATTTTTTTTTTGATAAGTTCATACATTTCTAAACTGAAAATAATAAATATATGATGCGATGGAATTTGAATTTTCATACGCCATGCCATGAGCTGATCTTAAATTTAAAAGAGGTATGATATATCAATCGCTTACAAATAAGACGAAGATAACGTCCTAAATTAAATTTTAGCAAATTGAACGTTACCGTCGTTATTAAGAAACCAACGTATTGTGTCATTTGATTATTTGGGTACTAATAATACGTTACTTTATTCATTCTATCAATTCATTTCACACCATGTTATTTTAAATAAATTGCTACTCTTCTACTGAAATTTATCCAAAAATTTATTAAAAATGATCCGACGCTGTATTAGCCTTCAGGACTAATCCCTGAATTCCAAACGTTGGATCCACTTTGCGTTTATTTTTTTCTCTTTTCCATAAACATATATAAAGTATAAAGTTTATATTTGTTTTTTGATGTTAGTTGAAATGTAAATATTGATTTTTAAATAGTATATCTATATATATAAGCTACTTTTGTTGTTCGTATATAAATGGTATTGTATGTGCATTTTATGAAATAGCGCCCAATGTATATTATTTTATAAAAGAATTCATTTGTTATGTCAACTAAATATATGTTACATTTGGTTTATATAAATGTATTATAACTGATGTTGACTTCTTTCATTATACTCTTTCTTACAGCTAAAATATGTCAGTATTGTCACCTAGCACATGATTAATATTAGTCTGTTTATACAAGTATTTATTTCAAATTTCATATTGTATGTATGCTTGATTCTAATTTATGTGTTTTAAATAAAAAAACAATGATTTTGGAAAATATACATACATATATATTTAATTTAATTTAATATGTGTTGAATTTAGAGTATGACTTTATATACATAGTTATATATATATATATATATATATATATATATATATATATATATATGAGTCATATATATATATATATATGAGTCCACTCATACCATTATCTTCGCCGATCTCATCCTGACTTGTTCCATCAATTCTTGTTATCAGCTTTGATCGTTGAATTCGTGCCGATTTTGCTTTGCTTCGATTCATAATTCAAATTTCAGTGTCTATAGCAGTATGCATATCCGTGTCATCTTCTGTATTCTCTAGGCTCGAGAGGTGAGCAATCACTCACGATTAACATTTTTTTTTATTCATTAAATTTGATTTCAATTGAAACGACAATTGAAATATGCTGCTGTAGTTATTTAAATTTGTTATATATGCTATTATCTGTAACTGTTCACCTGCGGGATATGACACCATATCCTGTTGTTTATATTATATTATTATTGACGATATATGCCTGTAATTTTATTGTATTTTCTGTTATCACTCTGCAAGTTCCCTGTAGTTTAGAAATCACTATGGGTTGAAATGATACATAGCCGAACAGACTTTAGAATAGGAGAAAATCGTTATGGGTTGAAATGATAAACCCAAGCGATTTTCATTTATTTGAATTTGGGATTACGGGTTGAAATGATATCCACCCGTATATATTTAGTATAGGGATTGAAATGATAAATATCCGTAGCACTTGACAATATGATAGGAAATATATACAGACACCGTTGTTCCGTATAAATATTTTAAAAATAATTACTATAATTTTGGAAAGAAATATATGGTTTAATAAATTTGATTCTTAAGATATTATATAAATGAAAATTGTATATATAGATTTAGTAGTAATATTTGATTTAAATCAGATTGATTTAATACATATAATATGGTTAAGTATTTATGTAAATCTATATTTCAAATAGATTCTCTTATAATAAATTGAATAATTAAAATTGGGAGATAAATTTAGGTTTATAAAAAATGGTATTTAAAAAAGGATTTATTTAATTAAATCGATTTGAAATTTTTGAATGGGAAATTTAAAGAGTATGATTTTATAACTGGATTTTTGATTTAAGTGATTTAATGAATATTTCACGTTTAAATAAATTAAAGAAAATATTGAGTAAAATGTAATTTATGGTTACTTAAATGATATTGAATCTAATAAGGGAGTATTTCAAGACTAAATAATAATGAGGTTAAATCGAGATCTATATGAAACTGTTATATAGAACATTTAAATATTAAAGCCTTGAACTATATTGGAATTTAAATGGTTTGTGTTGAGATTCGGATCTGTATTTGAAATCAACGTAGCTGAATTTGTTATTTAGCAACTAAATTGAATTAAAATGAAAATTTAGGTTGAACAATATTTGAATTTATTATTTAGAAAACTAAATTGAATGAAAATTTAGATGAAACGTTGAATACTTAAAGTTTTGAAATATATGGAAATATAAAGGGGTATTTGTGATTATAAATCCGAATTTGAGATCGATAAAATTTAAGTGGTTATTTTAGAAATTGAGTTGAATTTAAATTGATAAATTGAGACTGAAATTAATTTGAATGGGAAGGTCGGGTTGATGTTGGAACGATTTGTTAAGTTAAGGAAATTGAAAATACTTTATTGTATAAATTATTTAATATATATAAATACTATTTAGGAAATATAGAGATATTTGAAGTGAAAATGAGATTTGCTTTTGAAGTATAAATTAAGCTGAAATGACCACGGTGTTATAGTGTATATTTCTACCTTGTAGAAAGTTCCTTGGACCCTTAGAGGATGGTTATCCCAAACATCCTTTAAGTTATTTGTATTTCAGTTGATATTTCACCTGAGTTTGATTTATTGATATAAGAATGTTAATCCTGATTCGAGTGTTTTGTGCTTTGCTTTACGCTCGGGTCAGACTGAGTGATACAGAATTTGAGACTCACCTTTGGAGTTTGGAGCTTCATTTGGGAATCCAACTATTAATTCATATTCCAGCCTTTCCAGTTGATTGGTTCAGAGAAGTCATTTGTTGCATTGGAGACTTCACTGCATTTGAACTATTCGGTTGTATTTTTCTAACTCTGATGTATATAGTAGCTTCATGAACTACTATTCTTTATCTATTCCGCAGCATTATATTACTCTGTGATCTGTGATTGATTTATTTACCGTATATTTTAAGTTTTTCCAAATTTTAATTAACAATTCGGTATTTTGAATTATTCAAGTCGGATATGTATGGTTTTATTGTCGATTTGAATGGTCTAAAAAAGCGGGTCGTTATAGTTGGTATCAGAGCTTTGGCTCTAGGCAAAACTTAGCATATATGGTAAATTTATTTACAGAATCACTTTCGCTCGAGTTGAATCTCTTCCTTTTGACTCGATTTCCTTTGAATTTTGGAATGTCCCTCGGTCCCGAAATTCATTCTGTCTCTCCCTATTTATATTCGTTTGATTCCGGAGTATCCCATAACTTTACTGAATGATTTGTAAAGGGGGTGAAAACTCCTTTTCAATTGGCATTGACTCACTGAAGATTTTTGTATCCTCGGTTTACGATGCGGCTATATCTTGTTATGCCGAAGTCTATATCTCTGGCGATCGAATGTCGAATTGCCTCAGAATTCTACACCGATCTAATTTTGGAATCACGGTTGACCGGTAAAGGTCGCCCACGATTTATAGAAGTATATCCATCCTCTATTTTGTAATTTAATTATCTCATCTTCGATCGAGTCTATCTTCGAATCAGGATTCTATTGATTGGAGTTCCTCTAAATTAAATCGCTATCTTTGTTTTGAAATCCATTCTTGAATCATCCTTTGAAAATCGGGTTTTTTTTGTATTTTTGAAATTGTTTATACCGAAATTTTATTTTTATAACTATGATTTTTTTATATATATAAAAGTGAAAATGTTTTCGATAAGGATTATATACCTATATATATATATATATATATATAAAGCAAATAAGAAATGTTATTCTATATAAAAAGGTTTTGAAATGATTTGAAATTTTGAAAAATTATAAGAAACTAATTTATATAAAAATGATTTATAACTGTAGAGTTAAATTTGAAATTCGAGAATTGAATTCCGGTGTTTTGAAATTGGTTTTAAGATTTTTGAAATTATATAATAATACGATTTGAAAGTATTTTCTGAATAAGAAGTGTTTCAAATGACTCAAACGAGTTCAAATGATTTCAATGAAATTTCAAGGAAGTTTTAAGAAAATAGAAGTCCAGAACTCACTTTGTCGCTGGAAAATAATTTCGGTGATGAGTGCACGCATCATCGACATTGATTTTCGAGTTTCAGAGTGGGGGAGAGGCCACTCTAGTAGCTTTGCTATGCGAGTGATATTGTGAAACAAATTTTGATTTCAAATTCCGAAGAATTATTCGATATTCGAAAGATATATGTATATATATTTAAAATGATTTAAAGGAAACCGGTATTTAGTCCTCGAGTTTCGGATTTGATTTAGTATAATCCAATCTATTTATTGTTGGTTTTCAAGTCTTGAATTGGAAATTTGATTTCCCTAACTATTTTGAATGTTCGAACACTTCCAAATCGAGATTAAATTTTCAAAGCTAAGAAATTTCGAAGAGTATAAAATGTTTGATAAAGAATATAAATTTAGTTTTGAAATGTTTTGAAAAAAAATAGTTGAATGATGGTTTTCAGAAAGGTAAATTGGATATTTCACATAGAAATAGATAGTTTAAAAGTTTTTTTTTAAAAAAGGGGGATAATTATAAATTTGGAAACCATTTTGAGTATAATTGATTTTGGGAAAATATTTGGTTTTGAAATTAAATTGGAATTAAAAACCAGTTTTTATATGGTGATTTTGGAAATGAATTTGTTTGACTTGAAATATTTTAATTTGGAAAATGGGATAATTTTCTAAACCTATTATTTTGGGAACTTTGAAATTTAGATATTTAATTTGGAAGAAAATTTGGTGAAATCATATATGATTTTGAAACTGAATTGATATTGAAATGATTTGAAATTTGAGAACCTTATATTATTAAGCACTTGATTTGAGAGTGGTCGAACTTATATAAAATGGATTGTATAAATATGAAGTTGATTTGAAATCTATTGATTTGAAAGGTGCTCAATTTGGAAAGAGATTTTATATAATCGAAGTCTATATAAGTATGATTTGATCTACTATTGATTTTGGAAAGTATTCGATTTGGGAAAATGGAATCCTATATATATGGACTTTATATAAGTACGATATTTGAAAGTGATTTGAAAAGGTACTATATGATATATATTTTCGAAGTAAAGATATGGAAAGTGCCTTCTGCTTGATATCCGCTTTGTGGCCACATCGTGGATTCATTCTATCGATATTATTCTCTCTGGTTTTTGGTTTTTCGGATGTAATACTCGAGTGTTCCCACCGTGGCATAACCCATGGTTTTTTTTATCTCGCGACTGCATAGCGCAATTGCCTGGCTGAGTCTGGCCTAGGGGTACGGATTGTTTCCTGGGGGACCCAGGCGTAACCATTGTGTATCCTGCAATCTGTGTAGGTCACGAATAGTAGCGAAACTGCCTGGCTGAGATAGCCTAGGGGTACGGATTGTTTCCTGGGGGACCCAGGCGTAACCATTGTGTATCCTGCACTCTACTAGTCATCATGGCGTAACTCGCAGGGCGGAGAAAGCTTACGGATACGGATTGTTTTCTGGGGGATCCAGGCGTAAACATCGTGTATCTGCGAACCATGGTTGGACAAAGGTTTTGGTTTGGTTGTTTTGTTTGGATTGTACTTTCCATGTCTGTTTTAAAGGTTTTTCAAGTATTTTCACTTGATGTTGAAACAAGTCTACTAAGTACTTGAAGAATTCTAGCTTTGCGCCTGATCAACGCATGGCCAGATCTACAAGAACGAGGATAAACTTGTTGAAACATCGAGTTATAAAAGTATTTTCGAAAGGAAAATTTATTTCGATATAATAGTATTTTATTATAAAAGTATTATTATAAAGGTATTTATTATAAAAGTATTTTTCCCAACAAAGAAATTTTGAATTAATATTTGAAATTTAAATTCTTATGGTTCTAGATTAATTATTCGTGCTCGATACTATTCCTTGCATCTACCTTATCTGCTCAGTTTAGTTATTCACCTTGATTCTGTTTTCCAAATCTACCTTCCTTCCTTGTTGGATATATCCTTTAAAAATATTGTTTAATTATATACTACATGGTTTAATAGAAATTTTAGTGTAATAAATATTTTAGAAGTTATTTATCTAAAATAAAACATATTTAAAAAAAATGATTTGTGATCTAATAAAAATATTTGGAAGGTATCTTGAAACAAAATAAAAATTTATGAATTTTGGATTTAATATTTCAATAGCTTCTTTGTAAATATAAGTAATAATGTAAATAATTGTTTTCAAAGGAGTTTGAAAAGTATTAAAGTATTAAAGAAAATTAAATTTCAAATGAAGTTATCAAATAAATATTTCAAATAAAATTTATATAGTTTTAAATTAATTTTTTATCTTGTCTTTCAATCTATTTTATTTCTGGTTGTTCTATTCTCCTACCTTCTACCTTTTCGGGGACGAAAAGTATTGAGTGGGGGAGAGTGTAACGACCCGTAGATTTTAATATTTTTAAATGGTTTTATTTAACGTAATTAATTGAAACTTTTGAGAAATTTAATATAATAATATTTTGAGATAAAAATTTAATATTTGGATTACGTCCAATTAAACATAGCGGATTTTAAATTTTCAATTTATTTTATCAAAGTTTATTCCATTGTGAAATTCTATTTAATTCAAGCTAGCTAATAAATTGCTTTAATAAATATTACAGAATCAATTTCTTTAACAAATATTGCAGAATCAATGCATAGATGTTATCAATTTCATTTTTATGGTGGTACGTTCCTTTACGTTTCCTATCGGTTAAATTATAGATAATTTACTTTGATGGGTCAGCTAAATCAAAGCAACGTGACCATTGCTATTTATTTCTTTTATTAATTGCTACAATTATTTTCACCAAATCAAGGGTTAACCGTTGCTTGGCTTTCAAATTTTGGACTCTGCATTCAAAAAGAAACGTATAATATAATAAGTACTTCCTATTTATTTTCAGTACGTTTCACAAAATTTTCTCTGTCCGTTCTTTTCTATTAAATATATACTTGCAGCTATTATCAATCCATCGTTTCAATTTATCATATGGTCCGTTACTCTGCCTTTTCAGATTTGAACGTGCAGCTGGTGGCATTAAAAGTTACTTTAATTATCCACTGAATTATCGTGACCATCCCACTACTCTATATTTATTCCTGTACGTTTTATCTTCGCTTAAATTTCTCTGTCCATTCCTTTTTCCATTTTAATATCCTTGCCTTTCCATACTCACGTGCTTTCCAATCAAGCAATAAATTGTTTAAATATCCACCTTATCAACTTGACCGTTGTTATTGCATCACACCAGTATATAATTCAAATCTATCATTATTCTACCGTTTCTTCTCTAATAAATTATATGTAACAGTATATCATAAATGGACAGCTCATTCTCCACCCATTCATTTCTCCTGTTCAATTAATAATGGAATATAAAGTTATATATTTGGTATACAATTCAAACAACCGTTACCATTCATACCTCCTAAATTCTAGCGATTGACCCCTCTATTTCCATGGTTCCAATTTTAGTTGCTGGATTACTCGTTCCTATCGTTCAACTATATTAAATATTTATAACGTGCAGTCTCTGATCATTTTTTCTTCCTCTCTGTTGCTTCTTGAAAAAAAAAGAGATTTTCCCCATTACAATGCTAAAACACATATGATGGAAAAATGAAAAAGGACCAGTTCTCCTTCCTATAGCTTCGTCAAGCCTCTACCACCACAGCTCGAACCACCTGTCAAGAGCCACAACCCACCCCATGCCTCCTCCCCTCGTTGTCCATATTTTTAGAAATGGTATGCGTATCATATTGCAATACATGTTTCGTTTTTAAATGTTTACATATAGCATGAATATGTACTAGTACTATATATAGTCTATTTTGTTTAATGGATATGTTATACAAGCTGTGTTTGCTTTTGTCTAATGGATTTCGAAACTTATCATAAATATTATTTCATTAGTTGTTGTTTTCAACTTCCTGTAACACTTTGTTTTTTTATTATAAATTTTAGCTTGCTGCAATTCTCATTTCATCTATATTATTGTATTCTATTATCTAATATATACATTTTATCTAGTTATATATATTATATTATAAGGTGTATATATAAGTTTTCATAACCCTTTATAATATGTAGCTATGTATATAAGATTGGACCTGTTATATATGAAAGAATTGGTTATAGCAATTAAAAATATGCAAAGGAATTTATGGTGATATTTACTTATGAATAGAACAAGATACGTACCACCATCTGTATCTTCGTCTCTCTCCCTATGTTTTATTATTATATATATATTTTTTTTCTTTCTTTCCTTTTTTCTCTTTTCACTCCTTTCATTTTATAGCTTTTAAATAAATTGACAAATGCTTTGGAAGTATTTAAACGCAGTACACGACAAATTTAATAAGTAGTGGTGTTTTGCGTCATTTATAGCCAAAAAAAAATTGATAAGTTCATACATTTCTAAACTGAAAATAATAAATATATGATGCGATGGAATTTGAATTATCTTAAATTTAAAAGAGGTATGATATATCAATCGCTTACAAATAAGACGAAGATAACGTCCTAAATTAAATTTTAGCAAATTGAACGTTACCGTCGTTATTAAGAAACCAACGTATTGTGTCATTTGATTATTTGGGTACTAATAATATGTTACTTTATTCATTCTATCAATTCATTTCACACCATGTTATTTTAAATAAATTGCTACTCTTCTACTGAAATTTATCCAAAAATTTAATAAAAATGATCCGACGGTGTATTAACCTTCAGGACTAATCCCTGAATTCCGAACGTTGGATCCACTTTGCGTTCTGTTTTTTTTCCTCTTTTTCCATAAACATATATAAAATATAATGTTTATATTTGTTTTCTGATGTTAGTTGAAATTTAAATATTGATTTTTAAATAGTATATATATATATATAAGCTACTTTTGTTGTTCGTATATAAATGATATTGTATGTGCATTTTTATGAAATAGCGCCCAATGTATATTATTTTATAAAAGAATTCATTTGTTATGTCAACTAAATATATATTACATTTGGTTTATATAATATATTATAACTGATGTTGACTTCTTTCATTATACTCTTTCTTACAGTTAAAATATGTCAGTATTGTCACCTAGCACATGACTAATATTAGTCTGTTTATATAAGTATTTATTTCAAATTTCATATTGTATATATGCTTGATTCTAATTTATGTGTTTTAAATAAAAAAACAATGATTTTGGAAAATATACATACATATATATTTAATTTAATTTAATATGTGTTGAATTTAGAATATGACTTTATATACATAGTTATATATATATATATATATGAGTCCACTCATACCATTATCTTCGCCGATCTCGTTCTGACTTGTTCCATCAATTCTTGTTATCAGCTTTGATCGTTGAATTCGTGCCGATTTTGCTTTGCTTCGATTCATAATTCAAATTTCAGTGTCTGTAGCAGTATGCATATCCGTGTCATCTTTTGTATTCTCTAGGCTCGAGAGGTGAGCAATCACTCACGATTAACATTTTTTTTATTCATTAAATTTGATTTCAATTGAAACGACAATTGAAATATGCTGCTGTAGTTATTAAATTTGTTATATATGCTATTATCTGTAACTGTTCACCTGTGGGAAATGACACCATATCCCGTTGTTTATATTATATTTTTATTGATGATATATGCCTGTTATTTTATTGCATTTTCTGTTATCACTCTGCAAGTTCCCTGTAGTTTAGAAATCACTATGGGTTGAAATGATACATACCCGAACAGACTTTAGAATAGGAGAAAATCGTTATAAGTTGAAATGATAAACCCAAGCGATTTTCATTAATTGAATTTGGGATTACGGGTAGAAATGATATCCACCCGTATATATTTAGTATAGGGATTGAAATGATAAATATCCGTAGCACTTGACTATATGATAGGAAATATATACAGACACCGTTGGTCCATATAAATATTTTGAAAATAATTTTTATAATTCTAGAAAGAAATATATGGTTTAATAAATTTGATTCTTAAGATATTATATAAATGAAAATTGTATATATATATATTTAGTAGTAATATTTGATTTAAATCAGATTGATTTAATACATATAATATGGTTAAGTATTTATGTAAATCTATATTTCAAATAGATTCTCTTGTAATAAATTGAAAAATTAAGAATGGGAGATAAATTTAGGTTTATAAAAATGGTATTTAAATAAGGATTTATTTAATTAAATCGATTTGAAATTTTTGGATGGGAAATTTAAAGGGTATGATTTTATAACTTGATTTTTGATTTAAGTGATTTAATGAATATTTCATGTTTAAATAAATTAAAGAAAATATTGAGTAAAATGTAATTTAAGGTTACTTAAATGATATTGAATCTAATAAGGGAGTATTTCAAGACTAAATAATAATTAGGTTAAATCGAGATCTATATGAAACTGTTATATAGAACATTTAAATATTAAAGCCTTGAACTATATTGGAATTTAAAATGTTTATGTTGAGATTCGGATCTGTATTTGAAATCAACGTAGTTGAATTTGTTATTTAGCAACTAAATTGAATTAAAATGAAAATTTAGGTTGAACTAAATTTGAATTTATTATCTAGAAAACTAAATTGAATGAAAATTTAGATGAAACGTTGAATACTTAAAGTTTTGAAATATATGGAAATATAAAGGGGTATTTGTGATTATAAATCCGAATTTGAGATCGATAAAATTTAAGTGGTTATTTTAGTACTTGAGTTGAATTTAAATTGATAAATTGAGATTGAATTTAATTTGAATGGGAAGGTCGGGTTGATGTTGGAACGATTTGTTAAGTTGAGGAAATTGAAAATACTTTACTGTATAAATTATTTAATATATATAAATACTATTTTGGGAAATATAGAGATATTTGATGTGAAAATGAGATTTGGTTTTGAAGTATAAATTAAGCTGAAATGACCGCGGTGTTATAGTGTATATTTCTACCTTGTAAAAAGTTCCATAGACCCTTAGAGGATGGTTATCCCAAACATCCTTTAAGTTATTTGTATTTCAGTTGATATTTCACCTGAGTTGGATTTATTGATATAAGAATGGTAATCCTGACTCGAGTGTTTTGTGTTTTGCTTTACGCTCGGGTCAGACTGAGTGATACAGCATTTGAGACTCACCTTGGGAGTTCAGAGTTTCATTTGGAAATCCAACTATCGATTCAGATTCCAGCCTTTCCAGTTGATTGGTTCAGAGAAGTCATTTGTTGCATTGGAGACTTCACTGCATTTGAACTATTCGGTTGTATTTTTCTAACTCTGATGTATATAGTAGCTTCATGAACTACTATTCTTTATCTATTCCGCTGCATTATATTACTCTGTGATCTGTGATTGATTTATTTACTGTATATTTTATGTTTTGCCAAATTTTAATTAACAATTCGGTATTTTGAATTATTCAAGTCGGATATGTATGGTTTTATTGTCAATTTGAATGGTCCAAAATAGCGGGTCGTTATATCATCAATCAAAAATCTAAGCCTAAATTACATAACTCCCCCATAAACTAATACTATGGAACTAAATGCTAATAACGAAGTATAATAAGTGAAACATAAATCTAGTTTTGTTATATATGATGTTACATTACACATATATAGGCACGTATACATACACGCAAAACATAAAAACATTAATACGATGATAATTTAACGAGAGTCCTTGACAATTGTTGATCTGTGAATCAAACAATTAGGGTAATGGAGACAATAGTTTCCATGTTGTTCCACCAAATTACCATTTTTGTCAAAACAGACTTCTCCAGCGCAAATAACTTTATCGTCCTCGTCCATTTGCACTTCTTCCGCCTTTTTTTATTCTTCTTCATTGTCCTCTAATGGATTATGAATACGTATGTTAGAGGAATCATCTTCAATCATAATAGGATCTGCATGCTTATCCATTAGAAATTTTTGCAAATTTATAAAAATCTTGCCCTATGTCTCTTGTTCTTTTGCCATCCTTATTTGAATGACTTGTAATTCAGTCAGCATTTGTAACGACCCGTAAAATTCAATAATTAAATTGGTTAAATTAATAAGATTTTCGTAATTAAATTTAGAAAGAATTTTTTTATAGTTTATAATGAATCAAATGTTAAAAATGAAATGTAGCAATGGTAATTAAAATTAATCATTGACAATTGGAGTGAAATCCCAATAAAGAAATAGTGTTAATTATTGCACTTGGGTATAAAATTTAAAATAAGTAAATAAAAGTAAGTATTTAATTAACCAATGCAATGATATATTGATTAATAGTAACTGGAAGTAAATTAAGTTAGTAATGTTAATGCCAGTTGATAAATAACTAATTTAGTGCAATCTCAATTTAATTGAAACAATGGTAAGGTTATAATTGATTGTATTTAGAAAACTAGAAGTAAATTTCAATAAATATAATTAAATAGTATGTTAATGATGATTGAATGAAATTTATGTGATGTAAACAATTGTAACAATTATTTGGGAATAATAACTCATAAGTGTGATTGAAAGTAAATGGTAACAAATATTTTAGGTTACCCATTTATTTATCCTGTTAATTTAAATGTGGTAAAAATTGCAATAAATCTAAATTAAATATTTTGTTAATGTGAATTTAGTAAATAATGGGAAATAACATTTACTTTATTCATAATATGACAATTGGTTGAATACAAGGAATGTAAATTCAAGATCATTAATTTATTGGAATTTAAATTTAATAATTGAATAAATTGAAAATAAATGGAATTTAAAATTTAATGTGAAATCAATTGCAGTTAATTGACTTAATTTGTGCGGTTAGGGTAGGTTTGATTTTTCATTGAAGATTGTTAATTCAACAAGAAGTAACCCATGTAAACTCTATCCATAATATGGCAATTGATTGGATGAAAACAATTGAAATTCATGTTTGATTTAATTTTTGGATTTGAACTATAATAATTATACTAATTGCAATTAAATGAAATTAAAATATCTAAATATTACGTTATTTTAAATTAAAATGGAATGTGAGAATATTAATGTAATAGTTTTGAATCCAATGTTAAATCCATCTATTTGACAATAATGAAGGAATAACCATTAATTTATTTAATTAAATGGGATTATTAGGAATTATATTTATAATTTCTGAATTTAATGAATTAAGGGTAACACTGAAATTGATAAATTAATCAACTATAAATTTGGTAGATCATTCTAAATGATTAAGAAATATAAAAGTGATAAAAATTGTCAATTATATAATTGAAATTTAAAAATTGGATTTAATAAATTAATTGTTAATTTATTTAATTAATGTAAACCATTTTGGCCACTAACTCGGATTTCGACGAACAAGTTTCATCGGATCCGTAACGGTGAATTATTGTAGGGTTTCAAGTTCGTAACGATCGGACTTGTCGTTTGATCATACGGACTCGAAACGCCTAGAAATCAATGAAATCGGAATCAATTGAAATCGATTAGAAATAACTTGATTTTTGCACAACTTCTTCATACGATGGAATTTGGACTTGAAACATGTTCCATTGCATTTAAAATATTCAAAAACATCTATTGTGATATATGGGTTGACCCAATTTCATTCCGGAGTCAGAACGGTCTTTTCGGGCATTTTATCGCTCAACGCGTATATCGATCGGGTCCATCTATTCTATTTCAGCTTTGCCTATATATACCTTGTAATAAACCCTAGCCTATTTCTTGTTCCTCATTTATGTACGTACAATTCTGCTGTCTCTTCTTATTTCAATGACAGACAATTCCAAACCCAATTGCAATTCAAAATCCAAATCAAAAATTCAAACTCCATGAACTATATCAAATTTTATATGGATTCGAAGCTCTCGACGAGCGCTAGTCAATTATACAATTCGTTTTCCAATTTGAATTTCGATGTGGCCAGAAATTGAGGAAACATTCACGGCCGTTCATCGCGCGTCGATGAACATCGGTTGATCGACCAATTTATTTATGGGTTTTGGAGAGGGCGCGGAGCGTAGTGCATCAGTGAAATTCGTTCGTTGAATCAACGATTGGGTGGGCGGCAAAAATTCGATTAGATCATCAATTTTCGGTGGCAGCTGGGGTGAAAATCGCGAGGTCGGTCGCGTATCTCCGACCAAGTCGACCTGGAGTTGGTCGTGCGCGTGGTCGATGCCTGGTGGGCGGCGGCGCTGCTTGTAGGTGAGGGGCGTGTGCGTTGCAACGCAGGGTTCGGCCTAGGTCTCGTGCATTTCTGTGAGGGGATGATGAAGGGTGACGTGGCAAGGATAGAGTGGGAAGGTTTGTTTATTCTGTTTTAATTTAATTTTGACTTCAACATGTTCTAATCGCTATGTCTTTCTCATACGAGATCCAATTCACACGCAGTTTCGTATTGGAATTCTGGACATTTGGACGCTGGTTTGGACGAATTCGGAGACTGTTCAATTTTTGGTTTAAATTGGATTTAAATTCAATTTAAATTCAAAAGGTGAGTGTTTTAACCCACTTACAACTTCTAAAATTTCTTATGTGTGTTAAATTAATTTTTGATGTGATTAGAAATTTATTTATGACTGTTTGACATATTTTTATTCATCGTCTCAGTTAAAGTGAAATTATCGAATTAAGTTTTTATTTAATTTGATATTGCATATAAACTACCAGTATATGTCCGTTATTTATTTTCTGTTATATATTGATGTTATTGATTTAATTGGATGATGATTGTGATAAATGGTTGATGATTGATATTTGATGAATAGATGTTGTATTGTATATTGTTATAAACTGCAAGCTTTTATGCATTTTTATTTCATTCGGGATTACGGTTTGAAATGATATATAACCGTATGTTATTTTAAATTACGGATTGAAATGATAAATATCCACATCACTTGACCATAGGGTAGAAAATTACATACAAACATCGTGGTCTATATATAAAATATTTTGAAAATGATTTCTATGGTTTTGGAAAGAAATATATGGTTTTATGAGATATTGATTTGGATATTTTATAAATGTTATTATATATATATAGTTAAATTCTTGGTTTAAGCTATGTATAAAATTGGTTTAAAGTATAAAAGAAGTTTAATAATAAAGTTTGATTTTATTAAAATAAAATATGGTTAAGTATTTAAATCATACTTTAATACAGAGGTTATAATGTTTTAAATAAATTAAGATTGAAAGGTAAATTGAAAATTTATTTGAACTTGAGCTTATTTAAGAATTAAACTCCATAAGTTGATGTAAAATTTATTAAACTTGAAATTTTAAAAGGTTTGATTTTTATAACTGGATTTTTGTTCAAGATGAATTAAACGAATATTTCAAGTATAAATAAATTGAAGGAAATATTTAGTTATTTGTAATTTGAGTTTTATTTAAATGATAATGGATTTATTATGCAAATATTCAAAACTAAATAATAGAACATTGAATTGTTGAATCGTAATTTCCAACCTTAGTTTTAAATTGTTTAATACTCAAAGTTTGAAATATATTGAAATCGAAATGGTTTATTGAAACTGAAAGTGAGTTGAAAATTATGAATTGAGATTTAATTTAAAGTGAATAAAATTGTAAAGTCGAGGAAATTATTTTACTTTATAAAGTGATTTTAAATTCAAACTACTTTATTTTATATATTGTTTGAATATCCAAACCATTTAAGTTTTGGAAGTTATGGTTTAGAAGCTGTGAAATTCGAAGTATTATGTTTGAAAGACTATATTTCAAGCGTTTGGATTCGAAATATTAAAATTTTGAAAGTTTTATGATTTTGGAAAGGATATTTTCGAAATAAAAATGATTTTATATTGATTTGGGTTTTATAAAAATGATATTTATTTAGATTTTGAAAGGGAAATGATATCGTATTTATATGGTTTTGAAATGGATAGTATGTTTTGGTTTTGAAGTATAATTATTTTGAAATGGCCGTGGTGTTATAATAATGTTTGGTTGTTGAAGAGGCCGAGATCGGAAGTTGTCATACTCTCTGCCAACTCCAAAAACCACTTTAACAACTGTGTACGTGGTGGAGATTCCATAATGAAGTAGGATGGCGGCGGCTTTCCTTTGAGGTAAATACGTGGACCCGACTCCCGTGAGTTTGCATAAGGTGGCTAAAACAGGAGTGATTGATGGGCTAATGAGGTAGCACTTTTGATCGGATACATCCCTTCAGTATTATACTTTGACTTTTGGATTGATTCAATGGCCACTTTTGATTTTTATTTGGCGGTGTGGCTCGAGGTGGGCGGTAGCTGCGGCTATGCGTTACCACCGGCCCAGAAGTGTAATTGGTATATCTACCCTGGCATTGCCTGGTTGTTCCATGTCACCTACCCTAGCGCACCTTGTACGAGTTTGGTTTTCTCCCGTAGCCCGTGTGGTATCCTCTGGTGGCTTCCCGATCAGGAGGGACCATGATATTGGATGGACTATTGGGACTATTACATGTTAAGGTGGAAAATTAAAGCCTTAATGCTATTTAAAAGTAATTTTATTTTACTATAGACATTATTATAATTGCGAAATATTACTACATAGTAAATAGTTTAATGGATCCTTAGGAGATGTGAATCCCGAGCATCTCTTAAGTTACTGCACTCACTTTAGACACTGGATAGGAGATGTCAAATCCCGTAAACTTCTTTGACGCCGTTCCACTCATATTATTTACTGTTGATTTAACTTACATAAGATCTTTTAGTTCTGACTCGAGTGTTTTTTCTTTTCAATTAGCTCGGGTCAGCCTGAGCATTTCAGGATTTGGAAGACCGTATTCTGGAGGACGAAGACGAACATTTATTATTGTTTATTATAGTATTCCACTACATTCATACTGTTCTGTTGCATTATTTATTGTTCTCTGGCATGTGTAACTCTGGTATGTATTGTATAAGTATAATCGAATATTTTGTAAAACAGCTTCATGAATTGTATATTTGATTATTATATTTTATCGTTCCGCTGCAAGATTCTGTTTTGTTCTTTTTCCTTCTCTTCTTTTTCTTATTTACCCCATAATAATTCGCCCTTCTGTATGGTTTAAGTCTGACGTGTGTGGTTTATCGTCGATTTAAAGCATATAAAAAGGCAAGATGTTACATCTGGTGTCAGAGATTTGGTTTAGCGATAAACCTTAGCTTTGTGGGGTCTGACTCTTTATTAATAGGGTAGTAATACCCTATGATGAGTCGCTAAGTGTGTATAAATGAGAGAGCGTATTTGTTAGTGTTATAAAAAGAATTTAATATTGTGTTAATTTGTTCCGTTTTGTTTTATAAATTCTGGTTGGTGCATGAGACGCCATGACATCAATAGGGATTTCTAAACACTTAATAGGACAGACCGACACAATATTTGTTTTGAATATAGGTGAATGAAATAATTTTGCCTATTACATTTTCTGTATATAAAGTAATAAGAATTTTTAAAAGGTTATATTTGGTTGTAATATATTTGTTGTTAAGTAATGAAAGTTATAAATAATAGTTGAAATGAGATTTAGAATAATATAAATGGAAAGAACATAAATTCCGGGGTTTTGAAAAATTCTTTAGAATGATTTTGGAATATAATAATAATAATTAGAAGTATTTTCTGATATAAGTATTTCAATATAATTTAAAAGAACCATTTTAAAGAAATTTTGGAAAGAAATAAATTCAGTACTCCCCTCTCTATCGTTGGAAAATAATTTCGATGATGAGTGCACGCATCATCGACATTCATTTTTGAGTTTCGAAGGGGGAAGGCCACTGTAGTAGTTTTACTACAGATTTATTTTGATAAACAAATATAAATTTTAAATTGTTTTAAATATAATTGGAAATATAAATTGTAAATATATACATTTATCTACTATTTTAAAATGATTTGAAACTAAACCCGGTATTTAGTTCTTAAGTTTCTGATAATCAATAGTTTCAATTATTGTAGTGAAATGGGTTGTAACTAATTAACAATTGGAATCTCTAAAGGAAATAAGAGATTTAATGCTAAGTATAAATGGAATTAAAAAGAAGTTGAAATTGTAATCTACAAAACAAATGATGTGATTATTGAACATTTAATTGATTTAAAGAGAAATGAGATAAACTTGTATAATTTTCAATTGCATTCTTTAGCATATATATAACTTACCAATGTTAAAAGTTATAATGTTTAATAAGCAAATGTAATGGAAATTATACAAGTAAACTTATGAATGAAAGTGTTCAATGAATTTCTTTTGTAGATAAGAATTTGATGTTGTAATTGTTATAAACTTAAGTAAAATTGAAAGGCTACTAATTAAATAAATGGAAAGGTAAGTATTATAAATAAGTGAATAAAACAAAATTAAGTAATAAATGAATGAAAATAAATGAAATTGAGAAATGAATGAATGTGACGCAATGAAAAGAAAATTTATATGATGTGAATAAATAGAAATTAAATTTTGTAAGTATAAGTGCAGATAAGTGAAATAAACACTGAATCAATGGATGGAAATGAAAATTTGCAAGAAATAAATGTAAATTAAAAAGATAAATTATTATATGAAAGAAAAGAAATCAAACAACAAATAGTATGAAATAACTTAATTTATTGTTGGATTTGTTGTTTGTTTTGGTTTATGGTTGTTTGGGTAAAGATACTTTAAATTTGTCTGGATGTATAAATAATCTATTTAGTTTCATCAAAGACTATTGAGTAAATGGATTACTTCGTAGTTATTTGTCATTCTATGTGATTTAAATTGTCTTAACCCGAATCAACCACTTGTTTTGTTTTGCTTGAATGGTTGATTTGTATATGATGTATATGCTGTTGGTTGTAATGATTGTTGTTTTATATTGAATTGTTTAAAACAACTTTCAAGATTCCATTTTATATAATTATTAACTCTTTAGATTATATGAGAGAAATGCATGTTATGGAAGCAATTGCTGCTGCTTTTGATCTCATAATTAAGCGTAAATTGCCCGACAAATAGGTACGTTCTCGGATTACGGTTTTATAACGTTATTATATTGTTTTTCCCGGGTTGGGATATATATTATTTTGAAAATTATATGTTGTATATTGTTATATTTGATATCATATTTTCTCCCGAGCCTCTCCGTACAAAGGAGACTCTACCGAAATTTTCCGTAAATTTTAGATATAGGAAAATTTTGAAAAATGTTTTCCAAACTTTATTAATTTGAGTGTAAAGAGATTCAATGGATATAAATTGGTATATTTTATTTAAAGTAATTAATTTTGTAAATTTAATTATTTATAAAGTTAATATTTTGGTAAGATGTATTGTTTATTTAATTCTTCTTTCCCCTTCTTCTTCCTCTTCGGGGACGAAAAGTTTTGAGTGAGGGAGAGTATAACAACCCATAAAATTCAATAATTAAATTGGTTAAATTAATAAGATTTTCGTAATTAAATTTAGAAAGAAAAATATTTATAGTTTATAATGATGCAAATATTAAAAATGAAATGTAGCAATGGTAATTAAAATTAATCATTGACAATTGGAGTGAAATCCCAATAAAGAAATAGTGTTAATTGTTGCACTTGGGTATAAAATTTAAAATAAGTAAATAAAAGTAAGCATTTAATTAACCAATGCAATGATATATTGATTAATAGTAACTGGAAGTAAATTAAGGTAGTAATGTTAATGTCAGTTGATAAATAACTAATTTAGTGCAATCCCAATTTAATTGAAACAATGATAAGGTTATAATTGATTGTATTTAGAAAATTGGAAATAAATTTCAATAAATATAAGTAAATAGTATGTTAATGATGATTGAATGAAATTTATGTGGTGTAAACAATTGTAATAATTGTTTGGGAATAATAACTCATAAGTGTGATTGAAAGTAAATGGTAACAAATATTTTAGTACCTATTTATTTAGCCTGTTAATTTAAATGTAGTAAAACTGCAATAAATCTAAATCAAATATTTTTAATGTGAATTTAGTAAATAATGGGAAATAACATTTACTTTATTCATAATATGGCAATTGGTTGAATAAAATGAATGGAAATTCAAGATTATTAATTTATTGAAATTTAAATTTAATAATTGAATAAATTGAAAATAAATGGAATTTAAAATGTAATGTGAAATCAATTGCAGTTAATTGACTTAATTTGTGCAGTTAGTTAGGTTTGATTTGTCATTGAAGATTGTTAATTCAACAAGAAGTAACCATGTAAACTCTATCCATAATATGGAAATTGATTGGATGAAAACAAGTGAAATTCATGTTTGATTTAATTTTTGGATTTGAACTATAATAATTGGATTAATTGCAATTAAATGAAATTAAAATATCTAAATACTACGTTATTTGAAATTAAGATGGAACGTGAGAATATTAATGTAATAGTTTTGAATCAAATGTTAAATCCATCTATTTGATAATAATGAATGCAATAATCATTAATTTATTCAATTAAATGGGATTATTGGGAATTATATTTATAATATCTGAATTTAATGAATTAAGGCTAACACTGAAATTGATAAATTAATAAACTATAAATTGACATTTAAATTTGTTAGATCATTGTAAAAGATTAAGAAATATAAAAGTGATAAAAATTGTCAATTATAGAATTGAAATTTAAAAATTGGATTTAATTAATTAATTATTAATTTATTTAATTAATGTAAAAATTGCCATTTTGGCCACTGACTCGTTTTTCGATGAAACCAGTTTCATCGGATCCGTAACGGTGAATAATTGTAGGGTTTCAAGTTTCGTAACGATCGGACTTGCTGTTTGATCGTACGGACTCGAAACACCTAAAAATCAATGAAATCGAAATCAATTAAAATCAATTTGAAATAACTTGATTTTAGCATAACTTCTTCATACAATGAAATTTGGACTTGAAACCTATTCCATTGCATTTAGAATATTCAAAAACATCTGTTGTGATATATGGGTTGACCCAATTTCATTCTGGAGTCAGAACGGACTTTTCAGGCCATTTTATCGTTCAACGCGTATATCAATCAAGTCCATCTATTCTATTTCAGCTTTCCCTATATATACCTTATTATAAATCCTAGCCTATTTCTTATTCCTCATTTCTGTACGTACAATTCAGCTGTCTCTCCTCATTTCAATGGCAGAAAATTCCAAACCCAATTGCAATTCAAAAACCAAATCAAAAATTCAAACTCCACAAACTATATCAAATTTCATATGGATTCGAAGCTCTCGATGAGCGCAAGTTTGTTATACAATTCGTTTTTCAATTTGAATTTTGATGTGGCTAGAAATTGAGGAAACATTCATGGCCGTTCATCGGGCGTCGATGAACATCGGCCGATCGACGAATTTATTTATGGGTTTTGGAGAGGGCGCGGAGCATAGTGCATCAATGAAATTCGTTCGTAGAATCAACGGTTGGATGGGAGGCAAAAATTCGATTAGATCATCAATTTCCGGCGGCAGTTGGGGTGAAAATTGCGACGTCGGTCGCGTATCTCTGGCAAAGTCAACCTGGAGTTGGCCGCGCGCGCGTGGTCGACGCCTGGTGGGTAGCGGCGCTGCTCGTAGGTGAGGGGCGTGTGCGTTGCGACGTAGGGTTTGACCTGGGTCTTGTGCGTTTCTATGAGGGGATGATGAAGGGTGACGTGGCAAGGACAGAGTAAATAGGTTTATTTATTCTGTTTTAATTTAATTTTGACTTCAACGTGTTATAATCGCTATATCTTTCTCGTACGAGATCCAATTCACGCACAGTTTTCTCCGCTAGGTTCGTATTGAAATTCCAGATATTTTGATGAGGGTTTGGGCGAATTCGGAGACTGTTCGATTTTTGGGTTTAAATTGGATTTAAATTCAATTTAAATTCAAAAGGCTAGGGTTTTAACCCACTCACAAGTTCTAAAATTTCTTTTGAATTAATTTTTGATGTGATTAGAAATTTATTTATGACGTTTTGGCATATTTTTATTCATTATCTAAGTTAAATTGAAATTATTGAATTAAGTTGTTATTTAATTTGTTATTGCATATAAACTGCCAGTTAAATAGTTATTTAATTTATTATTGAATATAAACTAGCAGTAAATGCCTGTTATTTATTTTCTGTTATATATTGATGTTATTGATTTAATTGGATGATGATTGTGATAAATGGTTGATGACTGATATTTCATGAATAGATGTTGTATTGTATATTGTTATAAACTGCAAGTTGTTATGCATTTTATTTCATTCGGGATTGTGGTTTGAAATGATATATAACTGTATTTTATTTTAAATTACGGATTGAAATGATAAATATCCGTATCACTTGACCATAGGGTAGAAAATTATACACAAACACAATGGTCTATATATAAAATATTTTGAAAATGATTTCTATGGTTTTGGAAAGAAATATATGTTTTTATGAGATATTGATTTGGATATTTTATAAATGTTATTTTATATATATAGTTAAATTCTTGGTTTAAGCTATGTATAAAATTGGTTTAAAGTATGAAAGAAGTTTAATAATAAAGTTTGATTTTATTAAAATAAAATATGGTTAAGTTTTTAAATCATATTAAGTATAGAGGTTATAATGGTTTAATTAAATTAAGATTGGAAGGCAAATTGTTGGAAATTTATTTGAAATTGAGCTTATTTAAGAATTAAAATCCATAAGTTGATGTAAAATTTATTGAACTTTAAATTTTAAAAGGTATGATTTTTATAACTGGATTTTTGTTCAAGATGAATTAAACAAATATTTCAGGTATAAATAAATTGAAGGAAATATTTAGTTATTTGTAATTTGAGTTTTATTTAAATGATAATGGATTTATTATGGAAATATTTCAAAACTAAATAATAGAACATTAAATTGTTGAATCGTAATTTCCAACCTTAGTTTTGAAATTGTTTAATACTCAAAGTTTGAAATATATTGAGATCGAAATGGTTTATTGAAACTGAAAGTGAGTTGAAAATTATGAATTGAGATTTAATTTAAAGTGAATAAAATTGTTAAGTCAAGGAAATTATTTTACTTTACAAAGTATTTTAAATTCAAACTATTTTATTTTATATATTGTTTGAATATCCAAACCATTTAAGTTTTGGAAGTTATGGTTTAGAAGCTATGAAATTCGAAATATTATGTTTGAAAGATTATATTTCAAGCGTTTGGTTTCGAAATATTAAAATTTTGAAAGTGTTATGATTTTGGAAAGGATATATTTGAAATAAAAATGATATTACATTGATTTGGGTTTTATAAAAATGATGTCATATTTATTTAGTTTTTGAAAGGGAAATGATATCGTATTTATATGGTTTTGAAATGGATAGTATATTTTGGTTTTGAAGTATAATTATTTTTAAATGATCACGGTGTTATAATAATGTTTGATTGTTGAAGAGGCCGAGATTGGAAGTTGTCATACTCTCTGCCAACTCCGAAAACCACTTTAACAACCTTGTACGCGGTGGAGATTCCAGAATGAAGTAGGATGGTGGCGGGGTTTCCTTTGAGGTAAACACGTGGACCCGACTCCTTTGAGTTGGCATAAGGTGGCTAAAACATGAGTTATTGACGGGCCAATGAGGTAGCACGTTTGATCGGGCACATCCCTTTGATATTATACTTTGACTTTTGGATTGATTTGGTGGCCGCTTTTGATTTTTATTTGGGGATGTGGCTCGAGGTGGTCGGTAGCTGCGGCTATGCGTTACTACCGGCCCGGAAGCGTAATTTGTATATCTACCCTAGCATTGCCTAGTTGTGTCGTGTCACCTACCCTAGCGCGCCTTGTACAAGTTTGATTTTCTCTCGTAGCCCGTGCGGTATTCTCTGGTGGCTTCCCGATCAGGAGGGACCATGATGTTGGATGGACTACTGGGACTATTACGTGTTAAGGTGGAAAATGTAAAGCCTTAATGCTATTTAAAAGTAAGTTTATTTTACTATAGACATTATTATCATAGTGAAATATTACTACATAGTAAATAGTTCAACGGATCCTTAGGAGATATGAATCCTGAGCATCTCTTAAGTTACTGCACTCACATTAGACATTGGATATGAGATATCAAATCCCGTAAACATCTCTGACGCCATTCCACTCATATTATTTACTATTGATTTAACTTACATAAGATCTTTTAGGTCTGACTCAAGTGCTTTGTCTTTTCAATTCGCTTGGGTCAGTCTGAGCATTTTAGGATTTGGAAGACCACATTCTAGAGGAAGAAGACGAAGATTTATTATTATTTATTATAGCATTCCACTACATTCATATTGTTCCGCTGCATTCTTTATTGTTCTCTGGCATGTGTAACTCTGATATGTATTGTATAAGTATAATCGAATATTTTGTAAAACAGCTTCATGAACTGTATATTTGATTATCATATTTTATCGCTCCGCTGTAAGATTCTGTTTTGTTCTTTTTCTTTCTTTGCTTTTTCTTATTTGCCCCCATAACAATCCGCCCTTCTATATGGTTTAAGTTTGACGTATGTGGTTTATCGTCGATTTAAAGCATATAACAAGGCGGGATGTTACAACATTTGCAGAGAATCCTTCATGATTTCCTCAGTCTTCATTATTCGAGCCAATGTAGTTCATTGAAATTGACTAGAATTAAGAGAAGGGAAGGAAAAGTTGCGTTTTGGTTCGATTTAGAAGAAGAGGCCATTATTTTATATTTTCAAAAGTTTATTATAGAGAAAATGAAGTAAGGAGACAGAAAAATTCGAAATGTTGTGATTATATAACCACCAAACTGATTTTAGAGGGAAAATCAAAATTTCAAATTTTACCGTTGTATATCAACATAGGGGGTAGGGGCATGTCAAATCCCTTTGAAATTTTTGATAATTTTTATTATTATTTATATGAATATATATGCTACTATATCTATATTCTATATCTCAATTACATAACAAATACACAGTTCTCTTCTTAAAGGTTGATTAAGGGTTTAGTCAGAATATCAGCTATTTGATTCTCAGTGTTGATAAATTCAAGAGAAATAATCTCTTTACCTATATTATCTTTGAAAAAATGATGTCTGATATCAATATGTTTTGTTTTGGCATGATGAGCAGGATTTTTGAATGAATATATTGCACTTGTATTGTCACAATAAATTAGTGATTTTGAAATATATAATACAAAATCCTTTAGAGTCTGTTGCATACAGATAATTTGAGAACAAGCCAAAGTAGTAGAGATATATTTTGCTTCAGTTGTTGATAGTGAGATAGTATTTTTCTTTTTACTAAATCAGAAAACCGGAAAATGTCCTAAAAAGTGACAAGTTCCACCAGTACTTTTTTGGTCTGATTTACAACCAGCATAATTAGCATCACAATATGAGCTTAATTCAAATGAATTATTTTTAGGGTAATATAGGCCATAGTCTGAAGTGTGTTTAACATATCTTAGGACATGTTTAACAACTTTTAAATAGGTTTCTTTGGGTTGAGATTAGTATCTTGCACAAAGACAGAAACTATGCATGATATATGGCATACTCGCAATTATATAAATTAGCGATCCAATCATTCCCCTGTATAGTTTTTGATCATCTTTTGACATGTCTTCTTTATTTAAGGCTTCATTGGTTGCCGTAGGAGTGGGTTTTCCACTCGGAGTAGTCATACCAAATTGACTAACTAAATCCCTGGCATACTTTTCTTGACTAATGAAAATACCATTATCTAATTGTTTTATTTTCAATCCTAAAAAGAAAGTAAGTTCACCCATATGACTCATCCCAAACTTTTTTGTCATTTTTTTAGAAAAATCTTTATTCATTTCACTATTTGTTGATCCAAGAATTATATCATCTACATAAATCTATACTGATCGTATATCATTTTTGTTTCTTTTAATAAAAGGAGTATTAACTACTTTACCAATTTCAAAATTTGAATGTAACAGGTAAGATCTTAGTCTGTCATACCAGGCTCTAGGAGCACATTTCAGACCATATAAAGCATTCTTTAATTTGTAAATATGATTTGGAAACTTTTCTTCTTCAAAAAGTGAAGGTTGTTCAACATAAACATCCTCTTTAACAAACCATTTAAAAAAGCACTTTTAACATCCATTTGAAATAATTTGAAATTGCTATGGTTTGCAAAAGCAAGTAGAATTCTAATGACTTCTAATCTTGCTACGGGTGCAAAGATTTCATCATAGTCTATTTCTTCTTCTTGACAATAACCTTGCACGACTAACCGAGCTTTATTTCTAACAACCTCACCTTGTCCATTCGTTTTTTTTTACAAACTCATTTAGTTCCTATTATAGTTTTATCCTCAGGTCTAGGAACAAGTTCCCATACATCATTTATGGTGAATTGATTCAATTCTTCTTGCATAGCAAAAATCCATTAATCATCAGATGATGCTTCCATTGTATTTTTGGGTTCAATAGTTGATATAAAAGCTACAATACTCATCTTGTTTAGTTGATTTCTAGTTCTAACAACAAATTCAATATTTCGTATTATATTTTCTATATGATAATCTTTTAAAAGCCTGATCCTTTTATTAGTGTAACGACCCAGAACTTTAGTCATTTGAAATTCGTATATTTAATTGATTTTAAATATTCATAAGTTACTTTTATAAGTTGAATAACTTATATTTTGAATATAAGGATTTAATTGGATAATTAGATTGTTAATTTAATATCTGAAATTGCAGAAATAATTGAAAATTAGATTTAATATGAATTAATATGATTTATAAAGTTATATTAAATTCTATTTGAATTAGAATGATGTTAGAGAACTTTTGAAATTGAATTAAAAGTTAGTTTGTAAAAATTGAATATTTTAATATTTAATTAACGTGTAAAAATAAACATTTTCCAAATACTCTTGCATTTCAATAAAAACTAGTTTAATTGGATCCATAATGTTATATTATTGTAGGATTTCAAATTTCGTGTCAATCGGATTTACGATTCGTCCGTGGCAAGCTAAAACACGTAGAGGTTTGTTTAAGTAAATTTTAACTTTAAATAAGTCGATTCGTAAACCTATCTTCCAAATATGATCGAATTGGGTTTCAATATATATTCCATTATGTTTGGAATATGGGTAAAACATTATAAACTCCAGGTGGCACACTTCGTTTCGAGTTCGAAAAAAATTTGGGTGAATAGTGTCGTGAAATTTTCTATAAAAGGCCTCATTTTCTTTGTTTTTTCACTCAAAACCCTAGCTAGGTCTTGCCGCCGGCCCTAATAATTTCAATGGTCGAAATCTTCCGAACTTCTTCCCTCGATCTCTTCCAATCCACCAAAAACCTTTAACTAGAAAAATGTTAAGCTCAACGAGAGCTTTGAATTCAACGGTGATGATCGAGAAAGGAGGAGCCGATCGACGGCAGAGCGGCCATGAATGCCCAACGTTCGTGCATGTTTTTCAAGGCGGGGGAGAGGCCGAGTTGGACCGGTCTTCGTCCATAGGTGGAGTCGGTGACGAGCTTTAGAACGGTGGTCGTGTATCATCATCGAGTGGGGTGGTGGAGTCGCGAAAATTAAAGAAAAATCGACAGCCATGGGTTCACTTCGTATGTGTGTATAAATGAGAGGGACGAAGAAAATTCGGTCGGCCTGGATCTGCTATAGAGAAATGAATGGTTGTGATTTGATTTAGGCTTTAAAAATAAAAAATTGAAATTGATTTATATAATATAAAATCGTACAAACTTCTAAATGTTGTAACTTTGTCGTACGAGGTCCGTTTTTGACGAAACAAGTTAGGTTCGTATTGATGAGTACTACGTTTTAAAACTAGTTTGGAGTTGATTGGAGCTAGTGAAAATTTTGTGTAAAATTAAATGCTCGTTTAATTTTATTCGGAGTAAAACACTGCAACTGCTATTGGAACCAAGGTGAGTACAACTCACTCTCTCCGACTCAATGATATTTTTATATAAGTGAGAAATAAATTTATTTATGATGATTGATGATTGTTTGGATTATATATAATATATTATCTATATATTGATTGGTATTTGGATATATTCCTACCTATCAGAGCAGATGAGACTCCATATGTTTCCGTGTATGAGCGGATGACCCTTTGTACGCGTGTAACAGCTCGATATTTTGGACCATTCAAATCGACAATAAATCCATATATGTCTGACTTGAATAATTCAGAATATCGAATTGTAAAATAAATTTGGCAAATATCAGAATATACAGCAAATAAATAAATCACAGAACCACAGGCACGGAGTAATATAACGCGGCGGAAGCAAAGAAATAGTAGTTCATGATGCTACTATATATATACACACACACATCAGAGTTAAACAAGCTACAACAGAAGTAACAAGATACAACATGAATTTCAGTATGATAATCAAGTATAAATCAGAATACATCACTGGAATCAACCGGATAATTGGAATCAACTGGATAATTGAAAGCGAAATAGATAGAGGAAAGCTCCAACTCCGAAGGTGAGTCTCAGATGTTGTATCACTCAGTCTGACCCGAGCATAAAGCAAAACACAAAAAACTCAAGTCAGGACATACATACTTATGCAATGTAAACCAACTCAAGTGAACTGTAATAGAGAGGTGCAAGTAACTTAAAGGATGCTTAGGACCGCACATCCTCTAAGGGTCCGTTAAACTGTACTATGTAGTAATATTTCGCTATTATAATAATGTCTATAGTAAAATAAACTTACTTTTAAATAGCGTTAAGGGGTTACTCATATCGCCCTTAACACGTAATAGTCCTAGTAGTCCATCTAGTTTCATGGTCCCTCCTGATCGGGAAGCCACCAGAGGATACTCCACGGGCTACGGGAGAAAACCAAACTCGTATAAGGCGTGATAAGGTAGGTGACACGGCACAACGAGGCAATGCTAGGGTAGATACACCAATTGCTATCCGGGCTAGTGGTAATGCATAGCCGCAGCTACCGCCCACCTCGAGCCACACCCCCAAATAAAAAAAAATCAAAAGTGGCCACCAAATCAATCCCAAAGTCAGAATATAATACCAAAGGAGTGTGTTCGATCAGAGGAGCTACCTCATTGGCCCGAGAATCGCTCTTGTTTTAGCCACCTTATGCCAACTCACGGGAGTCGGTCCACGTTCATACCTCAAGGACGTCGCCACCATCCTACTTCATTCTGGAATCTCCACCGCGTACACGGTTGTTAAAGTGGTTTTCGGACTTGGCAGAGAGTATGACCACTTCTGATCCCGGTCTCTTTAATAACCCAACGTTATTATAACCCATAGATATTTATTTCAAATCATCCATACTTTAAAACCAAAATATCATATACATTTCAAAACCCAATCTATTTATTATTTCCATTTTAAAAACTAAAGTAATAATATATCATTTCAATAAGACCCAAATCAATAATATATCATTTCCATTTCAAAACCAAATAGGATATCATTTAAATAAACCCAACCTTTCAAATCACTGGATATTATTTTCAATTATTTAAGCTTTAAATGTCCCTTTTAAATCATCTTAAACCAAAACCACTTTATAAAGTCATATTCTTAAATCTTCGATTTCAAATCAGTATATTCAAAGACAATTCTTAATTAAACATAATTCCAAATAAATTCATTTCATAGTTGTACAATTTCTAAGTTCATTCATTTAATTATAAAATTTCCAATACATTATAGATTTCAGCTACAACGACATTTATAAAGTGTTACAGTAGATATACTAGTATTACAAAAACATTGTCAAATTCAGAAACAGGAGCACTTACAAAGTGCTACAATAGATATTTAGTTATTATTTCAAAACAGTTTACTTTCAGCAACAATAGCACTTACAAAGTGCTGCAGTAACTTTATTATTATTGCAAAATAGCTTACATTCAGCAACAACAACATTTACAAAGTACTGCAGAGCTATTTAGTTATTTCGTAATATAATTTAGTTTCAGCAACAACGGCACTTACAAAGTGCTGCAGTAGCTCTTCATTATTCCAGAACTTAGTTTATTTTTAGAAATGACAGCACTTAACAAATGCTGTCTTAAAATCACAGCATTTCTAAAATGCTACCAATACTAATTCCAGCTTTAATATAAAATTTCATAAACATTAAAACTTCAATTTTAACCATTTTAACTTATAAAAATCATATTTTTCGCTTCAAAAATATTCATTTGGATATCATTCAACTTATGATTTAATACAATAAAATTTTATCAATACATATCCAGTTTAAACTAAGATTCATCTGTTAAGTCCAAAGCACATTCTTCCTTAACTCTACTTTAACAAACAACTTAACATTTTATTTTAAAATACACACTTCATAAATAAAACTAAATTTTCATTTATTTACATAATAATTTTATTTAAAACCCAATTTCCAATTATCAAGTTAAGTCATAATTTAAGATACATTTTCCCATTTTAAAATCATAACTATTTATTTTACAAAACATAACATTTCACCAAAGAACATTTTATCATAGTTAATATAACAATCAAATTTTCCATATATATCTATTCATTTTGACATCAATTAACTATGACTTTCTAGTTAAATAAATTCTATTACAAAATGTCCAATTAAAACTGTATCCATTTTATCAGTTCAAAATACATTATTTATTATACAAAACATGTCCATTTCATAAAGTAAAATTCATAACAATTATTAGGTTAGATTTAAAACTTCCAAATTAAGTCAAATTCAATTCTTAAGTTATTTATCATCAATAAATATCTTTAATTCAACTTAAAACCAATTATTAACTTTATAAAAATTTAACTTATAGAAAAACCAATTGAAGCATTAAATCAAATTTTAAGTTAAAATTTCATATATTTATAAACTCAAAAAACTTAATAATCTTTTAAGGAAATATTATTTAAAAATACTTAATAAATTTTTGGCAAAATATTTTTTTAAAATATAACCATGGGCCTGTATAATATTTTCTAACCTAGGTCAAGTGATACAGATGTGTATCATTTCAATCCGTAATTTAAAAAAAATCCGATTCTATCATTTCAAACCCGCAACCCAAGTAAATTAAATACAATAAAAATCACTCGAGCCTATCATTTCAGCTCATTATGATTTTTCCTTATTCTAATGTCTGTTCGGGTATGTATCATCTTAACCTATAGTAATGGGGAACTTGTTGTATGATACAGTAAATAAAATGAACAGTACAATATAACATATGATATCAGATGATGTAAAAGTTATGCAAACAACATTTAACATCATATAAATATATCACAGGCATATACGAACATAGCATATTAATTCATATAATTCACTTGTCATCATTTTACAATTATAAAAGTACATATGTCTAGAGTGATAAACTCACCTTTTAAAGCTAAAATTCGACAAACTAGAGATACACACCAAACTCCGAAAAGCACGAAGGCACCACTACTACAAAACAGGCCACTTGCATCATCTCATTTGAATCGGTTGAAGTAAAAACTGATGCAAATAGAACTATTTGCATCAGTTATGTCTTAATAACCGATGCAATTGGTATGTGGAAAGCAATAGGTAATAAAAAATCAAATTTGCATCCGTTGTCACCAACAACCGATGCAAATACGTCGATGCAAATAGTTTTAGTCGCATCAGTTTTAAAGTCAACCGATGCAAATACGTCGATGCAAATAGTTTTAGTCGCATCAGTTTTAAAGTCATGCAACTACGTTAATTTGCATCCCTTACCAACATATGTTTTAACAGTAGGCAAATACAAAAAACAAAACGGGTATGCGAAAACAACCCGCAACCCACGCTCAAACCCTACACTACAAAATGAATGTAACTGAGAATAACTTTCATAATTCATGGCGGCACTCAAAAATAGATTAACTCACAATTTCTCGACCCAATTTTCTCAGAAAACAAAATTCAATCGCAACCCAAATCGAATTTTGGGAGTTCTCGCCGTGTTCGATTCGAGTTGCCCATGTTTTTAGACGAGTCGATTATTGATGGCAGGCGATTTGGTTGCTTAGTCATTAGAGGAGATTATGGATTGGCTGATGTTTGGGTTGCGATTTTTTTACAGGCGATTGAATAGACTGATGTTTCGGTTTCGCTTCTTTCTTCTCCAGAGTCGCTCATAAGACCAACATAAGTTTGGTAATAATTTTTAAAGAAATTATTTGTATTTCTAATTTTCGTGCTGAAATTTGAAATTTTATTTGCTAGTTGTATTATCGCCCAGCCTAATTTAGTTGTTCTGGTAGTTTTCAATACTGTTGATGGACCAGTCTTATAACAGTTTTCATTTCTGTTGATGGACTGGTCTTATAACAGTTTCCTGATTCCTACTATTATAACAAGTGACTTTGCAAATGATTTGTCGTTTATTCATATAATTATCCTAATTCTAATTTAAGTGATGATATTAATTTTATTGTTCAAGTTAATCATGATTTGTTTCACATTGCAACTCAATTAATATACTGCATACAAATCTCACATTAGAAAGCATTACATCACATCTCACATCTCACATCAGTCGAACTAGTTTCACCAATTTTCATAAGGAAAATAATAGCATGAATATTATTTTTGTTTCATTTGATTGTTTTTATATCATTTCTTTTCTTTTGCAATTTAGTGAGTTTCCTAATTTTATATGCAAGTTACAGAAACTTGCTTACTTTGGAAACATTTTAATTTGTGGCTCTAATTCGTATTTTCATAGTCTACTTACCTGCTTAAGTTATGACTATATATTTTAGCGTCCAAATTTATGGTTGATGATCAAGTGATGATGAACTACACAGGGATCATTAAAAGTAAGTTGCTTTTAGTTCATGCGCTTCATGCTACCAGTTGTTTGAATTTAACCTGCCAAGATAGCATGTTTATATGCACAACTTATTTTTTTTTATTTTGAATGTAAGTTGAATATGCTGGTACACTATTTATAGGATTTACATCACTTATAGTTTTTTCTAAATATATTTGATCTCTAATGGCAGTTTGATATAGAAACTGGACAATATTATGATATTTCACTTGAATTAATGTTGCAGAGATGCAACATTACAACAGTTTGTTTTATAAACAAACTGAAATATTTGCCACTTTAAAAAAAATACATATTGTATATACTGAAATTGCTTGGTTTAATAAAAGAATGTTTGGTATTTTTGTCTCTATGCCTCTGTTACTGTGCTATTTGATTCTTTTGTTCCAAATTTGAAGACTAGTAAGAAACAAAAGGTGCAAGATATAACACTTGAAAACTCTATCTATGCTTCAAGTATCATATAGTTTTTCTCTTCTTAAATTCAAGATGCATTTAATTTTTTTATTTACACAATAAACAAAAAATATATTACTTTAGTTGAACCTATATAGTCATCACTATTAAAACACACAGGACTGTACCTCGCTTGCGTTCCATTAGTTTTATATTTAGTGCAGCTACTGCTTAATTAAGACATAATATTTGGGATTAAGCAAAGAGAAACAAGTGTAAGTATGGATATAATTATTTTTGAAATGCATAAAAAATTCTTTACTCTCTTCTAACATTAAAATTCATTTATCATTGTCACTACCATTGCATACTTTCCACTGCTTTTAGATGCAATAATTTCTTTTTCTTCCTTGTTGTTGCAACTGTTATAGTATAAATTCTTGGATTAGTATAATAATTGTTTCGAAAAGTAGATTTAATATTCCTACTTTGTGATAGTGGAGATGTAAACACCTAACTAATAATCTTGATTTTTCAACCAAGAATTAAGGCTTCTTATGCTTTATAGCAACTAATCCAAAATTCACCTAATTTATAGTTACTAATACAGTTTGTTTTATAGGTAAACAGTGATTAACTCTTTGTTTATAACCAATAATTAATTACTATTTGAATTATAGATACTTGGTTGCATACATATTGTATATGATGATGGGGAAAGATCGGTTGCGTTTACAAAGATGATCATGTAGTAGCTAATTGATACTTAAGTTTAGAATTAATAATTTAATAATAAAAGATAACATTATTGTTGTTTTTAATTTTAATCATAGAGCCGGTAGAGAATATGGCCAAGGAGCTCAGAATCCGTGCATGTTGTGACGCAGCGGATAATAACAAAACGATATAGATCGATGAAAGTAGCAAACGGTGGATTGAAGATACTGAAACGCCCAAATTCGTTGATCACAAAGATACCGAATTCTAGCTATCTTCGACATGTTGATCGCGCACGATACCGTGAAAGAAGATCTACAATTCTTCAAACGTTGATCAAGCGCACTTGATACCCTGAATTGACTTCAACAATCGTTGAATCGAGCGCACTCGATTAACCGAAAGTGGAGATAGGAGATTACACCCAACTACCAATTTTGATGAAAGCACACAGAAATCAAAACGAAATTTTATTCAACAACCAAATTTACAAGTTACAACACACTCCTATTTATAGCACAGACCCTTAAGTCGTTGCCGACCTAACATTTCTTAATTCGTTTCCGACTCAACAATCCCCACGACTCACCCTTAGGTCGTACGCGACCTAACATATCACATACATACACGACTCAAACAATTACATCACAACATACTCACATGACCGACTCAATTTCATGCCGACTTACGACTCAAGCCTTCAACGACTCACGGATTAACTCCTTGCCGACTTACGACTTAACAATTTACAACACAGGATACGACTTAAGAAAATACAACACATACGAGTTAAACAAAGTAACGACCTCCGACTTAAGTACCAACGACTCAACGCATACAACGACTCAAGAACAGAAGCGACTCTTCTTAGGTCGTGAACTCGTTTGCGGCTTAGAGAATAACCTAAATGTTGCCTATTCCTTCTGCTGCATTCTATTAGGTCGTTGCCGACTCAAGACCGCTTTCTTAGGTCGTTGCCGACCTAGAACCTTTGAACGACCTAAAAACCCATGCTTGGTTAAGTCGTGTTGACTTCCCATGTGACTTGTTAGGTCGTGGCCAACCTTCCTTAACCCGGAAACGATCTAAGCCTTCCATCTTAAGTCGTGGACGACTTAACTCCTCCTCCTTAAGTCGTGTATGACTTATCCCTTCTTTTCTGGCCTGAGCTGCATCATCCTCCCCTGGTTGAGAAAAATTCGTCCTCGAATTTGTAAATTCTTCCATATCAGATTGTTCGTCTCCATAATATGGTACAAGATGCTTAATATTGAACACGTCAGAAGTGTACACATTGTAACGACCCGCCGTTCTGACCGCCTCCAGTCGGTAATTAAACCAACTTGAAACGTTCAAAATGACGGATTGTTATTCAGTTTATAGAGTTTAAACAGAAACAGCCACAGAATCACAGAATAATCATAATATTTTACATAAATGAATTTTTATACATATATCAGAGTTTGTACAATGCATTATATTTATACAGCGGAATATTTCTTTTAAGTACAAAAATTCTTCGAAAAGATAAAGTGAAGCAATTTCCCCAACTCTCTCTAACTTCGCGGCCTGAAAATCTTCAAGCTGTAAAAATACTCGGTCTGACCCGAGTATTACATTCAAAAGAAAATAATACACAGGTCAGTCTAATTCAAACTCAGTTATTAGTGCTTAGAGGCAATAATAATCTAATAGCAATTAGATGAGAGTCAAATATAAATTTACATATCCGATCCTTTAACAAGAAATCGGATAACGGTAAATACAACACTTAACAGTGTTAAACAACAAATCAGTAGTTTCAAATTATCAACGCAGATAGATGAAGGGATTATTGATGAAGATAATTTAGAAAAAAATAAGAATTGCCTAAACGGCAATTAACAAGAAAATCATCAAAATGTGATTCAAAATATATTGAATTGTCAACATAAAACAATTTTCATCAAAAAGAAAACATCATTTAAAACATTAGATTTGGTAGGGCTGCAGTACACACACGCGTATACGGCCTCGCCACTACCGTAATGAAATATGCAAAAGATCATAAAACACAACAAAATAGTATACTAATAAAATCAACACCGTGTGGCTGCAGTTCACGCTCGCGTGCACTGCCATGCCACTATCGTGATGAAATATGCAAAAGGTCAACGAACCAAAATCAATGAAGGTTTAAATATCGATTCAAAATGTCGATACTGCGTGGCTGCAGTGCACACGTACATACATGTGCACTGCCTCGCCAATTCGAGTGCACAAGGCATAGTCCAGACGCAGCCAAGATATGGCAACACAGGGGAAGCACAACGCAACAAAGGAGGCCCATTGATGTGCAGGCTCAAACCAAACAGGGGAAAACTGCAATTATCAAGTAAAGCAAGAAACAACTGCACATAGAATCTGCAGTTGAAACAAGCAAATGGCCTCAGAACTAAACAGTCGAGCAACGACAACATAAGTGCCGAACTCAACTGAACAACACAAGTTAAGAACTGAAACACTACAACTACACATGTCACTGTCAGGCCAAATCAAAACCAAGTATTCAAAGTTTAAGGCAACTTGCAGTTCAACAACAAGTGCACAAAGGCAGTCATACTGTGACGCCCCACCTCTATACCCTCGCTGGCCAAGAACATTACAGTGTAGTGCTGTGAACTAGCACGGAGAATAAGGCTGTTGAGGAGCGGCCATCAATAGTTAGGCCTTATACTAGTATTGGTTATCTCGATGGGAGTGGTATATAAATATATTTTCTTTCATTTTTCATCTCTGATTTATTTTCTCCCATCGACATACCCCAATTCCAGTATAAAACGAACTACGATGGTTCGTAATAGTTTAGAATAGTAAATATAAAATTTCATACAGATAATATAATGCGGAACACAAATCAAACAGCAAGTCTCATATATACAATAACTCATGTCAGTTACAATACATTTGATACAATACATATGACACGGTACATATGATACAACTACAACAGTCGACTAAGGAAGTTACATATACAAGTACATTAACGTATTTAATATACATGAATACATATCTTCCTATACAATTTTACAGACTACTACAAATGACGACGGCTACTCCAAAAGATATGAAAGAACTTCATAGCTCTAGCGGCAACCCAAAGCAGAATATCTACAACCTGAAATACTCGGTCTGACCCGAGTATTAAATTCAAAAGAAAATAATACTCGAGTCAGTCTAATTCAAACTCAGTTATTAGTGCACGGAAGCAATAATAATTAAATAATGAATAGACGACAATAATTAAACCAAATCAGAATGCAATTCAGAATATTGAATTGAATAAACAAAACAGTTCAAACCATAGAAATATCAATTAAAATATTAATTCAGGTAGGGCTGCAGTACACGCACGCGTGCACTGCCTCGCCACTACAGCATATGGAATATGCAAAAGATCAAATAATCAAAACCAGATAGAATACCATAAAAGCCATACCGTGTGGCTGCAGTTCACGCTTGCGTGCACTGCCTTGCCACTACAGTGATGATGTACCCAATGATTACCGTGTGGCTGCAGTTCACGCTTGCGTGCACTGCCTTGCCACTACAGTGATGATGTACCTAATGAATACCGTATGGCTGCAGTTCACGCTTGCGTGCACTGCCTTGCCACCACAGTGATGATGTACCCAACGAATATTCACAAGCATCGCCGTGAATATCATAAGGTCAAGTGTCGATTAAATTGCAGAGACAAATGCGAGGTCAAGCCCAATGAATTTTAGGCTCAACACAAGGCGAAGAGTAAAGTATCTAGTCATGTACACCAGAACGAAATCAAGAAACGTAAAAGTGCACATGAACAAGTACTGTGCATATATAGGTGCTACACAGTTCAGTACATGGATAAAAGACAGTGAAACCGGAAGAACAAAATGAAACAGAGAAGGCAAATGGATGTGCAGGCTAAAAAAAATGCAGCCTCGACAAAGCATCAAGGCCGAAGTCAGCATAGATGATGGAGATATGGTGATGGTAGTGCAGCGAACTACGCAACACAGCAACACATAAAAGTAGTGCTACAGAGAATATGCAAAATGAAAAACATGAAGGCAGTAAGTGCTGACTGAAAACAAAACCACAAAGACATCAAGTATGTCTAAAGTTAATGCAACTGATTTTGAGTGAATGGTATAAAGTATATGAAATGTACTTGTAAATAGCATGGCAAAGTTGAATGCATGAACAAGTGAATCAGTGCATAAGTGACTACAGAATCAAGTTCAGTAATGTTAACAGTGAAGAACATGGGCTGCAACAATCAAGTGAGTGTAGAGAACAAGCTGCATGAAGGCAACATAGAGCAATGTCGAGCTCAGTACAAAACAATAGTACTACAACTACATAGACCAAACATATGCACAGTGCAGATCACAAAGACTTGTCACCACAAATATGAAGACCAGAAGTACAAAATGACCAAGCTGCTGCATATCAGTGGTGCAGACTATCAAGTAGTCATATACAGACTCTACTTACAAGCATGGCCGTGCATGGTACAACAACAAGGCAGACCACAAAAAGCATGCTACCAAGTTCAACAACATCAAATATGACCAAGTCAAGAGAATCAAGACGACCAGGTAATGATGATGAAAGTGTGCAAGTGCAGACGACAGTTATTCAATGCAACTCGAGAGTGTACCCAAGTGAAACCAGTAAAATCATGACATCAAGTATGATCAAGACCAAATGCAAACAGCAGTACACAAGTGATCAAGTGGCCTGAGACAATGACAAGGGAATGCAACCCTACTCCATATACATGACAACCAGAACAAATGTCACTGCAGTATGAAGGTCACAGTAGACAACATGGTGCATAAGACTCATTGCAATAAAAATCAAGTTACAAGTCAACATGACTAGAAGGTAAATTAAGCATCATGTACGCAACAGGGCTAGAACACCTCAGTGAGTATATGCCGAAGTCAGAGACAAGTAGCAGTATGCAAAAATGGAGTGTGTGCAACATGATGAAGCAGGGATGATACAAACACTTAATAAGCCTCAAAACAGCATAATGATGTATCCAAGAAAGCTATAATATACAGGTGAGAAAGTGACTGAAGATAAGCAACTCAAAATCAAAGTCAAAGCATCAGGGGATTCAAAGCCGTGGTCATCACGAAATTGAATCAAAACAATTTCAAGTTGAACAAATCAGAGCCAGAGTCAAATTTAACAGAGGCCAAAAATTCGAAACAAGTGAAAGTAGAAAATCATCATTAACAACAACGAATTCAAATTTGGCATACAAAGACAAGCAGTTTCGAATTAGAAGTGAGTAATGTAAATTACTCACCTTGCCGACGAATTGAAGGAGTAGCCGATTGTCGAAGCGAGCAACGCGAGCACCACAAGAGACGAGCAACGATCGAGTAACGTCGGCCACCACAATTCCAAGCCCTAATTTGGAGAAGAGGACGAACGAGACCGCCTCCATTTTCTTCGTTCGATTTTATTTAGGTTTACGAACGAATAATAGAAAATGAGAAAGAGGGGATCGGGTTTAAGTCGAAGAAAAAGGAAAGGGTAATGGGTTTTTAAAATTTTCACGGCCCAAAAACAAATGAACCACTATTTAAAAAAATCAAAGCCCCTCAAACTTTATAACTATTTGTAATTTAAATTTAAATTTTAATTTTAAAAACTTCAATTTGAAAATTGATGAAAATATCGGGTTGTTACAGACTACCCTCCTTAAAGAAATTGCGTCCTCGCAATCTTAAGGAACAAATGGACAAATGGTAACAACCATAAAGAACATCATCACACGATGAAGAAGTTAGAAATAGAAAGTTCACCATATACAACATGAAAGAGAAAGCCTGAACATGTTTGCTCGATGAATTCTCTGGATTCCTAAGAGAAATCCATAGAATTTGAGAACCATTGAGAATCTCCACAAGAGAAACATCTTCATTTCGAAGGTGCTACACCCCCGTAGCAATGATGTGAATATAAGATTGCTCAAGAATAGAAATCGGAAATCCCTAAGGCATTTCCGTAATTGGAAGACGTGGAAAACATCATGAATAGCAGAAAATTAAGTCGGTACACCGGCGTAGTACAATATAAACGCCAAAGAAATCTTTTAATTTCATAAAAGAAATTCACAAATTATCAACAAAATCTAATTATCAATAGATAATTCAGAAATCTCAAATCACAAATATTCGATTATTCAAAAACGATAATCAAATCAACAAGTATTCGATTATCAAAATCGAAAATCAATCTTAAATCACAAATATTTAATTATCACAAACGATAGTTAAATCTCAAATATCTAATTATCACAAGCGATAAGTAAATCTCAAATATCTAATTATCACAAACGATAATTAGAAACAATAAATATCTGATTATCAAAAACGATAAATCAGAAATCATAAACATCCAATTATCAAAACGATAATCAGGAATTACCACAACGGTAATCAAATTTCAAATCACAAATATTTAATTATCACAATTGATAATCAAATCTCAAATCGCAAATGTTTAATTATCACAAACGATAATCAAACCACAAATATCTAATTATCACAAACGATAATTAGAAACAATAAATATCTGATTATCAAAAACGATAAATCAGAAATCATAAACATCCAATTATCAAAACGATAATCAGAAATTACCACAACGGTAATCAAATTTCAAATCACAAATATTTAATTATCACAATTGATAATCAAATCTCAAAGCGCAAATGTTTAATTATCACAAACGATAATTAAATCTCAAATATCTAATTATCACAAACGATAATTAGAAACAATAAATATCTGATTATCACAAACGATAAATCAGAAATCACAAATTTTCAATTAACGAGTCCGAAATTAACCGAAATAGCAAACGCACATGACCCATAACCACGAGTTTTACTAAATCGTTTAATTCACTTCATCGTTTCCTTGAAAGTGCAAAATTGTGTATTTTAAACAAATAACATTTTACGTTCTCAAACGGACAAGTCCGGAATTAAGCGAATCAGTAAAAGAAAGGGGTCATAGTCCTCGATTTTTCTGAAACGTTTAATTCGCTTCCTCATTCTTTTGAAAGCGCAAATCGTAAAAATTTTGAAAACAATTTTGATTTATATTTTGAAACAATTTTTAAAACACGTGATTAAAACAGCGATATCAGTAGCAACTTCGATAAGTGGATTTTCATTCATCAAAAGTGTCACGAGAATCTTCTCAAAGATAGAAAGGGATATCATACCCTAAACTTGCATTCATAACAAGTCAATAACACGCGAATTCACCAATGCACAAAAGTTGATAAAACTTATCAATAGAAATCACGAAAATTGGTGAAGCACAAATTCTAGAAATCATCACAAGAAATCCAGAAATCACAAGATGAAAGTATGAAAACTCGAACGGGAGTATGAAAACTCGAACGGAGTATGAAAACTCAAACGGAGTATGAAAACTCGAACAGAGTATGAAAACTCAAACGGAGTATGAAAACTCGAACGGAGTATGAAAACTCGAACGGAGTATGAAAACTCGAACGGAGTATGAAAACTCGAACGGAGTATGAAAACTCGAACGGAGTATGAAAACTCGAACGGAGTATGAAAACTCGAATGGGAGTATGACATAGAATAAAAGATATGGCATAAATATGAAATACCCATACTGACATACAACTATAAGTATGCAAATAATGATCAACAGGAGATCAACCGATAAGAGATAATCAATATCACAAGAATCTTCTCAAAGATCCAAAGAGGTATCATACCCCAAATTTGTACTCATGACAAATTAATAACATATGAATTCACCAATGCACAAAAATAGGTGAAGCATAAAATTTCCAGAAATCAACATAAGGAATCTAGAAATCACAGAAAAAGGGAAAAAGGCCTATCACATGACGGTCCGAAGACCAAGGGGAGCTACCCCGCATGTGTGAATGGAATCACACAGATTGAGGTCAAGACTAACCAAAAAGCAGAAAGGTATGTGTGAATGGAATCACACAAGTGGTGTCTAGTCTGACCATCAGAACGATCATCATGATCAACGAGGAGTGTCAATTACACTAAGCATGTGTGAATGGAATCACACAGATTGAGGTCAAGACTAACCAAAAAGCAAAAAGGTATGCGTGAGTGGAATCACACAAGTGGTGTCTAGTCTAACCTTGCAATGAAAGAGACATCACGCAATTGCTAGTCTAATTCATAAAGCGATCATCAAGATCAACGAGAAGTGTCAATTACACTAAGCTAGTGAATATAAAAGTTTAGCTTTATGTCCCATAACCACTAGCTTAACTTAAATATTTACGAACAAATTGTAGATCTTCACTAGAAAAATGTCACAAGTGGTTCAATCGAACAAGTCCAAAAATTAACCGACGAAGTAAACGCAAGCGTTTCATACCAGTTGTTTTGCTAAGCCGTTTAATTAGATTTCTCATACGAGTGAAATAAAGGTTTGTATATACTAATAGATTGGAAAACGGTTTAGGAAAAGAGTTTGATATTGAAAATAGAGTTAAAAACATTTTGATAAAAGAGTTTTGATATTTACTACTGGTATTGAAACATTTATATTTTTAAAGTGACAAATCACAAAAATGATCGTAGGAACAATCAATCACAAGAATTCACATGCAAATATGTGAATAGAATCCAAAGAAATCAATACTGTATCCATCAAAAGGTATGTTCACAAAAGTTTCGAAGAAAATGTTATCAAAGTTGCTAATAAATGATAGCAACAAATCGGGGAATTAACAAGAATCGATTAAATTTGGAAACCAAATCAATTCACTAAAATTCACATTCGAAGACGTGAATAAAATCCAAAGAATTCGATTCTTAAATCCATCAAAGTAGGAATATCCAAAAATTCCAGAAATAGAAGTTTTCAAAGTCGACAAAGATGACAACAACTAATCGGAAAAGAAGAATCGATTGACAAATGGAATAACGAAACAAAACGAGCATAAATGCATAAATGACTTCAACAAAAATAAAAATCAAGTCAATGCCGAAGTCAACAATTAATGGCCATAATAGAGTACAAAACGATTCAACATCATCATCAAAGGACTCAATGGCAAACCAAGTCAGAGTCTTGGAAATCAAGAATTTAGAAATTTCTCAAAACAAAGTGACCGAAGTCGAATGGAAATCAATCCGAGGAAAACATAAAATATCAAGTTCGGAATCGCTGAGATTCTAACAAAATCAATCATCGGCTAAATCAAATCAAAGCCAAAAACACAAGAATCAAAATCGAATGCATATGAATAAGCGTTAGGAATTCATACCTAACAATCAAAGATAATCATTTGCAAATATGAGAGATAAAACGTCGACAAACAGTTGTAACACATGTACTATCTAAGTTATGTTTTATATTTGTTCTAAACCCCAGGCTCTGATACCAAGCTGTGACGCCCCACCTCTATACCATCGCTGGCCAAGAACACTACGGTGTAGTGCTGTCAACTAGCACGGAGAATAAGGCTGTTGAGGAGCGGCCATCAATAGTTAGGCCTTATACTAGTATTGGTTATCTCGATGGGAGTGGTATATAAATGTATTTTCTTTCATTTTTCATCTCTGATTTATTTTCTCCCATCGACATACCCCAATTCCAGTATAAAACGAACTACGATGGTTCGTAATAGTTTAGAACGGTAAATATAAAATATCACACAGATAATATAATGCGGAACACAAATCAAACAGAAAGTCTCATATATACAATAACTGATGTCAGTTACAATACATTTGATACAATACATATGACACGGTACATATGATACAACTACAACAGTCGACTAAGGAAGTTACATATACAAGTACATTAACGTATTTAATATACATGAATACATATCTTCCTATACAATTTTACAGACTACTACAAATGACGACGGCTACTCCAAAAGATATGAAAGAACTTCATAGCTCTAGCGGCAACCCAAAGCAGAATATCTACAACCTGAAATACTCGGTCTGACCCGAGTATTAAATTCAAAAGAAAATAATACTCGAGTCAGTCTAATTCAAACTCAGTTATTAGTGCACGGAAGCAATAATAATTAAATAATGAATAGACGACAGTAATTAAACCAAATCAGAATGCAATTCAGAATATTGAATTGAATAAACAAAACAGTTCAAACCATTGAAATATCAATTAAAATATTAATTCAGGTAGGGCTGCAGTACACGCACGCGTGCACTGCCTCGCCACTACAGCATATGGAATATGCAAAAGATCAAATAATCAAAACCAGATAGAATACCATAAAAGCCATACCGTGTGGCTGCAGTTCACGCTTGCGTGCACTGCCTTGCCACTACAGTGATGATGTACCCAATGATTACCGTATGGCTGCAGTTCACGCTTGCGTGCACTGCCTTGCCACTACAGTGATGATGTACCCAATGAATACCATGTGGCTGCAGTTCACGCTTGCGTGCACTGCCTTGCCACCACAGTGATGATGTACCCAACGAATATTCACAAGCATCGCCGTGAATATCATAAGGCCAAGTGTCGATTAAATTGCAGAGACAAATGCGAGGTCAAGCCCAATGAATTTTAGGCTCAACACAAGGCGAAGAGTAAAGTATCTAGTCATGTACACCAGAACGAAATCAAGAAACGTAAAAGTGCACATGAACAAGTACTGTGCATATATAGGTGCAACACAGTTCAGTACATGGATAAAAGACAGTGAAACCGGAAGAACAAAATGAAACAGAGAAGGCACATGGATGTGCAGGCTAAAAAAAATGCAGCCTCGACAAAGCATCAAGGCCGAAGTCAGCATAGATGATGGAGATATGGTGATGGTAGTGCAGCGAACTACGCAACACAGCAACACATAAAAGTAGTGCTACAGAGAATATGCAAAATGAAAAACATGAAGGCAGTAAGTGCTGACTGAAAAAAAAACCACAAAGACATCAAGTATGTCTAAAGTTAATGCAACTGATTTTGAGTGAATGGTATAAAGTATATGAAATGTACTTGTAAATAGCATGGCAAAGTTGAATGCATGAACAAGTGAATCAGTGCATAAGTGACTACAGAATCAAGTTCAGTAATGTTAACAGTGAAGAACATGGACTGCAACAATCAAGTGAGTGTAGAGAACAAGCTGCATGAAGGCAACATAGAGCAATGTCGAGCTCAGTACAAAACAATAGTACTACAACTACATAGACCAAACATATGCACAGTGCAGATCACAAAGACTTGTCACCACAAATATGAAGACCAGAAGTACAAAATGACCAAGCTGCTGCATATCAGTGGTGCAGACTATCAAGTAGTCATATACAGACTCTACTTACAAGCATGGCCGTGCATGGTACAACAACAAGGCAGACCACAAAAAGCATGCTACCAAGTTCAACAACATCAAATATGACCAAGTCAAGAGAATCAAGACGACCAGGTAATGATGATGAAAGTGTGCAAGTGCAGACGACAGTTACTCAATGCAACTCGAGAGTGTACCCAAGTGAAACCAGTAAAATCATGACATCAAGTATGATCAAGACCAAATGCAAACAGCAGTACACAAGTGATCAAGTGGCCTGAGACAATGACAAGGGAATGAAACTCTACTCCATATACATGACAACCAGAACAAATGTCACTGCAGTATGAAGGTCACAGTAGACAACATGGTGCATAAGACTCATTGCAATAAAAATCAAGTTACAAGTCAACATGACTAGAAGGTAAATTAAGCATCATGTACGCAACAGGGCTAGAACACCTCAGTGAGTATATGCCGAAGTCAGAGACAAGTAGCAGTATGCAAAAATGGAGTGTGTGCAACATGATGAAGCAGGGATGATACAAACACTTAATAAGCCTCAAAACAGCATAATGATGTATCCAAGAACGCCATAATATACAGGTGAGAAAGTGACCGAAGATAAGCAACTCAAAATCAAAGTCAAAGCATCAGGGGATTCAAAGCCGTGGTTATCACGAAATTGAATCAAAACAATTTCAAGTTGAACAAATCAGAGCCAGAGTCAAATTTAACAGAGGCCAAAAATTCGAAACAAGTGAAAGTAGAAAATCATCATTAACAACAACGAATTCAAATTTGGCATACAAAGACAAGCAGTTTCGAATTAGAAGTGAGTAATGTAAATTACTCACCTTGTCGGCGAATTGAAGGAGCAGCCGATTGTCGAAGCGAGCAACGCGAGCACCACAAGAGACGAGCAACGATCGAGTAACGTCGGCCACCACAATTCCAAGCCCTAATTTGGAGAAGAGGACGAACGAGACCGCCTCCATTTTCATCGTTCGATTTTATTTAGGTTTACGAACGAATAATAGAAAATGAGAAAGAGCGGATCGGGTTTAAGTCGAAGAAAAAGGAAAGGGTAATGGGTTTTTAAAATTTTCATGGCCCAAAAACAAATGAACCACTATTTAAAAAAAATCAAAGCCCCTCAAACTTTATAACCATTTGTAATTTAAATTTTAATTTAAATTTTAAAAACTTCAATTTGAAAATTGACGAAAATATCGGGTTGTTACACATACCCAAAACAATGCAAGCCAGTGATAAATGATGTACACATGAATGCAACATTGCAACTGCTACACCAAGTGCACATGTACAACAACAATGATCAATATCGAACCAGTTCAATTGCCAAAGTGAAGCCACCAGACTCAAGTCTAATTGGCAATGACTCAACATCAATGCAATCTGAACTAGACAATAAACAAGATCAGAGAAAGATCGAAGCAGCAGGTTCAAAACGAGAAGCATCATCAAGTATGCTCAAGTACAAATGCAACAGTATGGGAGTAGAGAGAAAACAGTTGATCAGGGATGCAGACCACAAAAAAAAAACAAACCAACAATCAATGAAGTTTTCAAAATAGTAATAGGTCAAGGCCTGAGACAAGTTCAACCCCAAAGCAACAATAAAATGTTGAACCACCACATGTACCAGTGGAACAGCAAGTTACAAGAATCAAAATTGAAACTCAGTGAACCCAGTCAAGGCAAAGTAAACAATGTCTACCATACATATGAATCAATTTCATATGTACAACAAACACCCAAAACAATGCCCAATCCTAAATTAAATCGAATGCACTGTATCACGAGCACAAGATACAGTAAACTACAAATAATACAAGTGATGTGCAAAAGTATTCCAGATTCGAATAACACAAGTGCACAGGCAGTTTTACCCAAAACAAATGTCATGAACCAACAGAAGCAATCAAAGTGCAACCGTGGAACAACAATGTTTGCACCCATGCGATCCAGTGAACCAGATCAAAGCAGAAAATAAATTGGCACTTGTATATACACAGTGTCTTGCAGACTATAAATGGATCAAAAAAAAAAAAACAAAATCGAGTGCAATCACAAGTGAACAAAGCAAGGTGAAATCAGAGTCGTAGTGAACAAAGCAAAATACAATGCCCAGTAGCAATTATCAGTTTTGAACCAAGATAACTGCAGTGTAAATTAAGGTATGCCGAAGTCAAAGCAATGCAAATACATCTAATTCAAGTAAATGACAGGATTAAAGTCAAGCCGATGCCAACAGTTAATGGCCAGGGTTATGGAATTTCATAAACAAGTTCCAGTGTGCTATAGGGGAAATGCAACATGAATCAAAGTAAACTACAGTACTCAAGCTACAAACTGGACAATGCAAACTACAATATGAATGACCAGTACAACCCAGTAGAGAGTGACTCAAAACAAAGAGTACAACGTGAACCAGCATGGTATGCTACAAGTGTAACAGGTAAATGGCGATGTAGTGAAGCTAATTTGGCTAACAATGAATGCACAGTAAATACATGAACCAAGATGGAACTAGACTCTTGCATAAACTGATACAAGTAAAATGAATTGTTGTAAAACAAAGTCAAGGCCGAAATCTTCAGTTTAATAAAGTATTATCGAAGTAAAAAAAAAGTAAATTATCCAACCAAGTCAAAAATCATCAATACCGAGCCAAATCGAAGTCAAAAAGTAAATCATCAACAACAAAACCAAATCAAACTGCCAAGCATAGTTGAATTAGATGTGAGTAAGAATATTTTACTCACCTTTCACAGAAGCGGTCGTGAAAAAATTGAAGCCGAAACCCTCATTTAGATCTAGCGAATGAAGATGAAGCTGAAGCCCTAATTTTTGGAGCACGGAATCGAAGAGACGAGAGACGCCATTTTTTTCTTCGGTTTGATTTCTGAAGATTTGAAGAGGAATGGGGTTTCGAATTTAAGAGAGAGAGAGACGTGAATTTTGCGTGGGTTACAGCATAGATTAAGGCACGAATTTGGGCGTGTTTTTAGGGATAATAGATCGTGCTTGTAGCTGATAAAATATAAGGCAGTGTACTCTTTTCTTTTCATTTTTTATTATATTATTTTATATATTATTATATTTTTTTTTATTTTGAATTCAATTTTGTTTTGTATAAATTTTCTTTAGTAAATATAGAAACGTTTTGAAGTTCAACTATCAACATCAATTTATAAATTTACATAAAAATAATTCGTAAATCCAAACTATTTTTTCTAAGTCATTAGTTTGAATTTCAATTACAAATTAAATATTCAATTTAAATAGATTAAATTCTAAATTTAATCGCCAATTTATAGTTATATTGGGAATTCAATTTAGATTCTCATTCAAATATTTAAAATTAGTTAAATATTTTCATTTTTAAATTGTTCAAAATTCTGGGTTGTTACAATCTTCCCTCCTTAAAGGTTTTCGTCCCGAAATTATAAGTTAGGAAAACGATTGCTAAAATCTCACCGATATTTATACCCTACTCAATTTTACTAAGTTCTAAACTTATAAATAAATATAGGATTCATTCCATTTATTTTATCTCAGCAGTTTTGTTCATCGATTTCAATAATCAAGACACAAAAGTCTTTTACCAAATTTTTGACTTACAAAACTCAGATTTTTAAACTTGAAATTCTTCATGCTAGATATTTGCATATTACATCTTTTCCAAAGCTGTGTGCTTTCAAGATATTTTAAAGATCTTCTTCCTTAATTCATTAAGTTAGAATTATGTAATTCTAATTTCAGATTATTGATTTTCTATTCAAAGTTTGAAAATACTTGCTAACTCGAAGTTTAACAAGTCCATCGTCGTTCTTACAGACTTTAGGCATACGCTGGCCAGGCGCAAGTCTAAAAATCTCCAAGTACTAAATATACTTGCTTCAACTCCCAGTGAAAATACTTTTTTAAAAATTCTTTTAAAAATGGATATGGAAAGCACGTTCCCCCATGGATCACAGATTACCCGGCGGTTACGCTACTATCCCAGTAGAATCGCTTGTAACTGTAGATTTCACATCTCTCTTGAATTTCGCCATGGTTGTTGCCATATATTGCGGTTCACACGGCGGTTACGCTACTATCCCAGTAGAATCGCTCGTGACCGTAGGCATCACGCCCCTCAAATTTCGCTTTGGTTTCTAGATCGCAGTTTACACGGCGGTTGCGCCACTATCCCAGTGGAATCGCTTGTAACTGTAGGCATCACGCCCCACGAATTACGCCAGCATCAATTCACATAATCCCAAACACGATGATCCATCGTGGGGGATCCCAGTCAGTCCCAATGGACATTCCACTAATGGAAATTCTACGTAGCTACGATTTCCAATGGACACTCCACCGAGTTCCAATCACCTTCACAAATAATAAATGGAAGGTACATTTCCATATCCTCAGTTTTTAGAAAACATATGTCATATACATATAGTATTTCATTTCACATTTCGTACATATCATACCTATGTAAACTTGCATAGGATTTTCATAATAATGACTTTCCAAACTGATGGTTTTCGATTTATTATATTCACATATATAAGTTACGAAAACTCAATTCACATTCATAACAAATAGAGGATTCCAAAATTTTCCATTTCACTTAAAATTTTCCTCTAAATCGATTTGAAAATTTAAGGTTATCTCAAACCTAATTCACATTCATAATCCAATTCATTATCGACTTCACATTCGGTTTGGATTTCACGTTACATCGTCAATTCTCAACACATAATTGGTGTCTAACGATATATAACCTCTAAGCTCGTACGTCTCAGAGAAGGGTGTTAAGTTAAAAGAATAAATTCTCCGCCACCATAGATATATATTTAATAGAGATCAATTGTTATGTCATCAATTCACAATGTTAGACATACAATCCCAATCGACTATCCAAAATTCAAAGCTCAACTTATATTGTTTTTGACGTCAAAGTTAAACTCAATTTAACTCAAGATTCAATCTTTTTGGAAAATATTCAAGTTGAACTGATCGTTCAAATTTCCCAAAAATATCTTTACAAGATATATAATTTTCCAACTTAACCATTTGAAACCAATTTCAAATATTCATTTTTTTCAATTTATCTTTAAAAGATAAAATTTCAAACCTTTCATTTCATATTGGAAAACATTTTCATACTTATTTAATAATAAGTAATTCACAAGTTAATTTATTTTCAACTCTTGGAAAATATTCAATATACTTGAATCAAAATTAAGTATATATTCCATTCTTTAAGGAAATCATTCTTTTAAACACATTTATTTGAGTCAAAACGAATGTTGCGTAAAACATCGTTACGACAACTCAAAATCACTAGTATAGGGATTCGAATTTAAGATAGATATATAAATCCCAATACTATAAACAATATTTCCTTCCGGAAACCATTTACTATAACAACAGTGTTGTAGTCCACCATTTCCTTATTTTTTCGAAAACGCCTATTTCAACAATGAATGTTGAAATCTATGTATTCGATACTTAATGCATTTTAAAACATCTTTAAAACCATTAACTTTTTCAATTTCAACTTCAACTTAATTCATAGTTTGAATTCCTCCTGCTTTTCACAATATTAATTTTAAACCAATTTCAAACTTTTCAATATTAAGTTTTTCACTTAATTTAATTTTCCGCACGTTTAAATTCAAATTCATCACTGAATTTATTAAACCTATAATGGATTATCATGTTGACAATTTCAAATTTGAAATCTAAATCTCATTTGAACTTTGCATTTGCTTTCTATTTCAAAAATAATCAACTAGTTCTTTAGTAAGCCATTCATCAACTTGGTTCCATTAAATTTATATTTCCACATTAACCTCATTTCATAATATCACTTCCCTAAAACATATCTGTTTTAGTTAATAATATATTCACTGTCCAAAATCGTGAATATACTTATCTATTCAATTCAGTGTTTCTACACTTTTTATTTAAAAGATTATCCACTGTCCAAAATCGTGGATAAAATTCCCAACCAACATTTACTATCACAATATCTAACATAAAGGATAATTCGCTGTCCAAAATCACGAATATATCTCCTTTAATAACTCCTATTTTTCATTTATCAAATTCAATTGGTTTCGAATTTATAAACAATCTTCATAAATTCCTTTTCTATTTATAAAACTTCGATTTATAATCTTTTTATTAATTCAATTCAATTCAATTTATATAACTCAGTTATATACCAAAAGTTCATATTATAAGTTAAATACTTATAATCCATTTATTTACTAAATCGTTCTTCAAAACATTTGAAATCAATTTTCAAAAGAATTCAGAATCAAATTCCCAAGTTATAGTTTAATTATCCTCTTGGCTATACTAAATTGAAATATCATTTTATTTCACAATTATTATTTTGTATATATTCACAATATTTGATTCAAACCAATTCATTAATTCACTTCACTTATATTTTATTTACCATAAGTCTCAATAATTCGATAATGGGTTTCGAATGAGAAACTATCGCAATCCTAAATTTAGAGAGGGGAATTTTCGAATGAGAAACTATCGCAATCCTAAATTTAGAGAGGGGAATTTCCGAAAAAATTTGAATTTTCAAAATACCCTTTTATTTTTCAAAGAAAACAATTTCATACTTCTTTTAAATTTGAAAAACGTTTTCTTTAAAGTGATCCTAGTAACTATTCATATTAAACATCATAAACTGAGCTTTGTGTAAACCAAAGCTCTGATACCACTTTTGTAACGACCCGCCGTTCTGACCGCCTCCAGTCGGTAATTAAACCAACTTGAAACGTTCAAAATGACGGATTGTTATTCAGTTTATAGAGTTTAAACAGAAACAGCCACAGAATCACAGAATAATCATAATATTTTACATAAATGAATTTTTATACATATATCAGAGTTTGTACAATGCATTATATTTATACAGCGGAATATTTCTTTTAAGTACAAAAATTCTTCGAAAAGCTAAAGTGAAGCAATTTCCCCAACTCTCTCTAATTTCGCGGCCTGAAAATCTTCAAGCTGTAAAAATACTTGGTCTGACCCGAGTATTACATTCAAAAGAAAATAATACACAGGTCAGTCTAATTCAAACTCAGTTATTAGTGCTTAGAGGCAATAATAATCTAATAGCAATTAGATGACAGTCAAATATAAATTTACCTATCTGATCCTTTAACAAGAAATCGGATAACGGTAAATACAACACTTAACAGTGTTAAACAACAAATCAGTAGTTTCAAATTATCAACGCAGATAGATGAAGGGATTATTGATGAAGATAATTTAGAAAAAAAATCAGAATTGCCTAAACGGCAATTAACAACAAAATCATCAAAATGTGATTCAAAATATATTGAATTGTCAACATAAAACAATTTTCATCAAAAAGAAAACATCATTTAAAACATTAGATTTGGTAGGGCTGCAGTACACACACGCGTATACGGCCTCGCCACTACCGTAATGAAATATGCAAAAGATCATAAAACACAACAAAATAGTATACTAATAAAATCAACACCGTGTGGCTACAGTTCACGCTTGCGTGCACTGCCTTGCCACTATCGTGATGAAATATGCAAAAGGTCAACGAACCAAAATCAATGAAGGTTTAAATATCGATTCAAAATGTCGATACTGCGTGGCTGCAGTGCACACGTACATACATGTGCACTGCCTCGCCAATTCGATTGCACAAGGCATAGTCCAGACGCAGCCAAGATATGGCAACACAGGGGAAGCACAACGCAACAAAGGAGGCCCATTGATGTGCAGGCTCAAACCAAACAGGGGAAAACTGCAATTATCAAGTAAAGCAAGAAACAACTGCACATAGAATCTGCAGTTGAAACAAGCAAATGGCCTCAGAACTAAATAGTCGAGCAACGACAACATAAGTGCCGAACTCAACTGAACAACACAAGTTAAGAACTGAAACACTACAACTACACATGTCACTGTCAGGCCAAATCAAAACCAAGTATTCAAAGTTTAAGGCAACTTGCAGTTCAACAACAAGTGCACAAAGGCAGTCATACCCAAAACAATGCAAGCCAGTGATAAATGATGTACACATGAATGCAACATTGCAACTGCTACACCAAGTGCACATGTACAACAACAATGATCAATATCGAACCAGTTCAGTTGCCAAAGTGAAGCCACCAGACTCAAGTCTAATTGGCAATGACTCAACATCAATGCAATCTGAACTAGACAATAAACAAGATCAGAGAAAGATCGAAGCAGCAGGTTCAAAACGAGAAGCATCATCAAGTATGCTCAAGTACAAATGCAACAGTATGGGAGTAGAGAGAAAACAGTTGATCAGGGATGTAGACCACAAAAAAAACAAACCAACAATCAATGAAGTTTTCAAAATAGTAATAGGTCAAGGCCTGAGACAAGTTCAACCCCAAAGCAACAATAAAATGTTGAACCACCACATGTACCAGTGGAACAGCAAGTTACAAGAATCAAAATTGAAACTCAGTGAACCCAGTCAAGGCAAAGTAAACAATGTCTACCATACATATGAATCAATTTCATATGTACAGCAAACACCCAAAACAATGCCCAATCCTAAATTAAATCGAATGCACTGTATCACGAGCACAAGATACAGTAAACTACAAATAATACAAGTGATGTGCAAAAGTATTCCAGATTCGAATAACACAAGTGCACAGGCAGTTTTACCCAAAAAAAATGTCATGAACCAACAGAAGCAATCAAAGTGCAACCGTGGAACAACAATGTTTGCACCCATGCGATCCAGTGAACCAGATCAAAGCAGAAAATAAATTGGCACTTGTATATACACAGTGTCTTGCAGACTATAAATGGATCAAAAAAAAAAAAATCGAGTGCAATCACAAGTGAACAAAGCAAGGTGAAATCAGAGTCGTAGTGAACAAAGCAAAATACAATGCCCAGTAGCAATTATCAGTTTTGAACCAAGATAACTGCAGTGTAAATTAAGGTATGCCGAAGTCAAAGCAATGCAAATACATCTAATTCAAGTAAATGACAGGATTAAAGTCAAGCCGATGCCAACAGTTAATGGCCAGGGTTATGGAATTTCATAAACAAGTTCCAGTGTGCTATAGGGGAAATGCAACATGAATCAAAGTAAACTACAGTACTCAAGCTACAAACTGGACAATGCAAACTACAATATGAATGACCAGTACAACCCAGTAGAGAGTGACTCAAAACAAAGAGTACAACGTGAACCAGCATGGTATGCTACAAGTGTAACAGGTAAATGGCGATGTAGTGAAGCTAATTTGGCTAACAATGAATGCACAGTAAATACATGAACCAAGATGGAACTAGACTCTTGCATAAACTGATACAAGTAAAATGAATTGTTGTAAAACAAAGTCAAGGCCGAAATCTTCAGTTTAATAAAGTATTATCGAAGTAAAAAAAAAGTAAATTATCCAACCAAGTCAAAAATCATCAATACCGAGCCAAATCGAAGTCAAAAAGTAAATCATCAACAACAAAACCAAATCAAACTGCCAAGCATAGTTGAATTAGATGTGAGTAAGAATATTTTACTCACCTTTCACAGAAGCGGTCGCGAAAAAATTGAAGCCGAAACCCTCATTTAGATCTAGCGAATGAAGATGAAGCTGAAGCCCTAATTTTTGGAGCACGGAATCGAAGAGACGAGAGACGCCATTTTTTTCTTCGGTTTGATTTCTGAAGATTTGAAGAGGAATGGGGTTTCGAATTTAAGAGAGGGGAGAGACGTGAATTTTGCGTGGGTTACGGCATAGATTAAGGCACGAATTTGGGCGTGTTTTTAGGGATAATAGATCATGCTTGTAGCTGATAAAATATAAGGCAGTGTACTCTTTTCTTTTCATTTTTTATTATATTATTTTATATATTATCATATTTTTTTATTTTTATTTTGAATTCAATTTTGTTTTGTATAAATTTTCTTTAGTAAATATAGAAACGTTTTGAAGTTCAACTATCAACATCAATTTATAAATTTACATAAAAATAATACGTAAATCCGAACTAATTTTTCTAAGTCATTAGTTTGAATTTCAATTACAAATTAAATATTCAATTTAACTCCAAAGTCAAATTTAAATTTTATTCAACTTTAAATAGATTAAATTCTAAATTTAATCGCCAATTTATAGTTATATTGGGAATTCAATTTAGATTCTCATTCAAATATTTAAAATTAATTAAATATTTTCATTTTTAAATTGTTCAAAATTCTGGGTTTGTACACACATCCTCCGGCAGCTTCAATTTATAAGCATTTTCATTAATCCGTTTCACAACTTCTACAGGACCAATTTTTCTGGCTTTCAACTTGTTATAAGCACCCACTGGAAAACGATCCTTCGTTAACACAGCATACACCAAATCACCCTCATTAAATTCAACATTTCGTCGCTTCAAATCTGCAGTTTGCTTATACTTCTCATTGGCTTTCACCAATCGTTCCTGAACGATTTTATGACATTCATCAATCCATCAACAAAATCTATAGCTCGTTTAACCGTCCCCTTCGGTTGTGGTACTACTGCTAAATCCAACGGTCCCCTGGGTAATTTGAATATACAATCTGAAATGGGCTGAATCCCGTACTACGATTCACTGCATGATTATGAGCAAACTCTGCTTGGCGTAACTTCATGTCCCAACTCTTCAGATTGTCCTTCACAAGACATTGTAACAAATTTCCCAACGATCTGTGAACAACTTCGGTCTGTCCGTCTGTCTACGAATGATAAGCGCTGCTAAATTTCAGCTTCGTTCCAACCATCTTCCACAAACTTAGCCAAAAATGACTCAAAAATCTGGTATCCCTGTCTGAAACAATAGATTCTGGTAACCCATGTAAACGATAGATTTCTTTAAAGAACAACTGAGCGACACGAACAGCATCCGCCATCTTCTTACAAGCAATAAAATGTACCATTTCTGAAAAACGATCTACCACAACAAATATAGAATCATTCCCCCTTTGAGTTCGAGGTAAACCCAAAACAAAATCCATACTGATATCAACCCATGGTTTGGTAGGCACCGGTAACGGCATATATAATCCTGCATTCGTCGCTGTTCCCTTTGAAACCTGACAGATATGACATCTCTCCACAAATCTTTCAACCTCTTTTCTCATTGATGGCCAAAAGTAAGATTGAGAAATCAAATGCAATGTACGATCACGGCCTACATGTCCTTCCTCGTGTAGCTCCTTGATAATCTTCATTCTCAAACTGCTCTCTGGTATACATAATCGATTCCCTTTGAATAAGAAACCATCAACCAACACAAATTCATCAGTATCTCCATCCTTAACTTTCTCAACGAACTTTGCAAAGTAAGGATCCTCCTCAAACAATTCTGGCAATAATTCAAATCCTGTCACCTCAATTTTCATTGTCGTTAATAAATGACTCCTTCTGCTCAATGCATCTGCTACACGATTCGTTACCCCAGATTTGTGCTTCACAACAAAAGTAAACTGCTGCAAATAGGCAATCCACGATGCATGTCTCGATGAAATCTTGTCCTGCCCTTGCAAATGCTTCAAAGCCTCATGATCAGTATAAAGTACAAACTCTTTCTGAAATAGATAATGTCTCCAGTGCTTCACAGCTTGAACAATTGCATAAAACTCAACATCATAAGTGCTATATCTCAACTTAGCTCCAGACAATTTCTCACTGAAATAAGCAATCGGTCTACCTTTCTGACTCAAACCTCCACCAACCCCAACCTTCGACGCATCAGTATGTAATTCAAACAATAACTGAAAATCCGGTAAAACTAGAATTGGTGCTGCCGTCAATAGTGTCTTGATTTTCTCAAAAGCAACCCCTGCTTCCTCTGACCACTCAAACTTCTTTCCTTTCATGCAATCGGTTACAGGTGCCATCACACTACTAAAATGCGGAATGAATCTTCAATAGAAAGATACCAATCCATGAAAACTCCTCATTTTAGTAATAGTCTTGGGCTGTGGCCAACTCCTGACAGCTTCTACTTTACTTTCATCCACTTGAATTCCTTCTTTCGGTAGAACATATCCCAGAAATAAAACACTGTGCGTCATGAACACACACTTCTATGTTGCAGCATAAAATTTCTCATGTCGTAGAATCAACAGTACTTCACGCAAATGCTGGACATGTTTTTCCATACTCCCACTGTAGATCAAAATATCTATACCACCACGAATTTCCCAATGAATGGTCTAAAAATCTAGTTCATCACTCTCATAAAAGTACTCGGTGCATTTGATGAACCAAATGGCATAACTAACCATTCGTATAGACCCTCCCTGGTTTTAAAAGCAGTCTTCCACTCATCACCTGGTCTAATACGAATTTGATGATATCCGCTCTTCAAATCAATCTTCGAGAATATAGTAGCCCCACTCAACTGATCTAGTAAATCATCCAACCTCGGCATAGGAAATCTGTATCTCACAGTGATCTTGTTTAGAGCTCGACTATCCGTACACATTCTCCACGAACCATCCTTCTTTGGCACCAATAAAACTGACACTGCACAAGGACTCAAGCTCTCCTGAACACGCCCTTGTTCTAACAACTCCTCCACCTGCCTTCTCAGTTCCTCATGCTCCTTAGGACTCATCCTATAATGTGGCCTGTGTGGTAATACTGCCCCTGGCACAAGATCTATCTGATGTTGAATATCCCGCAACGGTGGTAACTCCGTTGGCAATTCTTCAGGAAAAACATCACTGAATTCTTCCAAACCGGCTTTACTTCCTCTGGAACTTCTACCGATTCAGTGGTTTCATGCCCAATCAACAAAAACACTTCTGGACTCTCTTCCACTTCTTCAATAAATTCCTTCAAAGTCAATAAAGTCTTCAGCTCCTCAATCTCCTCAGACTTGCTCTCTTCTTGCTGTCTCTTCTTTGGAACCAAAATGATCTTAACACCTTCAAACATAAAACTGTAGCTATTGGTCCGACCGTCATGTTGCACTGCTCGATCATACTGCCACGGTCTTCCCAAAAGTAAGTGACAAACATCCATCTCAACTACATCACACCAAATTTCATCTTTATATTTCTTCCCAATAGAAAATGGAACTCGAACTCGCCGGTCCACCTTCACCTCTCCTCCTTTTCTCAGCCACGCTAACTTGTAAGGATTAGGATGTTTATCCGTATTCAACTTCAGCTTCCTCACAGCTTCAGTAGAAATAATATTGTCACAACTTCCAGCGTCAATCACAAATTTACAAACCTTTCCCAGAATAGTGCATGTTGACTGAAAGATGTTACTCTTCAACCAACTAGCTTCTTCTTCTTGCTTCGGTATTAAACAAGACCTCCTCATCATTAGATTACATCCTTCGTCTCCTGACGCAATATCCTGTTCATCCTCCTCTACTGGACTAGAATAACCTTCCCCAACATCCTCATCTTCAACTTCAGCAATCATAGTTCGTTTCTTTGGCTTAGGACATTCATTACTCTTATGACCCACTTCCTGGCAATTGTAACATTTGAAACTGTTGTTAACCTTCGTCTTCGCAACTTCATTCACAACTGGTTTACTGATAGATTTAGGAACATTAGAGCTTCCACTAACACCCTTCACTTGATTGTTGGAATTAGTAAACACACCACCTCCACGCCTTCTCTGCTTCTCCCAAGCCAACGCTTTCTGATGTGCTTCTGCTACAGATCTAGGATCAAACATATTCACCATATCTTGAATCTGTATCCTCAATCCTCCAACAAATCTAGCAGTCAGCTGTTCTTCCATTTCCATAATATCATTTCGAGCAATCAGTTGATAAAATTCATCGGCATAATCATTAACAGTCTTCGTCCCTTGCCTCAGATTCTGCAACCTCTGGTACATGAGTGATTGATAATTGTAAGGTAAAAATGTAGCTTTCATCAATTTCTTCATCTTCTCCCATGATTCAATCTTCGAATTTCCTATTCTCTCCCGTGTAAGTTTAGTTTGCTGCCACCATGCCAAAGCTCTCCCCCTCAACCTAGTAGCAACCAACTTCACTCTTCTATGCTCAGAAACTTCTTTAAAGTCAAAAATCTCTTCAACATTAGACAACCAATCAAGAAATTCTTCTGCTACCATTCCTCCCTTGAACTCTGGAATTTCCATCTTCATACCTGATTCCCATCGACGATCATCTTCTACATCTCTATATAAGTTTCGAACTTGGTCTCGATCTCGATAATGAATGCTAGCTCTATCACCCTCTTCATCATAACCAAATGTACGTCTATATCGATCTCAACCATCAACATCCCTTTGATCACGCATGTCTCTTCTACTATGTCTCTCTTCATCTCTATATGGCTCATTTTCAAACTCACGTGGAGTTCTCCTCTCTTCATGTCCATAGTCATGGTGATCTCTTCTTGACGAAATTGATGTTTCTCTTCTTTCTCTAAAAGATTGCGGTGATACCCTCCTCGCTTCCGTAACCGATGGCGAAACTCTGTTTCCTCCATGGTTCGAGATTGGTGATCTCCTCCTTTGATTTTGATTCAAATCATTCATCAACTTCTCTATCTTTCCAATACCTTCATCAAATTTCTCATTAATGCGTTGTTCCATTTGCTCGGCTTCTTCTCTTCTATACAACGCTTCAACATTTTGATGACGATTAGCTCTCCTCGGCGGCATGGTTGAATCAAACACAAATACTTCGACAATTCAAACTTTAAAACAAACTTCACCTAGGCTCGGCTACTTCTCACAAGTATACACTGCCTACTCTTCAAACTCTCGGCTTAAAACAAGTGATGCACGACTCTACCCAACTCGGCTCAAATTCAAACACCTTTCCAACTTTGATCCAAAATGAAATGAATCGAAAGCTTCTAACTTGTTGCAACTTCAAGATGAACATGATGAACTCCAAACTTCAAACTCCTTGGCTCTAAGACTCGGCTTAGCTATGATTGGCTAAGTCTAGCTCCGATACCAAACTGACGCAGCGGATAATAACAAAATGATATAGATCGATGAAAGTAGCAAACGGTGGATTGAAGATACTGAAACGCCCAAATTCGTTGATCACAAAGATACCGAATTCTAGCTATCTTCGACACGTTGATCGCGCACGATACTGTGAAAGAAGATCTACAATTCTTCAAACGTTGATCAAGCGCACTTGATACCGTGAATTGGCTTCAACAATCGTTGAATCGAGCGCACTCGATTAACCGAAAGTAGAGATAGGAGATTACACTCAACTACCAATTTTGATGAAAGCACACAGAAATCAAAACGAAATTTTATTCAACAACCAAATTTACAAGTTACAACACAGGCCTATTTATAGCACAGACCCTTAAGTCGTTGCCGACCTAACATTTCTTAAGTCGTTTCCGACTCAACAATCCCCACGACTCACCCTTAGGTCATACGCGACCTAACACATCACATACATACACGACTCAAACAATTACATCACAACATACTCACATGACCGACTCAATTTCATGCCGACTTACGACTCAAGCCTTCAGCGACTCACGGCTTAACTCCTTGCCGACTTACAACTGAACAATTTACAACACAGGATACGACTTAAGAAAATACAACACATACGAGTTAAACAAAGTAACGACCTCCGACTTAAGTACCAGCGACTCAACGCATACAACGAATCAAGAACAGAAGCGACTCTTCTTAGGTCGTGAACTCGTTTGCGGCTTAGAGAATAACCTAAATGTTGCTTTTTCCTTCTGTTGCATTCTATTAGGTCGTTGCCGACTCAAGACCGCTTTCTTAGGTCGTTGCCGACCTAGAACCTTTGAACGACCTAAAAACCCAAGCTTGGTTAAGTCGTGTTGACTTCCCATGTGACTTGTTAGGTCGTGGCCAACCTTCCTTAACCCAGAAACGATCTAAGCCTTCCATCTTAAGTCGTGGACGACTTAACTCCTCCTCCTTAAGTCGTGTACGACTTATCCCTTCTTTTCTGGCCTGAGCTGCATCATGTTGTGAAGAAAAATTTAGGAGATATGGAAACAATTTGTGTCCTTGTTTAGATTGTTGAAATCTTAATCGTCATTACGTTGAAAGCATTGTTGAGCACTTGATTATAGAGGGAATGGATCCTGAGTATAAAGTCGATATGTGGTATAATCATGGCGAGCAAGTGAATGTTGAAAAAAAAGATTAAAATGGGTAAGTTGTACAACTTTGTTTAAACACGCTCTAAAATAGTTAAGTGGTATTTCTAAACTGAATTACCTCATTTACACTTATATGTAGTACACTGTACTTGATTCAACCAATGGTTAATAGTATGACATTATATTTGAGCTTGATAGTGTTTAGAGAACACATAGTGTGAATTTATGCATTGAAATTACAATTATAGGATGCAAATTGTGTTGTAGCTGGGTAAACTACCTCTCTCCCACTCATAAACGGTTATTTTGATCCATGTTATGCTTCAATTATCAGACATTTTGTTTTGTAAATGCCAACTATAGATGTTTTTAAGGTACTTGAGCATGATGTTTTCTTCCAATTATTGAACTGTAATGCCACGGCTATTGAAAATACTAAGTTTCATCAAATGGAGACTTAGCTGCAGCACTCTTGATTATTCCTGTCTTTTTCATTCGTCATCCTTCATTAGAAAATTTGTATGTTATAGTTGTCTTAGGTTCAATGTATTTATTGAAAGCTCCTTTTATTTGTCTACTCATCTCCTTAATGCTGAATCTTTTGTGGTGAATATTTAAAGAAAACATTAGACTTTCAGTTAGATTGTAATCCTGCATAAGCTTGTGGTAAGCTTCAAAATTCTTTTTTTTCTATCAACGAACCTCTTTTTGGTTCTAAATTAGTTTTACTTGAATTTTTTTATGGGTATAAAGTTAATTAAGAAACATTGAAATGTATAGGTGAAAATAATATTAAGGTTAGATTTTTGTTCTTTTTGACCATACAGTGTTAATTTATATATCTGATTATAGTTTATATACTTCTTTATGCACAGGAACTTACATCGATAAGAAATGCCCTTTCACTGGTCATGTCTCCATTAGAGGTCGTATCATTGCAGGAACATGCCACAATGCAAAGATGAACAGAACTATTATTGTCAGAAGAAATTATCTTCATTATGTGAAAAAATATTAGAGGCAAGCTCCGTCAATCAAAGTTCTAGCCATCATTTGTCCACTGCTTTAAGCAACTAATATCCTTTTTATTATTATTCTAGGTATGAGAAGAGGCATTCAAACATACCAGCACACGTTTTCTTCCTGTTTCCGTGTTAAGGAAGGTGACCATGTGATCATTGGCCAGTGCAGGTGATGTGTTGATTTTGTGCTTATTTCACTTGCTGCCTTACCTTCTGTTTTTACTTGGTATATATTTAAAGTTTGGGTTAATTGTTCATCAGAGCATGTTTGGCAACTTTAATAAGTAGTGAAAACTATTTTCTAAGCAACTTATTTCAATCTTGATGGTTGGGAACTTCATATAAGCAGCTTGCAAAAGTAGGCGAATGAGTAGAAGTAATATTATCCAAACACTTCTGTAGCGACCCGACTTTCTATCACCAGAAAGACGCATCACTATTTAAGAAAGAAAGAGACAGAAGAAGAAAAGAAAGATAAGAAAGAAAAACAACACATCAGAATCTCACAGCGGAACGAATGATATATAACATATAACATATACATATTATCATATACATCAGAGTACACAACTACACATCTCAATTTAGATAGTTATAACATTTCTGTCTAATATACAATACAAGAACAACTATACAGAATAACACACGGCGGAAACTTTATCTATATATCTACATGCTGAAGCCCCTACTCCAAAGCTCCTCCAGAATTCGTCAAGGATAACCTAAATCACTTGGCTACTCATACATAATATGAGTACCCAAGAGTTTAATAAAACAGAAAATAAACACTCGGGTCAGACAGGGGTCTGGTGTGAGTAAACGGTTTAAAATTGCTTAACTTTAGAAAATCCTTTGAAAAGAAAAGGTATCACGCAAGACTTCCCACACATAAACATGGAAAAGTTTTTACTTTACGCTAACCAAAACATTTGATAGGAAATCCAGTGATATTATAATAGTGTCTAGGGTTTTCAAGTAAATATGAAATAGCCAAAATTGTTACATTATTAAATTACAGCTACTAGCCACAAAAGTGGGTAATACAAACAAAACCGTAGGCCTCGTAGGAAGAATGGGTTTCCATCAATGGCAGGGGTATTGGGGTACCGCCCGTCACAGTACGTGGCCTAGATCACCATACCGATGACCACTCCCGATCACCTGCAACACAAGGCCGGGACCATTCCTTACTGAATAGTCCCGAACAAGACCGCCCCGTAGTTGGCTGCAGATCCAACTGCCCACAAAGCCGAAATAAAAAGGGACATCTAGACAGGGGTAAATCTCGTCCTACTTGGGCATGACCCACTTAACCTTGCTGCACCTCCCCTGTTTTAGCCATTCCAGGTTGATGAGGCTTGAGGCTACGATTACCTTTATAGGACACATCTATCTTAGAATGCTCATCGTCCACCCGACGATGTTCTGAAAGCATTCAATCCATACAAGTCCATTCCGGGTTCGAACGAAACCGAAAGCACTATCTCGTTGCACTCATTTTGGAATCACCCTTAGAGTCAACGACCATAGCCCTTGCACTCTGGATCACCATCTCGAACCTGTAAGTACTATTTCCGTCAAACTCATCACGGAATCACCCCTAGAGTTATACTGACAAATTGTTCTTACACCTTGAGTCTTCACTTGCACTCCACTTGGATTTACGACCTAACGTTTAATTTGGATCGATGTGGTTTTTGGATATCCAAATATGGAAACCCAATCCCGGTCTCACCGAATCCAAACACCATTTTAATGTCCAAGTTGTACTTAAGCGTTTAAACAATATATATTCTGAATATAACTTAAACATAAATGGATGATTCATAACATACAGATAGATAAACCACTATTACCAAATGCATCCACACATGTCACAAAGCAGCATATATATATATATCACATCTCAGATATATCATATTCATATCATCACATATCAATCAATGACATCCAATATCATCCAATATCATTGTTCATCTAATGATATCTATCATCCGATCATTAATCATCCATAACAAGTTTGAACCAAACTTAATTAATTCAATTGATCCTTAATTAAATTAATTCCTACTTAATCACTTGGATTATCATCAATCCAACTTACTTACTAATTAATTACAAATTAATTAATTAAACATTATTCAATTATCCACTTTAATTTATCTCCCTTAATTAATTATTTCTTAATTACTTTAAGTAATTATTACTTGATTACAATATTAATTAATCATCTTGATTAATTACTTCTTAACTATACCAAGTAATTATCTCTTAATTACTCTTTAAAATTAATCACGCCTGATTAATTATTCTTTAATTATTTTGATAATTATTCCTTAATTACAATATTAATTAATCATCTTGATTAATTACTTCTTAATTATACCAAGTAATTATCTCTTAATTACTCTTTAAAATTAATTACACCTGATTAATTCTTTAATTATTGTGATAAGTATCCCTTAATTATCCTTTAATTAATCTCACCTAACTAATCACCATTTTAAATTAATCATACCTGATTAATTACTTTTAATTACATTTACTTGATTAATTACTTTTAATTAATCATATATAATTAACTACTCTTAATTAATCATACTTGATTGATTTCTTTTTAATTAACCATATTTGATTAATTACTTTTTAATTACATTTAGTAATTAAAACTTAATTATAAATTAATTACCCTTTAATTATTAATTAACAATTTATTATTTATTTCCATTAATTATTGATTACTTCCATTAATTAAATTTCTTTTCAATTAATTACCTTAACAAGTAATTAATCACATTATTAATTACTCTTAATCCTTTCATTAATTAATTAGTCTTCAATTAATAGCTAAATTTAAACCTTTAATTAATCATATTAATTAATTCTTTAATTAATAACACAAGTGATTAACCCTTAATCACATCCACTTAATTACTTTCATAAAGTAATTATCTTTTACTTAATTACTTCCAGTAATTAACCACTTAATTACTTCACCCAGTAATTATACTTAATTAACTCCAAAGTGATTATATTTATTAATCATTAATTAATTACTTAATTAATTATTTAATTAATCATTTCAATTAATTAAATGATTCCTTAACTTCTTATATTAAAAAAAAATTAATTAAGAAATTCATTATCTTGATTTGGTTATTAATGTTAACCCATAACACTTTTATTATTAACAAAAATTGAATTATCTTAATTATTTTCACAAATTTATTTATCTTTAATTAAATCAAAATTCTAAATTACTTAGGAAAATCTTTATTATAATTGATTTCCAAATTCTAAATCATTACACTTTATTTAAAATAAAATATGTTAGAAATCAATTTAATTAAAACAATTTAAATATTCAATTTAAAAACTTTTAAATCCTTGAACTTTCCAAAATTATTAAATAAAATTTAATTCAAACTTTATTATTAAAATTTCATTTAATTTATTTTAAAACTTCCATATTTTAATATATATAAACTTGTTTAAAACCACACTTTAAAACAATTTAGTTTTATAAATAAACTTGTTTAACTTTTGTTTTTAATCTTGAATTATCTACAAAATCATATTATCTTTGTTTTAAAACTTTTAAAACCTTACTATTAAAATTTTAAAACCTTTAAAAACTTCATGTACCCAAACAAAAACATGCTCGACAAACTCGAGCAACCCACAGAAATTCACGCGACAACCCCGAGTATCCCCACACCTTCACCCTGCTTCAAGCCCGACCATCACATACCCGAAGTAGTACTCGAGCACGAACCTCCCCTTCCCAAATACCCACTGCAGAAGCACGAAATCGTGCACGTCAACGTGCACATCGCCACCGGTCGACGGCGAACTCCACGCCGGCCTCCAACACATCGCACTTGACCTCTACAACATATCGCGCAACCCAGAAAACCCGATACGATCGAGAATCGAAATATGACTATCGAACCCATCAGTTCGAAACACCATCACCAGAAAAACCACCTTCCATGGCAACCCCAACCTTGAGAAGACCCACCATCACCACCGTAGCTACATCACAACCTCTAGCACCACGGGACACCTGTGATCGCCTCTGGTAGCCCCTAGTCACCGTGAAATCAAGATGAACACGACGCCAAACTTCAGGGAGTTAAACCCTACTTCAACAAATTCCGGCCAACACACTCCTCAATAAATTATCAAAGCAATTTTCCCATGATCTCTGTTGCCCCCTCCACCTTCGAGCTCAACCACGTCCCCAATATCACCGTTGTTCACCGTAAATCGACCATTTAAGCTCGAACACTCATCACCAAATTTCACAACCAATTCCAATCTAAAAATCATGATACATACTTTAAAAATCATGATTTCCAATATGTAATCCAATTATGAAATCAAAACTAGAATTTGAATTTATAAATTTTGGTCCAAATTTGATTTTTTACTGTAATTCGAAAAAAATAAGATAATCATTCATTTTAAAATCTTACAACTATTTTTAGCTGATAGATTACTCGATTTCAAACAACTTCCATTTACAAATCATGAACCAATTCAAATCCAACATTGAGATTTTGATTTAATTATGAAAAAGTGTGGTCTGTTAATATGCACAGAGACCGGATGAACCATACAGGTATTCACATATATTTAATTCAATATGCATTCAATTTAATTTAAGAATTCAAAAAAAATCATCATCATAACCATCACAATGCGAAGTTGAAATCAAGATTTAACTATTTTTAAAAAGATTCCATTTACTCACCTTTGTTTGCAGAGGACAGAAAATTAATTTGCTTTCCAGGCTTTAGAATTTTCTCTGAATTCTTCTTTGCATGTTGAATTCTAATCTGTTGTTGAAGTATTTTTGTTTTGCATGTTGATCAATCCTGTTGCTGTTGAGCATTTGAATTGCTTGATGAAGTTTACATCCTGTTGCTTGATTGTATTTGAAATCTTGCATTAATTTGAATTATCCAGATTTTCTGTTTTTATGTCTTTCTTTTTATTCTTGATTTGTATTCATTTTGATCTTTGTATTATGTTTGAGTTAAAATGAAGAAAAGATTTTCAGCTGAAGAATGAAACTCATCTTTTATTTTATTTTATTTTACATTCTAGATTAAACAAAATTGACATTTGTCCCATTAATGTTTTAGTTATCTTACACCTAAGCAATTTGATTTACACTTGTCTTTAACACACACTATAATGTTTACAAGTGTTTTAGTGTTCAATTAATGTTTTACAAATATTATTTTCTTATTTATAATTTATTAAACTTATGTATATGTAATTATGTAATATGAAAATGTGTACTTACCTTTTAATAAATATTCATGTGAATTCAAATAACTTTTATTTTTGATTTAATTAAATGTTTATATGCTTGAGATATTTATTTTAGTTTAACTCTTCATATAAAAAATTTAAAACAATTTATCTTATGTTAAAATTAAAATGAAAGAATAATAAAAACAAATGAACCTTTAAATTTAAATCTTATTTAAAACAAAAGCTTAAAATATATGTTTATAATAAATAAGAAATTAACTATGTTATTTAAATTTAAATCTCAAATATCAATTTCAAAAGTATTAAATCAAATTAACATTTCAAATTACAAATTATATATATAATAAAGTTTGAAAACACTTATTAAATTCAAATCAATATAATTCCTATTTCTAATATATATATATATACACACAAATATATACACACATTTCAAATGGAAAAACATTTTAACATTAGATTTGAAAATTACTGTATTAAATCTTAAAACAAATTTCAAATCACAATATATACATTCATATATATTACAATTTGAATAAATAGCTTTTATTACTTAAAGACTTCCTATTTACAAGATATATCAATATATATATTATAAATAGAAAATATTTTTGATTAGCTTTTGAAAATTAAATCTTACCAATTTTAAATTGCTGAAATAAATATTCCCAAATTAAAATATTATAAATTTTTAAAAGAATTAAACTTGCCAAATTTTATACTGTTAAGAAAAATGTTGATAGATATTATCAGATTATTATTATCAGGCTTTAAAATAATTTTAACTTGTCAATTTATAATATAAAATGATCAAATTAATTTAATTATTAACAAAGATTATTAAATTGATATTGCTCAAAATTCCGGGTCGTCACAACTTCTACTTTCAAGTAATATAAAACTGCCTAGAAGTTACTGTTCAAAACTAAATTTTAAAATTTTCAAAATAAGCTTTTTCCTTTTTCTCTTTTTATGGCTTGTTTGGATCGACTCATTTAAGTTGTTTTTTGCATTTTGGAAATCAAAACCAATTCATTTTGGCTTTCAAAAAGCCAAAACCGACTTATTTAAGTCGATCAAAACAAGAGCTTAATATGGGATATCCAAGATATATGTTTTTCCTTCTGATTCCTAACAGCCATACTTGTGCATTTCCCATCTGGTAGTGTTAAGTTTGTTAATTCAATTAGGTTAACATTAGAACATCAAGTAGTAGCAAATAAAATTAAGCTTCAGCTCTCTACAGCCAGTAAAAATAAGCATTTGCTTGTACCATATTCATGTTAGTGTGCAAAACATTATTTTCGAAATAATTTTGAACTAGTCAAAATTTTAATGGCCTCATGAGATGTCATGACAAGGATGGAATGAGTTATTGTTAAAATGTTATAATTTCGTTATTTCATTTTTAATTAAAATAATATATAAAGATTAACCCTTCAACCTTGAAATATATATTAACCTATTTACATTCACTTGTTTTAAATTTCATTCAGGCCACTGTCGAAAACAGTGAGGTTCAATGTGTTGAGGGTTATTCCAGCTAGATCTACAGGTGGTGGAAAAAAGGCTTTTATAGCAGCTTAATTTTTCATTTAAAGCCAATGATAGATGATATTTTCATGTCTTGTTTAGATGTATGTTTGATATAAGAGCTTGGTGGTGGTTACTGATTGAAGTGAAGGATTGGTGTAGGAATGGCTTCAGCAAGTGTGGGGTTTTGGTTGTAAGTAATGTGTTGACAGTTGATGACTGTGAGTTTGCGATGTTGTTATGCAGTGGGGAGAGTTGTGTTTGGTGATGATGTATAGATTGACAGTGGTATATGTTATTCAGTTTAATTTGGTATTATGTTATTCAGTTTAGTTTGGTGATGATGTATAGATTATTAACACTTTAATTGATATATGTTCATTTTGGCATTATGTTATTCAGTTTGTATTTGCCATCAAATTTAATTTTGAATGATTGTAATATTGCATGCAATAATTGTTTGTTATAATCAATAATAGAGGGATTAGTTTGCATCGGTTTCCAACAACAACCTATGCAACAAGTTCCTTTGTTGCATCGGTTTTCATTACAGCTGATGCAACATGTTCCTTTGTTGCAACCGTATTTTGCATCAGTTATTAGCAACAACCGATGTAAAAAGGACTGTTTTGCATCGGTTTTAGAACTGATGCAAAACTGTTAAGCGTGTTGCATCGGTTGCATGTGCATCGGTTGTAGAACTGATGCACAAGGGGGTGAACAACCGATGCAAATGGCATATTTTGTAGTAGTGCACGACTATACTTTTGAGTGAATGAAGAGTCATGATCGAATCTTGTACGCATACAAATACAACAAACATAGGAATAAGATTTCAATACAAACAAAGGATGGATTAAACAAATGAAAATATGAATCAAAGAGGACATAACCTTTCGATAAAACAAAGCAAGATGATCAATCACCAAGCAAGTGGGCTCGGCCATGGCTTCAATGGCTAGACCATCATGTTGTGCTCGGCCTCATCATGTTTGAGGCAATATAGGCTCGATTAAAGGAGCAAGAATGCACAGCTATGGTTAGGAATTGAAGTGGTGGTAAGTCAAAGTCAATAGGAATGCAATGAGGCAAGGTATGTGAATGGTCTTGGGTTCTTTAGTTCGGCCATAGTCATATTGGATCGGCCCTATATTGGATATTGGTCAAGTGGCACGCCAAGGAGTGGTGATTAGGATTGGTGGCCAAGGCAAACAAAGGAGGAAGGGATGCATATGTGGCTCAGCTAGGCTATGTTTTCCATTGTTTGGTGATGGAGTCTTCATGGTGGTCACGGCCATGGATGGTGGAGATAATGAGGAGGTGGTGGTCGATCCTAGGTGATGGTGGAGAGGTGGTAAGGTCGGCTATAGGGCAGAGGCCGAGCATAGCTTGAGCAAAGCAAGAGAGAAAATGAAAATTGAAAAAGAGGAATCGGAAGAGGAAGGTGAAGCCACAGATATAGAGCTAGTATTTTTTTTTCCTTCGCGCAAATGATGAAATGAGGAGATGTGAAACTTTCTTTGTACGTGAATTGCAGAATTATATGGCGGCTAGGATTAACAAAACATTTGAACGGCTAGAGATGAGGAGATGAATGGCTAGGAAATTAAAAAGGCATTACTTGATTTCCAAGAAAAGGAGCCATGAGATCTTGAATAGATTTTTTTCTAGAAATGAAATGAAGAGTTTGATATGAGAAATAAATCTTATACGTGATTTGATAGGAGAAAATCACGGCTATGAATGTGGTGAACGGCTAGGAAAAATAATAAAAGGCTAGGCAATAAAAGGCAAGAGTTTGAATGGTTTGGAAAATAAAAAGGCAACACTACAGAAACAAATAACTTGATGTATTTAGTTAAAAAAAATTCTTTGTTAGGAAATGAGAAAAGGTGAGAATGTTTTGTGTATGAGTTAGAGGAGTGTTTCTCACAGCTAGAGAAGGTTTGGATGGCAAGAAAAGTGGGAGTGAATGCTAAGAAACGGAAAAGGCATAAGTTAAGGAAAAAGAAACTTACAATATATTTTACTCTTAAGTGTCAAAAGAAAATAAGGATATTGAGATGAGAAAGAAATATTCTTGCATGTGATTGAGATAGGAATACACGGCTAAGAAAGACAAGAGTGAATGGCTATGGAGTGTAAATGCTACGAAAACAAAAGGGCAAGAATTTAAACAATGTAACCTATATCTCTTAAATTTCCCCAAGCCATTTATGAAAGATATGTCAATCAAAAATACAATAAATAAAAGTCAAAACAAAATAAAATAGAAAATTATATAGAGAAATGAACTTAGAAAAAAAATGGAGAATAAAATACAGAAAATAATTGCATGTAAAATGCTGTATTTTATCCAATTTAAAAAGCATAAATCAGAATTTAATGAAACAAAAAGTTGAACGAATATCAAAATTATATTCTGCGTTAAAGAAAAAGACTAAAATTTAAAAATTTAAACTGAAATTCAAAAATTTGACTAGAGTTAAATAAATCTTAACTATTTCTAATTTCATTATCTTATCATCCAATTATCAGTTTATAAAATCATGAATTTGGAAAAATCATTTATTATACCTATAATTTATGAAATAATTTTAATTCTTCTTTATTCAAAATCATTATTAACTTTATTCCACTTATTATATACCTAATCACATATATTAAGTATACTTACACCTATTATAACTACTCCATTTTATTTATAAATTCCTTTTATATTGTATATTATCCAATTACATTGTTAACTTCTAATAATTAACGTAAGTTATATTGGAATGCAGTTGAATATTATACAAATAAAAAATTTCCCAATTAAATTATCCAAGTTTATATATTTATTCAAAAAACTTGATTTCCTTTTATAATTGAAATTATCCTTCAAGATAAAATTTAAGAATTAAATTTCCGATTAACTTCAACTAATTTAGAGATAAATAAGTATACCCAATATATATCAAATTAAATAGTAAATCATATATCACATATATTATAAATTAAGTCATATTTTAAAAATCCAAATCCATTTAATTTTCAAAAGCAAGACTGTAGCAAAACTACATAATGGTCTCTTCACTTCGAAACTCGAAAATTAATGCCGATGATGCTGCAGTCATCATCGAAATTATTTTCCAACGATAAAGAAAAGAGCACTGATTTACAAATTAAAAAATTCTTTGAAACAATTTCTACCTGAAATACTTTCAATAATATACCCTTTAAAACTATAAACATAAAATCTGAAATCATCGAAAATTAAGTTCTCAGTTTCTTGTTTTAAATTCATTTAATATTTTCATATTAGTTTATAATCATTTTTTATAGTTCAATTATTTATACAAAGTCAAATATTATTTCTTAACAACCAATTCAATTAACTATCAAAATTTAGAAAATTATACTTATATACATATACAGTATAATTATAAAAATTTATTTCATTTACTAAATTTGAAAACAATACCGTGTCCGTTTGCTCCGTTCAAGTGTTTTGGAGATCATATCGATAGCGTTGATCAAACGAATTGATCGAAAACCAAATCACCATCAACAACCCAAACAACACAATATATAGTAAAACATTTTAAATATTAGATTTACAAATACACTATATAGGAATAGATTTTCAAAGAAAGGATAGAGATTCAAATTTGATGGACTCAAATCAAAGAAAATTTTGATTTGAGGATAAGTTGGAACAAAAGATAAGATGATTAACTAACCGAATAAGGAAATGAGTAAGCTTATATAAATCGCAGACGACCTTAACCGGGTCAACCGCGACTTCCAGAATTAGATTGATGTGGAATTCTAAGGCAAATCTACATTCTATCTCAAAAGATAAATTTCGAAACAACTAGAGATAAAAGCATCTAAACCGAGGGTATATATAAATCTCCGGTGAATAAAGCCTATTGTAATGGAGTTCCACCCTTTTACAAGTCATTCCATGAGGTTATGGGATGCTCCAGAATTCAGAAGAATACTAATAATGAGGGACAAGAATGAATTTCAGAACTGAAGGAAGTCCCAAAATTCAAAGGGAGCAAAGTCAAAGAGAAAGAGATTCAAGCTCGAATGAAAGTGATTCTGTAAATAAATTTACCACATATGCTATGTTTGCCTAGAGCCAAAGCTCTGATACCAACTGTAACAGCCCGATATTTTGGACCATTCAAATCGACAATAAATGCACATATGTCTGAGTTGAATAATTCAAAATACCGAATTATAAGATAAATTTGGCAAATCTCAGAATATATAGCAAATAAATAAATCACAGAATCATAGATACAGAGTAATATAATGCAGTGGAACCAAAGAAATAGTAGTTCATGAAGCTACTATATATATGCACATCAGAGTTAAACAAGCTACAACAGAAGTAACAAGATACAACAGGAGTTTCAATATGATAATCAAGTATAAATCAGAACACGTCACTGGAATCAACCAGATAACTGGAATCAACTGGATAACTGAAAGCGAAATAGATAGCTGGATATTCGAGCAAAGCTCCGACTCCGAATGTGAGTCTCAAATGTTGTATCACTCAGTCTGACCTGAGCGTAAAGCAAAATATAAAACACTCGAGTCAGGACATACATACTTATACGATGTAAACCAACTTAAGTGAATTGTAATAGAGAGGTTCAAGTAACTTAAAGGATGCTTGGGACCGTCCATCCTCTAAGGATCCATTAAACTATTTACTATATAGTAATATTTCTCTATTATAATAATGTCTATAGTAAAATAAACATACTTTTAAATAGCGTTAAGGGGTTACCCATATGGATCTTAACACGTAATAGTCCCAGTAGTCCATCTAATATCATTGTCCTTCTTGATCGGGAAGCCACCAGAGGATACTTCACGGGCTACGGAAGAAAACCAAACTCGTACAGGGCGCGATAGGGTAGGTGACACGGCACAACGAGGCAATGCCAGGGTAGATATACCAATTGTTATCCAGGCTGGTGGTAACGCATAACCACAGCTACCGCCCACCTCGAGCCACACCCCCAAATCAAAAAAATCAAAAGTGGCCGCCCAATCAATCTCGAAGTCAGAATATAATATTGAAAGAGTGTGTCCGATCAGAGGAGCTACCTCATTAGCCCGGGAATCACTCCTGTTTTAGCCATTTTATGCCAACTCACGGGAGTCGGTCCACGTTCATACCTCAAGGACGTCGTCACCATCCTACTTCATTCCGGAATCTCCACCGCGTATACGGTTGTTAAAGTGGTTTTCGGAGTTGGCAGAGATTATAACAACTTCTGATCCCGGTCTCTTTAACAACCCAATGTTATTATAACCATGGATACTTATTTCAATTCATTTATACTTTATAACCAAAATATCATATCCATTTTAAAACCAAATCAATATATCATTTCCATTTCAAAAACCAAAGTAATAATATATCATTTCAATAAGACCCAAATCAATAATATTTCATTTCCATTTCAAAATCAAATCAAATAGGATATCATTTAAATAAACCCAACCTTTCGAATCACTGGATATTACCTTTAATTATTTAAGCTTTAAATGTCCCTTTTAAATCATCTTAAACCAAAACCACTTTATAAAGTCATATTCTTAAATCTTCGATTTAAAATCAATATATTCAAAGACAATTCTTAATTGAATGTAATTCCAAATAAATTCATTTCAAAGTTGTAACATTTCTAAGTTCATTCATTTAATTATAAATTTTCCAATACATTGTAAATCTCAGCTACAACAGCTTTTATAAAGTGTAACAGTAGATATACTGGTATTTCAGAAATATTGTCAAATTCAGAAACAGCAGCACTTTCAAAGTGCTACAGTAGATATCTAGTTATTATTTCAAAACAGTTTACTTTCAGCAACAACAACACTTACAAAGTGCTGCAGTAGCTTCATTATTATTGCAAAACAGCTTAATTCAGCAACAACAACATTTACAAAGTGCTGCAGTAGCTATTTAGTTATGTCAAAATATAATTTAGTTTCAGCAACAACAGCACTTACAAAGTGCTGCAGTAGCTCTTTATTATTCCAGAACTTAGTTTATTTTCAAAAATGACAGCACTTAACAAATGCTGTCTTAAAACCACAGCATTTCTGAAATGCTACCAATACTAATTCCAGATTTAATATAAAATTTCAAAAACACTGAAACTTCAATTTTAATCATTTTAACTTATAAAAATCATATTTTTTGCTTCAAAAATATTCATTTGGATATCATTCAACTTATGATTTAATACAATAAAATTTTATCAATACATATCCAATTTAAACTAAGATTCTTTTGTTTAGTCAAAAGTGCATTCGTCCTTAACTCTACTTTAACAAATAACTTAACACTTTATTTTAAAATACCCACTTCATAAATAAAACTAAAATTTCATTTATTTACTTAACTTAATATATTTATTTAAAACCCAATTTCCAATTATCAAGTTAAGTGATAATTTAAGATACATTTTTCCATTTTAAAATCATAACTATTTATTTCAAAAAACATAACATTTCACAAAAGAACATTTTATCATAGTCAATATAACAATCAAATTTTCCTTATAGATATATTCATTTAGACATCAATTAACTATGATCTTCTAGTTAAATAAATTTTATTTTAAAATGTCCAATTAAAACAATATTCCATTTTATCAGTTTAAAATACATTATTTATTATACAAAAATGTCCATTTCATAAAGTAAAATTCACAACAATTACTTGGTTAGATTTAAAACTTCCATATTAAGTCAAATTGAATTATTAAGTTATTTATCATCAATAAATATCTTTAATTCAACTTAAAACCAATTATTAACTTTATAAAAAATTTAACTTATAGAAAAACTAATACACCTTTATACTTAAAGCATTGAATCAAATTTTAAGTTAAAATTTCATATATTTATCAACTCAAAAAACTTAATAATCTTTTAGGGAAATGTTATTTAAAAATACTTAATAAATTTTTAGGAAAGTATTATTTTAAAATATAACCATGGGCCTGTATAATATTTTCTAACCTAGGTTAAGTGATACAGATATGTATCATTTCAATCCGTAAGTCAAAAAGAAAAATCCGAGTTCGTTCATTTCAAACCCGCAATCCCAAGTAAATCGAATACAATAAAAGTCACTCGAGCATATCATTTCAGCTCATAATGATTTTTCCTTATTCTAATGTCCATTCGGGTATGTATCATTTCAACCCATAGTGATAGGGAACTTGCAGTATGATACAGTAAATAAAATGAACAGTACAATGTAACATATAATATCAGATGATGTAACAGTTATGCAAACAGCATTTAACATCATATAAATATATCACATGCATATATGAACATGGCATATTAATTTATACAATTCACTTGTCATCATTTCACAATTATAAAAGTACATATATCTAGAGTAATAAACTCACCTTTTAAAGCTAAAATTCGACAAACTAGAGATGCACACCAAACTCCGAAAAGCACGACAAGGCACGACTATACTTTTGAGTGAATAAAGAGTCATGATCCAATCTTATACACAAACAAATACAACAAACATAGGAATAAGATTTCAATACAAGCAAAGGATGGATTAAACAAATGAAAATATGAATCAAAGAGGACATAACCTTTCGATAAAACAAAGCAAGATGATCAATCGCCAAGTAAATGGGCTTGGCCATGGCTTCAATGGCTAGGCCATCATGTTGTGCTCGACCTCATTATGTTTGAGGCAACATAGGCTCGGTTAAAGGAGCAAGAATGCACGGCTATGGTTAGGAATTGAAGTGGTGGTAAGTCAAAGTCAATAGGAATGCAATAAGGCAAGGTATGTGAGGTGGCCGATCCTAGGTGATGGTGGAGAGGTGGTAAGTTCGGCTATGGGGTGGAGGCCGAGCATAGCTTGAGCAAAGCAAGAGAGAAAAAGAAAATAGAAAAAGAAGAAGAGGAAGGAGAAGCCATGGATCTAGAGCTAGTATTTTTTCTTCACGCAAATGATAAATGAGGAGATGAGAACTTTCTTTGTATGTGAATTGCAAAATGATATGGCGGCTAGGGTTAATAAAATATTTGAACGGCTACGGATGAGGAGATGAATGGCTAGGAAATTAAAAGGGCATTACTTGATTTCCAAGAAAAGGAGCCATGAGATATTGAATAGATTTTTTTTCTAGAAATGAAACGAGGAGTTCGAGATGAGAAATAAATTTTGTACATGATTTTATAGGAGAAAATCATGGCTATGAATGTGGTGAATAGCTAGGAAATATAATAAAGAGGCTAGGCAATAAAAGGAAAGAGTTTGAATGGTTTGGAAAATAAAAAGGCAACACTATAAAAACAAATAACTTGATGCATTTAATTATTTTTTTCTTTCTTAGGAAATGAGAAAAGGTGAGAATGTGAGTTAGAGTAGTGTTTCTCATGATTAGAGAAGGTTTGGATGGAAAGAAAAGTAGGAATGAATGCTAAGAAACAGAAAATGCATGAATTTAGGGAAAAGAAACTTACAATATATTTTACTTTTAAATGCAAATGAAAATGAGGATATTGAGATGAGAAAGAAATTTTCTTGCACGTGATTGAGATAGGAATACACGGCCAAGAAAGACAAGAGTGAGTGGCTATGGAGTGCAAATGCTAGGAAACAAAAAGGCGAGAATTTAAACAATGTAACCTACATCTCTTAAATTTCTCCAAGCCATTTATGAAAGATAAGTCAATCAAAAATCCAATAAATAAATAAAAGTCAAAACAAAATAAAATAGAAAATAAAATAGAGAAATGAACTTAGAAAAAAAATAGAGAATGGAATACAGAAAATAATTGCGTGTAAAACGCTGTATTTTATCCAATTTAAAAAGTATAATCAGAATTTAACGAAACAAAAAGTAGAACGGATATCAGAATTATATTCTACGTCAAGGAAAAAGATTGAAATTTAAAAATTCAAATTTAAAAATTTAAACTGAAATTCAAAACTTGACTAAATTTGACCTAAATATAAAATTTTCAGAAAATGTTTAATTTATTGTATTTGGAAATAAAATTACAAACAAATTCCAAATTTACATTGGAAAATTCTAAAATTCACCTTTAAATGATTTAAAAATCAAAGTTTCAAATAAATTTTTTAATTAAAAATACTTACAAAATTATGGGTTGACACAATGTGCGTCTGCCTCAAAGCGGACATCGTACACATATTCAAATATGTATATTTGTTGCATGTGACAGGTTTGAGGGATCCAACTGGATTCCTCACTGGTAGTGGTTTTATTTGCATATATTGTGATATATGCTGTTATAATGTGGTATATGATGTATTGGATGTTGTGATTGATGTATTTAGGGCTTTTGCAGCATTGGGCCTATTTTGGTAAAATTAAAAATATTAAAGTGATGATTTGAATTTAAAAAGGAATTTCAAGTGATTTTGAAAATAGTTGTTTTAATAAATTTTAAATTGTTAAAGGAATCGATTTATTTTAAATAAATAGAAGCTATAATTTTTATCTTATAAAAATTATGACTTTGTGAAAAATAATTGAAACATGTTTTTGAAATATGAAGTGTACTATTTTGTAAAACAAGTTAAATTGAGATTTTTGAATTATTTTAAACGGTTTATATACATAAGATTTATAAAGTTGATATTTTATAAATAAAAATATTGGAATTATAAAGGAGTTTGGTAAATGTTAAAATGAAGTTATAAATGGATTTTATAACTAAATAAGATTTATGGATTTATGAATTTTTGAAGTTATTAAAAGAATTAATTTGTAAATAAATGATTTATAAGTAATTAACTTATAATTTGGATTTTTGCATATAAATGAGATATAAATGGAATTTTTTATTAAAGGGATTTTATAAATTGAAGTTTTTAAAAAATATAGATGTGATTTATAAACACTGTTTTATAAATCCAAAAATCAATTTAATTTGATAAGTTAAATATAGAAGTTTATTAAAGGAATTTCATCCACGATTTTGGATAGTGGGTGATCCTTTAATAAAATGTGTATAAGTAACGAATTCGGTTAGGGAATTATATCCACGATTTTGGACAGTGGATAACCCTTTAATAAATATATAGAAGTTTTGAATTTGGATAAGAGAATTATATTCACAATTTTGGACAGTGAATAATATATTTAATAAAATGGATATTTTTGGGAAGTGGTATTTTAAATGGATTAAAATGGTTTGAAGGTGTTTTTAAATGGGTTAAGTATCGAATACATAGATTTCAAGATTCATTGTTGAAATATACATTTTCGAGAAGTAAGGAAGTCTGTTGTTATAGTAAATGAATTTCGAAAGCAAATGTTTTGTATAGTATATGGGATTTATATATCTATCTAATTTTTGAATCCCTATACTAATGATTGTGGGTTGTCGTGACGATGTTTTACGCAACATTCGTTTTGACCCAAACAAATGTTTTTAAAGAGAATGTTTTCCTTACTGAATAGAATATATATTTAACCCTAATTTAAGTATATGTAATATTTTCTAAGTATTAAAAATAAAGAGATTTGTGAATTACTTATTATTAAATAAGTGTATGGAAATATTTTCCGATATAGAAAGTTGAAATAGTTTTGAGATTATATCTTATTAAAGATAATTTGAAGTGAATATTTGGCAAATGAATTAATTAATGAAAGACTAATTAAAAGGGCGTATTGATTGCTATGGTGCTAAATATTTGTTTATTTGCTTTGATAATTAAATAACCGACTATCAAATTTGGCTATTTTAGTTCATCGACTTGTTGTGGGAACTATTTAGTCATACACTTAGTACGTAGCCTTCTATGTAGGCTTGATTATCGTTTGTGTTAAGGATGTTGATTCGTGTAGTATAGAGTATTACTCTAATCTATCGTGCTTCCTTCTTGGCCCAAAGGATAGCAAGTTGAATGTTGGAGACGTGATAAGTCTATGAGACTTAATTTCTGTGTGAGGTTGAGAAATGCTTTTGCGTTGGTGGTGCGAAGAGACTGGGATCGATTTATCCGGAAACCACTTCGGACCATGTATATGCGGCAATTATGCAGGTTGGTTATTGATGATATTGATATTTCAGATTTTCATAGTGGAGGACTTCTTGTTGATCGTTTGAGGTTAAAATCCCAATATACATCCGTAGTAGTAGTCTCTTTATTATGAAATATCCAATGCAAGGACTATTCACTACTAATCCTAGGGATTTCCCGACAGGATGTAGTAGAAAAGTACCTTCGGTTTGTCCTATTCCTGGACAACTTGTATGGATGTTAATCTAACATCGCATTTCTAAAGATTACATACATTGGTTTTTACAAACATACATCAGTGGTGGCGGAGAATGCAACTTCTCTTAGCTTAACACCCTCCTTAAGACGTATGAGCTTAAAGGTTGTATTTTTGTGGAAGGCAATTAATGGTCAACGGAAATAGCCGTGTAGCATTCAAAGTGATGTGGTATGTGATATGTGATAGGTAATTATTACCTCAGGCCTCATCAACCGGAAATGACCAAAACAGAGTTAGATGCAGCAGGGCTAAGTCTGTCGCTCCCAAGTAGGATATGATCATCCTCTTCTAGATATATGTTTACATGTTATGACGTTGTGTATCTGATTAACGTAGTTTGTATGCTATGAGGGCCCTCAAAAAAGGTCGGTAACGACCGAAGGATGAAATATTCAGTACCATCTAGTTATAGAGGTGGGCTGGTCTTGTGTTGGTAGAGGGAAGTTGTTCTATGCCTCGGGACATCCATCTAGAGGTATACCCATCGGAAGGTAGTCCCTTCACCTGGTCATTTGTATGGAAATCCAAACTCCACTACATACCTGCCATTTTATTTGTTGAGCCTAGTATGCTGGAATTTAATAATGGCAACAATTTTGGCTATTTTGAATATTATTTGTGCAATAAACACTATTATAATATAAGATGATTTGATATGAAATGTTTTAGTTATCGTAAGGTAAAAACTTTTCCGTATTTATGTGTGGGCATGTCTTACGAGATACTTTTTTTGATAAAGAAAAGTTTGGTAATCTACTAAATTCAGTTGAGTGTGTTTCTCACGCTGGTTTACTAGACTGATCGGGGCATTCTTCCCTTTCAACGCTCAGGTCAGATCGAGTATGTTTATAGGTTCAGATTTGGTGCTTTAGAGCTTCAACAGGAGAGCTAGAGACCTTCATTTTCGTATACATGTATTGATTTTGATTATCCGCTGTGCTTAGTTGTTTATATTATCAGCAATTGTGAGGATAGGTTATTATAACTGTCCAGGCTGATAACTATTGATTGATTGTTGAACTCTGATTTATCTATGTATATATACAGTTTCTATTTTCTAAAGATCATTGATATGATATTATACGTTTTCCGCTACGATGTGAGATTCTATATTGCTCTATTTGGTTCTATCTTCTCTCTTTCTTCTCTCCTTCTTTATTCTTTTCTTTCTCTTGACTTTCTGTCAATCTAGTGCTTTTTTGGGTCAGATATGTGTGGTTTATTTTTGATTCAATGGGTATGGACTGCGGGTCGTCACACATGATATCAGTGCTTATATTTTGTATATTTCTAAGCTTTGATGTATACTCGGTATAGATAGGGACAGTAGCACCCTAGATTGAGTTTTAGTGTATTATATATATAAGCGCGTATTTTTTAGTGATATAAAATGTTTTATATTTTGTTTACTTATCCGTTGAGTTGTTTGTGAATTCTGGTCGGTATGTGGGACGCTATCGATAGGGATTTCAAAACACTTAACGAGGCAAGTCGACATATTATTATCTTAAATTGGGTAAATGAAATAATTTTACCTCGATTATATTTTATATAAAAGGAAATGATTTTTCAGGAATTATTAAAGTGTGTATAAATGAATTGATTGGTTGTTTGAAAATGTAAATATATATAAGTTAATAAAAGATGTTTAAATAATCTAAATAAAAACAACATTGTAAAAGAATAAATTATATAAGCAAATAAATTATAAGTATAGAATTATTATTAATATGATTTTTGTGAAATAATCTTATATATAAGAAATGAAACTATATGAATATATTTATAAATATGAATTATAAATAAAGATGGATTTAAACTAAGAATTTGAAATTTTGAATCCTATTTATTTTGAAAGATATTTTTCAAGATTAAAGAGATTATATTATTATAAGTCTAGATAAGATAAATAAATTTGGAATGATCTTATATAAGTAAACTGAAAAAAGTGAAATTATATAAGTAAAAGATTTATAAATGTGGTTTATAAATAAAAGGAAATTTTTAAAAGAATATACAGCACTGAATTCATTATTGTTGCTGGGAAATAATAAGGGTGATGACTGCAACATCATCAGTATCATTTTCGAGTTTCTATGTGATTGATTTACTACCAATAGTAAATTAAAAATTAAAATTTTGTTGCGTTAAACAAATTTGAATTTACAATTCAAGTTGCAATTGATAAATATATGTGAAATGAGTTTTGGATTTATAATATGAAATAAAATTTTAGCTTTGGTAAAGTTGAAATAAATTTGAGTTAGCATAATATATGATTTGAAATTTAACTAAAGGAAAGTTAAATAAACTGAATTGGAATTTGAATTAAATCAGTGGCAAACTTAAGTTGTTTAGTGAAAGTAAATGCAAGTGAAGATGAAATGAAACGTAACTTAGGTAATGTTGAATGAAGTTGGAATTAACATTTACAAAGAATTAATGAAATGAAGTCGTTATATGAACAAAAATTTAAGTTAAGTCAAGTAGAATGAATGAAATGTTGTAATGAAATTTAACTTAGGTGATGTTTAATGAAGTTGAATTTGCTATCAAAACGAATTAATAAAGTGAAGTGATGAATATGAATTTGAGTTATATAAAGAAATTCAACTTTAGTTGTAAAATGAATTAGCAATTGAATAATTGTATGAAAGTCAATTAGATATTAAATCAATTGAAATTAAACGTATTAAACCAAATTGAATGTAAGCGAGGTAAATTAATTTGGTTATGTTGGGTATCCATTGGTTGTTAGATGAATGTTAATTGATTGTATAGAAATTCATTAAATGTTAATGAAATTAAATTAGTGAAACTGAAAGCTAAATAATTGAATTCAAATTGGAAGTTAAGTGAGTTTAAATAGTATTTAATTTAATTTGAATTTGGAAGTGAACAAACTTGAATGTAATTAGTGAATGTAAACTAATTGAATATGAATGAATATTAGTAAAAATCCAATGTTATTGAATCAAATGTAAATAAATTGAAAATCGATTTAATGAATATTACTGAGAAATGAATTTATATTGATTTGGTATGGATTGATTAGACAGATATGGCTTTGTTGGATGATAGTTGTTTGATGGTCGGATTTGTTGCTTTTTGTTTCATTTGCTATTTTGGCATATATAGTCGTTATATTGGTATATGTTGTATACTGATATTACTTTCCATATATACATGTTTATCATTTATTTCTTGAGTATTTAGTAGGTGCATATGGCATTTATTTTTCATTTGGAGCTCGCTTTCGTGCTATATTAGCCGTATATGCTCGCTAATAATATATAAGGTACATATCTCGGATTACATATTGTACTTTTATACTTTTTCCCCTATGGGATACCTCATCCTCGAAGATGAGATGTATATTTATGATATATATGTTGTGATCCTACTACGATCGAACCGCACAAAGGAGAGCTGGCGAATTTTTTTTAAAATCTAAGGCATTGGAAATTTTTTGAGAAACTGCAAAAAATTTGATAACTAAAATTTTTGATTTTGAGTTATAAATTGAAACGATATTAGTTAGTTTTGAAGAGATAACTATATATGGATTTAAAAACTTAGTAAAGTTTTTGTAAAAAGTTTAACTAATGATTCTTTGGAAAAGTTAAAAATGTTTAAATGGATTTGGTAAATCTAGTTTGAATGAATTGTTTTGAAAATTTTAATGGATTTTGTGATTTTTTTTCTTACTTGGTAATTTCAAGGACGAAATTCTTTTAAGTGGGGGAGAATGTAACGACCCAGAATTTTAGTCATTCAAAATTCGTATACTTAATTGATTTTAAATATTCATAAGTTAATTTTATAAGTTGAATAACTTATATTTCGAATATAAAGATTTAATCGGATAATTAAATTGTTAATTTAATATATGAAATTGTAGAAATAATTGAAAATTGGATTTAATGTGAATTAAAATGATTTATAAAGTTGTATTAAATTCTATTTGAATTAGAATGACGTTAGAGAACTTTTGAAATTGAATTAAAAGTTAATTTGTAAAAATTGAATAATTTATTTTAATATTTAATTAACGTGTAAAAATTGTCATTTTTCAAACAGTCTCGGATTTCTACAAAACCAGTTTCATTGGATCCATAATGTTATTATTATAGAATTTCAAATTTCATGTCAATCGGATTTACGGTTTGTCCATGGCAAGCTAAAACGCGTAGAAATTTGTTTAAGTAAATTTTGAATTTAGATAAGTCGATTCGAAAACCTATCTTCCAAATACATTCAAACTGAGTTTCGATATATATTCTATTATGTTCGGAATAGGGGTAAAGCATTACAAATGCCAGACAGCATGCTTTGTTTCGAGTTCGAAAAATTTTCAGGTGAATATTGTCGCGAAATTTTCCATAAAAGGCCTCATTTTCTTTGCTTTTTCACTCAAAACCCCAGCTAGGTCTTGCCGCTGGCCCAAATAATTTCAATGGCCAAAATATTCCAAACTTTTTTCCCCCGATCACTTCCACACCAAGAATCACCAAAAACCTTCAACTGGAAAAATGTTAAGCTCAACGAGAGCTTTGATTTCAACGGTGGTGACCGAGAAAGGAGGAGCCCATTGACGGCAAATTGGCTACGAATGCCCGGCATTCGCGCACGTTTTCATTTCAGGGGAGAGGCTGAGTTGGATTGGTCTTCGGCCATAAGTGGGGTTGGTTACGAGCTTTCGAACGGTGGTCTTGGGTCATCGTTGAGTGGAGTGGTGGAGCCGTGAAAATTCAAGCAAAATCGATGGCCATGGGTTCACTTCGTACGCGCGCATAAACAAAAGGGAGGAAGAAAATATGGGTGGCCTGGATCTGCTCTAGAGAAATGAACGGTTGTGATTTGATTAGGTTTTAAAAATAAAAAATTGAAATTGATTTATATAATATAAATTCGTACAAACTTCTAAAAGCTGTAACTTTGTCATACGAGGTCCGTTTTTGACGAAACAAGTTGCGTTGAATTCATAATGATGAGCATTACATTTTAGAGCTGGTTTGGAGTTGATTGGAGCTAGTGCAAAAATTTTAGGTAAAATTAAACGCTCGTTTAACTTTATTCCGAATAAAACACTACAACTGTTACTGGAACCAAAGTGAGTTCAACTCGCTCTTTCTGACTCACTAATATTTTTATATAAATGATAAATAAATTTATTTATGATGACTGATGATTATTTGAATGATATATGATATATTATCTATATATTGATAAGTATTTGAATATATTCCTGCCTATTAGAGCAGATGAGACCATATACGTTCCCGTGTATGAGCAAATGTCCCTTTGTACGTGCGTCTACCTCAAAGTGGACATTGTACACATTCTAATATGTATATTAGTTGTAGGTGACAGGTTGGAGGGATCCAACTAGATTCCTCACCAGTATTGGTTTTATTTATAGATATTGTGATATATGTTGTTATCATGTGATATATGATGTTTTGGATGTTGTGATTGATGTATTTAGTATTGTTGCAACATTGGGCCTATTTTTGGTAAAATTAAAAATATTAAAATGGTGATTTCAATTTAAAAAGGAATTTCAAGTAATTTTGAAAATAGTTGTTTCAATAAATTTTGAATTGTTAAATGAATCGATTTATTTTAAATAAATAGAAGCTATAATTTTTATGTTATAAAAATTATGACTTCTGGGAAATACAATTGAAACGTGATTTTTGAAATATAAAGTGAACTATTCTGTAAAACATGTTAAATTGAGACTTTTGAATTATTATAAACGGTTTATATATATACGATTTATAAAATTGATATTTTATAAATAAAAATATTGGAATTACAAAAGAGTTTGGTAAATTTTAAAATGAAGTTATAAATGGATTTTATAAGTAATAAGATTTATAGATTTATGAATTTGTGAAGTTATAAAAAGAATGAATTTGTGAATAAATGATTTATATGTAATTAACTTATAATATGGATTTTGGCATATAAATGAGATATAAATGGAATTTTCTATTAAAGGGATTTTATAAATTGAGGTTTTTACAAAATATAAATGTGATTTATGAACATTGTTTTATAAAGGGGCATTTCACTAGAAGGACAAACTTTACTGTCCAATTAGTTCTTAGGGGACACATCCAAAGAAATTACTTTCAAGGCCAAAGTCAGCAGAATAATTACTTTCAAGGACAAAGTCAACAGTCCAATTACTTTCAAGGACGTAATTTCATAGGTTTTTAGGCCCTAAAAACTAATTATTTTGTGTTTTGTCCTTGAAAGTAATTATTTCAGTTGTGTGTCCTAGAAACTAATTCCACTTGCTAAAGAGGCCCTAGTGGCTAATTTCCATGTTTTACAAATCCAAATCAATTAAATTTGATAAGTTAAATATAGAAGTTTATTAAAGTAATTTCATCCACGATTATGGACAGTGGATGATCCTTTAATAAAATGTGTATAAGTAACGAATTCGGTTAGGCAATTATATCCATGATTTTGGATAGTGGATAATCCTTTAATAAATGTATAGAAGTTTTGAATTTGGATAAGAGAATTATATTCACGATTTTGGATGGTGAATAATATATTAAATAAAATGGATATTTTTGGGAAGTGGTATTCTAAATGGAGTGAAATGGTTTAAAGATGTTTTTAAATGGGTTAAGTATCGAATACATAGATTTCAACATTCATTGTTGAAATAGACGTTTTCGAGAAGTAAGGAAGTATGGACTATAATACTGTTGTTATAGTAAATGATTTTCAAAAGGAAATGTTTTTTATAGTATATGGGATTTATATATCTATCTAATTTTCGAATCACTATCCTAGTGATTGTGGGTTGTCGTAACGATGTTTTATGCAATATTCGATTTGACCCAAACAAATATATTTAAATAGAATGTTTTCCTTACAGAATGGATATGTACTTAATCCTGATTTAAGTATATGTAATATTTTCTAAGTGTTGCAAATAAAGAGATTTGAGGATTACTTATTATTAAATAAGTATATGGAAATGTTTTCCAATATAGAAAGTTGAAATGGTTTTGAGATTATATCTTTTTAAAGATAATTTGAACTGAATATTTGGCTAATGATTTAATTTATGAAAGATTAATTAAAAGGGCTTAGTGATTGTTGTGGTGCTAAATATTTGTTTGTTTGCTTTAATAGTTAAATAACCGACTATCAAATTTTGCTATTTTAGTTCCTCGACTTGATGTGGGAACTATTTAGTTGTACACTTAGTACGTAGCCTTCTATGTAGGCTTAATTATGTTTGTGTTGAGGATGTTGATTTATGCAGTGCGGAGTATTACTCCAATCTATCGAGCTTCCTTCTTGGCCCAAAGGAAAGCAAGTTGAAAGTTGGAGATGTGATAAGTCTATGAGACTTAGTTTCTATATGAGGTTGAGAAACGCTTTTGCGTTGTTGGTGTGAAGAGACTGGGATCGGTTTATCCGAAAACCACTTCGGACCAACGTATATGTGACGATTATGCAGGTTGGTTATTGATGATATTGATGTTTTGGATTTTCATAGTGGAGGACTGCTTGTTGATCGTTTGGGGTTAAAATCCCAATACACATCCAGTAGTAGTAGTCCATTCATTATGAAATATCCAATGCAAGGACTATTCGCTACTAATCCTAGGGATTTCTCGATACGATGTGGTAGGAAAGTACCTTCGGTTTGTCATGTTCCAGGACAACTTGTATGGGTGTTTGTCTGACATTGCATTTCTAAAGATTACGTACATTGGTTTTTATGAATGTACATCAGTGGTGGTGGAGAAGACAACTTCTCTTAGCTTAACACCCTCCTTGAAATGTAACGACCCAGAATTTAGAACAATTTAAATTGAGAATATTTAATTAATTTTAAATGTTTGAATGATGGTTTGACTTGAATTTCAAATTTTCAGAATGAATTTGGCGATTAAATTATAGAGTTTAATCTATTGAGAGTTGAATAATAATTTGAATCTTCAATTTTAAGCTGATTAAAAAATATTTCAAGGGCTTGTAAATTTCATATTGATAATACTGAAGATAATAGAAGCTTCAGAATTGAAATTCAAATTGAATTGTTCAGTTTTGAAATTAAATCGTTTGAATCGATATTTAAAAATAGCCATCCGAGGCACAGTCTCGGAATTCGACGAAACCAGTTCCATTGGGTCCGTAATATTGAATTATTACCGGATTTCAAATTTCGTGTTGATCGGAGTTGTTATGCGAGCGTACGACGAATAAACACGTTGAAATGAAATCAAACTCAAATTAAATTTGAAATTTAATTAGTTAACATACACGTTATCTTCCCTAAAATCGTGCCTAAAATCACGCAGAAGATCACGGCAGTTAATCGTGCAAAGCATGGCCGCGTTCCCCTATTTTAACTTCAAATCGAAATCATCTCGTTCAAAATTTATTCAGAGAAAAAAATAAATGGCCGAAGTCTCGTTCTTCCCTTTTCTTATGTCTCGTTCAAACGAGTTTCCTGTCTTCTCTTCCTACTTAAATCAAATTCGAAGCCAATAGTTCAAAACAAAAATGGTGGCCGCGATCTTCTCAGATTCGAAAAAAAAAGAAATGCGAAAGGGGTTCGCGAATTTTTATAAATCGCAACGTCGTCGCGATTGCTTCGACCTCAGGGAAGCGCGATTTCGTGGAGGCGGAGCAGTGGTTTTGGGCGATGTTCGCGAGGTGTGGCGGCGGTTCAAGCAACTGAAGAGGAGGGGGTGCGAGCACACGCGCGCGTGGGCCGCGTGGAGAGGGAGGATCACGAGTGCTAGGGTTCGAGGCATTCGATTTGGGCGGCATCAGATTCGATCGCGACTATGAGCAAGGGCAAGTTTCGTTCGCAACTGGAAGGCGAAGGCACTTTGGGGTCTCGGCATGACTACAGCAGGTAGTTCGAGCTCGAGCAAGTGGCGGGTAATGAAAGGATCGCGACTGGTTCTGCGATGGGTTTGGCGGCGACAAGGTGCTGGGTTTCGCGATGAGATTTGGGGCACTGGCACGTACGTGGGTGGTCGATCGCGTGAACGAAGCTAGGGTTTCGTTCGAACTCGATTGTAAGTATTTTTTTTACAAAGTTTTATTCAATAATATTTTCAAGATAAAATAATATAGAAGGTAGGCAGTATGGTAATTAGCTTTTCGAAATTTTCAATTTGATTTAAATCTGAGAAAAATATATGCAGTTTCAATTTTATATACTTACAGTAAAGAAAAATATAAACAGTAAAGTTAAAAATAAAAATTTCTGCTTTTCAATTAGAATATAGGCTGAAGAGGAATTTTATTTTTATATATTATATTGAATAATTTTGGAGAATACCTAGGAATTTTAAAATGTTAAGGAGTTATTTAAAATTAGATTTTTGAAATATATAAATTATTATAGTTAAATGAATGTATTAAAAGGGAAATTTGTTCAAAATAAAATCACTGGGAAATTTACACTTATCAAATGAAATTGATTTATTCGATTTGTTTCGAGTGTTAATAAATTTATATAATTGTTATACAAGGTACAAATCAAGAAAAACGAGTCAAGATGGAAATGGATTTCTAATAAAAGCTAAGGTGAGAACTCTCACTCAAAAGGGTTTTATTTAAATTTTAAATAGTTAGATTTAAAATTGCTTGAATATATGTTAAATGATGATTGCAGTTATTGATTGCTGTTTGACTGTGATAGTAGATATAATAGGATATATCTATATATAGCAATATATATATTGTCATATGTATATATTGGAGTTGTTGATTTCCCGCATATTATATAGCGGATGAGACCCTATTGCGCCGCCTATTAAGCGGATAATATTTTATAAATCCCATATATCGCGATATCCCGTCTTGAAACGGGATTGGTATTGTGCTAATGTCTGTGGATGCAGGGAAACAGGTTGGAGGGATCCAACTGGATTCCTCAACCGTATTTATTTATTTATATATATTGTGATATTTGATTGATTATCATATCGATATATGATGTTTGAAAGTCGTGATTGACTATTTGATGTGTTGCATCATCGGAGCCATTTTTAAAGTTTTAAAATAATGATTTTGGTTTTTAAAAGAATCTTTAAAGTAATTTTTGAAAGTATACGTTTTATTTAATTTTCGAATAATTAAAACATTATAAATTTTTATGTTATAAAAAAAATTATGATTTTTGCGAAATATAAACAAAAGGTGATTTTTGAGATAAGTAGTTAATAAATTTATAAAATAGTTTGAATTGGGATTTCTGAATTTATTATAAAAACAAATTTTAAAAAATAGGATTTATAAAATTTGATCATTTTATAAATCAAAATGATGAAATTATAAAGGAGTTTAAAGACGTTTTAAAAGAATAATATAAATTGATCCATATAAAAGATTTATAAATTGATATTTATAAATTAAAAATATTGGAATTATAAAACGAGCTTTTATAAGTGTTAGAATGAATTGTGAATGAATTTCGTAAATGAATGAAATTTATAGAATTATAAACGGTAAAGTTATAAGTGGAATTTTGTAAGCAGTAGGTTTATAAGATTTGTAAAGTTACTAAAAGAATAGATTTTGGATAAATAAATGAATCTTGTAAGTTATAAGATTTAAAATTTGGGAAGTTTAAAAGAACGTTTTTGCAAACAAATAAATTTTAAGTATTTAACTTATAATATGAACTTTTAGTATATCATTGAGATATGAAATCGAATAGATTAACAAAGGAAATTTGTAAAAGGAAGTTGTTATAAAATAAATAGAAATGGAGTTTATAAACATTGTTTTATAAATCCGCAACGACTTATTTTGATAAGTAAATTGTGTAACTTATTGATGGAGTTATATTCACGTTTTAGACAGTGAATAATCCTTTAAAATAAAATGTATAGAAATGATGAAATTGGTTAACGAAGTATATTCACGTTTTTGAATAGTGAATAACATGTTAAAGAAAATGTTTTGGATGTGATGTTTTAAATAGAATTAAAACGATCTAAAGATGTTTTAAAATGTATAAACTATCGAAACCATAGATTTCAAAATTCATTGTTGAAATAGACGTTTTTGAGAAATAGAAGGAAATTGTAGACTATGACACCGTTGTTATAGTAAATGATTTCCGAAAGGAAATGTTTTGTATAGTATTGGGATTTATATACCTATTTTAATTTCGAATCCCTATACTAGTGATTTTGGGTTGTCGTAACGATGTTTTACGCAACATTCGTTTTGGCCCAAATAATTATGTTTAAGAGAATGATTTCCTTAAAGAATGAAATATATGCTTAATTTCGATTTAAGTATATTGAATATTTTCCAAAGGTTGAAAATAAATAAAATTTGTGAATTACTTATAAAATAAATAAGTATGGAAATGTTTTTCCAATGTGAAATGAAAAGTTTAGAGAATTTATCTTTTTGAAGATAAATTGAAAATGAATAATTGAAAACGTATATTCATAGATATTTTAGAATATAAATTTGCTATGGAATTTATAAAGGAAAGGGGAATTTGTTTAAAAATAAATATTGATTTATTTTTGAAGTATTGAAAATTTATATCTTGTAAAGATATTTTTGGGAAATAAATAATTTGGAAAATTATTTGGAATCTGGTGATGTTGTGCATATCCATTGATAGTTCAATAACCGACTATCAATATTTACCTTTGAATGGGTATTTGTTGTGATTTGCTTGAATTTGAATGCCACACTTATTTTTTTAAAATAAGCGCTCACTATTCGGGTTAACCGGGAAAGGACATTGGGGTCGTATAACCCATTCCGAATATGTGATACGTCGTTATGAATTACATTTGAAGACCGGATATTTTCGAAAACGAAAGGGTTTCTTGTCGATTGTCTCCGCACTGGCTGATCCCCAGTATAGAGATCTCCATATGTGATGGGAAATCCGGACGTGATTAGAGATTATCCGGATTGCAAGGACTTCTTTGTAAGTGCCTTCGGTTCTGTTCGATCCCGGAACAGACTTGTATGGATTGTATGTCTGACATCACAAATTGAGATATAAAGTTGATTTCTTTCAAATATATTTCTGTTGGTGGCGGAGAATTTATTCTCTTAGCTTAACACCCTTCTCTGAGACGTACGAGCTCAGAGGTTATGTAGTTGAAGGTTATTAGCAATATATTCCCAATTTGGTAATGTGACATGCTGAGTATTGCTGTGAAATGATCATTGATTGATCATTTGTGATATGATCATTTGTTTGATCACTTATCTTTGTGATCATTTCTATGATCATTTATTGACCCAAAACACGGCTTTTGTATAAAGCGTGGCTTTGTGGACGAGACTTCGTCGAGCCTCACACCCCGGAATGGTCGAAACAGGAAAGATGCGGCAAGGTTATGAAGGGTAGCTCCCTTTAGGGTATGTGCATTTCCTTCTTGAAAAGGGTGGTATCATGGTATGGAGCCCAGATACTTAATAATGTTGAAACACTTTATTTATTATGGTGTGATGTTGGTTACGAGCGCTCGGATAAAGGTCCCAAAGGAACGGGGGATGGCATACTCGTGTCAGTTGTTACCTAGTTTGAAAGGTAACCCGACCTTGTGTTGGCAGAGATCCGGTTAGGTTCTCGGGACGTCCTTCCAGAGGTGTTTTCATGTGGCAATGGGGAGTTCCTTGGCCTGACCATTTGTTGGAAATCCAAAGAAACAATACGAGACTTCTACGGTTTTAGTTGTAGAACCTGCCATCTAATATGGTAGCTATAGTAGGCATAATATAATGGTACCTATGCTGGCTAAGATTTATATTCTACTTTCGAAATGTTTTCTACACTATGCACTAATAATAATATCAAAATTGATTTGATTTTGCATATCAAGCATCTTTGACTAACATAAGAAGAAATCTCCTCCAAGTCTGCGTTTGCATTGTGTGTGTGGTGGGAGGTCTTATGGTAGTTACATTTTCAAAAACATTGCGAATCTATTTTAAAAATTATCCTGTTCTTTATTTTAAAGAAAAATAAACTGTTTTGAGTTCTCACACCAGTCATATGACTGACTCGGAGTTTATTGTTTTCCTTCCTAAACTCTGGGTGCCCACCAATTTCCACACAGGCAGTCAAGAGTTAAGGCTTATCAGGATATTCTGGAATTCAGGAGTTGCTGGAGGCAAGCTGGATGGCATGACGTATTACTAGTATATAGTATTTCTTTTCCGCTGTTTGTTGTTATTTGTTGTTGTACACTCTGATGATGTAATGTAATGTAATAACTGATATAGTTCTTTGTTTAAAGATTATTCATTTATCTATTATATGTTGTTCCGCTGCGAATTGTGAGATTCTGATATTGTTCTGTTGTTTTCTTTCTATTCTGTTCTATCTTTTCTCTCTTTTTCTACCTCTTTCTTCTTCTTTAACCATAACGGTACATTTTTCCGGCCTTCGATTGCTCGACAGTTGATACAGTGGACGTATTGATGTCGGCGTTCGTGGATGAAAAATCGCAAACGTTACATTTGGTATCAGAGCATATGGTTAAGCGACAACCATGGCTCTGTTGGGTGTTACTCATTAGAGATAGAGTCAGCAGTACTCTAGAATGAGTTTGAGTGTAATAATAGATATGAGCGCGTATTTGTTAGTGAATATGAAATTGTTTTATATTGTGATGATTGGTTTGTTGAGTGGTGTATGGATTCTGGTTAATACGAGTAATTAACGTTGTTGATAGGGATCTCTAAACACTTGTACAGAACAATTCGACACAATATTGTTTTAAATTGGGTAAATGAAATAATCGACACAATATTGTTTTAAATTGGGTAAATGAAATAATTTTACCTTGATTATATTTTATATATAAAGAAATAAATTTTCAGAATTATTAAAGTGTATATAAGTAGATTGTTTGGTTGTTGAATAAGATGTTTGAATAATCTGAATAAAAGAATAATTGTATAAGTAAAATGAATTATAAGAATTGAATTATAATTAAAGTGATTTACAATTGTGAAATAAACTTATATATATAAGAAGTGAAACTATATGAATATATTTATGAATATAAGTTGTAAATAAAAATGAATTTAAAGTTAAATGGAAATATAATTTAAGAGATGTTGAATGAAGTTGATATTGGTATCAAAGTAAATTAATAAAGTTTAGTGATAAATGTGAACTTAAGTTATATAAATGAAAGTTAATCGATAGAATTCAATATTTAGAATTGAGAATTGAATTCAAATAGAATTGAAATTGTGAATTGAATTCAAATGAAATTGAAATGTAAAATTGAATGAAAATGGATATGTAACTTCAATAGTAAAGTAAAAATGTATAAGAAGCATATGTAAAAAAAATTGTAATGGAATTGGCAAAATGGTTTGAATGTTGGAATTGGATATTATGGCTAGTAGGATATACAGGTGTGTTAAAAGAAATGGAATTGGGATTTTGATTTCGAAGATGAAATTGAATTGCTCGACAAAAAGGTACGTATTTCAATTTCAGTATGAAATTTGGTGATTTTCTTCTCCAGCCACTTGCCTTTCTCTTTTCTTTTTGATTCTGAGGGGCCGTGGTGCCATTTTGTAGTCGTACTGAGCTAGCCGCGCAAAGAAGACGCTGGCGAAATTTTTCGAAAATTTCGAGTGTTAGAAAAATTTTGAGAAAATTTTGAAAGTTTGAATTTGAATTTAAATCTAAATTTGAATTGTGGAGAAACAATATTGTTTGAAACTTATAATTGAAGTTGGAAAGCTAGTTGAATGATGATGGATCTTTAATAGAAAGATTTAGATTAGTAAGTCGATAAAACTATTTGGATTGAGAAAAATAATAGACGAGTTAAGGACCATTTCTTCCTAACTTGTAATTTCCGGACGAAATTCTTTTAAGGGGGAAGATTGTAACGACCCAGAATTTTGAACAATTTAAATTGAGAATATTTAATTAATTTTAAATATTTGAATGATGGTTTGACTTGAATTTCAAATTTTCAGAATGAATTTAGCGATTAAATTATAGAGTTTAATCTATTGAGAGTTGAATAATAATTTGAATCTTCAATTTTAAGCTGATTAAAAAATATTTCAAGGGCTTGTAAATTTCATATTGATAATACTGAAGATAATAGAAGCTTCAGAATTGAAATTCAAATTGAATTGTTCAGTTTTGAAATTAAATCGTTTGAATCGATATTTAAAAATAGCCGTCCGAGGCACAGTCTCGGAATTCGACGAAACCAGTTCCATTGGGTCTGTAATATTGAATTATTACCGGATTTCAAATTTCGTGTTGATCGAAGTTGTTATGCGAGCGTACGACGAATAAACGCGTTGAAATGAAATCAAACTCAAATTAAATTTGAAATTTAATTAGTTAACATACACGTTATCTTCCCTAAAATCGTGCCTAAAATCGTGCAGAAGATCACGGCAGTTAATCGTGCAAAGCATGGTCGCGTTCCCCTATTTTAACTTCAAATCGAAATCATCTCGTTCAAAATTTATTCAGAGAAAAAAAATAAATGGCCAAAGTCTCATTCTTCCCTTTTCTTCTGTCTCGTTCAAACGAGTTTCCTCTCTTCTCTTCCTACTTAAATCAAATTCGAAGTCAATAGTTCAAAACAAAAATGGTGGCCGCGATTTTCTCAGATTTGAAAAAAAAAAAGCGAAAGGGTTTCGCGAATTTTTATAAATCGCAACGTCGTCGCGATTGCTTCGACCTCAGGGAAGCGCGATTTCGTGGAGGCGGAGCAGTGGTTTTGGGCGATGTTCGCGAGGTGTGGCGGCGGTTCAAGCAACTGAAGAGGAGGGGGCGCGAGCACACGCGCGCGTAGACCGCGTGGAGAGGGAGGATCGCGAGTGCTAGGGTTCGACGCATTCGATTTGGGCGGCATCAGATTCGATCGCGACTATGAGCAAGGGAAAGTTTCGTTCGCAACTGGAAGGCGAAGGCACTTTAGGGTCTCGGCATGACTACAGCAGGTAGTTCGAGCTCGAGCAAGTGGCGGGTAATGAAAGGATCGCGACTGGTTCTGCGATGGGTTTGGCGGCGACAAGGTGCTGGGTTTCGCGATGAGATTTGGGGCACTGGAACGTACGTGGGTGGTCGATCGCGTGAACGAAGCTAGGGTTTCGTTCGAACTCGATTGTAAGTATTTTTTTACAAAGTTTTATTCAATAATATTTTCAAGATAAAATAATATAGAAGGTAGGCAGTATGGTAATTAGCTTTTCGAAATTTTCAATTTGATTTAAATCTGAGAAAAATATATGCAGTTTCAATTTTATATACTTACAGTAAAGAAAAATATAAACAGTAAAGTTAAAAATAAAAATTTCTGCTTTTCAATTAGAATATAGGCTGAAGAGGAATTTTATTTTTATATATTATATTGAATAATTTTGGAGAATACCTAGGAATTTTAAAATGTTAAGGAGTTATTTAAAATTAGATTTTTGAAATATATAAATTATTATAGTTAAATGAATGTATTAAAAGGGAAATTTGTTCAAAATAAAATCACTGGGAAATTTACACTTATCAAATGAAATTGTTTTATTCGATTTGTTTCGAGTGTTAATAAATTTATATAATTGTTATACAATGTATAAATCAAGAAAAACGAGTCAAGATGGAAATGGATTGCTAATAAAAGCTAAGGTGAGAACTTCTCACTCAAAAGAGTTTTATTTAAATTTTAAATAGTTAGATTTAAAATTGCTTGAATATATGTTAAATGATGATTGCAGTTATTGATTGCTGTTTGATTGTGATAGTAGATATAATAGGATATATCTATATATAGCAATATATATATATATTGGCATATGTATATATTGGAGTTGTTGATTTCCCGCATATTATATAGCAGATGAGACCCTATTGTGCCGCCTATTAAGCGGATAATATTTTATAAATCCCATATACCGCGATATCCCGTCTTGAAACGGGATTGGTATTGTGCTAATGTCTGCGGATGCAGGGAAACAGGTTGGAGGGATCCAACTGGATTCCTCAACCGTATTTATTTATTTATATATATTGTGATATTTGATTGATTATCATATCGATATATGATGTTTGAAAGTCGTGATTGACTATTTGATGTGTTGCATCATCGGGTCCATTTTTTAAGTTTTAAAATAATGATTTTGGTTTTTAAAAGAATCTTTAAAGTAATTTTTGAAAGTATACGTTTTATTTAATTTTTGAATAATTAAAACATTATAAATTTTTATGTTATAAAAAAAATTAAGATTTTTGCGAAATATAAACAAAAGGTGATTTTTGAGATAAGTAGTTAATAAATTTATAAAATAGTTTGAATTGGGATTTCTGAATTTATTATAAAAAAAATTAAAAAAATAGGATTTATAAAATTTGATCATTTTATAAATCAAAATGATGAAATTATAAAGGAGTTTAAAGACGTTTTAAAAGAATAATATAAATTGATCCATATAAAAGATTTATAAATTAAAAATATTGGAATTATAAAACGAGCTTTTATAAGTGTTAGAATGAATTGTGAATGAATTTCGTAAATGAATGAAATTTATAGAATTATATACGGTAAAGTTATAAATGGAATTTTGTAAGCAGTAGGTTTATAAGATTTGTAAAGTTATTAAAAGAATAGATTTTGGATAAATAAATGAATCTTGTAAGTTATAAGATTTAAAATTTAGGAAGTTTAAAAGAACGTTTTTGCAAACAAATAAATTTTAAGTATTTAACTTATAATATGAACTTTTAGTATATCATTGAGATATGAAATCGAATAGATTAATAAAGGAAATTTGTAAAAGGAAGTTGTTATAAAATAAATAGAAATGGAGTTTATAAACATTGTTTTATAAATCCGCAACGACTTATTTTGATAAGTAAATTGTGTAACTTATTGATGGAGTTATATTCACGTTTTAGACAGTGAATAATCCTTTAAAATAAAATGTATAGAAATGATGAAATTGGTTAACGAAGTATATTCACATTTTTGAATAGTGAATAACATGTTAAAGAAAATGTTTTGGATGCGATGTTCTAAATAGAATTAAAACGATCTAAAGATGTTTTAAAATTTATTAACTATCGAAACCATAGATTTCAACATTCATTGTTGAAATAGACGTTTTCGAGAAATAGAAGGAAATTGTAGACTATAACACCGTTGTTATAGTAAATGATTTCCGAAAGGAAATGTTTTGTATAGTATTGGGATTTATATATCTATTTTAATTTCGAATCCCTATACTAGTGATTTTGGGTTGTCGTAACGATGTTTTACGCAACATTCGTTTTGGCCCAAATAAATATGTTTAAGAGAATGATTTCCTTAAAGAATGAAATATATGCTTAATTTCGATTTAAGTATATTGAATATTTTCCAAAGGTTGAAAATAAATAAAATTTGTGAATTACTTATAAAATAAATAAGTATGGAAATGTTTTTCCAATGTGAAATGAAAAGTTTAGAGAATTTATCTTTTTGAAGATAAATTGAAAATGAATAATTGAAAACGTATATTCATAGATATTTTAGAATATAAATTCACTATGGAATTTATAAAGGAAAGGGGAATTTGTTTAAAAATAAATATTGATTTATTTTTGAAGTATTGAAAATTTATATCTTGTAAAGATATTTTTGGGAAATAAATAATTTGGAAAATTATTTGGAATCTGGTGATGTTGTGCATTTCCATTGATAGTTCAATAACCGACTATCAATATTTACCTATTAATGTGTATTTGTTGTGATTTGCTTGAATTTGAATGCCACACTTATTTTTTTAAAATAAGCGCTCACTATTCGGATAACCGGGAAAGGACCTTGGGGTTGTATAACTCATTCCGAATATATGATACGTCGTTATGAATTGCATTTGAAGACCGGTGTTGAAGACCGGATATTTTCGAAAACGAAAGGGTTTCTTATCGATTGTCTCTGCACTGGCTGATCCCCGGTATAGAGATCTCCATATGTGATGGGAAATCCGGACGTGATTAGAGATTATCCGGATTGCAAGGACTTCTTTGTAAGTGCCTTCGGTTCTGTTCGATCCCGGAACAGACTTGTATGGATTGTATGTCTGACATCACAAATTGAGATATAAAGCTGATTTCTTTCAAATATATTTCTGTTGGTGGCGGAGAATTTATTCTCTTAGCTTAACACCCTTCTCTGAGATGTACGAGCTCAGAGGTTATGTAGTTGAAGGTTATTAGCAATATATTCCCAATTTGTAATGTGACATGCTGAGTGTTGCTGTGAAATGATCATTGATTGATCATTTGTGATATGATCATTTGTTTGATCACTTATCTTTGTGATCATTTCTATGATCATTTATTGACCCAAAGCACAGCTTTTGTATAAAGCGTGGCTTTGTGGACGAGACTTCGTCGAGCCTCACACCACGGAATGGTCGAAACAGGAAAGATGCGGCAAGGTTATGAGGGGTAGCTCCCTTTAGGGTATGTGCATTTCCTTTTGGAAAAGGGTGGTATCATGGTATGGAGCCCAGATACTTACTCATGTTGAAACACTTTATTTATTATGGTGTGATGTTGGTTACGAGCGCTCGGATAAAGGTCCCAAAGGACCGGGGGATGGCATACTCGTGTCAGTTGTTACCTAGTTTGAAAGGTAACCCGGCCTTGTGTTGGCAGAGATCCGGTTAGGTTCTCGAGACGTCCTTCCAGAGGCGTTTCCATGTGGCAATGGGAAGTTCTTTGGCCTGACCATTTGTTGGAAATCCAAAGAAACAATACGAGACTTGTACGGTTTTAGTTGTAGAACCTGCCATCTAATATGGTAGCTATAGTAGGCATAATATAATGGTACCTATGCTGGCTAAGATTTATATTCTACTTTCGAAATGTTTTCTACACTATGCACTAATAATATCAAAATTGATTTGATTTTGCGTAACAAGCATCTTTGACTAACATAAGAAGAAATCTCCTCCAAGTCTGCATTTGCATTGTGTGTGTGGTGGGAGGTCTTATGGTAGTTACATTTTCAAAAACATTGCGAATCTATTTTAAAAATTATCCTGTTCTTTATTTTAAAGAAAAATAAACTATTTTGAGTTCTCACACCAGTCACATGACTGACTCGAAGTTTATTGTTTTCCTTCCTAAACTCTGGGTGCCCACCAATTTCCACACGGGCAGTCAAGAGTTAAGGCTTATCAGGATATTCTGGAATTCAGGAGTTGCTGGAGGCAAGCTGGATGGCGTGACGTATTACTAGTATATAGTATTTCTTTTCCGCTGTTTGTTGTTATTTGTTGTTGTACACTCTGATGATGTAATGTAATGTAATAACTGATATTGTTCTTTGTCTAAAGATTATTCATTTATCTATTATATGTTGTTCCGCTGCGAATTGTGAGATTTTGATATTGTTCTGTTGTTTTCTTTCTGTTATGTTCTATCTTTTCTCTCTTCTTCTACCTCTTTCTTCTTCTTTAACCATAACGGTACGGTTTTTCGGCCTTCGATTGCTCGACAGTTGATACAGTGGACGTATTGATGTCGGCGTTCGTGGACGAAAAATCGCAAACGTTACATGAAATGTATGAGCTTAAGGGTTGTATTTTTTTGGAAGGCAATTAGCAGTCAACGGAAATGGCCGTGTGGCATTCAAAGTGATGTGATATGTGATATGTGATTTGTGAAAGGTAATCGTTACCTCAGGCCTCATCAACCGGAAATGACCAAAACATGGTTAGATCCAACAGCGCTAATTGGGTCGCTCCCAAGTAGGATATTATCATCCTCTTCTAGATATATCTTTACGTTCTATGACGTCGTGTATCTGATTAATGTGGTTTGTATGCTATGAGGGTCCTCAAAGAAGGTCGGTAACGACCGAGGATGACATATTCGGCACCATCTAGTTAAAAAGGTGGACCGGTCTTATGTTGGTAAAGGGCCTATGTTCTGCGCCTTGGGAGATCCACCTAGAGGTGTACCCATCGGAAGGTTGTCCCTTCACCTGTTCATTTGTATGGAAATCCAAACTCCACTATGTATCTGTCATTTTATTTGTAGAGCCTTGTATGTTGGAATTTAATAATGGTAACAATTTCGGCTATTTTGAATATTATTTGTGCAATGGACACTATTATAATATATAAGATGATTTGATATAAAATGTTTTAGTTATCGTAAGGTAAAAACATGTCCGTGTTTATGTGTGGGCGTGTCATGCGAGATACTTTTTTTTTGATAAAATAATTTGGTAATCTAATAAATTCAGTTGAGTGTATTTCTCACGTTGGTTTACCAGACTAATCTGGGCGTTCTTCCCTTTCAATGCTCTGGTCAGACCGAGTATATTTATAGGTCCAGATTGGTGCTTTTGGAGCTTCAGAAAAAGAGCTGGAGATCTTCATTTTCGTATACACATATCAATTTTGATTATCCGCTGTGCTTAGTTGTTTATATTATCAGCAACTATGAGGACAGGTTATTATAACTGTCCAGGATGATAACGATTGACTGATTGTTGAACTTTGATCTATGTATGTATATACAGTTTCTGTTTTGTAAAGATCATTGATATGACATTATGTTTTCCGCTGCGTATGAGATTCTGTATTGTTTTGTTGGTTCTATCTTCTCTCTTTCTTCTCTTCTCTTCTTCTCTCTTCTTTTCTTTCCCTTGATTTTCCATCATTCTGTTCTTTATGGGTCGGTCATGTGTGGTTTATTGTCAATTCAAAGGGTACGGATTTGCGGGTCGTCACAATTAGGATGACTGGTTTCACAATTTGTTTCATTTGGTTCATTATTTAAAGTAACGAAATCATCTTCATTATTTATTGAACAAAATATTTGATTTTCATCAAAAGATACATGCATTATTTCTTCAATGGTATTAGTTTTTAAATTGAAAATTATGTATGCTTTACTTCTATTAGAATATCTGATAAAGATTCCTTTGTCGGATTTAGGATCAAATTTATCCAAATTGTTCATTGTATTTAGAATGAAGCATTTACTTCCAAAAACTTTAAAATAAGATACCTTTGGTTTCTTATTGAAAAGAAGTTCATATGGTGTTATATTCGTTAAATGTCTACTTAAAATCCTATTCAAAATGTAACAAGCAGTAGTGACGCTTCAGCCCAAAAATTTCTTTGTAGTTTACTATCTAAAAGCATAGTTCTTGCACACTCTTAAATTGTCCTATTTTACGCTCTACGACTCCGTTTTATTGTGGAGATCTTAGAAAGGAAAAATTATGAATTATTCCTTTTTTATTATAGAAATTCTCAAAATTTTCATTTTCAAATTCTCCATCGTGATCGCTATGAATAGTTTTGATTTTTAAAGAAAGTTGATTTTGAATTCTTTTTACAAAAGATTTAAATAAATCAAAAGCATCACTTTTATGTTTCAAAAAAATTATCCATGTAAATATAGAATAATCATCTCCAATTACAAAAACATATTTACTATGATTTATTGACTGAATTTGAGATGGACCAAATAGATCTAAATGAAGTAACTCAATAGGTTTTGAAGTTGAAATCGTATCTTTCAATTTAAATGAACTCTTTTAAGTTTTCCTAATTGACAAGCATCACATATACTATCTACTTTAAAATCCATTTTGGGGAGACCTCTTACGAGATTAAGTTTTAAAAGTCTAGATAAAAGTGTGAAATTCAAATGACCAAATCTTTTATGCCAAATCCAAGGGTCACTTGTATTAGCCAAAAGACATAGATTATCATTTGAGATTTTCATGCTGAGAATATAAATATTTTTCTTCCTAATTCCTTTAAAGATAAAATTTATTTTATTATTTTATGACACTTATCCTTTTCAATTTTAATTTTGTTTCCCTTGTCAGATAGTTGACTTATGCTAGTAAGTTATGTTTTAGATTCCTAACTTACAAAACGTAGAAAATAGAAGGAGTTTTAGAGTTACCGACATTGCCGATGCCAATTGCATATCCTTTTGAATTATCTCCAAAGTTGACCAATCCTCTATCTTCATAAATTATGCAATTCGGTATCTCCAGATTACCAGTCATGTGTCTTAAACATCCACTATCAAGTATCCATTTGTTCTTCTTGAGTTGCTCTATTTTTCCATTGAGTGTTGATTCTTCAAAAGCCATATAACACGTCTATTCCTACATAACACACCAATTCGATAGATAACTTGATTTTTTATAATAGCAGTATGCAGACTTATGAGACAATGATGATTTGGACAGTTTTGAACTAGTGTTAACAGAATCTCCAAAAATTCCCATTTTAAACTTTTTCAAAATTAGGTTATGATAACTTTGAAAACCAAAGCTCCGATACCAAATGTAGGAGATTCTGGATCTTAAGTTAAAATTAACACTAGAGAGAGGGGGTGAATAATGTTTAATTAATTTTATGAATCTTTTTGAAATATTTTCAAATTAAATCCAAACAGATGCAATTCACAAACACAAAAACAATCATAGAATCAAAGATAGATGCAAATAGTAAATAAAAGCAGTAAAGGAAAGAAAACACTGGAATTTTATACTAGTTCGGAGTTTCCCTACATCCAGTCCCAAACAATTTCTTGTGCGGATTTATTTTTAAATATAATGTTGATATTACAACCTCGATTTTAAGGCCACGAGATACACCCTCCTGTCTCCAAGTCTAGGACAAACTCTTTTGATTTAACCATGCTACAAGATCACCTAATTGATTTACGGGCTACAGTCACACCCAATTGATTTACAGGCCACAATCACACTATTCCCAATCATACTTTGATAGAGAGAGATTCGATACACTTCTTTGATTACAAATGATCCTCTAACTCTGAATAGCCTAAGATCTTTGAGAGGGAGTGGCAGAGATTCAAACTAGAGATGATCGAGTTTGATTCACTTAGAATTTTGGTAGATTTTTGTTAAAGCATTTGAAATATAAGAGAATATTTGAGTGGAGAAGAAGGAGTGAAGAAATGAGAAAAGCTAACTTAAAATTCGTTAAAAAAAACTGGTATCTATAGAAGAACAATGGTCATGTCCATTCGCGAAGGTTATAACGAATAGACACTTCTTTTGAATAGATTTTGCTTTGAAATGATTTCTATTCTTAAACTTGTCAAAATAATTTCTAAACTTTGTAAACCATATTGAATATAGTTTAAACTTATAAAAGAGTTTTATAAAGTAATCTTAAAATATATAATTTATAATATAAAAGTAATATTAAAAACTAAATATAGATTTCTATAAAATATATTAAAGCTAAAATATCAAAATCAAGAGATTGTTTAAAAAACAAGAGAAGATTTTGAAATTATTATGATTAAAAAATATTTTTTGAATTAAGGCTAAAATATTTAAATTGATAGAGATGACTTTAAAAGGATAGTTTTGAAAAAATAAATCACTTTGAAAATTTCGTGGATTCCATTCCACTAGAGAAGGTCATAGGTTCCATCCCACTAAAGAGGTTATGGGTTCCATCCCACTATTAAAATGAGAAGGTGGATTCCATTCCACAATTAAAATTAGAATAAAGGCTTTAGCGCTATTATGAAGTTTTAACATAAATCTAGACTCGATTGCTTATCTTGATATCTTAAACTCTTGAGCTCTTGATAATCTTGATACTCATGAGTCTTCAGTCTTGATTTCTATAGTCTTGAATCGTTATACTGTACAGTCTTCATTCTCAGTACACACACACACAGATATATATATATATATATATCTTGCATATACATATTTATCTAGACAAGAATATTAGTATTTATATTTTATAACAAGTCCTAAGGTTATTGTCATCAAAACCATCATCTCAGGAACTAACAGTATGTTATGTGCGATGTGTGATGAGTGGATGTGCGATGTATGTTATATGCGATGTGTGATGAGCAGATATATGCGATGTTGAGGTGTGTTGAATGTGATGTGTGCGATGGATGCTTGTTGTGTGTGGTGCGATGTATGTAATGGATGCTTGATGTGTATTGAATGATGTATGATTATATTCATTGTCTTTTGTGTGTTTTGATGTTTGTTGTGCTATGGATCCGTGCAGTTAATGTGCTTAGCGGTTCCACAGCGATGGAGGTGTCAAAATGTTATAGCGGGGATATCGCAGAAAATAGGGGAGGTGCAAATAGGTTCTTTGGATATAAAACTAAATATTTGAAGTTAATTTATTCTCATTCTCACATTATTTATGTAGAAAAAAGAAATATTGTTTAAATCCTACATAAAAAAATCAAAGAATATCATTATTTATGCACTCAAGCATTGATGACTGTAATATATTTCTAACTTATATTGAGCATTTACACCTTAAAATTAGGTCGTTATCATAACTTCATTGATTTGGTTCGAAAGAGAACTAGTCAAATCAACATTTTTATATTAAATTTGCTGAAGCGGGTGCTAAAAATCCTTGATTTAGCGGGTCAGACGAAAAATAACGGAGCTTAAAGTGGATCTACTATTTAATAGCACTACATTGAAAAAGTGTAGCAGTCGAAGAGTGTTATGCATTGTAGCAGGGTTTTTATGGTGCTTTAACTACATAGTTATGAATGTTGTTCGATGTGTTGTGGATATCTTATTATTCTTTTGGTTAGATTTCTTTAAGGTGTCGTGTATATGTTATTCCTTAAGATATCATTTTTGTATTCACCATTGAATCTAGACATGGTCTCACCCGTTTTGTTATTTATATAATTGTCGGGTTAGTCCGAGACATTACAGGTTCAAGGACGAGGTGGCCTGCTTTTAATAATTGGGCATAAAGGAGGTTAGTTATTAAATACATTGTAGAGTGTAGTATTATTTTGTATATTTATGGCTACATGTATTTATGTGATGTAGAGATATATATATATATTGGACATGTATGTATATTTATGATGATAGTGGGTATTTGGCTATTTTTGTAGACCTACTTAGACTTGTGTATATTTTATATTATATGATATCTCTGCGTTGATGACTCCATGTTCTCTGTGATTTATTTTATGTTACGTATTGTTCTATCCTCGAAAACCACATGTGTTCATACTTTGTACTGAGACTGTCTATGTCAAGGTTAGCGATTTTTATATTATGAGATGTATTCAATGTTGGTCTAATGGAATGTTCACGCGTGTATCACCCATATCGCCTCATTCTCCATGTTACTCGACATTATTTATAGCGATCCGAAAATCCCAACACTTCATCTTCGAATATCTTATAATGTTTGACTTAGAAATAAGTGTTATAAATATGATTTTATAATCTTATTAGATATCATTTAATTAACGAACAATGATAAGAATCTTATCGATTTTTCTTCAAAGAATAAATTTTTTTACAAAAATATATTCTTTGAAGAAAAATCGATAATGTGACAGAAAACCGATTTATTGGTAAAAAAAATCAATCGATATAATTGTTCGAACTCTTATGCACTTGTCTAATGATAAAATGAATACACTAGCAACTAATTAATACACTCTCCTCTTCATAAAGATGGAAGGTTCTAGAAGCTTCCATATGGATAAGAGATATTATCATGAGAGGGGTATAATGGTGATTAGCACAAAGAAGAAGTGATGTAAAGGAGAAATGATGAGAGATGAGTCTTTCATGGCATGAAAGGGGGTGAATGAAAGATTAAAGAGCACCATTCATTGCCTATATAAGGAGAGGCACACCCTTGTATATTATTCAAAAATTCACAAAACTTAAAGTAAGCAAATCCATGGCTTCTCTTCTTCTTCTAAATTTCCAAAAGAAAAATAATTACAAATCAAATCCGAGTCAACTCAAATTTAGAGTGAAGCCTTTGGAGAATATTAGAACACCTTCCACCATATACAAACATAAATAAACAAAGCCATGCTCTTCCCATATGCATAGGCCATGAGCATCCTAAGGGGTTTGGAGGTAAAAGCAAGTGAAAAGAGGAGGAAGGAGGAAGGAAAAGTGGTTACAAGGTGGAGGCTTGACTTGGGTGCTTGGATCTTGGCTATTATTGGGTGGAGGTTTGATTTGGTTGCTTGGATTTTGGTTGTTGTTGGTTACATTTGAGTTAACACACCTCTTTGAATGGAAAATATAACATATATATGTTGTGTTTAAGTTGTTGAATTTTTATTGGCATTGTTAAAAACATTGGTTTGATTCTTGCTTTGAAACAAGAAGCATATGTGATCCATATGCATGGACTTGGAATGGAATTGTGACAAGACCTTGGAACAAAGCACATAGATGAAAGATGGACTTTGGTTTAGATTTCTTTCGGACTAGAGAGTGCACTTATAGAGATTGTCGCTATAGATGTAGTTCGGAATTGCCTTATTTTCAGCGATTTCTACGGAACTTTGTAGTGAGAACCTTAGGGGTTTCTCGTCATATTTATAATATTTTATATGTACTTTTATTCTATTAAAATCTTGAGTAGTAAAAAGCTAAGTAACATCTCGAAAAGTGGTCAAAAGTTCACTTGTGCAAAACTGCACCGTTTAGCCTTGATTTTTGGACTTTAAAGGTTTGAAAAAATATTTAAATTTAAGTATTATGTTTCATTATTTTTACAAGTGTATGATAACTCATATTTTAGTATTCCAAAATTGGTTTGAGATATTTATAAATTTTTAAGAATTAGTTATGAATTCTAAGGAGAGGATTTTATAATACAAACTCGTTTTTCCAAGTTTAAGGAAATTGTAAAGTTGTTATTTTCAAGTAATATTTCGAGCAAATGTTTTAAAACCTATTATAAGTATCATAAAGTAATTTAAAAGCATTTTTATGTATACATAGTTTTTAGAAAATATGTTGAATATATGGTTAATTATTTAATTACTTATTTGAAAAGTAATTAAATACACTTAACACTAAAAGCCGACGAAGTAAGACTTATCTATTTGTGAGAGTTAAGGTTGATGTTCGAGTAGAGATGGAGCAATAGTGCTCTAACATATCGGCTTCCCTCTTGACCGAGGAATAGTAAGTTGGAAAAGGTTGGAAACGTGTTGATCGTGTTGATTTCTTACTTGTTTATGGAAATCATTATACTATGCTTAACACTAAAAGCCAACGAGGTAGGCTTATTTATTTGTGAGGTTTAAGAATGAAGTGTTTAGGCAAGGTTTTGATGCAACAAGTTCTCTAACTTAACTGGCTTCACTCTTGGGTGATGAATAACTAGGATGGAATATCGAAAATGAGTTAAGTGTACGAATACTAGATAATCGATTAGTCGATTATCAAACTTGACCTAATATTAACTTAAGAAGTAATTGAAAGGCTTTGCGATTTCATATCAAAAAGAACCCTCAGGGAGGATATTGGTATGAAATGTCTCTAGCTTTCTCTTACCTTAGAAAGAACTGGAATTGAGTTTATTGGAAATTCATCGAATAAGTTTTGGAGCGACCGAGGTCAGTAGGTGTTTTACTTATCAAATACCACTTCAAAACTTGTATTTGAGTTGTATATTTTAAAATCCTATGTGAAGGGAAATGTTATGGAGTTGAACTGTCAATCTTAAGGTTAAGTCCAAGGGAGGGGTCGGCGTTAACATTTCAAATGATTCTATCTTTTGAGACGGTCTATTTTGTGAAGTATCCCAAGAGAGAGGACATCATTAGCATTCGTTGGAAGACTTATGTAGAAATCTATATAGAGACTCGAGATCTGTTCAAGATGCTCAAATCCATATTGTGATTCATGATCTATTCGAGATGATGGAATTCATTTGGAGATTCATGCTCTGTTAGAGCGATAAAGACTCGAGTGAGAGATGTCGAATGTAGCCTCGACATCAAAAATGACTAAAACTAGAGATAGGATGCATAGCCAAAGGAACGTAAAATTTTAGCAATCCTAAGGGTGCAAGCGACTCCATCTATTATTATTTATAGACATGCATGTGGGAGTTATGCATGCACAAACACAAGTCTTCTTGACGTGGGCCAGTAATGTATTTCCTATAGTACATTCCTTAAAGATGTACATTGCCGAGAAGGATATCTTTAATTCTTGTGAAAGAATTCGGATTCGGCTTCATCCGAGGAGATCACCATCGACAATCCATTATGCGATTGCATCTTATCGGTATTGATTGTATACCTATTATTATTATGGCGTTCAGACAATGGCTATTTGGGTTGATTTATGTGCTACCCTCTAGACGTTATCTAACATATCACTATATGTTAAACTTAATGAATGGTTGGTTTCATTTAAGGGGAAAACTATTATGATAATCTATATGGTCTCAAAAAGTTGCTATTATATATTACTCTTATTTATTGAGTTTCTCATGTTAGTTTACCGGACCGATCTGGGTGTTATTTTCTTATAATACTCAGGCCAGCCCCGTGTATGTTTAAAGATTTAGCTTTCGATGCTTGAAGCTTATGGAGAAGAGCTGGATGACTACCTTCCGTAGTATTCTTATTTCCACTGCATTTCTGTATTGTATATATATCAGCATTGTAAGGATAGGCGGTTATAACTATCCAGGCTGATGATAGTACTTAGGTTTTAGTAACCCTGATATTTCTATATTCATTGTAACCATTTGTATTGTTCCTTTGATATTATACATTATTGTTCCATTGCGAGATTATAATGTTGTGTTCTCTCTTTCTTGTTCAATTCTTTTTTTATTTTACCCTAACATTTTATCTTTTCGGTACTTGGGTGGTTGGCATACAAATACCGTGGATGTTTTTAGCGCCAACAATCGAGGGTCGGAAGTCGGGTCTTTACGTTTGGTATTAGAGCTCAAGGTTGAGAGAACACCTTAGCTTTGGTTTGGTATAGCTCATTAGAGATAGGGTAAGTGACATGCTAAATTGAGTCGAGTGCATTATACATTGTGAGCATATTTGTGTTTTTAAAACTAGACTTTTAAAATTATTCCTTATAAGTACCTCTTTCTTCGAAACCCTCTCTTTGGAGTAACTCTATCCATTAGTTTCCTAAAGCTATTCCGCTTTGATTAGGTAGTAAGAACTATGAGCACCAAAGCTGCCAATGATAGAGGTGGTCGGGGTAGTACTATCACGAATGGCGGGAATTGAGCACCAAGGAATGCTGCTCCAGTGGAGGAACTAAAGGTGAATGTCATAGAGGAGGTCATGCAAGTAAGGCCTTGGATGATTTTTTCTTCGCTCTGCCATGATTATGAGAGACTCGGGGTTAGAGGTTTAGTGGCATGGAGACTATTATAGAAGTTCAGTCTTGGGTCAGACTATGCGATCGGATGTTTAAAGATATGGAGCTAGAGAATGCAACGAAGCAAAAGTTAGCATCTCGACATTCGATAGATGCAGCTATGTACTATGGAGTTCTATTACAACCGATGTTCAAGAGATCAATTTATCTTGGACCCAATTCAAATATGAATTTGAGGTGAAGTTTGTTTGAAAGTTGGAAAGACCTTGTTATTTAGGCGCTTCTTGGATCTGAAGTAGGGGGCCATAACCGTGGCGAAGCATGAGAATCGGTTCATTGTATTGTCTCCGTTTGGGTTGGGGTTAGTAGACACACCGCTGAAAAAGAATGAGACGTTCATTGTGAGTATGGGCCCTAAGTTCCAAAGGGATATGACAAATCACATCATAGGATCTTTTCTTGGTTTGGTGAATGTGGCTTTAAGATGAGAGCTTAGCGATGAAGCCATCTATTTCTCCACCAGCTGGGGATAACAAGCAGAAGTTTCAACCGCTGAGAGATATCTGCAGTGTAATTTGCTATAAGTGTATGCAGAAGGGACACTTTGCTTGGAGTTGTAAGTCGAGAAAGATGGTCAGGTGGCTAGAGCTCAGGTAGCGAAAGCACTGATTGAAATTTTTTTGGAGCTTGAGGCAAAGTTTGCACCGAAAGGTTATCACGGTTGCCATTTGCCTGGTCATTTTATTAGAGATTGTCTTATGCTCAAGAAAGGGGAGCATCCTAGGGTATTAGTTGTTTTTGCAGGTGAGAAGGGAAAGCGGATTCTTGAGGGTATACTATATGTTTATGGCTTTCTTATTCACGTTTGTTTGACTCTAGCGCTTCTCATAGTTTAGTATACTGTAACCTTGATTGTTTATCCACGCTTGACATGTTAATAATATTGACTATTGTTTGTTGTTAAGTTGTGCTCGACCTGTTTATGAGCATTTTTACCTTTCTACATTATGGGTTGGGTAGATAGTAATTGTGGATACATTGAAACGAACACCTTATGAATTAAGTTTTATGATTTAACTATAAGGCGTTTGGTGATAATGTTGGGTTAAAAGTTAAAATTTCATAAAAGATGTTTACTATAATCAAAAGGAAAGATATGATATTTGTGAAAGGATTTATATAAAAAAGTAATTTTATACAAGAATGGTTTATAAAATGTGGTTTATAAATGAAATGATTTAAACAGAGAATTTGAGAGCTTAAATCCCGGTATCTTTGAAAATGTTTTTAAAGACTTTAGAGGAAATAATATTAGTATTTGGAAAGTAAATATGTGAGAATTAGTTTATATCAGATACTTAGTATCATAATAGGAAGTATTTGATACCGCTTTGGAATGATTTTTTTAAGTACCAAGAGTACGGTTTGGATGTACTGAACTCACATTTATAGCTTGAAAATAATTTCGGAGATGATTGTAGCATCATCAGCATTCATTTTTGAATTTCTAAGTGTGGGATGCTACAAAGTTGTTTTGATAAAATAGATATTGATTTAAATTTCGAAAGTATGATTTAGTATACGAAAGTTATATGTATATATTATTTCAAAATGATTTGAAATGAGAACCGGTGTTTAGTTCTAAAGCTTTCTTATTAAGTTATTTCATGGACACATGTAGCCTATGCATTAGGAAAGTATGGTATGTGCAACATGATATAATATGTTGTTTGCTAGTTTTCAATTGTTAAAATAAGTGAATTTTTTTATGGTTTTGGATAGTGGGGAACTTTCAGATTTTATAGAACTTGAAGTTAAAGTGTTTTTAAAATATAAAGTTGAGTTATATAACACTTAAATTTGAAAAGGTAGCAAGTTAAAAAAATTTTAAATTATAGATCATCCTTGTTAAGTAAAACGAATTTGATGTTTGTATATACTCTTAAGATGCAATGGAGTATTACATGAGTATGAAATTAAATTATTAAATATGGATAAACTTGAAATTAGGTTTTTATGAAATGATTCATTAGTATATAATGACATACAAATTGTATAAATGAAGGTGATTAAAAAGGAATTGGGGTAGTTAAGAAAACAAAATACATAAGTTGTACGTAGATCGTTTTATTTGCATGACTATTCTTGATCCAACATTCGAGTACATGCTTTCGAGGTGGTTTACATTAGCCCGAATAAGAACATTTCACTCGATTTTTGATAGTGAACACTTGATATGGATTCATGATACGACTGCAATGTTTTCTATGATAGTATATGGATACACAAGGAGAATAGAGGTTTCTAATCAAGGAACCAAATCAGAGTCCGCACTAGAGAGGGCAAGTGATCTATACTAGTTTCGATGTAAAATCTATGTGATCAAGCAAGCGATCAGATCATATGTTACATGTGGATGGTTTATGTGCATCGTATGGACTTTAGTACATTTGTATACCATGTTTGTTGGCTTATGAAGAGTTTAGGAAATGACTATTCGATTTGTGGTAGCATGAATAATTGTTTAAGTAGTTGTTTAGTGTAAGGTATTCTCAGTGGATTGTTTATTGTCCTTGGACGATGGGAGAGTTTTTGAACCTCAACAAACCACGAGGTTTGTTTTGCTAGTGGGTGTTGATGTTATTAAAGTATTTATGTGCTTGTTCCTTTTTTAAGGTTAGAAGTACCATGGAGCAAGGATGCTTGGGATGATACAAAGAAGACGGAGGATAGTTTGAAGGAGACCCATCTGGAGTTGCTTGTGGACTGTGATTCCTTCTAATCTTAATATTGTATATTTTTTGCAGTGTACTCACCATTTGAGGTGGAGTCGCTTAGTATGCATTTTGGTTTGCACTTTAGTTTCTGTATGTAGTTTCAGCAGAACTCTATATATGTATCTTATTTCTTCTATCTCCTTTTATTACCTATTTGAATTTCAAGGACGAAATATTCCAAGTGGGGGAGAATATAATACCTGAAAATTTGAACACTTCTTCGAATATCATAACGTTTTGAAATATAATTAAGTGTTATAAATATTATTTTTTAACCTTGTTATACATCATTTAATCAATGAATAATGATAAGAATTTTTTTTTACAGTTGTTTATAAAAATATATTCTTCAAAGAAAATCGATAATGTGACCAAAAATCAATTTATCGGTAAACATTTTTTCAATCAATATAAGTTGTTTGAACTTTTGTGCACTTATCAATGATCAAATGAAAACATTAGCAATTAATTAACACACTCTTCTCTTTATAAAACATGGAAGGTTCTAGAAGCTTCCATATGGATACGATGTATTATCATGAGAAGGATATAATAGTAATTAGCATAAAGGAGAATTAATGTAAAGGAGAAGTGATGTAAAGGAGAAGTGATGGAAGATGAGTCTACCATGGCATGAAGGAGGGTGAATGCAAGCTTAATGAAAACCATTCATTTCCCATATAAGGAGAGGTACACCATTGTAGATTATTCACAAATTCATAAAGCTTAAAGTAAGCAAATCCATTGATTCTTCTTCTTCATAATTTCCTAAAATGAAATAATTGAAAATAACCACAAATTTGGAGTGAAGCCTTGGGATAATACTAGAACACCTTCCACCATGTCAAAACTTGAAGAAATAAAGCCATGCTCTTCCCACACGCGTAGGCCGTGGGCATTTTGAGGGGTTTGGAGGCAAAAGCAAGTGAAAAGAGGAGGAAGGAAAGGTGGTTACAAGGTGGATGTTTGACTTGGGTGCTTGGATTTTGGTAGTTGTTGGGTTAAAGGTGAGTTAACACATCTCTTTGAATAGAAAATATAACACACACACACACACACACAGATATATATATATATATATATATATAGTGTTTTGATTATGTTTAAGTGTTGAATTATTATTGACATTGTTAAAAACATTGGTTTGATTCTTGTTTTGAAAACAACAAACATATGTGATCCATATGTATGGACTTGGAATAGACCTGAATGGACTTGTATGTCTTATGACAAGACCTTGGAATAAAGCACATAGGTTAAGATGGACTTTGGTATAGGTCGGACTCGGATTTGAAAGTGCAATTATAGCGATAATCGTTATAAATGCAGTTTGGAATTGTCTTGTTTTCGGCAATTTCTATGAAACTTTGTATAGAGATCCTTAGAGAGTTCTCACCATATTTATAATGTTTTATATGTATGCTTATTGCTATTAAAATCTTGGATGGTAAAAAGTTAAGTAAGATCTCGAAAAGTGGTCGAAACTTCACTTGTGCAAACCTGCCCCGTTTAGCCTTGATTTTTGGACTTTAAAGGTTTGAAAATATATTTAAGTTTAAGTATTTTGTTTCATTCTTTTTGCAAGTGTTTAAGAAATCATATCATAGTATTTCAAAAGTGGTTTGAGATATTTATGAATTTTAAAAAATTAGTTGTGGATTTTTAAAGAAGAGGAGTTTATAGTAAAAACTTGTTCTTTCAAGTTTTTAAGGAAATTGTGAATTTGTTAGTTTCAAGTAATATTTTTAAAAAAATATTTTTAAACCAATTATAAGTATTACAAAATATTTTAAAATCATTTTTAAGTATATATAGTTTTTAGAAAATATTTTGACTATTTTATATCTATGTAATAAATATCTTTTTACTTGTTTATTTACATATCAAGTTTTGGTAAATAAATTACTATACTTATATATCATTTTTAAAAAGAATATGAAAAGTATAAACAAAAGGTTTAGAAAGAGGATAGAGTTTCTTAATGGCCAAATGGTTAATTATTTAATAACTTACTTGAAAAATAAATAACTATGCTTAACACTAAAAGCCGACGAAATAAGACTTACCTATTTGTGAGAGTTAAGATTGATGTTCGAGTAGAGATGGAGAAATATAGCTCTAACCTACTGGCTTCCATCTTGACTGAGGAATGGTAATTTGGAAAAGGTCGGAAACATGTTAATCGTGTTGATTTCTTACTTGTTTATGGAAATTATTAATACTGTCTTAATATTAAAAGCTGATCAGGTAGACTTATTTATATGTGAGATTTAAGAATGAAGTGTCTAGGCAAGACTTTGGTGCAACCAGTGCTCTAACTTACCTGGGTTCACTCTTGGATGAGGAATATTTAAATTGGAAGGTCGGAAATGAGTTAAGTGTATGAATATTGATTTGTATAAGCAATTGTTTTGACTAGATAATCGATTAGTCGATTATCGAACTTGGCCTAATATTAACTTAAGAAGAAATCGAAAGGTTTTTGGATTTCATACTGATAAGGACCCCTGGGGAAGAATATTGGTACGAAATGTCTTTAGCTTTCCTTATTTTAGAAAGAATCAGAATTGAATTTATTGAAAATTCATCGAATTTTTTTTAGAGAGACTGGGATTGGTAAATGTTTACTTATCAAATACCACTTCAAAACTAGTGTATGATTTCCATGTTTTAGAAACGGTTGTGAAGTGAAATGTTATAAACTTGAACTATCAACCCTAAGGTTAATTCAAAGGGAGAGGTTAACGTTAGCATTTCAAACAATGCTATCCTGTGTGACTGTCTATCTTATGGAGTATTCCAAGACAGAGGACAGCATTAGCATTCATCAGAAGACTTATGTGGGAATCTATATGAAGATTTGAGATATGTTCAAGATGCTCGAATCCATGTAATGATTCATGATCTATTCGAGATGATGGAATCCATTTGGGGATTTGTCTTCTGATTGAGTTATGAAGGCTCGAGTGAGAGATGCTGAATGCAGCCTGGACATTAAAAATGACTAAAACCAGAGATAGGATGCATAACGAAAGGGAACATAGCATTCTAGCGATCCCAAGGGTATATACGACTCCATCTAGTATTACTTACTGATATGCATGCGGGAGCGATGCATTCGGAACCACGAGCGTTTTGGACGTGGACCAGTTTGTATTTCTTATAGTACATTCCTTAGAGATGTATGTTGTTCAAAAGGATATCTCTGATCCTTGTGCAGGAGTTCGGATTCAGCTTGATCCAACGAGATCTCCATGGAAAATTCATTATGTGAATGCAGCTTAGGTATCGATTGTATACCACCTATTGTTTTAGCGTTCACATAGCAGCTATTTGATATGATTTATGTGTCACACTCTAGACATTATCTATCATATCACTATGTCGAACTTAATGAATGGTTGGTTTCATTTGAGGGAAAAATCGTTACGGTAATCCGTATGGTCTCAAAAAGGTGTTATTATATGTCACCTTTATTACTTGAGTTTCTCACACTGGTGTATTAGACTGAGCCGGGTGTTATCTATTACTTATATCTAAAGCAGGAACTAATACCTGATTATGTGGCACTGTTGTGTGATCTCATTTCAAAATACTCGATTCATGTTTCCTCTACACGTTTTTTTAATGAACCATAACTAATTCTTTCCCACTATCTCTTCCTATTTTTTCTCCCTTTCTAACCATTTCAACTGCATTGATTTTGTTTCAATTTATCACCGTCTTCAAATGGCGAATTTGGTACTTCAACTTTACATTTATTTTCTTTTCGTAATCCGTACCCAAAATTCCACGGATTATGTGTATTCTCCATTCCTTATATCCTCCATCTCGGCAATAAATTGCATCGTTTCATCTGTCACTGAATTTTTGTTTTTTTCAGATCCATTTTATGCTCAGATCCATAGACCACTTGCGAGTAAATTATCTTTATTTTTCTTACCTACTGTGTTGCATTGAAGTTAAACCATTATTATCATTTATTTGTAACCTTACATTTGTATGTGTGCACTTTAGATCTGATGTTTTAGGTCAGTTTATGTCTTTAATTGGAAAAAAATGGTCGTAATCTTGGGTAGCTCGATTCTTCATTGCAATCGAGGTATTCATCTGCGTTATCGCAATAGTGCTATCACCATTATGTTCTCCATCCATCCCTCCCTCTCTAAAAATGGACGTGAATGTGGAAATATTATTTTAAATGACCGTATTTTCTTTGTTTTAACCGAGCGATGGATGATTAAATTTATGTAACTGTGTTCTTTGATAGTGTCGATCAATGTCTATGATTTAGATATTAGAGATCGGGAAATTTGCACTGATTATTTGCTATTCAAATTAATTTAAGCGATATTTGATTCATTCGTATCACAAACTAGGTACTGTATATGATTTTTTTCTTACTAATTCTAAACTTTACTCTCAGTTGGAGTGATTCGGTTTACAATTTGAATTTTTGATTGATATAATAACTTTATTTTTAGGTTTACAATTTGAATTTTTGATTGATATAATAACTCTATTTTTTAAATTAATTTTTGATTGATGATAAGAGTTTCTTTATTTGCAACTTACATGCTAATGTCTTTACAATCTTCATCAGAGAATCTGAGAATGAAGAAGATCGTACCTATGATAGTGCAACTCTCTTCGCTCTAATCGAGGTATTATTTAAATTCAACTAATATTTTTTGTTGAAAACTCCCTCTCTTATTATGTTCTGATCAGCAATGAAACATTCCCGTTCTTCCCATAAACAAGGTATACATAGGAATAATCAACGCACAAAAATATAAATAAAAAATAGGATTCCCATTAGTATAAATGTTTTGTTATTATTGCCTGTCCAACATGGGTTTTCCTACCAGTTAATAGTCGAAAAGTATCATCCTTCTACCCAAATCATAAATCCGTGCTACAATCAATTTCAGTTTCCATTTTTACATTGGTTTATATAATCCTATATGATGGAGGATATCGTACTCAGTTGCATATGGTATGATTTGACCTGCTATCCGACGAATCACAGTCATACGCATTGCAATGTCCCCTTATACTCATACCTCAGTGTCTTTCCCAATATAGGCATAAACCGGTACCAAAATAGTATTGGAATATGCTACCATTAAATCATGTAGAAAATGTAATTTGCTGTTAGTACAAATTAGGTAACCTGAAGTATTCGAGTGTGGGCTATCAATCGAGTTGCATTTAACTATTAGTTTGCAATTGATGAGTACCCTTTTCCTGCAAGTAAAATCAATAACATGTACATGGTTCTCTTGGCCGGAATCTCTCTGCAACTATTATAACCAGAAGGTGGTTAGCGTACGTATTTTTTTACCGTTACAACTGCACATCTACGGTTGTACAAGTTAACTTTTTACATATGAATTATGGTAATTTATGCAACTGGATGACTATGTATTATATTTCATTTTTTATTCCTTCTGCAGACCACAAGGAATGAGTGTCACCTTCCATAGATTTGCCACTTTAATGTCACATGGTTTTTTGTACCATTCACCAACCAATCTTTACCAGCTAATAAAAAATAGCTAATGTAACTAGTTAGTTTGCTCTTCTACCCACTATTAACATCATTGTCAATTGTTGTTTGTCGTAACAAGTTTGTGAAAAAATATTATATCACTATGACATTCCACAAGTAAATGAACGATTTTACAAATACTTTCTTTTATAAGAAAATAAATATGTTATATTAATAAAAGTTAACATTTACCTCTGATTTGAATGTTGTATTTTGGTTGACAGTTTCGCTTTTTTAACCTTCCTCTACCTCTTGCAGATTATATTTTGCCAAACATTTCAATTCTATTCCACGCTCATTCGTACATGCGACAATAGTATCACACGCACACATAAATGCCAACTCTCGGTAAATAAAATTAAATAATTCTATCCACATTTTGCTGCTCTGCAATTAAATTTCACACAACTGGATTTCCATACTTATTTTTCCACTCAATTTATAATCAGTTATTGTTGTTATGGCTTACCTGAAAATTTTACTCTAGATATGGAGGGCTGCATGGACAAATTGCAAACTGACGTTGGCGTTGTAAAGAGTTAAAAATAAATTGTACAACGAGTTAGATGAGATGCAGCACATGCTGTCATGAGATTATGGATCTATCACTATAGAAAGTTTATTCCTTCCTATGCAAATGCTATCAGGAACATGCTAAGTAATTTTTACGCATTGACCATGCACATCGTCGATAAAATGAGCTACTTTTTTATTGAATAAATTAACAGATTTGTCTTTTAATAAATAATTCAACTAGCCATGATTTATTTATTGTTCTTTGGTAAAGTCTGTCGGTTGGGATTTATTTACCAAGACCCATTTTCGCACATAGCCAGCTTTATGTAGTTATTTCCATAACAATGTCAAACATAGGTCTGAAAACACTACTTGGGCAAAGACACAGGGTTTTCACAAATACACCTAAAATATTGCGTGCAAGGAGGTTCTGATCAAAAATCCTGTAGGTATGAAGTACTTCATATACAACTTATATTTCTAAAAAAATTAATTTTAATTTTCCTTACCTCATTCAGACCACTGTTTTTCACTTATTTTTGTGGTCCAGTGGTACAGGGAACAACTGAAGTTGGTGAGGCTCCTTATTGAAAAAAAAATTATGCTCACCACAACTAATTTACACACTGGTATGAAAATATTCCATCCATCAACATCAAGGTGCATAAATGATCAGCATATATTTTTGTCACAAATTCATGCAAAACCTGTAATCCTTGGAACCACTAATTGAATAAATTATATAAAACAGTAAGCGGTAACGACATGCTATTTCATTTACCTTGATTTCACTGACTTATTACATAGCATCTCCTTTAGCCAATAATTGGAAAGTTACTAAACTATGCACTAATTTGGTTTATTGCTCTGTGTTTTCTACTATTCAGATTAATGAAATTGTTGATTGTATACGTATGTTTCTTATTATCTAATCCCTGTTGCAGGTAGGCATATTACTTACAACATTGCTTCTCACTGCTCCTTTCACCGACACACAGTATTTTATTTGAACAGGTTGCTTGAAATGTAATACTGATAAACATTGTTAATTTGCTTATTTGAATTTAGGTTTCAACTGCTGATAGTGCTGTTGTGTGCAATGATATAACAGTGCTCACTTTAGCTTCCTGAATAATATGTACCTGGGGAAAATTGAGCATGAGTAATTGAGTATGTTATGTTAAGAAAAGCAAGCAATTAACTCCATATTGGGTATGAAATGTTAAACTGGTGTATTTGTACATTTTTCCATTTTGGATTTTGTGTTGACCTACTGCACTTAGTATCAGAGATTTAGTTCTTATATGAGTAATGAACTTGAACCAGTCTATCATCAATTATGTAATTGTTGTCACCCAAACAGCTCATGCAGTACCCTTATATTTGTAGTTTAACGTCAGTGTTTGTTCAAGCCATACAGAAACATGAACTAATTGCACAAAATAGCTCATTATATTGTTGGCAATCCTTAACACATTTATCTATCCACTTATAGTGGGTCTTTGATTAATCCTTAACTATGAACCAACAACTGTCCGTGTGCGTAGCACGGGCCACTCACTAGTTTTCTTATAATGTTCGGGTCAATTCCATGTATGTTTCTAGATTTAGCTTTAGATGCTTGGAGCTTATGGAGAAGAGCTGGATGATTACCTTCCAAAGTATTCTTATTTCCGCTGCATTTTTGTATTGTACATATCAGCATTGTGAGGACATACAATTATAACTGTCCAGGTTGGTGATAATACTTAGGTTTTAGTAGCTCTGATGTTTTTATATTCATAGTAACTCTTTGTATTGTTCCTTTGATATTATATATTATCATTCCGTTGTGAAATTCTAATGTTATGTTCTTCCTTTTTTATTGTATTCTATTGTTTTATTTCACCCTAACGTTCTGTCTTTCCGGCACTTGGGTGCTCAGTGCACGAATAGCATGGATGTATATGGTCTCGACATTCCAGGGTCGAAAAGTTAGGTCATCACAGTATTACTCAATAATACTCTTGGCTAATATGGGTATAAGGTGGGAAGTTACATCATTTATGTGAAACCTAATTTATAATCATTATTAAGATACACATTTGTAATTATATTTTGTGCATGTTTTGTTCTCATCGTTACTATAAATATCTAGAGTTTGTTCAATGATCAAGAACTCCTATAATACATGTAGTGATTGGTAGTACAATTTCAAAGTCCTTGATTCAATTTGATAACATCTACCAATGAATTGTTTTATTCAAATCAGAGCTTTGACATTAAGTTGACTGCCAATTATGGTGATGCTAACATTCTACAATGAAGTAGACGAATCCTTTCTTAAGTACTATTTCACTATAAGTAATTCAATGTGCATCCATCTATAGTCATGACATGATCATGATGTTATGTGATTGACATTGATCGAAGTACAGTTTTGTTTAGTAAGTTCAATAATACTATCAAGCCCAGAGACTATTACATGTCGTTAGATGAGATCTTCTATTTGAACATAGTTGCATTAATCTATTGTGGGAAACTCTAACTAGAGATCACACAAATCAAAACCCCAAATCACAGCGGAAAACAAGATCATGGAAAGAAGTGAAAAAACAACCAATCAATGTCTCAATCTCAATCCAATATCTATGACCAATCACAATTTCCAAACAAGCAATATATAATCAAATCAATAACGATTAAACAAATCATACATCAATTTATAGTGGTTCCACTAACTCTTGCTAGTGTACGTCCACTTTGAAGTGAGAGTTTTTATTAATACCAATGAGAAGATTACAAGAGATTGATTACAATGATCAAAATTCTAATAGAACTTATTTGTAGAGAAGAGAATTGAAGAAAATCAGGTTTTGATAAACCCTAATTAATAGAGGCTTGAACCCTTGTTTTCACTTTTTCGTCGCCCCATATCTGAATCCAAAAAATAGCATATATAGAAGAATATTAAACCTAGGCAAGATTCCAAAATTGCCCCTTTGAATATCACAAATCTTCGCACCAAAGCCGGATCAAAATATAGGCAGAAAGTCGTCACAGACGTCTGTCACAAGTGACGGACATCTACCATAGGTCTTGGGAAAAATTCCTTGACATCACAGACGTCTATTATAAAGTGACAGATATCTATCCAAACTCTCGGGTTCCAAACCCTATAGTCACAGACGTCTGTCACTTTATGACAGACGTCTGTCGCCTGATGCTGGCCATAGCATACCCCTTTCATCGCCATATCTTCCTCCTTCGAGCTCTGATTTGCGAATCATTTTCTCTGTCACCAAGCTACTTCCGACCACTTCAATCTCTCTATATAGTATCGCCAAAATTTAACACTCCATCTCGACACTATATCCATATCCAATGTATCATACCATCATCAGCAATCGATAGCGCCAACTACCACCACTTCTACCTTCAACCAAACATGAATGCTTTCCCAATGAGATCGGGCATAGCCACCTCGTATTGCACTCCATCAACAAGCTTAGGCAAAGCCCCACATGCTAATAAAGTGTTGAAAACATCCAAATCCTATCACCGAAGACTAAATTGCCAAGAAGTGTAAACCAACACTCACCAAGAAGATAGAATCACAACCTCTCACCGATACTCTTCCTCATCCATATAACCAAGCTCCTCCTTTAACTATGCCACTCCGTAGCACCTTGCACTTCAACAAGCAAATCAAGTTCGAGCAATACTCGAGCTTTCCAACCGGCAATGCCTTAGTGAACATATCCGCTGCATTATCCTTTTTGTGGAGTTTGCGAAGATGTACTTGCTTATTTTCATCCGTGGCTACTAAAAATGACTCTCTCACTTCAATATTCTTAGTCTGTGAGCTAAACGCCAAATTCTCTGCCAAGTGAATAGCACTCAAGCTATCACATCGAACATCGACACTATCATGCTCAAATTCCAAGTCACACGACAATCGTCTCAAATAAAGCGCCTCATTTGTTGTCTCCACCACGGCTATTAACTCTACCTCCATAGTGGATAAAGCAACCATGGTCTGCAATCTCAATCTCCAGCTTATGGCTGTACCTCCAAGTGTGAAGACATATCTAAAAGTTGATTTTCTTCGATCCCTATCACCGGCATAGTCCGAATCTCAATAACTAACCAACTTGCAATTCTTGCCATCACTACCACAAAAAACAAGACCATAAGATGATGTACATATAAGGTATCTCAATATAAGCTTCACCGCTTCCCACTGTGATTTCCCTAAATTAGCCATATACCGACTAATCATCCCCACGACATTTGTAATAACAGGCATTGTACACACCATATCATACATTAGACTTCCAACCGCACTAGCATATGGCACATTTGCTACATAAGCCTTATCTTTCTCCAAGATAGGCCTTACTCGAAAGCTTCATATGCAAAGTTAAAAGTGTATTTGACGCCTTTGCATTCTCCATGCTAAACCGGCAAAGCACTTTCTCTTTGTACTCCTTTTGAGTTAAGCTCAACTCAAAAATATTTCGATCCCTTTCTGTTTTCATACCCAATATCTTCTTTGCTTCTCCAAGATCCTTCATTTCGAACTCCGATTTCAAATTCAGTTTTAACTTGCTGATTTCATTCTTTTCCTTAGAAGCAATGAGCATGTCGTCCACATACAAGAGTAAATATACCCAATAATCATTTTTCAACTTCTTTAAATATGCACAAGCATCCTTGATGCTTATATCAAAACCATTTTTAAGCATAAAATGATCAAATCTCTTATATCATTGTCTAGGTGATTTCTTTAAACCATATAGTGATTTCTTTAACTTGCAAACCAAATTTGACTCACAATCCACAACAAAACCTTCTGGGTGCTCCATGTAGATGTCTTCATCCAAGTCATCATGCACGAAGATTGTTTTCACATCAAGTTGCTCTAACTCCAAGTTGTGAATAGCAACTACAGCAAGTAATATCCGGATTGAATTATTTTGCATAATTGGTGTGAATATCTCATCATACTCCTTTCCTTTCCTTTGTGCAAACCCCTTAGCCACTAGTTTAGCTTTGTATCTCTCATCGTCCTTCACTTTATATATCCATTTTCACCCAATAGCATGGTTTCCATTAGGAAGTGGAACCAAATCCCAAGTTTGATTCTTCAACAGCGATTTCATCTCTTCCTTCATGGCACAAATCCACTTCGAGCTATCACTCGACTTTATGACGTCATCAAGGTCCGTCGGCTCATCTTAGACTACATGAAGAGCATAGTCCAAACTATCACAAAAGCTAAGATAGTTCTAATCACCATATCTTTCAGGTGACCTTATAGCACGATGACCAACTCGAGTAGCAATACTATCACCTAAACTCCTTTCGGCTCCACCTTGAACCGAATCCTCTCTAAAATTGTGTTCATCAACAACACTACTAGAGGTACCCTGTGGACTAGTGATGCAACATCAACCGCTTCCTCCACGCAAGCATATCCAACTACTCTACTCTCTCTACTCCTTGAACAAAATATGGAAATAACTTCCTTCTCCTTTGATTCACCGTGAACCAAATTCGGAACATCCGATGAACTCTCATTCTACTTGAACAAAGCCGACTCATCAAAATTAACATGACGGGAATTGACAATCTTCTTCATTTTCGGATTCCAAATCCGATAGCCTTTTACTCCGTCTGTATAGCCAAGCAAAATCCTCTTGAAAGTTGTAGGCTTAAGTTTACCATTGTTTGGATCATGCACATAAACCGGACTACCAAACACACGAAGATAACTCAAGTCAATGCTTTTTTTCCTTCCACGCTTCCTCTGGAATTTTGTTACTAATAGCCGAGCACGGAATTCGATTAATAATATGCACCGTAGTGGACAAAGCTTCAGCCCAAGATTCCTTAAACAAAACCGATATCAATCTCAAGCATCGAGCTTTCTTTAGTCGAGCATGGTTCATCCTCTCCACAACACCATTCAACTGCGGATCTCCCAGTGTAGTAAAATGCCTTCGATACCATGATGCTTGCAAAACTTCAAGAATTCTCTGGAAACATACTCCCCGTCATTGTCGAAGTTAGAACCTTCAAAGACTTTCCACTCTCAGTCTCAACAAGAGCTTTCCATGCTTTGAACTTTGAAAATTCCTCCGACTTGGCCTTTATTACATACACCCATACTTTTCGAGAAAGTCATCAATAAAAGAAATATAATAGCGAGCTCCTTCCAAAGAAGCTACTGGTGCTGGTCCCCAAGCATCCGTATGAACATACTCAAGAACCCTTCTCGAATCATGTTTTCCTTAACCGAATGAAACTTTAATTTGCTTCCATATGACACATTCATCGCAAAACTCTAGTTTGTTGAAACTCTCTTCATCGATCATCTCCCTCCTCCAAAGAATATCCAACTCCTCTCCGAGACATGACCAAACCTCAAATGCCACAACCTAATCGCATCCAAGCCATGAGAACTGTCAACTCCCACACAAGTTTCATCTTCTATAGTCACTCCTTGAAGTAAATAAACAACATGAGTCCTAGCACCCTTCATCACCATAAGCGCACCCTTCGAAACCCGCAAGCTATCACTCTAAATAGTGATCTTACAACCTAGAGAATCCAGCTGCCCCAAAGAGATAAGAGACTTTCGAAGTCCCGAAACATAGCATACATTAGTGAGAGTATGAACCACTCTATCAAACATCCGAATTTGCACGAAACCAATGCCTTTCGACTTACAAATAGCACCATTACCATAACAATTGAATTTCCTTCTTTGTCAACATAAGAAGAAAAACAATTCCTATTCGACGTCATATGATAAGACGCCTCCGAATCGAGCACCCATTCACTACCCAAAACATCTAATGCTACCTCCGTTATCACATCTACGTCTTCCTCGTCAACTCCACTCTCCACCGCTATGGATGAAGATGCTACTTCCTACTTTGCCTTCTCCTTGCCCAGATACTCATTCTTCCAATAACTGGGTTTCTTACAAATATAGCGCTTGCCTTTTCTTTCCTTCGACTTTCCACTCCAATTGGGGTTCCTTGATTTAAAACGCCCATGGTTCTCCTTCTTCTATATCTCTCCTTCTCCAAAAATAAACCATGACCACTACTAGCACCACTACTTCCATCGCCTAACTCCTTCATTTGATCCCGCAAATTCTCGCTAAGAAGACCTGTTTTGACATATCTAGAGTTAAAGTACCCGGCTATAAATCAAACTATTTGAGAAACTCGTATAATGGTTTGACAATGAACACAACAATATCATCGTCTTGTGCTCTTCCTCAATCTTCAAATCTACTGCCTTCATTTTCATTAGAAAATCATCAAAGGTATTCAAGTGCGCCTTTACCGAAGTACCTACCTTTATCTTATTGGTAAAGAACGGTTGCAACAAGATCAAACGATCAATTAGTGACTTCTTCGTATACAACTTCTCCAACTTATCACAAATACCCTTAGCAGTAGTCTCACCACTAATTTCGGAGATAACATTCTTCCCCATAGCAAGTTGAAATGTAGTGAATGCCCACTCTTCCATTTCCTCTCTCTCAACTTTCGAGATGTCTACTGGCAACAAATGTGTGTCAAACAGTACCCGATGCACCTGATTCCTCCTTAGAACCGCTTTCATCTTCCATTGCCAGTTTTCAAAATCATTATCATCATTCCACTTGTCTATAACCAATTGTGATCCCGAAGCCATGTACGATCCATGTACATAAGGCACTACACCACTTGGATTTACCGTTGAGGAACTATCTAAGCTATTATCTGATTCCAGCAATTCTACAATCGCCAACCAACACCAAGAGCTCTGATACCAAATGCTGTGGGGAATTCTAACTCGAGACCACTCAAATCAAAACCCAAAACACATCGAAAAGCAAGATCACGGTAAGAAGTGCAAAAACAACCAATCTGTATCTCAATCTCAGTCTCATCCAATATCCAAGACCAATCACAATATCCAAACAAGCAATATATAATCAACGCAATAAGAATAAAATTAACCACATACTGATTTATAGTGGTTACACTAACGTCTTCTTAGTGTACATGCACTTTGAAGAGAGAGTATTTATTAATACCAATGAGAAGAGTACAAGAGATTGATTATAATGATCAAAATTCTAATAGAATTGATTTATGGAGAAGAGAATTGAAGAAAATTAGGTTTTGATAAACCCTAATTAATGGAGGCTTAAACCCTTACTGTCGCTTTTTCGTCGCCCCACATTTGAATCAGAAAATAGGAGAATAAAATACCTAGACAAGATTCCAAAATTGCCCCTTCGAATATCATAAATCTTCACACCAATTCTGGGTCAAAATATAGACAGAAAGTCATCACGAACGTCTGTCACAAGTGAAAGACGTCTGTCATAGGTTTCGGGAAATATTCCCTGACACCATAGACGTCTGTCATAAAGTGACAGACATCTTTCCAAACTCTCGTGTTCCAAAGCCTATAGTTACAGACGTCTGTCACTTTATGACAAACGTTTTTCGTTTGATGCTGGCCACAACATTCCACTTTCATCGCCATATCTTCCTCCTCCGAGCTCCGATTTGTGAACTGCTTTCTCCGTCACCAAGCTACTTCCGACCACTTCAATTTCTTCATATAGTGTCGCCAAAATTTAACATAATCTATATAAGACCATCGTTTAGTCATTCTGTTATTTTCCAAACAACAACAATTATGTAATTCATTGGTGTTCCCAACAGTCATGAGTACACCGTCTATTAGAAGGAGAATATTACATAAATTAGTCACAATAGTTGTATCGATAATTCGATATCTTGTTCTTGATACATCTCGACTAGAAACAATTTAAGGATGAATATTACTCTTAGATTCAAAACTCATATTTATGAGCACAAATGCAATTGTAATCGATACAACATCTTTTCTAGGGATTTTATACTTAAATATGTTTAGTGTGTTCATACCATTATGTATAATGCAATATAACAGATAATAGAAAGAAAAAAAATTAAAAGCATAAGGTTATTTCAAGAGTTAAGTTACAATAATTTTATAATCGTCATTAGAGCACACCCTTAATGTTGTCACTTTTCACTTGCACTTGGGACCAATTTTGAAGCCTCATGTCCGTACCTTCAATCAGTCAACCTAGATTAAACTATGAAAGACCCTTAATGAATAAATTAGCTATGTTACCTTTAGTATCAAATATCTCAATTACTATCTAACCATCACTAATATGCTGGCAGGTCATGTGAAGTTCAAGGAGGATGTGTGTCCACCTCTTATCTAAGAATGATGACTTTGTTCCGGAAGACGCACAAGTGCAAGTGTGAACGTGAAAAATGAGAAATGTTCCTTGACTCATAAAACTGGAAATCTCAGTAGAAAACATTTCAGAACATTTAAGAAGAGCTAATCTTGAGATGCAAGACATTCAATGTTTTTGCATATGTGAACCATAAAGTAATCAGTCTTTTATGTATAAAAATTTCTTTTCAGTGATTACTGTAACTTTTAGAGTCGTTCGGGAGTTTTGCTTCTGCCGATTTTGATTGGATTTGAACGGCTTTGTATTGCAGATATTGTGATAAATCTTATTTGTAATTTTTTTTTCACATCGGTTATTGTTGGTTATAAAACGGATAAAAATTAGTGCAATGTAATTTTGATGACAATTCTCAATTCATCAAATTGGATTGTTTTGTGGCCTCCAAACTTTTCTTTTTCGAATATACCGTATTAATCATATCGAAAACACAAAAGTAGAGAACAAACATAAGATACATACATGTAATATTATTTTAGTAGAAAACTCTTACAACCGGTGTATGTTAAAATCTCAAGTATATATTGACCGGCTATAACAACATTTCGCATAAACCACTCAAAATTATAATCGATCATTGACGGTCATAACCGATACTTTCAAAACCTGGGCATTTTAGACTTAAGGAAAAAGTTGCAGAAAAATTTAGTTTTAGAGACAAGAAGTTTGCTTTTTAGGCTGAAGGACACTTTAGTGTAAATCACAGAATGATATTTGTAACCATCATTTTCTTTTTACACTATCAAATGTCCTTCAGACTAAAAAGCAAATTTGTTGTCCCCGAGACTAAAATTTTTCGCAACTTGTTCCTTGGCCTATTTTCCTACTTAAATTTAAAGCGGTAACCTCTCGTTGTTGACGTGGCCGCTTGAAGATTTCTCATTTCGAAATAACATTCCGCCCTTCTTTCCCTTTCTTTATAACTTATCAACTGCTCCAAACATGTCTACCCCAAAAAAGCCGCATACTCCTTTTCCCTTTTCTCTATCAATTTTTTGGCTTTGCATTTGGACTAATAAATTTCTACCTCAGCTCAACGTACAGGAGAACGCTATAGATCGAAAGAGGGAAAACAAAACCTAATTTGTACATTCACCGATCCTCATTTCTTCGTCAATTAACATCGTCGACGGATTGCCATTAATTGATTCATTCCTATTTCCAGTTCACCCATCATCTAATCGAAATATTCCAATATCCCTCTTCATTATCAGGCCGCATTAATCAACATACCGATTAGCCATCTGAGCCAAATTCGCATATCTACTTGTGGATCGAACACCGAGGTACTAATTTCTTCCAAAAATTAATTGTACCTAAACTCATTCATTATTTCAATCTAATTTTTATAATTTTGATGCAGATGTAAATTTAACGTATATCACTGTGTTTTGTACTTGCCTCATATGCTTCGTTACCGGTCTCAGTTCCTAATCATAAGGACCTTTTGATGTTAACTACCTTTTCCCTGCAATGTAAACCAAAGTTTATAATGCTGTAACCACATGATTATGTCCTGGTTGGAGTAGTTGTTTAGCCAATTTGGTTAGACAATAGTTTTTTCATCTAAACAAATTTTTTCAAACCTGATCTTACAAACATACTCATGTATAATTGATTCTCCTAAAAATTTGTGAAAAAAGGTTTAATTTGTAAGCATGATTACATTACTATCCATGTACTAATGTTTTAGTTTGTGTACTTGCTCATCCAAGTTGTTCAAACAAAAGGCCAAGTTCCAACAAATATTTTCAATCTGTATCTTACATGCATTTATCTGTATGATTAGTTCTACTAAAAAAATTGTGAAAATATGACTTATTTGTTAGCATTAATCTACACCTTTTATCTAAATTCATGGTAGTTGGTTTAGTATGCAATTTTTTAAAGCATTACCCAAAATGTATGATAGTGGAGTGTATGTTTCATCCCAAAACTCAAATTTTACTTCATTTTTTGTCAGGGTTCCACTGGTTACCAAATCTCAAATCCACAATTAGATCTCGCAACCACCTCAAAAGGATCGATTATATTGTCATTCAAGTAATGATTTCATCTCTTGAATAAGATCGAATCAAACATATGTCGTCAATTCTCCAAATTATATATTTGATTCATGTAGCCAATCTTGTGCTTATAAAAAATGATGAATCTTTTTATATAACTGAAGGTAACTAGAAACTGATAAGGTGTGATTAGTTACTTAATAGATAATTTTCTTCTAATAAGATGAATCTTTTGTAACAAATACAGGGTGCATATATGTACTCATGGCTATCTAAGTCCTATATGTGAATGTATACATGTCAGAGTAAACATTACCATGGTAGCATAATGTGTTTTAATGATTTTATACCATATGCTACTTATTGTGTTCTACCATTTGATATTTTCCACCTATATTCAGTAACGATACCTCAAAGGTTTCAAATAACGACCAATTTTTTTCCAACATCTGTTTTACTAACTACATCAGTTTTAACTACTGCTTGACTCTTCCTGTTGATGAACATAGCATATGTCCCTGTCCATATTTCTAACCACTTTCCCAATGCTGTGTTCTAACACAATATCACAACGTCAGCCATGAAAATGTTTAATGCCTATTTTTTTTCTGAATGTTACCAACAACTTTGTTTGCTGTAGGAGAATAGGGCATAGAAGATTGAAAAGATTTTCCAACATCTTTCAAGGATGGAGGCGTTGATTGAGTTTAGGTTGAATAATTGCGATTTGAATAATACTGATACTTTCCTCACTGCTTGTAACAACCCGCATATTTTACAATTATTTAAATGTAGCATCGTTAGTCGGATTAAAGTTCGAAATGCTACTTTTTGTAAACAGTCGAATTAGGACTTAAGACCACTTCTATTGAGTCCAAAATGGCGTTTGCGACCTTTTTGAGTATAAACACCAACATGTTTGGAGTTGACTAGAATTTTAATATTTTATTTAGGGCTTTGGGTTTAGGTTTCAGCCCAATAACCCAACAAGAAAACCCAACTCATCTAATACCCTAACTCCTCAACTCTTCATTCATTCTACTTCTCGTTTCCTAACACTCAAGCTAAAGAGAAAAATGGGGGAAAAGAAAGGAAATCAGAAATTCCTAAGCCCTAGTTCTTTTAGGAAATTCAAGTTCTTGCTCTAAAATTAAAGAGAAGCTTAGGTAAGCATTTTCTTCATCTTCTCCGTCTCAATCTCTCTTCATTTTTCAGAAATTTCTAAACCCTAACTTAGGAAAAACTTCATCTTTGATAATAGATTGAAGATTCTAGAGGTGTATTGAAGAGGAATTGGTCTTACTTTGTTTTAAAGCCTCTTATTTGTTGTCTTTGAGTTTTAAAGGCGAGTTCTTGAACTCACATCTATGTCTATAACTTTCATTGTTGTTAGGTATGAATTCCTAGCATTTATTCCATGTTCATTTGCTTTTGATTTGAATTGATTTGGTGAATTTTCCAATTTTGATGTTTTGAAGCCAAATCTTTAAAGATCCTACCTTGGATGTTTGGACATGTTTTTGGTAGTGTATCAAAGAGCCTATAGGGCTGGGTTGTCGATTGACATAAATTCCTAGCATCATTCGCTCGTTCGATCGCTTCCGGTTTGAATTTTTGCCATCTTTGGGCTAGGTTGATTTTTGCCTAGCAGAAAAATCCAGACGTTTGGAACAAAATCCAAACGTTTGAAAGGGGTCCCTGGAAAGAAAAAAACGGCAGAGCTAAAATTCAAAAGTCTGGAACAAAAATCCAAACGTCTGGAACAAAATCCAGACATCTGGTAGAAAAATCCAGATGTCTGAAATGGTTCTGGAATTAAAAAGAGAAAGGAGAAAACTTGTATATTTTCAGAACCTAGGTTCAGACGTCTCGAAATACCTACCAGACGTCTAGAACTGTCAATTTTGCCTATTTTGGCTGTTTTTGAGTGGATTTTCAATTTTTATCGATTTTTATTGATCCGATTGGTTGTTGTTATTTATTATCGACTTTGATAACTTCTTTTCTGGATTTTTTGCGAATATCCATTTGATTGGATTTGATATCGATTTTTGAGGTTTTAATTCACGTCGTCGAATGTGAATTTTTGTTGATCGATTGTTTTTACAATCGTTTTTTGTGATTTGTCACTTTAACATACAAAGGTTTCTATACTAGTAGTAAATATCCAAACTCTTTCACAAAAATAATTTCAACGTTACTTTTAATACAAAGCTCGCTTTTAAACCATTTTCCAATCTATTAGTATATGCAAACCTTTACCTCATTCGTACGAGAAATCCAATTAAACGGCTTAGCAAAACAAGTGGTATGAAACGCTTGCATTTACTTCGTTGGTTAATTCTTAGACATGTTCGATTGAAACCATATGACAATTTTCGAGTGAAAATCTAAAATTTGTTCGTAAATACTTAAGTTAAGCCAGTGGCTATGAGACATGAAGCTAAACTCATTATTTAATAGCTTAGTGTAATTTACACTTATCGATCAATGATGATCATTTTGTGATTTAGACTAGCGATGTGTAATGTCTCTTTGTTTGGGTGGGGGACTAAACCCCGTTTGTGGAGTTTCGGTTCAAAATTGGTGGGGTAGCGACCCATGGTCTTCGGGCCGTTTGTGAATCTTCGGCTCAAATTTGATGGTTAGCGACCATGGAATAGCGTTCCGTTTGTGATGTACATGTTGGTGAGTTTTCATGCCCCCATTTGTGATAGGCCTTCTTCTTTGTGTTTTCTGTATTTCTAATTGATGATTTCTAGAATTTGTGTTTCACCAATTTTTGTGATTTATATTGATAAGTTTTACCAATATTTATGGTTTGGTGAATATGTTAAAGAATATGACATTCTTTTTGGTGTTTTGAGAAGATTTGAGATATGGTATGATTTTTGTTGTTGTTATATATTTCTGTTATATCTCTCATCCTATCTCATTTTATATGATATTTATAGCTAGATTGATCCGTTTATTATTTTCTTTTTAAATAATACTCGGGTCAGGCCGAGGTATTTCAGGTGCTTCTACTTGACTTCTTATTAGGTCTGTTACTTGACTTTTGGCTAACTACTTTAGCTTAGTAGTTTTTGATTTTATACATTCGTGATAGAGACTTCTTGATGTATACATATTCTTTTGTGATGTAGTGGATCTTATATGACCACTACTTTGATGTACACTTTATGTGTTGTATTCATATTTATTTCCGCCTTAGTGATATGAATATCTGTGAATGATTTTGTGTTATTCTTATTTTATATTTGTTTCCGAAGACCTCATAGCCCCTATGTAGTAGCTTTAAGTTTGTATTGATACGTCGGATTTCCTCTTGAAACGAAATGCATGCAATACTACCTGGCATATCGGTGCTCGCACAAAGCAATTACACAGATGATCACTCCTCAACAACCTTATTCTTCGTGCTAGTCGACAACATTACTCCGTAGTTTTCTTGGCTAGTGTGAGTATAGAGGTGGGGTGTCACAGCTTGATATTAGAGCCAAACTTTCGGAACAATATAGAATATTATATCAAGGATCATTATCCTAAGTCTCTCTTAGGAATCGCGCCTTAGGATTTAATTCGTGTCTTAGGAACCGTTCTATCCTATTTTCTTTTGTGATGCCATGTTTTATCAATCAAGTTTGTTTGATATTCATTCTGAGAATAACTTTTTTCCTCTTCTTTCTTTCTTTTTTAAAGAAGAAGAGATGTTAGATCTGGCAGACCTAGCGTTGGTCAATCCAGTAGTCCTTCCTTGGATGACGTATTAATTTCTGCCCAACAACTTTTGGATCTTGTAAAGAATCAAAGGTTTATTGTGCTTTAAGTAAGAACCCTAAAAAGGTTTTACCTCTGAAACTAGAATTTCCTTTTGATCAGCTTGTTGATATCGCTCTTCGACTTGAAGAGGCCGATAAAGAAAGTGATGTTGAAGTTGTGGGTGCCAAACAGAACTTCAACAACAACAAGAAGAGGCCTACTAAGTTCAACCTTAATCCCAGCAAGAAAGGGAAGCAAGCAACTTTGGTAGCAAAGACTCCTACTTCTAGTCGTGGAGAGTGCTACAGTTGTGGTTCTAAGGACCACTATGAAAATAAGTGTCCGAAACCTTTTTTTTGTCGTTATTGTAAAAGTTTGGGTCATCTTTTATCTTCATGTCCCAAACTTTCCAAACAAGAAAGAGGGAAAGCTAAATGTTGTGCAAGCCTCTAGTAACCCTTCACTTGGTCAAGGTATTTTTCATTCAGTCCTTGTAACGACCCAACTTCCATACTCCAGGAAGTCGCATCGTTAAGAAGAAAGAAAGGGATAGAAAAGAGAAAAGAAAGGAAAGAAAGAAACAAACAACATCAGAATCTCACAGCGGAACAAATAAATTATATTATATCACATAAAAACTTTACATAGTATCATATACATCAGAGTTTTACAGCCAATACAACACAAACTAGACAGTTATAAACATCTGTCTAGCAATTACAATTCAAGTATATCAGAGAAAAACAGATACAACTCAAAGACAGCGGAACCACTATATATATATATATCTACACGTTGAAGCCTCCTGCTCCATTATCTCCTCCAGAACTCGTCAAAGCAATCCTGAATCACTTGACTGCTCATACGTAATATGAGTACCCAAGAGTTTAATAAAACAGAAAATAAACACTCGGGTCAGACAGGGGTCTGGTGTGAGTAAACGGTTTAAAAGTTGCTTAACTTTTAGAAAATCCTTTGAAAACAAAAGGTATCACGTAAGACTTCCCACACATAAACATGGAAAAGTTTTTACCTTACGCTAACCAAAGCATTTGATAGGAAATCCAGTGATATTATAATAGTGTCTAGGGTTTTCAAAATAAAATACAGAAATAGCTGGAATGCTTACATCTCACGTTCCAACATAGTTGGGCACAATCAAAACCGTACAGACACTTATTGGATTTTGGATTCCATCAATGGCAGGGCTACTGGGGTACCTTCCGTCACAGTACGTGGCCTAGATCACCATACCGAGGATTACTCCCAATCCCCTGCAACACAAGGCCGGACCCATTCCTTACTGAATAGTTCCGAACAAGACAACCCCGACAGTTGGAGCTCTCAACCTTCCACACAGCCGAAATAAAAGGGACCTCTAGACGGGTAAATCTCACTCTCAAGTGGGGGCTACCCACGAAGCCTTGCTGCACCTCCCCTGTTTTAGCCATTCCCGGTTGATGAGGCTTGAGGCTGCGATTACCTTTAGAGAACACATTTATCTTAGAATGCTCATCGTCCACCTGACGATGTTCTGAAAGCATTCAATCCATACAAGTTCGTTCCGGGTTTAAACGAAACCGAAGGCATTATCTCGTTACACTCGTATTGGAATACCCTCAGAGTCAACGACGATAACCCTTGCACTCTAAACCACCATCTCGAACCTATAAGTACTATTCCGTCAAACTCATTACGGAATCACCCACAGAGTTATACTGACGTATAACCCTTACACCTCGAGTCTTCACTTGCTCCACTTGGATTAACGACCTAACGTTTAATTGGAATCGATGTGGTTTTCGGATATCCAAATATGGAAACCCGATCCCGGTCTCACCGAAACCAAACGCCATTTTAATGTCCAAGTTATACTTAAGGGTTTTAAAACAATTAACTCCTTTTATTAGTATCTATTTCACACAGATAGATAAACTACATATATCATAACAGATAACCCATAACATTATCACAACAGATAATCATCACAACAGTCAATCATCACAACCAAAATAATCCATCATACTATAACTAAGCATCCATATCCTATAGATACTACTCATCTCATTTCTGAGATCACAACCATCCAAAAGTATATTAGTCTCATCCATAAGCAATGATATATTATCCATCATTTATAATTAATTTAAAATGAATTAAATTAATTACTTCTATCTCTAATTAATTTAAAATAAATTAAATTAATTATCCATCTATAAATCCTGCTTAATATCCATTAATTAATTAACCCAGTTAATTAATCATTCACTAAGTATTTAACTTGATTAAACATCGATTAATCATTCACTAATTACAATAAGTAATTAGTCTTAAATTAATTTATAAAATTAATTAGCCTTAATCATAAGTAATTAACATTTAATTACTTAATTTATTAATTAACTATAATTAATTACATTTATCCTTAATTAATTACAATTAATTAATCACTTAATTATTTAATTAATTACTTAATTAAACAATTCTTAATCACATCATTAATTATAATAATTAATGATCTCTAATTAATATTTAAATTAATTACTCAATTAAATCTAATTACATTTAGTAATTAATCTAATCATTAATCGCCTTGATTAATACTTAAATCCAGTAATTAACTACTCTTAATTACTTATTAATAAATTAATTATCCAATAATTAATTATCTTTATTAATTAATCCTTGATTAATTACAAAAGTAATTATCCAAATTACTTTATTAAAATAAATCACCTTTCCTTAATTACAATCCAGTAATTATCAATTATCACTTCTCTAAGAAATCCTGCTCCATAAATTACATTAAGTAATTATTATCATTAAATTATTAAATTATTTCTTAAATTAATTAAACTAAATTAATTAATTTAACAAGACATATTATCAGAATTAATTACAAAAAGTAATTAACCCTTAATTACTTTTATAAAATAATTATACTTAACCAATTACAAATGATAATCTTAAATTAATTAATCTAATTAATTCATCAAAATTAATCACATTAATTAATTATTTAATTATCCTTAGATAATTATCTTATTTAATTAACAACATTTCCATTAATTTCTTACTTAAGAAAATTAACTTAGATTAATTATTCATTAATCATTTCTAATTATAAATTAATCCAAAGCATTAATTAAAATTAATTTAATAAGTAAATTTCTAAATTATCTTAATTATTTCCAAATTAATCTATTTACTTATTAATGACTTGTTAATTATTCAAATGTATTTAAAACAATACTTTCCTAAAATTAAATTCAACTTCATTTAAAAACTTAAGATTTAAAAATGTTTAACCATATAAACATTTCCAAATTTAAATAATTAATAACCTAAAGGTAAAGGACTAACATTATTATATAAGAAAAGATTAAAAATCAATATTACTAAATTTTACTAAGAAATCAAACATTTGAAAATAGATAGATTATTTAACTTTTCAATTTAAAGTTAAACATATCATAATTTTATTTCAATACTTAAAGGAAAGAATTCTTTTAAATTTAAACCTTCATTTGAAATCATATTCATATTTAAATTCTACTTAAAAACATTTTCTGTCCAATTTTTAAAAATTTCAAAAATGTTTTGAATTCAAACTCATTTCAAAGTAAAACTGAAATCACATTCAAAACTTGATTTCAAAACAAATTTTAAATCTGGCTTAAAATTTAAAAGTTTCATTTTTAAACTCTGAATTCAAAAGTATTCTTAATCCAATTCAAACTTACCTCTGAATTTAAATCTTTGTTTTTAAAAATTGAATTCCCTTCAGATTTTAAAAAAAACAAAACTGTTTAAAAATAGAAAATCTGGATTCAAAACCTGAAACTATATTTACACTGTTTTCAAATTTAAGTTTAAACCTTACTTTAAATTTAAATTCATCATTTTAAACTTCTGAATTCATAAACTTACTTGAATTTAAATTCGAAACTATACCTTAATTTAAATCATAGCTTTTAAACATATTTGGGTTCCAAATTTTTAAAAAAAACAACACTGCACAGATTAATCTCCTGCACTCAACCAACCCGAGACCATCATCAAAATACTTCGGGTAAAAATCCTACTCACTTCGGGTCATAACACATATTACACGAGAGTGACTTCGAGTCACCAAAACCTGCACTAGCCAAAGTTCACCAGAGACCCCAAACCACTGTGCAAATGCGACCACTGCTCCGGCGACTTCCAGTACCCTTCACCAACCCCTCCAATACACCATCCATCCCTCTACATGACAATGATCATCAACCAAACCCTCTGCAACTCAATATTTAGATTCAAGCAAATCAAACATCCTGGGAAAAAAAAACTTCACCAAACACATACCCAGACCAGTCAACTCTCACCACAACCCACTCCGGCCACCTTATGGTCTCCAACTCCGGCCAATGCTCCACCTATACCCCCTCTTCCAAACCCCAAAACCTCAGGCCACTCGAACCACCACAGTGTTCAAAGACTTACAAACCTCTGCTACTTTAAACTAGGGATTCTAACCTTAAAAAAAAACCCCACTGTCATCACACCATTCTCTGATCAACTATTAGGAATTTTTCCTCCACTCCCCAGTCCACATTCCACCTTCAGGTAGAATTTCAGATTCCAAAATTTACTTTATGATTTGATATTCCCAAATTCCCATAATACTGCACAGTCTTAAATTCCTAATTCCTCGGTTGTTTTAAAAACCTGATGCTTGTTTTAATAATCATGGTTTTAAACATGTATTAAAGCTTTAAACTTGTTTTGAATAATTTTAAGATGTTGACAAACTTACTTTTTTTTTGAAACTATTTCTGTTGTTATTTATTTCCAGTAGTAACAGATTTTTATTTTTATTTTAAAATAAATTTTTTTACAAACCTGAATCTATGCTAACAAACTCAAATTTGATTACATAATAATTCCTAACTAAGATTCATACATAAAGAAGTGGATTTGTATTTAAATCCTAGTAATAACAGAAACATGTCTGTAGAAATTCACTTATCTGCATACTCAAGATTAATGTATGGAGGCATAATACAACAGTCAACAAGCATATTCAAACTCATGCACATATAAAAATTTAAACAACCCATAAATTTGGGATTACTCACTAAAGAGAAAGAACAGAGCAGTTTTAATTGCTACTGTTTTAATTTGCTTAATTAAAAGGCATTTGAATTAAACTTTAGGTTCTGCAAATCTTGATAGCTTGTTTTTAAAAGAAAGAAACTGTTTTTAAAACATAGATTTACTCACCTTCAAATGAAAAGGCAGAGAGTAATCCATATGCAAGTTTCACTGAAATCTGATTTGCATGCTAGTTGAAGTTGGTTATATCTTGATGCTTGCAGGCCTTGAAATTGCATTTGATGATGATTTTGGTCTGCATGCTTCCCATTTCAACTTTGCTTGTGTTGAACTTACAGGTTGAAGAAATTGAATTTGTTTGTTTGCAGGTTTAAAAGAATTTGCAGATGTATTTTCTTTTGCAGGTTTTAAAACTTTTGATTGTAGATCTAATATGGTTTTGATATTTGCAAAACATTGACTAAGTTGGCTGTGGATTTTTGAGTGAAATGGGATTTCAGTTTTCATAGATCTGAATTTTCATTCATTATAGGAGATAAAGTGTTTGAAACAAAAGATTTGTTTTAAGTTTTTATCTAAAATAATAAATTCAATAATGTTTTAGTATGCCACTTGTTACTTAAGTATGAAAATAAATTACAAGTGTCTACTTTAAAACATGAATGTTAACACATGTATGATTTTAATATAAATAAATTTCTTTGTTTTAAAAATGTTTTAATTTAAGATAAAACCATTCTAATTTAATTTAAGATGTTTTGTATGTTTATTTACATTTAATCTTTTAAATGATTATAAATGAATTATCTTTGCATATTTAAATATTTGCTTGAATATTTTTAAAAAATTATTTAAAACCATTTTTCACAAGAGAAACTTTTTTAAAAAGAAAAGAACAAATGTTGAATTCATTTTATTCAAGAGTTTCAAATATACAATACTCTAATATAAATAAACTAAATTTATTTCAAAACAATTTTAAGATAAAACAAAATGAACTTTATTATAAAATACAATTTTTAACTATTATATATTTACAACAAAATATTTACTATAATTTCTTTCTGAAAATACAAGATAGATCTATAAATTGACTTATGAAAAATTTTCAATTCTATTTTCAATTTAATTTAATCAATTCATAAATTATACACATATATATTATAAGTTTGAAAATATCCTTTATTAGATTTAAATTTAAAATAAAGATCAAAACTCCTATTTACAATGTATACATATATATACATTATAAATAAAATATTTTTAAATCAGCTTAGAAAGGAAATTTTATCATTTAAACATTTTTAACATTTTAAAACAATAAGATTCTCAAATTCAATTATTATTATAAATTTTCAAAAGAATATCATTTATCAACAAAATAATTATAAATTTTCAAAAGAAAATTATGTTTGAATTAGATTATTAAATCAATATATCACATTTTAAAATAATTATTAATGAAATTATTAAATAAATATTGCCCAAATTTCTAGGACATCACAGTCCTTGATGGCATTATTCTATTTCGTGATCATTCCATTCGAGTTCTTTTTGACATGGGTGCATCATACTCTTTTATATCAAAAGAACTTGTTGATACTTCTTTTAAATGTTATGGCTTTGATGACTTCATTGAGAATTGTGAATTCGGTTAGTGGATCCGCAACACCCATTTTGCTTTGTAAAGATGTCGAGATTATTTTAGGTCATTATTTTTTCCGAGCCGATTTGCATGTTATGCGCTACTTAGGCTTTGGAATGATTTTGGGAATGGATTGGCTTAACCGTTACGAATCCCACATCCAATGTCCTGAGAGGATTATATAACTTCGACATCCACAATCTATTAAGTAGATTTCTACAATTCTTAAAGATTCAGATTCTAATTCGGTGGCATCCTTATATTCTCTAAACCCTCACGATGACGATAATGATGATGAGGAAGATGTCATTTTCCTCATTCACGTTGTTCGTGAATTTTCCGACATATTTGATCCCGTTCTAGGATTACCCTCTAAGCGAGCAATTGAGTTCAGAATTAATTTAATCCTTAAAGCTCTACCTATCACTCGTCCTCCTTATCGTATGTCCAATAAGGAAAATGAGGAGATGCATAAACAATTATCCGAATTGGAAACAAAACAGTTTATTCATTCTAGTTTCTCTCCATGGGGAGCTTCAGCCATCTTTGTGAGGAAATCCGATGGTACACTTAGGCTCTGCGTTGACTACCACAAGCTTAATGATCTCACTATCAAGAATAAATATCCCTTGCCTCGGATTGATGATCTATTCGATCAACTCTGCAGTGCTAGAGTCTTTTCACAGTTACACTGAGCAATCGATTTTCATCAGCTTCGTATTGCAGAGGATATCATTCCTTTTACATCGTTTCGTACTCGTTATGGATCTTATGGATGGCTTGTTATGCCATTTGGTTTAATGAATGCTCCCGCTTATTTCGTTGACCTTATTAATCGAGTTTTCGAGTTTTCAAAGACTTCCTCGATCGATTTGTTCTCATCTTTATCGATGATATTCTTGTTTATTCTAAAACTGAGGAAGAGCATGAAAAACATCTTAGGATTGTATTGGAAACTCTTAGAAGCAACCAACTGAAAGCAAAATTTTCTAAGTGCCACTGTTGGCAGTCTCGTATGAAGCTTTTAGGACATATTATTTCTGAATCCGAAATTTCCATGGATCCTTCAAAGATTGAAGCGATTCAAAATTGAAAGAGACCGGAGAGTGTGACGAAAATTCATAGCTTTCTTGGATTGGTGGGCTATTACCATCGGTTCATAATAGAATTTTCTAAAATTTTTGTGCCTCTTACTAGTTTGACAAAGAAGGGAGTTAAGTACATTTGGTCAGACAAATGTGAAACTGCTTTCCAGAAATGAAAAGAACTCATTTCTGATGCTCCTATTCTTGTGATTCCCGAAGGGAACCAAGACTTTATTGTTTGTACCGATGCTAGTCGTGTTGGTTTGGGAGCCGTTCTCATGCAAAGGGAATGTGTTATTGCTTATGCTTCTAAGCAATTAAAGCCTGCCATGACTAGATATGTCACTCATGATTTAGAGCTTGCGGCTATAGTTTTCACCCTTAGAATTTGGCGTCATTATCTATTGGGAGAGAAATTTGTTCTCTACACTGATCATAAATCTTTGAAGTGTTTATTTTCTCAAAAGGAACTTAATTTGCATCAATAACGTTGGCTCGAATTCCTTGAATCTTATGATCTTGATATTCTTTATACTCTCGGAAAGGGGAATCGTGTTGTCAATGCCCTTAGTCGTAAGCAACAAACAGTTGTTTCATGATGATATCCGAATGGAATGATCTCGAGACTTTATCCACTTGTGAGATTCGAGATCATGAATTTGATTGATGTTTATCTCTTGTTATATGTAGCCTTGAGGCTCATCCATCTCTTTTAGACCGTGTTCTTGATGCTCAAAACCATGATCCTGAATTGACTCATCTTAGCCAAATTTGTAGGGATAGTAATACTGATGGTTTGAAAGACTTTAAAATCGATGCTCGTGGCGGCATTCGAAAATTTGGTAGACTTATCGTGCCAAATATTAGTAATCTTCGTAAAGATATTTTAGAAGATTCTCATGCTTCTAAATTTACCATTCATCCCGATAGTAGTAAAATGTACGTGGATATGAAGCGACTTTATTATTGGGATGGAATGAAATACGATACTGCTAACTTCATTAAGCGTTGCACGAGTTGCCAACTCATAAAGACTGAGCATCAAAGGCCCGGTGGGTTATTGCAACCTTTAGACATTCCCGATTGGAAGTAGGATCAAGTCTGCATGAACTTTATTGACGGTCTTCTCCATTCTCGTTCAGGTCATGACAGTTTATGGGTGATTATAGATAGACTAACTAAATCGCTCATTTTATTCTCATCCGGTCCAACCGGACCGTACCTCTTTTGGCTAGACTCTATGTTAAAGAAATTGTTAAATTGCATGGAGTTCCTACTTCTATTGCTAGTGATCGTGATCCATTATTTACTAGTGGATTTTGGAAGAGTTTTCAAAAAGCTTTGGGAATGAAGCTTAATTTTAGCACTGCTTATCATCCTCAGTCCGATGGACAAACAGAGCGTGTGAATCAATCTCTTGAAGATCTGCTTCGTGCATGTGTTCTTGATTTTGTGGAAGTTGGAAAGATCATATTTCTCTTTTTGAGTTTTCCTATAATAATAGCTTCCAATCTTGTATTGGTATGACACCTTTCGAGGCACACTATAGAAGGCCATGCTGATCTTCTTCTTGTTAGTTTGAGGCCAGTGAGAAGCTTGTTTTAGGTCCAAATTTTATTCGTGATTCCACAGAAAAGATTGCCTTATTCGTCATAGGATGAAAGAAGCCCAAAGTAGACAAAAATCCTATTCCGACAACCGAAGAAGGAAAGTAGAATTTTCTACGAAAGATTTGGTATTCATTCGTGTTTCACCTATGAGGGGTGCTGTGCGTTTCAGTCGATCGAGAAAATTAGTGCCTCGATATATTGGCCCATTTCCCACCACCAAACGTATTGGTTCCGCAGCTTATCGCCTTTTATTACCAGCTCAATTTTCTGCTATTCACAACGTTTTCTACGTCTCTCAACTACGAAAATGTCTTAGGGATTTTGATTCTATTCTTGAGCCCAGTGTCATTGAAGAAATTGAAGTTTCACCTAATTTGAAATATGAGCAACATCCTATTCGTATCATTGCTATGGAGGTTAAACGCCTTCGAAATAAAGATGTTCCGCTTGTGAAAATTCAACGGTCCGCAAATCCTAAGGATTGCTCTTGAGAATTCATCGAGCGAACTCATCCAGACTTACTCTCTCGTGCTCTTTAAGGTGAACTTCTCACTTCAAAATTTTCTTTTGTGTTGATGTATTTTTATGATTATTACTTTTTATTTTCTTCTTAAGTATTGCGAGGACGCAATCTCTTTAAGAAGGAGAGTCTGTAACAACCCACATATTTTACGATTGTATATTTAAATGTTTTATTTAAATATAGCATCGTTAGTCGGATTAAATTCCGAAATGATACCTTTTGTAAATAGTTGAATTAGGACTCTAGACCACATTCCATTGAGTTCAAAATGACGTTTGCGATCTTTTTGAGTATAAACATCGATATATTGGGAGTTGACTAGAATTTTGGTATTTTTATTTAGGGCTTTGGGTTTGGGTTTCAGCCCAATAACCCAACAAGAGAACCCAACTCATCTAATACCCTAACTCCTCAACTCTTCATTCATTTTACTTCTCATTTCCTAAAACTCAAGCTAAAGAGAAAAATGGGGGAAAATGAAGGAAATTAGAAATTCCTAAGCCCTAGTTCTCTTAGGAAATTCAAGTTCTTGCTCTAAAATCAAAGAGAAGCTTGGATAAGTATCCTCTTCATCTTCTCAATCTCACTCTCTCTTCAATTTTAAGAAATTCTGAAACCCTAAATTAGAAAAAAACTTCACCTTTGATAATAGATTGAAGATACTAGAGGTGTATTGAAGAGGAATTGGTCTTGCTTTGTTGTAAAGTCTCATTCGTTGTCTTTGAGTTTTAACAGTGAGTTCTTGAACTCACATCTATGTCTATAGCTTTCATTGTTGTTAGGTATGAATTCCTAGCATCTATTCCATGTTCATTTGCTTTTGATTTGAATTGATTTGGTGAATTTTTCAATTTTGGTGTTTTGAAGTCAAAATCTTTAAAGATCATACCTTGGGTGTTTGGACATGTTTTTGGTAGTGTATCAAAGATCCTGTAGAGATGGATTATCGATTGACATAAATCCCGAGCATCCATCGCTCGTTCGATCGCTTCCGGTTTGGATTTTTTTCCCTCTTTGGGGTAGTTTGATTTTTGCCTAGCAGAAAAATCTAGACGTCTGAAACAAAATCTGTAACAATCCGATATTTTCAGCCATTCACATCCATACATGCCGGACTTGAATTGCTCAAAATACCACATTGTAAATAAATTTGGAGCAAATGAAATACAATCATAGAATCACAGACATAGGAATATTAGAATAACTCGTAGCGGAAATCAAAATACCATGGTAGTTCATGAAGCTACTATAACAAACTCTCAAAACAAATACATAATATCAGTTTGAAAAACATATACAATAGAAATCCCAAATACATATAAGTTTATAAATACCAGAGCTGAAATAGAACAACTGAAACTGAAAGGAAACAGAAAACTAGGCAAGCAGAATCTCCAGCGATTCCTAGCTCCAGAAAAGAAATCCAAAGCTAAGCTGTAAATACTCAGGCTGACCCGAGCGTAAAGTAAAACACAAAACACTCGAGTCAGGACATACATACTTATATAATGTAAACCAACTCAAATGAATTGTAGTAGTAATGCACAATAACTTAAAGGATGCTTGGGATCGCCCATCCTTTAAGGATCAGTTAAACCATAAATTAAATACATCCCGTGGTTAAAATTCCAAAATGGTATTTTATACTTCTAAATCTAATGTCATTTCAAAATTCAAAATCATTTCAAATTAATTTCGAAATATCAAAATATCATATTCTTCCAAAACCTCATTCCTTTTTATTTAATTTAAATACCATTTCAAATCACATTTCAAATGTTTTATATTTCAAATCAATCTCCATTTAAACCAATTAAATATTCCAATTAAACCAATTAAATATTCCATTTAAATCATTTAAAAATGAAGTTATTATATTTCATAATCAAATATTCAATTCTCAAAATTTTACCATTTTCAGAATTTATTTATTCACTTCAGTTTATTAAAACAGTGAAAATTCAACTTTTGCAGCACTTAGAAAATGCTACGGAAAGTTATGTTCAAAAACAATTCAATTAGCAAAAGACAGCATTTCAAATATTTCATAATCAAATATTCAATTTCAAATGCGGTAATAGGTTTTAGATTTCAAAGAAAACTTTAGTTAAATTCAGCAACTACGGCACTTACAAAGTGTTGTAATAGCCCTTAGTTCATTTTAGCCATTTAGTTCATTTATATCAATTACAGCATTTACAAAATGCTGTAATATCTTTAACTTTAGAAATGATAGCATTTCAGGAATGCTGTCAATTTAAATTCCAAACTTTCACTACAATTTCATAAACAATTAATATTTATTTAAATCCATTTTAACTTATAAAAATCATATTTTCTCACTTTAAAAACAATCATTTAAATATCCCTTAATTTATAATTTTACAAAATGAAATTTTCACAAATAATTATCAAATCTTTAATAATTCACTTATAAAATAAATGTAAAATTTTATAACATTTCATTTACTTAACATTTTAAATAAGTTTACCATTTCATAATTTTATTTAAATTCCATTTTTTTTCTTAACTTAATTTTTATTTTTAAAACACTTTCACATTTTCCAAGTTAAGTTATACTTCAAATTTCAACTTTTAAACATTTATTTATTTAACTATTTTTAATTTATAGAATATCGGTAACACTTTATAAAATCATTTTAAATATAAATCAAATTATCATATTTTCTTACTTAACTTAAACTTCATTTAAAAACAAAATCATAAATTCCAAAATTTACTTATATCTCAAATTCTACTTTACCATTTATTTATTTCACTTATTTAACTTGTATAAAATCATTAATATTTTATCAAAATCATTTTTAAATTAAATTAAAATTAAAATATCATAATATTTACATTTTTATAATATTTTAAAAAATTTAGAAAAAATATATATTAACTACGGGTATGTATATAAAATTTTCCAACCTAAGTCAAATGATACGGATAATATATCATTTCAATCCGTAATTTATAAAGGAAAAATCCGGGTTCTATTATTTCAAACCCGCAATCCCAAGTAAAATAAAATAAATAAAATAAAAATCGTTCAGGCCTATCATTTCAGCCCATAACGATTTTTTCCTATTCTAAAGTCCGTTCAGGTATGTATCATTTCAACCCATAGTGATTCTAATCTACAGGGAATTTGCAGTGTGATAAACTGATATGAATAACAGAATAACATTACATAACAGTAACAGATGATATAACAGGTGTATAAATATGGGTGAACATCATACGATCATAGCAATAGCGGTTATAACATGATGATATGGTTTATAGATTCATTTGCGATCAGTTTACTAGTTATATAAGTATAAATTGTCTGGTGAGAGTTACTCACTTGTAAAAGCTGGAGGCGACAACCAAATACACAAAACAAAGATCTTCAAAGGCACGAAAGCACGACTACTATTTGAGTGTGGGAGAGCCAAAGCTAATTGCCTTGTCACATAGCAAACAAAACAAAGTACAACATAAATTTCAAACCAAAATATTTTTAAACAATGCTAGAAATAAATGCACAACACAAAGCCAAAGCTTTTGTACTTGCATTCAACCATCATATTCTCCAGCCATGGGTTGGAAATGCACTACCGTGGGATGGAATTGGATCAGGTTTTGGGTCATAAGGGGTCGGCCATACATAATATAAAGGAGTAGAGAGATGTGTGCATGTACACACAACTGCAAGGCAACACAAGTGGATTTCTATGCAATCAAAGGTCTCAGCCAAAGCATGATTAGGCACGGCCAGGTCTAGGGTATCAAGGGGTGATGTGGCAGGGGTCTCAGGTCAGCAAGTGGCTGGTGGTGGTGGTGGTGCACAAGGTCGGCCAAAGTGGTGGTCGAGTGGTGGAGGGAGTGGTGGAGCAAAAGGGGAAGTTTGGCTATGATGTTTAGTGGAGTTTGCTTCATTTTTTTGGTGGATCTTCGACATGGATGGCCTTGGCCATGGAAGGACAGGGAAAGGAGGGGATGGTGGCTGGTTGTGGTGGTGGTGGAGGCGTCCATGGTGCTGGATATGGAGGGTCCGAACTACATAGATGAGATGCAAGTGCAAAATCAATACAAAAACAATGGAAAAAGTGAAAAAAGAATGAAAAGTTTTTTCCAAAATTTCTTCAAGAGATGGCCGAATGTTTTTAGGGTTTGAGGAATTTTTTTCGCATGAGAAACAATGAGGCGGTCGGCTAAACAAAGAGTATATGGCAGCAAATGAAAGGATATGGTGATTGGTGTTGAAAAGGTAAGATGAATGTGAAAGGGCAATGCACATTAAAGGCCAAAAACCTTTCAAATTTCCTAATTTCTTTTGCAATTTTAAATACATGTAAAATACATATATATAAAAAATTAATGCATAAAAATAAGTAAATAAATTAAATAAATATAATTAAATTAAGAAAATAGCAAAAAATGGAAACTAGGCTTTAAAATATGAAAATAAGTTCAATAGACTATGGAAAAATTCAAACATCACTTTAAAATATTTAAAAGATAAAATATATACATAACATAACATATTTCATATATATATAAATTATAATAATATACGACAAATAAAAATATTATTCATATAAACTAAAATAAACAATATTGTTGAATAAATCAATTTATACACAATATTGTAAAAAGCATAACTTTCTCAATATAAATCAGATTTCAACGAAACAAAAGGCAGTATTTTTGAAATTTAATCTAATTTCATAATAAAAGATAAAATTCAAAAATTCAAAAATTTAAATTTTAAATCTAAAAGTCAAAGTTTGACCAAATTGACCAAAAATCCACTTTTTCTGGAAATATCCTATTTATTCAGGTTTGAAATTATAATTCACACAAAAATCAAAATATACTCTTAAAATAACAAATTTTATTCATTTTAATAAATATAATAAATTTTTTAAATCAGGAGTTTCAATTTAAATAATTAAAATAAACAATTAAATTAATCACAAAATGTTGGGTTGTTACACTCTCCCCCACTCATATCTTTTCGTCCTCGAAAAGAACGAACAAGGAAAATAAGGAAAAGCAAAATAGACAACAAATAGTACCTGGAAAAACAATTTCGAATTCGAAGCACGAATTCTCTTTTCCGTCTCCCAGGTACAACCTCGATCATCGGTACCCCATCGTACCTCGATCAGACTAACAGATTCCCTTCTTAGCTGCTTCGTACATCTGTCGACAATACGAAATGGCTTACTCTCGATAGTCAGATTAGGCTAAATATCCAAACTATCAAAAGCAAAAGGCTGAACAATAAGAGATGAGTTATGAAGATACTAGAGAAGATGTGAGATATGGAATACGTCATGCACTCCAGACAGCTTCTCGGCAAATCCAGACGATAAGCCAAAGAACCAACTCTTTCCACAAATGCAGAAAGGACCCTCGAAGAGGAAGAAGGTAGAAATAGTTTGAAGCAAAGTAGGTTGAAAGACAATGATGGACCATTATTTTAAAACCACATACATTTCAATTTAAGAATTTTATTACAACATTTTAAACGTTTTATAATATGATGAATAGTCATTTGATTCAAATTTGTCAGTTCGAAGTAAACAATATTTAAAACATTTTTAGATTATTTAGAAAAATAAAATAAATGATCAAAATATCCTGTATATAAGACTTTATCAAAATATTTTTATAACTCGATGTCTTAACAAGTTTACTTTCGTTCCTGCAGACTCTGGCTATGCGTTCATCAGGGACAAAGCTAGAATTCTTCAGGTGCTTAGACTTGTTTCAACATCCAGTGAAAATACTGGAAAACCTTTTAAAACAACAGATATGGAAAGTACAATCCAAACAAATCAACCAAACCAAACATTTGTCTAACCATGGATCGCAGATACACAATGGTTACGCCTGGATCCTCCAGGAAACATCCGTATCTGTAAGCTATCTCAGCCTGCGAATTACGCCATGATGACTAGTAGACCGCAGATACACAACGGTTACGCCTGGATCCCCCAGGAAACATCCATACCCTTAAGCTATCTCAGCCAGCGGATTTTGCTACTACTACGACCTACATAGATTGCAGGATACACAATGGTTACGCCTGAATCCCCCAGGAAACATCGGTACCCCCAAGCCATCTCAGCCAGGCGAATTACGCTATGCAGTCGCGATCATAAGACCATGGAGATCTCCATGGAATTCGATGGACACTCGAGTATCATATCCGAAAAACCCAAATCAGAGAGAATAATATCGATAGAATGAATCCGCATTGTGGCCACAAAGCGGATATCAAGCAGAAGGCACTATCCATATCTTTACTTTGAAAATATGTATCATATAGTACCTTTCGAAATCACTTTCAAATATCATACTTATATAAAGTCCGTCATATATAAGATTTCATTTTAAATCGAATACTTTCCAAATCAGTAGTATATCGAATCATACTTATATAGACTTCGATTATATAAGATTTCTCTTTACAAATTAAGTACCCTTTCAAACTAACAGTCTTGAATAACCTTCATACTTATACAAACCAATTTTATATAAGTTCGATAACTCCCAAATCAAAGTATTTAAATAAACAAGGTTCTCAATTTTAAACCATTTCAATATCAATTCAGTTTCAAAATCATATATGATTTCATAAAATCATTTCTTCCTAATTACATATATTCAGTTTCAAAGTTTCCTAAATCAATAGATTTAGAAAATAATCCAAATTTCCAAATCAACAAAATTTAGGTCAAACAAATTCATTTCCATTTCAAACATATGTTCACTTTCAAAAATCATAATACTTCCAAAGTTATAAATCTTTCGAAACCAAAATACTTGAAATCATTACACTTTGAAAATCATAACCTTTCGAAATCATACATTTGAAATCATAAAGCATTCCTTTAATTCTTTACATTCACAAATTTATTCAATTAAACCCAAATCTAAAATTTCCAATTTTAATTCAATTCAAACTATCAGTTTCAATTCAATTTAGTTTTCCAACAAAACCATTTCAAATATTATCAAATTTCAAATAAAGATTTGATCCATAAAATAAAATGTTCAATCTTTAATATATTTCAAAGCTTAAATATACCATATTCCAAAACTAAATTTTATAATTTCATATATCTCAAATTTTACTTCATTATTACTTAGTTTTGAAATATTCATTTCATAAATCCATCATTTTTAAATAAACTCAAATTACAAGTAAACCCAATATCCTTTCATACAAATATAAACTTCAAATATTCATTTATCAAAATCAATTATCATTTTATTTTCACATTCTTTATCAAAATAAAGATTATATCATTTCCAAACCATTTCAATCATCAAAATATCTAAAATGGTTACAAAGTTTAAAACCATCTCTTTTTAAAACCTTCAAACTATTTATTTCTATATGAAAAATCCAGTTTACCATTGGAAAGATTATTATTCTATATATATACTTTATTCAAAACATTTCAAATCTATATTTCATAATAGTATAATTCAAAATAGTCTTGTTTATTTCACTCAATAAACAGTTTCAAACTTATATAAATCATATTACTTTATACTTTAATCATACCAAACTAAACTTATATTCTTTATCAAATACCCTATACCTTTCAAAATTTCTTAGTTTTGAAAAGTTAACCTTGATATGGAAGTGCTCGAACCTTCAAAATAGTCGAAGAAATCGTATTTTCAATTCAAGAGTTGGAAATCACCAACAAATCAGTAAACCAATTCCAAAAGATAGCGTTATACTAAAACAATCCGAAACTCGAGGACTGAACACCGGATTACTTTAAATCATTTCAAATATATATACATACATACATATATCTTTCGAATATCAAACCATACTTCAAAATCTGAAATCAAAATTGGTTTCACAAAATCACTTGCATAGCAAAGCTACTAGAGTGGCCTCTCCCCCACTCAGAAACTCGAAAATCAATGTCGATGATGCATGCATTTATCACCAAAATTATTTTCCAGCGACATAAGTGGGTTCTGGACTTTTATTTTCTTGAAACTTCTTTGAAATCTTCTCGAAATCATTGGAATTCATTCGAATACATTTGAAACATTTCTTATTCAAAAAATATCTTTAAATCATACTATTATTATATATTTTCCAAAATCTTAAAACCGATTTCAAAACACCGGAGTTCGATTCCTCGAGATTCAAATTCAAAACCCTTTAGTTATAAATCCTTTTTATTTAAATCAAATTTCTTATAAATTTTCAAAATTTCAAATCCTTTCAAATTTTCATTTTAAAAGATATAAAATCATTATTGAAAACATTTTATTTTTATATATAAAATGTGGTCATCCCTATCAAATAATAATTTCGATGTATGCACAAAATCAAAATACAATCAAACATAAATTTCCAAAGAATGATTCAAGGATAGTGTGATGACCCGGGATTTTGGTAATATTATTTTAATCTGATTAATTAAAATACAAACTTATCATTTTAAAAACAAATAAGGCTTTTGGTCATTTACCATATGTGTGTGTGTGTGTGTGTTTGTGTGTGTGTGTGTGTGTGTGTATTGTGAAGGAAACTATGATTTGGAAACTTAAAATAAAGCCTTTCAAAAATATTCAAAATAAAATCTATCTTATTCACATTGAATTAAATTAAAAACCTCTACCATATTAACATTTGATCTATATATATATATATGTATGTATGTATGTATGTATGTATGTATGTATGTATGTATGTATGTATATATGTATGTATGTATGTACGTATATGGATGTAATCTAGATAAAAATGCTTAATTAAAATCAATATTAAATATAAGTATAAAAACATATGAATATAAATCAAGTGTTTGATAGTTTAAGCTTAAAATAGAAACAAAAATAAGGATTTATGTTAGAAATAGAAATAAATACATATGGCAATTCTAGTAATATATATACTACGGAAATACATGTGTGAATGCAAGGCAAGAAGATTAAAAAAAATCTACATAAAAAATCAATAGGATAAGGCCATAAACAGGAAAGGAGACATTTGCATTAAATACTATCATCTCAAGCACAAAACAAAAGTCATTTCGCAACCTTTGTAAACCATTTCAGTTTAAAACAAAAATCTTGCCTGGTCAAAAACAAAAAAAAAATCTCTGACTAAAGGAGAAAAAAAACTGTACCAGTAAATACCTACCATGTAAAACCTTTCTTCTATATGTATGTTTATCTTCTAGTTCCTGCTCGTTCACAACATAACAAACCAGAAAAAAAGAAAAAGTAAGCATCACCATTTACAAACTCAAATACAATTCAACTAAACAAAGCAAGAAGATTTAAAAGAAGATCAAGCTAGCAACTTTTCAAAACAGAATTGTTCTCTGTTCAAATTATTTTTACAGGTGAGTAAACATATCATTTTAAAACTTAAATCTGTGCATCTGATTCATAAATAATGGTGTGCTTTGCATGTATATTTGTAACTAAGTGGTTCTGTATATGTATGTATGATTGTTCTGTGTATTTTTTAGTGGTATGTTTCTTCTTTGTTTCTGGTTATAGAGTAAAAATAAACCAGAAAATTCAATACTTTCATCCAACCATTGTTAGGCTTAGAGTTTAAAACAAAACAAGTTGTTTAAACATAAATCAAGAGTTAATTTTTGTTTAAAGCATGTTGGTGAAATATTACAGCTGGAAACTTAGTTTTACAGAGCAAAGTATAAATATATGTTAAATTCCAATGTGATAAATTGCTAATTCAATTACATAACTTGAATCAACATTCAAAAATAGGATTTTTAAAACGAAAATGGTAATTTTTAGCTGAGAGTACTACGAGCAGTTTATAGATGAACCGAAAATGAGTTTTAACCAATTTCTGGCGATCGGAGGTATGTTGGATGTTGAAATTTCGATCAAAGCTAGCTTGGCAATTGATGATATCGGGAAAAATGGCCGGAGCTGTTCCAATTCGTCGTGGTGTCGAGAATTGGTCGATGTAGGGTTTTCGTGTGTCTTATGACAAGGTCAGAAATTTAATCACCATGGCTACGTTAGTGCATCGAGTGGCACGTGGCTAGGGGAAATGATTGCGTGGAGGCTAGTGGTGTCATAGTCGGAGTTTCAAGGCTTCTGGAGGTTGGCATCGCCTGAACGAAGAGATCAATGGTCAGAGTGAACTGTTGTTTTTCGTTCTCGTGGTTCATCAAGGTTTTGGGATGCTGTGATCGAATGAATGGTCGATAGGTGACTTGTTGGCGATCGTCTCAGGTGACGGAAGTTCATCGGTGGGGGGTGCAAATGCACGGTGGGTCGCGTGCATGATTTGATACTTTAAGCTGTGGGTTCTCGAGAGTAAACTCGTGCAAAGGAAGTGTTTTACTCGAGTCTCCTGGTTACCCGCGTGTGTTGTTTAATACCAAGTTCTTAAATTTTTACTGATGATAATCAAAAGTAAAAGAGAAAGACTCGGGGGAAATGGCGGGAAACTCGAGTTTTAACTCGAGTAAACCTGGGAATTTCTTGGGTTTGGTTTTCAAAGTGCTTAGCTTAATAAAATTTAAGTTATATCATCTTAAACAAATTTTAAGTATTGATGACTCAATTAATGTTCGACAATTTAAGTAAAGAATTTATTTTAAGTTTTAATTAATTAAGTGAATACTTAAGAATGTTTTAAATCTTACTTAATATTCTAATTAAGCAATTAATTTAAGATAAGTGTTTAAATTTAATTAACATTAAAGCTTTTTAAGTTAGTAATAATTTGATTTCAAAGTTATTAAGGAAGATTTTTAAATGTAAGATAAATGATTCTAATTTAATTAATTTATGTTGTAAGGTAATTAAGAATGTTAATTCATTGATAATGGTAATTAACTAAGTGAATTGAGATTTATAAATTTGTTATTAAAGATTGATTAACAAATGATTAGGTGTTAATTAATTTGAAATTAAGAATTTTTAATTAACTCCTTAAAGTTAATTAATATATGATTAGTAGTTAACTAATTTAGTAATTTAATTAAGAATTAATAATTGGTTAATTAAGTAATTAGTGATAAATAAATGGGTAATTAAGTTTTATAAATTAATAATTAAGGTTATTAATTAATAATTAAGGAGTAATTAATTAAGCAATTAGGGTTTAATTAATTGATTTAAAAGGGTAATTAAGAAATGATTATTTGATTAAATGGTTTGTGATTAATTAATTAAGCAGAATTAAGTGATTAATTCTTAAGTAATTAATTTAGTTTAAAATAATTAAATTAATTATACCATGGATTAATAATTCTCGTTTGGATGTTTGTATGAGTAGAATATCTGTATTTGTGATATCTATTGGGTGATATTCTGTGATACTCTAATGATACGCTTTGGATATATCTGTGATGTTTGAGTACGATTTATCTGTGATAAATGATTTGTAAATTCAAAGTGTTGAATTAAATTGTTTAAACTATTAAACAACTTGACCTTTAAAATGACGTTTGGATTTCGATGAGACCGGGATTGGGTGTCAGTTATGATTATCCGAAAACCACATCGATCTAAGATAAACATTAGGTCGTGACATCTCCAAGTGAAGATCGAGATGATGTTTCAGAGTGCAAGGGTTGTCGTCGTTAACTCTGAGGGTAATTCCAAAATGAGTGTAACGAGATAATGCCTTCTGTTTCGTTCGAATCCGGAACGAACTTGTATGGATCGAATGCTTTCAGAATATCGTTAGGAGGACGATGAGCATTCTAAGAAATGTGTTCTTTAAAGGTAATCGTAGCCTCAAGCCTCATCAACCGGGAATGGTAAAACATGGGAGGTGCATCAAGGTTAAGTGGGTAGCACCCAAGTAGGACGAGATATACCCCTGTCTAGATGTCCCTTATTTCGGCTGTGTGGGCAGTTGTTGGCAACAACTGCGGGGTTGTTTTGTTCGGGACTGTCCAGCAAGGGATGGTTCCGGCCTTGTGTTGTAGGGGGTCGGGAGTGATCCTCGATACGGTGATCTAGGCCCTGTAATGTGACGGGCGGTACCCCAGTAGCCCTGCCATTGTATGGAATCCAATCTCCAATAAGCGCCGTACGTTTTGATTGTGCCCAACTATGTTGGAATGTGAGATGTAAGTATTTCAGCTATTTCTGTATTTTATTTTGAAAACTCTAGACACTATTATAATATCACTGGATTTCCTATCAAATGATTTGGTTAGCGTAAGGTAAAAACTTACCCGTGTTTATGTGTGGGAAGTCTTGCGTCATACCTTTGTTTCAAATGTTTTCAAAGTTAAACAACTTTAACCCGTTTACTCACAACAGATCCATGTCTGACCTGGAGTTTATTTCTGTTTTTCTTAAACTCTTGAGTACTCTAATTTTTACGAGTAGCCAAGTGATTACGTCTTGGATTGTTGAGTTCTGGAGGAGCTTGGAGCAGGAGTCCAGACGTGTCTATCAAGCTAGTTCCGATGTGTTAGTTGATGTATGTTGTGCTTTGTAATGTATGTAATGGCCGAAATATATGACTGTTGTAACGACCCGATATTTTCAACCATTCGCATCCACACATGTCGGACTTGAATTGTTCAAAATACCGCGTTGTAAATAAAATTTGGCAAATCTCAAAATATACAGTAAATAATTAATCACAGAATCACAAATACAGAATTAGAATACTCGCAGCGGAATTTAAAAATACTTAGTGGTTCATGAAGCCACTATAAATAGTCTCAATCAAATAAAAATTACATAGTCTTTAATCCAAATATAGTTTTAAATCATCAGTAGAACAATCCAAATGTCCACTAGTCTTGATTTCAAAATTTTAGATAAAGAACTAGAAAGGAAGTTTGCCAGCAGCTTGAAAGTGATCTACAGAAATCCTAGCTCCGGGATGAAAACTGAACTGCAACTCAGGCTGACCCGAGCGTAAGAAATAAACACAACACTCGAGTCAGGACATACATACTTATATAGTGTAAGTTAATTCAAGTGCACTGTAATATAGAGCAAGTAACTTAAAGGATGCTTGGGACCGCCCATCCTCTAAGGATCCGTTAAACTATTTACTATGTAATAATATTTCGCTATTATAATAGTGTCTATACTAAAATAAACTTACTTTTAAATAGAGTTAAGGGATTACCCATATAGCCCTTAACACATAATATATTCCCATAGTCTATACAGTACCGTAATCTCCCCCGTACTGGGCGTCGTCAGAGGGCACTCCATAGGTATGGTACAAAGCCAAAATCATATAAGGCTCGCTATGGTAGGTGACACGGCACAACTAGGCAATGCCAGGGTAGATATACCAATTACGCATCCGGACCGATGGAAACGCGTAGCGCGCAGCTACCGCCCACCTCGGACAACACTCCTAAATCAAAGGTGCGCACCAAAACAATCACAAAAGTAATAGAATGGCATATGAAGAAGTGCGTCCGATCAGAGGTGCTACCTCATTAATCCGAGAATCGCTCCCTTTTTAGCCACCTTATGCCAACTCACGGGAGTCGGGTCCACGTATTTACCTTAAAGAAAACGTCACCACCATCCTACTTCATTCTGGAATCTCCACCGCGTACACGGTTGTCAAAGTGGTTTTCGGTATCGACAGAGAGTATGCCAGATATCTGATCCCGGTCTCTTTAACAACCAAACATTATTTTAACCTGTGGTTACAACTTTTAAAAATGGTATTTATACTTTAAAAATCAAAATAAATTTCAAATACCTTCAATATCATTTTTAAACATCAGTCATTTTTATAAAATACCATTTAAATCTATTCAATTTATTTAGGAATTAATTGCCTTTCAACTCACATTTAAAAGTTAAATTCTTCCATTTAAAACCATTTAAAGTCAATTCCTTATTTTTATTAATTACATATTAAATTCCAAAATTTAAGCTTTTTCCCAAATATTATTTCCATTAAATTCTTTAATTAAAACAGTCAAAATTCAGTTTCCGTAGCACTTATAAAATGCTACCTAAAGTCATAGGTTAAAACAGTTCATTTACAAAAGACAGCATTCAAGTGCAATTAATTTTAAATTCCCAAATATAACTTATTATCAATTATTTTGCTTAACTAAAATCTCACTTTTAACAAAAATTCAGAATAAGTTATATTCCAAAATTTTACTTAAACTTCCATTTATTTAACATTTTGACTCATTCAAAAATCATTATAAATTTCATAAAATCCTTTAAATACATTTAAGCCAGAATATCATAAACTTTCTATTTAAAATATTTTTAAAACATTTCATAAATATTGTATAAACCACGGGTCTGTATATAGTTTTCTAGCCTAGGTTAAGTGATACAGATATATATCATTTCAATCCGCAATTTACAAAAACCCGGGTTCTATCATTTCAAACCCGCAATCTCAAGTTAAAAAAATAAATAATTAAACAATTAAATAAATAAACGGGTAAATAATTATCGTTCAGGCCTATCATTTCAGCCTATAATGATCCCAAATTTACAGGGAACTTGCAGTGTGATTAGCAGTAAATAAGCATTAAATAGTATAACTGCAATAATACTTCAACAAATAAACAACTGATGATGTGTCAATAAATAATGGGGTTTAACATCATACGTTTATATCACAGGCAGATAAAATTAAATAAAATAAATTTTACAATTACACTTGTGATAAATTCAAAGATATATAGGTATGTTTGTCTGGTGAGAAATACTCACCTTAAAACTGCAGATAATCAGATTCAAACGATTGTACCACTTGATAAAGGAACGTACAAATGGCACGATTAGATTTCCGCGGATGCCACGCCTTGATTCAAATCTATAATAAGATCCAAATACCAAATACGCGACTTTAAAATTACGGTCAAAGCAAAGATTTCAAAACAACTGGAACGAATAGAATTTGACTTGACTCGACCACTCCCACTACTCGACTCGCCCACGTTCTCAAGGCCAGGCAGTGAAATCTTAACTATTTACGTACCCATGAAAATTATAATGGAAAGTTTTAGGCAAAAGCTGGAAAGAAAAAGATGGACACAATACGTTATTCCCTTTCTACAAACAGGTGGCGTACACTAAAATTCTTCAGAATTGAAAACAGTGAAATTTGCAACTAATATATCTTTTTTTTTCTTTTTTTTCTTTCTCTGTATAAATAATCGCGTTGCATAAAAGTGAAGGATGTTGGTTCCCAAAACTTGAACACGCAACATAGCGCAGCCACTCCTACCTCATCTTTTAAAACATGCATTTCTTTTTTTTTTTTAAACACTTAGGAACAACTCACGCATGCACTGATTCTTTTTTTTAATAAATGAACGCATGCACGTGCACGTTATGGCCGAGTACACCATTTTGCTTGCTAAATATTCAAAGTGCCACACTCATGCAATTCACGTGGCCACAACTACAGGCACATATATTTTTTACTTTTTCCAGAGATGCAAATGAAAATATACTTTTTTTTCATTTTTTAACATTTTATTAAAATGACTCATGCATGAATTCACAAAACAAGGTGATACAATCTAAATAAATGGCACGGTCTCCTTGCCTATTTTAAACCCCGCAAACATGCACTCAAAATATACAAGTCACTGCATATTTTGGAAATAATTTAGGTAATAAAAGTTCTACTTATCTGCTGAAACAAACGTGATTTTGCACGTGTGAGTGTATGCAAAATGAAGGATATTAGTTTTATTTGTTACCTTTTTTTTCAAAGATGACACACTTTAGCAATTCATATTTTAAAAAAAATGACTCACGCAAGAAGTTCAAGTGGCCACAACTACAGGAATGCATGCATTTTCTATAGAATTTAAAAGAAGGATACTAAGCTTATCTTCCTACAACAATCTGACATGCATGGCAAATCAAATCAGAGGGGAAAAAGGAGATGTGGCACGGACAGGTGGTGGAGCAGCCGAGTACTGTGGACATTGGACCAAATGAAACAAGAAGAAGAATAAAATAAATAAAAGCAAGGTGTGGCCATACCTGTGCACTTTCTCAAGAAGAACGAAGGCAAATTTTAGATGCAATATAAAGTTTTTGTGTGAGGCTTTATATATATAATCAGTGATTGCATTGATTAATATAAGGGAGACGGCAAGTAATATTGCTTTGTTATTCGAACGTTACATAAAGAAAGCGTTGATTAAGGGAACAGGTAGGCACGAAATCAATTTTCTTTGAACGTGTTGCTTATGTAAAGGAAGGACTTTCGAAATTAAAGGTGAAGAAACGACAGGTAATAACTTGAAATGGACCGGAAAGTGCGTGATTTTTTTCTTTGAGATTAAGTAAAAATTTTCTACAGGTAAGAAATAAATTTTGCTTTTCTTGAATGTTTATTACAAGAAGCTTATGTTGAATTACAGGGAAAGACCCAAAAGTTGGAAGTAGTTATTTTAGCAGTGAGTTGCAAGATTTTTGGCATGCAGAGATCAATGGAAAAGAAAAGGTAAGCAATAACTTTCGTTCGAAAATCAAATACAGTAAAACGGAAAGTGGATTTTGAAATAAATGATGTCAATGCATAATAAAAGGGTGCATGGGTTTTATCACTTGAGTTATGGAAAAAAACGGTAGAAAAATAATTGAACATTCCCACCGTGTTTTATATTTTCTTTTCCAACAAAGAGAATCTTGCAAAAGTTTAGGCATAAGAATAAGCAATTAAATTGATTTGGTGAATTTAGGAAACGGCAAGAATTAATTGCTGAGAATGGTAAAAGGAAATTACAGATTATATACCTATCAACCAAATGAAGTTGTACATGGATTTGAATTTTTATAACCAGCATTGATTTCATGAGTTTGAACTTTTAGTGTTAAGAGGATACCACGTATTTCTTTTGGTAAAGGAAATGGCAATCAATTTACAGATAGCATTGATTTATAAAGAAACGGTAAAGTTTTATTAGACCATGATTTAAATCAAATTTAAAGCAAATTAGACTTTGAAACAGTAAAGGAAAATAACAAATTTTGCTGCATTAAAAAGGGGTGTAAATCAAGTGATAAAATTTTGCAAGGAATAACGTACGTTCAAACTAAATTGGGAGTGAATGCGTTGATTCAAGGAAAGAAAGTGGCAAGCACTAAATATTTAGATGACGTTGATTTGAGTGGAAGAAAACGTCACAAATTTATGGTTTGAACGTTATTAAACAATTGTGTTTTATTTCTATTAATTCCACTTGTTAAGTTTTCAATTTACCCTATGGGTTTCCACTTTTTGATTTCTACCATTGGGACATCTAGCAATCTAGCCCCAATTCCCTAACTAATATTTTTAAATTAGTTAATTCCCTCTATTCGATTTTCATATTCTTCTAATCAATTAATTCCCCTTTAATTGCCTTTAATTGATTTCAATTGATTACCTTATCCCTTTTAATTAACCTCCTTAATTGATTTCAATTAATTACCATATTACAAATTAATTATCCTCCTTAATTGATTTCAATTAATTACCATATTCCTTCATGTCAATCAATCTCCTTTAATTACATATTCAAATTTAGTTACTAACTTAATTAGTTAATTAACCCTTTTGGTTTAATTATCAATCCTGCTACGTCTCACATTAATCCGTCCACTTTGTAGGCACTGGTAGCCGGACTGGTTACACGGGCTGATTTCTCCTACAAAATGGGGATTAACCTCGCGTCCTCATGCCATTAACCAAAAGAATTTACTTATTTATCTTTCATCAATTTAATTAACTTGCATTAATTATTCAATAAATTAATTCTGGTCAACTACTGAAATTTTACAATTAATTTCCCTATTAATTGTCATTAACTCTATTTTAAAATATCCGTATATGCCTTTATTCAAGTTTTGAATTGCTAACTAGGAATAAGGTAGATTCATCAAATAAATTGATTGCAAGTTTCATTGTTTTAAATTGCTTAACAATGTTCACCACTAACATAATTAATATGTCAAAATTGACAATATTCCACCAACATGATTTGCATGTCATAACCTACCCAATTAACATAATTAATTAACCACTTTAATATGTTACAAATTTTCCCCTTTCATTATTTTTAGGGAATGGGTATAACAACAGATATTATGATAATATCCAAAAACATTTAGTTACTACTCACTTCATTATAAATTATAAAGGTTTTTTTTCTTAAATTTAGTTACAAAAAATCTTATTATATTAACGAGTTTAATTCTCTAAATTTACAGGTCATTACACTCTCTCCCACTCAAAACTTTTCGTCCCCGAAAAGGAAAGAGGTAGGAGAATAGAAACACCCTGAAAGAAAACTAAATTGAAACTCAAAATGGAGTCATTTATTTAAACCATATAAATTCAATTTAAATTAATTAATATTCAATAATTGATTGATTTCAATCTTAACTATTTCCAAATTAATTATCTTATTATCCAATTATTTTGAAATTAAAAATTTCTAAAATCATAAATTTGTATAGTCATTTATAATAATCATCCTTTATTCAACAAATTTAATTCTTCTTTATTCCAGATTATTATTAAATATATTCTACTTAATATATCTTATCGCACATATTAAGTAGATTACATTTATTATAACTATTCCAATTTATTTCTAAATTTCCTTTAACACCATTTGATATTGTATATTATTCAATTATTATTTTATTTCTATTTACCTCTATTTGTCTTGTTGTAACTGAAACTTTAAGTGTATAACATTTATTATAACCACTCAAATTTTATTTATAAAATCCTTTTATATTGTACATTATCCAATTACATAGTTAATTTCTGAATGATTTAGGTAAGTTATATTGGCATGCAATTTAATATTATACAAGTAAAAAATTTCCAATTCTATTATTCAAGTTTAAATATTCATTCAAAATTTGACTTTATTTTATCATTAGAATCACCTTTTAATATAAATTTATGAATTAAATTTCCAATTAACTTCAAACCCTTTAGAGATAAATAAATACATACATATAGTATATGTCAAATCAAATTTAAATCATATATCTATATATATTATAAATTAAGTCATATTTTAGAAATTCAATCAATTAAATTTTTGAAGCAAAACTACAACGTGGTCTCTTCACTTCGATACTGAAAATGAATGTCGATGATGCGGCAGTCATCACCGAAATTATTTTCCAGCGACAAAGAGAAGAGCACTAATTTTTAAAACTTTTAAAATTCTTTGGAAACAAATTTCTATTCGAAAATACTTTAAATAATATGTCCCTTTAAATAATATATCCTTTTAAGACTTTAAACACAAAGTTGGAAACTATCAGAAATTAAATTCTTAAATTCTGGTTTTAAATTCATATTTTTTTGTTTTCAAATTATTTTATAACCATTGTTTATAGTTCAATTATTTATATAAGATAAAACCAATGGTTTATAAAACCATAAATAAAATCAAACACTATTATCTCTAAACAACTAGTTAAATTCTGAAAATTATACTTATATATTTAATATTAGATTTTTCCCAAATATAGGAATAAATTTTTCAAAACAAGTATAGAGATTCAAATTTGAAGGACTCAAATCAAAGAGAATTTTGATTTAAAGATAAGTTGGAATCAGGAGATCCGATGATTAAATAATAGAATAAGGAACCAGATAAGTTTATATAAATCGCAGGCAACCTTAACCGGGTCAACCGTGACTTAAAGAATAAGATCGATGTGGATTTTCTAGGGTAAATCAACATTCGATCTAAAGAAATAGAGTTCAGAATAACCAAAGATACTAGCATCTAAACCGAGGATAAATATAAATCTCCGGTGAATCAATGCTGGTTGTAAAGGAGTTTTACCGCTATATTAGAATATTGGCGAAACCGCCTATTCACTATAAAGATCATTCGAAGTGGAGTTATGGGATACTCCAGAATCGAAAGAAAATGAATAGTGAGGGACACGAATGAACTTTGGAACCGCAGGGAACGTTCCAAAATTCGAAAAGGAAGAGATTCAAGCTCGAATGAAAGTGATTCTGTAAATCAAATTTACCATACATTCTAAGTTTGGCCTAGAGCCAAACCTCTGATACCAACTGTAACGACCCGATATTTTCAACCATTCGCATCCGCACATGTCGGACTTGAATTGTTCAAAATACCGCGTTGTAAATAAAATTTGGCAAATCTCAAAATATACTGTAAATAATTAATCACAGAATCACAGACAAAGAATCAGAATACTCGCAGCGGAATTTAAAAATACTTAGTGGTTCATGAAGCCACTATAAATAGTCTCAATCAAATAAAATTACATAGTCTTTAATCCAAATATAGTTTGAAATCATTAGTAGAACAATCCAAATTTCCACTAGTCTTGATTCCAAAATTTTAGATAAAGAACTGGAAAGGAAGTTTGCCAGCAGCTTGAAAGTGATCTACAGAAATCCTAGCTCCGGGATGAAAACTGAACTGCAACTCAGGCTGACCCGAGCGTAAGAAATAAACACAACACTCGAGTCAGGACATACATACTTATATAGTGTAAGTTAATTCAAGTGTACTGTAATATAGAGCAAGTAACTTAAAGGATGCTTGGGATCGCCCATCCTCTAAGGATCCGTTAAACTATTTACTATGTAATAATATTTCGCTATTATAATAGTGTCTATATTAAAATAAACTTACTTTCAAATAGCGTAAAGGGGTTACCCATATAGCCCTTAACACATAATATATTCCCATAGTCTATACAGTACCATAATCTCCCCCGTACTGGGCGTCGTCAGAGGGCACTCCATAGGTATGGTACAAAACCAAAATCGTAAAAGGCTCGCTATGGTAGGTGACACTGCACAACTAGGCAATGCCAGGATAGATATACCAATTACGCATTCGGACCGATGGAAACGCGTAGCACGCAGCTACCGCCCACCTCGGACAACACTCCCAAATCAAAGGTGCGCACTAAAACAATCACAAAAGTAATAGAATGGCATACGAAGAAGTGCGTCTGCAATGACCCTAATTCTTAAGCAAAATTTTTTTTTTTGCTTACATACTTAACTAAGACTACCTAGGGTCATCCTTACCTATTCTCATATTATCCAGGATCTTTCTCAATATAAAAATATTGTTTTAAATCTAAATCTTTCCTAACATACATATATGAAGATATCTATGTTATATCCTACTAGAATCAGAGCATAATAATAATAGGGAAGTAGAAATCTTTTTAAATCTATTAAAATGTGATAATTCCCTAATAAAAGATTTATTTTCACATTCTGATTATTGACCATAGAATCCACTGTAAACATGTACTTTGGTCTGTTATTCTTATTAAGGAATGATTAAGTAATAATCTAGTGGAAGAAAGCTTTTTAATATGGATGTTTGTGTTAAAATCTGCATAGTTTCAAACTCAAGCTAAAAGAAAGTGGATCCTAAGTGAACACAAGCAACATCTAGGCGTAATGGAAACGCGCCTAACTTACACATGAGAGGTCACGAGTTCAAGTACTATGCTGGTCAGTTCAAACTCAATTTTTGCTTTCTTTTTTTTTTTTCCTGCAGGGTTTTAAAATCTGATACCTACCTATCTCTATACATATACACTTAAGTTTTGCCTATAATCTAACATACAAAACAATATTTCTTGCTTTATTATTTTCAAAACCCATTCCTACTACTTTTCTAGGAATTTGTATTTATTTTGTTGCCTAAATATCAACATGTACACAGATATACAGGTACATGTCTATGTTTTTGTTCATTTTCCAGAAAAACTGGGTTCAAATGGTTCCTAGCTCCATTTTTTTTTTAAAGTGTGTATGTGGCCTGACCTATGGTCTAACTGTTTGGTTAAAGAAACCATTCTTTTACTTGCATTTGGACAAGTTTCAGTATCAAGACATGAAAGTGTAACAGTTATAATTCTTTCTGGATTTTCCCAATATAATTTCCTATATATCTATCTTTTGAAAAGATTTAGGATTAACTAAAAACCATCATAAAGTGATCATACTTATAAAATCCAGTTTTTCCTTTAATCAAAACAACTTTAGCAAATAGATAATCAATTCAGCTTAACTTCAATATTCTTAATACATACCAAACCAGAAAACAGAAATAACATAACACATATCTCTTGCAAGTTCTTCCCACTTAATACATCACCAGATTCATTTAAAATAACTGAATAATTCCAAACTTTCAAGGTTTTGCATAACAGCCTAAACAGAACTATCAAATTTTCCAGATTACATGCAAATATCTCATTCTAAGTTCTTATTTAACTCTAGTTTAGCATGCTTATCCAATCATTCTCATTAGCCTTAGCAGCTTCCTATTTAGAGCCAGCATTCCCTGAAAAAGCATTAAGGGCTGCCCCATTTTAAATGAGACACCCCAGTTGCCATAAACAAACAAGGGTCAGATACAAGATCTGGTATGAGCATCATCAAAATTTCCATGATATTAAGTAATTAAGTGAGACCTAAACATTTTGTATAGATTGCATTTACCAAATTTCTTCCTAGCCTCATCTGCCATAAGGAATCATGGGGACACATTGCAATAAAATAATTCACAATATTGCACAAAGATCTCAGGGCTTAAACAAACCATGTGTCAACTTGCATACTTTAAATACAACAAGCATTCCAGCAGTTCTCTTGGCTCACAATCCTTTGTTTATTTACTAAGTGTTCATGTTTGATCCTATCATGAGATAGCTAGGTGACTGAATCACAGTGTACATGAAACATTATATAGAGCTCTCAAGCATAATTCCAGAACAAGCTAACTTTCATATCCAGGGAATTCATATCTACAAGTATTCTGGTTTAAAAGAAAATACAAGAATATTTGTAACTGGGAATAAAGACTAGGCATGTGGGTTATTATTGTTTCACAAGCAACCATGTTTGAACTAAATTCAAGATCTAGCTTAAACAAGATTTCTGGCCCATGGTTTTCTATTTGATCAAAGGTTCAGCACATTAGGAATTTCCATTGCAACCTTGAATCTTTCATTTGAGCCTCAGCACTTACACAAGTGTAATGCAACTCATATACATATGTTTGTCATGCCATAACTAAACCAGCTACAAGCATTCTCTATTTACTATTACATTTTCATACTATAACATTTCTGGGTATAAACAATCAGAGCATAATACTCACTACCAAAACTAAAAGCATTTAGTAACACCCATTAAAGCATCCATTAAAATCATAGTAATAAAATCCAAAATATGCAGAAAAATTAGCATAAGCTAGGCTGCCTCATAACAGGACTTAATGCCATGGATTAGTGAGATTACTCACAGAAAAATGCTTCTCCTGCTTAAATCAGAAAGAAAACCTTTTAAAACTTGCTTTTCTGCTTGCAAATATTTTCCTCTTTGTTTTCTTAAATGTTTTGGGTAGCAAAATGATTCTTTTCTGGTTTATACTTGAATTTATAAGAGAAGTTTTCTAGGGTTTATCATTGTAAAATCCCATTCCTACCCTGGCCAAGACTCATGCATTTTGCATTTCAGATTTGTTCATTTTCACTTTTGATACCCCGGCCATATGTGGTGCTTACTTTCCCTTATATTTTTTTTTTCTTTACCTTTTCAAAATATATCCTATTCTTACCAAGTCATGAAAATTGTGTGACATTGTCACTTGTTTATTTTCTAGAAATCCTCCTTTCTATTTCTGCCTAAAGCAATTATTCTGCTTGCAATTTGTCTTTTGCCATTTTAGTATTACAGTTTTCTTTTACTTGCTTATTTCTTTTTAACATTTTCTATTCTTACAGAAATGTACATTTGCATACATATCCTATCTAGGCTTATTTAACTCCTCCTTAATTTCAGAAAGATATGCACCTATATGTGCATACAGACTTTTAAATCCCTGTAATATTTTCTTTTCTGGGTTTAAATAAAATATGTTTACTGATTCAAAACAAAACTTACTTTTCCTTATTTTCTTGGATGATTCATATAATTCCAGAGATCAAATATCCATATCACAAAATTATGTTTGTAATACTTTTTAATTCTTGTTTTGATTTCAGTGGATTTGGAGTTCTTTCTTGTGCCATATCAGTGTGCACACACTTGAACACTTTATTTTTTTTTTCATGTATTCTTATACAAATGAATTCATATATTTTCAAAATTCAACCAAATAAGATTCTATGAATTTCTGGGGCATTACAATCACCCCACCTTTTTAGGAATTGTGTCCTCACAATTTTCTCATTCATTTTTTTTTATATTTCTAGATTCTCCTAAAATCTATCAGACATTGCATAAGCAAACAATTCAGTCAAAACAACCATACATATTAAACTTTTAGGAATTTAGTTTTTTTTTTTACCTTCCACTACAAAAAGTTTAGGGTAATCCATCTTTATTTTATCCTCCAATTCCCATGTACAGTCCTTAGGGTCTAGGCTCCATTGAACCTTTACCAATTTTAAAGTTTTGTTCCTCAACTTCTTTTCCTCTTTAGCCAAAATCCCCACGGGTTCTTTCTCATAGACCAAATCAGAATTTATTTGAACCTGAGTGGGTTTCTCTAGAATCTCTTCTTTATCATGTACCCATCTTCTAAGTTGTGATACATGGAATACATTGTGCATTGCACTCATCTCTTCAGGCAGCTCTAGCCTATATGCTAATGAACCTATTCTTTCCAAAATCTTGTAAGGTCCAACATATCTTGGGGTAAGTTTTCCTTGCTTGCCAAATCTTAACACCTTCTTCATAGGTGAAACTTTGATGAAAACATAATCACCAACTTCATATTCTACCTGCTTTCTCTTTTTATCTGCAAACTTCTTTTGCCTATCTTGAGCTGCTGCCATTCTTCTCCTCACCAGTTCAATTTTCTCTGTGGTCTCTTTTATATACTCAGGCCCTAAGACAGCCTTTTCTCCTGCTTCAACCCAACATATTGGTGACAAACATGGTTTTCCATACAAGGCTTCAAATGGTGCCATGCCTATGGTGCTTTGATAACTATTGTTATATGTAAATTCAGCCAAATGGAGGTGATCTTCCCAATTACCTCCAAAGTCTAATATACATGCCCTCAATAAATCCTCCAAAACCTTATTTATCACTTCAGTTTGACCATCTGATTGGGGGTGGTATGCTGTACTCAAGCATAATTCACTCCCTATGGCTTTTTGAAAGCTCTTCCAAAATCTGGAGGTAAAGATTGTGTCCCTATCACTCACTATAGTTTTAGGGATTCCATGCAACCTTACTACCTCTTTCATGAATATCTGAGCTAGTTTAGGGGCATTTCTTTCTGCCTTTACTGGTATAAAATGTGCCACTTTGGTCAATCTATCAACTACTACCCAAATGCTTGTATTTCCTCTCTTTGATCTAGGCAGACCATCTATGAAATCCATAGATATATCTTCCCACTTCCACTGTGGTATACTTAGAGGCTGTAATAGGCCTGAGGGTCTTTGGGTTTCTGCTTTGACTTGTTGGCAAGTCATACACTTTGCAACATATTTGGCCACATCAGCTTTCATCCCTGTCCACCAATAATCCCTCTTCAAGTTTTGGTACATCTTGGTGCTACCTGGGTGTATAGAATACTTGCTTCTATGATATTTATTAAGTATCTCTTCCTTCAATCCTATATTCTTTGGAACACATATCTTACTCTTATTCCTTAAGTAACCATTCTTATCAATGTGGTAGTTTGGTACTTCTTCTCCTTTTTCTATTAGAGATTTCTTTTCTAACAAATCTGGATCTTCCTCTTGCATTTTTCCCACTTTCAAAATTAAATCTGATTGCAAAGTTATCAAACTTAATTTTCCCTTTTTCCCTCCTTCCATCATCTCCATGTTTACCTCATTGTCTTCCTCAATTTCCAAATCAGTAAGTAGGGATAAATTTTTAAACTCTTCTATCATTAACATGGCTACTTTTGCGTGCTGTCTGCTCAAAGCATCTGCAACCTTATTAGCTTTTCCTGGAGTATAAAGTATGTCTAAATCATATGCTGCTAAAAATTCAACCCATCTATGTTGCCTCATATTCAGATCTTTTTGTGAAAAAAGATATTTCAATGCCTTATGGTCAGTGTATAAAATGAACTTTGCACCTAGAAGATAATGTCTCCAGAGCTTTAGTGCATATACCACTGCTGCCAATTCAAGATCATGGGTTGCATACTTTGATTCATGCGGCTTCAGTTGCCTTGATGCATAGGCTATAACTTGGTCTTGCTGCATCAATACAGCTCCTAGCCCAGAGCCACTTGCATCAGTATAAACAATCAAATCCTCATTTCCTTCTGGTACTCTCAACACTGGTGCATTGACTAAAGCCTCTTTGATTTTACTAAAGGCTTGTTCACATTTCTCAGTCCATCTAAAGGGTTGGTTCTTTCTAGTTAGGTTGGTAAGAGGTGATGACATCTTAGAAAAATCTTTTATAAATCTTCTATAATACCCTGCCATTCCCATAAATGACCTAACTTCTCCCACTGTGCTTGGCCTTTTCCATGCTTGGATAGCCACAACTTTATTGGGGTTCACTGAAATGCCTTTGGCAGATACAACATGCCCAAGGAAATGCACCTCTTCTTTCCAAAATGCACACTTAGAAAATTTGGCTTTTAAATCTTTTTCTCTTAATCTTGACAAAACAAGGTGTAAGTGATTTTCATGTTCCTCTACTGTTCTAGAATAAATCAAAATATCATCAATAAAAATCAATACAAACTTGTCTAAATAATCCCTGAATATCCTATTCATTAAGTCTACAAAATATGATGGGGCATTTGTCAACCCAAATGGCATGACAAGAAACTCATATAAACCATACCTAGTGTTAAAGGCTGTATACTTAACACTTGAGTCTTCAACCTTCATCTGATGGAACCCAGATGCCAAGTCTAACCTAGAAAATATTTTTGCTCCACTAAGTTGATCAAAAAGATCATCAATTCTAGGTAAGGGGTACTTGTTCTTGATAGTGACTTTGTTTAACTCCCTGTAATCTATGCACATCCTTAAAGTACCATCATGTTTCTTTACAAATACTACTGGAGCACCCCAGCAAGAGTTACTTGGTCTTATAAATCCTTTGCTTTCTAACTCTTCTAACTGTTTCTTTAATTCCTTCAACTCATTTGGCCCCATCCTAGTGGGTTTCTTAATAATTGGACTTGCTCCTGGTATCAGACTAATCTGAAATTCCACTGGTCTGTGGTGTGGAACCCCCTCAACTTCTCCAAACACATCTATGTATTCGTTAATTATGGGGATTTCTTCAATAGAAGGCTCACTGGAATCCTTATTTAAGTCGATCAAGTGATATAATTTTCTTTCTTTGGCTGTTTCACACAAAATTGTGATTCTTTGACCTCTAGAATTTTGTAATGATATGGTGGATGAGTCTAAATTAATTATGGCTTTGTATTGCCTTAACCAGTCTACACCCAATATAACACCTATATTTGGGTAATTTAAAACATATAACTTGGAAATAAAAACATTTCCTCCTATGTTTAATCCCACATCCACACAAATCATGTTTAAAACACTAGAACTTCCCAATGGGCTTTGCACTAACAAAGGAGTTTCAACCAATATGCAATTTAATTTAAGCAATGCAACTAATTCATGGGAAATCATAGAATGTGTTGCCCCTGTATCATACACTACTGATATAGGTAAGGTACAAATAAATAAGGTACCTTCTACTTGACCATGATTTTCTGCAATAGTCTCTACTGTGGATTTGCCCTTGCTCTCCAAACTTGCTAGCTTTCCTTGCTGTTTATACTCAGGGCAGTTTCTCTTGATATGTCCCTCCTTTCCACATAGATAGCACTTGAAAGCTCCTCCCTTCAATTCTGGGCACCTTGGTTTGATATGTCCTTCTTTTCCACAATGATTACATGTTATTTTCCTTTTTGTATCAGTGGTCTTAGTATCATTAGTTTTCTTACTTTCTATCTCCTCCTTCCTCTTGTCATAGGGGTGATATCTTCCTTTATTCTTCTTATTGTTGTTATTCTTAAAACTCCTATACTTCTCCCTTTCCTTGTCATGTTGCTCAAATTTTAAGGCCAGATCAATGACTTGATCAAAAGTTTTATCTACATATGGCAACATGGCCCTACTAAGCCCTGGATTTAAACCCTTAATATACCTATCATTCTTTGATGCCTCATCAGCCACAAGCATAGCTCCATACTTAGACAAGCCTTCAAACCTATGAGTATATTCAGTCACATTAAAAGTTCCCTGCCTAAATCTGATGAATTCTTCAAGCAGTAGAGTTTTGGCTGATGCTGGAACAAATCTAGCTTCCAACATCTCCTTGAATTGATTCCAAGTGATTTCATTCTCAATCCTCCCAGCTATGACTACCTCCCACCAGCTCAAAGCCACACCTTTCAGTTGTCTTGAGGCCACTTGCCTCTTCCTTTGATCATCCAACTGCATGTCATTGAAAATTCTATCCAGTGTTCTCAACCATGTTTGAATTTCCATCACATTTTCAGTCCCTTCAAAGCTCTTGCCTCCTAAATTGGTATAAGTCTTTAATAGTTTGGAAAGTTCCTCATGTGGATTCTCAAGTCTCTGCCCTACTCCATCCCTTAAAGCCCTCATAAAGTCTTGCATATCAAGCATTTGTGGTGTACATGACCCTGCATTGTGTTGAGATCCTCTTCCTACCATAATTGGACAACTACAGTATGGGTAGATAAGGTTAGTTTATCATGAGAGTATATATATATATCTATATATTTTAACTTTCTATCTATATTATTATTTTACTCAAACAGTACATACATATGATTATAGTACTTCAATCAATCAATACAATCATTCTTAGCTATGTATAAATTTAACATAGCTCTGATACCAAATGCAATGACCCTAATTCTTAAGCAAAATTTTTTTTTTTGCTTACATACTTAACTAAGACTACCTAGGGTCATCCTTACCTATTCTCATATTATCCAGGATCTTTCTCAATATAAAAATATTGTTTTAAATCTAAATCTTTCCTAACATACATATATGAAGATATCTATGTTATATCCTACTAGAATCAGAGCATAATAATAATAGGGAAGTAGAAATCTTTTTAAATCTATTAAAATGTGATAATTCCCTAATAAAAGATTTATTTTCACATTCTGATTATTGACCATAGAATCCACTGTAAACATGTACTTTGGTCTGTTATTCTTATTAAGGAATGATTAAGTAATAATCTAGTGGAAGAAAGCTTTTTAATATGGATGTTTGTGTTAAAATCTGCATAGTTTCAAACTCAAGCTAAAAGAAAGTGGATCCTAAGTGAACACAAGCAACATCTAGGCGTAATGGAAACGCGCCTAACTTACACATGAGAGGTCACGAGTTCAAGTACTATGCTGGTCAGTTCAAACTCAATTTTTGCTTTCTTTTTTTTTTTCCTGCAGGGTTTTAAAATCTGATACCTACCTATCTCTATACATATACACTTAAGTTTTGCCTATAATCTAACATACAAAACAATATTTCTTGCTTTATTATTTTCAAAACCCATTCCTACTACTTTTCTAGGAATTTGTATTTATTTTGTTGCCTAAATATCAACATGTACACAGATATACAGGTACATGTCTATGTTTTTGTTCATTTTCCAGAAAAACTGGGTTCAAATGGTTCCTAGCTCCATTTTTTTTTTAAAGTGTGTATGTGGCCTGACCTATGGTCTAACTGTTTGGTTAAAGAAACCATTCTTTTACTTGCATTTGGACAAGTTTCAGTATCAAGACATGAAAGTGTAACAGTTATAATTCTTTCTGGATTTTCCCAATATAATTTCCTATATATCTATCTTTTGAAAAGATTTAGGATTAACTAAAAACCATCATAAAGTGATCATACTTATAAAATCCAGTTTTTCCTTTAATCAAAACAACTTTAGCAAATAGATAATCAATTCAGCTTAACTTCAATATTCTTAATACATACCAAACCAGAAAACAGAAATAACATAACACATATCTCTTGCAAGTTCTTCCCACTTAATACATCACCAGATTCATTTAAAATAACTGAATAATTCCAAACTTTCAAGGTTTTGCATAACAGCCTAAACAGAACTATCAAATTTTCCAGATTACATGCAAATATCTCATTCTAAGTTCTTATTTAACTCTAGTTTAGCATGCTTATCCAATCATTCTCATTAGCCTTAGCAGCTTCCTATTTAGAGCCAGCATTCCCTGAAAAAGCATTAAGGGCTGCCCCATTTTAAATGAGACACCCCAGTTGCCATAAACAAACAAGGGTCAGATACAAGATCTGGTATGAGCATCATCAAAATTTCCATGATATTAAGTAATTAAGTGAGACCTAAACATTTTGTATAGATTGCATTTACCAAATTTCTTCCTAGCCTCATCTGCCATAAGGAATCATGGGGACACATTGCAATAAAATAATTCACAATATTGCACAAAGATCTCAGGGCTTAAACAAACCATGTGTCAACTTGCATACTTTAAATACAACAAGCATTCCAGCAGTTCTCTTGGCTCACAATCCTTTGTTTATTTACTAAGTGTTCATGTTTGATCCTATCATGAGATAGCTAGGTGACTGAATCACAGTGTACATGAAACATTATATAGAGCTCTCAAGCATAATTCCAGAACAAGCTAACTTTCATATCCAGGGAATTCATATCTACAAGTATTCTGGTTTAAAAGAAAATACAAGAATATTTGTAACTGGGAATAAAGACTAGGCATGTGGGTTATTATTGTTTCACAAGCAACCATGTTTGAACTAAATTCAAGATCTAGCTTAAACAAGATTTCTGGCCCATGGTTTTCTATTTGATCAAAGGTTCAGCACATTAGGAATTTCCATTGCAACCTTGAATCTTTCATTTGAGCCTCAGCACTTACACAAGTGTAATGCAACTCATATACATATGTTTGTCATGCCATAACTAAACCAGCTACAAGCATTCTCTATTTACTATTACATTTTCATACTATAACATTTCTGGGTATAAACAATCAGAGCATAATACTCACTACCAAAACTAAAAGCATTTAGTAACACCCATTAAAGCATCCATTAAAATCATAGTAATAAAATCCAAAATATGCAGAAAAATTAGCATAAGCTAGGCTGCCTCATAACAGGACTTAATGCCATGGATTAGTGAGATTACTCACAGAAAAATGCTTCTCCTGCTTAAATCAGAAAGAAAACCTTTTAAAACTTGCTTTTCTGCTTGCAAATATTTTCCTCTTTGTTTTCTTAAATGTTTTGGGTAGCAAAATGATTCTTTTCTGGTTTATACTTGAATTTATAAGAGAAGTTTTCTAGGGTTTATCATTGTAAAATCCCATTCCTACCCTGGCCAAGACTCATGCATTTTGCATTTCAGATTTGTTCATTTTCACTTTTGATACCCCGGCCATATGTGGTGCTTACTTTCCCTTATATTTTTTTTTTCTTTACCTTTTCAAAATATATCCTATTCTTACCAAGTCATGAAAATTGTGTGACATTGTCACTTGTTTATTTTCTAGAAATCCTCCTTTCTATTTCTGCCTAAAGCAATTATTCTGCTTGCAATTTGTCTTTTGCCATTTTAGTATTACAGTTTTCTTTTACTTGCTTATTTCTTTTTAACATTTTCTATTCTTACAGAAATGTACATTTGCATACATATCCTATCTAGGCTTATTTAACTCCTCCTTAATTTCAGAAAGATATGCACCTATATGTGCATACAGACTTTTAAATCCCTGTAATATTTTCTTTTCTGGGTTTAAATAAAATATGTTTACTGATTCAAAACAAAACTTACTTTTCCTTATTTTCTTGGATGATTCATATAATTCCAGAGATCAAATATCCATATCACAAAATTATGTTTGTAATACTTTTTAATTCTTGTTTTGATTTCAGTGGATTTGGAGTTCTTTCTTGTGCCATATCAGTGTGCACACACTTGAACACTTTATTTTTTTTTTCATGTATTCTTATACAAATGAATTCATATATTTTCAAAATTCAACCAAATAAGATTCTATGAATTTCTGGGGCATTACAGCGTCCGATCAGAGGTGCTACCTCATTAATCCGAGAATCGCTCCTGTTTTAGCCACCTTATGCCAACTCACGGGAGTCAGGTCCACGTATTTACCTTAAAGAAAACGTCACCACCATCCTACTTCATTCTGGAATCTCCACCGCGTACACGGTTGTCAAAGTGGTTTTCGGTATCGACAGAGAGTATGCCAGATATCCGATCTCGGTCTCTTTAACAACCAAACGTTATTTTAACCCGTGGTTACAACTTTTAAAAATGGTATTTATACTTTAAAAATCAAAATAAATTTCAAATACCTTCATTATCATAATATCATTTTTAAACATCAGTCATTTATATAAAATACCATTTAAATCTATTCAATTTATTTAGGAATTAATTGCCTTTCAACTCACATTTAAAAGTTAAATTTTTCCATTTAAAACCATTTAAAGTCAATTCCTTTTTTTTATTAATTACATATTAAATTCCAAAATTTAAGCTTTTTCCCAAATATTATTTCCATTAAATTCTTTTATTAAAACAATCAAAATTCAGTTTCCGTAGCACTTATAAAATGCTACCTAAAGTCATAGGTTAAAACAGTTCATTTACAAAAGACAACATTTAAGTGCAATTAATTTTAAATTCCCAAATATAATTTATTATCAATTATTTTGCTTAACTAAAATCTCACTTTTAACAAAAATTCAGAATAAGTCATATTCCAAAATTTTACTTAAACTTCCATTTATTTAACATTTTGACTCATTCAAAAATCATTATAAATTTCATAAAATCCTTTAAATACATTTAAGCCAGAATATCATAAACTTTCTATTTAAAATATTTTTAAAACATTTCATAAAATATTATATAAACCACGGGTCTGTATATAGTTTTCTAGCCTAGGTCAAGTGATACGGATATATATCATTTCAATCCGCAATTTACAAAAACCCAGGTTCTATCATTTCAAACCCGCAATCCCAAGTTAAAATAAATAAATAATTAAACAATTAAATAAATAAACGGGTAAATAATTATCGTTCGGGCCTATCATTTCAGCCTATAACGATCCCAAATTTACAGGGAACTTGCAGTGTGATTAACAGTAAATAAGCATTAAATAGTATAACTGCAATAATACTTCAAGAAATAAACAACTGATGATGTGTCAATATATAATGGGGTTTAACATCATACGTTTATATCGCAGGCAGATAAAATTAAATAAAATAAATTTTACAATTACACATGTGATAAATTCACAGATATATAGGTATGTTTGTCTGGTGAGAAATACTCACCTTAAAACTGCAGATAATCAGATTCAAACGATTGTACCACTTGATAAAGGAACGTACAAATGACACGATTAGACTTCCACGGATGCCACACTTTGATTCAAATCTATAATAAGATCCAAATACCAAATACGCGACTTTAAAATTACGGTCAAAGAAAAATTTTCGAAACAACTGGAACGAATAGAATTTGACTTGACTCGACCACTCCCACTACTCGACTCGCCCACGTTCTCAAGGCCAGGCAGTGAAATCTTAACTATTTACGTACCCATGAAAATTATAGTGGAAAGTTTTGGGCAAAAGCTGGAAAGAAAAAGGTGGACACAATACGTTATTCCCTTTCTACAAACAAGTGGCGTACACTAAAATTCTTCGTAATTGAAAACAGTGAAATTTGCAACTAATATATCTTTTTTTTTCTTTTTTTTCCTCTTTTTTTCTTTCTCTGTATAAATAATCACGTTGCATAAAAATGAAGCATGTTGGTTCCCAAAACTTGAACACGCAACATAGCACAGCCACTCCTACCTCATCTTTTAAAACATGCATTTCTCTTTTTTTTTAACACTTAGGAACAACTCACGCATGCACTGATGCTTTTTTTTTATATAAATGAATGCATGCACGTGCACGTTATGGCCGAGTACACCATTTTGCTTGCTAAATATTCAAAGTGCCACACTCATGCAATTCACGTGGCCACAACTACAGGCACATATATTTTTTTACTTTTTCCAGAGATGCAAATGAAAATATACTTTTTCTTTTCTTTTTTTAACATTTTATTAAAATGACTCATGCATGAATTCACAAAACAAGGTGATACAATCTAAATAAATGGCACGGTCTCCTTGCCTATTTTAAACCCCGTAAACATGCACTCAAAATATACAAGTCACTGCATATTTTGGAAATAATTTGGGTAATAAAAAGTTCTACCTATCTGCTGAAACAAACGTGATTTTGCACGTGTGAATGTATGCAAAATGAAGGATACTAGTTTTATTTGTTACCATTTTTTTTCAAAGATGACACACTTTAGCAATTCATATTTTAAAAAAAATGACTCACGCAAGAAGTTCAAGTGGCCACAACTACAGGAATGCATGCATTTTCTATAGAATTCAAAAGAAGGATACTAAGTTTGTCTTCCTACAACAATCTGACATGCATGGAAAATCAAATCAGAGGGGAAAAAGGAGATGTGGCACGAACAGGTGGTGGAGCAGCCGAGTAGTGTGGACATTGGACCAAATGAAACAAGAAGAAGAACAAAATAAATAAAAGCAAGGTGTGGCCATACCTGTGCACTTTCTCAAGAAGAACGAAGGCAAATTTTAGATGCAATATAAAGTTTTTGTGTAAGGCTTTATATATATAATCAGTGATTGCATTGATTAATATAAGGGAGACGGCAAGTAATATTGCTTTGTTATTCGAACGTTACATAAAGAAAGCGTTGATTAAGGAAACAGGTAGCCACGAAATCAATTTTCTTTGAACGTGTTGCTTATGTAAAGGAAGGACTTTCGAAATTAAAGATGAAGAAACGGCAGGTAATAACTTGAAATGGACCGGAAAGTGCGTGATTTTTTCTTTGAGATTAAGTAAAAAATTTCTACAGGTAAGAAATAAATTTTGCTTTCCTTGAATGTTTATTACAAGAAGCTTGCGTTGAATTACAGGGAAAGACCCAAAAGTTGGAAGCAGTTATTTTAGCACTGAGTTGCAAGAATTTTGGCATGCGGAGATCAATGGAAAAGAAAAGGTAAGCAATAACTTTCATTCGAAAATCAAATACAGTAAAAGGGCAAGTGGATTTTGAAATAAATGATGTCAATGCATAATAAAAGGGTGCGTGGGTTTTATCACTTGAGTTATGGAAAAAAAAAGGTAGAAAAATAATTGAACATTCCAACCGTGTTTTATATTTTCTTTTCCAACAAAGAGAATCTTGCAAAAGTTTAGGCATAAGAATAAGCAATTAAATTGATTTGGTGAATTTAGGAAACGGCAAGAATTAATTGCTGAGAATGGTAAAAGGAAATTACAGATTATACACCTATTAACCAAATGAAATTGTACATGGATTTGAATTTTTATAACCAGCATTGATTTCATGAGTTTGAACTTTTAGTGTAAAGAGGATATCACGTATTGCTTTTGGTAAAGGAAATGGCAATCAATTTACAGATAACATTGATTTATAAAGAAACGGTAAAGTTTTATTAGACCATGATTTAAATCAAATTTAAAGCAAATTAGACTTTGAAACAGTAAAGGAAAAGAACAAATTTTGCTGCATTAAAAAGGGGCGTAAATCAAGTGATAAAATTTTACAAGGAATAACGTACGTTCAAACTAAATTGGGAGTGAATGCGTTGATTCAAGGAAAGAAAGTGGCAAGCACTAAATATTTAGATGGCGTTGATTTAAGTGGACGAAAACGTCACAAATTTATGGTTTGAACGTTTTTAAACAAATGTGTTTTATTTCTGTTAATTCCACTTGTTAAGTTTTCAATTTACCCTATGGGTTTCCACTTTTTGATTTCTACCATTAGGACATCTAGCAATCTAGCCCCAATTTCCTAACTAATATTTTTAAATTAGTTAATTCCCTCTAATCGATTTCCATATTCTTCTAATCAATTAATTCCCCTTTAATTGCCTTTAATTGATTTCAATTGATTACCTTATCCCTTTTAATTAACCTCCTTAATTGATTTCAATTAATTACTATATTACAAATTAATTATCCTCCTTAATTGATTTCAATTAATTACCATATTCCTTCATGTCAATCAATCTCCTTTAATTACATATTCAAATTTAGTTACTAACTTAATTAGTTAATTAACCCATTTGGTTTAATTATCAATCATGCGACGTCTCATATTAATCCGTCCACTTTGTAGGCACTGGTAGCCGGACTGGTTACACGGGCAGATTTCTCCTACAAAATGGGGATTAACCTCGCGTCCTTATGCCATTAACCAAAAGAATTTACTTATTTATCTTTCATCAATTTATTTAACTTTCATTAATTATTCAATAAATTAATTCTGGTCAACTACTGAAATTTTACAATTAATTTCCCTATTAATTGTCATTAACTCTATTTTAAAATATCCGTATATGCCTTTATTCAAGTTTTGAATTGCTAACTAGGAATAAGGTAGATTCATCAAATAAATTGATTGCAAGTTTCATTGTTTTAAATTGCTTAACAATGTTCGCCACTAACATAATTAATATGTCAAAATTGACAATATTCCACCAACATGATTTGCATGTCATAACCTACCCAATTAACATAATTAATTAACCACTTTAATATGTTACAAATTTTCCCCTTTCATTATTTTTAGGGAATGGGTATTACAACATATATTATGATAATATCCAAAAACATTTAGTTACTACTCACTTCATTATAAATTATAAAGGTTTTTTTTTCTTAAATTTAGTTACAAAAAATCTTATTATATTAACGAGTTTAATTCTCTAAATTTACAGGTCATTACAATTGTCTTGTTTGAATGATGTTATGTAACTCTGATATATGTAAAACTATGTAATAGTTATGTGATGTATTATATTTTGTTCCGTTTCGCTGTGAGATTCTGATGTTGTTATTCTTTCTTTCTATCTTTTCTATTTCTATCTCTTTCTTTTCCTATTGATGATACGTTTTTCTATGGATTGAAAGACGGGTCGTCACAGTTGGTATTAGAGTATAGGTTGAGATAATACCTAGGCTCTGGAATAGTATCTATCTTGAGAGTGCGTATTTGTATTTTTATATAACTAAATACCTATCTAAATTTATTGTGTTACTTGTCCATGTTGCCAACATGAGTTCTGGAAGGAGAGGCAGAGGTAAGGGCAATACCTCGACCGATAATAGAAGAAGTCAAGCTACTAGTGAGGCTGTGGATTCAGCACTGCCTCAGGTTAGTTTTTCCGCTTTATGCAAGGACTTCACCAACCTTGGAGGAAGACCATTTAAAGGATCAGAGACTATAATTGAGGTTCAAGCTTGGCTACGCTCATGTGAGCGCATCTTTAAGAGTATGAAGTTGTCTGATGAGCGGAAAAGGGAAACGGCTTCATGGAAAATGCAGGAAGACGCTGCAGCCTGGTGGGATGCAGCGGTAGCAAATATCTCTGAGGACGATATTTCTTGGGAAAGATTTAAAGAGTTGTTTGAGGAGAAATTCATGCCAACAGCAGGGAAAACTCGTCTGTATCGGGATTTTCTGAATTTGAAGCAAGGGAGCATGACTATTACTGAGTATGAGACTAAATTCAATGAACTGTCTTGCTATGGACTAGGGCTCATTGATAATCCTCTCAAAAAGAACGAAATGTTTGTGCAAGGCTTGAGGCCAGAGTTTCATGAGAAGATGACAGCGCATTTGAAAGGATCTTTTATTGAGTGAATTGATATGGCTCTGAGATATGAGGATTTGATGAACAAGAAATCAGTGGCACTAGTAGCAGCATCGGGAGGGAATTTTGTTAATCCAAATAAGAGGAAGTTCAATCCCAATTGGAAGAAGCAGAACAAGAAGAAGCCTGGAATCAACAACGGACCTCGCAAATGCTATATATGTCAACAAGAAGGTCACTTGGCGAATAAGTGTCCCAGGAAAGGATCTCAGCAGCAGCAGCAATCGCATCAAAGTGGACCGGGTTCGGCTTTGGTTCATAAATCTCTATGCTTCAATTGCCACCAACCATGTCATATGATCAAGAATTTCCCGCTACTTCATAAAGCTCAGCAGAATAAGGTATTTGCTTTGGAGGATGCATCATCAACTTCATCTAAAGGCAAGGGAGTATTGGAAGGTACATTACTTTTAGATGGCAAGTATATTAAAGTTTTGTTTGATTCTGGTGCTTCTTTGAGTTTTATTTCTCTGTAATCTGTAGAGAAGTTCTTTCTTACCCCTAGTACCGTAGACTGTCCCATCTTTGTATCTAATCCTATAGGAGGGGTAACAAAGTTAGATATGATCTGTAAGGATTTGAGGATTTTCTATCTGTCACATAGTTTTTCTTGTGACCATTATGTGTTGGATTTTAAGGGGTTTGACTTTATACTGGGAATGTATTGGCTTGATAAGTATAAGGCTATCCTGAATTGTGATGAGAGAACAGTTCCGTTGGAAACCGATCTGGGTAGAATTGCTATAGAGGTAACCAAATTAGATATGATCTGTAAGGATTTGATGATTTTCTATCTGTCCCATAATTTTTCTTGTGACCCTTATGTGTTGGATTTTAAGGGGTTTGACCTTATACTGGGAATGGATTGGCTTGATAAGTATAAGGCTATCCTGAATTGTGATGAGAGAACAGTTTCATTGGAAACCGATCTGGGTAGAATTGCTAGAGTGATGTGTGATAACTCTGGAATTCACTTGAGTAGTCTTTTACATGGAGTTGAGACTTCTCAAGAGGAGATTAAAGATATCGATATGGTCCAAGATTTTCCTGATGTATTCGAGGAAGTCAAATGTTTACCTCCGCATTGAGAGATAGAGTTTCGCATTGATTTGGTTCCAGGAGCAGTACTAGTGATTCAGCCTAGCAGGAGGATGGCTCCTAGTGAAGCAAACTCAGGATCTTTTGGAGAAGGGATTGATTAGGCCCAGTTTCTCTTGTTGGGGTTCTGCTGTGGTGTTTGTCACCAAGTCGAATGGATCGCTAAGGTTCTGTGTTGACCATCGAGAGTTGAACAAAGTGACCGTTTGAAATAAGTATCCTCTTCCTCGTATTGATGATCTATTTGACCAGATGAATGGAGCTTCTGTCTTTTCTCAACTGGATTTAGCTTCAGGTTTCCATCAGTTAAGGGTAGCAGAGGATAGTATTCCCTTGACTGCATTTAGGGGACCAAATTGTTTCCATGAGTGGTTGGTTATGCCTTTTGGATTAACCAACGCTCCTGCTTACTTTGTTGACCTGATGAACTGAGTCTTTCGAGATGTATTGAATAAGTTCGTTCTGGTGTTCATCGATGATATCTTGGTCTACTCTAAGTCTGAAGAAGAGCACAAGCAGCATTTGGGAATTGTGTTAGAGACTCTGAGAAGGCATGTTTTGAAGGCGAAATTCTCTAAGTGCCATTTTTGGAAATCCGAAGTCAAATTTTTGGGGCACATTGTTTCTGGAGAAGGTATCTCTGTAGATCCAGCAAAGGTTGAGACTATTCTGGAGTGGAAGCAGCCGCAGACACCGACTGAAGTTTGTAAATTTCTGGGATTAGCTGGCTACTACAGGGAGTTCATCAAGGACTATTCTAAGATTTCTTCGCATCTGACCAAGCTGACAAGGAAGGGAGCTAAATTCAAGTGGACCCCTGAATGTGAGGAAGCTTTCTACAATCTGAAGGCAAAGTTGACCAGTGCACCTGTGCTAGATATTCCAGATGGAAAGAGCAAATTTTAGGTTCATACAGATGCTTGTATAGTTGGACTGGGAGCAGTTTTGATGCAAAATGGAAGGGTAATTGTGAATTCTAGTCGGCAATTAAAGCCATATGAAAAGAACTACGCTACGCACGATCTGGAGTTGTTGGCTATCATTTTTGCTTTAAAGATCTCGAGGCACTATCTTTTGGTAGAGAAGTTCGAGTTATTCATGGATCACAAACCGTTGAAATATTTTCTCTCTCAAAAGGATCTTAATCTGAGGCAGCAGCGATGAGTCGAGTTTCTGGCATCATATGATTTGGATATCCTGTATACCCTGGAGAAGGCGAATATTGTAGCAGATGCTCTTAGCAGGAATGCAATTCTGTCTCTTTTGAAAGTTGTTCCGTCTCTCCAGGAAAGAATCATAAACAAGTAAATGGAGGATAGATCTTTAGAAGAACTGATTCTTGGAACCAAGGATGGTCGATATTCGGATTTCAAGGTAGACGATCAAGGTGCTTTGAGGAATAATGGTCGTTTGTGTGTACCTAATATAGATGGATTGATGCAAGAAGTCTTAACTGAGTGTCATCGCTCCAGACTGTATATTCACCTAGGAATATCTCAGATGTATAAGGATATGAGAAGGGTTTTCTGGTGGCCAAGCATGAAGAGGGATGCAACTGCTTTTGTCAATAGTTGTGCTATCTGCTAGCAGGTTAAAGGAGATCAACAGAAGTCGGCAGGTTTGTTGCAACCTTTGGAAGTTCCAGAATGGAAATGGGAAATGATCTCTATGGATTTCATCGACGGTTTGCCAAGAACCAAGAACGAAAAAAAAGGAATACGGGTGATTGTGGATTGTCTAAGTAAGAGCGCCCATTTCATTCCAGTTAAGGCCACCCGTACTGCAGCATCGTTGGCTGAAATTTTCTTGAGAGAGATAGTCAGATTGCATGGAGTTCCAATTAGTATAGTAAGTGATCAAGATCCTATCTTCACCAGCAAATTCTGAGAGGCTTTGCAATCAGCTATGTGAACTAGTTTGAGATTGAGTACATCATATCATCCCTAGACAGACGGACAGACAGAAAGGCTGAATCATATTCTTAAGGATATGCTGAGAGCTTGTGCTTTGAATTTTGGTGGATTTTGGGAAGACCATCTTCATCTAGTGGAATTCTCTTATAATAATAGTTACCAAGCAAGTATTAAGATGGCTTCCTATGAAGCTTTATATCGAAGACCATGTAGATCCCCATCCTGTGGGATAGAGTCGAAAGATCGTCTTGTGCTTGGACTAGATCTAATCCGTGAAGCTTCTGCTAAAGTTGAGCTTATTAAGAAGAGAATGAAAGCTGCTCAAGACCGTCAAAATAAATATGCAGATAAAAGTCGAAGACAATTGGAATTTGAGATCGGAGATTTAGTCTTTGTCAAATTTTCCTTATCAAAGGAGCTATTAGATTTGGAAAGGCGGGAAAACTTGCCCCGAGATATATTGGGCCATTCCGGGTGCTGGAAAGGATTGGTGTTGTGGCTTACCGAATTGAATTGCCAGAGCGGATGTCTGGAATTCATAATGTATTTCATGTATCCCATCTAAGGAAGTTTGTCCATGATCCATCACTGGTTGTAGAACCAGTAATCCTGGAAGATTTGGAGGTCGAGCCAAACTTGACTGTGGTCAGGAACGCTGTTCAGATTGTTGATCAAGACGAGAGGCAACTCAGGAGCAAAGTAGTGAAGATTGTCAAAGTGCAGTGAAGCGAGGATCCCAGAGATTGTACCTGGGAAACTTTGGATAGCTTTAGGGAAGCCTATCCGGATTTGTGTCCGGACAACTAGTGATGTTTGTTTGGATAAATTATTTGGTTGGTTGTTGATGTATGAATGATATGTATGTTTGGGCTGTTGATATAAAAGCTTTTGAATTATCTTTTGCTTTAAATTTTGGGGACGAAATTCTTTTAAGGGGGGAGGAATGTGACGACCCGGGATTTTGGTAATATTATATTAATCTGATTAATTTAAATGCAAACTTATCATTTTAAAAAAAAATAAGACTTTTGGTCATTTACCATTTATTTATACACATATATATGTATTGTGAAGGAAACTATGATTTGGAAATTTAAAATAAAGCCTTTCAAAACTATTCAAAATAAAATCTATCTTATTCACATTGAATCAAAATTAAAAAGCTCTATCTTATTAACATTTGATATATATATATATGGATGTAATCTAGATAAAAATGCTTAAATTAAAATTAATCTTATCAATATTAAATATAAGTATAAAAATATATGAATATAAATCAAGTGTTTGATAGTTTAAGCTTAAATAGAAATAAAAATAAGGATTTATGTTATAAATAGAAATAAAAACATATGGTAATTCTAGTAATATATATACTATGGAAATACATGTGTGAATGCAAGGCAAGAAGATAAAAAAAATATCTACATACAAAATCAGTAGGATAAGGCTGTAAACAAGAAAGGAGACATTTACATTAAATACTATCATCTCAAGCACAAAACAAAAGTCATTTCGCAACCTTTGTAAATCATTTCAGTTTAAAACAAAAATCTTGCCTGGTCAAAAAAAAATCTCTAACCAAAGGAGAAAAAAACTGTACTGGTAAATACCTACCCTGTAAAACCTTTCTTCTATACGTATGTATATCTTCTAGTTCCTGCTCATTCACAACACAGCAAACCAAAAAAAAAGAAAAAGTAAGCATCACCATTTACAAACTCAAATACAATTCAACTAAACAAAGCAAGAAGATCTAAAAGAAGATCAAGCTAGCAACTTTTCAAAACAGAATTGTTCTCTATTCAAATTATTTTTACAGGTGAGTAAACATATCATTTTAAAACTTAAATCTGTGCATCTGATTCATAGATAATGGTGTGCTTTGCATGTATATTTGTAAGTAAGTTGTTCTGTATATGTATGTATGATTGTACTGTGTATTTTTTAATGGTCTGTTTCTTTTTTGTTTCTGGTTACAGAGTAAAAATAAACTAGAAAATTTAATACTTTCATCCAACCATTGTTAGGCTTAGAGTTTAAAACAAAACAAGTTTTTTAAACATAAATCAAGAGTTAAAAATTTGTTTAAAGCATGTTGGTGAAATATTACAGCTGGAAACTTAGTTTTACAGAGCAAAGTGTAAATATATGTTAAATTCGAATGTGATAAATTGCTAATTCAGTTACATAACTTGAATCAACATTCAAAAACAGGATTTTTAAAATGAAAATGGTAATTTTTAGTCGAGAGTACTACGAGCAGTTTATAGATGAACCTAAAACGAGTTTTAACCAATTTCTGGCGATCAGAGGTATGCTGGATGTTGAAATTTCGATCGAAGCTAGCTTGGCAATCGATGATATCAGGAAAAATGGCCGGAGCTGTTCCAGTTCGTCGTGGTGTCGAGAATTGGTCGATGTAGGGTTTCCGTGTGTCTTTTGGCAAGGTCGGAAATTTGATCACCATGGCTACGTTAGTGCATCGAGTGGCACGTGGCTGGGGGAAATGATTGCGTGGAGGCTAGTGGTGTCATAGCCGGAGTTTCGAGGCTTCTGGAGGTTGGCATCGCCTGAACGAGGAGATCGATGGTCAGAGTATCATTTTGTATGGAAGCTCGACCTGTTGTTTTTCGTTCTCGTGGTTCATCAAGGTTTTGGGATGCTGTGATCGAATGAATGGTTGATAGGTGACTTGTTGGCGATCGTCTCAGGTGACGGAAGTTCATCAGCGGGGGGTGCAAATGCACGGTGGGTCGCGTGCACGATTTGATACTTTGAGCTTTGGGTTCTCGAGAGTAAACTCGTGCAAAGGAAGTGTTTTACTCGAGTCTCCTGGTTACCCGCATGTGTTGTTTAATACCATGTTCTTAAATTTTTACTGATGATAATCAAAAGTAGAAGAGAATGACTCGGGGAAAATGGTGGGAAACTCGAGTTTTAACTCGAGTAAACCTGGGGATTTCTCGGGTTTGGTTTGCAAAGTGCTTAGCTTAATAAAATTTAAGTTATATCATCTTAAAAAAATTAAGTATTGATGACTTAATTAATGTTCGACAATTTAAGTAAAGAATTTATTTTAAGTTTAATTTAATTAAGTGAATACTTAAGAATGTTTTAAATCTTACTTAATATTCTAATTAAGTAGTTAATTTAAGATAAGTTTTTAAATTTAATTAACATTAAAGCTTTTTAAGTTAGTAATAATTTGATTTCAAAGTTATTAAGGAAGATTTTTAAATGTAAGATAAATGATTCTAATTTAATTAATTTATATTGTAAGGTAATTAAGAATGTTAATTCATTGATAATGGTAATTAACTAAGTGAATTGAGATTTATAAATTTGTTATTAAAGATTGATTAACAAATGATTAAGTATTAATTAATTTGAAATTAAGAATTTTTAATTAACTCCTTAAAGTTAATTAATATATGATTAGTAGTTAACTAGTTAAGTAATTTAATTAATAATTAATAATTGATTAATTAAGTAATTAGTGATAAATAAATGGGTTATTAAGTTTTATAAATTAATAATCAAGGTTATTAATTAATAATTAAGGAGTAATTAATTAAGTAATTAAGGTTTAATTAATTGATCTAAAAGGGTAATTAAGAAACGATTACTTGATTAAATGGTTTGTAATTAATTAATTAAGCAGAATTAAGTGATTAATTCTTAAGTAATTAATCTAATTTAAAATAATTAAATTAATTATACCATGGATTAATAATTCCTGTTTGTATGAGTAGAATATCTGGATTTGTGATATATATTGGGTGATATTTTGTGATACTTTGTGATATGCTTTGGATATATCTGTGATGTTTGAGTATGATTTATCTGTGATAAATGATTTGTGAATTCAAAGTGTTGAATTAAATTGTTTAAACTATTAAACAACTTGACCTTTAAAATGGCGTTTGGATTTCGATGAGACCGGGATCGGGTGTCAGTTATGATTATCCGAAAACCACATCGATCCAAGATAAATGTTAGGTCCTGACATCTCCAAGTGAAGATCGAGATGATGTTTCAAAGTGCAAGGGTTATCGTCGTTAACTCTGAGGGTAATTTCAAAATGAGTGTAATGAGATGATGCCTTCAGTTCCGTTCGAACCCGGAACGAACTTGTATGGATTGAATGCTTTCAAAACATCGTCAGGAGGACGATGAGCATTCTAAGAGATGTGTTCTCTAAAGGTAATCGTAGCCTCAAGCCTCATCAACCGGGAATGGCTAAAACAGGGGAGGTGCAGCAAGGTTAAGTGGGTAGCACCCAAGTAGGACGAGATATACCCCTGTCTAGATGTCCCTTATTTCGGCTGTGTGGGCAGTTGTTGGCCACAACTGTGGGGTTGTCTTGTTCGGGAGTGTCCAGTAAGGGATGGTTCTGGCCTTGTGTTGTAGGGGGTTGGGAGTGATCCTCGGTACGGTGATCTAGGCCCCATACTGTGACGGACGGTACCTAAGTAGCCTTGCCGTTGTATGGAATCCAATCTCAAATAAGCACCGGATGTTTTGATTGTGCCAACTATGTTGGAATGTGAGATGCAAGCATTTTAACTATTTCTGTATTTTATTTTGAAAACCCTACACTATTATATTATCACTGGATTTTCTATCAAATGATTTGGTTAGCGTAAGGTAAAAACTTACCCGTGTTTATGTGTGGGAAGTTACGCGATACCTTTGTTTCAAATGTTTTCAAAGTTAAACAACTTTAACCCGTTTACTCACACCAGACCCATGTCTGACCCAGAATTTATTTCTGTTTTTCTTAAACTCTTGGGTACTCAAATTTTTATGAGTAGCCAAGTGATTAGGCCTTAGATTGTTGAGTTCTGGAGGAGCTTGGAGCAGAAGTCCAGACGTATCTATCTATCTAGTTCCGTTGTGTTAGTTGATGTATGTTGTGTTTTGGGATGTATGTAATGGCAGATATATATGACTATCTTGTTTGAATGAAGTTATGTAACTCTGATATGTGTAAAACTATGTAATAGTTATGTGGTGTATTATAATTTGTTCCGTTTCCACTGTGAGATTCTGATGTTGTTATTCTTTCTTTCTATCTTTTCTATTTCTATCTCTTTCTTTTCCTATTAATGATACGTCTTTCTGTGGATTGAAAGACGGGTCGTCACAGATAGATTTCAAACAAACAGAGACTCGAATTTAGAGAAACTCTAATCAAATAGAATTCTGGTTCGAAGATAAGCTCGAACAAAGATGAGATAATTTTATTACCAAATAGAAGATGGATAAGCCTATATAAATCGCTAGCGACCTTAACTAGTCAACTGTGACTTCAGGAATATAATCAATGCGGAAATCTAAGGCAAATCGACATTCGATCGCCAGAGATGAATCAAGATATAGCAGAAGAAGATACATAGCATCGTAAACCGAGGATGCAGAAATCTCCGGTGAATCAATGCCAATTGTAAAGGAGTTTCACCCTTTTACAAATCATTCAAAGATTTGCGGAATTACCGATCTTTATAGAGGTCATTAAAAGTGGAGTTATGGAATGCCCCAAAATCAAAAGGGTAAAATAGGGAAGACAAGACTAGATTTCAGAACAAGTGTGAGCGTTCCAAAGTTCAAGGAATCCTAATCGATAAGAATCCTAACCAAGAGATTTCTAACAAGGTGGATACCGAAGGGATGAAGTTTACAAAATCTTGATTTCAAAATAAGGAAAAAATTTATACCAATATAATCTTTGAAACTCCTTTAAAAATCATTTGGAAATCATTTTGTACTTCGAAAATACGTTCTCTCACAAAGAAAGGATTCTAAGATTGATTTCACTCATTCTAGGTTATTTCTACCCTATCTTTAATGAGTTTTTGCTCCGCAGGCTATGGTTTGCCTAAAACCAAAGCTCTGATACCAACTGTAACAATCCAATATTTTCAGTCATTCGCATCCACACATGCCGGACTTGAATTGCTCAAAATACCGCATTGTACATAAATTTGGAGCAAATGAAATACAATCACAGAATCACAGATACAAGAATATCAGAATAACTCGCAGCGGAAATTAAAATACCATAGTAGTTCATGAAGCTACTATAACAAACTCTCAAAACAAATACATAATATCAGTTTAAAAAACATATACAATAGAAATCTCAAATACATAGAAGTTTATAAATACCAGAGCTGAAATAGAACAACTGAAATTGAAAGGGAACAGATAACTAGACAAGCAGAATCTCCCGCGATTCCTAGCTCCAGAAAAGAAATCCAAAGCTAAGCTGTAAATACTCAGGCTGATCCGAGCGTAAAGTAAAACACAAAACACTCGAGTCAGGACATACATACTTATATTATGTAAAGCAACTCAAGTGAACTGTAGTAGTAATGCACAATAACTTAAAGGATGCTTTGGATTGCTCATCCTCTAAGGATCGGTTAAACCATATATTAAATACATCATGTGGTTAAAATTCCGAAATGGTATTTTATACTTCTAAATCTAATATCATTTCAAAATTCAATATCATTTCAAATTCATTTCGAAATATCAAAATATCATATTCTTCCAAAACTTCATTCCTTTTTATTTAATTTAAATACCATTTCAAATCACATTTCAAATGTTTTATATTTCAAATCGAAATACTCCATTTAAAACAATTAAATATTCTAATTAAACCAATTAAATATTTCATTTAAATCATTTAAAAATGAAGTTATTATATTTCATAATAAAATATTCAATTCTCAAAATTTTACCATTTTCAGAATTCATTTATTCATTTCAATTTATTAAAACAGTGAAAATTCAACTTTTGCAGCACTTAGAAAATGCTACGGAAAGTTATGTTTAAAAACAATTCAATTAGCAAAAGATAGCATTTCAAAAGCTGCAATAGGTTTTAGATTTCAAAGAAAACTTTGTTAAATTCAGCAACTACAGCACTTACAAAGTGCTGTAATAGCCCTTAGTTCATTTTAGCCATTTAGTTCATTTATATCAATTACAGCATTTACAAAATGTTGTAATATCTTTAACTTTAGAAATGATAGCATTTCAGGAATGCTGTCAATTTAAATTCCAAACTTTCACTATAATTTCATAAACAATTAAAATTTATTTAAATCCATTTGAACTTATAAAAATCATATTTTCTCACTTTAAAAACAAGCATTTAAATATCCCTTAATTTATGATTTTACAAAGTGAAATTTTCATAAATAATTATCAAATCTTTAATAATTTACTTATAAAATAAATGTAAAATTTTATAACATTTCATTTACTTAACATTTTAATTAAGTTTACCATTTCATAATCAAATTTAAATTCCATTTTTTTTCTTAACTTAACTTTTATTTTTAAAACACTTTCACATTTTCCAAGTTAAGTTATACCTCAAATTTCAACTTTTAAACATTTATTTATTTAACTATTTTTAATTTATAGAAAATCAATAACACTTTATAAAATCATTTTAAATTTAAATTTAAATCAAATTATCATATTTTCTTATTCAACTTAAACTTCATTTAAAAAAAATCATAAATTCCAAAATTTACTTATATCTCAAATTCTACTTTACCATTTATTTATTTCACTTATTTAACTTGTATAAAATCACTAATATTTTATAAAAATCATTTTTAAATTAAATTTAAATCAAAATATCATAATATTTACATTTTTATAATATTTTAAATTTTTTAGAAAAGTATATATATTAACCACGGGTCCGTATATAAAATTTTCTAACCTAAGTCAAATGATACGGATAATATATCATTTCAATCCGTAATTTACAAAGGAAAAATCCGGGTTCTATTATTTCAAACCCGCAATCCCAAGTAAAACAAAATAAATAAAATAAAAATCATTCAGGCCTATCACTTCAGTCCATAACGATTTTTCTATATTCAAAAGTCCGTTCGGGTATGTATCATTTCAACCCATAGTGATTCTAATCTACCGGGAACTTGCAGTGTGATAAACTGATATAAATAACAGAATAGCATTATATAACAGTAACAGATGATATAACAGGTGTATAAACATGGGTGAACATCATATGATCATAGCAATCGCAGTTATAACATGATGATATGGTTTACAGATTCAATTGCGATCAGTTTACTAGTTATATAAGTATAAATTGTCTGGTGAGAATTACTCACTTGTAAAAGCTGGAAACGATAACCAAATACACAAAACAAAGATCTTCAAAGGCACGAAAGCACGACTACGATTTGAGTGTGGGAGAGCCAAAGCTAATTACCTTGTCACATAGCAAACAAAACAAAGTACAACATAAATTTCAAATCAAAATATTTTTAAACAATGCTAGAAATAAATGCACAACACAAAGCCAAAGCTTTTGTACTTGCATTCAACCATCATGTGCTTCAGCCATAGGCTGGAAATGCACTGCTATGGGATGGATTTGGATCAGGTTTTGGGTCATAAGGGGTCGGCTATACATAATATAAAGGAGTAGAGAGATGTGTGCATGTACACACAACTACAAGGCAACACAAGTGGATTTCTATGCAATCAAAGGTCTCCGCCAAAGCATGATTGGGCACGGCCAGGTCTGGGGTATCAAGGGGTGATGTGTCAGGGGTCTCAGGTCAGCAAGTGGCTGGTGGTGGTGGTGCACAAGGTCGGCCAAAGTGGTGTGGAGTGGTGGAGAAAAAGGGGAAGTTTGGCTATGATGTTTAGTGGAGTTTGCTTCATTTTTTTTGTGGATCTTCAACATGGATGGCCTCGGCCGTGGAAGGACAGAGGAAAGGAGGCGATGGTGGCTGGTTGTGGTGGTGGCGGAGGCGTCCATGGTGCTGGAGATGGAAGGGCCAAACTACATAGATGAGATGCAAGTGCAAAATCAATACAAAAACAATGGAAAAGGTGAAAAAAGAATGAAATGTTTTTACCAAAATTTCTTCAGGAGATGGCCGAATGTTTTTAGGGTTTGAGGAATTTTTTTCACGTGAGAAACAATGATGTGGTCGACTGAAACAAAGAGTATATGGCAGCAAATGAAAGGATATGACGATTGGTGTTGAAAAGGTAAGATGAATGTGAAAAGGCAATGCACATTAAAGGTCAAAAACTTTTCAAATTTTCCTAATTTCTTTTGCAATTTTAAATACATGTAAAATACATATAAATAAAAAATAAAACACAAAAAAAAAATGAATGCATAAAAATAAATAAATAAATCTTAAATAAATATAATTAAATTAAAAAAATAGCAAAAAAAGGGAAACTAGGCTTTAAAATATGAAAATAAGTTCAATAAACTTTAAAAAAATTCAAACATCACTTTAAATATTTAAAAGATAAAATATATACATAACATAACATATTTCGCACATATATAAATTAGAATAAGATATGACAAATAAAACTGTTATTTATATAAATTAAAATAAACAATATTGTTGAATAAATCAATTTATACACAATATTGTAAAAAGCATAACTTTTTCAATATAAATCAGATTTCAACGAAACGAAAAGCAGTATTCTTGAAATTTAATCTAATTTCATAATAAAAGATAAAATTCAAAAATTCAAAATTTTAAATTTTAAATTTAAATGTCAAAGTTTGACCAGATTGACCAAAAATCCACTCTTTCTGCAAATATCCTATTTATTCAGGCGTGAAATTATAATTCACACAAAAATCAAAATATACTCTTAAAATAACAAAATTTATTCATTTTAATAAATATAATAAAGTTTTTAAATCAGGAGTTTCAATTTAAATAATTAAAATAAACAATTAAAATAATCACAAAATGCTGGATTGTTACAAAATCCAGACATCTGGAAGGGGTTCCTGAAAAAGAAAAAAGGCAGAGCTAAAATCTAGAGTCTGGAACAAATCCAGACGTCTGGTTGAAAAATCCAGACGTCTGAAATGGTTTTGGAATTTAAAAGAGAAAGGAGAAAAACATATATATTTCCAGAACCTAGGTCCAGACGTTTGGAAACACCTACCAGACGTCTGGAACTGTCAATTTTGCCTATTTTGGCTTTTTTTGAGTAAATTTTCAATTTTTATCGATTTTTGTTGATCCGATTGGTTGTTGTCATTTATTATCGACGTTGATAACTTCTTTTCTGGATTTTTGAAAATATCCATTTGATTAGATTTGATATCGATTTTTGGGGTTTTAATTCACGTCGTCGAATGTGAATTTTTGGTGATCGATTGTTTTTACAATCATTTTCTGTGATTTGTCACTTTAAAATACATAGGTTTCTATACTAATAGTAAATATTCAAACTCTTTCACAAAAATGATTTCAATGTTACATTTAATACAAAGATCGTTTTTAAAACCGTTTTCCAATCTATTAGTATATGCAAACCTTTACCCCATTCATACGAGAAATCCAATTAAACGACTTGGCAAAACAAGTGGTATGAAACGTTTGCGTTTACTTCGTCAGTTAATTCTTAGACTTGTTCCATTGAAACCTTGTGATAATTTTCGAGTGGAAATCTACAATTTTTCGTCAATTCTTAAGTTAAGCTAGTGGTTATGGAACATGAAGCTAAACTCATTTATTTACTGGCTTATTGCAATTTACACTTATCGATCAATGATGATCATTTTGTGATTTAGACTAAGCATGTGCGATGTCTCTTTGTTTGTGTAGGGGACTAAACCCCGTTTGTGGAGTTTAGGCTCAAAATTAGTGGGGTAGCGACCCATAGTCTTCCATCCGTTTGTGGAGCTTTGGCTCAAATTTGATAGTTAGCGACCATGAAACAACGTTCCGTTTGTGATGCACGTGTTTATGAGTTTTCATGCTTCCGTTTGTGATAGGCCTCCCTCTTTGTATTTTCTGGATTTCTAATTGATGATTTCTAGAATTTGTGTTCCACTAATTTTTGTGATTTACATTGATAAGTTTTATCAACATTTGTGGTTTGGTGAACATGTTAAAGAATATGACATTCGTTTTGGTGTTTTGAGAAGATTTGAGATATTGTATGATTTTCATTATTGTTATATATTTCTGTTATATTTCTCGTCCTATCTCATTTTATATGATATTTATAGCTAGATTGATCCTTTTATTATTTTCTTCTTAAATAATACTCGGGTTAGAACGAGATATTTCAGGTGCTTCTACTTGACTTCTTATCAGGGTCCGTCACCTGACTGTTGACTAACTATTTTATCTTGGTAGTTTTTGCTTTTATACATTCGTGATAGAGACTCCTTGATGTATACATATTTTTTTGTCTAGCACCTGAACCTATTCTTTTGTGATGTAGTGGATCTTATATGACCATTACTTTGATGTACATTTTCATGTGTTGTATTCATATTTATTTCCGCCTTAGTGATATGAATATCTGTGACTGATTTTGTATTATGCTTATTTTATATTTGTTTCCGAAGACTTCATAGCCACTGTGTAGTAGCTTTAAGTTTGTAATGATACGTCAGATTTCCTCTTGAAACGAAATGCATGTAATACTATCTGGCATATCGGTGCTCGCACAAAGTAATTACACAAATGGTAGCTCCTCAACAGCCTTATTCTTCGTGCTAGTCGACGGCATTATTCCATAGTGTACTTGACTAGTGTGAATATAGAGGTGGGGTGTCACACTGCTTGAAAAGTTACTAAGAGATTAGCTGTGTTGAAGACGGTTGATGTTCAATCTCAGGTAGTCCAAAATTTATAGTTCATTAGCCTACATCCTTACTGTTTATTACTATATTACAATTTTCGTCTTTTAAAAAACACGGCTAACCCCACCCAGCGATCGAAGTTCTACTTTGGAGCTTCAATCAAGTAGAGATAACCAGAGCTCACGATCTGCAACGGACATCGAAGGAAAGACGAAGATTACTCTGGTTGAGTCTGCATTCTTTAACAATGATTCATATTCATTAGTCACTGAGGACCTACTATGGAATTTTATTTCATTTGCAGGATGATGAACATTAAACGACCCAGTTTTACGGATGTCTGACTCAGCTCCAGCAAAAGAGGGGCATAAGAGAGGGATTGTCATTCAAGTAGGAGTATTGCTTATATTTTGTGTGTGCGAAATTTTGCTGATAAATATTTCCAGAACCATGCAAATGTTTTCTACACAATGTTCACAATCATTTCTTGAGGAAAAAAAAAATCAATATACAAAATAGTCAATACAATACCATTCTCTATTGCTGCAATACACGACATGTATGGACACATTCAACCTAAATTACTACCTGTCCATATGACTAATTGATGTTGACACTTGAAACTTTATTAGGTTTAAAGTCACAGAGCTATGCTCTTTTAATTGTCTATTAATTTAAAGTTGCATCTGATGTTGACTAATTGATGTTGACACTTTTAATTTAAACTTTAATAACGTTCTGTTCTTAAAGAATCAATCCACAACTTATTTTCCTTCATCGTAAGATGGTAACAAATATCATAATGATGCTGCAGCAGCAGTTGGAAGCAAGGTTCGGGAACAGAGGCAGATAAACAAATGTATGCAAATTTAGCAAGCCGTGCTACCACATCGTTCTATCGTTTGTTAAAACTTTGATGTATGTTTATCCTGCTTTTGTTTTTATATTATATACTTCTTCTGCAAAATCCTAACAGCAATTGAAATAACTTCATCTTTAGATCTTCAGTTTCATGTTACTCATTTTGCAATTACATTATTAACATGTTGAAGATTTTTATCTACGTGTTCTACCGCTTCATTGTGCTGCATAACTGTGTCAAGCTAACTCAACATCTGCACAATCATTGTATGTCTGCTTTTGAAAATGATATATACTTTGGTCTGCTTGCTTATTATATCTTTTTGCAGTTCTCTATTTTTTCCTACTATGTTCGAAAAAGGCTTACTCATTGCTGTTTATAATGATCTTAATCTTGCATATTTACCTGTGTGGTTATTTGTGTTTCATATGATAGGTAACCATGTGCGAGTGTATACGGTTTTTTCCTACACTGTATAGGTATTATGTCCAGAATGATTTTGCTTTTTAACTCCTTCAGTTGACATTGGTAATAGTTGTACTACTCTTTTTATTTTTTACTCTTTTACTTAATCACTTGTACTGTTGTTGTCACGTGATTTACAGTTGCAACTGAGAACCTGGTGAAGGAAGGTATATATGAATCTTGCAATAAAAGGCATTGTGCTAATTTTGTTACTTTTTTATTCATTCTTCTACTACAAAGAAAAATGTTATATTACATCTTATATTGATGTTCATCGACTCACAAATCTCAATCATGCATTGCTTTAATTACCATGTACAATATGTTAGATAAAACTAGTATTCAGTATGTTACTGCATAAGCCATACCAGTTCTAATTGTTTTGCTAAATAGGAGAAATAGTAAGTAGGTTAGATCAATGTAAATAAGTAGGAAAAATAATTTAATAAGTCAGCTCAATACAACCATGCTAAAATGCAACATATTCTTTATTGCAATGCCTGCTCATATGCCACTAATTCATTTCTGTTCCTGAAATAAAATTGAGTAGCAGTATTAGAAAAGATACGATGGGATTAGGATTAAACCACACTCATCATTCATTTCTTTGCTGGCTTCATATGACAGTAACGAAAGTGACTCAGGAATTACCAATCCGTGTACAATATGAAGAAGTCAAAGACAATCCCAGCCATTCATTTCCTGATCAAAGACTAAGCAGCAAGATAGTTATCTCAGAAGTGTCATGGGCCTCTGGACTATAATTCAGCCCACTAGCATAAATATACTATATATATTACTGACTGCAATGAGTTGTAAATATACTTTTTCATTTTTCACAAGTTCAATTCTGTATCAAGTTTATATCAAAATTATAGCAATAAAATCTCTGCATCATTTCTTCTTTTTTTACATTGAATCTCTTCATCATAAAATTCAATTTGGTATCAGAACCGTTCAAAAGCCTAACAGCATCAAGAAGATTACAGAAGAGAAAAAAGAAGAAGATCATCAGCAGAATAAAATTTTGATTTCTTCTCATCAGAATAATTCTCATCACTTGAGAAGAAGACCCATCTAACAAATACCATTGCCTCGCCAGTTTCACTATCTGACTGCAAACAGTATTCATCAGTGAATCAAATCTTTTCTGAAACAGAATCAAAAATCAAGAAATCAAATCAAGAATTCAGAAATCTTCAACACAAACCAAAGAAAGTGCCATTCCATAAAAAACTCATCAGAAGAGCATCATCACTTGAGTTTTTTGGGTGCAACAAACCTGTTTGTGATTCATTTCTCAGCCTTGATTCTTTTCTCTATCAAGAAAATTCTGTTTATGTCGCTTTTCTTCTGTCTTTTGGATATCTGTAATCATCATGTCAGAAGAACACTCTGAACAGTGGCAGTGTATCACAGCATGTCACCAGCAATGTGGAGCAATTGGTTAAAACCGTGATTAGCCCCCAAAGTCAACTAATTACTGTGCATCTGAATGACGATAACTATCTTTTGTGGAAACTGCAAGTGGAAACAGCTATCCAAGGATATGGTCTTGAAGGATTCATTCTTGGAACCCTTCCAATTCCTCCAAAATGTGTTACTGATCAAGAAAACAAGATTGTCAGTAATGAAGATTATATTCAACATCACAGACAAGACAGATTAATATGTTCATGGTTACTATCCTCAATCAAGACAAACTTGTTGCCACATGTCATAGGTTGTAAAACAGCAAGTGATATATGGTCAACTATTGAAAAGGTCTTTAATTCTCAATCAGCAGCAAAGGTGTTATTTCATAAGAGACAACTTCATAATATCAAGAAAGATAATTACAGTATGAGAGAGTATCTATTCAAGATCAAGTCTATATGTGACACATTAGAAGCAGCCAATCAGAGAGTATCTGATTCAGAGCAGATCATGACCATTTTAAATGGTCTCAGTGATGAATATGAAGCTGTAGTGGCTATTATAACATCTCAAAGAAGTTTACCATCAATAGATGATGTGCATGCTATCTTGTTGTCACATGAAGCAAGAATAGACATAAAGAAACCACAAGATTCTGATTCATCGGTCAATTTTGCTACAAACTACAAAGGTAAAGGCCAGAATAACAATAGAAATGATCAACCCACTCAAAGAGGAGCATACACAAACAGATCAAGAGGAAGAGAGAGATGGAACAACAATAACAGACCCAAATGTCAGATCTGTGAGAAGTTTGGTCACACAGCAACAAAGTGTTACTTTAGATTGAATCTTAACTATGTGCCAGGTCAAGGATCAAATAATCAAAGAAATCCAAATCACAGTGCTAATATGGCTCATATGCAACAAGACACATGCAACTCATCAGAAATGAAGGCATCTCAAACTGAAATAGCAAGAGCAGAACATATTCAAGATGAAGATTGGTATCCAGATTCAGGAGCAACCAATCATATCACTAATAATCTAACCAATCTTAATCTTGGAAGCAAGGAGTACAAAGGTATGAATACAATACACATGGGTAATGACAAATCTGTTGCAATTTCACACACTGGTAGGTCTTATATCATGGGTAAAAGACAACTGTACCTTAATAATTTATTGAGGGTACCACTTATCAAAAAGAACTTACTAAGTGTGTCCCAATTTGCAAGAGATAACAGTGTTTATTTTGAATTTTATCCTCATTACTGTTTAGTTAGGGATATCCTGACTAAGGAAACACTTTTGCAGGGTAAACAATGTAGAGGACTGTACAAGTTCAGTGTGGATAATTCAAGAAAAACAGGTTTTAGAAAAAATTGGTGTAATAATTCTGAAGTCAGAGAGCTTGAAAATAGTGAAACATTTGATAAATGGCATTGTAAACTTGGACACCCAAGTGTCACAATTGTTAAGCATGTACTGAATAAAAGTAATATTTCTGTTGATAATATATCTCTGCCATACATATGTACATCATGTCAAATGGGAAAGAGTCATAAGCTACCATTCATAGACTCAACAACTCAATACAACAAACCACTTGAATTGGTAGCTACTGACCTTTGGGGCCCAGCTCCTATACATACTGATTATGGATATAAGTACTACATATCATTTGTTGATGCTTATTCTAGATACGTGTGGATATACTTCTTAAAGTCAAAGTCTGAAACTTATAATGCAGTCTTACAATTTATAGCACTTGCAGAAAATCAAACTAACTGCAAAGTTAAAAACTTTCAATCGGACGGTGGAACAGAATATCTCCCTTTAAAGGAGTTTTTCAAAAACAAGGGAATTGATCACAGGACAACATGCCCATATACTTCTGAACAGAATGGTCTTATTGAAAGGAGACACAGACAAATTGTTGAAACAGGGCTTACTTTATTAGCACAAGCATCTATGCCTTTAAAATTCTGGCCAGATGCTTTTGCAACAGCAGTTTACTTAATTAATAGATTGCCATCAAAAGTTCTACATTTTAAATGCCCTGTTGAAATTTTGTTTAATATTAATCCAGATTATTTCAGTCTAAAAGTGTTTGGGTGTCTATGTTTTCCTTACATTAGACCCTATAATGCACATAAGCTAGATTTTAGATCATCACCATGCACATTTTTAGGATATGCATCAAACAAAAAGGGATACAAGTGCATAGATGGTAATGGTAAGATTTTCATTTCTAGACATGTGGTATTCAATGAAAAAACCTTTCCTTTTAAAGAAGAGAATATCAAAACTACATGTAAAGTATATAATACAAAAGAGTCATTACCTCCAATACCATGTCCACCACTTGTAGTAATACAGCCTCAGAAAGAAGCTGAATATCAAAATAGGAGACAGGAAGCAAGCTATCCTGATCTCCAAAGTCATGAATCCAGACATGATTCAGATGATACTCAAACTGAGTCAGTACCTGCATCTGATCAATCATCTCAACAAGGAACAAATACACAGATTCAAGTCAATCCACAAATCAATGATACTGATACTCAAGCAGAAATAGAGGAGCCTAGTCAACAGAAAAGACCAGATGATATCAGGCATCATATGACTACAAGATCAAAAAGTGGTATATTCAAACCAAAAGTTTTTAATACAGTTCTAGACACAGTAGAACCAAGCACACATGAACAAGCCATGCAAAATGAAAACTGGAAAGCAGCAATGCTCAATGAATATGAGGCATTAATGAGGAACAAGACTTGGAACCTTGTCCCCAAGCCAAAAAATAAGAATATTATAGGCTGCAAGTGGACTTTTAAGCTAAAAAGAAATGCTGATGGTTCAATTTCTAAGCACAAGGCAAGACTAGTAGCTAAAGGTTATTCACAACAACATGGTTTTGATTTTCATGAGACATTCTCCCCCGTTGTGAAACCTACTACTATCAGAATTGTTATTACAATTGCGTTGAGCAGAAATTGGAGCATCAAGCAATTGGATGTTAACAATGCTTTTTTAAATGGTGTCTTGCAGGAAGATGTATATATGGAACAACCACATGGTTTCAAACAGAAAGGAAAAGAAGACTATGTCTGCAAACTGCATAAAGCAATATATGGTCTAAAGCAAGCACCAAGAGTGTGGTTCGAAAAGCTAAAAGACACAATGATCAGATTGAGATATCATCCAACAAAATCTGATAATTCATTATTTACTAAATTCAGTAATGATATAATAGTATATGTGCTAATATATGTTGATGATTTTATTATTAGAGGCAATTGCAACCAAGAGATCAACAATCTTACAAAGCATCTAAATCAAATATTCACAATCAAAGATCTAGGTGATCTGAATTACTTCTTAGGCATAGAAGTCAAAAAGATGTCAGACACAATCATCCAGCTAAATCAGAAAAAGTATATTACAGAAATACTAGACAAAGCAAAGATGAACCAAGCCAACTCAATCTCTACACCAATGATTAGTAATGATCATTTGTCCAAATATAAAGGTGAAATCATTCAAAATGACAATCAGTATAGAAGCATAGTTGGTGCTCTCCAGTATGTAACCATTACTAGGCCAGATATTTGTTACAGTGTCAATAAAGCAAGTCAATACATGCAAAGTCCAACAGATATCCACTGAAAGGCAGTAAAAAGAATTCTACGATATCTTAAAGGGACACTAAACTTTGGCCTAACATTAGAATCAAGCAAAGTCATAAACATTACAGGGTATGCTGATTCTGACTGGGCATCTGACCCAGATGACAGAAGATCAACTACAGGTTATTGTATCTACTTGGGCAAGAATCCAGTTTCCTGGTGTTCAAAGAAACAACCAACTGTGTCGAGATCAAGCACAGAGGCAGAGTTCAGAAGTGTAGCAAATGCCACTGCTGAAATTATGTGGATACAATCACTATTAAGTAAATTACAAGTTAAAACAGAAAGCAAAACAGTCATATGGTGCGACAATTTAAGCACAACACATCTTACTGCCAATCCTATCTTACACGCTAGAACAAAGCATATCGAATTGGATTTATACTTTGTCAGAGAACAAGTGAGCAAAGGAAAATTAAGTGTTAACCATATACCTTGTACCTACCAAACAGCAGATATTTTGACAAAGGCTTTGTCAAAGAAAAACTTCACCTGGTTCAGGCAGAGACTCAAAGTTGAAAACTTTGACAACAGCACCCAAGCCATCAGTCAGAAAAATGTTAAAGGTGAAGACTTTCCCTCTGTTCACAAAGGAACCAATTCGGCACATGAAAAGACTTCAAGTTGAAATCTCTGGCACTTTCTCACTCATTCTCCATCAGTAAAACATCTTCAGTACAGTCTCCTGTGAACACACATGTATTAGCCATGATAATGGAGCAAAGACAATAAATCATAATCTCTTGCATCAAGTTTCATCTGCAAAGATGAATCCTTTCAGATCTCGTCTTATCTCTCAAGTCTCTGAAGAAATTCACAGAGAAGATGATATAATTTGAGCTATTAAGGAGAAGCGAGCAAATCGCCGCAAACCCTAGATGAGGTAGGGTTTGAGGGAGAGTAATGAAAGTGACTCAGGAATTACCAATCCGTGTACAATATGAAGAAGTCAAAGACAATCCCAGCCATTCATTTCCTGATCAAAGATTAAGCAGCAAGATAGTTATCTCAGAAGTGTCATGGGCCTCTGGACTATAATTCAGCCCACTAGCATAAATATACTATATATATTACTGACTGCAATGAGTTGTAAATATACTTTTTCATTTTTCACAAGTTCAATTCTGTATCAAGTTTATATCAAAATTATAGCAATAAAATCTCTGCATCATTTCTTCTTTTTTTACATTGAATCTCTTCATCATAAAATTCAATTGACAGCTAAGAATAATAGGGTATAGAACTGCCCGTATGCCTAGCAGGGGCTACACACTAGTTAATTAACTAAGTCAATTGAAATATTACACAGTTTAAATAACGTTTTCAAAACCACAAACCTTGGTTCAATTTAAAGAGCAAATGGAATGTAAAAAGAGTTATTTGTTTTGGTTTTGGTATATATTCTTCCGTTAGTTTGACTTTCATAATTTCAACAATAGACTTTGAACAGTTGGGCAAAGAGAAAGAGAAGAAAAAGAAAAAAAACACTGTACCAAGCTCTTCAATCCTGAGAAATACAAAAATATACATTGTGCTATGCTAATTTCAGTCTATTTTGATGGATGTCATTGTTTGTTATATTCTTCTTATCTACCAATTCTTCAACTTGCCTGCAGTTTCATGTAGGAAAGTATAAGAAAATAAATATCCAACTTGCTTGCATTATGAAATATATGCATATAGAAGTGCTTGGTTTAGATGTTCAATGCACATCTTTTTTTCTTTTCGTAATGAATGTTTTAAGTGCAAACCGTGTTATGAACGCATGATTAAGAAATGCTTTCAAGTTGCTTTTGTAAATTGGTTTATTTTAAATGTGATTAACTTAAATGTCAAAATGGTATGTTAATGTCCGTATTTCGTAGTTCTAAGACTTTTGTGTGTATGTATTCAGTTAGTCGTGTTTTTGTTTCATATTTGTTGGTTATGCCCTATTTTTTTTGTGATCTTTTTATTACCATAAATGTTGTTCAATTTCCACTATCGTAACGTTTTGGTTAACGATATATTCACTGTTAACAAAGATTGGTATAAATACTTAGCGGTACACCGAGGTTTACTAATAGTTTCGGTGACAGCCTGTACAGTTAAAGTGCTCGGCAGATTTAATGTGGTGGAGGTGCAAAAAGTCATAACAAGAATACAGCGAGGATATAGCGGAATATAACGAATGGCTCTAAAATAGCATATAATACTCGTACTTAATATTTTTATAAATATATAAATGGTAATTAAATGAAAAATTAACATTCAATTGAATTATAATTAATACATAAATAATTTTAAATAAAAACATGTGCGAATATACTGTAAATAAACGTAAACTGTTATATAGCATAACTGAATTTAGTAGAACATTAGAGTATTTTAATTTTTGAAAAATTCAATTAAATAAATTAATTTCGTAATTTTTATAATGTATAAATGTCATTTTTCAATTCATTTCTTTTAAAGAAAATATAGTGAAAATAGTCGAATATAGCGGGAATAACGGAATATAGCGGAAATAGCGAAACTTAAAACGGAACGTCTATATTTGGGACTATATGGAAAAATCGTAGCAGTAGAAATCCATTGTGAGATACAATAGGATTATATCAGGTAATAGCGGGACATTAATTGCACGGGCAACATCAACGTCAACTAAAGGTTGCGTGTTTTAAGAATATGGATGATAATGGAGCGGGTTTAGGTTCAAACCCGGTAGACCCGTCTCTGTTTTGACCCATCAAAGCCCGCTCTATTGGGTCACCGGAACGGGTAGACCCACGACTCGCTCGCGAAAGCTTCGGGCCTCGGGTTGGGTTGGAGCTTGGCAAACCCACCCAACCCGACCCATACTATTGAAGCTTATAATATTAACTAATTATAATTTACTGATCTACTTAACAAAAATTTCTAATAACGAATATATCATAATGTTTTATAGAATGAGTTCTATTATTTTGAAATACTAAGTTGCATTATAGTTAATTGTGTAAACAAAAATGCATGTCGTTTGAATTCTAGTTGAACACTTTATTTTTTTTTCTTTTAATTTTATAGTCATTGTCATCTACAATCAATAAAAAATTTAAAATGTTTGTGATTTAAAATTTACCTACACTACTGCTTGTCATTCCGACAATGTGATACATCGTCATTAAACTAAGATGATCTCGGTCATCCAAAATTACCACATGTCGTGTTTTAAGAATCTAATGATATAATTTTACTATAAATAGACATGTACGTACGTATTATGAAAGATGATATTTCTTTTTGAATTTTCTTTCTTTTCATTTTTCATTTATAATTAAGACAAATAAAAACCATGATTTTGAACTTTCCTGGACGTCTGGATCAAATGACAAATAGTATAAAATGACAAATAAACATGAAATCTGCATATGATTACATGACATATTTCTAGTTCATACTATTTAGATTCTCCATAAGTTCTTAGAAGTCGGGTCAAATTCAAGGCTTAACAATTTCATTGTACATTGCACAACAAAATCCTATTTTTAACAATATTTAAATTATAAAACCTGTTTTATAATATTGTCATGTGCAATGCACTAATTTCTAAGATTACGAGAGGCCTTTCAATTTCTCTACCTCATTACATTTAACCGATAAGTTTTTGACATAATAAATTGCATATTAAAGTTGTTATTATTGTTTAAGTATATATTTCATATTTGAATAAAAAAATTAATTTACCATTTTGTTAATATAATTGTGTTATGCATATTAAAAATATTATTTTTATGGTTTATTAGAACTAATGTATATTACTTAATTGAATTTATGTAAATAGTTTATATTAAAAATTATTTAATCAATTCAAATATATGTACTTAAATGTAAATTATATTTGAAAACTACGATAACAACTTTGAAAATAATTGTAAATATTAAGAAATGTAGGTGTTTGATTGCAAAACAATAGTAGATGTGAGAAAACTCTCAATAATAGTAAGAAAAGCTAAAATTCTTCTACTTATTATTGTGTAATGGATAAAATTTATTTAAATTGTTTATATTAAAATTTGTCAAAAATGAAGAACCTTCGTTTGGAGCTTTTGAATTGTCTGAAATGTCTTTATAATTTTTACTACATAGGGTGGCTACTTTTGTCATTGTTCTCCCCACATTCCAATGGCACCTTAAGAAATTACGATCCACATATTTTTACCATATATTTTTAATACATAGAGTGGTTATTTTTGTGGATGCATGCAACCATTATTTCATAATAAAATGAACTTGTTCATAGTTTTATTTGCACACATACAACGAAAGTATCCAACATACTGGTTTAATTAATTTAAGTATACAAACTTAAATGTAAATTATACGTGAAAATCGAAAACTTCAAAAATAAATAAGGAAAGTAGGACTTGTAGATATTTAAATGCGAAACAATGGTAAGTCAAAAGTTATTAAAATATCAAAATTAACTATAAATATATAATTTATTTTGGGTTAAAATATCTCGACTGTTCAATTCACGTCTCATTATAATACTGAAGACAAACCTATGCTATTGAGACTAACTATCCACTACAATTTCTTCAATCTACTTCAAATCGTTATGAGTGAAATACGTGTCAATATGCTTGGCAATGAAGTGCCACTCAATATTAATCTTCTTCTCTTTCGATATTTTATTTTCAAATCTTTAATTTACCATTTTACACTTATTTCACCGATTCTTTCACATCACTTGACATTCTGGCATGTAAATTTAGAAGTTCATGCAATTATTTACGGATAATTCATTATCACATAACTTTTTATATCCAAGTCCATATATTTAGGTTAATTACATAATACAAAATTTAAACTATTCAAATACGTTCAGTTACTAATATATACTAGATAACGACAATTTCAATAGTACCACCATTGTACCAATCGGAAGAAGAAGAAAATATTCAATTATTATAATGTATAAATTAGATAAAAAGGATAGGTACATTGTACCAATCAGAATGGAAAAATTAATTTATTATTCAATTAAAATATATAAATCAGATAAAAACGATAATAACATATTTATTTTAATTCATTTATCACAAAAGTTTATCAAACATTGCATCGTAAGATTCTACTTTTAACTTCGAATACTTGCATTTAAAATTACCATCATTATTAACAAAATTCATCTCACTTTTTTCCTAATATTTTACGCTTCAATCCATATATTTAAATTATTTGACAATCTTAAATTTAAACTAATTGGATAATATTCATTAATTCGTCAACTAAATTGCGAAAATAGGAAAATTTAAATACGCAAACCATACTTATATTAATAAAAATAGTAAAATTACTTTTCATTCAAGTAAAGATATATAAGTCACATAAGTTAAGCATGTACATAAACAATAATAACAAATTCAATTTATAATTCATTTAACTAAATAAATTTGTTACATGGTGCAATGCAGAATAATGTATTTTTACTTTAAATACCCATTTCAAATTTCTATAACCATTTACAGAACCCTATTAGTTCCTCCTTTAATATTTTACATTTAACTCCATATATTAGAATTATTACATAATTTTAAACTATTTAAACAAATTCAGTAAACTATTATTTATTGATTTGTCTAATAAATCATAAAAATATAAAAATTATAAATATTTATACCGTCTTCATATTAAAAAAATTGGTATAAAAAAATTCACTCAAATATAGAAATAAATTAGTAAATACAATAGTCACATAACTTAAATTATGTACATAAATAGTAATTACAAATTTAGTTTGTGATTTATTTATACCGCTATATTTACCATACATTACATTGTAAAATTCTATTTTTTTCCCAACGCCAAGTAACCCCATCATGAAATTTCTACGGTTATTCACAAAAACTCCATAATATCACCGAATTTTCTACATTTAAGTCGATATTGTTTGATTAATTAAGTAATATTGAATTTAAATCATTCAAATAAATTCAAGTAGAATATTTGTTAACTCATCTAATAAAGTCTAAAATATGACGGTTTAAATATGTATACCATGTTCATATCAACGAAAGTTGTTAAATTACTTTTTCATTCAAATTTAAAGATTTATATATCACAAAAATAAAACGTGGACATAAACAATATTTAAAAAAATTAAATTCTTATACGTTTATCGCAATAAAATCATAGTAAAATTCTGTATTTAGCTCTAAATACCTGAATTTTAGCATTTCTTCAATTATTTACAACCCATTTCCACTCGATTCTTCCCTAATATTTTATATAAATCAATGTATTTAAACTATTGACGAAGTCCATAATTTAAATATTTAAATAATCTTAAAAATAGTCTATCTGCTAATAAATCCTAAAAAATGTATGTATGTATGTAAATTTCTACAATTATTTACAAAATCCTCCATAATATCACCGAATTTTGTACATTTAAGTCAATATAGTTTGATTAATTAAGTAATATTGAATTTAAATCACTCCAGTAAAATTCAAGTAGAGTATTCATTAATTCATCTAATAAATTCTAAAATATGATGGTTAAATATGTATACCATATTCATATCAACAAAAGTTGTTAAATTGCTTTTTCATTCGAATTTAAAGATGTATAAATCACATAAATAAAATGTAGACATAAACAATATTTAAAAAAATTAAAATTTTCATTTGTTTATCGCAACAAAATCATGTAAAATTTTGTATTTAGCTCTAAATACCTGAATTTTAACATTTCTTCAATTATTTACAACCCATTTCGGCTCGAGTCTTCATTAATATTTTAATTAAATCAATGCATTTAAACTATTGACGAAGTCCATAATTTAAATATTTAAATAATCTAATAAAAAGTCTATCTGCTAATAAATCCTAAAAAATGTATGTATGTATGTATTGGTAAAATTAATTTTCTCGTTCAACTATAAAGAGATATAGACTGCATGCTTAAATTATGCAAATAAACAATATTGAAAAGTTCATTTGTAAAACAATTATAATTATTTATCTTAAAAATTATCATATAATGCATTACAAAATTCTATTTTTAACTTCAAATAACCCCGCATTAAAATTTCTATAATTTTTGGCAAAATCCTTTTCAATTTTTTAGGGTGTTACTATCTACACATACCAAACATATATCTCATATCCATTTATCTTCTCACCGGCCACATTACTCCAGCCATCCACCCACACTCACCACATTACTCCACCCATCCACCCACGCCCACCAATTAAATTTTCCTTTTTCTTGCGTGTGTTTTATCTTTCTAAAAAAAATGGAAACTTATCCTAAATTAAATTTTCTACATAGTAAAAAAAATTCTACCTTAATTAAACCGACGGTTAAAATCAACTATATATAAAAAGGGAGAAATACGAAAATAAAAAATATATTGAAGAAATAAGAAGCTAATTAACATTTTACCGTACAATAAGACCATTTTTAAATGAGTCTATACAACTTTGCATTCATATACTCAATAGCATATAAAAAAGAGTGGAAATTTTCTAAGGAAATTACTTCTACTTTACAAAACCCTATAACATTAAAATAAATTCAAATATAAAGAACCCAAATAAATTTCCAAAACTAGGGTATATGATTATCACAACAACGAATAATTATAGATGGAAAGAGGGGAAAAAAGTAGGGGTGGACACGGGTCGGTTTGGTGCGGTTTGAAGTCCAAACCGCTTCCGCACCGCATCAAACAGTTAATTAAAAATACAAACCATTATACTAATCCTTTAAACGGTTCGGTTTGAATATAATACGGTCCGGTACGGTTTGAACCCATATTCAATATGAAATAAAAGAATACTTCCATCAACAATCAATTTACAAAGGCAACCATGTGAAACTTTTACATTTAAAGGTTAAAACACAATGTTATACAGAAATGAAAAATTAGTCCTTAATTGTATGAATATTTCAATTTGACATTCACCTACAAGTGAGATTTTTTTTTAGTAGATTAACCAAACATCAACATTAATCAATGCATAATCATTAAGGAAAATGACTAGAATAAGATTATAATTAGCATTTATTCAAAAAAAAAGGTATGAATATTATACCAAAACTATAACTTCTTCCTTTATGGCAGCGATTATTATTAATATAACAACAACATACGCTAAAAATAGAACGTACATCGTTAAAATCTAAAGTAAGATAGGAGTGGCTTATATTTTTATTATAAGATTAATAATATAAATTTTCGGTTCGGTCCAGTTTAATATGTTTGGTTCAATCGTTCAAACCACAACCGAGCCGTATCGATGCGGATCTGTCCGATTTGGGGTATCAGCTTTGGTAGAAGATTCGGTGCAGGTTTCCGCACCGCTTCTGCGGTCCGGTGCGGACGTTTTCCGTATAGCGGTGCGGTTTATGCGCACCAAAAAAAAACTCATTTATAGCATTTTTTATCAAAGCTAGCACACGGTTTGAATACTTCTTCTTGTTTGCTGCCGATTTGAAAATTTAATTAATATGAATAAGCTGAAAGTTTAATTTTTTGAGATGGAGTAATCAACTTATGGTACCAAAGTACATATTTTGGTTTCTTATATTCGCATTTTTTAATTATGCAAAATTGAATGACTTATTCATCATTAACTTTTGGATAACCAGCCAAAGTGGATGTTTGTAGCGTTTTAACCAAATTAAATTAAATTCTTGTTTAAGTGACGTTTAAGATAGTTCAGGTTATGTAGAGACTAACACACTTTTTTTTAATACTATTAACCTTCTTCTTGACGAAATTATTACTATTAACCTTTAAATCCTTATATCTAAACTAATTATGCGATTTTAATTTTAATATATTTAATAGCTTAAATAGCATTTGTGAATTCATCTACTGAAACATCAAAATATATCAATTTCAACGTTCCATATACATATTAACAAAAATGATAAAATATATCAATTTTAGCGTACAACGTACATATTAACAAAAATGATAAAATTATCTTTTGAAAATAAATATATAAAAACTACATGACATAAATTATTAGTACAATAATAACAAGTTCATTTATTTCACTGAATTTACAGTGGTTACGTAACAATGTTTTAATTTTAACGTTAAAAATATAAATACTTGATTCTAGGATATTACCATGTGCAACGGTTACAACCCAGATAGAATAAAAGAAAGAAAATAAATCAATGAATTTCCCTTTTCCTAATCGACTGTAAACAACTATTTCCATCGGAAATGTGATTCCCACCACAACGTACAACGAAACACGAACCCCACAGTAAGAGCCAGCCCTGACCTAGGCTATCTGGAGAACAGCCCAAGGCCCATTTCCAAACTCAGGGAACAGAAGGCTCGTTTACCCAAAAAAAAAAGTGTATAATTCATCCCAAAGCCACAATAGGTAACCGCAGCCTGTATGACAAATGTAGATTTTAAATTCTAATAATTTTCTTTCTTAGGTGTTCTGCCAAGGCCCAAATTCATGCAGGCCAAGCTTGAGGTAATGCAGTAAAGTTACATTTCAATTTCCATACTTAAAACAACGGAACAGGAAACTACAGTCTGGCATGATTAGCAGCAACGGCTAACCAGATCGCTTTGCAGTTTTAAGCAACTTAAATTGCTTTGCACCTTCAAGCAGAAAACTGCTTTAGGTCATTAATCAAAGCAAAAGTAGCATCCAGGGCCCAAATTCAGAACAAGAATAAACTGATATTGCTGAAGATAACCACGATTTCAGAAAAAATGAACAGTTAAATCTGTGACAAACAAAAGCAATCACTTGTACATAATTAATTTGAGAACATAGGGTTCAGAAAATAAGAAATACATAACATAGAGTTCAAGTTCAATAGCAACTAATCGAAAATTCCCAAAAGCAAGTGAAAAATTGAAGCATCACTTCACAACCCAATACTCAGCGGTACTGCAAGAACAAATAAAAGAAGAATTAGGAAAAGCAAACATAACAATCAAATAAACTGATATAAGAAAATGCCTGCAACGATTAAAAAAAGAAAATGGAAGACATAAATATTTGCACGCTAGATCAAGTTAAACAAGCTAATGTAGCAAGGAAAAACAAACACTTGTATGTTATAGCATATAAACTGAATAAAATAGTGTGTTAAAAAAATAGTAGTTTTTTTCTTCAAGGGCATATGGAAAATGTTTGAGGAAAGATTTTGATGCTCGAGTAAAGCATCAAAAACTATTTTTCTATAATTGGAAAACAGGCATTTGATAGCATTCTTTGAACAAAGTTTCGTCAAAGTCACCACTTGTTCCATTATGTTGATAAGGAAAATGCAGGATGTGATTCTTTTGATGAGGATTTTTAATAGATTGGCTTCTTGTGACAAAGCTCAAAACAAAGACTTGTGCATTAAACAATAAAGATTCAAAATCACTACAATTGAGCAAGGCTGTAAAATTTGCTAAACGGACGCTAGACGGTTAGGACATACTAGAAATTAATTATTTAGTCGGGGATTAATCGAAGCTAGGAATATTGGATAACTCATGTATTTCGGATAAAGTTTTAGGGTTTTGTTAAGTATCGCTTGATATAAATTAAAATTTTAAGATTTTGAATGTGCTTAGAAGCAACAAAGGAGGCAAAACCGTCTAAAACTAACACATTGATGCTTATACGTGGCCCTTAAATAATGCCTAACCGGTGCCTAAATACATGTTTTGATTCTTACACTAGGTGATAAACCTGGTCTAGGCAGACCTATGCAAGCAGTAAGCCTAGCCTAGCGCTTAGGCGAGGCGATAGGTCTAGAAGGATTTTTACAATAGTGCAATTGCGCATATAGAGCACTTGATGCCATGTATGGTTTCAAGCTTAAATGTGTATTTTTGCATAATATGTAGGTTCAACAGTCAATGTGAACAGGACCATTAATCCAAAAAAAATTGTTTTTCTCTGTTACCTCTATTGTGATAGAACTGTGCTATTACGTTGTCATTATTAACCATACCTCAAACAATTGCTTCATAATAGAAGCATTGATATCTTATTTACTTCTAGCCACAAATGTTTTATCACAGTGCTTATGTTTGCAAACAGAAATAACACAAGAATTTAAGCTAGCATAAAAAGAACTCCGGTACAATTGCAAGCGTAAATGAAGATGAAAATGATAAGAGCAGGTTTCAGTTTTTGTCAATGTAAGAATAAGAAAATGTACCACCACCAAGCAACATAATTGATACTTAAAAAAAACGAAATCTAATAGTTTCGTAAATAGAATACCTTAATGAAGCCAATCTGCTTAGCGTTTTCCCTAAAGCACTGCCTGCAGCACATAAGCCCGTATTTTCTGATCAATCCATGGGGATTTCCACAAACACGGCTGCAATTTTCAGTAAATTAATTGTTACAGACAACACAAAAACAAATGAAAATATGAACAGTAAAGGAAGGTGTGCATATTGTATTAAGTATTAAATTCCACCATATGTTGTTGACTATCTCGATCAGTGTTCGTATGATTAATCAAAAATCAAAGACTAGTGTTTTATCAGCATAATTTGTTTCAATAACAACACGACTAATAAACAATCAGAACCTATTCTAATTAAACCCGTTTAGGGAGATGTTGCAGACAAATATCGAAGTAACAAAACCTAGGACAACGTAATATAATCGATCCAACATATAAACACGCATCGACTACTGCTTAGGAAAAAAAAAAAAACAAGAAGATACAAGGATTAGAGCAAATTACCACGCACGAGATCCAGGACCATAGTTTTTAGGATGCGAGTTCCAGACATTGGCGTGCCCCATTGTTTCTGTGCTGAGCAAATTTTAACGGCGGCACAAAGCTTTGATTTTATAGGCGAGTTCTTCTTCGCAAAACCCTAATTTATTGTAAAACAAATCCTTGATAAACGGGCCACCGTTCTAATTTAGCCCTAAATATCATTTTGTAAGTCTCTTTTTCTTTCGAGTAGCTAAACGGCCCAAGCATTTTTAATTAAAAAAAGCTGGAAACTGGGAACAAATAATCGGCCTGTTAATGCATATTCGAAAAATTTGAAATCTGTCCGCATTCGGAAAACGGACAAATATCTGATATCCGAAAAAACAAATGCGGATGGTGATACGAAGACATCCGCATCCGAAAATTATCCGTCCGGTTTTCGTCAAAATTATAGTTCAAATCATGTGTATTTTAGTACAGTGTCATTTATTATTTTATTAAGTCGTAGTTTGTATTATATGTGTTTAATGCTTGTTAACTGTTGAAAACTATTTATTATCATCATATTTGTGACATCCCGGAATTTTGACCCTATTATTATAATAAGTTTTAATCTAATTTAATTAAAATATAAGATTTCCATTTATAAATAAATAAGAATTTGGATATTATTAGTGTTATATTGATTATAAAGGAATATAACTTCAAAATATAAAGTAGACTCTTGTAACAATATTCAAAAAAAAAAAAAAATTAAATTAAATCTGTTTTATTTATTTAAATTAAAAGTTAAGTATGAATGACATTTAATATCTAATGTATGCAGTTAATAATAAGAACAAGCTCAATAACATAATCATATTCATAAATACATTCATGCACATATAAGTATACAAATCAAATATTTGTAATATTTAACTTTAAATAAAAATAAGATTTAAGCAATATTTCTAACAATAACTTTTATAACTAAATAACATAAGCTTATAAATATTTAGCATGAGTTCCTTTATAAATATAAATATTTATAGATATGGTTACAAACATAAGTACAAATATATTAGGTATAAGATAAATAGAAATGAAAACATTTAGTTCAAACACAAATGAGAACCTGCATATGTCCTATACAAATAATTTGGCCAGCAAAGCATTATATGTTTACTTAAGTTTGAAGTCAAAATGTATAAACAAAAACTGTAAACATCTTTGTAAACATATTAGTGCATAAGAAAATAAAATCTGCAAACTGAATATGCTAGTATAAATAATAAGAACAAAACCTGCAGTACACATTCCTTTTGTTATAGGTTCACATGAGTTTGTTCAAATAAAACAAAAAGAAATATGCAAGTATGAAATAAAATACATTAGTATAAGTTAACCTGCAAGCTAATTATTATGCAACAGAAAACAAATATGAAAATATCTTTATAAAAAGTAAAATAAGTGCCAGCAAACAGTAGTACAAACCAGACTACAAGTATCTTAGCAAAGTATTATAGTATAAGCATATGAATACATTTGTACAAGCACAAACAAAAGCCTGCAGGTATCTTTGTACTTAAGATATGTGTCAGTCAGTATATAAGTATATGTTAGCATAAGTTAAGACATAAATATTATGTAGCATACATATTTGTCTAAGATAAAAATATCTCAGCCGAAATATTCATCTGATTGTCAGGTTTAGTACATAGGAAATTAAGTAAGATATTTATCAAGTGAAGGCTTATGCAAGAAGACTCTTTGTTCAAGTTATATATATTTGTATACATCATTTCTTATACCTTAATTCATCTGTATCTTCAAAAAAAAAAAAAAAAAAAAAAGAAACTTCACAAAACTGAGCAGAAGCAAAAGAATATAAACCACACTTTATATTTGCAAGTTCAAAATAAAGTTCAGAGAACAAAGAAGTTACTGGAATTCAAATTTTGCAACTGCAGTTTTCTTACTATCCTCTGTTTCAAGTTCCTACTACAATCTTGGTGAGTAAACTGATTTAAAATTTAACTTTTAATATGTTGTTTATGAAGAGTAGTTATGTGGATGCTTAAGTTCTGGAATATGGACTATGTTCTGTCAGTGTTAACTTGTTCTTTCAGGTTTCTATTTTGTTTTCTGTTTTGTTGAAAAAAAAAAAGAATCTGAAGAATATATTTCATACTTTTATTTAAAGCTAACTTCTTTAATTAGTGCATTAACTAAATAAAATTTTACAGTAAAATAAATTGTAAAACTTTATATATCAGTGAATTATAAAACACTGTAAACCAAATTTTACAGTAAAAGGGAAATAAGGATAAAATTCGAATTGTAAACTTGAATTTGTATATTGATACTACATTCAAAGATATGATTTTTAAGATAAAAATTATAATTTATAGTTAGCAAATTTGGGAGCAGTTAAATGGTAAGCCAAAAATGTATTTTGGTGAAACTCTGATTGTACAAACAATTATAGCTATTGTGATTCATCATGAAGTTAGTGTATTGATTATAGATCAACAGAAAAATGTTAGATAAATTTTTAATTGCAAGAATTTGTGGGAATTATGAAAAGTAGGGTTTTTGTACTCTGTATAATTGGGTTCGGTATTTTGCTTCTCGCGACATCATGTCTTCACCGAGTGACGCGTGGGTTTGGGAGAAGTTAGGGGGTGATGACAGCGAGCTATGGCCGAAGTTTTGACCTCTCTGGTGGTCGCGATCACGATCGCGAGGTGGATTTGTGAATTGTGTTTGGGTTACCGTTCAACTTTTTAGTCGAATTTCGATTTCGTGAGATTTATGTGGATCTGGGTTTTGTAATGGAGTGAGGGAAGAATTTGCGACTAGTTGGTGGCGACGCGTAGCGTGGGCGCGGTGGCGGACCGCCGTGCACGTGCACGGCGGCGGAGAGGATCACGTTTGGGGTCGACTCGAGTAGAACGCGAGGATTTTCGTTCTTTTCTTCGGGTTTTGCTGGGTCGAGTTTTATTCGCGCGTGTGTATTTTTTTTTTTTATGCTTCTTTAGCTTAAAATTTTAAGTTTAAAAAAAAAAGAAACAATTGAAGTAAGTAACAGGGAAGAAGAAGTGCAGGAGGGATTGCGTGAAGTGCTGGGTAGTCACGAGTCTTACCCGAGTTGCGCACGATGTTTGCTTCGGGTTTTAAGATTCCTGATTCAAGCCTAATTTTTAATGTTAAGCTTAAGGTAAATAAGTTAGTATAAGTATGTTATTAGGTATTGACAAAATTGTTTAAGTCCAAATGATAGTAATTAAGTTAAGTGTAAACTTTGTTATTAGGTGTTAAACAAATTGTTTTAAGCACTGATGATCTTTGAAACTTTGCTGAAACAAAATTGAGTAATTAATTTAAAATAGAAGTTAATTATGTATGTAATAAAATTTAGAATGAAAATTTCATAAGTAGTTTAAAACTTAATCGAATTTGTAATTAAAGCATTTAATGATAATCATGTATAAAATCATTTGAAATCAAGATTTTAGTTAATCAATTGAGGTTGGTTAATTAACAAATCATAGATAACTGATTAAATAAATAATTAATGATTGAACGATTAAGTTAATTAATAATTAATGATTAATTAAGCAATTAATAATAATTAAATGTGTAATTAAGTTTTATAAATCAATAATTAAGGTTATTGATTAGTACTTAAGAATTAATTCATTAATTAAGGGATAATTAATAAATTGAAATAAGTTAATTAATCGTAATTGGTCAAGCATGAATAAAATATAATTTATGTTTAAGTATGCAATTAAGTTTAAAACAAATCAAAACTGTTGATATGAATCGATTATTATATTGATTGCCTCTGATGATTATTTATATCCTGAGATGTTCTGTGATATTCTGATATATCTGTGATGATTGCTATATGATTTATCTATGTTAAATTGCTATATGATGTATCTGATATTATTTATCTGTGTTAAATTGCTATATGAATTCAATTGTTAAATTTGAACTGTTAAGTTAATTAGACAACTTGGACTTTAAAATGGCGTTTGGATTTCGATGAGACCGGGATCGGTTATCCAATTGATATTCCGAAAACCACATCGATCCAAATTAAACGATAGGTCGTGTAATCTCAAGTGAAGATCGAGATGATGCTTTCAGAATGCAAGGGTTATCGTCGTTAACTCTGAGGGTGATTCCAAATTGAGTGTAACGAGATAATGCCTTCGGTTTCGTTCGAACCCGGAACGAACTTGTATAGATTGAATGCTTTCAGCACATCGTCAGGCGGACGATGAGCATTCTAAGTGATATGTCCTAAAAAGGTAATCGCAGCCTCAAGCCTCATCAACCGGGAATGGCTAAAACAGGGGAGGTGCAGCAAGGTTAGGTGGGTCATGCCCAAGCAGGACGAGATATACCCCTGTCTAGATGTCCCTTTATTCGGCTGCGTGGGCGGTTGGATGTACACCAACTGCGGGGTTATCTTGTTCGGGACTGTTCAGTAAGGAATGGTTCCGGCCTTGTGTTGCAGGGGAGTTAGGGTGGCCCTCGGTACTGTGATCTAGACCACGTACTGTGACGGGCGGTACCCCAGTAGCCCTGCCATTGTATGGGATCCAATTTCCAATAAGCGCCGTACGTTTTGATTGTGCCCAACTATGTTGAAATGTGAGATGTAAGCATTTCAGCTATTTCTGTATTTTACTTGAAAACCCTAGACACTATTATAATATCACTGGATTTCCTATGAAATGTTTTGGTTAGCGTGAGGTAAAAACTTACCCGTATTTATTTGTGGGGAGTCTTACGTGATACCTTTCTTTTAAATGATTTTCAAAGTTAAACATCTTTAACCCGTTTACTCATACCAGACCCATGTCTGACCCGGAGTTTATTTTTGTTTTTCATAAACTTTCGGGTACCCAAATTTTTACGGGTAGCCAAGGGATTCAGGTTGGCTTTGACGACTTCTGGAGGAGCAATGGAGCAGGAGGCTTCAGCGTTGTAGACATATATATCTATATAGTTCCGCTGTGTTAGTTTATGTATTTGAGATGTATGTTCTGGCAGATATGTATATGATAGTCATGTTGTATGATATTGGATAACTCTGATGTATATATAACTATGTAATATTTATGTTGATGTATTATATTTTATTCCATTCCGCTGTGAGATTCTGATGTTGTTGTTCTTTCTTTCTTTTCTTTTCTATTTCTATCCCTTTCTTTCTTATTGATGGCACGTCTTTTTGGGCGTAGAAAGTCGGGTCGTCACAGGTGGTATCAGAGCGCTAGGTTGAGTGAATACCTAGGCTCTTGAGTGATTTCTTTCTTGAGAGAGCGTAATTGTAATTTTTATATATATATACATTTATTTCTTTCTACCTATTTATTGGGTTACCTGTTCGGGTATTCCAATATAAGTTATAAGGTAGATAGGGTAGTGGTGTGTGAAACACGACTACCGATGATTGGAGTGTTGAATATTTGTAGTTGGAGTGTATTTGTCGAGACTGTAGACCTATTACCGTCTCGAGTGAGCTTTGCATGATGTGAGAATTTCATTGTTGGAATGTGATTTTGGATGAGCTTGAGTTTGGATCTATCGGATGGAAGTGACCAAATCATGATATCTTGATATCTCAAGGTGTTGTAGCTGTGTGATGAGACACAGAAAGTTTGGATGTCTCCGAAGATGTTTCTTTGGAACAAGTTAAGGAAGTATGTCCGTTTCGGAATGGTGACCAAGTTCAGTTGGGTACTTTTGTTTGATTGAGGCCCAAGTTTCGCGAAGAGCTTTGAATAGAAGTCTTTGGACATTGAGATTAGCCCTATAGCTGGAGGTGTTCTGTGTGCCGTTGAGAAGGTTTGTTGGTTAGCAGTTTTCTTGAAGTGATTTCAGAAATAGCAGAGTGGATTCATTTCTTCGATGGATGGACCTGAACAGTATATGGCTGTTCTGGATTGTGAAGAGAGAACAAACTTATTTGGGTAGAATTGCCAGAGTGTTGTGCGACAATTCTGGAATTCATTTGTGTAATCTTTTGCGAGGAGTTGAGACTTCTCAAGAGAAAGTGAGAAAATCGAAGTGGTTCAAGATTTTTCCTGATGTTTTTGAAAAAGTTGTGTGTCTACCGCCACATCGAGAGATTGAGTTTCGTATTGATTTGATTCCAGGATCTGTGCCGGTGATTCCGTCCAGTAGGAAAATGCCTCCTAGAGAGAGAAAAGAGTTGGTTAAGTAGACGCACGATCTTTTAGGGAAAGGTTTGATAAGACCCAGTTTTGCTTGTTGGGGCTCTGCTGCTGTGTTTATCATCAAATCGGATGGTTCACTAAGGTTCTGTTGAATAAGTTGTGCTGGTATTCATTGATGATATTTTGGTTTACTCCAAATCGGAAGAGGAGCACAGACATCGTTTAAGAATTGTATTGGAGACTCTGAAGGCAAAATTCTCAAAGTGCCATTGCTGGAAATCAGAAGTTAAATTGTTTGGGGCACATTATTTTGGGTGAAGATATCTCTGTAGCCCGACGAAAGGAGAATCTATTCTAGAATGGAAGCAATTGATGGAAGTTCGTAATTTTCTGGGTTTAGCTGGCTACTACAGAAATTTATTAAGGATTATTCCAAGATTTCTTCGCATCTGACCAAATTAACAAGAAAAGGAACCAAATTCAAATGGACACCTCAGTGTGAAGAAGCTTTTCAGGAATTGAAGACAAGGATAACTAGTGCACCAGTACTTGTTATTCCTGATGGGAAGAGAAAATTTGAAGTATATACGGACGCATGTTTAGTTGGATTGGGTGCAGTATTGATGCTCTTAGTAGAAATACCGTTTTATCTGTTTTGGAAGTAGTTCCATCTCTCCAAGAAAGGATTGTTAGTAAGCAAATGGAAGATAAATCTTTTGAGAAAATAATTCTTGGAACTAAAGACGATCTGAATTCAAATTTCAAGGTGTTCTAAGGATTAATAGTCATTTATGTGTGCCTAATATTGATGGACTGAAACAAGAAGTTTTAGCTGAGAGTCATCGTTCCAAATCGAATATTCACCTGGGAATTTCGAAGATGTATAAAGATATGAGGAGAATTATCTGGTGACCGAATATGAAGAAGGATGTAGCTGCTTTTGTAAATGGTTGTGCAATTTGTCAGCAAGTGAAGGGATATCAACAAAGATCTGCTGGACTATTGCAACCTTTGGGAATTCTAGATTGAAAAAGGGGAAATGATCTCGATGAATTTTATTGATGGTTTGTTTAGGACCAAGAAAGGAAATGAAGGAATATGGGTTATTATGGATCGTGTAACGAAGAGTACCCATTTTATTTCAGTTAAGGCGACTCGTACTGCAGTTTCCTTCGAGAAAATTTCCTTGAAGGAGAAAGTCAGATTGCATGGTATTCATATCAGCATAGTAAGTGACAGTGATTCTATTTTCACTAGTAAATTTTGGGAAGCTCTGCAATCAGCAATGGGAACTAGTTTGAGATTAAGTACAGTCTATCATCCTCAGACGGACGGACAGACGGAGAAAATTTAATCGAATTCTGGAAGATATGTTTCGAGCTTGTGTATTGGACTTTGGTGGATCATGGGAAGACCATCTTCATTTAGTGGAATTTTCTTATAATAATAGTTATCAAGCAAGTATTAAGATGACTCCATATGAAGCTCTGTATGGAAGACCGTGTAGATTCTCATCTTGTTGGATTGAATCGAATGATCGACTTGTACTTGGACCCGATCTAATTCATGAAGCTTTTGCGAAGGTGAGCTTATAAAGTAAAGAATGAAAGCTGTTCAAGATCGTTAGAAGGAATATATCGATCGGAGAGTTAGTTTTTATTAAAGTTTCCTCAATCAAGGTGCTATAAGATTCGGAAAACGGGGAAAAACTTGCACCGAGATATAGTGGTCCACTCTGAGTATTGGAAAAAAAATTGGAACTGTAGCCTATAGGATTGAATTGCCGGAATGGATGTTTGGAATTCACAATGTATTTCATGTGTCTCATTTAAGGAAATTTATTCATGACCATCATTAGTAGTAGAACCAGTTATTCAGGAAGATTTAGAAGTTGAACCCAACCTGACTGTGGTTAGAGATCCTATTCAGATTGTAGATCATGACGAGAAGCAACTCAGGAATAAAGTGGTGAAACTCGTCAAAGTGCAATGGAGTGAGGATCCCAGAGACTGTACCTGGGAAACTCTTGATTGTTTTAGGAAAGCTTATCCAGATTTTGTTCGAATAGCTAGTAATGTAGTTAGGATTGACTGTTTGATTGTTTGTTTTTGTATGGATGTAATGTATGTTTGGATTGTTAATATTTAGCTTTTGAAATTAACTGTTGTTTAAATTTCGGGGACGAAATTCTTTTAAGGGGGAAGAATATGACATCCCGGAATTTTGACCCTATTATTATAATAAGTTTTAATCTAATTTAATTAAAATATAAGATTTCCATTTATAAATAAATAAGAATTTGGATATTATTAGTGTTATATTGATTATAAAGGAATATAACTTCAAAATATAAAGTAGACTCTTGTAACAATATTCAAAAAAAATAAAAAATTAATTAAATCTGTTTTATTTATTTAAATTAAAAGTTAAGTATGAATGACATTTAATATCTAATGTATGCAGTTAATAATAAGAACAAGCTCAATAACATAATCATATTCATAAATACATTCATGCACATATAAGTATACAAATCAAATATTTGTAATATTTAACTTTAAATAAAAATAAGATTTAAGCAATATTTCTAACAATAACTTTTATAACTAAATAACATAAGCTTATAAATATTTAGCATGAGTTCCTTTATAAATATAAATATTTATAGATATGGTTACAAACATAAGTACAAATATATTAGGTATAAGATAAATAGAAATGAAAACATTTAGTTCAAACACAAATGAGAACCTGCATATGTCTTATACAAATAATTTGGCCAGCAAAGCATTATATGTTTACTTAAGTTTGAAGTCAAAATGTATAAACAAAAACTGTAAACATCTTTGTAAACATATTAGTGCATAAGAAAATAAAATCTGCAAACTGAATATGCTAGTATAAATAATAAGAACAAAACCTGCAGTACACATTCTTTTTGTTATAGGTTCACATGAGTTTGTTCAAATAAAACAAAAAGAAATATGCAAGTATGAAATAAAATACATTAGTATAAGTTAACCTGCAAGCTAATTATTATGCAACAGAAAACAAATATGAAAATATCTTTATAAAAAGTAAAATAAGTGCCAGCAAACAGTAGTACAAACCAGACTACAAGTATCTTAGCAAAGTATTATAGTATAAGCATATGAATACATTTGTACAAGCACAAACAAAAGCCTGCAGGTATCTTTGTACTTAAGATATGTGTCAGTCAGTATATAAGTATATGTTAGCATAAGTTAAGACATAAATATTATGTAGCATACATATTTGTCTAAGATAAAAATATCTCAGCCGAAATATTCATCTGATTGTCAGGTTTAGTACATAGGAAATTAAGTAAGATATTTATCAAGTGAAGGCTTATGCAAGAAGACACTTTGTTCAAGTTATATATATTTGTATACATCATTTCTTATACCTTAATACATCTGTATCTTCAAAAAAAAAAAAAAAAAGAAACTTCACAAAACTGAGCAGAAGCAAAAGAATATAAACCACACTTTATATTTGCAAGTTCAAAATAAAGTTCAGAGAACAAAGAAGTTACTGGAATTCAAATTTTGCAACTGCAGTTTTCTTACTATCCTCTGTTTCAAGTTCCTACTACAATCTTGGTGAGTAAACTGATTTAAAATTTAACTTTTAATATGTTGTTTATGAAGAGTAGTTATGTGGATGCTTAAGTTCTGGAATATGGACTATGTTCTGTCAGTGTTAACTTGTTCTTTCAGGTTTCTATTTTGTTTTCTGTTTTGTTGAAAAAAAAAGAAAAGAATCTGAAGAATATATTTCATACTTTTATTTAAAGCTAACTTCTTTAATTAGTGCATTAACTAAATAAAATTTTACAGTAAAATAAATTGTAAAACTTTATATATCAGTGAATTATAAAACACTGTAAACCAAATTTTACAGTAAAAGGGAAATAAGGATAAAATTCGAATAATTCGAATTGTAAACTTGAATTTGTATATTGATACTACATTCAAAGATATGATTTTTAAGATAAAAATTATAATTTATAGTTAGCAAATTTGGGAGCAGTTAAATGGTAAGCCAAAAATGTATTTTGGTGAAACTCTGATTATACAAACAATTATAGCTATTGTGATTCATCATGAAGCTAGTGTATTGATTATAGATCAACAGAAAAATGTTAGATAAATTTTTAATTGCAAGAATTTGTGGGAATTATGAAAAGTAGGGTTTTTGTACTCTGTATAATTGGGTTCGGTATTTTGCTTCTCGCGACATCATGTCTTCACCGAGTGACGCGTGGGTTTGGGAGAAGTTAGGGGGTGATGACAGCGAGCTATGGCCGAAGTTTTGACCTCTCTGGTGGTCGCGATCACGATCGCGAGGTGGATTTGTGAATTGTGTTTGGGTTACCGTTCAACTTTTTAGTCGAATTTCGATTTCGTGAGATTTATGTGGATCTGGGTTTTGTAATGGAGTGAGGGAAGAATTTGCGACTAGTTGGTGGCGACGCGTAGCGTGGGCGCGGTGGCGGACCGCCGTGCACGTGCACGGCGGCGGAGAGGATCACGTTTGGGGTCGACTCGAGTAGAACGCGAGGATTTTCGTTCTTTTCTTCGGGTTTTGCTGGGTCGAGTTTTATTCGCGCGTGTGTATTTTTTTTTTTTTTTATGCTTCTGCAGCTTAAAATTTTAAGTTTAAAAAAAAAGAAACAATTGAAGTAAGTAACAGGGAAGAAGAAGTGCAGGAGGGATTGCGTGAAGTGCTGGGTAGTCACGAGTCTTACCCGAGTTGCGCACGATGTTTGCTTCGGGTTTTAAGATTCCTGATTCAAGCCTTATTTTTAATGTTAAGCTTAAGGTAAATAAGTTAGTATAAGTATGTTATTAGGTATTGACAAAATTGTTTAAGTCCAAATGATAGTAATTAAGTTAAGTGTAAACTTTGTTATTAGGTGTTAAACAAATTGTTTTAAGCACTGATGATCTTTGAAACTTTGCTGAAACAAAATTGAGTAATTAATTTAAAATAGAAGTTAATTATGTATGTAATAAAATTTAGAATGAAAATTTCATAAGTAGTTTAAAACTTAATTGAATTTGTAATTAAAGCATTTAATGATAATCATGTATAAAATCATTTGAAATCAAGATTTTAGTTAATCAATTGAGGTTGGTTAATTAACAAATCATAGATAACTGATTAAATAAATAATTAATGATTGAACGATTAAGTTAATTAATAATTAATGATTAATTAAGCAATTAATAATAATTAAATGTGTAATTAAGTTTTATAAATCAATAATTAAGGTTATTGATTAGTACTTAAGAATTAATTCATTAATTAAGGGATAATTAATAAATTGAAATAAGTTAATTAATCGTAATTGGTCAAGCATGAATAAAATATAATTTATGTTTAAGTATGCAATTAAGTTTAAAACAAATCAAAACTGTTGATATGAATCGATTATTATATTGATTGCCTCTGATGATTATTTATATCCTGAGATGTTCTGTGATATTCTGATATATCTGTGATGATTGCTATATGATTTATCTATGTTAAATTGCTATATGATGTATCTGATATTATTTATCTGTGTTAAATTGCTATATGAATTCAATTGTTAAATTTGAACTGTTAAGTTAATTAGACAACTTGGACTTTAAAATGGCGTTTGGATTTCGATGAGACCGGGATCGGGTATCCAATTGATATTCTGAAAATCACATCGATCCAAATTAAACGATAGGTCGTGTAATCTCAAGTGAAGATCGAGATGATGCTTTCAGAATGCAAGGGTTATCGTCGTTAACTCTGAGGGTGATTCCAAATTGAGTGTAACGAGATAATGCCTTCGGTTTCGTTCGAACCCGGAACGAACTTGTATGGATTGAATGCTTTCAGCACATCGTCAGGCGGACGATGAGCATTCTAAGTGATATGTCCTAAAAAGGTAATCGCAGCCTCAAGCCTCATCAACCGGGAATGGCTAAAACAGGGGAGGTGCATCAAGGTTAGGTGGGTCATGCCCAAGCAGGACGAGATATACCCCTGTCTAGATGTCCCTTTATTCGGCTGTGTGGGCGGTTGGATGTACACCAACTGCGGGGTTATCTTGTTCGGGACTGTTCAGTAAGGAATGGTTCCGGCCTTGTGTTGCAGGGGAGTTAGGGTGGCCCTCGGTACTGTGATCTAGACCACGTACTGTGACGGGCGGTACCCCAGTAGCCCTGCCATTGTATGGGATCCAATTTCCAATAAGCGCCGTACGTTTTGATTGTGCCCAACTATGTTGAAATGTGAGGTGTAAGCATTTCAGCTATTTCTGTATTTTACTTGAAAACCCTAGACACTATTATAATATCACTGGATTTCCTATGAAATGTTTTGGTTAGCGTAAGGTAAAAACTTACCCGTATTTATTTGTGGGGAGTCTTACGTGATACCTTTCTTTTAAATGATTTTCAAAGTTAAACAGCTTTAACCCGTTTACTCATACCAGACCCATGTCTGACCCGGAGTTTATTTTTGTTTTTCATAAACTTTCGGGTACCCAAATTTTTACGGGGAGCCAAGGGATTCAGGTTGGCTTTGACGACTTCTGGAGGAGCAATGGAGCAGGAGGCTTCAGCGTTGTAGACATATATATCTATATAGTTCCGCTGTGTTAGTTTATGTATTTGAGATGTATGTTCTGACAGATATGTATATGATAGTCATGTTGTATGATATTGGATAACTCTGATGTATATATAACTATGTAATATTTATGTTGATGTATTATATTTTATTCCATTCCGCTGTGAGATTCTGATGTTGTTGTTCTTTCTTTCTTTTCTTTTCTATTTCTATCCCTTTCTTTCTTATTGATGGCACGTCTTTCTGGGCGTAGAAAGTCGGGTCGTCACAGGTGGTATCAGAGCGCTAGGTTGAGTGAATACCTAGGCTCTTGAGTGATTTCTTTCTTGAGAGAGCGTAATTGTAATTTATATATATATACATATATATACATTTATTTCTTTCTACCTATTTATTGGGTTACCTGTTCGGGTATTCCAATATAAGTTATAAGGTAGATAGGGTAGTGGTGTGTGAAACACGACTACCGATGATTGGAGTGTTGAATATTTGTAGTTGGAGTGTATTTGTCGAGACTGTAGACCTATTACCGTCTCGAGTGAGCTTTGGATGATGTGAGAATTTCATTGTTGGAATGTGATTTTGGATGAGCTTGAGTTTGGATCTATCGGATGGAAGTGACCAAATCATGATATCTTGATATCTCAAGGTGTTGTAGCTGTGTGATGAGACACAGAAAGTTTGGATGTCTCCGAAGATGTTTCTTTGGAACAAGTTAAGGAAGTATGTCCGTTTCGGAATGGTGACCAAGTTCAGTAGGGTATTTTTGTTTGATTGAGGCCCAAGTTTCGCGAAGAGCTTTGAATAGAAGTCTTTGGACATTGAGATTAGCCCTATAGCTGGAGGTGTTCTGTGTGCTGTTGAGAAGGTTTGTTGGTTAGCAGTTTTCTTGAAGTGATTTCAGAAATAGCAGAGTGGATTCATTTCTTCGATGGATGGACCTGAACAGTATATGGCTGTTCTGGATTGTGAAGAGAGAACAAACTTATTTGGGTAGAATTGCCAGAGTGTTGTGCGACAATTCTGGAATTCATTTGTGTAATCTTTTGCGAGGAGTTGAGACTTCTCAAGAGAAAGTGAGAAAATCGAAGTGGTTCAAGATTTTTCCTGATGTTTTTGAAAAAGTTATGTGTCTACCGCCACATCGAGAGATTGAGTTTCGTATTGATTTGATTCCAGGATCTGTGCCGGTGATTCCGTCCAGTAGGAAAATGCCTCCTAGAGAGAGAAAAGAGTTGGTTAAGTAGACGCATAGGGAAAGGTTTGATAAGACCCAGTTTTGCTTGTTGGGGCTCTGCTGCTGTGTTTGTCATCAAATCGGATGGTTCACTAAGGTTCTGTGTTGAATAAGTTGTGCTGGTATTCATTGATGATATTTTGGTTTACTCCAAATCGGAAGAGGAGCACAGACATCGTTTAAGAATTGTATTGGAGACTCTGAAGGCAAAATTCTCAAAGTGCCATTGCTGGAATTCAGAAGTTAAATTGTTTGGGGCACATTATTTTGGGTGAAGATATCTCTGTAGCCCGACGAAAGGAGAATCTATTCTAGAATGGAAGCAATTGATGGAAGTTCGTAATTTTCTGGGTTTAGCGGGCTACTACAGAAATTTATTAAGGATTATTCCAAGATTTCTTCGCATCTGACCAAATTAACAAGAAAAGGAACCAAATTCAAATGGACACCTCAGTGTGAAGAAGCTTTTCAGGAATTGAAGACAAGGATAACTAGTGCACCAGTACTTGTTATTCCTGATGGGAAGAGAAAATTTGAAGTATATACGGACGCATGTTTAGTTGGATTGGGTGCAGTATTGATGCTCTTAGTAGAAATACTGTTTTATCTGTTTTGGAAGTAGTTCCATCTCTCCAAGAAAGGATTGTTAGTAAGCAAATGGAAGATAAATCTTTTGAGAAAATAATTCTTGGAACTAAAGACGATCTGAATTCAGATTTCAAGGTGTTCTAAGGATTAATAGTCGTTTATGTGTGCCTAATATTGATGGACTGAAACAAGAAGTTTTAGCTGAGAGTCATCGTTCCAAATCGAATATTCACCTGGGAATTTCGAAGATGTATAAAGATATGAGGAGAATTATCTGGTGACCGAATATGAAGAAGGATGTAGCTGCTTTTGTAAATGGTTGTGCAATTTGTCAGCAAGTGAAGGGATATCAACAAAGATCTGCTGGACTATTGCAACCTTTGGGAATTCTAGATTGAAAAAGGGGAAATGATCTCGATGAATTTTATTGATGGTTTGTTTAGGACCAAGAAAGGAAATGAAGGAATATGGGTTATTATGGATCGTGTAACGAAGAGTACCCATTTTATTTCAGTTAAGGCGACTCGTACTGCAGTTTCCTTCGAGAAAATTTCCTTGAAGGAGAAAGTCAGATTGCATGGTATTCATATCAGCATAGTAAGTGACAGTGATTCTATTTTCACTAGTAAATTTTGGGAAGCTCTGCAATCAGCAATGGGAACTAGTTTGAGATTAAGTACAGTCTATCATCCTCAGACGGACGGACAGACGGAGAAAATTTAATCGAATTCTGGAAGATATGTTTCGAGCTTGTGTATTGGACTTTGGTGGATCATGGGAAGACCATCTTCATTTAGTGGAATTTTCTTATAATAATAGTTATCAAGCAAGTATTAAGATGACTCCATATGAAGCTCTGTATGGAAGACCGTGTAGATTCTCATCTTGTTGGATTGAATCGAATGATCGACTTGTACTTGGACCCGATCTAATTCATGAAGCTTTTGCGAAGGTGAGCTTATAAAGTAAAGAATGAAAGCTGCTCAAGATCGTCAGAAGGAATATATCGATCGGAGAGTTAGTTTTTATTAAAGTTTCCTCAATCAAGGTGCTATAAGGTTCGAAAACGGGGAAAAACTTGCACCGAGATATAGTGGTCCACTCTGAGTATTGGAAAAAAAATTGGAACTGTAGCCTATAGGATTGAATTGCCGGAATGGATGTTTGGAATTCACAATGTATTTCATGTGTCTCATTTAAGGAAATTTATTCATGACCATCATTAGTAGTAGAACCAGTTATTCAGGAAGATTTAGAAGTTGAACCCAACCTGACTGTGGTTAGAGATCCTATTCAGATTGTAGATCATGACGAGAAGCAACTCAGGAATAAAGTGGTGAAACTCGTCAAAGTGCAATGGAGTGAGGATCCCAGAGACTGTACCTGGGAAACTCTTGATTGTTTTAGGAAAGCTTATCCAGATTTTGTTCGAATAGCTAGTAATGTAGTTAGGATTGACTGTTTGATTGTTTGTTTTTGTATGGATGTAATGTATGTTTGGATTGTTAATATTTAGCTTTTGAAATTAACTGTTGTTTAAATTTCGGGGACGAAATTCTTTTAAGGGGGAAGAATGTGACATCCCGGAATTTTGACCCTATTATTATAATAAGTTTTAATCTAATTTAATTAAAATATAAGATTTCCATTTATAAATAAATAAGAATTTGGATATTATTAGTGTTATATTGATTATAAAGGAATATAACTTCAAAATATAAAGTAGACTCTTGCAACAATATTCAAAAAAAAATTAATTAATTAAATCTGTTTTATTTATTTAAATTAAAAGTTAAGTATGAATGACATTTAATATCTAATGTATGCAGTTAATAATAAGAACAAGCTCAATAACATAATCATATTCATAAATACATTCATGCACATATAAGTATACAAATCAAATATTTGTAATATTTAACTTTAAATAAAAATAAGATTTAAGCAATATTTCTAACAATAACTTTTATAACTAAATAACATAAGCTTATAAATATTTAGCATGAGTTCCTATATAAATATAAATATTTATAGATATGGTTACAAACATAAGTACAAATATATTAGGTATAAGATAAATAGAAATGAAAACATTTAGTTCAAACACAAATGAGAACCTGCATATGTCTTATACAAATAATTTGGCCAGCAAAGCATTATATGTTTACTTAAGTTTGAAGTCAAAATGTATAAACAAAAACTGTAAACATCTTTGTAAACATATTAGTGCATAAGAAAATAAAATCTGCAAACTGAATATGCTAGTATAAATAATAAGAACAAAACCTGCAGTACACATTCTTTTTGTTATAGGTTTACATGTGTTTGTTCAAATAAAACAAAAAGAAATATGCAAGTATGAAATAAAATACATTAGTATAAGTTAACCTGCAAGCTAATTATTATGCAACAGAAAACAAATATGAAAATATCTTTATAAAAAGTAAAATAGGTGCCAGCAAATAGTAGTACAAACCAGACTACAAGTATCTTAGCAAAGTATTATAGTATAAGCATATGAATACATTTGTACAAGCACAAACAAAAACCTGCAGGTATCTTTGTACTTAAGATATGTGTCAGTCAGTATATAAGTATATGTTAGCATAAGTTAAGACATAAATATTATGTAGCATACATATTTGTCTAAGATAAAAATATCTCAGCCGAAATATTCGTCTGATTGTCAGGTTTAGTACATAGGAAATTAAGTAAGATATTTATCAAGTGAAGGCTTATGCAAGAAGACACTTTGTTCAAGTTATATATATTTGTATACATCATTTCTTATACCTTAATTCATCTGTATCTTCAAAAAAAAAAAAAAGAAACTTCACAAAACTGAGCAGAAGCAAAAGAATATAAACCAAACTTTATATTTGCAAGTTCAAAATAAAGTTCAGAGAACAAAGAAGTTACTGGAATTCAAATTTTGCAACTGCAGTTTTCTTACTATCCTCTGTTTCAAGTTCCTACTACAATCTTGGTGAGTAAACTGATTTAAAATTTAACTTTTAATATGTTGTTTATGAAGAGTAGTTATGTGGATGCTTAAGTTCTGGAATATGGACTATGTTCTGTCAGTGTTAACTTGTTCTTTCAGGTTTCTATTTTGTTTTCTGTTTTGTTGAGAAAAAAAAAGAATCTGAAGAATATATTTCATACTTTTATTTAAAGCTAACTTCTTTAATTAGTGCATTAACTAAATAAAATTTTACAGTAAAATAAATTGTAAAACTTTATATATCAGTGAATTATAAAACACTGTAAACCAAATTTTACAGTAAAAGGGAAATAAGGATAAAATTCGAATAATTCGAATTGTAAACTTGAATTTGTATATTGATACTACATTCAAAGATATGATTTTTAAGATAAAAATTATAATTTATAGTTAGCAAATTTGGGAGCAGTTAAATGGTAAGCCAAAAATGTATTTTGGTGAAACTCTGATTATACAAACAATTATAGCTATTGTGATTCATCATGAAGCTAGTGTATTGATTATAGATCAACAGAAAAATGTTAGATAAAATTTTAATTGCAAGAGTTTGTGGGAATTATGAAAAGTAGGGTTTTTGTACTCTGTATAATTGGGTTCGGTATTTTGCTTCTCGCGACATCATGTCTTCACCGAGTGACGCGTGGGTTTGGGAGAAGTTAGGGGGTGATGACAGCGAGCTATGGCCGAAGTTTTGACCTCTCTGGTGGTCGCGATCACGATCGCGAGGTGGATTTGTGAATTGTGTTTGGGTTACCGTTCAACTTTTTAGTCGAATTTCGATTTCGTGAGATTTATGTGGATCTGGGTTTTGTAATGGAGTGAGGGAAGAATTTGCGACTAGTTGGTGGCGACGCGTAGCGTGGGCGCGGTGGCGGACCGCCGTGCACGTGCACGGCGGCGGAGAGGATCACGTTTGGGGTCGACTCGAGTAGAACGCGAGGATTTTCGTTCTTTTCTTCGGGTTTTGCTGGGTCGAGTTTTATTCGCGCGTGTGTATTTTTTTTTTTATGCTTCTGCAGCTTAAAATTTTAAGTTTAAAAAAGAAAGAAACAATTGAAGTAAGTAACAGGGAAGAAGAAGTGCAGGAGGGATTGCGTGAAGTGCTGGGTAGTCACGAGTCTTACCCGAGTTGCGCACGATGTTTGCTTCGGGTTTTAAGATTCCTGATTCAAGCCTAATTTTTAATGTTAAGCTTAAGGTAAATAAGTTAGTATAAGTATGTTATTAGGTATTGACAAAATTGTTTAAGTCCAAATGATAGTAATTAAGTTAAGTGTAAACTTTGTTATTAGGTGTTAAACAAAATGTTTTAAGCACTGATGATCTTTGAAACTTTGCTGAAACAAAATTGAGTAATTAATTTAAAATAGAAGTTAATTATGTATGTAATAAAATTTAGAATGAAAATTTCATAAGTAGTTTAAAACTTAATTGAATTTGTAATTAAAGCATTTAATGATAATCATGTATAAAATCATTTGAAATCAAGATTTTAGTTAATCAATTGAGGTTGGTTAATTAACAAATCATAGATAACTGATTAAATAAATAATTAATGATTGAACGATTAAGTTAATTAATAATTAATGATTAATTAAGCAATTAATAATAATTAAATGTGTAATTAAGTTTTATAAATCAATAATTAAGGTTATTGATTAGTACTTAAGAATTAATTCATTAATTAAGGGATAATTAATAAATTGAAATAAGTTAATTAATCGTAATTGGTCAAGCATGAATAAAATATAATTTATGTTTAAGTATGCAATTAAGTTTAAAACAAATCAAAACTGTTGATATGAATCGATTATTATATGGATTGCCTCTGATGATTATTTATATCCTGAGATGTTCTGTGATATTCTGATATATCTGTGATGATTGCTATATGATTTATCTATGTTAAATTGCTATATGATGTATCTGATATTATTTATCTGTGTTAAATTGCTATATGAATTCAATTGTTAAATTTGAACTGTTAAGTTAATTAGACAACTTGGACTTTAAAATGGCGTTTGGATTTCGATGAGACCGGGATCGCGTATCCAATTGATATTCCGAAAACCACATCGATCCAAATTAAACGATAGGTCGTGTAATCTCAAGTGAAGATCGAGATGATGCTTTCAGAATGCAAGGGTTATCGTCGTTAACTCTGAGGGTGATTCCAAATTGAGTGTAACGAGATAATGCCTTCGGTTTCGTTCGAACCCGGAACGAACTTGTATGGATTGAATGCTTTCAGCACATCGTCAGGCGGACGATGAGCATTCTAAGTGATATGTCCTAAAAAGGTAATCGCAGCCTCAAGCCTCATCAACCGGGAATGGCTAAAACAGGGGAGGTGCAGCAAGGTTAGGTGGGTCATGCCCAAGCAGGACGAGATATACCCCTGTCTAGATGTCCCTTTATTCGGCTGTGTGGGCGGTTGGATGTACACCAACTGCGGGGTTATCTTGTTCGGGACTGTTCAGTAAGGAATGGTTCCGGCCTTGTGTTGCAGGGGAGTTAGGGTGGCTCCTCGATACTGTGATCTAGACCACGTAATGTGACGGGCGGTACCCCAGTAGCCCTGCCATTGTATGGGATCCAATTTCCAATAAGCGCCGTACGTTTCGATTGTGCCCAACTATGTTGAAATATGAGATGTAAGCATTTCAGCTATTTCTGTATTTTAATCGAAAACCCTAGACACTATTATAATATCACTGGATTTCCTATGAAATGTTTTGGTTAGCGTAAGGTAAAAACTTACCCGTATTTATTTGTGGGGAGTCTTACGTGATACCTTTCTTTTAAATGATTTTCAAAGTTAAACAACTTTAACCCGTTTACTCATACCGGACCCATGTCTGACCCGGAGTTTATTTTTGTTTTTCATAAACTTTCAGGTACCCGAATTTTTACGGGTAGCCAAGGGATTCAGGTTGGCTTTGACGACTTCTGGAGGAGCAATGGAGCAGGAGGCTTCAGCGTTGTAGACATATATATCTATATAGTTCCGCTGTGTTAGTTTATGTATTTGAGATGTATGTTCTGACAGATATGTATATGATAGTCATGTTGTATGATATTGAATAACTCTGATGTATATATAACTATGTAATATTTATGTTGATGTATTATATTTTATTCCATTCCGCTGTGAGATTCTGATGTTGTTGTTCTTTCTTTCTTTTCTTTTCTATTTCTATCCCTTTCTTTCTTATTGATGGCACGTCTTTCTGGGCGTAGAAAGTCGGGTCGTCATAATATTTGTTAATTTTTAACACTTTTATAATTAATGGGATCGAGAAAAAAATTATATTAAACTAAAATTTTCTTTTTACAATTCTTGATTTATTGGTCGTTAGCGGATAGAATAATTATCTGATATCCGTACGTATCCACGGATGCGGATGTCCGATACCCGAAAATGATTTCGGATGCGAATGCGAATATGGTACTATCCGCATCCAAAAGCATACGTTGATAGGCCTATTAATCATACCTTGTCATTCTCGTAAAAGCAATGCAAGTAAAGACTTTATAGTGCCTCTTTTCATGTTTATAAGATCATCGTTTGAAATGATACTACAACTGAGTAGTATAATTTTTTCTCTCAACAATTATCTATTTTAATATTTTACCATTATTCAGTAAATTCAAATTTGAATCGAAAATATTCAAAAACTATTATTTTATATATCTAAATAATACTATAGGTTTGCATGGTTAATATTTAACATGCATAATAATTTCTGTCGTCATACATAATACTTACCGAGTAATTATTTGTCTAACAACCGTTTGACATTCAAAATAATTGCAGCATAATTATTTGTCTTTGCGTTGAACCCCAAATACGTACAAAAATATGAATTGTAAATAAGTGGGTGTTGCTATGGGAAAAACTAATATATCTTCATAAAGAACGTATGTGTTAAGCAAATATTTTGTCCAGTAAGCATATGCATTGTAACTATTTAACTTGCATATATCTGCTCCATCTTTTCGATTTCAACTTTAACTCGATCCACTGCCGCCACCGCCTTCACCCTCCACCAAGCTACTCTACATCGAAATCCGCACCAAACGGAACCAGCTCCAACTTCTCCCATCCTCTTTGTTGGAAACCCTAATGAAGATGTCCCAACCGAAACCCTAAATTCGATCACTAGTGGCGAACTTTCGGCTAGACCAATCAACTCCTCCCATCGAACCACGTCCATCGACATCAAATTCAGCTTCTTTACATAACATTTGTTGATTATTTTTATATGTTTGATAATTCGAAGAACTTGTATTGGATATAAAATGGGAGAGTGCTAGAATCGTGTGAACCAAGTATATCTAATATCATATATTAAAGAAAGAAAGAAATTAATCGATTCAACCAATTAATTAATGGTTCGTTGTTAATTTTGTCTGCCCTTTTTGTGATATTGAAAACACAAGTAACAATTACTGAAATTGCGCACAGAGATGGAATAGTTATGCATAAATGATAAGTAAGATGATTAGTAAAGAAGGAGATAGGCCGATCTTAGTGATGTGCTAGTTTCCTGGTTTGGAAATGCGTAGCTTCACTCATTTTTGCTCATTTTCTCGGTGGAAATTTTGTTGGAAGAAGTAGCGCCGCCATGGGTTTTTGGCAACTTAACCTAAGCTAGAGTTTGAAATAAATGAACTGAGGGTGTTTAGAGTAAGTTATAGGAAGGAGTTTTCGAGAATTTGGTGTGGGTTTGTTATTGGTCAACCTAGTTCATGATGAGCTACTGTTCTTATTATTTTGGTTTGGGCTTGCTTTTTGTTTGTACTTGGTTTGTTTTGGGCCAGTTGCGGGCTGAATTTTGTCCATACTTTTATAGCAATAAAGCCTTGTTCCAAAAAAAAAAATGGTTCATTATTAGGAGAGGAACGAAAGAATGTAAGAAAATTTAATTGATTCATTCAATCAATTAATCAACGAAGATTAAAAGGAAAATGGTTATGATCTAACAGTACATTAGAAGGAAACTGATTTATCGGTCAATCAGTCAAAGCAAATATAAGTATCTGTTATACCCCAAATATAATAGTCATCGTAGGTTGACAAGGGAAGGAATTTTTGTGGGACATATACGAGCACTTCATGGATAACTGCAATAATGAAGGCTATTTTGGGACATGGATAAGGCTATTGTGGGATATGCATACACTCGTGGAATATGCATAAGAGCTATCGTAGGGTAAACGTAAGAGCTATCATGGGACAAATATTAAAGCCATTGTAGGTAATGGCATTCTCGTGGGATGATGAACAAGAGCCATTAAGGAGCGATCCCAATGACCATCGTGGAATTATCAACCATAATATGAAAGGGAAGCGACTAAGTTACAATGCATAATGGATTTGAACAAGAAATGTGGAAGCCCTCATGATCTAACCCATAAAGCTATTGCTAAAACACAACACTGAAGCCATCATGAAGTATTTTAGGGAGCTATCGTGATGTAAAGCATCCAAAGTCACCATGTGGCGTTTATAGAGTTGTCATAATGTGAAGCATCCATAGTCATTGTGAGGTATCTTATGAAACTATCATGGCATGCTTCATAAGGATATTGAAGAATGAAAGATTAAAATCATCTAATGATGGTTCCAGAAGATCTTGTGAGAAGTCAAAATAAAGCCACTATGCTTTGTAAATCAAGCTCTCGTGAAGCAAATCATTTCACCAAGACAGGAAAAAATGTGCCACATGTTATTTCATATGTGTGATACACCAGTAGATCATAACCGTCTATCATCAATAAGACGCCACGTGTCATGAATCTTATGGTCTGAATTCTCTATAAATAAGCTTGTACCGCTAACTAAAAAATGGTCAATTTTCTAAATCTCCTCCGGCTTCGTTTTTCATTTTTCTTTCAACATTGTAAGGTGAGCCCCAATTAGGGAATTCATGGCTGTTAGGGAAAAAGTGACTGCGAATTTTGTAATCAAGGACATGTACTTTAAGCAATTTGCATAATCTGCTATTTTGAGTTTATGACTTACGCATGTTTCATTGCCATGAACATGTGCCTTTTGATTTCGGATAGTTCTTGAGATCATGGAATATACATTGGCTATACGTTCTTCACATTACTTGTTCAATAACTTGAAGTCCACCGAGTCCAACATTTTTCCCTAACATTAAGTCGTGGTTTCATTGAGAACTGAACTTAGGGTCCTTCTCTTTTCTTAAGTTTTCCTATCCACTCGAAGCATAAAAGTTAAAACTATTGCATGTAGATTAGATCTCAACAAGGATTCGATGAGCCACGTTCAAACCCCTTACCTTATTTATAAACTAATTGACAGTTTATAAGAGAACAGAGTTAGATTTAAGAAGGCTAGCTCTACAAACTTTAGAGGAAAACAAAGGGGTGGCTCAATATAGTCCAACCAAATGGAATCTAAATCCCTTTTATATAAATAGAGAACTAATAAAATAAAATCAAACAAGCCAAAGCAAAGATATGGGAATAACATAGGACTTGGAAAGGGCTCATTCTCACAAGTTAGGCAAAGCATCTAATCATAAGCATAAGGAACTATTTTTGAAATTGAATTAAACTACGATTTTGAAGTATTTTCTCAAAATAGAAAGATATTTTGATTTGGCCTCCAAAAAAAGGATTTTCGACCGACAAAAACATAAAAAGGGCTTAGGGGATCAAATATCCAATAAAAGTATAGAGATGGATAAGGAAACCTCACAGCAAGAAGGCCAAAAGGCAAGATTATCACCCTACTTCTCATTTCTCAAGAAGAGGTGTATTTTCATACCAGGAAAATCTTAAACTATTGGATCCTCATGAAAACTTCACGAAAGGAGTCGAAATTTGAGAAAGAAGCAGATTGCCACTATCATTAAGCTAGCGGGCATTGCATTGATGATTGCTGAGCTTTGTCAAGGATTGTCGAGTACTTATAAGGAAAGGAGAACTACAAGGGTCGGTTGAGTCACAATGTTCAAGGAGTTAAAGGAAAAGTGAGCAAAGCCATGTATAAAAAAACAATAATAATCAAAACTCTATCTTCAAACAAAAGAGGACTTTAGTGGACTATAAAAATCCTTTAGTCCTTCCACAAGGGGATGACCGAAGTACCCATCCAAAGAGTGATGGTCAATTAAGACTTTGGTCATGTTGTCGGGCCTGGCCAAGGAGATGGACGAAAAGCCTTCGGTCCTGCTGCAAGGCCTGGCTAAAGCACCAATCCAAATAGTGATGGTCAGTTAAGCCTTTGTCCCACCATCGGGCCTGGCTTAAGCCCCACCCAAGAGAGATGGACAAAAAGCCTTTTTTTCCTTCCATAAGTCCTGGCCGAAGCACCCATCCAAACAGTGATGGTCAATTAAGCCTTTGTCCCACCGTCGGGCCTATCCAAAGCGCTCATCCAAGGAAGATGGATAAAAAGCCTTCGGTCCTACCACATGGCCTAGCCGAAACACTCATCCAAAGAGTGATAGTCAATCAATCCTTTAGTCCTATTACCGGACCTGACCAAATTACCCGTCCAAAAAAGATGGGAAAAACAAGTTTTTAAGACTGAATAAAAGGTGACAATTTCAACGATTAGTCATCCAAAGCTGATCAGGATATTTATAAGATACATAAACTATGGTGGTGAGCAAAAGGAAGCAATTCAATGAAGTGCTCTACAAGAAGTCAGTTGTGCAAAAAATTATTTAACACAACTATATTATGCATTACCATGTGATGACATTATATGATTTTATTAATGTGATGACATTATATGAAAGTCATCTGGAGTTCGTTTACTCAAGTTATGGGCAAAATAAGTTGGATCAGGGATGATGTTCAATTATTGGATCAGCATGCCTTGCTCCGAGTTTTACTTCGAGTTGTAGAGGGGTTGCTTTGGGTCTTACTTTGGGTTTTCTTGTAGTTTTCTTGGGGAACAAAATGGCTTAAAGGTTGGATCAGTGGAGATATAAGTAGTATGATTTGCACCAAGTTGTGCTTCGAGTCACATAGGGGATTTTTTCGTGCTTTACTTTGGATTAGTTGGAGTTGTAAAGAAAAATAGTTAAGGGTTGGACCGAGAGAGGCTTGGATAGGTGGAGCATGGTTTGGCGGTGGTCATAGTTCGATGGAGGTATGGTTCGGTGATAGGAAGTAACCAAAGCCACTTTGAGTTTTGGACATGCTCACTTTGGGTTTTATATGTATTTTCTCTGAGTCCTCATCAAGTTCACTTTGGGATCATGCATACTGTTACCCGGTTGTTTGACCATGTAACAAGAGGCTCGGCACAGGCCTCGTTCGGTGCACCTCCCCTCGCTCGGCATAGAGCCTCGATCGACATGGAAGGGCTGTCCGGCATAGCAAGGTCGTTCGACATTCCAGCCTCGTTCGGCATTCCAGCCTCGTTTGGCATTCCATCCTCGTTCGGCATTCCAGCCTCGTTCGACATTCCAACCACATTAGGCATGAAGCCTCACTCGACATAAGTAAGTCGTTCGGCATCTCCCCTCGACCGGCATCGGGTCTCGTTCGGCCAACACTCTTCACTCAACACACTGCCTCGTTCGACATAGAGGTGCCGTTCGTCTTGGATATATGGCTCGGCATTTGCGGCTCGGCACACAGAGGTCACTCACCATGGGCCAAGGTATCTTGCTTCTAGGCCCATTAGGGAAGTCCAACCCATCTTCATCTATAAATAGAAGAGCAGGGGCACAATGAAAGGGACCTTTTTTGGAGAACACTGGGGAGACTCTGCTGCGTTCAAGACTTATTCTATTTTACTTAGCACTTGTATTCAAGTCATTATAGTATGAATTGTATCTGTATTTAATCATCTGTGGATGTAATAAAGATCGAAACCTAAAGTGGACTAGGCAGTTATGCTGAACCACTATAAATCCGGTATTCTTGTTTTGCATTCAATTCAGCATACGATACTCTGTTTTAATTTACTTTCTTCATTAATCTCTTTACATAATCTTTCACAAGGGGGCTAGTGACCAAATATGGTGCTAACATTTTAGTGCTTTCACTAAGAATCGAATTCTCAAGCCGCTAGGATCTGCTTTGTAGCTACTGGATTAAATAAATCCCCCGAAGGAGATCCAATTTATTCACAGGACGTCCGTTGAATCTACTCAGAGTTTCGATCAACAACTCTACTATGGAAAGACCACGTACCCGATCAACCTCTCATAACACGGGCGTCAACGAGACTGCTAGTGTACAACAGATAGGTTCTAGCAATCAACAAGTTAATCCCGGCGTAGGGACTGCCAGAGCTCATAACCAAACAGAAGTTTTTACTAGGACAGAGTTCAACGAATTGATGAGAGAACTCATGGAAAGTAGAAGACAACTCGCTCAACAGATTCAAGCTAACGCTAACCTTATGACTCAACTTACTCAACAACAACATCAGAATGCTGGAGGTAGCCATGTTCCTTACTCTTCTTCTGATAGCTCAAGTTCATCCGATGAACCTCCCAAGCGTAGACGCTGCAAAACGGAAACTGCACAAGCGGGTGCTAATGATCGATCAACTAGGGATCACTTACATCTTGGAGACACACTCAAGCCGGAACGGGAAAATTAGGAGTTGGGGCATGTGTGGAGACTGGACGTCCGGCTCACCAAGATCCCAATGAAGATGGTCCCCAAGATACACATTTGGCAGACCGCCAACAGAGGAGACACCGACCTGAGCGGTCCCGTAGAACAGAGTTCAACCTTCCATCATCCATACAAACTCCGGACTTATCAGCTATGGTCAGACAGTTGATGAGAGAGAATCAAGGCCTAACCAATGAAGATTAGGGGGTATCCAGGAGGCATACTCCATTCACGGATACTATTCTACAAGCCGAGTACCCTAGGAAGTTTATCATGCCAACTATCCTGGCCTATGAAGGAAAGACCGACCCCAGGCAGCACGTGATAAGGTATGAGTGGATGATGGATTCGGCTAGAGCGAATGATGCAACCAAGTGTAGATGCTTCCCAATCACTTTATCCGGAATCACCACCATGTGGTTCTCTCGACTTCGCCCACGGTCTATATCCAGCTTTGATGAGTTGGCAATGAAGTTTGTAGAACAATTCAGGATATACGCCACTCATCCCAAGGACCTGATGTCCCTATCTAGTGTAATCCAGGCTCCGGGGGAGTCATTGAAAGAGTACTTGCAAAGATTTCATGTTGCGGCTACTGAAGTTAGCAACCCTAATGACCATGCAATTCTGATGGTGGTAATGCAAGGAGTAGATCTGGATTCAGAGTTTGGAGATTGGTTGGCAGGAAAGCCTACAACTACGCTGGAGCGTTTCTATTCGAAGGCTCATCAATTCATAGGGAGGGAGGAAGCTAGATGGACGAGGTGAGATAAGGCACCAGGGCCTGTTCAAGAGACCGTGAAAGGTAACATCGCCATGAAATAATCCGGTGACAATTCGGGAAAGGTTTAAGTCAATGTCCAGAACAAGCCTGGGCAATCTAAAGGGTCCGGAGGAGGAAATCTCGGAAAGAAAAGAGAAGAAGGAAATGGAAGCCAAGGATTCCAACTTACAATGAATACACCCCACTGAATGCATCTCTTGAGAATATTTACCTGTCAACCTGTAATACTTTTCAATATAGAATGCCTCGTCCGAAGGAGTCAATAGAGAAACTGAAGCGGACTGGGAAGTATTGTTGCTTGACTTACGGACACAATACAAAGGAGTGTAGACACCTCCACGATGCCATTAAAAAGCTGATTAGACAGAAAAAATTGCAGGAGTTTGTCAAGAACCCGTAGGAAGGAAGGCAAGGAACATCGGACCCCGGACGCGGGCCGGTCCCGTGCCATCCAGAGGAACCTGCCTAAACTGTAGGGAGACTGGTCATAAACACTATCGTCGGTAGACCTCATCCTGCAGACAAGAATAGGCAGGAGATGGAGCGATATGCTAACTCCTTAAGGCATGCGGATTATGAGTATTGTCCGAATGTGGAGGATGGGACCCCCGCAAAGTAGCAACGCATGATGACAGACGATATAGTGTTTAGGAGCCGAGATGCGGACAAGGTGGAGGCTCCTACCATTGACCCGATGGTCGTATCCGCGACGATCAGGCTGGCATATGTGAAGAGAATTTTGATTGATTGTGGAAGTTCCGTTAACATCATCTTTAAAAAGGCATACGACGTAATGAAGATGGAGACAAAAGATTTAAAGCCATCTAAAGCCCGTATCCATGGCTTTAATGGTGTAGCGACTGATGCAGTGGGGTACATTGAGTTGCCAGTTGAACTGGGAGAAGGTGAGCGTAAGAGAGTGTGAATCCTACCGTTTACAGTGTTGGATGTTGATTCTCCATATAATGTTTTTCTGGGTAGGCCGGCCTTGGCGGAGTTTAGGGCAGCTTTGGCCCCATGTTGTTTGACTTTGAAGTTCCCAACAGATAAAGGAGTTGGTGTGGTGCATGGCGATCAGGCGACTGGCTGCACATGCTATGTGGCTGAGCTGAGAGAGGCTCAGCGGAGAGAGAAAAAAAAGTTACAGACGGCTCCATCCGCATTCGGAATACTGATGATTGACAAGTGGTGCCCGAGCCCTCGCTCGGGCGACATTCTCGGATCTATAGAGACATAAATCTGAGAGATGATGATGGGGAACCCAGGTAAGCAAAAGCAGCACGGCTGAACTAACGATCGACATTCCAGTCACCCGAGATGACCCATAATGAATACTCAAGACTGGATAACAGCTTGACCCGTCAACGGCCGAGGATCTCACTGATTTCCTCCGAGCGAACCTGGATGTTTTCGCTTGGACACATTCTGATATGTGCAGGATTTCTCCCGCTATTGCAAGTCATATGTTGAACATAGACCCGAAGTATGTTCCTGTAAAGCAGAAAAGCAGAGGCATGGACCTAGAGAGGTCCGCTGCTCTCAGAGAGGAGGTGGACAAACTCAAAGCCAATGGGTTCGTCCGCGACGCCCTCTACCCTGAATGGGTGTCCAACCCTGTGCTTGTAAGGAAAGCGAATGGGTAGTGGAGAACTTGCATTGACTACTCCGATTTGAACAAAGCATGCCCGAAGGATAGTTTCCCTTTACCCAGAATCGACCAACTTGTCGACTAAACGGCTGGACATGAGTTACTGTCATTTATGGATGCATACTTGGGATATAATCAAATCCCAATGCACATTCCGGACCAAGAACACACCAGGTTATCACAGATGTTGGGCTATATTGCTATGTAGTGATTCCCTTCGGATTAAAAAATGCGGGAGCAACTTATCAGCGTCTTGTGAATCGATTGTTTAAAGACCAGATTGGTAGAATGATGGAAGTCTAGGTGGATGACATGCTCGCGAAGTCACGACAGTCAAACGCCCACATTCGAAACTTAGAGGAGATGTTTGATATACTCAGTCATTATGGGATGAAGATCAATTCTTTGAAGTGTTCCTTTGGTGTTGCGTCAGGGAAATTTTTGGGTTTCATTGTGAATGCGTGGGAATCGAAGCTAATCCGGAGAAGATTCAAGCTATTCGAGACATACAAGTGCCTAAAACTATAAAACAAGTACAAAGCTTGAATGGGAAGGTGGCTGCACTGAGTCGATTCATATCTAGAGCCACAAATAAGTGTACTCCTTTCTTCGATGTAATAAAGAAAGGAAAAAGAAATTTTGAGTGGACATCCGACTGTGAGGAAGCATTCCGAGCTCTAATAAGGCATTTGTAAAGTCCCTTGATACTATCGAAACCAGTAGGCCATGAGATGTTGTATGTGTACTTAGCTGTATCCCAGCATGTTATCAGTACGGCTCTGGTTCGTGAGGAGGACCGAGTTCAGAAGCCGGTGTACTATGTTAGCAAACGTTTAACGGGGGAGAAAGAAATTATCCTAAGATTGAGAAACTATCTTATTGCTTGGTGATTGCATCACGCAAGTTCCGGCCATACTTTCAGGCACATTCAATCGGTGTTTATACTGATCAACCCTTGCGATAGATACTCCAACGACCGAAAACTTTCGGAAGGTTGTTAAAATAGAATATCGAGTTGAATCAATTCGATATTATCTACCTGCCGCGAAGGGCCATACAAGGGCAAGCGCTAGTAGACTTCATTGCTGAATTCACCATGTCAGACGAATCAGATGACAACAATGTCATACCTCCTGCTTGATGGAAGATGTACACCGATGAGGCATCTAACGACCGTTTGCTCGGGAGCTGGCATAGTTCTTATGACTCCTAAAAACCGATCAGTTTGTTATGCTTTGAAGCTTGAATTTCCAGCGACAAATAACAAAGCTGAGTATGAAGCATTGATTGTTGGTTTGAGACTTATCATAGAACTGGGGGTAAAATCGGTTGAAATCTTTTGTGACTCACAACTGGTGGTATACCAGGTGCGGGGGGACTGGCAAGCAAAGGGACAGAGACTTGCCCCATACCTTGCACGGGTTCACGAGCTGCAAGCAAATCTGGAATATTATGATATTTCGCATGTCCTGCGTGAACAAAAAAGAGAAGCCGATTCATTGGAAAAATTTGCGAGCACTGGTGATGCACAGCAAATGGGATCGGTTCCCATTGAAATCTTACATACTGCGAGTATAAATATGATGGAGGTAGACTTCGTGTTAGAAACAGAAATCGAGAAGGAATCATAGATGACCCCATTGAAGCAATACTTGCAACACAGGGTCTTGCCCGAAAGAAGGAGCGAAAGACGACATGTCATTCATAAGGCTTCGCGATATGTAATGCAGGACCGAATAATGTATCAAAAGGGATTCTCGACCCCCTTACTCCGATGCATTACCCATGATGAGATAAAACGAGTCCTGAAGGAAGTCCATGAAGGAAAATGCGGTGATCACACTAGAGGGCAGACTTTAGCAAAGAAAATCCTCCGCTATGGACACTATTGGCCAACTGTAAATCGGGACGCTGCAGACTATGTAAGAAGATGCGACAAATGCCAGAAGTATGCAAAAATCCCAAGAGCTCTGCTGACGAAACTCACGCAAATGGTTAGTCCCTGGCCGTTTGCAATGTGGGAATCGACATAATCGGTTCTTTACCCATATCCAAAGGTGGTGCAAAATACGCGATAGTTGCGGTCGATTACTTTACTAAGTGAGCAGAAGCAAAGCCTATGGCCACGATCACCACCAAGAAGGTCATTAATTTCATTGTATGAAATATTATATGTTGTTTTTGTCTTCCACGGAATATCATTACAGACAATGGAACTCAATTCGAAAGCAAAGAGTTCAAAGAATTTATCAGAAGTATGGCATTGAAAAAAGGTTTATAGCAGTTACTCATCCAAAAGCCAATGGATAAGTGGAAGCTGTGAACAAAGTAATCAAGTCCATATTAAAAGAGCATTTGGAAAAGGCTAGAGGCAAGTGAGTGGATGAACTTCCAGCAGCATTTTGGGCTTATAGAACCACCCAAAGTCTGCGTCTGGCCACACTCCATTCGCTTTGGCATATGGCATGGAAGCCGTTATACCCGTTGAACTTGAAGTTCAGCCACATCGGGTAACTCATTACGACCCCAAGATGAATTGGGAACTGTTGCTGGAATAGCTGGACTTCACTGATGAAAAACGTGAAGAAGCTGATTTAAGAGCGGCCGCGTATAGACACCGAGTCGCTCGATATTACAAATAAATATTTCGGCCAAGAGTCTTCGATGTGGGCGACCTCGTTTGAAACGAGTTTTTTCGGTCCCATCGCATCTGAATCCCACATGGAAAGGTCCATACGTTATCGAACGGACGCTTGGAGAAGGAACTTTCAAGCTAGTGATCGTTGATGGCGCGACACTCCTCCAAGCAAGGAATAGCGAGCATCTACGACATTATTATATCTAGTCTATTTATTTTCTATCTTTGTTGTAATTATTTTCATTATGTTTTTATTCCGTTGATTCTTAGTTTTCAGCATGTAATAAGGCAATTTAGCTTGCTTCATTAATAAAGGCTTGAAGCCATTTTTTCCATAAATTATTGATGTCTCCATGTATGATAATTTTATGACAGAAAACTACAGTTACATTATTGTATCCGACGTATGAATGCACGTAAATAACCAAAATCTCTGAGTCCCCTGAGTGCGGACTGGAGTACTCTGAGTCCCCTGAGTGCAGACCAGAGTATAAACGACTCAAAATCTCCGAGTCCCCCAAGTGCGTATTGGAGTACTCTGAGTCCCCTGAGTGCGGACAAGAGTATAAACAACTCAAAATCTCCGAGTCCCTTGAGTGCGGACTGGAGTATAAACGAATCAAAATCTCCAAGTCCCCTGAGTGCGGACTGGAGTACTCTTAGTCCCCTAAGTGCGGACCAGAGTATAAATGACTAAAAATCTCCAAGTCCCCTGAATGCGGACTGAAGTACTCCAAGTCCCCTGAGTGCGGACCAGAGTATAAACGACTTAAAATATCCAAGTCCCCTAAGTGAAGACTGGAGTACTCTGAGTCCCCTGAGTGCAGATTAGAGTATAAATGACTTAAAATCTCCAAGTCCCGAGAGTGTGAACTGGAGTACTCTGAGTCCATAGAGTGCGGACTAGAGTATAAACGAATAGAAATCTCTAAGTCCCCAAAGTGCGGACTAGAGTGCAAATGACTTAAAGACATCAAGTCCCCGTCCTATAGACTAAAAAATATTCTAAGTACTTGAAGTGTGGAAATAGGGGATGTACAACTCCAAAGAATTTTTGAGTTATACAAAATTGAATTGGGGTTTATATAACTCACAATAGCTTGGGTTTCGACCATAGTTATACAGAAAGCTAAACAACAAAAGTCATTTGAAAGATAAAGAAACTAAACTTTATTTATTAATCCAAAATGGGGTTTTACTACAACCCTTCCAAAACTTGAGGTCAAAAGTCTATCTACATTGACTATGGAAATAAATAAAATAATTACATAATTTAAGCCGACTCTCGTTGAACGAGTGTAATAGCTACTTTTTTATTTCTTCGATTTCTTTTCCTCCTTCGTCTTCTCTGACGACTCTTCCCCCACGTATTTTCCCTTGGAAGTTTCCTTGACGGGGAGGTAACAACCAAGGAAGTACGAGGGACCTCTAGTGGCCTGGACCCACCGGGGAGGATGACCTTCAAAGGATTGTTCAAAGGATCATCTAGGTCCACGACTCGGGGCTCGACTTTGATTTCAGCTGTCCTTTTCTTTTCCTCCGCGAGCTGCTCCTTTATGCTCATTTTAGAAGTGTGCTCAGAGGCGCTTGTGATCTCAATTTCACAACTTCCTGCGACAGGAGATGAAGTGTCAGACTTATCCTCATCGAGTGCCTCAATCACTTGAGCATCTGGACCGGAAGTCTCTCCCGCATGAGTAGCCTCACTTGTTTTCTCCTTCTTCTCCTTGGCGTCACCACTCCTTGGAGTGGGCTCGGGGTCAGAGCAACCTACGCAAGATTATAAGAGACAAATGTTAGAATATAATGAACTTATGCCAAAAGCAACGGCTCTTTGAATTTTAAAGGGAATGTTATTTGTCGGTTTCTTGCTGGCTCTCAACTGTCTGTGGGGTTTCACCCTCTAGAATGGGAGATAGAACGTGAATGCCGAAGCCAAGGTCTTCCGGGTCATAACCAGCGTATTGCTCGAATGGATCGAGTACTGGCCGATCAATCGATTGAGTAGGAGGAAGGACTGGAGACTCGGTTCCAAACGGACCGACAATGACATCTTTTCTTTTGGATGAGGGATAACCTTTACAGTAGAGAGCCTTCGCTGCAGACAAATCTGAAGGCTTGTTCCCCCTGAGAAATTCTTTCACCAAAGCCTCCTCATCAATCTCTTTGGTGCCCGGCTCGACCTTCCTGATCTTTATTAAAGTCTCTCATGCCTCGGCTAGAGATTCAAGGTAGCCCTCACCAAGAAAAGTTAAGTACTGATGCACGAGGACATGGGCATTGAATTCTGCTATTAGTGGGTCAAATATGCACTTAATCTCCTCCCCTACCAGCTTCTGTAGCAGCCTCAAGGTGAGAGTCAATCTCTGCAAATGCTATTCTCTTGCCCTCTTCACGGGCTTCATCCTTCAGCATCTCGACCTTAGAAAGCTTGTCATCGAGCTTTGCCTTCAGAAGTCGCATAGCAACGATCTCATTGCAATATCGTTGCGACTCTTTCTGGGGAGCAATTTTCTCCTCTCTTTCTTTGCGAGTTGATCTTCCAGCTCTTTGACTCGAAGGGCAAATGCATCCCTTTCCTTCTGAACTGAATCCTTCTCTAAAGCTAGGGCCAGCATTGGACCGCTTCATCAAGTTCTTTCTTATGAGTTGTCTCCAGACGATTGACGGCTTCCATATTATCTTTATCAGTTTGTTAGGCGGCTTCGAGCTGAGATTTGTATGAAGAGAGCTCTTTATCTTGAGCTTTGATAATGTCTTTATCATGAGTAGCCTCAAGCTTCAAGCGATCAATTTTGCGTTGGCACTCAACAGAGACTTCTAAGACTTTTTTGGCTAAGTGAACGAACGCATCGCGTTGGACATAGATGTCGTTAGTATAAGCAATAACACTTTGTTTGACATGTCCCTGAATCTGATGAATCGCTAGGAGAAATTTCAAGCCATCAAAGCATATCTTTGGGAATGTAACGACCCGTAAATTCTGGTAAATAAAATTGGGTAAATTAATGAGATTTTGTGATTTAATTTAGGAAGAAATAAAAATTTAATTTTGACAATTGAAGGGAAATCCCATTTATGAATAGTGTAAGCTGTTACATTTGGTTATAAAATATAAAATGAGAAAATAAAGTAATTGTTGGATTAACCAATGCAAGAATTTATTTATTAAAAGTAACTGCATGTAAATTTTAGCAATAAAGTTAGTCAAAGCTGAATTTGTATAAATTGAATTTTGTATAAATTGCAATAACAATAAATAAAAATTTACGATTATATTAATTAAGGGATTTTTGGAAATAATATTAACGGTATTCATAATAGAACAAGTTGTTGAATTAAAGAAATGGAAGAAAAGATTTATTAATGTAAACTTAATGAAAGAATAAATGGAAAGGGAAGGTCCGGGGAATTATTGAAATTTGTTAATGGAAAAAATAATAATATACTTAATGGTAATTAGATGAAAGCAGATGTATTTAAGAATTGTAACATATGTTTGATAATAGGGAATTCATAGGTGTAATTAAAGTCATGGTAACGCACGTTATAAGTTACCAGTTTATTTGGTTTAATAATTAAAATGTGAATCAATTGGAATTAAATGAGCCTTAATGTTATATTAATAAGAATTAACGCATTAACTAAATTTGTGCACACCCTATTAATTGAAACAGAAGGTAAAGTTAGGATTGATTGAAATTAGTAAATTGGGAAAGGAATTCAAAATTATGTTAACTGATGAAGAATACGTAATAAAGTGTAAATTTGTAAAATCAATGTTCGTTAAGCAGTTATAATATTTATAGTTGATAATAAATGTTACTTAGTGATTATTAAGATAGTAACGGAAGGGGGAATGTAAATTTAATAGAAATGTAAATTTATATTTTAGGTCGTAATTGGTGAATTGAGAAATAAGTTCAAATGAGGTATATGATGGAATTCTTTAATAAATAAGAATTTGTTGTTCTTGTATTATAAACTTAGGTATAATTGAAATTGCTTCTAATAGAATATAATATGAAGGGAAGTATTATAAATGAATGGTTAGAAACTTAAGTAAACAATTGGGAGGCTAAGAAATTTGATTAAGCATAATTACTATAGATAAATGAATGATAATAAATGAGGTTATGTAATAATGAAGAAATGAATAAATATATAATGCAATAAAAGAAGAAATTGACATGACAATTATAAATGAAAATGAATATTTGGGAGTAATAAATGAAAATTTTGACATAAACATTGAACCAATAAATAAAAGTAAAAGTTGTAAAATAAGTAAATGAAAATTTTATGGATGAATCCTTATATGAATAGAAAAGGGAATGAAGCAATAAATGTTATGAGATGAAAATTTTAAGAATGAGACTGAATTAGGCAAATTGGTGATTAGCGTTAATTGTTTACCCATTTGTTTCATCTATTGAATTGGTTTTAAATCCATTGGAATAAAACGTAATTAAAAGCTAAGTTAATGAAAATTTAGAGGAAATTTGAGAATATTAATGCAATAACTACAAACCAATGTAAATTGCATCCTTTTGATGATAATAATAAACTGAACAATATGACTATTGGTTGATTTAAAGTATAGAAAGCAAGATTTATTAATTTAATTGAAGTATAAAATTCAATAATTGAATTTATTGCAAAATAAATGGAAAGAAAAATATATAACACTGCAATTGAAATTTTTATCAACTTTTAATTTGCATCTAGACTTGTTTAAAATTTTGAAAATGATTAAGAAAGTTAAATTTGATGAAATTTGTTATTTATAGAGTTGAAGTTTAAAAGTGACTTAATTAATTTATTTTTAATTTATTTAATTAATATAAAAATAGCCATTTTGGCCACTGACTCGGATTTTGACAAAACCAGTTTCATCGGATCCGTAATAGTGAATTATTATAGGATTTCAAGTTTCGTAGCGATCGGACTTGTCGTTTGATCGTACGGACTCGAAACGCCTTGAAATAAACGAAATTGAAATCAATTTGAAAAATATTGATTTTAGCATAACTTCTTCATACGATGGAATTTGAACCCGAAACCTTTTCCATTGCGTTTAAAATATTTTAAAACACCTATTTTGATATATGAGTTTACCCAATTTCGTTTCGGGGTCAGAACGAGCTTTTGGGCCACTTTGTCGTTAGCGCGTATATTCAATCCGATCCAATTCTATTCCAGTTTGCCTATATATCTCCCAGTTATAAACCCTAGCCCTCTATTTCTCATTTGTCTATACATATATTTTCTTCTCAACTCCTCTTTTCCAATGGCAGACAAAATTCTATATTCCCAGATCCAATTGAAAATCAAATCCAAAGCATAAATTTCAAAGTCCTCAGAAAAATATGAAAAAATATATTTGTTGAAGCTCTCGACTAGCGTAATTCACTGGTGATGTCCGTTTTTCGATTGGAGTTCTATGTGGCCAGATCGGGGCGAATTAGTTTCGGCCGTTCATAGAGCGTTGATGAACTTCGACGGATCGTTGATTTGAGGGTAGCATATTGTAGAAGGGGCTGAGTGTTGTTCATCGACCTGTCGAATTCTAGGTTTCAACGGCTGGATCGTCGCCCTTAATTCGATTAGTGTTTTAATTGTGTGGGGCAGCGGTTGTGTGTATTGTGGCTCGATATGAGGTCGGCGATCGGTGAAGAGGTGGCGGCAGGGGGTGGCAAGGTCGAGGATGGCCCCTGACGTGGCGCGGCATGGGGTTGAGGGCGGCGCGTGCTCGGGATTGGCGGCGAGTTATGGGTTACGTGCACGTATTAGGTTCGGCCGCGTTTTTCTTTTCCTGTAGCAAGTTTAGAGAAGGTGCTGACGTGGTGAGGGTACGAATTATTTTGTTTTATTTTAAATTTTGATTTCAAGTGTTTTAATTGCATAACTTTTGCATAAGCACTCCGTTTCACGCGCGATTTTTTTGTTAGGATTGTAATAAAATTCCGGACTTGATGACATTGGTTTGGATAAATTTTGAGACGGTCAAATTTTGGGTTTAAATTGGATTTAAAATTCAATTTAAATTCAAAAGGTGAGTGTTTTAACCCACTCACAACTTCTAAAATTTCTTATGTTTGTTAAATTGATATATGATGTGATTTAAAATTAATTTATGGTTGTTTGGTATATTTTTAATCATTATCTCACTTACTTTCATTTAGTTAAATTAAATTGCTATTTAATTTATCCATTGCATTTGAACTGCCAGTTAAATCTGTTAATTAATTATTCATTACATATAAACTGCCAGTTAACAGTTATTTAATTTATTATTAGATTAAACTGCTATTTAATACCTGTTGTTTATTTTCCGTTCTATATTGATGCTATTGTTGAATTTGATGATGATTGCGATAAATGGTTGATGGTTGATATTGGATGAATGGATGCTGTATTTTATATTGTTATAAACAACAAGTAATTATGTATTTTCATCTCATTCGGGATTGCGGTTTGAAATGATATATAACCATAAAATTTTATTTTTAAATTGCGGATTGAAATGATAAATATCTGTATCACTTGTCCAAAGGATAGAAAATTATATACAGGCACCGATATATATATATATATATAGAAAAATTATTTTTGAAATAATTTTTCTATGGTTTTGTAAAGAAATATATATATGGTTTTATGAGATATAGATTTCAGATATTGGATAAAGGTTATTTTATATATAGTTAAATTCTTGGTTTTAAGCTATGTATAAAATTATTTAAAGTATGAAGTAAGTTAAAAATAAAGTTGATTTTATTTAAAATATATTATGGATAAGTATTTACCTAAATTATATTCTAATATAGGGTTTATATTGATTTTTATAAAATCAAAGTTGAGAAGATAGTTTTGAAATGGATTTGAGATTTTATTTAATTAAGATCTTATTGAAATCTAGATTTTAAAAGAATATAGGGTTATAACTGAATTCGGGTTTAAGATGATTTAAGTGAATAAATCTAGTCTAAATAAATTGAGGAATATTCAATTATTGAATTTGAAAATTTTATATAAAGGATACTGGATTTATTAAGTAAGTATTTCAAAACTAAATAATAGTAAAGTGAATTGGGCATATATATATATGAATTAAAATTCAGTTTTGAAATGGTGGAATATTTAAAACTTTGAAATATATGGAAATTTAAATAGTTTATTTGGGAATTCAAATCTGTATTTGGAATTGAGTTGAGAAAGTATACTCTATAAAGTAATTTATTATTAAACCATTTAAGTATTGAAAATTTTGTTTCGAAACTATGGGTTTAAGGTATATACATTTGAAAGTAATATGATTTTTGAAAAAGATATATTTGAAGTAAAAAATGATATCATATTGATTTGGGTTTTAAAATAGAAATGATATCGTATTTATATGGTTTTTAAATGGATATTTTATTCTGATTTTAAAGTATAAATTATTTTGAAAAGACTGCGGTGTTATAATAACGTTTGGTTGTTGAAGTGACCGGGATCGGAAGTTGTCATACTCTCTGCCAACTCCGAAAACCACTTTAACAACCGTGTACACGGTGGAGATTTCAGAATGAAGTAGGATGGTGGCGACGTTTCCTTTGAGGTAAATACGTGGACCCAACTCCCGTGAGTTGGCATAAGGTGGCTAAAACAGGAGCGATCGACGGGTTAATGAGGTAGCACCTTTGATTGAACACATCCTTTCGATATTCTACTCTGACTTTGGTTTATTCGGTGGCCACTTTTGATTTCTTTGATTTGAGGGTGTGGCTCGAGGTGGGCGGTAGCTGCGGCTACACGTTACCACCGACCCGGAAGCGTAATTGGTATATCTACCCTGGCATTGCCTAGTTGTGACGTGTCGCCTACCATACCGAGCCTTGTACGAGTTTAGATTTCTCCCGTACCCCTGTGGTATCCTCTGTTGGCTTCCTGATCAAGAGGGACTATGATATTGGATGCACTACTGGGACTATTATTGTTTTAAGGGGGAGATTGGGTAACTCCTTGACGCTGTTTAAAAGTACATTTATTTTACTATAGACACTATTATAATAGCGAAATATTACTACATAGTAAATAGTTTAACGGATCCTAAAGAGATGTGAATCCCAAGCATCTTTTAAGTTACTACACTCATATTTATTTCAATTGATTTAACTTGCATAAGATCTTTTAGTTCTGACTCGAGTGTTTTGTCCTGTCAATTCCCTCGGGTCAGCCTGAGCATTTCAGGATTTGAAGACCTTACTTCAGGAGGATGAAGACGAAGATTTTATTACTATTATATATTATATTAGTCCACTGCACCATGTACTCTGCTGCATTGTTATTTATTGGTATGTGAACTCTGATATATGTTGTATAAGTATAATCGAATTTTTGTAAACAACTTATTACACTGGATATTTGATTATTATATTTTATCGTTCCGCTGCAAGATTCTATTTTATTTTTTTCTCTCTGCTTTTTCTTGTTTACCCCATAACAATCCACCCTTTTGATGGTTTGAATTGGCACGTGTGTCGATTTAAAGTGTGCGAAAAGGCGGGACGTTACAATGTGGTATCAGAGCTTTGGTTTAGCGATAAACCTTAGCTTTATGGGGTTTGACTCTTTATTAAGAAGGTAGTAATACCCTATGATGAGTCGTTGAGCGTATATATGATAGAGAATATTTGTTAGTGTTATAAAAGATTTTAATATTGTGTTAATCTGTTCTGTTTTGTATTTTTAAATTTTGGTTGGTGCATGGGACGCTATGACACCAATAGGGATTTCTAAACACTTAATAGGACGGACCGACATAATATTTGGTTTTAATATAGGTGAATGAAATAATTTTTCCTATTATATTTTCTATATATAAAATAAATTTTTAAATGATATATATATATATATATATATATATATATATATATTTGGTTGCAAAATATTGGTTGTTAGGTAATGAAATTTATAAATAACAGTGAAATAAGATTGAAAATAAAATAAATCAAATTGGAAATTTTAGAACTTAAGTTCTGGGGTTTTGAAATTTCTTTTGAATGATTTTGAAATACAATAACAATATTATTAAAAGAAGTATTTTTTGATATAAGTATTTCAATATAATTTGAAATGTTTTTAAAGAAATTTTGGAATGATAAAGTTGGACTCCCCTCTCTGTCGCTGGAAAATAATTTCGGTGATGAGTGCATGCATCATCGACATTCATTTTCGAGTTTCAAAGTGGGAAGGCCATTGTAGTAGTTTTACTACAGGTTTATCTGGATAAACAAATATAAATTTTAAATTGTTTAAATATAATTAAATATATAAGTTGTAAGGATATACATTTATCTATTATTTTAAATGATTTTTAATAAAAACCCGGTATTTAGTTCTTAAGTTTCCATTAATTAATAATTTCAATTATTATAGTGAAATTGAATGTAACTAATTTATAATTAGAACCTTTAATTAAAATAAGTAATTTAATGCTAGGTTATGAATGAAATTGAAGGTAAGTTGAAACTGTAATCTATGAAACAAAGAATAATATTATTGAACAATGAATTAATTAAAGAAAATGAGAAAATTTGTATAACTTTCAAATTACATCCTTAAAAACATATATATAACTTACCGAATATTAAAAGTTGAAATGTTTAATAAGAAAATGTAATGGAAGTGGTATAAGTAAAAGTATGTAATGAAGCGTTCAATAAAATTTCTTTTATTCTTAAGAATTGATGTTGTAATTGTTATAAACCCAAGTATAATGGAAATCTTACTATAATGAAATATGATAGAAGGTAAGTGTTGTAAATAAGTAATTATAGACTTAAGTAAATGTTGAAGTTAATTTTTTTTAATAAACAGAAAGGGGAATACCATAAATAAATGAAATTAAGCAGTAAATAAATGAAGTAATATGCAAGGGAATCGAATTAAAAATGAAAATTTGCAAGAAATAAAATTAAAAAGATAAATTAGAATATGGATAAAAAGGAAATCAAACAACAATAGTTTGAAATGAGTTTAACAAAAATTAACTTGATTTATTGTTTGGAATTTGTTGTTGTTTGGTCTATGGTTGTTTGGGTAAGGATATTTTAAAATTGTTGGATGAATGAATATCTATTTAGTTTCACCTAAGACTATTGTGTGAAGGGTACACTTAGTAGTTTATTTTTCATTCCGCACGATTTGAAGTTTTGAATCCGAACAACTATTTGTTTTGTTTGATATGAATGAATGATTGATGTGGGTTGATTTTTATATGATGGTTGTATGCTTTGTTGCTAGTGATTGATGTTTGCATTTATTGTTGTTATGGCTGAAACAACTTCAATTTTTCATTTTATATAAGTATTAACTCTTTTGGATTATATAAGTGAAATACAGGTTATGGAAGCAATTGCTACTGCTTTTGGTTTCATAATTAAGCGTTAACTGCCTGACAAATAGGTACGTTCTCGGATTACGGTTTTATAGCGCGATTTTATATATTTTCCCGTGTTGGGATATAATATTTTGGATATTATATGTGATATTTTGTTATATTTGTATTATAGTTTCTCCCGAGCCTCTCCGTACAAAGGAGACTCTGCCGAAATTTTTCGCAAAATTAGACTTAGAAATTTTTTGAAAATGATTTCCAAACTTTATTTATTTAAGTATAAAAAGATCTAATGGTTATAAAATGGGTATATTTTATTTAAAGTAATAAATTTTGTAAATTATTTGTTTGTAAAGTTAATATTTTGAATAAGACGTATTGTTTATTTAAATTCTTTCTTCTCCCTTCTTTTTCCTTTTCGGGGATGAAAAGTTTTGAGTGGGGGAGAGTGTAACGACCGTAAATTCTGGTAAATAAAATTGGGTAAATTAATGAGATTTTGCGATTTAATTTAGGAAGAAATAAAAATTTACAATTGAAGGGAAATCCCATTTATGAATAGTGTAAGTTGTTACACTTGGTTATAAAATATCAAATGAGAAAATAAAACTAACTGTTGGATTAACCAATGCAAGAATTTATTTATTAAAAGTAACTACATGTAGATTTAGGCAATAAAGTTAGTCAAAGATGAATTTGTATAAATTGAATTTTGTATAAATTGCAATAACAATAAATAAAAGTTTACGATTATATTAATTAAGGGATATTTGGAAATAATGTTAACGGTATTCATAATAGAACAAGTTGTTGAATTAAAGAAATGGAGAAAAGATTTATTAATGTAAATTTAATAAAAGAATAAATGGAAAGGGACGGTCTGGGGAATTATTGAAATTTGTTAATGGAAAAATAATAATATACTTAATGGTAATTAGATGAAAGTAGAAGTATTTAAGAATTGCAACATATGTTTGATAATAGGGAATTCATAGGTGTAATTAAAGTCATGGTAACGCACGTTATAAGTTACCCGTTTATTTGGTTTAATAATTAAAATGTGAATCAATTGGAATTAAATGAGCCTTGATGTTATATTAATAAGAATTAACGCATTAACTAAATTTGTGCACACCTTATTAATTGAAACAGAAGGTAAAGTTAGGATTAATTGAAATTAGTAAATTGGGAAAGGAATTCAAAATTATGTTAACTGATGAAGAATACGTAATAAAGTGTAAATTTATAAAATCAATGTCCGTTAAGCAGTTATAATATTTATAGTTGATAACAAACGTTACTTAGTGATTATTAAGATAGTAACGGAAGGGGGAATGTTAATTTAACAGAAACGTAAATTTATATTTTAGATCGTAATTGGTGAATTGAGAAATAAGTTCAAATGAGGTATTTGATGGAATTCTTTAATAAATAAGAATTTGTTGTTCTTGTATTATAAACTTAGGTATAATTGAAATTGCTTCTAATAGAATATAATAGGAAGGGAAGTATTATAAATAAATGGTTAGAAACTTAAGTAAACAATTGAGAGGCTAAGAAATTTGATTAAGCATAATTACTATAGCTAAATGAATGATAATAAATGAGGTTATGTAATAATGAAGAAATGAATAAATATATAATGCAATAAAAGAAGAAACTGACATGACAATTATAAATGAAAACGAATATTTGGGAGTAATAAATGAAAATTTGAAATAAACATTGAACCAATAAATAAAAGTAAAAGTTGTAAAATAAGTAAATGAAAATTTTATGGATGAATCCTTATATGAATAGAAAGGGGAATGAATCAATAAATGTTATGAGATGAAATTTTTAAGAATGAGACTGAATTAGGCAAATTGGTGATCATCGTTAATTGTTTACCCATTTGTTTCATTTATTGAATTAGTTTTAAATCCATTGGAATAAAACGTAATTAAAAGCTATGTTAATGAAAATTTAGAGGAAATTTGAGAATATTAATGCAATGACTACAAACCAATGTAAATTGCATCCTTTTGATAATAATAGACTGAACAATATGACTATTGGTTGATTTAAAGTATAGAAAGCAAGATTTATTAATTTAATTGAAGTATAAAATTCAATAATTGAATATATTGCAAAATAAATGGAAAGAAAAATATATAACACTGCAATTGAAAATTTTATTAACTTTTAATTTACATCTAGACTTGTTTAACTTTTTGAAAATGATTAAGAAAGTTAAATTTGATGAAATTTGTTATTTATAGAGTTGAAGTTTAAAAACGATTTAATTTATTTATTTAATTAATATAAAAATAACCATTTTGGCCACTGACTCGGATTTCGACGAAACTAGTTTCATCGGATCCGTAACAGTGAATTATTGTTGGATTTCAAGTTTCGTAGCGATCGGACTTGTCGTTTGATCGTACGGACTCGAAATGCCTTGAAATAAACGAAATTGAAATCAATTTGAAAAATACTGATTTTAGCGTAACTTCTTCATATGATGGAATTTGAACCTGAGACCTTTCCCATTGCGTTTAAAATATTTTAAAACACATATTTTGATGTATGGTTTTGCCCAATTTCGTTCCGGGGTCAGAACGGGCTTTTGGGCCACTTTGTCGTTAGCGCGTATATTCAACCCGGTCCAATTCTATTCCAGTTTGCCTATATATATCCCGGTTATAAACCCTTGCCCTCTATTTCTCATTTGTCTGTACATATTTTTTCTTCTCAACTCCTCCTTTCCAATGGCAGACAAAATTCTATATTCCAGATCCAATTGAAAATCTAATCCAAAGCATAAATTTCAAAGTCCTCAGAAAAATCTGAAAAAAATATGTGTTGAAGCTCTCGACTAGCGTAATTCACTGGTGATGTCTGTTTTTTGATTGGAGTTCTATGTGGCCAGATCGGGGAGAATTAGTTTCGACCGTTCATAGAGCGTTGATGAACTTCGACGGATCGTTGATTTGAGGGTAGCATATTGTAGAAGGGGCTGAGTGTTGTTCATCAACGTGTCGAATTCTATGTTTCAACGGCTGGATCGTCGCTGTTAATTCGATTAGGGTTTTAATTGTGGGGCGGTGGCTGTGTGTATTGTGGCTCGATATGAGGTCGGCGACCGGTGAAGAGGTGGCGGCAGGGGGGTGGCGAGGTCGAGGATGGCCCCTGACGTGGCGTGGCATGGGGTTGAGGGCGGCGCATGCTCGAGATTGGCGGCGTGTTCTTAGTTACGTGCACGTATTAGGTTCGGTCGCGTTTTTCTTTTCCTGTAGCAAGTTTGGAGAAGGTGCTGACGTGGTGTGGGTATGAGTTATTTTGTTTTATTTTAAATTTTGATTTCAAGTGTTTTAATTGCATAACTTTTGCGTACGCACTCCGTTTCACGCATGATTTTTTTTGTTAGGATCGTAATAAAATTCCGGACTTGATGACGTTGGTTTGGACAAATTCTAAGACGGTCAAATTTTGGGTTTAAATTGGACTTAAAATTCAATTTAAATTCAAAATGTGAGTGTATTAACCCACTCACAACTTCTAAAATTTCTTATGTTTGTTAAATTGATATATGATGTGATTTAAAATTTATTTATGGTTGTTTGGTATATTTTTAATCATCACATCAGTTAATTTCATTTACTTAAATTAAATTGCTATTTAATTTATTCATTGCATTTAAACTGCCAGTTAAATCTGTTAAATAATTATTCATTGCATATAAACTGTGAGTTAACAGTTATTTAATTTATTATTGGATTAAACTGCTATTTAATACCCGTTGTTTATTTTCCGTTCTATATTGATGGTATTGTTGAATTTGATGAAGATTGCGATAAATGGTTGATGGTTGATATTGGATGAATGGATGCTGTATTTTATATTGTTATAAACTGCAAGTTATTATGCATTTTGATCTCATTCGGGATTGCGGTTTGAAATGATATATAACCGTAAAATTTTATTTTTAAATTGCGGATTGAAATGATAAATATCCGTATCACTTGACCATAGGATATAAAATTATATACAGGCACCGCTATATATATATATAATTATTTTGGAAATAATTTTTCTATGGTTCTGTAAAGAAATATATATATGGTTTTATGAGATATAGATTTCAGATATTGGATAAAGGTTACTTTATATATAGTTAAATTCTTGGTTTTAAGCTATGTATAAAATTGTTTAAAGTATGAAGTAAGTTAAAAATAAAGTTGATTTTATTTAAAATATATTATGGATAAGTATTTACCTAAATTATATTCTAATACAGGGTTTATATTGATTTTTATAAAATCAAAGTTGAGAAGATAGTTTTGAAATGGATTTGAGATTTTATTTAATTAAGATCTTATTGAAATTTAGATTTTAAAAGAATATAGGGTTATAACTAAATTCGGGTTTAAGATGATTTAAGTGAATAAATCTAGTCTAAATAAATTGAGGAATATTCAATTATTGAATTTGAAAATTTTATATAAAGGATACTGGATTTATTAAGTAAGTATTTCAAAACTAAATAATAGTAAAGTGAATTTGGCATATACATATGAATTAAAATTCAATTTTGAAATGGTGGAATATTTAAAGCTTTGAAATATATGGAAATTTAAATGGTTTATTTGGGAATTCAAATCTGTATTTGGAATTGAGTTGAGAAAGTAAAAAGCCAATTTACTCTATAAAGTAATTTATTTTTAAACCATTTAACTATTGAAAATTTTGTTTCGAAGCTATGGGTTTAAGGTATATATATTTGAAAGTAATATGATTTTTGAAAAAGATACATTTGAAGTAAAAATGATATCATATTGATTTGGGTTTTAAAATAGAAATGATATCGTATTTATATGGTTTTGAAATGTATATTTTATTCTGATTTTAAAGTATAAATTATTTTGAAAAGTCCGCGGTGTTATAATAACGTTTGGTTGTTGAAGAGACCGGGATCGGAAGTTGTCATACTCTCTACCAACTTCGAAAACCACTTTAACAACCATGTACGTGGTGGAGATTTTAGAATGAAGTAGGATGGTGGCGACATTTCCTTTGAGGTAAATACGTGGACCCAACTCCCGTGAGTTGGCATAAGGTGGCTAAAACAGGAGCGATCGACGGGTTAATGAGGTAGCACCTTTGATCGGACATATCCCTTCGATATTCTACTCTAACTTTGGTTTTATTCGGTGGCCACTTTTGATTTCTTTGATTTGGGGTATGGCTCGAGGTTGGCGGTAGCTGCGGCTACGCGTTACCACCGACCCGGAAGCGTAATTGGTATATCTACCCTGGCATTGTCTAGTTGTGCCGTGTCACCTACCATACCGAGCCTTGTACGAGTTTGGATTTCTTCCGTAGCCCGTATGGTATCCTCTGGTGGCTTTCCGATCAGGATGGACTATGATATTGGATGGACTACTGAGACTATTATTGTGTTAAGGGGGAGATTGAATAACTCCTTGACGCTATTTAAATGTATGTTTATTTTACTATAGACACTATTATAATAGCGAAATATTACTACATAGTAAATAGTTTAACGGATCCTTAAGAGATGTGAATCCCGAGCATCTTTTAAGTTACTGCACTCATATTTATTTCAGTTTATTTAACTTACATAAGATCTTTTAGTTCTGACTCGAATGTTTTGTCTTTTCAATTCGCTCTGGTCAGCCTGAGCATTTCAGGATTTGAAGACCTTACTTCAGGAGGATGAAGACAAAGATTTTATTACTATTATATATATTATATTAGTCCACTGCACCATGTACTCCGCTGCATTTTCATTTATTGGTATGTGAACTCTGATATATGTTGTACAAGTATAATCGAATTTTTGTAAACAGCTTATTAAACTGGATATTTGATTATTATATTTTATCGTTCCGCTGCAAGATTCTATTTCATTTTTTCTCTCTGATTTTTCTTATTTACCCCATAACAATCCGCCCTTCCGATGGTTTGAATTGGCACGTGTGTCGATTTAAAGCGTGCGAAAAGGCGGGACGTTAGAGGGAACGTGGTTTTAAGCTCAGCAGGTCGTTTTGTTACCGATGGATCAGATACAGGAGCAGAAGGAGTCTGCCTGGAGACTATAGGTGTTTTATGGGGATCTTGGGATTGCCTGGTACTGGATGAATCGGAGTAATGATCCGGGTGGGCCTCAGGCTGGGACCCCTTATATGCAGACTTCTCTTTTCTTTACTCTGATTGAGGAGGAGGATCGCAAAGGTAGGAGGACTGGCTATAGATTTTTCTTCGGTAGGATAATTCTCGGTGGCGGTAGTCTCGATCGTCGGTGTCATCTCTGTCGCGATGTTTGCCGGAACCCTACTCCCGGCCAAAGTGGTGAAAAATAGATGAACCTCGAAGACGGTCTAGTCCATGTGTACGCCCCATGTTACCTGCACAGAATTTAAATAACGACAAGTCAGCAAAGAGTAGAGTGATGGCAGAAATTTAAGTGCAAGGTAAAGTGCACGTGTTTGTGTGTGTCCTAATGTTCCCCCTTACGGACCAGTTTCTTTATCTTTACTAATAGATTTTTTCTCCCTGGTTTTGGGCTTGAGTGCTTGTATCGCATCTCGCGGGCAAATGAAGCATAAGGGCCTTCAGATCGTCGAAACCATAGTTAAGCAGATCATCAGGATAATGAGGTTCGACATGCCTTTCAAAGAACTCTCTAAGTGTTGTGAGGAGGTCTCTCTCTCCACTGGAATAAGAGTGACCTTAGAAGTTCCACCCAATGTTTTCTTCCTCAAATTGTAGGTCAATTTCTTCTTTCCCTTCAAAGGGGAAGATGTCATTTCGATATCATGGACCTCGATCTATCTGGTCCCATGCAGGACTAACATTTTCACTCTGTATTTCGGGCGTCTCGGCTTCTTTAATCTCCCCCTCCTCTGGTGTGTCAGGGGCATTACGTGCTGAAGACCCAGCCTTCTTTTTTCCTTTGCCCGAAGCAGGTCTAGTTATAGTGATGCCTTGAGGGAGTCTTATTCGGCGACCTTCCACCAGCAGCCCAAACTTTGAGAGTGATTCATTTAAAATGAGAGATCTGATGTCCCGGTCTTTTGCGGGGATAGCCCGGATAGCTTCGACAGCTTTAGAATATCCGAAGCCTTCGGGACGTGGATTGATACCTATGAAATTAGAGAAAGAGTTAGAAACGGTGCAGTTTCCGCCAAACACGAGTATTGATCCATAAAAAGGACTTACTCCCTTCCACCCATCTCCTCGCAAAGCCAGGAGGACAGCGCACATAGAACCACTCCTGCTTATACTAGGCAAACTTGCAGCATGCCCCGGTCAGGATTTGACACTTTCTATGTGGTTCTAGGAGTACAAAAGATGGGCTATCTAACCGTCTCTTGAAGCGATAGATATAGCAGATATCACCAGGAGTCGGGAGCCTAAAAAGGATGCTCATGAGGAGAATGCAAGTGTCGTATATGAATGCATGGCTATTTGGATGTAGTTACGATGAGGCGATCTCGATATACTGTAACAGGTCACGTAGAAAGGAATTGAATGGCGGCACGCTACCGACCCAATACATTAATCTGTTGCAGGCTGTGTATCCGACTGAGGGCAAGTGAGGACGATCCTGTCTCGATGGAACCAACACATCATCGAAAGGAATCCCGTGTACTAAGCATATACGGCGAAGCATGCTTTCGTTAACCTTTGAGGCTTGGGAATCGATCGGATCGTCTAAAAAGATCGTTGTATCCAAGGCATCGAGAGCCAAGTCGACAGATGCGATCGCAGGGCTCGGCATGTTTTGTACGGGAATAATCGACAGATTTGAAGTTCCAACTACTTCTTGTTGAGAAGATGGTCGGAGTCTGTCTGAGATCATGGCAGAACTAGATTTCCTAGACATCTCTAGTGAGTGTTGAATCTGACGAAACATCTGTTTGAACTATACTTGAAAAATAATCGACATTAGACTTAGCAACAAAAATACTCCCCTCATGTGGTATGTGAACTAGTGCTATTGTTCGAGTGTAAGTGTCAAAGGATTTATAGCCATGCAACTAATGAGATAAAGTAAAGTGCAAGCGTTTAGTGGTAGTTTTTAATTTTGAACTCGGAAGTTCATAATATATATTGAGGCCGTAGTCTGTTTTTATCGAGTTAAATTCAGATTTATAGTTTTTGATACGGAAAGTTGTTAGTCTGGAGTGGTCGATATGTTTATATGCTTAAGTCCTTGTCTCTATCACATGTTTAGGCACGGTAAATTAGTCAAGTCAACATGGATTACATTTGATTTGAAATGGTTATGGCTATTGCTGTCTATTTCAAGACTTAATGCCGAACGATACTCGAGAAACTCGGTTAAGTAATCACCTAAACTCCCCTCACTCGCCCTTCATCGTTCGACATGATGAAGTCATGTCGAGCCATGATCATACCGAGCCGCGCCGCTCAGCACTCTATGCGCAACCCTTGCTTCTCTCCTTTCCCCTCTTTCCTCGTTCGACATTCAGGAGTCATGCCGAGCCGCGACGGTACCAAGCCGCACCGCTCGGCCCTGTAAGCCTAATACTCGCTCCTCTCCATCCTCCTCACTTCGCCGTTCGGCATGACCACACTCATTTCTCTTCCGTATTCTCTCGTTGCCATTCGGCATGACTCATGCTCTCCTCCGATCTCTCTTAGTCGTTCGGCATGTGTAACGTCCCGAAAATTTTCGACTTTCGAAAATTCAACATCGACACTCACTTTATCGACTGTCGAGAAATCGAAGGCCGGAAACACGGAATGTTATTGTTTTTGAAAAGAATTTAAGAAAAGAAAGAGGTAGAAGAAAATAGAAAAACAGAAAAATAGAAAATATAGAAACAAGAGAGGATGGAAAATAGAACAGAAAGAAAATAGAAGAAAAAGAGAATAGAATGGAATAGAAAATAACAGAACAACAACAGAATCTCACAATTCGCAGCGGAACAACATATTAATAATAAATGAATAATCTTTAAACAAAGAACTATATCAGTTATTACATTACATCACATTACATTACATCATATCATCAGAGTGTACAACAACAACAATACACAGTGCAGCGGAAAAAGAAATACTATATAGTAGTATACGCCATGCCATCCAGCTTGCCTCCAGCAATTCCAGAATATCCTGATAAACCTAACTCTTGACTGCCCGTGTAGAAATTGGTGGGCACCCAGAGTTTAGGAAGGAAAACAATAAACTCCGAGTCAGTCATGAGACTGGTGTGAGAACTCAAAACAGTTTATTTACTTTAAAATCAAATAGGGGAAAATTTTTAAATTCAATTCGCAATGCTTTTAAAAATGAGACTACCATAAGGCCTCCCGCACACACACACATGCAAACGCAGAATCGGAGGAGATTTCTCCTTATGATAGTCAAAGATGCTTGATACGCATTTAAAAGAACATTTGATATTATTACTAGTGCATAGTGTAGGAAAAATTCATTTCAAAAGTAGAATATAAATCTTAGCCAACATAGACATTTCGAACTATGCCTACTATAGCTAACTATGTTCAATAGCAGGTTACCGCCACATTCCATAGCAGGTTATACAACTAAAACCGTACAAGTCACGTATTGTTTCTTTGGATTTCCAACGAATGATCAGGCCAAGGAACTTCCCATTGCCACATGAGAATGCCTCTGGATGGACATCCCCGAGAACCAAACCGGATCTCTACCAACACAAGGCCGGGTTACCCCTAACTGAGTAACAACTGACCGAATATGCCATCCCCCGGTCCTTTGGGACCTTTTCACCGAGCGCTCGTAATCAATTCACACAATCATAACAAAGTGTTTTCAACATGAGTAAGTATCTGGGCTCCATACCATGATACCACCCTTTTCCAGAAGGAAATGGACACATCCTAAAGGGTGCTACCCCTCATAACCTTGCTGCTTCTTTCCTGTTTTGACCATTCACGGGGTGTGAGGCTCGACGAAGTCACGTCCACAAAAACATACTTTATACAAAAGCCATGCTTTGGGTCAACAAATGATCAACACAATGATCACAAGGATAGACGATCAAATAAACGATCCTATCACAAATAATCAACACAATGATCATTTCAGCATCACTCAGCATGTCACATTACCAAATTGGGAATATATCGCTGATAACATTCAACTACATAACCTCTAAGCACGTACGTCTCAGAGAAGGGTGTTAAGCTAAAAGAATAAATTCTTCGCCACCAACAGAAATATATTTGAATGAAATCGGCTTTATATCTCAACTTGTAATGTCAGACATACAATCCATACAAGTCTGTTCCGGGCTCGAACAGAACCGAAGGCACTTACAAAGAAGTCCTTGCAATCCGGATATTCACAATCCTGATCGGATTCACCATCACATATGGAGAACTCTATACCGGAGCAACTCGGTGCAGAGTCAATCGACAGGTCATCCTATCGCTTTTGCAAATACTCGGTCTTCAACACCGGTCTTCAATGCAATTCATAACGACGTATCACATATTCGGAATGGGTTATACGACCCCATGGTCCTTTCCCGGTTAACCCGAATAGTGAGTGCTTATTCAAAAATAAGTGTGGCATTCAAATTCAAACAAATCACATCATATACCCATTCAAAGGGAAATATTGATAGTCGAATATTGAACTATCAATGGATATGCACACATCACCAGATTCCAAATAATTTTCCAAATTATTTACTTTCCAAAATATCTTCAGAAGATATAAAATTTCAACACTTCAAAAATAAATCAATATTTATTTTCAAACAATTTCCACTTTTCATTTATAAATTCCATATTGAATTTATAATCCAAAATATCTATGAATATTCGATTTCGATTATTCATTTCAATTTATCTTCAAAAAGATAAATTCTTAAGATATTCACTTTATATTGGAAAACATTCCCATACTTATTTAATAAGTAATTCACAAATTTTATTTATTTTCAACACTTGGAAAATATTCAATACACTTAAATCGAGATTAAGTATATATTTCATTCTTTAAGGAAATTATTCTCATAAACATATTTATTTGGGCCAAAACGAATGTTGCGTAAAACATCGTTACGACAACCCAAAATCACTAGTATAGGGATTCGAAATTAAAATAGATATATAAATCCCAATACTATACAAAACATTTCCTTTCGGAAATCATTTACTATAACAACAGTGTTATAGTTCACCATTATTTCCTTCTTATTTCTCGAAAACGTCTATTTCAACAATAAGTGTTGAAATCTATGGTTTCGAATCTCAACACCTTTTAAAACATCGTTAGATCGTTTTAATTCAATTTAAACATCTCATTCAAACATTTTCTTTAACATATTATTCACTATTCAAAAACGTGAATATACTTTGTTAACAAATTTCATCCTTTTATTCATTTTAATTCAAAGGATTATTCACAGTCAAAAATGTGAATATAACTCCATTAATAGGTTTCAATAATTAACTTATTAAAATAAGTTGTTTGCGAATTTATAAAACATCGTTTATAAATTCCATTTCTATTTATTTATAAAAACTTCCTTTTTATAAATTCTTTTATTAACCTATTCCAGTTTATAACTCAATTATAACTCAAAGTTCATATTATAAGTTAAGTGCTTATAATCTATTTGTTTGCAAAAATCGTTCCTTTGAACTTCATAATTATAAATCTTATAACCTATAAGATTCAATTATTCACCCAAATCTATTCCTCAATTAACTTCACCAATTTATAAATCTTACTATTTATAAATTTTATTTATAACTTCACAGTTTATAATTCTATAAATTTCATTCATTTATGAAATTCATTTTCACTTCATTCAAACACTTATAAAAACTCGTTTTATAATGTCTATATTTCAATTTATAAATATCCATTTATAAATCACTTAATATAAATCAATTTATATTATTCTTTTAAAACATCTTTAATCACCTTTATAATTTCACCATTCTCTTGATTTATAAAATAATTAAATTTTATAAATCCTATATTTAAACTTTTCACAATAAATTCAAAAATCCCAGTTTAAACTATTTTATACATCATTAACCCGTATTTTCAAAAATCAATCTTTTAACTATATTTCACAAAAACCATAATTTTATAACTTTAAAAATTATAGCGTTTAATTATTTAAAATGGGTCAATTCCAAAAATATAGTATATTTTCAAAAATCACTTTTAAAATCATTTTAAAATTCCAAAATCTGGGTCCAATGATGCTACACACCAAATAGTCAATCACGACAACAACGACATCATATATCGATATGATAGTCCATCAAATATCAAAATATCTGAAAATCAAATAAATACTGTTGAGGAATCCAGTTGGATCCCTCCAACCTGTTTTCCTGCATCCAAAAACATTAGCACAATACCAATTTCGTTCCAGTACGAAATTTTCGCGGTATATGTTCTTATTTAATATTATCCGCTTAATAGACGGCGCAATAGGGTCTCATCCGCTAAACAATAAATGCGGGAAATCAATAACTCCAATATATACATATGCCAATATATATATATTGATATTATATATAATACCAATTTCACTGTTTATGAAATATTCGCGGTATATGTTTTTAATAAATAACATCCGCTTACTAACGGCGTATAATGTCTATTTTAACAATCAATAGATATTAATCAACATTCAAACATGCATTCAAATATTTTAAATCGAACTATTTAAAATAAAATCGAAACCTATTCGATTGAGTGAGAAGTTCTCACCTTGATTTAAATTCCGTTTTAGCGATTTATTTCGAATAAAATTAAACGGACGTTTAATTTTACCCAAAATTCTCACTAACTCCAAACGACTCCAAACCAACTCCATCGCGTAATGCTCGTCCATACGATTCCAACGCAACTAAGTTTGCATTTTTTCGACCTCGTATGAAAAAGATATGAATTTTTGAAGTTTGTACACGATTTATATACACAAATTTATAACTAACTTTAATAATTTAAACCCTCAACCATTCTTAGCCACAAGATCCATCACCCATGCAAATCTGGCCGTGCATAGCATCTTCCCCCTCTCGTTCCATCTACAGACATTCACACACAAGCTTGAACCCATATCCAAGAATTAGGGTTAATTAATTCTTCCTCCACGTTCACTTGCAACTCGATCAGGGAGCTTCATGTCGTAGCCCAACTCCAGCACCATGCTCAGCCTGAATGGCTCAAGGCTCGGCCCCCCTTCCACCTAGAAACGCGTGCGTGACTGGCCATGAACGGCCCCCTGTAGCTCCTCCCACGTTGCTCCGTTTCCGATCATCTCCGTATGAAATTAAAGCTCTCGTCGAGCTCTACAAGTTTCATGTTGAACACCTTGGCTAAATCTTTGTAGATTGAGAGAGATTGAGGGGAAAAGCTTGTGAATTTCTGGCCATTGGTTTGTTAGGTGGCGGCTAGGGTTAAAAAATTAGGGTTTTGATATTTTTTTTAATTTATGAAGGGTGTGGGTGTGTATTTATAGAGTTTTGAACGACACTATTCATCCGGAAATTCCGAACTCCGATTTACGCGCCGTAACCAGCGTTTCTAGGGTTTACCCCGCGTTCCGGACACAATGGAACAGGTTTCGGAAGCTAATTCGGAAGTATGTGCGAGTTATGGCTGTAAACGCTCAATTTAAATTAAACCGATTTAAATCGATTTCTAGGCGTTTTAATTCGTACCGGACAAACGGTAAATCCAATTGACTTGAAATTTGAAACCTTACAATAATATCACATTACGGATCCGATGAAACTAGTTTCGTCGAAATCCGATACTTTTTGAAAAATGGCTATTTTAACTCGCCAAATTTAAATTAAAAATAATTCGATGCGTTTCGAGCTGCCACGATCAAACGATAACTCCGATTGACACGAAAATTGAAATCCGGTAATAACTAACTATTACGGATCCAATGGAACTGGTTTCGTTCAATTCTGAGACTGTTCAAAAATTGACTATTTTCACTAGTCGATTTTAATATTAAAATATTCAATTTTCACAAATTAACTCTTAATTCGATTTTAAAAGTTCTAAAATATCATTCTAACTCCAATATGATAAAATAATATTTTACAAATCATTTTCAATCATATTTAACCCAATTTTTAATTATTTCCATAATTTAACATATTAAATTATCGATTTAATAATCCAATTAAATCCAATAATTCAAATAAAATTTATTCGACTTATAAATTCACTTATTAACATTTAAAATTAATTAAATATTCAAATTTTAATTAATAAAAATCCTGGGTCGTTACAGCATGTGAGAGTAATGCCGAGCCACAGCCATTTCTCTTCCAACTCACACACCATGCTTAACTTGCCCCCCTAGCTTCATTACTCCTTACTCCCTCATGTACTAAATGCCTCTGAACCTCCTTCTTTCCACCACTTTGCCTAGCCCTAAAACAAGTTCTAACCTCGAATTCGTTGTCCTCATCCATGCGGTTCCTCCTGTCCTCAATTTTACGAAGATTCACGAATTCAAATCTCGTACTAAGTTTCTTAGTCAAGATGAAGTGTTTAACGGAGAGATCATTACCTAAGAAATGACTCAAAGCTTGGGGAGATTCTGGAGTAGGATAAGCGATTCTGATCGGATTCGATAATTGGGGAAGGAAGTGAAACAACTTATTGGATTCGAGAAGAGAAGGGAAGGATAAATAGTTCGCAGAAGTCTGGTAGGAGGCGAGTTCGTGAGTTCTATAGTGTGGAGGTAAAAGTAAAAGGGAAAAGGAATGAAGTGTCGACCTTTATAGGAATGAAAGAAGGAAGGCAAATAGTCAGCGACCGGTAGAACCGATCAAAAGACCTCCCTCGTTCAGCATCAATGTCATTCGACATCAGTATGTCGCTCGGCATTCAATGCCTCGTTCGGTATCAATGTCGTTCGGCATCACTATGTCGCTCGGCAATCAATGCCTCGCTCGGCATTCAGGGAATCACTATAGAGAAGACAAAGCAAAGGCTTTAAGAGAAACACAGAGTGCTCATGGTTCAAAGCGCATCATATTCATCCACATGATACACTTTGGGGGGCAAGTGTTATCGGTTGTTTGACCATGTAACAAGAGGCTCAGCATAAGCCTCGTTCGGCGCACATCCCCTCGCTCGGCATGGAAGGGCCGTTCAGCATAGTAAGGTCGTTCGGCATCAGCCTCGTTCGGCATTCTAGCCTCGTTCGGCATGAAGCCTCGCTCGGCATAAGTAAGTTGTTCGACATCTCACCTCGACCGGCATCGGGTCTCGTTCGGCCAACACTCTTCACTCAACACACTGCCTCGTTCGGCATAAAGGTGCCGTTCGGCTTGGATAGTGGCTCGGCATTTGCGACTCAACACACAGAAGTCACTCACCATGGGCCGAGTTATCTTGTTCCTAGGCCCATTAGGGAAGTCCAACCCATCTTCATCTATAAATAGAAGGGCAGGGGCACCGTGAAAGGGACCTTTTTTTGGAGAACGTTGGGGAGACTCTACTGCATTCAAGACTTATTCTATTTTACTTGGCATTTGTATTCAAGTCATTATAGTACGGATTGTATCTGTATTCAATCGTTTGTGAAAGCAATAAAGATCGAAACTTAAAGTGGACGTAGGAAGTTACGTTGAACCATTATAAATCCGGTGTTCTTGTTTTGCATTCAATTTATCATATAATACTCGGTTTTAATTTACTTTCTTCATTAATTTTCTACATAATCTTTCTCAAGGGTGTTAGTGACCAAATCTGGTGCTAAAACATACTTAATTCTCTGCTATTTTGGGTTAAGTCATGGTTTGTCATCGAGTTGTGCGACTCAATGGTGAACCATAAACTTTGATGACACAGAGATTAGTGATTAGAAGTGATGGCTTCGATGATGGGATAACTATACTTCGAGATGTAGAGTATAGGGATATGAGTCCGATTTAAGGAACTGTTAGAGGATGATTACGGGGCAAACATGATTGTCAAGAATCTCCCAATCTTGATGACTTTCAGATGTGCAACAACCTTGTATTTAGGTATATCAATAAATAATAATAATTATTATTTAATTGGTTAAAATGGATTTTATATGTTAAATAAGAATAATATTTGAATTTTATTTGGAAATATCATAATTTAAAGATAAATAATTAGTGATGAAATTTAAAAAATTTGAGAAAAAAATTTGTTTAAAAGATTGTGAAATAAATTAGTTTGAAAGTTAATTAATGAATGGAATTAAAATATGAATTTTGGGAACTAAATTTAAATGAAGTAAAATATGAAGAATAAATTCTAGAAAGTTTTATAATGTTGGGTAATTAAGTATTTTAAAATATGATTTTTATTTTGAATTTTGTAGTAGTTTATTTCAAATGGAAAACAATTCGTAAAAGAAGGGAAAATAAATAAATAAATGGTTATTTACCAAGCCAAGCTCATTAACCCAAGCTCTAATCCATTTTCCCAACATTTCTATCTCTAGACAATTCGTTTCCACTTATAAATGTATAACCTAAACAGTTACTTTCTTCGCTTTAGAAATTCATACATCCTTGTCATACTCTATTAATTTCAAAATCAATGTGAAATTCTAATAAATCTTATAAATTCCAAAATTTAGATATGTATACTTCGACATTAATATACACTTGCATAAGGAAAGAATTTGGGTTTACTAAGGCGATGGGTTTCTAGGCGTGTGCGATCAAGGATGAAGTAGAGGATGAACGAAATGTATAGGTGAATGTTTTCACTCATGAAATCTATGCGTGCCCTATAATCATATGTGTGTGTGTGTGTGTCTATACATACATACATACATACATACATACATACATACATACATACATACATACATGCATGATTTCGAATGATACTTTAGTGAATGCTATGTCTTCGAATTGGAGGTGATAATAATGAGAAGGAAGGAGGAGATCGCCTGAAACTGCGATTGTTTGCATAAATACGCCTCCGACCAATCGACCATCTAGGGCAACCAGTCGTGCATTTTTATGTGTTTGTGTTCTGTGTAATCTTATAAAATTGTTTAATTATATATATATATGTGTGTGTGTGTGTGTGTGTGTGTGTGTGTGTTTGTGTGTGTGTGTGTTTGTGTGTGTGTGTTAATAATTTATATAAACTAAAAGTTTCTAAATGAAAAGAGTTTGCATAAATAAATTTAGATTAAGAAAAGTTTTATTTAATATTAAATATTATTTAAATTTGATACTGATTATTTAATAAAAATTTAGTTTTTGATTTTAGTAAATATATAAAAGTCCAACAAATTTCAAAAAAATATGAAATGGTCCTTAATTGATATTCGAAGTATATTTTATGAGATTTTAATATATAATTCCGTTTTAAAAATGTATTTATTTGATTATGAACATATTAAATTGATTTGGATGTTTTATAATTATTTAGAAATAGTATTTAGTTATAGATAGTTATCAAATAATTGTAATGTGTAATATTTAGTTTTATAAACTATTTTTGGAGTTTTGAAAGAAAGAAACGAGTTTCAAAAGTTATTGGTAAATTTTAAATTCTTATTTAAATTTATAAAAGGTGGAGAAATTAGTAATTTATTAGAAAGAAAGTTTAATATTTTGTTTTAATTAATTATTCAGTCCAATCTTAGAATATATTTTACCCATTTCTAAACACTTATTTAGTTATGTTAAGATCATATGTTGCAAATGATTTGTAATTAAATATTGACTTATTAATTATATATATATATATATATATATATATATATATATGTATATGTATATGTATGTATGTACGTACGTATGTATATGGACAGTCTATTTAATAGTACTTTTCTGACCGCACCTTTATTGAATATTGAATTGGACCATATGAATGATCTACCATTAATGTTGAGTTGCTTAATGGTTTGGTATGATATGGTGATGACATTCTTCTCTATAATTTTGTGATGATTTTGGTTCTGTGTGACGAGAAATTTGAATAAACGGAGTTATACTACCGTTTGGGATATGACATTCCATGATATTTCTTCATTTATTGTAACAACCTTGCTTTCTACGTCGTAATAATAAATAAATTTAAGTAAAGAAAAATAAAAAGTTTGAATTTTATTTTCAGTAACTATTATTTTTGAAAATAAAATTTTACTTAATTAAACTCTATTGAATAAAAGAGTTTAATTTAACAAATGAATTAAATTAATAAATGCTTTTTAGACAATATAAGGAAATTGAATAAATTATTTTAGTAAATTTGAAACATTTTTAAATAGTAAATAATTTTCAAATAATCAAAATGGTAAAAAATAAATTTATTTTATAATAATACAATGAATAGTTAAATAGAAATAAACAAATATTGAAGTGGATGAAATTGGGTTGTTATTGAAATATACTTAGGATAATGATACATAAACCAAATTAAATTAGATTGAATTTTTTTTATAAATAAATAAAAGAGTTATTTAAAAAAAGGAAAATAAATAAGAAATAAAATATGCATTTTCTATCAAATTCAAGAAAACCTTACCACTTAATATCAAAGCCCAAACCCAACTCAACTACATCAAAAAGCCCTAAATCCTCCCAGATAATTTGAAACGTAAAAAAGAAGGAAAAAAGGAAGTCGCACTAGAAATTGGTATAGTCGATTTGGGGTGACGGCAAATTGATGTCGCAATAACGAGGACGCCACGATCGATTGGGCTAGCAGCATGGTAGATGAAGCGAGTAGTGCTTGACAGAGGTCGGCAGTGTGTTCATGTTCTTGGCAGCGGCGAGATGCTGTTCACGATCATAATGATGGCTACGACTTGGTGTCTCTATAGGAGTAGGAATATGCGGATGTTTGGTGTGTGATTGGGAGGATGGTGTGATTTGGCAGTGCACAGTGGTGGAAAGCAGTGAATTAGAGATGAAGGGGAGGTAGAGTTTGCAAATCTTCGTTTGAAAACTCAGCGAGTTTGTAACCCAACTATATCTGTATTCTTTGTAAGTTATATATTATATTCATCTTGATATTTAAATGCATAGCTTGGTTAAATTGTTGGTTTGGTAATAATTGTTGTTTAGATGTTGGATGATTGTGTTGGTTGAAATTGTCAAATCATAAGTGAATTGACTTCTATATAAATATGTATGTATATGTGCTATATATATAAACATACACACATACATACAAACATATATATATATATATATATGGATATTTGTATATCGATGTGTATATTTTATTAAAAGACTGGAGTACGAAGAAATTTGACTTGAGTCACATGATAAATTCATAGTGTTGATTGGAATTTCACATTTAGATATTTATTTAATTCTTATTTATAAAGATGTTTGAAAATTTTTGAAATTTTATTTAAGGGTATTCAAATTTTATTAAAAATATTTTATAACTATTTTACTAAATTTTACTCAATTAAATATTTTTATGTTTACAAGTATAGTTTTAGTTACAAATATTAATATAGTTTTCGTTCGGTGATAAAAAACTTTTAAAATCACTTTTATTACCCTCTTAAACATGTGGCGTAACCTTGACTTGATGTTTAAATGGTTGTTTGGATTGTGTGTTAAATCGAAGTATGTTTGAAAGTGTTCGAAGCGAGAATAGTCGCTATAAGTTTACTTTGATATCCCGTAGCTTTAACTTGTGTAAATTGGATATTTATGATCTTAAATTTGGATAATTTTATTTGGTTATTCTCTACACATATTTTGATGTATCGAATAGTAAAGAGATGGTTTGGAAAATTATAGAAATTGTGAACCAAAGTTGTGAAAGTGGAAGCAAAAATGTGGTTCCAAATACACTTTGCAAATATGGCCTATTCTTAGGAATTTTTATAAATAAAATGTAAGATATTCTTAGAGGTTTCTTTCCATGGTTTTTATGTACAATAAGGGTGGTACTTATCAACAAAATTTCAAGTCTTAAATCATTTGTTAAAGTGGTTAAAACATTTCTCAAAGATCATGCTTTTCAATATTGTTTTTAACAAAGACTTTTAACAGCATTTATAAATGTTGTAGTAAGTCACTTATGGATTTGAGCATTTAAAAATAATGTTTAAATTTGGTATTTTTCTCTGATTTTTTAAAGATATTTTCGAACAAATTTCTAAGTAGTTTAAAGTTGGTTTGAAGTTCAAATATATCTTAAATAACTATATATGTATTTTCAAAGTAAAGAGGTTTTACAATATAATAAATGTTTTTCATCAAATTATAAATTGGTTATTTTCAAGTAATATTTTAAATAGATATTTAAAACCTATTTACAAGTATTTTTAAAATATTTATAGGTTTTGAAAAAGGTAACTGACTAGGCTTAACGTTAAAAGCCAACGATGTAGACTTCTCTATTTGTGAGAGTTAAGATTGATGTTGGGTAGGGACATGAGAAATAGAGCTTTAATCAACCAGTTTGCCTCTTGACCGAGGAATATTTAAGTTATAATGTCTAAAATGTATTAGTCTTGTTGTTAACTTAATTTTTTGGAAAGTAATTAACTTTGCTTAATGCTAAAAGCCGATGAAGTAGGCATATCTATTTGTAAGAGTCAAGATTGGTGTCGAGCAGGGATATAAGCAATAAAGCTCTAACCTACGGGTTTCCCTCTTGATTGAGGAATATTTAAGTTAAAAATGTCGGGAACATGTTAGTCATGTTGTTTGATACTAGTTTATGAAAGTCGTTAATATAAACTTAACACTAAAAGCCGGCGAGGTAGATTTATCTATTTATGAGATTCAAGAACGAAGTGTCTAGGCAAGGCTTTGATGTGCAACTACTGCTCTAACATACATGGCTTCACTGAGGAATAGTTAAGTTGGAATATCGGAAATGATTTAAGTATACGAACCATGATTTCTATAAATGATTGCTTTTTATTAGATAGTCGCTTAGTCGACCATCGAACTTAACTAACTGTTTCTTAGATCTTTAAAAAGAATGTTGTTAAAGATAATATGAGTATGAAATGGTTTTGGGTTTGTTGTGATAATGTGCTAATAACATTTATCTTTAACCCTTTTTGATTATACTTATAAATGTAAATAGATCTTTAAAAAGAATGTTTTTAAAGATAGTATAAGTGAAATGGTTTTGGACTTGTAGTGATAATATTTAAGTAGACCTTTTTGAATGAATATGTGAAAGTACTTAGATCTTTAAAATGGATATTCTGAAGGAAATTATAAGTGAGGAATCTTTTGGAAAAAAATGATAAAGGCAAAGGTTCTAAGTAATAAACCTTGTTAATGAATTGCAAATATACATATACCATTTGAGATAAGTATATGAATATTTTTTAAGTATTGAAAGTGTACAAATGAATAGTAGAAATTAATAAACAATATTTTATTAGATAAAAGAAGTTTTACTCATAAAAGAGGTTTTAATTAATAAAAGATTGATTACATAAAAATGGGATTAGAAGTTGTTATGTGGCTTAATCGTGCTTTATATATGCTTTGTATGTTTACTCGTTTATGGAAAGCATTCAGTCATATACTTAGCAATAAAACCAATAAAGTAGGCTTGTTTATCTGTGGGATTTAGGATTGATGTTCGAGCAGGGATATGAGCAATGTAGCTCTAACCCACCGGCTTCACTCTTGACCAAGGGATTGTGTGAGATGATAATATCGAAAATGTGATAAGTACATGAGGCTTGGTTTCCATATGCGATCGTTCTCATTAGTATTGGATGACCAAATTCGATTTAGTCTTAAAGAGGTTGGGATCGGTAAGTGTTTTACTTATCAAAAACCACTTGAATGCTAAAATAAGTGTTCTATCTCTTGGAAGCGGATATGTTCAAGATGTTGAAATCCATGTGTGGTTTCATGATCTATTCGAGATGTGGGAATTCAACTGGGCTTCGTGTTATGTTCGACTGATGAAGACTCGTGTGAAAGATGTCGAACATGACATCGACATCGGAAATGGCTAAAGATAGAGTAAGATGCACAACCTGTGATTTAACCGACCTGTGTCAGGGTGTTGTCAACTCCATGTCTAAAGATGCTTATTGATTGTTGGCCGATGGAAGCTGGTAATATTTGGTTCTTATTGTTCATGTTATGTTCGGATGATGGGCCACTTGTGTTTTACTTATTGTGTATTCTACCTATAGATATACGACGCTTGGAAGGTGTTTTATGATCCTTGTGCATGGAGATCCACTTCAGTTTACTAGAAGCATCTCCGCGGAGAATCCATTATGTGACATTCCTTATCGGTTTTGATTGTACCCTCTAATATGCTGCTGAATGTAATCATTCCGACTATATTATATATTTATATTCTTTACCCTAGACATTATCTATTATATTATCTATGTACTTATTAGATGGTGGTTCTTTTAAGGGGATAACTGTTATGACATTCCATGCGGCCTCAAACGTAATGTTTTATGTTGATCACGTATTTCTTGAGTTTCTCATACAGATTTATGTCTGACGCTTGGCTTTTATTTTCCTCTAAATTCCTCTTGTACTCTTGTGAGTAGTTTAAGAAAGGCATGTTTTCGGTGATGTTCTTTAGATCCTAAGAAGATGAGCTGGATATTTCACCTACCGTAGTATCTTATTTCTGCTGCATTACTATACTGTACATATCAGTATTTGTGAGGGCGAACAGATATAACAGTCTAGGCTGATGATAGCACTTAGGTTTTGTAACTCTAAAATTTCTGTATTGTCCCTTTGTATTGTTCTTTTGATATTATATATTACCATTTCTTTATGGAGATTCTGATGTTGTGTTCTCTTTTTTCTTATTCTTTTCATTTCCTTTTTATTTTATCCTAACAATTCGTCTTTCCGGCACTTGGGTGCTCGGCACATGAATACTAAGGATGTATTAGCGTCGACATAAGGGGTCAAAAATGTGGTTTTTTACAGCTAGTATCAGAGCTAAAGGTTAAGCGAGAACCTTGGCTAAAAGGAATGCCCTAGCATGACTCGAGTGTATGATACATATAAAGCATGTTTGTATTTGTTATTAACATATACCTTAAAGGTAATTACAACCACAAAAATTAATGATCTTATATAAGATAACTTACATAATTATGAATTTTTATAGTATAAGTTAATTAATATAAGGATTAGATGTTCATTCATTACCCCTCAATAAATTTTTTAGTCATACTCGACCAGTTTATAAGCATATTACCATTTGTATATTTTGTAGCTTAGTCATGTTTGTCCAGTTTTTGAGCATTGGGTATCATTTGTTGATTGTTGATTTATGCTTGACCAGTATATGAGCAATTTTACCCTTCTCCTACATGATTGGGTAGATGGTAATTATAGATACATTGAAACAAACACCTTGTGAATTCAGTTTCATAATTTGACTATAAGGCGTTCGGTGACAATGTTGGGATAAAAGTTAACTTTAAAAGATGTTTATTTAATCTAAGGAAAGGTAAGAAAGTGATTTTATATAAGTAATATTTATAAAATATGGTTTATAAATGAAGAGGATTTAATTGATATTTTGAAAACTTAAATCCTTGCATCTTTGATTTTTTTTAAAGATTTTAGAAAAAATAACAGTAGTTTATTTGAAAGTGAGCATTTGGGAAATTAGTTTATGAAATTAGAATCATGGAACTTAGTAATATTTACAAAGTATTTGATATTGTTTTGAAATGATTTTGGTTAAGTCCGAAAGACATGATTTGGATATACCGAGCTCACTTCTATCGCTTGAAAATAATTCTGATGATGACTTCAACATCATCAACGCTCATTTTTGGGTTTCTAAGTAGACAATGTTAAAGGGTTGTTTTAGTAAAATGAATTCAATTGATTCCAAAAGTAAATTTGTTATGAAAAAGATATATGTACGCATTACAATTTCATAGCGATTTGAAATAAAGCCTAGTGTTTAGATCTAAAAAATTTCTTTGAAAAGAAATTTGATATGAACATTTGGATATAAAAAAGTTTTATATGTATACTATATAGGATGTCTAAGTGATCGTGGCATAGACCGAAATAAATGTTGCAACTTTTCTTGTTTTCCCTTTATGGGTAAAGTGTGTTTATTAAATTACTGAAATTTACTTAGATATTTTATGGACACATATAGCCTATGCATTAGGATTGCATGATATGTGCATCTTGTTATGATGTGTTGTTTGGTACTTTTCATTTGTTAAAATGAAATGGAATTTTCAGCAATTTTGGACAGTCGGAAATTTCCGAACTGTTATAAAACTTGAAGCAAAATGTTTTTGTGTGGAAATATAAAAGTTGAGTTTGTATAACATTTAAATTAAGAATGTAGTATGTTAAAATAAGTTTTGAATTTGTTAAATTTGTTAAGTAAATTGAATTTGATATTTTAGTATATACTCTTAGGATATAGTAGAGTATTATACAAGTATGAAATTAAGTTGTAAAAAGGTTTGTAAGCTTGAAGTAATGTTTTTACGAAATGGTTCATAAATGATTTAGCAAAGAGTGACATACTATTTGAATAAAAGAATGTGATAAATGATATTGGTATAGTTAAGAAACTAATAGGATAAATTCATAAGTTGTACGTAGATCATTTTATTCGCATAACTATTTTTGATCCAGTATTCGAGTACATGATTTCGAGATGATTTACACTATTTGAACAGGGATTTTTCACTAGATTCTTAATGGAAAACACTTGATACTGATTCTTAATAAGATCCCAATGTTTTATATCATAGTATATGCCTATGTAAGGAGAACGAAGGTTTTTAATCAAGAAGTTAAATCAGAGTCCGCACTAGAGAGGTCAAGTGATCTATATTAGTTGGGAAGTGAAATTTATACGATCGAGTAAGCGATCGGATTTGACATTGTGTATGGATAATCCATGTACATTATACAGGCTTTACTATATTTGCATACTATGTTTTGTTCGCTTATAGAGAGTTTAGGTGATGACTCTTCGATTTGTTATAAGGTATTATGAATGATCGACCAAGTAACAACCAAAAGCTGTTGAACATAAGGCACGCTTAGTAGATTGTTTATCATCCTTGTGCGATGAGAGGGTTCTAGAACCTAGACAATCCAAGAGCTATGTATGCTAGTGAATGAATACTATTAAGTATTGCTATGTGATTGTTTCTTTTGTTGCGCATATTGGAATTTCGAGGATGAAATATTCTAAGTGGAGAAGAATGTAACGACCCAGTATTTCAGATACTTTGTATCTACATATCTAAATTATTTAAATATTTGAATCTTGGATTAAATGTTACTAAAATAATTTGATAACCTTCTTAACCCCCTTTTAAACCATAAGTAGTAATGGCAAACTTGTTTTTTAAAAACGATACAAAAATAAATATTTTGAAGAAAAATTGATAATGTGACTGAAAATCGATTTATCGATAAACTGCTTTTTATTTAATATAAGTTATTCAAACTCTTGTGCACATTTCTAACGATCAAATGAACACATTAGGAACTAATTAACACACTTCTCTTCATAAAGCAATTGGAAAGTTCTAGAAGTTTCTAATGGATAAGAGATTGTTAAGGGTATATAAGTGTTTTGTTAAAAATGAAGTGATATAAAGGAGAAGTGATGGGCATGTGTGGAGGTAAGGCCTCCATGGCATCATTGGGGGTGAGACAAGCTTATGCAACACCATTTTGAGCCTATATAAGAAGAGGCATACCCTTGTTAAATAATCATAAATTTGTGATGCTAAAAGCAAGCTTTTTTATGCTTCTTCTTCTCTTTCATTCTAAAGAATATTTGCAAACAACTCCAAATCCACTAAAACTTTGCTAAAAGCCTTAGGGAAATATTAGAACACCTTCCACCATGTTATAATGTGAAGTCTTGAAGCACAGCTCTCCCCTCATAGAATGGCCGTGAGCAATTGTTGGGGTTTGGCGGCCAAAATGCTAGTGCAAAGAAAAGGAGGAAGGAAGAAGGTGGTTGCAAGGTGATGGTAGAAAGTGTTTCTGAGTTTGGTTCTCCTTGAGCATGTGTTTGGCTTGGATCTAAGTGAGTTATGTCACTATCTTGTTTGTATATATTGTATGTACATATTTTGTGTTTGAACTATAAAATTAAAGTGACATTGATTAATTAAAATAATAAACCTTGGACCCTTCTTGCTTTTGAAAGAAAACAACAATTTTATATTGCATGAATCGCTTCTATTACCCCCAAAAACATATGGAGTGACCTTGACTTGATGTTTAAATGGTTGTTTAGATTGTGTATTGAAATGAAGTATGTTTGAAATGTTATAAAGTGTTCTAATCATTTTAATTTGATGTATGATTTCTTTGATGTGCGTCAGGCTATGTTAAAGACATATTATATAATGATTTGCCATGAACTATTGTATGCTTGCATGTTTGAATGTTGTTTGGTGCACATGTGGTGTTTTCTTGTATTCTTGTATAATTGAAAACGCTCATCGAAGCAACTTAGAGGTAGGAACCATGAAATTAGACTTCGATGGATAGGCTCGAAGAGGTTATGATTGTATTGATGAATACAGAAGCCATACAGGTCAAAGAACGGAGTATATGGAATCGATGTGAAATTTGGATTCAAAGACTCAATAGTATTTTTGTTTGGGGGGATTTGGTGGTGCTAGGTGTGGCTTGGAGTGAGGCATGGTTTGGCTTAAAGCCGGAGAAAAATTTCCGTTGTGGGGTGTTGGCTCAGGTTTAGCTCGAGTTCGGTTATAATTTAGCTGAGATCCAGACAAGAATTTTTGTCGGGAGGGTTGGCTTGGGACCGATGGTGGTTTGGCTTAGAGAAGGATAAGAATTTCTGCTTGCTGAAGGTGCTTTAAGCTCGACTCATGGTAATGGTGTAGTTGCTACTGGTCGGCTCTAGGGCAAACCCAAACAAAGTTGAGAAGTTGAGAGATTTTCATTGTGGTGCGGCGATGCTTTAGAAATTTCTTTAAGGCATGTTCCAAGGCCCTTGGGGGTTGGCGTGAGGGTGATTTTCCAACTAAAACAACTTTAGATGACTATGGATATCATGCGGTAACTAAAGGAGCGTTGGCGTAGCGCTTCGACTTGACAATGCCGTCAACGATGGCGATGACTTCAAGACTTCGATACGATGGCTCTTCGACTTGCGATGGGGGTCTAGAGGTGTTCCAAAGATAACGACAACGATGGTAGTCGTGACGGTGATCCACAAGGCATTCAATATTGGGGGCTTATGAGTGGGATTCACGAATATGTCCTATTGTGGAAATATTTGTGGAAATATTCATGATGGAATAACGATCGAGTTCCATTATGGAGACAAATGCAAAGGATTGTTGATAATTTGGAGGCTTCTAGTATGCTCATAAAGAAGTGGTATGTGAGGATGCCCACCAGGATTTACGATTGTATCCGCATCTTGTGATAGTAGATTACCATGGGCTTTGCGATTATGAGCCTGGTTCCTAACCTTTCAGAGTAGCATAGAGTCGGGCACCAATGAAGCCGGGATTTCGATTGGGTCCTTGTGCAATTGTGCCATATGAGTTACCATATGTCCCATGCACATGAGTGATAGTGAGGATTGTTTGATTGATGCTATATTTGCCATGGTTGTTTATCATTTTAGGGTGTCATACAATGTAGGTATTTTCAATAGCATACTTACACTGAACATACTTCGATATAGTACACTTATATGGTTGTCATAGTAGATTAACATATATTAATTGTATGCGTTAACTCTTTCAATGCAGGAACAAGTCAGGTATGGTTCTCATACCATATGTCATATTATACTATATACGGTTTTTATAATATTTTTAAGATGATGTATCGCCTAAACCAAAATATTATCTGACCTAAGGTTTTATATTTTGCTTCTTATTATCTTATGTACTCTTAAATGAGTAGATGATGGATAACAAGTCTAGATAGCGCATGGAACTGTATGGAGTATGAGTAGGAGGCTATGCTTTCATATTTCTATGCTTTTGAACTTACTATCATTTATATTTTGCTATGTGGTACTATGGAGCTATGTCAATACTTGTATTTTATGAGACAATTATAGAGTTTATTTTAAAGACTTGGGATGTATAAACTCTTTGTTTCAGTTTTTGTATAGTCAGTGAACCCGATGCACTATGATGTTCTTATTTATGGTTCATTTGATTATATCATTGTCCCGACTGTTTTACATCCATGTTATATTATATTTTATCTTTGTGTTGTGGGATGTTCTATAGGTTCTGTGTATGGATTATTCTGCACTTACATTCTTGGATACCGTCCTGCATCGGTCGGGTACCTCCATAGCGCATCATACAATTATATTAGGTAACGGAGGTGTAGGATGGTCGTCACATTTGGTATTGAAGCTTAGGCTATGTAGATGACCTAAGTTGGTACTTGGATCCATTAGAGATAAGAAAGGATCTACCACCTTAGAATGAATCCAACGATATATAAGAGAGCGTACCTATTATGATTTGGTTTTCGAAACTATATATATACAATGTATAAGTCACATTGCATTCATGGACGCAACTTATTCCTTTTAGAGAGACTAATCATTCTTATTACAGCTTGTAAGAATTAGCCGGCTAATGAGAAATGCTACTAGGAACTCTGTTTCTAAAGTCGAGGAAGGGGCATGATCGGTGGATGCTAACCTCGACTTGCAGAAACTGTTTGTTGAGATGGTTCAAAAGGCCAAAGTTGCTCTTGCTGCAATTGTTGGTGGTGGTGATCTAGTGCAAGCACCGAAGGCTAACTTTACCAAACCGAATAAGGATTATTCTACTTTGGGAGGCAATGCGTTTCTCCAAACGGAATTAGCCATCAAAGAGCAAGAATGGTTACATACTTGCAAATGTATCTTTGAGGATATAGAGTTAGAGGATGCGATGAAGAGAAAGTTGGCCTCTAGAAATCTTCAGGGATGAGCTATGGAGTAGTGGAACGCCAATCAAGATGACTACTTTTGAGGATTAGATTACTTGGGAGAAGTTTAAGGCGAGGTTTGGAAAGAACTATATACCAGCCACTCAGAAGTCGGTGCTCGTTCGAAAGTTTGATTAGTTGAGATAGAGGAATATGTTTGTGTCGGAGTACGTGGCTAAATTTGACATGCTATCAAATTATGGTCTATCTTTTATCGCTACTCTGCTCAAGAAGAATGAGAAATTTATCATAGGATTGGATTATCTTAGAGAGAAGCTAGTAGGACATATCGATGAGACTTTTGAGAGGCTGGTGGAGAAGGCTCTTTGATATGAGAGTCTATATCCTAAGCCTAATTAAGTTGTTTCTCCCATGGATGAGCCAAAGTTGCAAGCTGGAAGGAGAGGCAAGAGGAAGTGGGACAATAATAACTAGAAGAAACAGTTTCAGAAGAGTGGTAAGAAGATGGGAAAGTGGGAACCTACTTGCTATAATTGTGCGAAAAAGGACCATCTTGTCAAAGACTGTAATGCCAAAGGCAAGAAGTGCTACAACTACAACAAACGTGGGCATATCAAGAAGGATTGTCCAAAATCTCCATGGAATAAACATGCTGTGTCTGTTTACGCTTTGAATATTGTTCTAGCTTCATCAATTTCTCCATTGACGAAGCAGAAGGTGAAGAGTATCGTTATACAGTGTATGCTTTCTACTTCTGATATGCCTGTACGTATTTTATTCGATACGGGCTTTACATTCCTTCATATATAGTGATTTGGTGGATAGACTGAGATTAAAACCCAAGATAGTTGACGGACCTTTGATTGTCACAAACCATGTTCGTGGATTGACAAGCCTTTTCATGGTTTATCAAGACTTAGCCTTTTTGAGTCATGGATTTTTGTTTATTTATGATTACTTTATTTTGGGTTTTGAGGGGTTCGCTATTATTTTGAGGATGGACTAGCTATAAAAGTATGAAGTAGTAGTCTACAAGAGGCCGTTGGTGATGATAGGGATCAGCGATGGGCATAGGCTTGAGATAAGCTGCTTACTTGATGATGAAGTGATTACTAGCTTTCTCTACTCACCCGAGATCCCATATGATGAGTTTTATCTATGCCTATAGCAAGGGAGTATCTAGAATATTCAAGGAGGTGACTGGATTACCACTACGTAGGGAGACAGAGTTTCCTATAGATTTGGTGAAGGATGTTGGATTGATAATTATGTCTTTAAGGTGCATGGTACCCAAAGAGCAGAAGGAGTTGTAAGTGCAAGTGAATGACCTGTTGAGATGAGAGTTCATTCATAGGAGCATATCTGAGTGGGGGCAAACCTGTAGTATTCACTACCAAGGCTGATGTCTTTCTGAGGTTATGTGCAGATTATTGTAAACTGAATAAGGTGATAAAGAAGAACAAATATCCACTTCCTCGTATTGATGACTTGTTAGATCAACTCCATGGTGCTAAGGTGTTCTCTCAGTTGTACTTTATAATGGGATTTCATCAACTGTGAGTGGTGAAGGAGAGTGTGTCGATTGCAACATTTCATATGTCATCTGGATTCTATGAGTGGTTGGTTATACCATTCGAGCTAACCAATGCACCGACATACTTTGTTGATCTTATGAACCATGTTTTCGTTGGTCGTCTAAATAAGTTTGTAATTATGTTCATGGATGATATCTTTTTTTATTCGAGGATGAAGGAAGAAAACAATGATTGAGGAAGCAATGATTGAAGGTGAAGTTTTCAAAGTGTTACTTTTGAAGGAGGAATTACGATTTTTAGGTCACTTATTTCTAAGCAAGGTATTACTGTAGATCTTTTGAAGGTGGCAGCAGTGCATGACTGGGATTAACCCAAGATTGCTATAGATGTGTTCTTGGCTTGGTGGGATGTTATAGACATTTTATCAAGGACTTATCTAAGGTAGCAACGCCGTTAACCAACTTGGCGAAAAAGAATCAGACTTTTATTTGGCATGTGAGGTGCAAGCACACGTTCGTGAGTCTAAAGGAGAGATTGACGAGTGCAACAGTGTTGGTCATTACTAGCAAGAATGAGGAGCTCGCAGTAAACACAGACACCAATGTCATTGGACTTGGTGTGGTGTTAATGTAAATGGGAAATATTATCGCCTACGCTAATTGACATCTGAAACCCCACAAGAGGAAGTATCCAACTCACGACTTGGTGTTTAGAACTTAATGTATGCCTTCAGAGATTCTTGTAAATGAAAACTAAACATCTGAAACCCAAAAAATTCTTTAATTAAATGTAAATCTTTGAATATGTTGGATTTTCAATTATTTGTATTAACATAGTAAGAGAAGATCTGTAATTGAGATTTAGATAATTTGTAATCTATTCGACTTTATTTCTTTTGATTTCACTTGTAGTAGAAATGGATTCTAAAGCAAACAAAGTTAGAAATAGTGTGCAAAGTGTGAATTTGATTATATTGTAGTTTTCACTACCTATTTTAGTAAATTAAGCATGTATGAACCTTTTTTTCACTTTAAGGTGATATATGTAAAAGTTGAATAGAATATAAAAGATATAAATTATATAATTGTTTTCCTTGAATTAGAGGAGGTAAATTGTACTATGTTAATATTAATATATGAGGTGAGCTAGGTATTATTCCTTTTTGTATACAAGTCATTTGTTGGCTAAGGATATTAGCTATATTTTGTTTGGGGTTTGGGACTTGTATGAGTTTGACATTTAGATTAATCAGCAGTTTCTTTGCAGTGATTGGAGATATTTTATTCGAGTCTCATGCATATATTGGTTAACATATTAATTAAAGCAAATTGAGCATAATGATTAGTATTAATAGAATAGTTAAATAATACTAATTTTGTTGGAAGATAATTAACGTTAATTATGGAAATTAATCCATAATTAAAGGCGTCATAAGGGGTTACCTTATACGGCCTTCATTATTAACTGTGTAGGATAGTGTATATATACAATCTGTAAGCATATGAAGGATGACTGAGTTATAGAGATGCGACAACAGTCTAAAGTTACATAGAAGTCCGCCTAGTTAAATTTGGCTACCAATAGTGTATCTTTAGAGACTGATGTGGGACATCGCCTATAATAAATAATACAGTGGATGCGAGGTTAGTCCCAATTCTGTAGGATAAATCTGCCCAAGCAATCTGGCTACCTACGAATGGTCGGATTAATCTGAGATGTCACAATTGAGTTATGGGTCATAATCACGCTATTGATATGGGAGGAGGAGTCTTTAGAGGTGTCCACTTCAGGCTAGAGGATTAAGCGACTATTGTAGGGTCCGCCTCTTTCCTTTAGGAGAAGTAACAAATGACCTGATGAGATTTCTTATGATGTTAGTGAGTACCACGTAGGGACCCACCCTGGGTTAGGTATTAAATGATAGAGACCTGCATATTTTTATAGGTATTAAATGGTTAGTGTCTGCATAACTCCTAATAAAAGGGTATTAAGTGGTTCAGAGGTTCTTTCTTTTGCATCATTAACCATAATCGCATTAGAATTTGGAAATGGGTTAGGTATTAAATGACGGGCCTACCCATCTAATAAGTAGTAAGTGGTTGAAGTCTACCTAATTCCCAGAAAAAGATATCAAAGTGATTTGGATTATTTCCGTTGCATCGTAAATGGTAGTTGCGTAAATTTTAAAATTGGACTGGAAAGACCTTTGGTCTTACAGTTAAAGTCATTAATATGGTAAAATTTAAATACGTAAGACATATTTTCTTATCTAAATGATACTGCCTAAATACAAGTATGGTAAAGCCTGATATTCTCATTCACTAGACATTTGTTGTTTTGACCCACTCCTCATTACAACATACTGGTTATAGGAGATAATGGTGATTCCAGGGACGGCGGTAGAGACGAAGGATTATGGAAGTTATCTATCCATTTATGCTTTTTAATTTTTTTTTATTATACCCAGTTCAGATAGTTATGTTATTTGAAATATTATAATAGTGAGGCTTTATGTAGACAAGTTGTAATATTTAATATGTCATACTCCTAAAATGGTTTTCCTTATGAAATGGGTACTTGTTCTGATATTATATTTTATCCATTTTGCTGTGAGATTCTGAAAGTATAGATAGATAACCCCGTGTACTGTGTATTGTTTAAGTTTCGTCAACCAACAACCAATCTTGGAATTGTTCTTATATCTGATGGGCCTTTTCTAGGTCAGGATTTAGGACTGTTTCGGGATGAGTTGTTACACTTGGTATCAGAGCTTAAGTTGCCCAATCATCATAGATAGATTTATTTATGGGTGGCATATTTGTTATTTTTGAAAATGTTCTTCGATATAAATATATGTATAATTAATTAGGACTTACTCAATAAATTCCAACTATAGAAGTAGGCACGACCATATTCCAGAAGGATGGGCGAGGCGACTATTTAGAGAAAATAAATATAAAATTGTACTCCTACCCAGATTAACCATGACATGGAGGTCATGTTGTTAGGAATATTTTTGGAAGAGATTGTAATACTAAGATTAATAGGACAATAGATGTGAAATAAATATGAAGTTTCAAGATATGAATAAAATGAGAAAGTATGTAAAACTTGATTTGGAAATTTGATATCAGTTCTAAGCACTTATTTGTAAAGTTGTAAGGATATTCCAGATCTATAATTGCATTGTAAGATTAGATTGCTCTAGTTGACTTGGATTGTGAGTGTCCATGTTTTAACTTATTTAAAAGGTGTTCCATGCAATTTCCATAAATTATCCAATCCTAGAATACATATAAAAACATGTCGTTTGAATTGACAAGGGATATACCAAAAACGAAAAGGGACGTGTAAAATATGGATATTCTTTTTTCTAGTCTACACTGTCTATTTCAATAAAAGAAAAAAAAATCTCTTGTAAATTCAAAAAAGCAAAATATCACTTGTGGTTAATTTATGAAAGATTATAATGGTAATCCTTTTGGGAGGATAGCTCTAATAAAATAAAATATGAAAAGGAATGTTCTAGTTTAGAAATTAATAGTTAGAAATAAGAAATATATAAGTAGCGTAATTAAAAAAGGTATTCATATTAATTATAAATACAATGTAGTAATTATAGGACTAGGATTTGTGGACATTAATTACAGTTTTAAGGGGCAACAAATTTGTAATTAATACAGAATAAAAAGGAAATTAGATAAGGGACTGATTAAGGAATCTAATATGGTATTTATGGAGGAATTGAATACTTATCGTAAGTAAATTTTGAAATTAGTAATAGATCGAAAGAGATAGAATAAGGATTGATTAAAGACTGTTAATTTTGACGTTAATGACCAGTTGTTATGGCAACGAGGAATTAAGGAAGGTGGGTGAGGGTAGAATGACATTTTAGGAATGTACATCTTAAATTGGAAAGAAGAATTAGAACCCTAACATCAGTAAAACCAGTTGATGTTTAATGGCAGCTTCCAATAACAATTTTCTTTTAGAGTCTTTGGTTTGTGATCGATAGTTGTCTTCTTTAGGAAATTAAAGTGTTCAATATGGTATAAGACATGTCCTTATTTATCACTATGTTGATTTTATGGATAGGATTAAACCGCTAAATAAATATATACATATCGAGGAACAATGGAAATAAGGAAATTTCATGAGGATGCTTAACTAGCGATAAACCAAAGGTAAGACTAGAAGTTAGTGAGAAAATTAGGTTAGAATGCTTCAAACCCAAAGCTTGCAGAGCATCACCATTCACCTTGAATGTGATAATGTATAGGGATATGAAGGAAATTTTCTAATTAGTCAAGGATGAAGAGAGAGTCGCTGAATTTGTTTCCATATGTTTGGCATGCCAAAAGGATTAAGGCTAAGCAATGCAAGCTTGGAGAGTCATTGGAAGCTCCAACATAGATACGGGAGCATATATCAATGGACTTTATAAATGGGTTGGCTAGAAGCCAAAAAGAGTAATGATGCTATTTAGGTTATAATAGATTGGCTCATTTTATTCTTGTTAGAAGAAATAGGACAACAACATCCCTAACACAGGTGTATGTCAAAGAAGTGGTGCAACTACATTGAGTTCTAGCAAGCATTATTAGTAAAAGAGACCCTTTGTTCACTGAGGAATTATAGAGGAGTTTGCAATTTTCTTTGGGAACGACTTTGGATCATAGCACCAATTACCACCCGTAGACTGACGGTAAGATGGAAAGTGTGAACAAGAATTTTAGAATATTTGTTGAGAGCTTGCAACATGGATTTTGGAGGACCTTGGAGAAAGTAAAAGTGTTTAGGCAACGAATGAAGGATACACAAGACTGTCAGGAGTCGTATGCTGACAGGCGAAGAAAAGAATTAAAGTTATTAGTTAGGGACACAGTATTCATTAAGTTTTCCCCTCTTAAAAAGGTTATGAGGTCAGGTACATCTGGGACGTCGACTCCTAGGTTCGTTGGGCCTTTCTCGATTTTAAAGAGGGTGTGCCTATTGGGTGGAGCTTCTAGACTAGTTAGCGGGAGTCCATGATGTCTTTCATGTTCCAAAGTTAAGGAAATGTTTGCATGACACTGTCTCAATAGTAGAGCATGATCAGTTAATCAATGTTGAAATGAAGCACATGCCCCCTCCCCCGCGCTCCTGCCCACATAGTAGAGCATGGTATTAAGTGGCTTCGTAATAATGGTACTAGGTTGGTTTGAGTTCAATTGGGAGATAAACCAGTGAAATGCACATGGAAAATCAACGAAAAGGCAAGGGTTTCTCATCTTGAGTTTCTCTCTGGTAAACTTTTCTCTCTAAAAATTTAGTATTTGGTTGCATCATGGTCGCTAGATTGGATGGTAAGAGATTTTTGCCATACTTTTTACTATTATTTTTTCACATATAGAATTTCATGTATATTTAAAATGCTTGTATACATGCCTATATGTCTTGATCATGCATTCACGCTAGGATTGAGACATATATAGAATGTTGCATACATATTCGAATTGCATTTTTGGTTGAGTAGATGATTGTGTCGATTATTGTAAATAACCTCGTTGTATAACATGGTTGTACAGTGCATGTTACACTATCAGCCCTTGGTGATTTTGGGATCGAGATCCCTTTTAAAGGAGGAGTATGTAACACCCTGTAAAATTTAGTAAGAAATTAAATAATTAAAATAAGGTTAAAATTAAAATTTTGTAAATGTTGAAGTTTGGTCATGGAAATTGCAACATTGCATCCATGGTTATTTTTTGATCAATTTTCATATATAATATGTTGAAATTGAAGTTCAAATTGCGAAGTTATGAACGTTTGAAGTTTTCGAATTTAAAATTTAAATATTTAAATTTAAGTTTAAAACTTGAATTTGAAAATTAAAGTTAAGGGGTACTTAAAATCTAAGCAAACATTATAATTAACATAGATAAGATTTAAGTTAATTGAGTAATTAAAAAGTCAAATGGAAACAAAATAAATGCTTTAAAATAACGAGGAGTGCTTGACCGCTTGACCACGATCGGTCGACCTCTAGTGGTCGGTATGTAGAGAGTGGCGGTCGATCGCTGCTTGTAGGTGGCGGCTAGGGTTTTGGTTATTTTAAATAGTCTGAATTTAGTTATTTAAATCCGACAGTTCTTGTTCCTTCTCACCTTTATAACTAGAACCTGAGAATCGTCACTTTTCTTCATAAAATTTTGGAATGCTGGCAAAGCTCTGTCAAATTCTTTCCCCTTTGGTTTTCAAAAACACTAAGATTTCAGGTTAGGAATTCTAATCTCTAATTTAATTAAATCTACAAACATTCTCCTCTCTATCTTCCGGTTTCAGAAATCTAATACGCACACAATCTATTGTGTTATATATTCAAAATGGGGAAGATCTGATAGAGAATTGGAAGCGGCATAAATCTGATCCCATCGTTATCTTCTTCTTTAGATTCAAGAATCAGTTAGGATTTTCAGGTAAGAGGTTTAGATGTTTAATTCTTTTGAGCTCTAAATATATTCCTATCTAGTCTCTGATTTTGAATATAATTTCTCTATATAATTCACTTTGTTGTATATTCCAAAAGAGGGAGATCTAAAAAGAAATTAGGTGTGGTGGAATCAAATCTAGTTAGGAAGCAAACAATTCTCTGTGAGTGGAAATATCAAATTTTTCACTTTGTTATAATCGAATAGTATTTATTTGGAATTGATGTAATCCTGGGAAAATTCTAGTAAACAAAATGAAAATATCTAAAACCCATAAAATTTCCTCGGTTAAATGTTAATCTTTGATTACGTTGGAATTTCAATTGTTTGTATTAACATAGTAAGATCACATCCGTAATTGAGATTTAGAAAATTTATAATCTATTCCATATTATGTTTTTTGATTTCACTTGTAGTAGAAAAGGGTTTTTAAAGAAAATATAGTTAGAAATGGTGTTCAAAGTATGAATTTGATTATATCATAGTTTGCACCGTCTATTTCTGTAAATTAACCATACATGGACCCTTTCTCACTTTAAGATTCCATGTGTAGAAGTTGAATAGAATATAAAAGATCCAAATTATAAAAATTGTTTTCCTTGAATTAGAAGAGGTAAATTCTACTATGTTAATATGAGATGAGTTTGGTATTATTCCTTTTCGTATATAAGTCAGTTGTTAGCTAAGGATATTAGCTATATTTTGTTTGGGTCTTGGGACTTGTGTGAGTTTCACATTCAAATTAATTAGAAGATTTTTTGCATGTGATTGGAGATATCTTGTTCGAATCTCGTGCGTGCGTGCGTGAGTGTGTATATAATATTAATGTATTGATTGTTAAAATTAATAACGTATCGATTATAGTGAATTGAATGTAATAATTAGTATCAATAGAATAGTCAAATAATATCAATTTTGTAGGAAGATAGTTAATAATGGAAATTAACCCATAATTAAAGGCGTAATAAGGGTTTACCTTAAATTGCCTTAGTTATTAGCCATGCAGGATAGTGTATGTGTACAATTGGTATACATATGAAAGATAACTAAGTTATAAGAATGCAAGGTCAGTCTAAAGTTAGGTAGAAGTTCACCTAGTTAAATATGACTATAAGCAATGTAACTTGGAGAACTAATGTGGGAAATCATCTATAATAAATAACTTTAGTGGATGTGAGTTCAATCCCAATTATGTAGGATAAATCTGTCCAAACAATTTGACTACCAGTTCCTACGAATAGTCGGATTAATCTGAGATGTTATAGTTTGGTTATGGGTCATAATCATGCTATGGTACAGTTGGAGGAATCTTTAGAGGGGTCCTCCTCAGGCTAGAGGTATTAAGTGACCGTTGTAGGGTCTGCCTCTTGAGATGTGATAAGTGACCTGATGGGATTTTTGACGATGTCAGTTAGTGAGAACCATGTAGGAACCCGCCTTGGGTAAGGTATTAAATGACGGAGACCTGCCTATTAATATAGGTATTAAATGGCAAAATCCCCCTAACTCTTAATAAAAAGGTATGAAGTGGTTTGGAGGCCCTCTTTCTTGAATATTAATGATAGTTGCATTAGAATTTGAAAGTGGACTGGAAATGAGTTAGATACTAAATGACGGAGACCTGCATATTTTATAGGTATTAAATGGTTAGAGTCTATCTAATTCTCATTAAAGGGTATTAAAGTGATTTGGATGCTTTCCTTTACATCATAAATGGTAGTTGCGTAAATTGGACTAGAATAACCATTGGGCTTCCAATTAAAGTCATTCATATGGTATAGTTTAAATACATGAGACATATTTTCCTATCTAAATGATACTACCCAAAACAATTATGGTAAAGCCTGATATTCTCATTCACCAGACATTTTTTGTTTTAATCCATACCTCATTACAACACATAGTTTAGAGGAGACAACGGTGATTTTAGGGACGAAAGTGAAGATGAAGACTCGTGGAATTTATCTATCTATTTATACATTTCAAAATGTTTTCATTGTATCTGGTTCAGACAGTTATGTTATTTTGGAACATTGTACTATAGAGGCTTTATGTAGACATGTTGTAATATTTAACATGTTACGTTTCTGAAATGGTTTTCTTTATGAAATGGATACTTGTTTTTTATATTGTATTTTATCCATTCCACTGCGAGACTCTAAAAGTATAGACAGATAGCTATGTGTACATCTTATTGTTTAAATTTTATCTACCAACAGCCAGCCTTGGAATATTTCTGTGATTTAGGGCTATTTCGGGGCAGGTTGTTACATGCTAGCTTGGAAGTGGCGTTCCTTGAGTGGAATCAGTTGGATCGCTGGCTATGATTTTAGACCTAGATATGAACTAGAACCGGACGTGTTGGCTAGCCTGATGACTGGTTGAGAGGATTGGTACTAGTTAGAGGCGATATGCTAAACTAGTAAAGATTTTGACAAAGAAAGAGGAAGGAGAAGAGTTTAAGGAAATGAAGTAATATGGGATCGACCGTGATGATTGGCTCTGTAAAGACGGATGATTATTTGTTCTTGATGTCGATAGGTTAAGGAATGAGCTGCTACAAGAGTGCCATCATTCGTGATTGACTATACATCCTACTAGCAATAAAATGTATTCCGATATATGGCATACATTTTATTGGGGAGGGATGAAGAAGGTCGTTGGGGCATTCATCTCGAAGTGCATGAACTGTCGGTTGGTAACTGTAGATAAAAAAAAGTCGAGTGGTTTGTTGCAACTGCTCGAGATTACCAAGTGGAAATGGAAACAAGTTTTGATGGACTACATCGATGAATTATTGAGGACTAGAGGAGGTTATGATAACATTTGGTTCATAGTCGATAGCTTGACGAAGAGTGCTAGATTTATACCTATCAAGTTTAGTAGGGCAACATCCAAATTTGCCAAATTTGCGATTTAATGGTGTGCCAAAGAGCATTGTGAGCGACTGAGACCCTTTGTTCACTAGTGAGTTTTAGAAGAGCTTACAAAAGGCATTGGGGGCAGAGATGCATCTTAGTGCAGCTTATCACCCATAAACTGATGAGAAGACCGAGAGGGTGAATCATATTCTGGGGGATCTCTTATGAGCTTCCATTCTTGATTTTGGTGGCTCAGGGGATGATCATTAAACTTAGTAGAATTCGCATACAACGAAAATTATCAATCTAGCATCGGCATGGTACCATTTGAGGTATTATATGGCTGACTATGTAATGCTCGTTTATGTTGGTGGGAAGCGGGCGAGAAACTGATACTTGACCAGATATGATTAGAGAGACTTTGAAGAAGATCAAGATCACTGAGCAATGAATGAAAGCTTCATAGGATAGATAGAAGAGCTACGTTGACATGAGAAGACGTGACTTAGAGTTCTCCATCGGCGATATAGTATTTGTCAAGATCTCTCCATTGAAGAATGTTGTTCGATTCGGTAATAAAAGAAACTTGACATCAATATTTGTTTGTCCTTTTCCAATACTTGAGAGGATTGGGAGTCTAGTGTATATACTCGACTTACCTCAAAGATGGTGAGCATGCAACACATGTTCCGCATATCTCACTTTGCATCATTTAGGCGTGATATTTGAGCCAAATTAGCTTGATGATATCGGGATGGAACCAAAAGCATCGAGACCTCATAGAACTATTTGTATCATTGGACATGATATGAAGCCGCTTAAGAGGAAGACAATAGAGATGGTGAAGGTTCAGTGGGGTGAAAACGAAGATGATTGTACTTGGGAAACCTCGGAGAGCATGAGGACTACTTATCCGGAGCTCTTTACTTTGTGAGACTGCTGTTTATCGCATTTTTTCACTTTCATTATCATATAGGATATTTTAGTATCATGGATGCTAGGGTAGGTATAGATATCATTTCTTTCTTTAGTGCGCATGTTTGATGTTTGTCATGTTTGCTCATGGATGTTAGGTATGCAAGGTAGCTATGCTTGATTTTACCTTGTTTGTGTTGGGATTTAGAAGGCGAAATTCCTAAGGAGGGGAAGGGTGTACCGATCCGTATTTTACGTACCAGAGGACCTTAAAATATTAATTTTAAATTCATATGAGGTCGTATGACTCTATAACTTTGGGAAATGCCTATTAGCGACATTTCATGTCTTTAGAATTTTTCGGATGATTTTACCTACGAAAACTTTAATTGCTATAACTTTTGATAGAAGTCGAACTAGCATTCAAGACTACTTCCATTGGAAAGGTATGATTGTTTCCCTTTCCGTAAAGTAGTCATAATAGCGATTTTGACTTTCTGGCTAGGAGATATGGCTGTTTGAAGATTGATAGTTTTTGGAGTAGCTTAGTTGGTAATTATTGAATTTAGGGGCAAGCCTGCATTTTAGGTTTGGAGACTATATCTAGCTAAACCGTCACCCCCAAATCACTTTTACCTCTTTCCAAATAGATCTAAGCCTCTGTTAACCCATTTCCCACTCCAAAACCTTCTCTTTTATCCTCCAAATCAAGTCTAAATCATAAATTAAGGTAGATAACAAAGGGATTCATTAGAGATCTTCAAATATACATTTTTTGGTGGAAAAATCAGGTTTTTGTTGTTGATTTTCAGATTTTCCATGACTTGCATGTGTTTGTGAGTGATTTTATCATCTCTCGCCTAATTTTATATGTATACATAGGTTTTAACATATTTTAAACAATTTTTACAGTCAAAATTAAGTTTTAGTGCTGTTTTAAGGTGAAACTTGAAGTAAAAATGAATTTAAAATGTTTTAAAGTGTTATAATCATGTTAATTTGATGTATGATTGCTTTAACGTGTGTTAGGCAATGTTAAAGATATATTATAGGTCGATTTGCCATGAATTATTGTATGCTTGCATGTTAGAATGTTGTTTGGCGCATATGTGATGTTTGCTTGTATGCTTGTGTGGTTGAAATGCTTATCGGAGCGACTTAGAGGTTGGAACCATAAAGCCAGACATCGATGGACATGCCCGAAGAGGTTAGGAGTTGTATCAATGCATACGAAAGGCATACATGTCAAAGAATTGAGTGTAGCGGTGGAATCTACATGAAATTTGGATTTAGAGATCCGATACTTGGTTTAAGGGGATTCTGGTCGATGCTAGGCATGGCTCGAAGTGAGGCATGGTTTGGATCAGAACCGGAGAAGAATTTCTATTCAAGGGCATTAGCTCGGGTTTGATTTGGGTTCAGATGTGGTTTTTCTTAGAGCTGGACAAGAATTTCTGTTTAGAGGGTTGGCTCGGGTTTGGTGGTGGTTTGGCAGCCAGATAAGGATTTCTATTCGAGGAAGGTGCTTCAAGCTCAACTCAGGGAAATGGAGTGGCTACTTCTGGCCAGCTCTAGGGAAAACCTGAATAGTGTTGAGAAGTTGAGAGATTTTCATTATGGCGTAGCGATACTTTGATGATTTTTTTGTGTCGTGTTCCAAGGCCCTTAGGGGTGATGTGGGATGAAGTTGGCAACTCAAACAACTCAGGACGATCGTGGATTTCATGTGACAAGTAAGGGAGCATTGGCATAGAGCTTCGACTTGAGACATCGACAACCATGGCGATGACTTCAGAATTCAATATGATGGCTCTATGACTTGAGATGGGGGTCTAGAGGTGTTTCAAAGATGATGACTTAATGATGGGAGTCGTGATGGTAATCCACAAGGGCATTCAACAATGAGGGCTTATGAATGAGATTTGCGACTATGTCCTATTGTGGAAATAGCCATGATGGAATAACGATCGAGTTCCATTATACAGATGCGTGCAAAGGGATTGTTGATAACTTGGAGGCTTCTAATTTTCTTGTACATAAGAGGTATGTTGGGATGCTCACTTGGATTTGCCCCTGTGTCCATATCCTACGATAGTAGATTACCTTAGGCTTTGCGATTGTGAGCCTGGTTCATAGCCTTTCGGAGTGGCATAGATTTGAGCACCAATGAAGCCGGGATTTCGATTGGGTCCATGTTTTGTGATTGTGCCATACGAGTTATCCTATGTCTAATGCACACGAGTGATAGTGAGGATTGTTTGATGGATGCTATGTTTGCCATGGTTGTTTATTATTTTAGGGTGTCACACGACGTAGGTATTTTCTATAGCATACATAGACACTGGACATTGTACTTCGACTGTAGTACACTTATGTGGCTATGATAGTAGATTAGCAAATATCAATTTTTTTACGTCCTAACTTTTTTGATGCAAGGACATGTCAGATATGGTTCTCATACCCTGTGTCCCTATTTACGTATACGACTTTTGTAGTATTTTTGAGATGATGTATCATTCACACCAAACTATTGTTCGTCCCAAGGTTTTATGCTTTGCTTCTTATTATCTTGGCTACTCTTAAATGTGTAAATTAGGGATAACCGGTCTAGATAGCGCATGGAACTATAAGGAGTACGAGCATGAGGCTATGCTTTCATATTTCTATACTTTGGAGCTTATTATCGCTTATATTTCGTTGTGCAGTACTGTGGAGCTATATCGGTACTTGTATTTTGTGAGACAGTTATAGAGTTTATTTTGAAGACTTAGGATGTATAAACTCTTTATTTTAGTTTGTGTATAGTTTGTAAACCTAATGCACTTTGATGTTCTTATTTATGGTTCATTCGATTATATCACCGTCTTACCCGTTTTACATCTATGTTATTATATTATATTTTGTCTGTGCACTATGAGATGTTCTAAAGGTTCTGTATTTGGATTTTTCTCTACTTTACATTCTTAGCTACCATCCTGCATTAACCGGGTACCTCCATAGTGCATCATACATGTATATTGTGTATTAGAGGTATATGACGATTGTCACAGCCGACCTGAGGCGATGGAAAATTGACGTTTCATTAAGGAGGAGGTAGCCATCGACAGGGCTAGCATCTAATGTAAGCGAATAGTGCTTTGCAGAGGTCGACGATGTGTTCGTGGGGGCGGTGATGATGAGATGCTGATCACGATCGGAATGATGGTTGCGACTTGGTGTCTCTACAAGAGTAGACACACACGCAGATATTTATGTAACGACCCGATATTTTCAACCATTCGCATCCATTATAAGTGTATAGGTAGACACTCATGTCGGAATTGAATTGCTCAAAATACCGCATTGTAAATAAAAATTTGGCAAATATCAGAATATACAGTAAATAAAAATCACAGATCACAAACACAGAGTAATAAATGCAGCGGAAGTAAAGAAATAGTAGTTCATGAAGCTACTATATAAATACATCAGAGTCAAACAAGATACAACAGAGATAACAAGATACAACGGAGGTGTCAACATGATAACCAGGTATGAATCGTAATACATCACCGGAACCAACTGGATAACTGGAATCAACTGGATAACCGAAAGTGAAATAGATAGCTGGATCTTCAAGCAAAGCTTCCAACTTCGAAGGTGAGTCTCAAATGCTGTATCACTCAGTCTGACCCGAGCGTGAAGAAACACAAAACACTCGAGTCAGGAAATACATACTTATACAATGTAAACCAACTCAAGTGAACTGTAATATAAGGTACAAGTAACTTAAAGGATGCTTGGGACTGCCCATCCTCTAAGGATCCGTTAAACTATTTACTATGTAGTAATATCTCGCTATTATAATAATGTCTATAGTAAAATAAACTTACTTTTTCATAGCATTAAGGGGTTATCCATATAGCCCTTAACACATAATAGTCCCAGTAGTCCATCCAATATCATAGTCCCTCCTGATCGGGAAGCCACCAGAGGATATCACACGGGCTACGGGAGAAAACCAAACTCGTACAAGGCGCGATAGGGTAGGTGACACGGCACAACTAGGCAATGCCAGGGTAGATATACCAATTGCTATCCGGGCTGGTGGAAACGCGCAGCGCGCAACTACCGTCCACCTCGAAACAAACTCCCCTAAAATCAAAAGTAAAGGTGGCCACCGAATCAATCCAAAGTCAAAACATACTATCGAAGAGGAATGTCCAATCAGAGGAATGACCTCATTGGCCCGAGAATCGCTCCTGTTTTAGCCACCTTATGCCAACTCACGGGAGTCGGGTCCACGTATTTACCTCAAAGGAAACGCCGTCCTACTTCCTTCTGGAATCTCCACCGCGTATACAGTTGTTAAAGTGGTTTTCGGTATTGGCCGGCTATAATCCAGGCCTCTTTAACAACCAATCGTTATTATAACCCGTAGTTATAACTTTAAAACAATATTATATACTTCAAAATAAAATATCATTTCAACCTAAATCTTTATCAAAATAAAAATTAAATCATTTCCAAACCATTTCAATATATCATCATACCATATCTTTCAATTCAAATATGTACCGAAATAAATATCAAGTCATTTCTAACCATTTCAATATATTAAATTATCATATCCTTTCAAAACTTCCTTTCAAATCATTTTAATATATCAAAATATCATAACCTTTCAAAGCTTCATTTCCAAAATATCATATCTTTCAGAACTTCTTTTCAAATCATTTTAATATCAAAATATCATATCTTTCAAAACTCCATTTTTCAAATCATTTAATATCAAAATATCATATCTTTCAAAACTTCGTTTCAAATCATTTTAATATATCAAAATATCATATCTTTTCGAAACCACATTTCAATCATTTTAATATATCAAAATATCATATCTTTCGAAACCACATTTCAATCATTTTAATATATCAAAATATCATATCTTTCGAAACCACATTTCAATCATTTTAATATATCAAATAGTTATATTTCAAAACAAATTACTTCATTATTAAATCATAAAAATGAAGTTATTATATTTAATAATTAAATTATTAAATGCCAAAAGTTTAAACTTTTCAATGTTCATTTATGCACTTAAATTTATTAAAACAATGAAAATTCCAGTTTCGCAGCATTTAGAAAATGCTACAGAAAGTTACATTCAAAAAAAACAATTAAATTTAACAAAAGACAGTATTAAAAATGCTGTAAATTAACTTCAAATATTCAATAGAATTTCACAAACACTTATATTTTTATTTAAATCATTTTTAACATATAAAATCATACATTTTCACATTTATAAGCATCATTTAATTTTCCTTAAATTCATGATTTTATAAAGTTAAGTTTCATTCCAAAAATCAATATTTATTAATAATTCACTTATTAAATTTCAACATTCAAATTTAGATTCATTACATTAAATTTCAACTTAACACTTAAGTTTAAAATTTCAAATATAACTTAATTCCATTTTATTAAACTTAACTTAAAATTTCACTTTTAAACCAAATTCATAAATTCCAATTTAAGTTATATTTTCAAATTCAACTCAATATTCACTCATTAACATTTTAACTTTATTAAAAAAATCATTAATATGTTATACAAATCATTATAAATTAATTTAAAATTCAAAATATCATAAATTTATCATATTTTCAAAGTTAATTTAAATTCCATTAAAAATTAAATCAAAATTTCCAAAATAACTTACATTCAGATTTTCTAACTTTTCCATAATTTATTTAACTTATAGATTTCTAGAAAATCAATAATACTTTACAAAAATCATATTTTTATTTAATTTTAAATCAAAATATTATAATAATTAAATTTCTAGAATATTTTAAAATTTTTAGAAAACATATTTTAACTACGGGCTTGTATATAATTTTCTACGCTAGGTAAAGTGATACGGGTAATATATCATTTCAACCCGTAATTTACAAAGAAAATCCGGGTTTTATCATTTCAAACCCGCAGTCCCAAGTAAATAAAATAAGTTGAAAATCGTTCAGGCCTATCATTTCAGCCCATAACGATTTTCCCCTATTCTAAAGTCCGTTCGGGTATGTATCATTTCAACTCATAGTGATTCTAATCTAAAGGGAACTTGCAGTGTGATAAACTGATAAAAATAGCAGAACAACATAATATAACAGTAATAGATGTTATAACAATTGTTTAAGCATGGGTGAACATCATAAAATCATAATATAGCAGGTGTAACATGATAATGCATTTTACAGATTCAAAAGGGGTCAATTTACTAGTTATATATGTACATATTGTCTGGTGAGAATAACTCACATGTTCAAAGCTGGAGATTGCTGCCAAAGCACACATACCGACACTACGAAGGCACGACAACACGGATACGACAAGAGAGTGGAGAGCCAAAGCTAATAGCCTTGTTCAAACATTTGCACAAAATAATACAAATATATGTAAGTTTCAACACGATTTAAACATCAAATAACATTAGAATTCAAAGCCCAAAACAACATCGAATGAATTGCACTTGTTCTCAACTTCACATACTTCAGTTATGAACTGAAATAGCATAGCCAAGGCATGAATTTAGGTCTAGTTTGGGTCCCTATAGGGTCGGCCTACACATGGGTTTGAATGGTGAGTGGGAGTTACAAGTAGAGAAGGCAATGGAATACAGATGGTTCTAAGGCAAATGGTGGCTTTTGTTGCACCATAGGGTTCGACCCTCAAGCTATAGGGGCATGGCCAGGTGTCCAGATGGTGATGATTGATGTGGCTAACGGTGGTCGTCAGATCTGGGCTGGTGGTGGGGTGGAAGTGGCGGCTAAAGGAAGGTGAAGGTGGTGCTAGCAAACTAGGCTCGGTTTGTGTGAATAGGTGATGTATTTGTGGATTTTGGTGATGATCTTCACCTTGGATTGGCTCGGCCTGAAATGGAGAGGTAGTAGGATGGGTAATGGTTAGAGGAAGGGAGTGGTGGAGGTCAGGTCAGAGCTGGAGGAGGAGGAGCCAATCAAATCTAGATGAGAACAAGTGCAAAAATCAATGTAAACAAGCAAGAAGAAGAATAAGAAAAGTTGAAAAATCATTACCCAAACTCTTCTCAATAGCCGTGGCTGAATTTTTTTTGTTTCAGAAATGAAAATGAATGTATGTGAATAGGAAATAGAGTATGTAGCTGAAAGATGTGGCTAATAAATAAAAAAACCGCCAAAGTGTAAATGAAGAAACGGTAAAAGAAACGACTTAGGAGGTGAAACGACTTTACGTTTCAAAAGCTTTTAAAACCTTTTAAATTTCCTTAATTTATTCATATAAGTTTACATTACTGAAATTAGTAATAATTCCAGTCAAAATTTTGAGAATATAACCAAATATAATATATATATATAAATATTTATTAATTATATTAGGTTAAAATAAGAAAATAGCACAAATTTGCAAACTAGTCCAGAAAAATGGAAAATAAACAGAACGAGCTTTGGAAAATTTATATGGAATTGTAAAAATATTTATAACATAATAAATATAAAATAAAATGAATTCACAAATAAATATATAAATTTTAAATTTAAATATAATTTAAATAAAGAAAATAGCAGAAAAATGGAAACTAGGCTTTAAAATTTGGAAATAGATTCAATAAGCTTTGGAAAAATTCAAAAATCACTTTAAAAACATTTAAAAGACATAATATACCTAAAATAACATATTAAAACATATAAAAAAATATTCAATTTAAAGAAAATAGAAAAAGATTTAAAGAAATTGCTTAAAAAATCCAAAACAGTGTCCAGAAATTACAAATAAATCACCATTGACTTTGAAAAATTGTTTATTTCATTTTTAAATTATTATAATACAAAATTATAAATACAATAACATATTAAAATAAATATGACAAAGAATTTTTTTTATAATTTATAATAGACAAAATTGTTAAATAAATCAAATTACACTCAAAATTGAAATGTACATAACTTTTACAGTTTAACTCCGTTTTCAACGAAACGAAAAGCAGTGTTCAAGTTATTACATCTATTTTCATAATAAAAGATAAAATTTAATATTTTAAATAATTTAAATTTGAAGTTTAAAAGTCACAGTTTGAACAACTTGACCAGAAATCCACTTTACAGTAAAATATTCAAATTATACTGGTTTGAACTATAAATCATTTAATAATCATCATTTATATTTAAAAATGAAATGTTTGAAAAATTTAAAATAATTTAAAAATAAAAGAAAGTCCAATTTAAATAATATACAAAAATATAGGGTTGTTACAGTTTATGTGTGTGATTGGGAGGATGCTGCGATGTTGCTAGCAGTGCATGGTGGTGGAAAGTGGTTAATTGGTAATGAAGAAGGGGCACAGGCTGTAAGTCTTCATTCAACAATTGGGTGAGTTTGTAACTCACAACTATGTTTATATTCTTTAAAGGTCATGTGTGTGTGTGTTTATTTAGTCCGATATTTGAATGCATAACTTGGTTGTTGTTTGGATGTTGGCCGATTATGTTGATTGAAATTGTCAAATCGAATACGGAACTCTATTCGACTGTGAATCGAATATGTATGCATATATATATATATATATATATATATATATATATATATATATATCAATATGTGTAAATTAAAGAAGACCAGAGCTAGATGAAACTCGACTTGGGTCACACGATAAATTCATAATGTCGATTGGTTAATGAAAATTTAACTCCTTAATTTATATTTATATATTTATTTATTTCTTGTTTAAAAAGATGTCTGAAAATTTTTGAGAAATTATGTGAGGATTTTAAAATTTTATTAGAAGTATTTTATAAATATTTTACTAAAATTTATTCAATTGGCTATTTTATGTTTTCAAATGTAATTCGAATTATAAATATTAATATAGTTTTGTTTTATGATAAAACTCTTTTAAAGTCGAAATTATAATATATTATAAGTTTGAAATAGTTTTGAAGGGGGAATATAATATAATTTGTGATAACCCGAATTTTGAACATCTGGTAATTGGAAATTTGATTTAATTTAATATAAAACTTTTCAAAGCTATTTAAAAATTAATTATATAGTTTTAAAATATTTTAAGTAAGTGTTTAATTGTTTAAAATATATCTTAGCTTTAGTTTAAATTTAAATAAGATTAACATAAAAGATTTGTTTTATTTTCTTTTTAAATATTGCTTGAAAATATATATATATATATATAAAAGTTAAAGATACAATTAACATATGAAATATTAATTCATTTAAGTAACAGAAATAATTGATAATCTCTTTTATAAATTATTTAAAATTTGTAAATTGTTATTTTAAATAATAATAATATATTGTCTTTTTATATATAAATATAAATAGATTTTTTGGAAATTGGAATTGTTTTTTTCAAGTTAATGTATTGTTATATATGTATATTTATAAATAGACTTTAATTTGGATTTTCAAATTTAATTTGAATTTGAATTTAAAATTGAATTTCAAAAGTTGGATATCTTAAAATGTTTTAGATTAAAAATTTTGCGTATAAGCTTTTATTACTGTAATGACCCGCCATCCGTCTCCATAGAATGACACATCATTAATAAGAAAGAAAGGGATAGAAAAGAGAAAGGAAAAGAAGAGAAGAAAGAAACAATATCAGAATCTAAACAGCGGAACGGATAAATTATATTAATAACATAAATATTATATAGTTTACAACCATCATCAGAGTTACATAGATAATACAACACATACTAGACAGTTATAAACACCTGTCTATTTATACAACTCAATACAGTACACAAGAACAATTCAGAGAAATCTACACGGCGGAAAACTATATCTACACGCAGAAGCCTCCTGCTCCATTGCTCCTCCACAATTCGTCAAAGCTAACCTGAATCCCTTGGCAACTCGTAAAAATTTGAGTACCCAAGAGTTTAAGAAAAACAGAATAAACTCCGGGTCAGACATGGGTCTGGTGTGAGTAACAGGTTAAGGTTGCTTAACTTTCAAAAACCTTTTGAAAAGAAAGGTATCACGTAAGACTTCCCACACATAAACATGGAAAAGTTTTTACCTTACGCGAACCAAAACAATTGATAGGAAATCCAGTGGTATTATAATAGGTCTAGGGTTTTCAAATAAATAAGAAATACCCGAAATTGTTACATTCATTAAATTCCAGCTACTAGCCACAAAAGTGGGTAATACAATCAAAAATGTTGGCACTTATTGGATTTTGGATTCCATACAATGGCAGGGCTACTGGGGTACCGCCCGTCACAGTATGTGGCCTAGATCACCGTATCGAGGAGTACGCCCGCTCCCCTGCAACATAAGGCTGGAACCATTCCTTACTGAACAATTCCGAACAAGACAACCCCGACAGTTGGATCTCAACAACCGTCCACACAGCCGAAATAAAGGGACCTCTAGACAGGGGTAAATCTCACTCTCAAGTGGGGGCTATCCAGGAAGCCTTGCTGCACCTCCCCTGTTTTAGCCATTCCCGGTTGATGAGGCTTGAGGCTACGATTACCTTTAGTGAACACATCACTTAGAATGCTCATCGTCCACCTGATGATGTTTTGAAAGCATTCAATCCATACAAGTTCGTTTCGGGTTCGAACGAAACCGAAGGCATTATATCGTTACACTCATTTTGGAATCACCCTCAGAGTTAACGACGATAACCCTTGCACTCTAAATCACCATCTCGAACATGTAAATACTATTTCCATCAAACTCATCACGGAATCACCCTCAGAGTTATACTGACAAATAGTTCTTACACCTCGAGTCTTCACTCTTCACAAGAGATTTCACGACCTATCGTTAATTTGGATCGATGTGGTTTTCGGATATCCAAATATGGAAACCCGATCCCGGTCTCGTCGAAATCCAAAGCGTGTCTTTTAGGTCCAAGTTGTTTTAAAGTTTAAAACAATTCAATTATCTACATACACACATATAGATAACTCACAAATCACAATTGATAATCAATATTATCAAATAAACGGATGATCCATATCATAATAGGTAATCCATATTCGGATACTCAAATTTTTATGAGTAGCCAAGTGATTAGGTTGGAAGTAGCAAATGTTTGGAAGCTGGAGCTGGAGTCTAGGCATACTTATCTATCTCTATTCGCTGTAGTGACTTTTGATGTTGTATTTTGGGTTGTGTGTATTGGCAAACTCTTATGAATGTCAGATGTAATGGAGTAGTATTATTTTGTGTACTCTGATATGTAAAACTTATCTAATGGATATGCGTAATATTATATTTTGATCGTTTCCACTGTGAGATTCTGATGTTTGTTGTTCTTTTCTTTCTATCTTTTCTATTTCTATCTCTTTCTTTTCTTATTGATGATACGTCTTTCTGGGTATTGAAAGATGGGTCGTCACATTTTTACATATATATATATATATATATAATTAGTTTTATCTTCTTTAAAGTAATATATATATATATAGGTATTTATAAATTAATAAATTAAGTATAAAGCTTTTTATTTACATTTAAACTAAATAAAATCTCTTAAATAATAAATGTTAATACATTATATGGTATTAGTGACAAGTGTTAGTAAATAAACTAATATAATGACAAATGTTAGCCAGATTTTAACAAGTGTCATATTATTTTGATTTTTCTTTTTAAATAAATCACATTTTCAGCCTATATAAAAACATGCTTTCTCCTCTTCATTTTATTTCTTTCCATTTTTTTGTAAAGCTAAGAAGAAAACTCGAAACCCTTTCTCTAAATAAATCTGCAATCTACACTTTTCAAACCAGAAAATTATCTAGAATGAAAACCTAAAAAAACATTTCCAACCTCAAACCCTGTAACAAATTTTCAAAAGCCTGTAAGCCAAAATTCATCTCTGTTATAAATTCAAATCGTCTCAAGTAAAAGCCTATGACAAATTATCAAGCAAGCAAAACTAAAATCAAGGCAGGATCACTTCAGTTAGCAAGTTAAACATCCAGTTTTCAAATCAAAGAAGTATCTTACTTCAACAATTCAAGTTTTAAAAGCAAAAGCATATTCCGGTTTAAAGTTTTCAAAACTGTTTCAAAAAGGAAGGCTCTGTTCATTTTATCTACTGAGTAACATTTTTTTAAAAGGAAAGTTTAAGTATTTGAATAATTCCGGTTGCATGTTAAGTTCTGGAATGAAAGATGGTTGCATGTGATTATCTATAGGTAGTTTTGCATATATGTATGAATGTAGGAATGTGTGTGCAAGACTGTTTTCACCTGAGACATCTGTTTCCAGTTCAAGCTCAAGTTTTGATCAAAAATCATTTTCTCTTGAGCTGATTGCTGTTAGGATCTAGGATTTAAATTAAAATTGTTGTCTCATCATAAATCTAAAGTTTAAAAACTAAATAAAGTTAAATTGGATTTGAATTACTCTGGAAAACTAATAAGAGCAGAGCAAAATTTAGAATAAGTGAAATTTCAAATATACAAATATATTGTTTCGGGCTTATAATCTGAAACCGTACTCCAAATCATGATTTTTGGAAGTGAAGCCATAATTTATAGTTTGGGTTTGTATGAGCATTTTGGGTTTGATCCGATATTGGGTTTTGGGTGGTCACTGGTGATCCGGTTGATCTGGAAATTTATGGTCCTCTCTGGTGATAGAGGAGTGATTGGAGATGTGGGGAAAAATGTCTGATGAGGGTGCATTTCACTGTGGCGGCGGCGGCGATTGATTTTTGTCCATAAACCTAGTTTTGACTAGTTCGGGGTTTTTGTTCATCACGGCAACCCTGGATGATCGAGTTTAACAGAACTCAGGGAGATGATAGCATGGTGGTTGTAGAAGTCGTGGCCGGAATTGCTGACGCTCCGGTGATCGGAGGATTGAGATCGATGATGTTCCAGGCTTTACTTTTTTAGTTCCAGGCTTGGGTTTGTATACTCGAATTTGATTTCGAATTTGTACTGATGATCTGAGGGTCAAAATAAGGTGCGGGGTTGAACATCGTCTTGTGAGGGTCATCAAGGATGGTCGGAGTGGCATGGTTCGCCGGTGTAGGTGCACGTGTGCACGAAGTATCGGGTAGTTGAAGTGGATTTGGGAAGTAGTTGTTCCTCGGGTTTGTCTCGTGTAGTTTGAAGGATTACTCGAAGTCTTGTGGTGTTTGACTTGAAGCCTTTGAGGTTGGGCTCGGGTCACTTGTTTGTTTCAGGTTTTAAACCTGACAAAATTTTAAATTATAAAATGAATTTAAAAATGTAAAGCAAGTTTTAAACAGAGTTTTGAATCAAATTTAAAGTATGGATTCAAATTGAATTTGTATCCTAATTTTAAAATAAATAAAGTTTAAGAAAATTTAATTGTTTTAACAACTTTAAATGTTAAAGTATATTTTATAAAATGATTTGAATTTAAATGATTTGGTTTTAAACTCTTATATAATTTTTTTTATAACGATAAGTGTTCTTTAACATTTGATTAAGAGGGTTTTTAAAATATTTTTAAATTTTATTAAAATCTAATTTGTATTTAATTTGAATCTTAATTTGAAATAGAATTTAAAAGCAAATTTGAAAGTAAAATGTTTTCAATGTATTTGTGAATGATAATTAAATCATAAATAAGAACAATGTTTTTATCTTAAAGTTAATAAAGACTTAATGATTTGTGATTCATTAAATTATTAAGGTAATTAAAGAATAATTAATTAATTTAATCAATTAATGATTTGGATTAATTAATTAAGTAATTAAGGGTTTAAATTAATCAATTAAAGTTTAAGATTAATTAATTAAGGAATAATTAATTTGTAATTAAGAATCATTAATTAGATAAGATTAGATTATTAATTAATGATTAGAAATTAATTAATCAAGTAATTAAAGGTTAATTAAGTTACAGTTAAACACTTAATTAATTAAATAATTAGAGATTAATTGGTTATTAAAGATTAATTAATTTGTAATTAATAATGATTAATCTAAGTTTAATTACTTAAGAGAAGTAATTATAGAATTGTTAATAGTTAATGAAGATCATCAACTAGGGATTATTAAGTAATTAATTAATGTGACTAATTTTTAATAATTAATTAAAGATAATCATTTGTGAAATTGTTTAAGTATAATTACTTAATGTATAATTACTTAGTGAAGTAATTAGTGATGGTAATTACACGATGTAATTAATTGAAGATTGAAAGCAGTTTTGGGTTTAATTACTTAGTGTAATTAATAAAGAAGGATAATTACTTAGTGAAAGTAATTGAGAATTAATTACTTGGTGTAATTAATTTAAGAATTAATTAAGTTATTCGAAGAATTAAGTGATGCAATTAATTAAGGGTAAATAATTACTAATTGTGATTAATCAAGGTTGATTAATGAATAAAGATTAATTATTAAATATGATTAATAATTAATTAAGAGGTAATTAAGGGATCATTAATATAATTAATGATGTAATTGAGGATTGATTAATTAAGGGTAATTAATCAACAATGAGTGATTATAAAGTAATTAATCAATTGTAATTAAATTGGGTTGTAATTAATTAATGTTAGGTTAGCAGGATTTAGGCAATCCAAGAAATTTAAAGAGGGTAATTAATCTGATTGGAGATTAATAAAATTAGTTATGAATTAATCAGTCTTGCTTATGGATGATTGGGTGTTATTAGGTGACTTGGATTATGTGATAACTTTGATATGGAATTGTGATGTACTGTGAAATGCTTTGACGAGTTGAACTGTGATATTGTGAATTGTCTATCGATATTTGATTTGCTGTGTGACTATGATACCTGGAATTATAATTGGTTAGTATCCATTTAAATTGTGATTAAAGATAATATTGAACCTAAAGAGACCAGAGTCGGGTATCAGCAAATACCCGAAACCACTTCGATTAGTAATTTACATTAATCCTTTATTGTTTGGTTAGAAGTAAACAAGCTGGAATGGAATAGATTAAGTAACATGGACATTTAACCTGTGAACATTTGTGTGGGATAAATGTTTGACTATTAAGTAATAACTCGTAAAAGGTACGAGTTACCCTGGTAATTCACTTAAGTTTGGTATTTCATATTTTTTGGGTTGACTCACGCTGGTTTCCAGCCTGACCCGGGTGTTACTTTGATATAACGCTCGGGTCAGACCGAGTATTACAAATTTTCAGGTAAGGACGTTCTAGAGCTCAGGAGATGAGCTAGATGGTACGAACGTATGGAGTGTTTCCGCTATGATATATTGTTGTATATTTGAGACATGTTGATTGTATCTATCTAGTGTTTGTATATATGTTGTAACTCTAATGTATTAAAGTGTAATTTGACAAGTATAGTTTTCCTTTGTATAACTGTTATTACTTGTTATTATATTTTATCCGCTGCGAATGTGAGATGTTGGTGTTTCTGTTCTTCTTTTTCTTCTATCTCTTTCTACTTTTCCCTAACTATCTATAATTTTAGGAATCGAAAATTCTGGATCGTTACATTTGGTATCAGAGCAGAAGGTTAAGCGAGAACTTTAGCTCTGGTGGGGGATACTCATTAAGGATAGGGTCAATGGTACCCTAGAATGAGTTGAGTGTGTGTGTGTGTGTGTGTGTGTGTGTGTATGAAAGCGTACTTGTTATTTGCTTACATAATTTTTTTAAATGGTTTTAGAAATGATTTTTATATAAGTTTATCTTTTGATATATATAAAGAAGTTGGTTGTTGATTATTGGAATTAAATGATAATAAGAATTAAGTGGTAATAGTAATACAATCAAATTGAAATTAAGTGAAGATAAGTTTGAAGTAGATCCAAACTGGAATAAAATCCTGAATTTGAAGAAGTAAGAATAAGATAAAAATGAATTGGTATCCAGATATGATGATCCTGGGTATTATCATAAATAATTATTGTATTTAATAATGATATATTTGTTAATAAGTAAGCTAAATGAAGTAAACTTTTAAGATAAGTATAACTTATAGATTGAAGTAGGTTTTAAATTGTGAGGTTTTAAAACCTAAAGTCTAGAAACATTTGAATTGTTTCAAAATGTTGAAAGAAAAGAATAAATAATATTATTCAGACTATTTTTGAATGTAATCTTATTTTAAAATAAAAAGTTGTTTGAAAACTTTAAAGAAATCTGTGTTGAATTTAAACCAAAGGTGGTTTAAATTTTAAGATTTGGCTTGGTAGGCCAAGAAGTAAATACATATATATGTGTGAATATATAATATCATCGATAATTTGGAATAAATTCTGAAGTAATGAGTTTTGATTTTCCCTGAACTGTGATGTAAAAACCCAAGATAAAATAAGTTTTTAAACTTTTAAATGATAAGAATTTGAGATTTGAAATGGAGAATTAAAATTTTAAGTGGGATTAACGGGATTAAATTTAATTTAACGTAGAAGAAGTTAAATAAGTTTGAATGATCAACCTGATTTGGAAATGAAATTAAGATTTAATTTGGGAAGTTAAATGGTAGATTTGTATTGGGAGTTTGTGTGATCTCAAAATGGGTTTGAGATCTGAAAATTTAAAATGGATGGATATTTAAAATAAATTGGATGATATCATCCTCTTATTATTAATCTTTAAACTGTGAATTGGATTTGTTTAAATGAATGAAGAAATGAAGTGTGATAATATATCCATTATTGAGATAAAAGGGAAATTAAACTTTAATTTGAAATTAAGGATATGTAATTACTTTGAACTGAAGATTTGAATGTTAAGAATTGAATTTGTAAATAAAAATTGTTTTAAACTCTTACTTGAACCTTGTAATGAGTTAAGTAAAGATAATTTAAGATGGAATTTCGAAATTTGGGCTCAGAATTAAATTATTTAAAGACTTTAAATAAAGGTTAATTTGGTTTAAGAGGTTAAACCAACGTTTAAAATTTAACTCGAATTTATATGATTCGAGATGATTTAAAGTGAGATTGAATTTGAAATTAGTTCAAATTGAAATTTGATTTAAATAATTCGGGTTTGTGATTAAAGTTGAATAGTTTTAAATTCAAATGGAATTTGATTTGAATTTGGAAAGAATCAAGGATAATTCAACTTGATTTGGGATTAAATTCAAACTGGAGTTGAAATGAATTGAAAATTGAAATTGGTTCAATTTGAAATTTATTTGAATTAATTGAAATCATGATGGAAGATGGATAAGTTTAAAAATTCAAGTGGAAATTTGAATTGGATAATTTGAAATGAAATTGAAGTTGAATGAGTTCAAATTCAAATAGGAAGTTAATTTGAATTCGAGATGAAAATGGAAGTTAACTTAATTTGAATTGAAATTGAAAGTTAATTGAAAATTGGCAATTGATTGTAATTGGGATCAATTCCAATTGGAATTAAGTCAACTTAAATGGAAGTGGAAATTTAAATTGAATTGATTGGAAATGGAGGTTGGGAATTGAACAGTTTGACTCCAGACTATTTTCAAAATAAATTGTTTTAGTACAAATCTAGTTTTTTCCAAGCTATTTATTATATATAAAACCTTTCTTATTAAACCCAAAACTATCTTGTACTTATTTTATAACTAGTTTTGGAATTATTTAACTATTTTGCAACTATTTTATAAACTAATTACTATTTTAAATCTATTTTGCGATTATTTAAAATTTCTATAACTATTTGACTATTTTCCAACTATTTTACGATTACTTAACTATTTTACAGCTATTTTACAAACTAATAATTGTTTTTCAACTACTTATCTATTTTTAAATTCTTCAAGCTATATTCAAAATTTAAGCCGGTTGGAGTGCAAACTGTTTATGATTAAATACCCAATTGAGATAAGAATTGAGGTGATAATAAAATGGGATTGAAGCAATTGTGAATAAATGTATAGAAATCATAATTGAATGTGAATAGAAAAGATAATTGATTTGGTTAATAATCAATAAAGATAAATACGTAGGATGTACGTATATTATTCTATCTGCATAGTGATTTGATCCAGATTCGAGTATAGAATTTCGAGATAGTTATATCGATCCGAGTTGGGATTTTTTCACTCGATTTTCGACGGCGAACCTGGATGTGGATTGTTGATTGGTTTTGGATATTCTCTATCATAGTTATGGGTATGCAAGGAGAATGATGGTTTCTGATCAAGAAACCAGATCCGAGTCCGCACTAGAAAGTCGGATGGACGATACTAGTTCGGAAGTGAAAGTGTGTGATCGAGTGAGCGGTCAGATTGATATAACGAATGGATGATATGTGTACATCGTACGGATTTGAATGAAATTGATATCGAAATTTGTGGATAAAAACTGTAAAATGATTTTGACATGAAAAGTATATTTTGTGAAATATATGATGGAATAAAGTGGAAATTGGATATTTCTACAGTAGAAATTTACTCTATGGAAGTAAGTAATTTGGTAAGTGACTTTATAGAGTAATCAAATTTGAATATTTGATTTGGCATAAACAAAGTTATGTATCTTTGTTATATATATGATAAACTCCCCTTGTAGAATCTATAGCCAGAAGAAAAGGGTTTTGAAAATATTTGAAGTATAAAAGGGGTTTTATGCAAGTTTGAAATGATCCAAAGATTTTTCAAGGTTATATATATATATAAAGGATCTTATGAGAATGATTTTGGAGGAAAGTTTTTTGGAACCTATGGATTTTGGAGGAAAGCCTAGTTTGAGAATTATCGATTTTGAGAAAAAGAGATTTATATGGGATTCATACTAGGTGTATGATTTAGAAGATACTATATGTGTATAGTATAAAGTGCTTTGACAATGGCTCTAGAGAAAAAGGCGCTCCCTTGGATTGAACTTCTTAGGAGTACCATAGGTTGGTACTGCCTTGAGCCTCAAAGGGGGAGATTCTAAAGTTGATCCTGTGAGGAGTCCGGACAAACTAGTTCCTGAGGATTATTGGGTAGCGAAAGTCGAGGGCACTGATGCCTACAGGGGCATTTGGGTTATGCTGTGACAACAGTGTAACTCGATGTCGCTACAATCTACTGTGGACCATAGCGGAAATCATGTAGAGGTGAGTGTCAACGTCTACGCTTGATTTTGCCGGGAAGGCAACGTAACATCAGTAGACTACAATCTACGGTCAAGTGGAGTGGAGAAGTTTCATTCTTTTGGCAGTGAAATTCGAGGGCGCTGAGGCCTACAGTTATATGGGTTTTTCCCGTGACAACAACGTAACCCCGGTTGTAGCTGCGATCTGTAGCGGGTTCCATGGCGTAATCGAGGGGCGCGGAGTGCCTACAGTTATCTATGGATTTTGCGGGATGGCAACGTAACCATCGAGTTAACTGCGACCATGGATGTGGGTGATGATTTCCAGAGCATTCTCACTAAAGATATTTCCTCTATTTTCAAAAATGTTTTCTATATTTTCAATAAAATTATTTTCCAAGTATATTCACTGGGTGTTGAAAATGGGTCCGCTAAGTACTTAAAGATTTTCAGTCTTACGCCTGATCAATGTATGACCGAATTTCAGTGAGAACGAGGATGGACTTGTTGAAACATCAAGTTATAGAAAAAATATTTTTTTATAAAACTATTTTGGTAGTATTATATAGATTTTAAAAGAGGTTTAATAATAAAAATAGTTTATAGTAAAAAGTGATCAAAGAATAATTTTTTTGATATTAAGTATGGAATAAATAATGATTTCGATCCTTTTCGAGGACGAAAAGATTCAAAGGGGGAGGAATGTGATAACCCGGATTTTGAACATCTGGTAATTGGAAATTTGATTTAATTTAATATAAAACTTTTCAAAGCTATTTAAAAATTAATTATATAGTTTTAAAATATTTTAAGTAAGTGTTTAATTGTTTAAAATATATCTTAGCTTTAATTTAAATTTAAATAAGATTAACATAAAAGATTTATTTTATTTTCTTTTTAAATATTGCTTGAAAATATATATATAAAAGTTTAAGATACAATTAGCATATGAAACATTAATTCATTTAAGTAACAGAAATAATTTATAATCTCTTTTATAAATTATTTAAAATTGGTAAATTGTTATTTTAAATAATAATAATATATTGCCTTTTTATATATAAATATAAATAGATTTTTTAGAAATTGGAATTGTTATTTTCAAGTTAATGTATTGTTCTATATGTATATTTATAAATAGACTTTAATTTGGATTTTCAAATTTAATTTGAATTTGAATTTAAAATTGAATTTCAAAAGATAGATATCTTAAAATGTTTTAGATTTAAAATTTTGAGTATAAGCTTTTATTGTATATATAATTAGTTTTATCTTCTTTAAAGTAATATATATATATATATAGATATAAGTATTTATAAATTAATAAATTAAGTATAAAGCTTTTTATTTACATTTAAACTAAATAAAATCTCTTAAATAACAAATGTTAATACATTATGTGGTATTAGTGACAAGTGTTAGTAAATAAACTAATATAATGACAAATGTTAGCTAGATTTTAACAAGTGTCATATTATTTTGATTTTTCATTTTAAATAAATCACATTTTCAGCCTATATAAAAACATGCTTTCTCCTCTTCATTTTTTTTCTTTCCATTTTTTTTTCTAAAGCTAAGAAGAAAACTCGAAACCCTTTCTCTAAACAAATCTGCAATCTACACTTTTCAAATCAGAAAATTATCTAGAATCAAAACCTAAAAAAACATTTCCAAACTCAAACCCTATAACAAATTTTCAAAAGCCTGTAAGCCAAAATTCATCTCTGTTTTAAATTCAAATCTTCTCAAGTAAAAGCCTGTGACAAATTATCAAGCAAGCAAAACTAAAATCAAGGCAGGATCACTTCAGTTAGCAAGTTAAACATCCAATTTTCAAATCAAAGAAGTATCTTACTTCAACAACTCAAGTTTTAAAAGCAAAAGCATATTCTGTTTAAAGTTTTCAAAACTGTTTCAAAAGGGAAGGCTCTGTTAATTTTATCTGGCGAGTAACATTTTTTTAAAGGAAAGTTTAAGTATTTGAATAATTCTGGTTGCATGTTAAGTTCTGGAATGAAAGATGGTTGCATGTGATTATCTATAGGTAGTTCTGCATACATGTATGAATGTAGGAATGTATGTGCAAGACTATTTTCACCTGAGACATATATCTTTCCAGTTCAAGCTCAAGTTTTGATCAAAAATCATTTTCTCTTGAGCTGATTGCTGTTAGGATCTAGGATTTAGATTAAAATTGTTGTCTCATCATAAATTAAAGTTTAAAAATTAAATTAAGTTAAATTGGATTTGAATTACTCTGGAAAAATAATAAGAGTAGAGAAAAACTTAGAATAAGTGAAATTTCAAACATACAAATTTATTGTTTCAGGCTAATAATCTGAACCGTACCCTAAATCATGATTTTTGGAAGTGAAGCCATAATTTATAGTTTGGGTTTGTATGAGCATTTTGGGTTTGATCTGATATTGGGTATTGGGTGGTCATTGGTGATCCGATTGATCTGGAAATTTGTGGTTCTCTCTAGTGGTAGTGGAGTGATCAGAGATGTGGGGAAAAATATCTGATGAGGGTGCATTTCACTGTGGCGGCGGCGGCGATTGATTTTTGTCTGTAAACCAAGTTCTGACTAGGTCGGGGTTTTTTTTCATCACGACAACCCTGGATGATCGAGTTCAATAGAACTAAGGGAGATGATAGCATGGTGGTTGTCGAAGTCGTGGCCGGAATTACTTACGCTCCGATGATCGGAGGATTGAGATTGATGATGTTCCAAGCTTTACTTTTTTAGTTCCAGGCTTGGGTTTGTGTACTTCAATTTGATTTCGAGTTTGTACTGATGGTCTAAGGGTCGAAATAAGGTGCGGGGTTGAACGTCGTCTTGCGAGGGTCATCAAGGATGGTCGGAGTGGCATGGTTCGCTGGTGTAGGTGCACGTGTGCACGAAGTATGCGGTAGTTGAAGTGGGTTTGGGAAGTAGTTGTTCCTCGGCTTTTGTCTCGTGTAGTTTGAGGGATTACTCGAAGTCTTGTGGTGTTTGACTCGAAGCCTTTGAGGTTGGGCTCGGGTCACTTGGTTGTTTCAAGTTTTAAACCTGACAAAATTTTAAATTATAAAATAAATTTAAAAATGCAAAGCAAGTTTTAAACAAAGTTTTGAATCAAATTTCAGAGTATGGATTCAAATTGAATTTGTATCCTAGTTTTAAAATAAATAAAGTTTAAGAAAATTTAATTGTTTTAACAACTTTAAATGTTAAAGTATATTTTATAAAATGATTTGAATTTAAATGATTTGGTTTTAAACTCTTATATAATTTTTTTTATAAAGATAAGTGTTCTTTAACATTTGATTAAGAGGGTCTTGAAATTGTTTCTAAATTTTGTTAAAATCTAATTTGTATTTAATTTGAATCTTAATTTGAAATGGAATTTAAAAGCAAATTTGAAAGTAAATGTTTTCAATGTATTTGTAAATGATAATTAAATCATAAATAAGAATAATGTTTTTATCTTAAAGTTAATAAAGACTTAATGATTTGTGATTCATTAAATTATTAAGGTAATTAAAGAATAATTAATTAATTTAATCAATTAATGATTTGGATTAATTAATTAAGTAATTAAGGGATTAAATTAATTAATTAAATTTTAAGATTAATTAATTAAGGAATAATTAATTTGTAATTAAGATTCGTTAATTAGATAAGATTAGATTATTAATTAATGGTTAGAAATTAATTAATCAAGTAATTAAAGATTGATTAAGTTATAATTAAGCACTTAAATAATTAAATAATTAGAGATTAATTGATTATTAAAGATTAATTAATAATGATTAATCTAAGTTTAATTACTTAAGAGAAGTAATTATAGAATTGTTAATAGTTAATGAAGATTATTAACTAGGGATTATTAGGTAATTAATCAATATGATTAATTTTTATTAATTAATTATTTTAATTAATTAAAGATAATCATTTGTGAAATTGTTTAAGTATAATTACTTAATGTATAATTACTTAGTGAAGTAATTAGTGATGGTAATTACAGGATGTATTTAATTAAAGATTGAAAGTAGTTTTGGGTTTAATTACTTAATGTAATTAATAAAGAACCATAATTACTTAGTGAAAGTAATTAAGAATTAATTACTTAGTGTAATTAATTTAAGAATTAATTAATTAAGTTATTTGAAGAATTAAGTGATGTAATTAATTAAGGATAATTAATTACTAATTGTGATTAATCAAGGTTGATTAATGAATAAAGATTAATTATTAAATAGGATTAATAATTAATTAAGAAGTAGTTAAGGGATCATTAATATAATTAATGTAGTAATTAAGGATTGATTAATTAAGGGTAATTAATCAATAATAAGTTATTATAAAGTAATTAATTAATTGTAATTAAATTGGGTTGTAATTAATCAATGTTAGGTTAGTAGGATTTAGGTAATCCATGAAATTTAAGAGGGTAATTAATCTGATTGGAGATTAATAAAGTTAATTATGAATTAATCAAACTTGCTTATGGATGATTGGGTGTTATTAGGTGACATCGATTATGTGATAACTTTGATATGGGATTGTGATGTATTGTGAAATTCTTTGATGAGTTGAACTGTGATATTGTGAATTGTCTATCGATATTTGATTTGCTGTGTGACTATGATAACTGGAATTATAATTGGCTAGTATCCATTTAAACTGTAATTAAAGATAATATAGAACTTGAAGAGACTGGAGTCGGGTATCAGCAAATACCCGAAACCAATTCGATTAGTAATTACAGTAATCCTTTATAGTTTGGTTAGAAGTAAATAGGCTGGAATGGAATAGATTAAGTAACATGGACATTTAACCTATGAACTGTTGTGTGGGATAAATGTTTGACTATTAAGTAATAACTCGTAAAAGGTACGAGTTACCCTGGTAGTTCACTTAAGTTATAGCTTGGTATTTCATATTTCTTGGGTTTACTCACGTTGGTTTTCAGCCTGACCCGGGTGTTACTTTGATGTAATGCTCGGGTCAGACCGAGTATTATAGATTTTCAGGTAAGGACGTTCTAGAGCTCAGGAGATGAGCTGGATGGCAGGAACGTAAGGAGTGTTTCCGCTGGGATATAATGTTGTATATCTGAGACATGTTGATTATATCTGTCCAGTGTTTGTATATATGTTGTAACTCTGATGTATTAAAGTGTAATATGACAAGTACAGTTTTCCTTTGTACAACTGTTATTATTTGTTATTATATTTTATCCGCTGTGGATGTGAGATGTTGGTGTTTCTGTTCTTCTTTTTCTTCGATCTCTTTCTTCTTTTCCCTAACTATCTGGAATTTTCAGAATCGAAAATCCCGGGTCGTTACATAATTGTATTTTTTAAAGTATATTATGAAATTGATTATATTATTTCAAAGAGGTTTTTGATATTAAGGTTATTTAAGTATTATGAAAAAGTTTCCAAACCCTATAAAAATAGAATTCCCTTTATGGAATAATTATTTGATATCTTATATATTGATGATGTCTCACATATATTGATATCTTGTATATTGATGATATCTTATATATTTTGATATCTCATGTATTTATGAAAAACATACTAGCTTGACATAGTTAGTGATATCTCATATATTAATGATTTCTAGGTTTTTATTATGATTTCTTGATATGGATGGATCACCTGTTGGATATTACTCCCTCGATTTATTGTTTGTCTTGATTTATAAATTACATTTTTCCTGTGCATGGTTTGTGAATAATATTTTAATTATTGTTTTAAATTATTTTGATGATGTTAGCACATTATTATTATATCCAGCTTATATTTACTTCCATATGTATATTGACCCTTTGATTTAAACTAGTCTAAACCGTGTGTTATTTATATAATACTAGGATCAGTCCTGACATTTCTACTTCAGGGACAGTGAGATTAGCTTATGTGGTTCTAAGCATAGAGTAAACTATAATGTTGTAATATCATCTAAGTATTATATACTTTTACATGTGTATATTCCAATGTTGTATTGGACGTACGTTGTATATTCGTATTATATATTATCCCTGCAGTACTGACTCTATGTTCTCTAATATTCGTTGTTTATTGTGTATTGTTCTATCTTAGAGGCACATGTGTGTTTGTTGCTTTGTACCAATACTATATACGTATAGATGAGTTATTTATTTGATGTTTAATTATGTATTAATGTTAGCCAAATGGAATATTCACGCGTGTACCCCTTATAACATAATTCTCTGTATTATCTCATAGTATTACCTAGTAATACACTTAGATAGTATTGGTATAAAAGTGGGGTGCTATAGTTATTCTTTAACTTGTCATATAGAATATTTGTGGAGATTGAGTGTAGTTTTCGAGCAGTGAATAAACAATCGAGCACCACACGGTGGTATGGGATGCTGATGTGATACTTTTTTGGTTATTCATTTTAAGCTAATGTCATTCAAATGACAGGATATAGTTTGTAATTATGTGAGGCAATGCTTGGTGTAGAGTAAGTATATATATGCTTGGGGTAGAGCATTATGGATGATTGAGCTATGAGGGTGCATCCATATGTATGTTGTCTATCATGAAGTATTCCGAGATATGATTAAGAGTCAACAGGAACCAGATGGTCAGTGTCCACCTTCGCGGCTTGATCGTGGAGTCGCTCCCTAGACCTATGATATTTGTATTATATTTGATGCCCATCACAAGATTTTAGAGAAGGGCAGTGTAGCCCTGGCCCCTTTAGTCACGAAGGCTAGCAGTCAGTTACCTTAGGGGCATGAACTAGGTTGTGACTAAGAGTCCTCGAGTTAATGAGCACATTAGATGGATATAGTCATGATACCAGGGAGGTATCTAAAGATTGTAGGAATAGATCCGAGAGGAATAGCCCTGGGATTTAATGCAAGTGCTTAGCTGTTAGTCTCCTTCTGGTTCTACACTGAATGATACTATACACACACTTAAGTATAAGAGTGGATTCGGGTGAAAAACCCAGATGCTTCTGATACCATGTTGTGGTTTGACAGAGTGATGTAACCCAGGCATTATGAGATTATTAGGTGGTGTAGTCCATACATTACGATTTGGTTCCCATCAACATTTATTTCTAAATAAGGAGATGAGATTATATCTGGATAGATGTCCATAGTATAATGGATTCTTCTGTCTTTTATTGTATACGCTTTCTTTGATGGACGACCTATATTTATATTGATGATGGTTTTTAATTACTTGAGATTGAGAGATACTTGGGCATTTTATTTGATAGCCCGACTATACTTGATGATATCTCATATTTGATGATTTCTAGATTAGTGGTGATGATTTTTAGATATGGATGATTCACCCGGTTGATAATGATTTTCTGATTTCTCATTTGATATGTTTCCTTATGGGTGATGACATATTTATACATGACTTCATGATATTTTTGTTATCGATGTTTCAATGATTGTGTATGGTATTACAATCATATACCATGCCTACATTACTATATATATATACATACATATATTGATACTACAATCGTTGACTTGTGTTGCAATGTCAATATTATCATATTATAATCCTAGAATATACTTTGACACCTGTATTTATCAACCCTTAATCTGACCCATGTGTTATTTACATATTACTCAGGTCGGTCCGAGACATTTCAGGTTCAGGGACAGTGAGACTAGGATGTGTTTTGGGTATAGTGGAGACTACATATTCAACATTGTAGATTTTCCTGTTGTATTGTTTAATCTCTTGAGTGTATATCATTGTGACGTATAATGGACAGATGTTGTATATTTTATATTATATATTATCCTTGCAATATTGAATCTATGATCTCTAATATTTACTATATATTTAATATTATTCTATCCCAAAGGCACATGTGATTATTGCTTTGTGCCATGACTGTGTACATATAGGTGAGTTATTTATTCGACGTTTAAATATGTACCGATGTTCGTCCAAGGGAAGATTCATGTGTATACCCCATACATCCTCATTCTTATATTATCTAATAGTTTTATTTAGTAATACTCTTAGATAACATGTGTACAGATGCAGGTTGTTGCATTTCGGTACCGAGCAGGTTCGGAATAATACATCTATATAAGAGGCACGAGTGAAAACATTAGACGAGACTAACAACCCCTTCCCTTTACATGTGTTTGGTAGTTACCCTATAATAAGGGATAATAAGAGCATGTGACGATTACTAGAGTAATCATCAAGGGACATATTTGTATTTTTCATACTATATTTATCACTTCCATAATTATGAGTGTAATCTCTGAACGAGATACACAATAGTTCATAAGGGTGTGAAAGTAAAAGTTATCGATCTGACTAGTAGTATCAGCTCAGTTAATAAATATAGACCTTGGTATGGATTTGAATAGAGTAATTTGAATCGTAAAGATCAAAAAGCACAGCGGAAAAGTTATAAATCGATCGTCAACTGGATGCATTAGTCGTTGTTGCTTATATTTGTTTGATTATCGATAATTATTTGTGTCGAACTATTTTTTATTATTAATAGTTGAATATTTGTAAGTGCTTATTAAAGTTGTAAAATGGAGTCGATTTTTTTATTTTTATTCGTTATTAATAATTATGTAAGGTGTTTATTTGATCTTACATAAGGTTCACTAAAATGGGTTATTGTTTGATACAGTATAATGTTTCTTGAAATGTAGTACAAATTTCAAAGAGCATTTGAAAAATGTTATATATTTTTAAGCATTTGTTAAAAAATGTTTTGATTGCAAACATTGTGATAAAGTATAGTACTTGCTTAAGTTTGATATAAACTGATAATTATTTTTTAAAGGTAAGTATGTTAACTAATTTATATCAATAATATTATATAAATTTTTAAAAGGAATTGTGTTAAACTGTCTGTTGAGCCGCTTATGAATTCTAGTCGACTTTTGGCCAATGTTAACGATAAGAATTCCTAGACACTGGTATAAGGGATTTGGACACATTGCTTTGAAAAGTTTAAATATTTTGCCATGGTTTTAATATTTAGAAGTAGTTTGAAGATTATTGTGATTTGAAAAGATCCAAAATTTTGAAGTATTTATTAGATGATATATAAGGATGGGGTTGTTGCCTACCAATATATGATTGTTTGTAACATGTGTTTATGCTGTGAATATATTTGTGGTTTGAAATGTTGTGATTTGAGAATTTTGGAAAATTATATATATCTTAGATTTAGTTTTATGAATGTTAAATTATGGATATAACAATGTGAAATCAATTTTTGTGTTCATGTTGCAAAGTTTGTATGATTATAGAAAATATTTATCTAAGGATTATTTTAATAAGGTATATCATTTCTACTTTTGGAAATATTGAATCTTACAATTTGGTTAAATTATTTATATTATATATATAATAAGAAACAAAATGGAAATTAAAAAGAATTTTGTTTTAATATGTTTTAAAATTAAGAATTTTATTGAAAATTATTTATTATTAAATCTTGAATTGAAATTTTAGTGAAATAATTTGTTTATAAGGTTTTGTTTTTGTTATATATTTTGAAGTTTATTTGATGTAAAATTGAATTTTGAATAGAGTTGAATTGTGTATAAATGAAAATCTTGAAAACAAATTATAATATTTGATAACAAATTTATTAAAATAAAGTATTTTATAAGTATGGAGTTATTAGCTTTGTTATAGATTCTTCTTAAGCAAATTGTGAGGACACAATTTTGTTAAGGAAGGAATATTTAATAACCCTGTATTTAGAGATAAGTAATAAAAGTAAATAACAATTATTTAATTGGTTAAAATGAATTTTAAGTATAATAGGAATAATATTTGAAATTTATTTGGAAATATCATAATTTAAAGATAAAATAATTAGAGATGACATAAAAGGGTTTTGAGAAAAAAGTTTGTCTAAAAGATTGAGAAATAAATTAATTTGAAAGTTAATTAATAAATGGAATCAAAATATGAGTTTGGGTATTAAATTTAAATGAAGTAAAATACGAAATATAACTTCTACAGATTTTATAATGTTGGGTAAATAATAAAGTATCTAAAATTGTATTTTATTTTGAATTTTGCTGTAATTTGTTTCAAATAGAAAACAATTTATAAAAGAAGGGAAAATAAATAAATAAATGATTATTTACCAAGCCAAGCCCATCAACCCAAGCCCAAATCCATTTTCCAAAAAAAATTCTATCTCCCGAAAATTCATCCCTGCTTATAAATATATAACTGAAACAGTTACTTTCTTCGCTTTAGAAAATCATACATCATTCCCATACTCTGCCACTTTAAAAATCAATTTAAAACTATAATAAATCTTATAAATTCCCAAATTTGGATGTGTATATTTTGACACTAATGTACACTTGCACAAGGAAGGAGTTTAGGTTAGGTTGAGGCAATAGATTTCTTGGTGCATGTAATCAAGGAGGAAGAAGAAAAGGATGAATGCAGTATACATGTGAGTGTTTTCACTCATGAAATCTATGTCTGACCCAATAATCCTATATACATACATTAATTAAAATGATATTTTGGTGTATAATGTTGCATGCTTCGAATTTGAGGTAATAACAGCAAGAAGGAAAGAGGAGACCGCTTGAAACTAATGATCATTTGTATAAATATGCCTCCGATTGGTCAACCACCAGGGCAACCGGTCAACCGGTGGCCACAACGGTCGTGCATTTTTATCGGTTTGTGTAATTTTGTAAAATTATTTAATTACATATATATATATATATCTGTGTGTGTGTGTGTTAATAATTTATATAATAAAAATGTTTTTACATAAAAGATGTTTGCACAAATATATTTGGATAAAAGAGTTTTATTTAATATTAAATATTATTTAAATTTGATATTGGTTATTTAATAAAAATTTAGTTTTGATTTTAGTAAATCTATAAAAGTCCTATAAATTTCTGAAAAAATATGAAATTGGTCCTTAATTGATATTCAAAGTATATTGTATGAAATTTTAATATATATTTGATTATAAACATATTAAATTGATTTGGATGTTTTATAATTATTTAAAATAGTATTTAGTTGTAGATAATTATGAAATAATTTTTATGTGTAGTATGTAGTTTTATAAACTATTTTTGGGGTTTTAAAAGACAATAATGATTTTAAAAAGTTATTGGAAATATTAAATTCTTATTTAAATCTATAAAAGGTGGAGAAATTAGCAATTTATTAAAAAGAAAGTTTTACATATGGCTTTAATTAATTATTAAGTTTAATCCTAGAATATATATATATTTTATCCATTTCTAAACTTTTATTTAGTTATATTAAGGTCATATGTTGTAAATGATTTGTAGTTATATATTGATTTCTTTGTTATTTATATATTTATATTTGAATAATCTATTTAATATTACCTTTCTGATCACACCTTTCTATATATTAAACAGGATCATAAGAATAATTCATCATTGATGTTAAATTGTTTAGTGATCTGGTATGATACAGTGATGACATCCTTCTGTATAATTTTGTGATCATTTAATTCTATGTGACGAGAAACCAGAATAGACGGAGTGATAATACCTTTTGAGATAGGGCATTCGATAATATTTCTTTAGTTATTCTTTGTAACTGTTATATAGAATATTTGTGGAGATTAAGTGTAGTTAACGAGCAGCGAATAAACGGTTGAGCATTACATGGTGGTATGGGATACCGATATGACACTTATTCGGTTATTCATTGTAAGTATATGTCATGTAACGACCCAGAATTTTTATTAATTAAAATTTGAATATTTAATTAATTTTAAATATTAATAAGTGAATTTATAAGTCAAATAAAGTTTTATTTGAATTATTGGATTTAATTGGATAATTAAATCGATAATTTAATAAGTTAAATTATGGAAAATAATTGAAAATTGAGTTAAATATGATTGAAAATGATTTGTAAAATTTTATTTTATCATATGGGAGTTATAATGATATTTTAGAACTTTTAAAATCGATTTAGAAGTTAATTTGTGAAAATTGAATATTTTAATAATTAAATCGACTAGTAAAAATAGTCAATTTTTGAACAGTCTCAGAATTGAACGAAACTAGTTCCATTGGATCCGTAATAGTTAGTTATTACCGGATTTCAATTTTCGTGTCAATCGGAGTTATCGTTTGATCGTGGCAGCTCGAAACGCATCGATTTATTTTTAATTTAAATTTGGCGAGTTAAAATAGCCCTTTTTCAAAAAGTCTCGGATTTCGACGAAACCAGTTTCATCGGATCCGTAATGTGATGTTATTGTAAGGTTTCAAATTTCAAGTCGATTGGATTTACCGTTTGTCCTGTACGAATTAAAACGCCTAGAAATCGACTTAAAATCGGTTTAATTCAAATTGAGCGTTTTCAGCCATAACTCGCACATACTTCCGAATTAGCTTCCGAAACCTGTTCCATTGTGTCCGGAACGCGGGATAAACCCTAGGTACGTCAGTTTCGGCGCCTAAATCGGAGTTCGAAATTTCCGGGTGAATAGTGTCGATCGGTTCTCTATAAATACACACCCACACCCTTCATAATAAAAAAAAAAAAAATACAAAACCCTAGCCGCCTATGCTAATAACCAACGGCCAGAAAACACAATCTTCTCTCCTCATTTATCTCTTAATCCACGCATTGATTCAAGAAAGTGTCAACTAGAAGATTGTAGATCTCCTTGAGCTCGACGTATTCAACGGCTGTGATGTAAAATGGAGCACCAGAGGAGAAGCTACAGGGCCGCGTTCATGGCCAGCTGCGCACGCAATTCCATGCAATGGGGGTGGCCGAGTTGCATCTCCTTGGGGCTGAACCTAGAGCTAGTGAAGGCCTTCGATTTGCAACTCCCTGATCGACATATAGTTTAGTATTTTGCTCGTGAATTGAAAACCCTAACTTGGTGAGGTTGGGTTCATGTAACGGCTGTGACCTGAGATGAAGACGTGAAGGAGGGAAGAAGAAAGGAGCGGCTATGATGAAGGGGAGCTAGGATCGTGTGGCTCTGATTAAATGTGGGTTTTAAATATAAAGTTTATATTGTAAATTTTATATAGAAAATTCGAGTAAACTTGTAAAATACATAACTTTTTCATACGAGGTCGAAAAAATGCAAACTCAGTTGCGTTGGAATCGTATGGACGAGCACTACGCGATGGAGTTGGTTTGGAGTCGTTTGGAGTTAGTGAGAATTTTGGGTAAAATTAAACGTCCGTTTAATTTTATTCGAAATAAATCGCTAAAACGGAATTTAAAACCAAGGTGAGAACTTCTCACTCAATCGAATAGTTTCGATTATTATTTTAAATAGTTAGATTTAAAATATTTGAATGCATGTTTGAATGATAATTGATATTTATTGATTGTTAAAATAGACATTATGCGCCGTTAGTAAGCGGATGTTATTTAATAAAAACATATACCGCGAATATTTCATAAACAGTGAAATTGGTATTATATATAATATCAATATATATATATTGGCATATGTATATATTGCAGTTGATTGATTTCCTGTATTTTTAGCGGATGAGACCCTATTACGCCGTTATTAAGCGGATAATATTTAATAAGAACATATACCGCGATAATTTCGTACTGGAGCGAAATTGGTATTGTGCTAATGTTTTTGGATGCAGGAAAACAGGTTGGAGGGATCCAACTGGATTCCTCAACAGTATTTATTTGATTATGGATATTTTGATATTCGTTGATTATCATATACGATATGTGATATCGTTGTTGTCGTGATTGACTATTTGGTGTGTAGCATCATTAGACCCAAATTTTGGGATTTTAAAATGATTTATAAAGTGATTTTTGAAAATATACTTTATTTTTGGAATTGATCCATTTTAAATAATTAAACGTTAAAATTTTTAAAGTTATAAAATTATGGTTTTTGTGAAATACAGTTAAAAGCTGATTTTTGAGAAATATGAACTAATGATTTTATAAAATAGTTTAGATTGGATTTTTGAATATATTATAAAAGTTTAAATATAGGATTTATAAAATTTGATTATTTTATAAATCAAAGTGGTGAAATTTTAAAGGAATTTAAAGACGTTTTAAAAGAATAATATAATTTGATTTATATTAAGAGATTTATAAATGGATATTTATAAATTGAGATATAGACATTATAAAACGAGTTTTTATAAGTGTTTGAATGAAGTGGAAATGAATTTCATAAATGAATGAAATTTATGGAATTATAAACTGTGAAGTTATAAAAGAAATTTATAAATAGTAAGATTTATAAATTTGGTGAAATTATTTGAAGAATAGATTGGTTAAATAAATGGATCTTATAAGTTATAAGATTTATAAATTAGAAAGTCTTTAAAAGAACGATTTTGTAAAATAATCGTTTTATAAGTAATTAACTTATAATATGAACGTTTAGTTTATAATTTAGTTATAAACTGGAATAGGTTAATAAAGGAATGTATAAAAAGAAGTTTTTATAAGATGAATAGAAATGGAATCTATAAACGTTGTTTTATAAATCCGCAAACAACTTATTTTGATAAGTTAATTGTTATAACCTATTAATGGAGTTATATTTACGTTTTAGACCGTGAATAATCCTTTGAAATAAAATGCATAGAATTGATGAAATTTGTTAACGTAGGATATTCACGTTTTTGAATAGTGAATAATACGTTAAAGAAATGTTTAGAATGTGAATGTTTTAAATAAACGATCTAACGATGTTTTAAAATATGTTGAGATTCGAAACCATAGATTTCAACATTTATTGTTGAAATAGACGTTTTCGAGAAATAAAAGGAAATGGTGGACTATAACACTGTTGTTATAGTAAATGATTTCCGAAAGGAAATGTTTTGTATAGTATTGGGATTTATATATCTATTTTAATTTCGAATCCCTATACTAGTGATTTTGGGTTGTCGTAACGATGTTTTACGAAACATTCATTTTGGCCCAAATAAATATGTTAAAGTGAATGATTTTCCTTAAAGAGTGAAATATATACTTAATTTCGATTTAAGTATATTGAATATTTTCTAAGTGTTGAAAATAAATGAAATTTGTGAATTACTTATGAATAAATAAGTATGGAAATGTTTTCCAATATAAAGTGAATATTTTGAGAATTTATCTTTTTGAAGATAAATTGAAAAGGAATATTGAAATGGATAGTTGAAATCATATATGCATGAATATTTTTGAATATAAATTCACTAAGGAATTTATAAAAGAAAGTGGAATTTGTTAAAAATAAATATTGATTTGTTTTTGAAGTGTGAAACTATATATCTTGTAAAGATGTTTTGGAAAATAAATAATTTGGAAAATTATTTGGAAACTGTTGATGTATGCATATCCATTGATAGTTCAATAACCGACTATCAATATTTCCCTTTGAATGGGTATTTGAGGTGATTTGTTTGAATTTGAATGCCACACTTATTTTTGAATAAGCGCTCACTATTCGGGTTAACCGGGAAAGGACCATGGGGTCGTATAACCCATTCTGAATATGTGATACGTCGTTGTGAATTGCATTAAAGATCGGTGTTGAAGACCGAGTATTTGTGAAAGCGATAGGATGACCTATCGATTGTCTCTGCACTGGGTAGCTCCTGGCATAGAGATTCCTTAAGTGATGGGAAATTCGATCGGGATTGTGAATACCCGGATTGCAAGGGCTTCGTAAGAAGTACCTTCGGTTTTGTTCGAGCCTGGAACAGACTTGTATGGATTGTATGTCTGACATTACAAGTTGAGATATAAAGCCGATTTCTTTCAAATATATTTCTGTTGGTGGCGAAGAATTTATTCTTTTAGCTTAACACCCTTCTCTGAGACGTACGAGCTCAGAGGTTATATAGTTGAATGTTATCAGCGATATTTTCCCAATTTGGTAATGTGACATGCTGAGTGATGCTGAAATGATCATCGTGTTGATTATTGTGATAGGATCGTTTATTTGATCGTCTATCTTGGTGATCATTGTGTTGATCATTTGTTGACCCAAAGCATGGCTTTTGTATAAAATATGTTTTTGTGGACGTGACTTCGTCGAGCCTCACATCCCGGAATGGTCAAAACAGGAAAGATGCGGCAAGGTTATGAGGGGTAGCTCCCTTTAGGGTATGTGCATTTCCTTCTGGAAAGGGTGGTATCATGGTATGGAGCCCAGATACTTACTCATGTTGATACACTATATTTTATTACTGTGTGGTGTTGTTGGTGACGAGCGCTCGGTTAAAAGGTCCAATGGGACCGGGGGATGCCATATTCGTGTAGTAGTTACCTAGTGATAAAGGTAACCCGGCCTTGTGTTGGCAGAGAGCTGGTTAAGTTCTCGGGGACGTCCAGCCAGAGGCGTTTCCATGTGGCAATGGGAAGTTCCTTGGCCTGACCATTTGTTGGAAATCCAAAGAAACAATACGTGACTTGTACGGTTTTAGTTGTATAACCTGCTATGGAATGTGGCGGTAACCTGCTATTGAACATAGTTAGCTATAGTAGGCATACGATAATGGTCGTATGCTGGCTAAGATTTATATTCTACTTCCGAAATAATTTTTCCTACATTATGCACTAGTAATAATATCAAATGTTATTTTAAATGCGTATCAAGCATCTTTGACTATCATAAGGAGAAATCTCCTCCGATTCTGCGTTTGCATGTGTGTGTGTGCGGGAGGCCTTATGGTAGTCTCATTTTTAAAAGCATTGCGAATTGATTTAAAAATATTCTTCTATTTTGATTTTAAAGATAAATAAACTGTTTTGAGTTCTCACACCAGTCACATGACTGACTCGGAGTTTATTGTTTTCCTTCCTAAACTCTGGGTGCCCACCAATTTCTACACGGGCAGTCAAGAGTTAAGGTTTATCAGGATATTCTGGATATTCTGGAGTTGCTGGAGGCAAGCTGGATGGCATGGCGTATTACTAGTTTATATAGTATTTCTTTTTTCCGCTGCACTGGTTGTTGTTGTTGTTGTACACTCTGATGATGTTATGATGTAATGAAATGAAGTGTATAAAATGTAATAACTGATATAGTTCTTTGTTTAAAGATTATTCATTTATTATTATATGTTGTTCCGCTGCGAATTGTGAGATTCTGTTGTTCTGTTGTTTTCTGTTCCGTTCTATTCTCCAATTTTCTATTTTCTATGTTCTCTATTCTCTTTTTCTTCTATTTTAAAAATTTCTATTTTCTCTCCTCCCTATTTTTCTATCTTCTTCTCTCTTCTTCTTTCTTTTTCTTTTCTTAAATTCTTTTTAAACCCCATAACTATTCGGTTTTTCGGCAACGAAAATCCTCGTGCGTTACATTTGGTATCAGAGCTTATGGTTAAGCGACAACCATGGTTCTGTTGGGTATTACTCATTAGAGATAGAGTCAGTAGTGCTCTAGAATGAATTTGAGTGTAATAATAGCTATGAGAGCGTATTTGTTAGTGAATATAAAATTGTTTTATATTGTGATGATTGGTTTATTGAGTGGTATATGAACCTTCGTCAGCACGGTATGTACAACTATGCCGAAGGGGTTTCTAAACACTTGTACAGAACAATTCGACACAGTATTGTTTTAAATTGAGTAAATGAAATAATTTTACCTTGATTATATTTTATATATAAAGGAATAATTTTTCAGAATTATTAAAGTGTATATAAGTTGATTGTTTAGTTGTTTGAATAATCTAAATAAAAGAATAATTGTATAAGCAAATGAATTATGAGAATTGAATTATAATTAAAGTGATTTACAATTGTGAAATAAACTTATATATATGAGAAGTGAAACTATATGAATATGAGTTGTAATAAAAATAAATTTAAGTTATGTAAAACAAGTAATGTTTATAAAATGAATATAACTTAAGTGATATGGAATGAAGTTGATATTAGTATCAAAGTAAATTAATAAAGGTTAATGATAAATGTAAACTTGAGTTATATAAAAGAAGTTCAACTTTGTAATTGAATTGAATTAATGGATTAAATGTAAATCAATTGAATGTGAATTAAAATTGATATGGAATAATGGATATAAGTGTTAATTCATTAAAATCTAATGTTATTAGAAAGTTGAATAATTGAATGAAAATCAATTAATTAAACCAATTGAAAGCAAAGTAATTTGGTTGTAATTATATATACATTGGTTGTTATATGATTGTTAGTTGATTGTATATAATTCATTAAGTATTAATGAAAGTGAATTAGTGAAATTTAAAGCTATGTAATTGAATTCAAATAGAAAGTAAATAAATTTGAATAGAATTGAATGTGAATAGGATTTGATTAGTGAATATAAACTAATTGAATTGAAAATGAATGTTAGTAAACCCAATGTAATGAATCAAATATGATTTAAATTGAAAAACCAATTCATTTAATATTAATGAGAATATAAATGAATATTGATATTGGTTATGGATGTTAGTTGGATGATAGTTGGTTGATGTTTGCATTTGTTGTTTAGTTGCATTTGCTATGTTGACATATATAGTTGTTATGGAGATATATGTGTATATTGATACTATTTCCATATATGCATGTTCTCATGTTGTTTGTTGAGTGATTAGTAGGTGCGGATCGCGTTTGCTTCGCATTTGGAGCTCGCTTTTGCGCTATATTAGCCGTATATGCTTGCTAATAAAATATAAGGTACATACTCGGATTACATACCGTACTTTTACATCTTTTTCCCTTCGGGATGCCTCATTACTTGATGAGATGTATATTTGTGATATATATACTGTCATTTTTTTTTCGGATCGAGCCGCGCAAATGAGACTATGGCGAATTTTTTCGAAAATTTAAGGCGTTAGAAAAAATTTGAGAAAATTTGGAAAATTTTTGAAAACCTAAACTTTGATTTGGAATTGAAAGTTAAACAATAGTAGTTGTTTTTGAAAAGATAACTAAGTATGATTTGAAACTTAGTAAAGTATGGTGAGAAATTTAATTATGGATTTTGGGAAAATTAATAGCTTATGTAATTTTTCTTACTTAATAATTTCGAGGACGAAATTCTTTTAAGGGGGGAAGATTGTAACGACCCAGAATTTTTATTAATTAAAATTTGAATATTTAATTAATTTTAAATATTAATAAGTGAATTTATAAGTCAAATAAATTTTTATTTGAATTATTGGATTTAATTGGATAATTAAATCGATAATTTAATAAGTTAAATTATGGAAAATAATTGAAAATTGAGTTAAATATGATTGAAAATGATTTGTAAAATTTTATTTTATCATATGGGAGTTAGAATGATATTTTAGAACTTTTAAAATTGATTTAGAAGTTAATTTGTGAAAATTGAATATTTTAATAATTAAATCGACTAGTAAAAATAGTCAATTTTTGAACAGTCTCAGAATTGAACGAAACCAGTTCCATTGGATCCGTAATAGTTAGTTATTACCGGATTTCAATTTTCGTGTCAATCGGAGTTATCGTTTGATCGTGGCAGCTCGAAACGCATCGATTTATTTTTAATTTAAATTTGGCGAGCTAAAATAGCCATTTTTCAAAAAGTCTCGTATTTCGACGAAACCAGTTTCATCGGATCCGTAATGTGATATTATTGTAAGGTTTCAAATTTCAAGTCGATTGGATTTACCGTTTGTCCTGTACGAATTAAAACGCCTAGAAATCGACTTAAAATCGGTTTAATTCAAATTGAGCGTTTTCAGCCATAACTCGCACATATTTCCGAATTAGCTTCCGAAACCTGTTCCATTGTGTCCGGAACGCGGGATAAACCCTAGGTACGTCAGTTTCGGCGCCTAAATCGGAGTTCGAAATTTCCGGGTGAATAGTGTCGATCGGTTCTCTATAAATACACACCCACACCCTTCATAATAAAAAAAAAAAAAAAATACAAAACCCTAGCCGCCTATGCTAATAACCAACGGCCAGAAAACACAATCTTCTCTCCTCATTTATCTCTTAATCCACGCATTGATTCAAGAAAGTGTCAACTAGAAGATTGTAGATCTCCTTGAGCTCGACGTATTCAACGGCTGTGATGTAAAATGGAGCACCAGAGGAGAAGCTACAGGGCCGCGTTCATGGCCAGCTGCGCACGCAATTCCATGCAATGGGGGTGGCCGAGTTGCATCTCCTTGGGGCTGAACCTAGAGCTAGTGAAGGCCTTCGATTTGCAACTCCCTGATCGACATATAGTTTAGTATTTTGCTCGTGAATTGAAAACCCTAACTTGGTGAGGTTGGGTTCATGTAACGGCTGTGACCTGAGATGAAGACGTGAAGGAGGGAAGAAGAAAGGAGCGGCTATGATGAAGGGGAGCTAGGATCGTGTGGCTCTGATTAAATGTGGGTTTTAAATATAAAGTTTATATTGTAAATTTTATATAGAAAATTCGAGTAAACTTGTAAAATACATAACTTTTTCATACGAGGTCGAAAAAATGCAAACTCAGTTGCGTTGGAATCGTATGGACGAGCACTACGCGATGGAGTTGGTTTGGAGTCGTTTGGAGTTAGTGAGAATTTTGGGTAAAATTAAACGTCCGTTTAATTTTATTCGAAATAAATCGCTAAAACGGAATTTAAAACCAAGGTGAGAACTTCTCACTCAATCGAATAGTTTCGATTATTATTTTAAATAGTTAGATTTAAAATATTTGAATGCATGTTTGAATGATAATTGATATTTATTGATTGTTAAAATAGACATTATGCGCCGTTAGTAAGCGGATGTTATTTAATAAAAACATATACCGCGAATATTTCATAAACAGTGAAATTGGTATTATATATAATATCAATATATATATATTGGCATATGTATATATTGCAGTTGATTGATTTCCCGTATTTTTAGCGGATGAGACCCTATTACGCCGTTATTAAGCGGATAATATTTAATAAGAACATATACCGTGATAATTTCGTACTGGAGCGAAATTGGTATTGTGCTAATGTTTTTGGATGCAGGAAAACAGGTTGGAGGGATCCAACTGGATTCCTCAACAGTATTTATTTGATTATGGATATTTTGATATTCGTTGATTATCATATACGATATGTGATATCGTTGTTGTCGTGATTGACGATTTGGTGTGTAGCATCATTGGACCCAAATTTTGGGATTTTAAAATGATTTATAAAGTGATTTTTGAAAATATACTTTATTTTTGGAATTGATCCATTTTAAATAATTAAACGTTAAAATTTTTAAAGTTATAAAATTATGGTTTTTGTGAAATACAGTTAAAAGCTGATTTTTGAGAAATATGAACTAATGATTTTATAAAATAGTTTAGATTGGATTTTTGAATATATTATAAAAGTTTAAATATAGGATTTATAAAATTTGATTATTTTATAAATCAAAGTGGTGAAATTTTAAAGGAATTTAAAGACGTTTTAAAAGAATAATATAATTTGATTTATATTAAGAGATTTATAAATGGATATTTATAAATTGAGATATAGACATTATAAAACGAGTTTTTATAAGTGTTTGAATGAAGTGGAAATGAATTTCATAAATGAATGAAATTTATGGAATTATAAACTGTGAAGTTATAAAAGAAATTTATAAATAGTAAGATTTATAAATTTGGTGAAATTATTTGAAGAATAGATTGGTTAAATAAATGGATCTTATAAGTTATAAGATTTATAAATTAGAAAGTCTTTAAAAGAACGATTTTGTAAAATAATCGTTTTATAAGTAATTAACTTATAATATGAACGTTTAGTTTATAATTTAGTTATAAACTGGAATAGGTTAATAAAGGAATGTATAAAAAGAAGTTTTTATAAGATGAATAGAAATGGAATCTATAAACGTTGTTTTATAAATCCGCAAACAACTTATTTTGATAAGTTAATTGTTATAACCTATTAATGGAGTTATATTCACGTTTTAGACCGTGAATAATCCTTTGAAATAAAATGCATAGAATTGATGAAATTTGTTAACGTAGGATATTCACGTTTTTGAATAGTGAATAATACGTTAAAGAAATGTTTAGAATGTGAATGTTTTAAATAGAATTAAAACGATCTAACGATGTTTTAAAATATGTTGAGATTCGAAACCATAGATTTCAACATTTATTGTTGAAATAGACGTTTTCGAGAAATAAAAGGAAATGGTGGACTATAACACTGTTGTTATAATAAATGATTTCCGAAAGGAAATGTTTTGTATAGTATTGGGATTTATATATCTATTTTAATTTCGAATCCCTATACTAGTGATTTTGGGTTGTCGTAACGATGTTTTACGAAACATTCGTTTTGGCCCAAATAAATATGTTAAAGTGAATGATTTTCCTTAAAGAGTGAAATATATACTTAATTTCGATTTAAGTATATTGAATATTTTCTAAGTGTTGAAAATAAATAAAATTTGTGAATTACTTATGAATAAATAAGTATTGAAATGTTTTCCAATATAAAGTGAATATTTTGAGAATTTATCTTTTTGAAGATAAATTGAAAAGGAATATTGAAATGGATAGTTGAAATCATATATGCATGAATATTTTTGAATATAAATTCACTAAGGAATTTATAAAAGAAAGTGGAATTTGTTAAAAATAAATATTGATTTGTTTTTGAAGTGTGAAACTATATATCTTGTAAAGATGTTTTGGAAAATAAATAATTTGGAAAATTATTTGGAAACTGGTGATGTATGCATATCCATTGATAGTTCAATAACCGACTATCAATATTTCCCTTTGAATGGGTATTTGACGTGATTTGTTTGAATTTGAATGCCACACTTATTTTTGAATAAGCGCTCACTATTCGGGTTAACCGGGAAAGGACCATGGGGTCGTATAACCCATTCTGAATATGTGATACGTCGTTGTGAATTGCATTAAAGATCGGTGTTGAAGACCGAGTATTTGTGAAAGCGATAGGATAACCTATCGATTGTCTCTGCACTGGGTAGCTCCTGGCATAGAGATTCCTTAAGTGATGGGAAATTCGATCGGGATTGTGAATACCCGGATTGCAAGGGCTTCGTAAGAAGTACTGTAACGACCTGATAAATTTATGATTTTTTTTATAAATTTAATTTATATGTTTGCTAATTTAATCCAGTATAAAATTAAAGTCTTAGGATTTTAAAAGGATGAATGTAGGAGTTAGATAGAAACTGTAATTACAGGTAGAGATTTAAAAGGTTATATGACATAGATTTGAAAATAACTGAAAGTTGTGTTGTAGTTATAAGTCTTAATTTGTTGGTTTAATGGTATTAATGTAACAATAACTGAATTGGATTACATACACACAAACATTTGAAAAATTTATTAGGTGGACTAAATTGGTTAAAGTTCATAAGTTGTGCATTTCAATTTAGTAGAAATTCTAAACGATAAACGAAGATTTAAATAAACGCTAAATTAAAACTATGTAAATTGGTGACTTAAGGCCTAGTTATAGGAATTGGAATATAATCCAAAATTTAATTAATGATAGTAACGTAGTATTAGCTAATAAATAGATTTCAATGCAGTAACCAAATGAAAGGAATAGGAATGAATATATATATTGGTTCGAAATGAAATAAAAATGTGTCACATTTAGATGGAGTAAAATTTAAGAAACCTATAAATGTGGAATCAGTAAACATTTGTAAAAAAAAAATATTGCCTAGAATAAAATTCATTTAATATAAGAATTCAAGGTGGAAGATTTACATTTGGATTGAAAGGTATGATTAATTGAATTGGTGATTTGGGGAATTTAATCCAAGGGTTACTCTAAAAATAAATACGGATAAAAAGAGGTTAAACTAAGGAGGGGCATTAATTGATTTTAAGGCTTATTTAATACGTTAATAGGCAAGACTCCGCATTCATACATTTATACAAAGCTAAATAGAAGCACAAGTGTGATATAATGTAAATAGATGGGTATCAACCTTTATTTATATGTTAATGGGATTTAATTTCTATTGTATAAAAACCGCAATTTAATGAAGATTGAAATAGCTAATTCATACGTTAGTTGATTTAGCTGGAATATGAAGATATTTAACGGAATAGTGAAATCAAATGGGAATGGGTTTCCATTGTTCATTTGAATTCACATTCATCATAAAAAAAAAAACTTATTTGAAAACCAAAGGAATAATAAAGGAATCAAGACTTAATTAGTAATTTGGATTTAAGACATGGCAATTTGGATTTATTGCAACATTTAATACCATAGAATTTAGTAAAGCTTATTCAAATTTCAGTTGACCATTTGTGATATAACTTTTTGAAAACAAGACTTTATTTATGAATTGAGTATTTGATTCAACGAATGGTAATTACTTCATTTAAAAATGGAATTTAACGTAAATTAGTACGTTATTAAAGTTAAATGAAAGCTGTAAACATTTGACTTAGAGAACAATTGAGTGAAATCTTAACTAATGTAAACTTCATCATATTGACATCCATAACTGTGAATCATAGGAAGAAGGTAAATAAATGAACTTAACCAAACTATTTATGTTGAATATTGAAAATTTGAATAAATAAATAGTTAAGAAAATTAAGGGAATGGGAATAAAAATTTATTTATAATTTGGAATTTTAATTACGGTGAAAAGGGTTAACTGCAATTAAAAGTAAGTTGAGATGGAAATCAAGTTATTTATTTAATTTGGTTTAAGATGTGAGTATAAAGGTATAAGATTTAATAATTGGGTTTAGAATAAAATTTATAATCTCTAAATAATAAGGAAGTGCAGATATTTAGCTGCAAATTTATATACCGATAGATTTTAATTCACATCCAGGCTTGGTAAACCATTTAGGATTGTCTGAATTATATAAGTCACAAAATTTGGCCAATATTAGAAGTTGAAACATAAAAACTGGATTTATAATTTATTTTAATTTATTTAATAAATATTAAAAATAGCCATTTTGGGCACGGACTCGGATTTCGACGAAACCAGTTTCATCGGATCCGTATCAGTGAATTATTATAGGATTTCAAATTTCGTATCGATCGGACTTGTTGTTTGATCGTACGGACGATAAACGCCTTGAAATCAATTTTATTAAAATCAATTTGAAAATCAATTTGGAAATCTTGTTTTTAGCATAACTTCTTCATACGATCGAATTTGGTCGCGAAACTTTTTCCATTGCGTTCAGAATATTTTAAAACACCTATTTGGATATATAGTTTTAACAAATCCGACTCCGGAGGCATAGCGGGCTTTTTGGACCATGGTTTGTCACGCACGTTCGCGTATCCAGTCTAGCTACCCTACCTCTAGCCTATCTATAAATATACATCTCTAAACCCTAGCTCCTTTCTTTTTCATTTGCTGTACGTTCATTTCTTCACTCTTTTCTCTTCCCCAAATGTATACATCTCAGATCCAATTCCAGATCCATCCACAGTTCAAAATCAAAAGTCAAAACTCAAAAATTTCAGAAAATTCTCAAAAAAATATATGTTGAATTATTCGATGCGCGTATTCTACCGCTGCAATTCGTTTTTCAATTGGAGATTTCGTTCATCCAGAACAATTCGATTCATTTTCGGCCTCACATCAGCGTCGCAACCAAGTTCGTCGGATCGACAAACCGTTTCTGGGTTTTGTAGAGGGGACCGAGGGGAGTGCATCTATATAATTTTTGGGGCGAATCAGCGGCTAGATCGTCGTACAAAATTCGTTTAGGGTTTCGGCATGCAAGTTCTTGGGCGGCGGCGGCGAACAGATAGACGACCGGACCTACATAGGTGGGTGGGGCTCGTCGAGCTGAGGAGATTGGTGGTGGTCTTGTGGCGAACGGTGGCATGTAGGGGCGGCAAAGCACGGTCAAAGGGCACGGTCAACTGCGTTCATGGGTTCGTTCGTGTCTCGGGTGCGTTTCCCTGGTTCTTGCGTGCGCTGATGTTGGGGGAGATGTGAATGACGTGGCAAGTGTATATGTGAGGCTTGTTTTATTTTGTTAAAATTTAATTTTGAATTCAATCACCATTTTTCGCCATAACTTTTTCATATGACATCGGATTCACACGATTTTTTTTTGCGTTAGGATCGTAATTTAATTCCGGACTTGATGACGCTGGTTTGGACAAATTCTGAGACGGGCGAATTTTTGGGTTTAAATCGGGTTTAAATTCAATTTAAATTCCAAAGGTGAGTGTTTTAACCCACTCACAATTACTAGAAGCTTTTATGTTTGTTAAATAAATTTTAGAAATGAATAGAAATTTATTTATGAGCTTTTGGGCATGTTATTTCATCCATATCTGTTGAATTGCATTTTTTGAATTTAGCTGTTAATTTAAATTGATTGATTGCATATTAATTGGCTGTTAGAAATTATTGTTTGCATAAGAACTGCTAGTTAACAGTTATGTAAATTATTATTGAGTAAACTGTTAGATAAATAGTTGATAAATTTAATTTGGAAAAAAACTGACAGTTATTACCTGTTGTATATGTTCATAGATATATACTGTTATTGATTGAAATTGGTTGATGGTTGCGATTGGATGATGGATGTTGTTGATGAATGAATGTTTATTGCATATCATTAAAATTTCAAATTTATCATGCATATTTCATTTTTCGGGATTGTGGTTTGAAATGATAAAACCGCAAAGTTTTATTTTTAAATTGCGGATTGAAATGATAAATATCCGTATCACTTGACCATAGGATAGAAAATTATATACAGGCACCGCGGTCTATATATAACTATTTTAATGTGATTTCTATGGTTTGGATGGAATACGGTTTATAATAATCTTAAATTTTATACTGTATAAATATTTTTCTTCCATATTTATATACATATGAAGTTGAAAATTTTGAAATTAAAAGGCATATAAATTCCTTTATTTAAATGGAAGAAAATTTGGAAAATGGAGTTTGATAAATTTATATCATATGTTTAAATGTTAAGTTGGAAATTTAAGATATGATATTTATAATTGGATTTTTCCCAAGAAAAAATTGAAATGAATATTCTAATATGAATTTGAATTGGAAAAATATTCTAATATAATTGGAATCGAAAAATACATATGTTTTATTACTAGAAATTGGAGTTGTTTAAGGATTTATGTGAATATTCAAACTAAATAATAAAACATTTAATTTGTTGAAAGAATATATTCCAATTTTAGTTTTTGAATATTAATACTCCAATGGATTTATATATATGGAAGTTGAAATGGTTTTGGAACTTAAGAGTGATATCTAAATTATGGTTTTAACTTTAGATAAAGAAATATTTCCATAAAGCCATATAACTTATTTCTTTACAAAGTGACAGTAAAGTTAAGCTTTTTAATTCGCATACCGTTGAATATCCAAACCATTTGAGTTTTAAAAGTTATGGTTTGAAATTATGGATTTCCAAAAATATTATGCTTTGAAAATATTCGATTTTCAGATATTATGAAGTTAAAGCCTTTTTATTATTGGAAAGGAATTATATTTGGGATAAGTGGTAAAATATGGTTTTGGGTTTTGGAATGATATCGTAATATTATGGTTTTGAAATGGATTATATTCTGGTTTTAAAAGTATAAACTGCTTTAAAGAACCGCGGTGTTATAATAACGATGGATTGGCAAAGAGACCGGGATCGGATATGGACATACTCTCTGTCGATACCGAAAACCACTTTGACTAACCGTGTACGCGGTGGAGATTCCAGAATGAAGTAGGTTGGTGGCGACGATTCCTGTAAGGTAAATACGTGGACCCGACTCCCGTGAGTTGGCATAAGGTGGCTAAAACAGGAGCGATCGACGGGTTAATGAGGTCATTCCTCTGATCGGACACTCCTCTTCGATATTATACTATGACTTTGGATTGATTCAGTGGCCACTTCTATTTTTTTGATTTGGGGAGTTGTTTCGAGGTGGGCGGTTGCTGCGGCTTCGCGTTACCATCGGCCCGGAAGCGTAATTGGTATATCTACCCTGGCATTGCCTAGTTGTGCCGTGTCACCTACCCTATCGCGCCTTGTACGAGTTTGGTTTTCTCCCGTAGCCCGTGTGGTATCCTCTGGTGGCTTCCCGATCAGGAGGGACTATGATATTGGACGGACTACTGGGACTATTACGTGTTAAGGGCTATATGGGTAACCCCTTAACGCTATTAAAAAGTAAGTTTATTTTATAAATAGACACTATTATAATAACGCAATATACTACATAGTAAATAGTTTAACGGATCCTTAGGAGATGTAAATCCCGAGCATCTCTTGAGTTACTGCACTCATATTTATTTCTGTTTATTTAACTCACATAAGATATTCTAGTCTGACTCGAGTGTTTTTGTCTTTTCAAATTCGCTCGGGTCAGTCCGAGCGTTTCAGGATAGCAGGTTTTAGCTTTGGAGGACGAAGACAAAGATTCAGTATTATTTTATATATAGTATTGCACTACACACTCTTTCTATTCCGCTGCATTGTTGTATTTGGTATGTGTAACTCTGATATTCATTGTATAAGAAAATCAAGCTTTTGTAAACTGTTTATTAACTGTATATTTGTTATTATATTTTATCCTTCCGCTGTGAGATTCTATTTTCGTTTTATTTCTTCTCTATTTTTCTTATTTACCCCATAACACTCCTCCCTTGCGTATGCTTTGAATCGGCACGTGTGTCGTTTAAAGTGTGCGAAAAGGCGGGATGTTACAGTTGGTATCAGAGCTTTGGTTTAGCGACTAAACCTTGGTTTTGTGGGGTTTGACTCTTCGTTAATAGGGTAGAAATACCCTATGGGAGTCGCTGAGTGTATACATATATGAGAGAGCGTACTTGTAGTATTAATAAAAGATTTTGATATTGTGTTAATCTGTTCCGCTTTGTATTTATAAATTCTGGTTGATGCATGGGACGCTATGCCATCAATAGGGATTTCTAAACACTTAATAGGACAGACCGACATAATATTTGTTTTAATATAGGTGAATGAAATAATTTTGCCTATTATATTTTCTATATATAAAATATTTTTATAAAGATATATATATTAGGTTGCTATAGATTGGGTGTTAGGAAATAAAATATTTATAATAACTGAAGCTAAGTCAAAATTATGATAAATCAAATTGGAGATTTTAGAACTTAAGTCCGGGATTTTTCCAAATTTGCTTTCAAAGAATTTGTGAAATTTATTGATTTGGTTTATAAGTAATTTCTTATATAAATATAGTATAATTTGGAAGAATTGTTTTAAAAGAAGATTTTGGGAGAAATAAATGTGTACTTCCCTCTCTGTCGCTGGAAAATAATTTCGGTGATGACGGCCGCATCATCGACTTTCATTTTCGAGTTTCGAAGGGGAAAGGCCACTGTAGTAAATTCTACTACAGATTTATTTTAGAACTTTCTAAAATTTTCTTTTATTGTTCTAACTATAATTAGAGATATTGAGTAGTAAGAACTTATTTATCTATTATTTTGAAATAAATGGAAATTCAACTTGGTATTTAATTCTAAAATTTTCCGCTAACTAATTGAAAATTTTAGTGAAATAAAAGTTAGGTAATAAATGAATTGAAACCCCTAATTGAAATAAGAGAATTAATGCTAAGGATAAAGGAAGATAAATATTTTAACTTATGAATATTGGTAAAGACTTAGTGAATAATCAATGAATTAAAAGAATGGAGGTTTAACTTGTATAAGTTCAATTGCAATTTCCTTAACATAAATAACTTACCCAATTATAAAAGTTGAAGTGTTAAACGAGAAACTGGAATTGAATATTTTACAAGTAGGAATTTAGGAAAAATGAAGTATTCAATAGATTACTGTTATAATAAGAATTTAATGGTATAAACTTAGGTTATAATTGAAATGTTACTGAAAAAGAGTTAAGAATTATTAATAGATGATATGAACCTAAGTATATAAAATGAAATTCTAAATAAGAATTAATTGTGGGATTATTAGTTTAAGTATGTCTTAAGCCTCCCCTATTCTAATATAATAGAAAGTAGGAAGAATTGAAATGACTGAAATCCATAGCTAATAGATAAATAAAAGCTTCCACTTATAAGAATGAATGTTAGCAGATTTAGAATTTAAGGGAAATCTTACAAGTGAAGAGTAAGGAAATGAAGATATTCAAAATATTTGTTGTTATTAATGAGAATTTATTTTATAAACTTAAGTGATAAAAAGGAAACTTAAGTAATAAAAAGGAAATACAAATATAATGAATTTGGTGATAATTGGAAAATAAAACTTGTAAGAAATAAAGGAATTCCTCCATAAATAAAGGGAAGAAAATCAAAACACTGAATTATGAAATGAATGTATAATCAGCTATTTTGGTGTTGGGTTGAATTGTTGGTTGATGTATGTTGTTGGGTAAGGAATTATGGAGTTGTTAGATTTACAAATAATCTATCTTTGTTCCATCTTAGGCTGTTGAGCAACGGATGCACTTGATAGTTATTCTTCATTCGTACAACTTCAGAATCTGAACCCGAACAACTAATTGTCGTTTGATTTAAATGATGGGTTGTTGTATGTGGTTGTGCTGTTTGTTAAAATGTATGGTTGTTGCATTTGATTGAGTATGAATGATTGAATCCACTTGAATAGTTCATTTAAAATAAATATTTAACCTTTTAGATTTTATTAGTAAGTACAGGTGTTGGAAGCAACTGCTACTGCTGTTGGTTCCAAAATAATAAAGCGTATATTGCCCGACAATAGGTACGTTTTCGGATTACGTTTAAAGCGATATTTTATATATTTTTCCCGTGTTGGGATATAATATTTTGATTATATATGTAATATACTTGTATATTTGGATATTATATTTTCTCCAGAGTCCCTCCGTACAAAGGAGACTCTGCCAAAAATTTTCGAAAATTTTGGACTTAGAATTTTGTTAAAATATTTTTCCAACTTTAATAACTCAAGTATTAAAGGATATAATGATTATAAAACAGGAATATTTCATTTAGGAGGATTAATCCAGGAAAATATTGTTTATAAATTAAAAATTGAAATAAAAAGTACTGTTTATTCTTCCTCCTCCCTTCTTTCCTTTTCGGGGACGAAAAGTTTTGAGTGGGGGAGATTGTAACGACCTGATAAATTTATGATTTTTTTTATAAATTTAATTTATATGTTTGCTAATTTAATCCAGTATAAAATTAAAGTCTTAGGATTTTAAAAGGATGAATGTAGGAGTTAGATAGAAACTGTAATTACAGGTAGAGATTTAAAAGGTTATATGACATAGATTTGAAAATAACTGAAAGTTGTGTTGTAGTTATAAGTCTTAATTTGTTGGTTTAATGGTATTAATGTAACAATAACTGAATTGGATTACATACACACAAACATTTGAAAAATTTATTAGGTGGACTAAATTGGTTAAAGTTCATAAGTTGTGCATTTCAATTTAGTAGAAATTCTAAACGATAAACGAAGATTTAAATAAACGCTAAATTAAAACTATGTAAATTGGTGACTTAAGGCCTAGTTATAGGAATTGGAATATAATCCAAAATTTAATTAATGATAGTAACGTAGTATTAGCTAATAAATAGATTTCAATGCAGTAACCAAATGAAAGGAATAGGAATGAATATATATATTGGTTCGAAATGAAATAAAAATGTGTCACATTTAGATGGAGTAAAATTTAAGAAACCTATAAATGTGGAATCAGTAAACATTTGTAAAAAAAAAATATTGCCTAGAATAAAATTCATTTAATATAAGAATTCAAGGTGGAAGATTTACATTTGGATTGAAAGGTATGATTAATTGAATTGGTGATTTGGGGAATTTAATCCAAGGGTTACTCTAAAAATAAATACGGATAAAAAGAGGTTAAACTAAGGAGGGGCATTAATTGATTTTAAGGCTTATTTAATACGTTAATAGGCAAGACTCCGCATTCATACATTTATACAAAGCTAAATAGAAGCACAAGTGTGATATAATGTAAATAGATGGGTATCAACCTTTATTTATATGTTAATGGGATTTAATTTCTATTGTATAAAAACCGCAATTTAATGAAGATTGAAATAGCTAATTCATACGTTAGTTGATTTAGCTGGAATATGAAGATATTTAACGGAATAGTGAAATCAAATGGGAATGGGTTTCCATTGTTCATTTGAATTCACATTCATCATAAAAAAAAAAACTTATTTGAAAACCAAAGGAATAATAAAGGAATCAAGACTTAATTAGTAATTTGGATTTAAGACATGGCAATTTGGATTTATTGCAACATTTAATACCATAGAATTTAGTAAAGCTTATTCAAATTTCAGTTGACCATTTGTGATATAACTTTTTGAAAACAAGACTTTATTTATGAATTGAGTATTTGATTCAACGAATGGTAATTACTTCATTTAAAAATGGAATTTAACGTAAATTAGTACGTTATTAAAGTTAAATGAAAGCTGTAAACATTTGACTTAGAGAACAATTGAGTGAAATCTTAACTAATGTAAACTTCATCATATTGACATCCATAACTGTGAATCATAGGAAGAAGGTAAATAAATGAACTTAACCAAACTATTTATGTTGAATATTGAAAATTTGAATAAATAAATAGTTAAGAAAATTAAGGGAATGGGAATAAAAATTTATTTATAATTTGGAATTTTAATTACGGTGAAAAGGGTTAACTGCAATTAAAAGTAAGTTGAGATGGAAATCAAGTTATTTATTTAATTTGGTTTAAGATGTGAGTATAAAGGTATAAGATTTAATAATTGGGTTTAGAATAAAATTTATAATCTCTAAATAATAAGGAAGTGCAGATATTTAGCTGCAAATTTATATACCGATAGATTTTAATTCACATCCAGGCTTGGTAAACCATTTAGGATTGTCTGAATTATATAAGTCACAAAATTTGGCCAATATTAGAAGTTGAAACATAAAAACTGGATTTATAATTTATTTTAATTTATTTAATAAATATTAAAAATAGCCATTTTGGGCACGGACTCGGATTTCGACGAAACCAGTTTCATCGGATCCGTATCAGTGAATTATTATAGGATTTCAAATTTCGTATCGATCGGACTTGTTGTTTGATCGTACGGACGATAAACGCCTTGAAATCAATTTTATTAAAATCAATTTGAAAATCAATTTGGAAATCTTGTTTTTAGCATAACTTCTTCATACGATCGAATTTGGTCGCGAAACTTTTTCCATTGCGTTCAGAATATTTTAAAACACCTATTTGGATATATAGTTTTAACAAATCCGACTCCGGAGGCATAGCGGGCTTTTTGGACCATGGTTTGTCACGCACGTTCGCGTATCCAGTCTAGCTACCCTACCTCTAGCCTATCTATAAATATACATCTCTAAACCCTAGCTCCTTTCTTTTTCATTTGCTGTACGTTCATTTCTTCACTCTTTTCTCTTCCCCAAATGTATACATCTCAGATCCAATTCCAGATCCATCCACAGTTCAAAATCAAAAGTCAAAACTCAAAAATTTCAGAAAATTCTCAAAAAAATATATGTTGAATTATTCGATGCGCGTATTCTACCGCTGCAATTCGTTTTTCAATTGGAGATTTCGTTCATCCAGAACAATTCGATTCATTTTCGGCCTCACATCAGCGTCGCAACCAAGTTCGTCGGATCGACAAACCGTTTCTGGGTTTTGTAGAGGGGACCGAGGGGAGTGCATCTATATAATTTTTGGGGCGAATCAGCGGCTAGATCGTCGTACAAAATTCGTTTAGGGTTTCGGCATGCAAGTTCTTGGGCGGCGGCGGCGAACAGATAGACGACCGGACCTACATAGGTGGGTGGGGCTCGTCGAGCTGAGGAGATTGGTGGTGGTCTTGTGGCGAACGGTGGCATGTAGGGGCGGCAAAGCACGGTCAAAGGGCACGGTCAACTGCGTTCATGGGTTCGTTCGTGTCTCGGGTGCGTTTCCCTGGTTCTTGCGTGCGCTGATGTTGGGGGAGATGTGAATGACGTGGCAAGTGTATATGTGAGGCTTGTTTTATTTTGTTAAAATTTAATTTTGAATTCAATCACCATTTTTCGCCATAACTTTTTCATATGACATCGGATTCACACGATTTTTTTTGCGTTAGGATCGTAATTTAATTCCGGACTTGATGACGCTGGTTTGGACAAATTCTGAGACGGGCGAATTTTTGGGTTTAAATCGGGTTTAAATTCAATTTAAATTCCAAAGGTGAGTGTTTTAACCCACTCACAATTACTAGAAGCTTTTATGTTTGTTAAATAAATTTTAGAAATGAATAGAAATTTATTTATGAGCTTTTGGGCATGTTATTTCATCCATATCTGTTGAATTGCATTTTTTGAATTTAGCTGTTAATTTAAATTGATTGATTGCATATTAATTGGCTGTTAGAAATTATTGTTTGCATAAGAACTGCTAGTTAACAGTTATGTAAATTATTATTGAGTAAACTGTTAGATAAATAGTTGATAAATTTAATTTGGAAAAAAACTGACAGTTATTACCTGTTGTATATGTTCATAGATATATACTGTTATTGATTGAAATTGGTTGATGGTTGCGATTGGATGATGGATGTTGTTGATGAATGAATGTTTATTGCATATCATTAAAATTTCAAATTTATCATGCATATTTCATTTTTCGGGATTGTGGTTTGAAATGATAAAACCGCAAAGTTTTATTTTTAAATTGCGGATTGAAATGATAAATATCCGTATCACTTGACCATAGGATAGAAAATTATATACAGGCACCGCGGTCTATATATAACTATTTTAATGTGATTTCTATGGTTTGGATGGAATACGGTTTATAATAATCTTAAATTTTATACTGTATAAATATTTTTCTTCCATATTTATATACATATGAAGTTGAAAATTTTGAAATTAAAAGGCATATAAATTCCTTTATTTAAATGGAAGAAAATTTGGAAAATGGAGTTTGATAAATTTATATCATATGTTTAAATGTTAAGTTGGAAATTTAAGATATGATATTTATAATTGGATTTTTCCCAAGAAAAAATTGAAATGAATATTCTAATATGAATTTGAATTGGAAAAATATTCTAATATAATTGGAATCGAAAAATACATATGTTTTATTACTAGAAATTGGAGTTGTTTAAGGATTTATGTGAATATTCAAACTAAATAATAAAACATTTAATTTGTTGAAAGAATATATTCCAATTTTAGTTTTTGAATATTAATACTCCAATGGATTTATATATATGGAAGTTGAAATGGTTTTGGAACTTAAGAGTGATATCTAAATTATGGTTTTAACTTTAGATAAAGAAATATTTCCATAAAGCCATATAACTTATTTCTTTACAAAGTGACAGTAAAGTTAAGCTTTTTAATTCGCATACCGTTGAATATCCAAACCATTTGAGTTTTAAAAGTTATGGTTTGAAATTATGGATTTCCAAAAATATTATGCTTTGAAAATATTCGATTTTCAGATATTATGAAGTTAAAGCCTTTTTATTATTGGAAAGGAATTATATTTGGGATAAGTGGTAAAATATGGTTTTGGGTTTTGGAATGATATCGTAATATTATGGTTTTGAAATGGATTATATTCTGGTTTTAAAAGTATAAACTGCTTTAAAGAACCGCGGTGTTATAATAACGATGGATTGGCAAAGAGACCGGGATCGGATATGGACATACTCTCTGTCGATACCGAAAACCACTTTGACTAACCGTGTACGCGGTGGAGATTCCAGAATGAAGTAGGTTGGTGGCGACGATTCCTGTAAGGTAAATACGTGGACCCGACTCCCGTGAGTTGGCATAAGGTGGCTAAAACAGGAGCGATCGACGGGTTAATGAGGTCATTCCTCTGATCGGACACTCCTCTTCGATATTATACTATGACTTTGGATTGATTCAGTGGCCACTTCTATTTTTTTGATTTGGGGAGTTGTTTCGAGGTGGGCGGTTGCTGCGGCTTCGCGTTACCATCGGCCCGGAAGCGTAATTGGTATATCTACCCTGGCATTGCCTAGTTGTGCCGTGTCACCTACCCTATCGCGCCTTGTACGAGTTTGGTTTTCTCCCGTAGCCCGTGTGGTATCCTCTGGTGGCTTCCCGATCAGGAGGGACTATGATATTGGACGGACTACTGGGACTATTACGTGTTAAGGGCTATATGGGTAACCCCTTAACGCTATTAAAAAGTAAGTTTATTTTATAAATAGACACTATTATAATAACGCAATATACTACATAGTAAATAGTTTAACGGATCCTTAGGAGATGTAAATCCCGAGCATCTCTTGAGTTACTGCACTCATATTTATTTCTGTTTATTTAACTCACATAAGATATTCTAGTCTGACTCGAGTGTTTTTGTCTTTTCAAATTCGCTCGGGTCAGTCCGAGCGTTTCAGGATAGCAGGTTTTAGCTTTGGAGGACGAAGACAAAGATTCAGTATTATTTTATATATAGTATTGCACTACACACTCTTTCTATTCCGCTGCATTGTTGTATTTGGTATGTGTAACTCTGATATTCATTGTATAAGAAAATCAAGCTTTTGTAAACTGTTTATTAACTGTATATTTGTTATTATATTTTATCCTTCCGCTGTGAGATTCTATTTTCGTTTTATTTCTTCTCTATTTTTCTTATTTACCCCATAACACTCCTCCCTTGCGTATGCTTTGAATCGGCACGTGTGTCGTTTAAAGTGTGCGAAAAGGCGGGATGTTACAAGTACCTTCGGTTTTGTTCGAGCCTGGAACAGACTTGTATGGATTGTATGTCTGACATTACAAGTTGAGATATAAAGCCGATTTCTTTCAAATATATTTCTGTTGGTGGCGAAGAATTTATTCTTTTAGCTTAACACCCTTCTCTGAGACGTACGAGCTCAGAGGTTATATAGTTGAATGTTATCAGCGATATTTTCCCAATTTGGTAATGTGACATGCTGAGTGATGCTGAAATGATCATCGTGTTGATTATTGTGATAGGATCGTTTATTTGATCGTCTATCTTGGTGATCATTGTGTTGATCATTTGTTGACCCAAAGCATGGCTTTTGTATAAAATATGTTTTTGTGGACGTGACTTCGTCGAGCCTCACATCCCGGAATGGTCAAAACAGGAAAGATGCGGCAAGGTTATGAGGGGTAGCTCCCTTTAGGGTATGTGCATTTCCTTCTGGAAAGGGTGGTATCATGGTATGGAGCCCAGATACTTACTCATGTTGATACACTATATTTTATTACTGTGTGGTGTTGTTGGTGACGAGCGCTCGGTTAAAAGGTCCAATGGGACCGGGGGATGCCATATTCGTGTAGTAGTTACCTAGTGATAAAGGTAACCCGGCCTTGTGTTGGCAGAGAGCTGGTTAAGTTCTCGGGGACGTCCAGCCAGAGGCGTTTCCATGTGGCAATGGGAAGTTCCTTGGCCTGACCATTTGTTGGAAATCCAAAGAAACAATACGTGACGGTAACCTGCTATTGAACATAGTTAGCTATAGTAGGCATACGATAATGGTCGTATGTTGGCTAAGATTTATATTCTACTTCCGAAATAATTTTTCCTACATTATGCACTAGTAATAATATCAAATGTTATTTTAAATGCGTATCAAGCATCTTTGACTATCATAAGGAGAAATCTCCTCCGATTCTGCGTTTGTATGTGTGTGTGTGCGGGAGGCCTTATGGTAGTCTCATTTTTAAAAGCATTGCGAATTGATTTAAAAATATTCTTCTATTTTGATTTTAAAGATAAATAAACTGTTTTGAGTTCTCACACCAGTCACATGACTGACTCGGAGTTTATTGTTTTCCTTCCTAAACTCTGGGTGCCCACCAATTTCTACACGGGCAGTCAAGAGTTAAGGTTTATCAGGATATTCTGGATATTCTGGAGTTGTTGGAGGCAAGCTGGATGGCATGGCGTATTACTAGTTTATATAGTATTTCTTTTTTCCGCTGCACTGGTTGTTGTTGTTGTTGTACACTCTGATGATGTTATGATGTAATGAAATGAAGTGTATAAAATGTAATAACTGATATAGTTCTTTGTTTAAAGATTATTCATTTATTATTATATGTTGTTCCGCTGCGAATTGTGAGATTCTGTTGTTCTGTTGTTTTATGTTCCGTTCTATTCTCCAATTTTCTATTTTCTATGTTCTCTATTCTCTTTTTCTTCTATTTTAAAAATTTCTATTTTCTCTCCTCCCTATTTTTCTATCTTCTTCTCTCTTCTTCTTTCTTTTTCTTTTCTTAAATTCTTTTTAAACCCCATAACTATTCGGTTTTTCGGCAACGAAAATCCTCGTGCGTTACATGTCACTTAAATGATGAGATAAAGTTTATACTTACATGAGGTGATGGTTGGTATAAAGTAAGTATATGCTCGAGGTAGAGCATTATGGAAGATCGAGCTATGAGGGTGTACCCATATGTAAGTTTTCTACCATGAAGTCCTCCGGGATATGATTAGGAGTCAACAAGAACTAGATAGCATTGTCCACCTTGGTGGCCTGATTGTCGGATCACGCCCCAGATCCATGGCACCTTTATTATTTTTGATGCATATCACGAGATTTTAGAGAAGGGCTGTATAGCCCTAGCCCCTTGAGCCTTGAAGGCGAGCAATCTGTTTCCTTAGGGGCATGATTCATATTGTGACTAAGAGTCCTCTTGTTGACGAGCACATTAGAAGGACATAATCACGATACCATGGAGGTAACTAAAGACTATAAGAGTGGATTCGGACAGAGTAGTCCTGGGCTCTTAGCGTAAGTGAGTAGCTGTCGGTCTCCCTTCTGGTTTTACACAGAATGGTAGATAAATACATATTATCTATACCTATGTATTAGAGCGGATCAGGTGAATAATCCAGGTGCTCCAATACCCTGTGTGGTCTGATTTGATGGGTTTCCTTATGGATAATGACCTCGTTATACATGTCTTCATGATATTTGTGTTATATGATGTTTCGATGATTGTTTATGATGTTTCAATTGTATACCATGCCTACATTACTACACACAAACATACATATATTGATACCGTGATCGTTGAATGTTGTTACAATGCCAATATTATTATGTTATAATCCCTAGAATATATTTTTTTCACCTATATTTATTAACCCTTGATCTAGACATGGTCCGAACCATGTGTTATTTAGGTAATACTTGAGGTCCGTCCATGACATTTCATGTTCAGAGATAAGAGGCCATCTTGCTATTTTGGGTAGGGGAGACTAAATATTCGGTATTGTGGATTTTCATGTCGTATTGTTTAATCCCTTGGGTGTATATCATTGCGATGTATATTGGACAGATGTTGTATATTTTATATTACATATTATTGCTGCAATATTGACTCTGCAATCTTTGATATTTACTGTATATTGTGTATTGTTCTATCCCGTGGGCATACTTGATTATTCATTTGTGCCTAGACTATGTACGTGTAAGTGATTTATTTATTCGATGTTTAAATATGTACCGGTGTTAGCCTAAGGGAATATTCAAGTATGTACCCCATGCAGTCTCATTCTCCATATTTATCTGACAATATTACTTATTAATACTCTTGGATAACATGGGTATAGAGGTGGGATATTATAAGATAGGAGTTGTATAATGACTTAAAGGCCGTTTGTTTCTAAGATGCTCTCTGCCATAGACGATGTGTGCAAAGGGATCGTTGATACTCGAAAGTTTGAAGAGCACTCATAAAGTAGGGATAAAGTGGGGCACCTACTTGGACTATAATGGGCTATTTGATATCCAATTCGGGCGATCTTTATCCTGGATCATCCATGATGGGTGGTCTAGTTCCTGGCCTACTGAATGGCATGGATTAGAGTACCGAAGAACTAGGACATTCAGTAGTCTTTGACCGACAGGTCAAACGAGTTGAAACATATTCAATGCACTGAGTGGTTGAATGTGACGATGGATGATGGATGCTATGTTTTCTCTGGTTGCTTATCACCCCAGGGATGTCACACGATGTAGGTATTGTTGGTGTAGATATCTGTACATCCAATAGTACTTTGACTTATAATACACCCATGATCATTTTGATATAGAGTAGCATATATCCTGTATTATATGCTAACTCTGTGGATGTAGGGATGGGTCAGGTATGACTCTCCATACCCATTTATACTAGTATACTGACTTTATAGTATTTGGGATTTACTATCACTGACACCGAACTGTTGTCTGACTCATGATTTTATGTTTATTTCCTATTATTTCGGGTAATCTTAAATGAGCAAATTAGCGATATTGGTCTATTGAGCACGTAAGCTGGACAGGTATTGAGCAAAAGGCTACACTCTCACTGTTACCATATTTAGCTATATTACCTATCATTCCATTGTGTAGCGCTTTGGGGCTTACTAGTCCTTTTATCTATTTAGAGTCAGTCATCCATATGAGTTTATTTTCTATTGTATAAACTCTATCACTTATGTCGTATAGTTTTACGGATCCATGCACTCTAATTTCTATGGTTCATTCAGTTATTGCTGTCTTTCCTATTTTATATCTATGATGACTATTATATTTTATTTGATGCGTTGTGAGATATATGACAGGTTCTATGATGTTTTATTTACTTACAACCCTTGACAACCATCTTGCATTGGCCGAGCATTATTGCAGCGCACTCTACAGGGATATTGGATGTCAAAGGTATAGGGTGGTCATCACATTTGGTATTAGATCTTAGGTTGCATAGTTTAAGCCAAGGGATATCGTAACCTAGTCGAGAGAGGGTAGGAGTTATCGCCCTAGATCAGATCGAGAGTATATATGTATATAAGAGAGTATAATTGTTATATTTTTAGTTTTCAAAAAATATATAGTAGTATATATATAGTATAAAGTCGCATCGCACATACCAGTACTACTTAAGAAAAATTTCTTATAGGGAGAATGATTGTACTACAGATTGAAGGATGAGTCATCATACAAAGAATTCTGTTAGGAACTCCATCTCTAGGGTCGAAGAAAGAACTGGCTCCAAAGCAGCTAATCCTGACTTGTATACGTGTTCAATGCCATGATGTAGAACATGCTACAAACTGCTAAAGTAATCCCTCTGAGTATTTCTATTGGTGTTGGTGCTCCAGTGCGAACCCCATAGCCGATTTTGCAAAGCTGAACAAAGACTTCTATAATCTAGGTAGAAAACTATACCAGGGAACGATATCGACGACGGAAGTGCAGGATTGGATTGACACCTGCGAAAGAATCTTTAATAATTTAGAGTTAGACGTTGTTATGAAAAGAAGACTGGATTCCTGATAGCTGCAAGAGCAAGCCATGGACTAGTGGAATAATGTGAAGGTTGCCACTCCCGAGGACCAATTCACATAGGACCAGTTCAAAACAAAATTTGAAGAGAAATTTATACCGATAGCTGAGAAGTCAGTTTTGTTCCATAAGTTCATGGATTAGATGCAAGGGATAATATTGTCTTTCGAGTATGTTGTTGAGTTCGATGCCCTATCAAAATATAGGATGTCTTTCATCAACCTCCGTTAAAGAAGATTGAGAAATTTATCATTAACTTGAATGACTATTTAGGGGAAGGACTCATGGGCCATATTGATGAGACTTTTGAGATGATAGTAGAGAAGGCCCTGAGGCGCGAGACTCTTTATTTGAAGCTAAAGATAAAGATGAGCCAAAGCCATAGTCAAGTGAGGGAGGTATGAAAAAAATGGAATAATAACAATAAGAGGTAGCAGTTTCAGGACAAATGTTTTCAAACAAAGAGCAAGCCAACTTCGATTGCTACAACTGCTTAGGGAAGGGCTATTGATGTGGACTTGTGGGTGGAACATTGATGTGTTATGCTATGGAGATGTATAAAATGAAACGTTGATGTGTTCTACAATAGAGACGTGCAAGTGATTGTTGATTACTTGGAGGTTTCGAGTGTGCTCTTAAAGACGAGGGTGTAAGGATGCTCACCTAGATTTTTGATGTTGATGCTAGATCGTTGACATGATCTATTTTACCCTAGAATATCTAATATTAAGTGTAGTTCATAGCCTTATGAAGTGGCATGGAGTCGAGCACTGAGAAATCAAGATGTTGAGTTGCCTTTGGTCATTGATGTAGCCATATGAGCTATATACATTAGTAGCCCTAAAATTTAAACACTTCGTCTTCAAATATCTAAACATTTTAAAACATAATTAAGCATATAAATATTATTTATAATCTTACTAAACAATATTTAATTTTGAATAAAGATAACAAACTTGTTTTTCAAAATTATTTATTAAAATATATTCTTTGAAGGAAAATCGATAATTCAAAAACCGGTTTATCGGTAAATAATTTTTCGATCAATACAAGTTTTTCAAACTCTTATGTACTTATCTAATGATCAAGTAAACACATTAGCAACTAATTGACACTCCTCTTCATAAAGCGATGGAAAGTTCTAGAAGATTCCTAGTGGATAAAAGATATTGTCATGTAACGGGTGTAATGGTATTTTGCTAAAGGAAGTGATGTAAAGGGACATGATGGATGATGAGCCTTCCATGACATGAGGGAGGAGGGGGGGGTGAGGACAAGCATAAAGATCACCATTGAAGCCTGTATAAGGAGAGGCATACCCTTGTTAAATAATCACAAATTCATAAAAACAAAACCAAGCTATTTTCATGTCTTTGTCTTCATAATTTCCTAAAGCAAAATATTTGGAAAACTCAGCCAAATCAACATAAATTTTATGTGGACCCCTGGATAAAATTACAACACCTTCTACCTAGTTTGTTTTGGAAGAAGCAAAGCCACACTCACCCCATCCAAGAAGGCCTTGAGCAAAGAGCGAGGAGGAGAGGGAAAAAGCAGCGACAAGCTAGAAAAACGAAGGAAAGGTGGTTGCAAGGGTCGGGTTGGACATGGGGTACCTGGATCTTGGTTGTTTATTGGGTTAGAAGTGAGCTAAATTGATTGAAAATATAACACATATATGTTTGTATTTGATTATTTTTAAGTTGCTTGAATTAATATTGACATATGCTAGAACATTGGTTTTGATTCTTACTCTGAAAGAAAGTGGCGTATGTAGACTTGAACGGACTAAAATGGACTTGTATGACATGTAGGAAGGCCTTGAAACAAAGCATATAGGTTATAGATGGATTGTGGTTTAGATCGTACTTTGGTTTGAAAGTGCACTTGTAGCGATAGTAGATGTGGATGCACTTAGGAATTGCCTTGTTTTTGGCAATTTCTATGGAACTTTGTAGAGATATCCATAGAAATTTCTCACCATATTTATAATGTTTTATATGTATGTTTATTTCCATAAAAAGTTTGGACTGTAAAAGTTAAGTAACATTTCGAAAACTGGCCAAAACTTCACCTATGCAAAATTACCTTGTTTAGCCTTAATTTTTTGACTTTAAAGGTTTAAAAAGATATGTAAATTTAAGTATTTATTTTATACTTTTTACAAATATTGATAACTCATATTAGAGTATTTCAAAAGTGGTTTGAGATATTTATGAATTTTTAAGAATTAATTATAGATATTTAAAGAAGTGGTTTTTACAAGGAAAACTTGTTTTCTAAGGTTTAAAGGATTTTATATACTTGTTATTTTTAGGTAATATTTGGATAAATGTTTTAAAACCTATTGTAAATATTTTAAATTATTTTAAAAGAATTTTTATGTATATATAGTTTTTATAAGATTAGTTGACTGTTTTACTAAAGTATAAAGATTTTATGTAATATTATCTTTTAAAATGTTCTATTAAATATCTAGTTTTATAAATAAAATTACTATACCTATGTATATCATCTCTAAAGGGTTTTGAAATGTAAAACCAAAGATTCAAAATGGTTTAAGAATTGCTTAGTAACTAAATGTTTAATTGTTTAAATTACTTGTTTGAAAGTAATTAACTATGCTTCGCACTAATAGCCAACGAAGTAGGCCTACCTATTTGTAAGAATTAAGATTGATGTTCGAGTAGGAATATAAGCAATAGAGCTATAACCTACTAGCTTCTCTCTTGACCATGAAATTGTAAGTAAGGAATGTTAGAAACATGTTAATCATGTTGATTTCTTACTTGTTTATGGAAATCATTAATATTATACTTAACACTAAAAGCTGACAAGATAGACTTATCTATTTATGAGATTCAAGAATAAAGTGCCAAGGCAAGGCTTCGTTATGCAACCAGTGCTCCAACTTACCTAGCTTCACTCGTGGATGAGGAAATAGTTAAGTTGGAATGTTGGAAAAGGGTTAAGTATATGAATATTAATATGTATGAGCAATTATTTATGGCTAGCTAGTCAATTAGTTAACTATCAAACTTAACCTAAAATTAACTTAGGAAGTACCTGATGGCTTCGTGATTTCATACTAATGAAAACCCATGGGAAGGAGCATTGGTACAAAACGTCTCTAACTTTCACTTACTTCTAAAAGAACCGGAATTGCGTTAACCATAAATTCATCAAATTGGTTTTGAAGAGATCAGGATCAGTAAGTGTTTTACTTATCGAATACCACTTCAAAACTAGTATACGACTTTATTTATTTATTTTGGGAGACGTTGTGTAGTGAGATGTCATAGAGTTGAACCGGTTATCATATGTTAAGTCCAAGGGATAGGTCATCATTAACATTTAAAATGATATTATCGTGTTGGACTATCTATCTTAAGGAGTATTTCAAGAAAAAGGATAACATTAGCATTCGTCGAAGGACTTATGTAGGAATCTATGTGGGGATTCGAGATCTATTTAAGATGCTCGATTTCATGTAGCGATTCATGATCTATTCGAGATGATGAAATCCATTTGAAGATTCATGTTCTACTTGAGTGACGAAGACTGGAGTGAGAGATGCTGAATGTGGCCATGACATTGGAAATGACTAAAACCAGAGATATGATGTATCACCAAAGGGAACGTAACATTTAGCAATCCCAAGGGTGTAGCGGCTCCCATCTAGTATTACTTATGGATATGCATGAGGGAGCTATGCATTTGAAATCATACGTAGGCATAGGCCAGCTATGTATTTCCTATATTACATTCCCTAGAGATGTACATTGCTTGGAAAGATATCTCTGATCCTTGTGCAGGAGTTTAGAATAGCTTAATCTGAGGAGATGTCCATGGAAATCCTTATACTTATGTGAATGCACCTCAATGGCATTCATTACATATCTATTATTGTTGTGGCATTCATACAACAACTACTTGATATGATTTATATGCTACACTCTAGACATTTTCTATTATATCACTATATCAAACAAAATGAATGGTTGGTTTCTTTGAGGGTAAAACCTTTACGGGAATCCATATGGTCTGAACATTTACGGTTCTTGTCACATATAATTTTTGTGCTTCTCATGCTAGTTTACCAGACTGATTCGGGTGTTATTTTCTTATAATGCTTGGGATAACCCCGTATATATTTCTAGATTTAGCTGTGGATGCTTTGGAGCTTATGGAGATGAGTTGTATGTTTACCTACCGTAGTATTCTTATTTCATTGCATTACTATATTGTACATATCAGCATATGTGAGGGCAAGTTGTTATAACCATCCAGGCTAATGATAGTACTTAGGTTTCATAACTCTGAAATTTTTGTATTCATAGTAACCCTTTGTACTAATCTTTTGATATTATATATTATCGTTCCATTGCAAGATTCTGATGTTGTGTTCTGTCTTTCTAGTTCTGTTTTTATTTTATGCTAACTTTCTAACTTTTCGGCACTTGGATGTTCGATACATGAATAATGTGGATGTATTTAGTGTCGACATTTAGGGTTGAAAAGTCGGGTCGTTACAATACATCCAATGCATTTGAGTGAGTAATATGAGCACTATTTGATGGTTAATGTGGATGCCATGTTTGCTCTGTTATGTTTGGATGTCATGTGACATAGGTGCTACCGACTTAGATGTCTAGACACGTGACACTGTACTTTGACATATAGTACAACAATATGATGATAGTAGATTAACATTTAATGTTATGTGCTAACTCTTTGGATGTAGGGATATGTCAGGTATTATTCTCCGTACCTTATGTCTCATTTTAATATATCAAATTTTTATAATATCTTGAGATTGTTGGCTACATACATAGACTATTGTCTAACTTGAGGTTTAAGGTTAGCTTTTTATTAAATGAGTAGACTAGATAACATGTCTGAGATAGCGCATGGATAAGTACAGAGGATGTGCATGAGGCTACTCTTTTACATATCTATATTTGAGGTTAATGTTGCTTATATTCTGCTATGCTGTGCTATGAAGCTTTATCAGTGCTTATTTATTATTAGAGACGGTTACATTTAGGTTTATTATTTAATGTACAAACTCTATGATTTATGTATGTAACTATGATGGACCTGTTGCACTCTGTTTATGTGGTTCATTTTAGTTGTTACCATCTCTCATATTTTACATTTATATTAATTATTATATTTTATCCTTGCATCGTGAGATATAGAACAAGTTTATTTTGGAGTTTTGTCCACTATTCATCCTTGACAGTCATCCTACATCTGACGGGTACGTTTGCAGCGCACTCTGCAAGTTATGTTGGACACCGGAGGTGTAGGGTGGTTGTCATAGCTGATTGATGCAAGGTGATTTGAGTATGTTGTTGAATTCGTATGTTTTTTGAATTATAGGACGCGTTCATCAATACTCCACTTAAGAAAAATGAGAAGTTTATTATTGCGTTAGATGGCTATCTAGAAGTGCATTTGGTGAACCAAATTGATGAAAGGTTTAGCTTCAAGGCATGAGAGCTTGAACCAAAGCTAGTATTTTCACCAAGGAAGAAGATAAACAGTAAGTAGGCGAAGGTAGGAAGAGGAAGTTTCCCTAGAACAAAAAGGGAAATAATCAACCATAACGTAAGGAAGGGCACTGGAAATCTAAATTTAATCCAATGTAATGACTCATAATTTACACTTAATAATTAATTTAATTAATTAATTGCTTAATTGAATATTTTAGCAAACTAAAGACTTAAAAGAAGAATTTTTAAGATGAATCAATTAGGACTCAAGACTTATTATGTCATGTCATTTATATATGACATATTGAGTTTATTAAAATTGGATAAAGTTTACAAATGAGTAGGAAAGAGAAAGGAGGGGCAAAATGGCCTTTTAGCCAACACCTTTATCATTTTTGAAATAACTCCTTTCCTCTTCATTCTCTTCATTCTTATTCCTCCTTCTTTCTAAGCAAAAAGAAAATTTAGGGAATTCAATCTTTATACCTTTTGCATTTCCTCAATAAAAAATTCCAAAATATCCACTTATGAGAATAGTAGAAGGGGATAAGTATCTTGAGTGTGAACTCGTCAATATGAGGGTGTTTTGGAAAGTTATGTACAATATGTATCTTTGGAGATGAGGAAAAGATGGCAGACATTGATTTTATGGAATATCTTTACTCATTTTTTCGCCTCTCTGGAATGGATACTCCTCTCAATCAAATTCACTCATTTGACCTTCAAAAGGAATTTCCACCAATCAATCCAATAGTTCATTCGCACTTATCCATTAATGATCTTTCGACATTCGGTTTTGAAGGAAATAAGAATCGCTTTTATGTCTCTATATGTTTTGAATATAGCATTGAAAATGTCTTCAAGAATCGTTCTTTAATCTTTGGAAGGGTTGTAAACAAGTTAAAGAGTGATGGGGATGTTCATTCATTTTCTTGGATTTAAAAAAGGATGGCCAAAAAATTCTGTTACAATGTGGCGACTTGAAGCGTATAACAAAGGAATGTAGAGATCCTATCAGATGTTTTGAATGTGGTTTTCTAGGCCATAAGAGATCATAATGTAAACAGTTTGTCTATTCAACCAATTCTTTTAGTAGGAAACCTGGTAAACTCTTTCCCTTAAATAAGTCGAATTATGATGCTTTTTAGAATTTTTATCTAAAAAAAATTATTTGAACCAAATTCCAGATTGTTTGAACAATTCTTTTTGGGTTGTCCTGAGTTTACTACAAGGATCAACTAGAATTTACGATATTACAAGGGTACTTGTTGAAAACTTTAGAATTTATAAATGGGATATTAAGAAATACAATGATGATTTTTTAGTTAATTTTCCTTCAAAGCAAATATTATATAATGCTCTGGTTCTAAAATTCATATGCAAAGAAAATATAATCATTGACATTCGTGAGTTTAAAATTAAAGATGAAATGGAACATAGTTTTTATGATAGAAAAGTGTGGATTAAACTAATTGGTTTGCATTGTTCATTTTGGAAAATTTATCATTTTTATGAAAAGCTCTGAGTGGGATTGGTATAGTTTTGAGGTTAGAAGACATGAAATTGAAATTTGATTATTCATTCATTAATGTTGAAATTCTTACTATTAAGGATTATTCTATACCAAATTTTATCAATTCAAACATTAATGGTGTCGCTTATGTAATAAATATGGAAGCTAGGATGTATAATGATCTAGAAAGTTTGAGCAACCTCAATGACTGGTTCGGTCATTATGCTTCCGCAATGCAAATGTTTTCCATTGATAAATCTTCTATTTCTAGAATCTCTAATGAAGAAAGGTTAATAGATCACAATAAAAATGATATTCAAATTAGTGAGAACTGTTCTGGTATAAAAATGAATAAGGATGAGGTATGGATAATAATGAATTTGATACTGCTTTAGATCAGGGATAAACTAACAAAGGATTGCAGAACGATGAACTGGTGGATGAATAGGTAGATGAGAAAGATTGTGATCTTGGTCATATAATGGGCTTAACACTCTTCAAAAAAATTAATATCATATATGACTTGATAGATGAGAATGAGGATCTTGAGTTAATGAATGCCAATGAAGACTGTGTTAATGCTAAGGGACTTAATAAGGTCATAGTCAATATCTTAGATAATGGAGTTAGGGTGATTAAAGATTCTGTTATGGTTAAGTATGCAGGTATAACTGATGGGAACAATGCAACAATGCATCTATGTGAAAGAGAACTGGTTTATGATAGTGTGTCCAAATTCAAAAATGATAAAAGAGTGTATGTATTTGATGATATCAATATGGATTAACTTGGATCTAAACTTAAACTTAAGTTTGAACAAGATGGAATCATGAATGATAGATTGTATCTTCATCAAAAAGTGGTTGTACAACTGAGCATGCTTCTGCAATTGGATGTGTAAATAAAAGCATTCAAGTAATTGAATGGAAAGGTAACAGATCTATTTGTGATCTTCATTCAATTGAAGGCTTATCAGTAGAAGATCAGGTAAGATTATTCAAAGCCTCTGAACATGTTCATGCTGTTGAACGTGTGTATGATATGGTACATGCATTTCTGAAATTAATTGAACATGTACATGCCAATGTAGAATTATCTATCTATGTGAAATCTTTTGAAAGTGAACTCATCCCACCTGAACCATCTAAAAGGTAGCCTGAGTTAGAGCATGTACATGAAACTGGGTATTTGAATGAAGGGAGGCTGATGGTATGCTTAATCCTGATAGTGGTGTAATCTATATCTTGCGAATAACATAAATCCTAAGATCTAGAATTACATGATTATCACATATGTAATGAATCAATAGAACATACCTCTAGACATCTCGTATATGAATCAGCAATGGTTGTCGTCGAAGGCTATTTCAATGGATAAAGGAAATGGTTTCTCTCTCTTTTCCTACATCTTTCTTTATGTGTTTTTTCTATATACTTTGTGATGGGAAAAGGTTAGTATTTATAGGTAGTGAGAGGACCAAATTTCCAGATTTGTAGACTTAGTCTTGTTCGTCCATCAAGATCAAGATGAGAGAAATTAACGCTCTAGATTATAGCCGTTTTATTGATTAGCATATAATATGAAAACCCTTTAGATTTTATTGACCACAAAACGAGGAAGTAAATGTTTGAGGAAGGAAACTGTCAAATTTCCTTACAAAATAAGGAAGGAAAATCCATTAATGTTTTCGTATTAATTTCCTTACAAAACGGTCAAATTTCCTTACAGTCTCCCACTTGGTCAATACTAAAATCCATTAATATTTTCGTATTAAGGTCATAAGGCGCGCATGATATGCTAAACTTTTCTTTAGTTAGATATCATAAGTGTCTTGACTAATCTAGTGGTCAATGGATGTCATGACGTGTACATGTTATTTTGCAACATGCTTACTTCCATGTACTATGACATTGACAACTTTCATAACTGGACCGTAGATGAGCATAACTTAATAGTCACATAATGTCTTGAAGCAAAAGACTGTTTCTGTTATCATTTATCTAAATATAAATGTGTACACATTATAAAACAGAAATAAATGATGTCCAAATTATTAAGAGCTCAATAATTGTTATGTCTAGCTAAGTACAAAATAAATAGCATAATAAGAAGATAATTAGGAACTATCTGCAAGACCCATGCTATCAGTATGTCTCTGAAAGGTCTTTGGAGGTAGTCCTTTCGTGAATATGTCTGCCACTTGTAAGTCTATACTTATCGATTCAACAACAATTTTCTTTAGTTTAACATCTTGCTTCAGTAGTAGGCATTTCAGGTCCATGTGTTTGGGACCTTTGGTTATCCTATCATGCTTGGAGAAAAAGGTTGCAGCTTCACTGTCGCAGTAGACAATTAGCGGCTTAGAGATAAAACTTAAAGTGCCAAATTGTGAGACAAAATTACGCAGCCATGTTCCCTGAATTGAAGCCTCATAACATGCTACGTATTAAGCCATCATGGTGGATCCGAAAAACATCTCAGATTTCTGGCTTCTCCATGATATTGCACCTCCACATAAGAGGTACACATAGTCAAGAGTGCAGATCCTAGTGTCAGTACATCCAGCAAGGTCTGAATCAGAATAACCAGTTACCTGTAGGTAACTTGATTTTCTATAGGTGAGCATGTAATTCCTTATTCCCTTTAGGTATCTCAGTACCTTCTTTGTAGCTTTCCAATGAGCGATTCCTGGGTTACTTTGAAATCTACCTAGCATACCAACTGCATGACTGATATCGGGTCTTGTACAGACCTGTTAATAAATCAAACTCCCTATAAGAGATGCATAAGGATATTTGGTCATTTCTTCTCGTTCCATAGGAGTCTTTGGGCTCTGCTCAAGAACAAGATTGTCTCCTTTCTGCAGTGGGATAGGACTAGAGGAACAATTCGTCATGCCAAATCTCTCAAGAATTTTGTCAATATATGCTTTTTGAGACAATCCTAGAATTCCTTGTGATCTATCATGGTATATTTCTATTCCTATCACATAGGAAGCCTCACCCATATCTTTCATTTCAATGTAGGTTGAGAGATGATCCTTAGTTTCACATAATAAACAAAGGTCGCTGCTAGCTAATAATATGTCATCAACATACAGAATAAAAAATATGAACTTGCTCCTTCTGAATTTGAGGTATATACAAGGGTCAACTATGTTTTCTGTGAAATCGAAAGCAGTAATGATTTCATGAAACTTTAGATACCATTGTCTAGAAGCTTATTTAAGTCCTTATATTGATTTCTTAAGTTTGCAGACCATGTCTTCCTGTCCTTCAATTATGAAGCCTTCAGGTTGACGCATGTAGACTTCTTCTTCCAAGTCTCCATTTAGAAAGGCTGTTTTCACATCCATTTGATGTAACTCGAGATCATAATGAGCTACTAATGCCATTATAATTCTAAGAGAATCTTTCCTGGTAACAAGAGCAAAAGTTTCATTATAGTCAATGCCTTCTTTTTGATTAAAACCTTTGAAAACCAGTCTGGCTTTATATCGTTCAATTTTACCATTGCAGTCACGTTTGGTCTTGAAGACCCACTTACAACCGACTACTTTATGTCCTTGCGGCAGTTAAACGATTTCCTAAACTTGATTATTATCCATAGATTTCAGTTCATCTTTCATGGCATCAATCCATTTAATAGAATTAACATCCTTAATGGCTTGTGAATAAGAAATTGGGTCTGTAGTTCCTTCAAATTCTATTAGATAAAGCATATAATCATCAAGAATAGCTGATCTTCTTTATCTTTGAGATCTTCTTAATGCTAGTTCTTGTGGTATTTCATCAACATTATGGTTGGTGATAATTTCATTATGGAGTTGTTGATCATTTATTGGATTTTCCCCATTGTGAACAGGTTCAACAATGGGATGATTCCCAATATCTTTCGAAATTGAGGGTAAGATAATGGGTACCCTTATTTCATGAATGACCCTTCTTGTTGTTTTGTACTCCCACTGATTTCACCATTCTCATAGAATTTGGCATTGACGGTTTCAACAATTCTTGTGCTATGTTAGGACAATAAAATCTATATCCTTTAGATTTTTCTGGGTAACCTATAAAGTAACCCCTGACTGTCTTAAAATCCAATTTCTTTTCATTTGAATTGTACAGTCTAGCTTCAACTGGGCAACCCCAAATTTGGAGATGTCTTAAACTAGGTTTCCATCCTTTCCAAAGTTTAAAAGGAGTCTTTGGAACGGCCTTACTTGGAACTCTATTTAAGATGTAGACAGCTGTTCGTAATGCATCCATCCATAATGATATAAGTAAATTTGCATGACTCATCATGGATCTAACCATTTCCATGTATGTACGATTTTGCCTTTCAGCTACACCATTCTGCCATGGAGATCCAGGCGTTGTGTATTGTGCAACAATTCCAAGTTTTTGAAGAAGTCTAGCAAAAGGTCCTGGATGTTGTCCTATTTCATCATACCTTCCATAGAATTCACCACCCCTATCTGACCTAATGATTTTCACTTTTATTTCTAATTGCCTGTCGACTTCAGTAATGAACACTTGTACAACATCCACTGACTGAGATTTTTCATGCAACAGATAAAGATAGCAATAACATGAAAAACCATCGATAAAAGTGATGAAATATTTCTCTCCTCCAAAAGTTGGAACATCAAAAGGTCCACAAATATCTGTATGTATTATTTCAAGAAGTTGTGTACTTCTTGTGGCTCCTTTCTTTGTGTTTTTACTGTTTTTCCTTTAATACAATCAACACATGCCGTAATGTTAGCGAAGTCTAGGTCCGGTAGGACAACATCTTTCACTAACCTCTTGATTCTTTCACTGGATATATGACCCAGTTTTTTATGCCACAAGAAATAAGAATCATTCTTGGATGACTTTCCTTTAGTTTCTTTTCCATGCAGGGTGAGTTGGATTTCAGCATTTTGTTTAAGATGAAGTTTATAAAGTCCATCAATTAATATTCCAGAACCAATAAGACTAGAATCTTTAAATAAACTAAAATTTCCATTTTCAATTTCAAAAGAATATCCAAATTTATCAAGTACACTTACAGAAATCAAATTATGGGAAATAGACGTAACACAAAGAGTTTGACATAAATATAACTGATAACCGCTATCTAAAACAAGATGAAAAGTTCCAATAGCTTCAACTGGAGCTTTATCTTTATTCCCCATGAAAATGAAATTCTCACTTGGGTTTGTGGTTTGGATCGTAATGAATCCCTGCATAGAATTCGAAACATGAACGTTAGCAGCAGTATCAATCCACCAAGTAGAAGACGGTACATTAGTAAGATTTGATTCAAAATGACTCACGAAACCTATTGGGTTACCTTTCTTTTCGAACCATGCTTTGGCTTAATGCAATCTTCCTGGAAGTGTCCAGGTTTCTTGCAGAATTTACAGACATCGTCCTTCTTTTTCTTCTTGGATGGTTGAGTGGCGTCATCAGATTTGGGTGGTGCTCTTTTATGCTGTGAGTAGTTATTTTTGCCAGCTTGTTTTCCAACCTCTTGAGTGAAATAAGCAACTTTAATGCCTTGCGAGCCTTGCCTAGACTCCTTTTGAACCAGTTTATTAGTCAATTCATTTAGACTCCACTTTTCCGTAATAGTGTTGTAATGAATTTTGAATGGTTCATACTGAGGAGGTAAGCTAGTGAGAACGAATTGGACGAGAAAAGCATCGTACATAACCAATCCCAAGTTCTTAAGTTTGGCAGCATGGTTAATCATTTCAATGACATGAGCGTACATTGAGTGAGAACCATCAAACTTCATGGTTACAAGATCTGCCATAAGTTTCCCAGCAAGGGAATTGTCTACAGCCTTGAATCGATTTTCAATGGATTGCAAATATTCTTTTGCACTTTCAGTTTTGGGTAGGGAGGTTTTGATGTTGGTATCAATCACCATTCGCATAAACATCATGCTGAGCCTATTAGATAGTTCCCAATCATCATGGAGTTTGTTTTCCTCAAGCGTACTTGTGTCAGTAAGTGGGGCTGGCTTTTCCTTAAGGAAAGCCATGTCCAGTTCAAGTACGCCCAAAGAAAACTCAACTTGCTCTTTCCACTCTGAGTAGTTGGTTCCATTGAGTCTGACGATAAACGTAGCGTACGAATTAAGGTTGAGGGCATTGCAAATGTAGATATAAAAGAAATGTAGGCTTCTTTATTAGAATAAAATACATGTCATAATAAGAGGTTAGGTTTAGCGCCTCCTGTGGGTAGGCAGTAGGACCATACCCATGGAAGAATGATAAACATTAATGTTTCATGCATTATTGTGCAAGTAGCAGCCTCCTATGGATGGGACTGCATGCATCAGACTAGAGGAAACAAGGAAATTAAGCACAGAAGCGAAAACTAAAACAAGAGAGAAAAGAGGGAAACCGGATCGAACCAGGTGGTCACCTACTTTGTTTTTTTTTGCATAAACATTTGCCATTCTTTCAAGTAATCCAAGTAAATTCCATACATGAATTTAACATATAAACAATTATTTGGCAAATCATATATAAACAATTGTCTTGCAAGTTGCAGATCATGAATATAATGTCAAACTAGGAAACAATTTTTTTCAATATGTACACTTTCTGAAAAGTATTCGCATACAATAAGTTGTTCCATATTATATAGTAAGTCAAACATTAAAGTCGAAAAATTAACTTTTGCGGAAATATAAACTTTCCAAATCCAGATCTAAGCATACAGTCAATAGAACAATATTGATAATCATGACCACTATAGCAACTTAAATAATATGAATATTAAACTTGAATCATATTAACACTAATAATCATTATCATCATCATAGTAAAATTACAAACATCACATCATAGATCTATGCTAGTTTCGTTTTATATGTTGATGGATAATCATGAATTCTAAAACCATGCTCTGATACCACATGTAATCTATATCTTGCAAATAACATAAATCCTAAGATCTAGAATTACATGGTTATCACATATGTAATGAATCAATAAAACATACCTCCAGACATCTCGTATATGAATCAGCAATGGTTGTTGTTGAAAGCTGTTTCAATGGATAAAGGAAATGGTTTCTCTCTCTTTTCCTATATCTTTCTTTATGTGTTTTTTCTATATACTTTGTGATGGACAAAGGTTAATATATTTATAGGTAGAGAGGACCGAATTTCCAGATTTGTAGACTTAGTCTTGATCGTCCATTAAGATCAAGATGAGAGAAATTAATGCTCTAGATTATAACCATTTTATTGATTAGCATATTAATATGAAAACCCTTTAGATTCTATTGACCACAAAATGAGGAAGGAAACGTTTGAGGAAGGAAACAGTCAAATTTCCTTAGAAAATAAGGAAGGAAAATCAATTATTGTTTTCGTATTAATTTCCTTACAAAACGGTCAAATTTCCTTACAAGTGGCATTATGGAATATATGCCTAGAAGTTGCTACTGATCTTGATCTTCTATCTGATAGGAGGTTTGAATTAGAGTATGTACTTGAATCTGGACATGTGGATGACAATTTTGTAAGTGGATATAATGCTATTACTTCTAGGGTAATCTATGAATACAATGAGGTAGCTATTACTTTTGGGAGTGCATCTGATCATAATGTGTTGACACCTGAAAAGCTTTCACATGGGCATGCAAAAAATGAGTTTGCATCTGTAGATTTATTGATAGGGTTTGTTACTATAATGGATTATAGTGAAGCTAACTCAGCATTAAGGAAAGTTTCCAAACCAAATTGGACCGAATTGGAACTAATAGGGAGGGCATGCAATCAGAGGGCCTGCAATTAAAAATAGTGGTTGCAAATTTGTGGAAGCTAAAGCATGTGTACGAGAAAACATGCAAGCTCACGATATTATGAAAAATGATGAATGGAACGTGATAACCGAAAAAGTTAAAGTTACCGATAGTCGAAATGAAGAAGCTATTTTACCCACATCATGGAGGAGAGGTAGACAAAGGAAATCGATAACATCTCGTTGAGTTGTTAGGCGTAGTGCAAGGGTTTGTGGTACGCATCCACCGACTATAGGTGATTTACCTTATTCGTGTGTCACAAATGACACTATGAATCCAAGCTCAGTTATGACCTCTGGTTTAGGTAGTTCTTACTTTACTTATGCCTTAGGTAGATTATCCACTAGAAGGAATTGCTAGTAAGCTGAGATTGCTGCTTTTGATTTAACTGATGTTGAGTTAGATATAGATTATATTAGGAGTAGGAAACGAGAGAGGGTTAGATCATCAGGATTATCATGAGGATTATTAGCTGGAATATTAAAGGATTAATGATTTAGATAAATGTGATAAAATTAGAGCATTTTTCAAGGATTATTTTATTGATATCGCCCTATTACAAGAAACGAAAATAGAATGTCCGGATCTTTGTTTCGACAAAAGATTAGGTAGTTATCATTTCCAACATTGGGCATGTTTTACCTCCAATTGGTGTTTCTAGGGGTTTACTTATAGCGAGGCGTGAAAATTCTTTTAAACTTCTACAAACTATCACTAAAAAATACTCTTTAAATATTATTCTCATTAATCTTAGTGACAACTCTTTATTAAATATAATTAACATTTACGGTCCAAACACGAAAATTGGTCGTCGAGTTCTATGGAGCGAATGTCTAAAATTTAGATCATTTATTCCCAATCCTTGGATTATAGGTGAGGATTTCAACGTTATAAAATATTTAGGTGAATGATCACTCCGGGAAGGTGATTTCTTCGCTATGTAAGAATTCGATCAATTTATTATTAGTAGCAATTTAATAGAATTGCCACTAACTAATAGAGAATTTACGTGGACCAACACTAGGGAAATCCCTTCAATGGCCTTATTATGTAAGTTCTTCATTAGTGATGAAATCAAATAAAAAAATTCCAATTTGTTGAGTCAGTGGGTTGCCTTATATGTATTCTGATCAATGCTCTATCATACCTCTATGCGATTATCATAAAACGGCTAATAAAACTTTTAGATTTGAAAAATGTGGCTATTAGAATCCAATTTCTCTAATTTAATTAATAATAAATGGATATCAATGAATTTTTATAGTATTAGAAATATGGATAAGTCGGCAAAAAAATTTGTTTTAAAACTTAGATGTCTTAGGAATTTTCTTAAAAATTAGAGTAAGAACATATTTGGTAATACTAAAATTAAAAAAGAAAATTTACTTAATGAAATGCTTAAAATTAATAAGATTTAAGAAAGTAGACAACTTAATTTGGCGGGACGTAATGTACTCGCTAATTTAAAAGAAGAACTTAATTCAATTTTAGAAAAAGAAGAGGTTATGTGGAAACAAAGATCTAGAATTCAATGAATTAACAAAAATGATAATAATACGAAAAAAATTTAAAACATGGCTAACGGTAGAAAATGTAGCAATGAAATAAACTCTATTTTGGTGAATAATGTTGAATTAGTTTACCAAAGGGATTTAAATAAGGCCTTTACTAATTACTGTAGGGATATTTTTGGTAATAAAAACAAACACAGAATAATAGTTAAATGGAACAAACTATATCCTATAGAGTCTAGAATTAATCTTAACAATATTGATAATCCTTTTTCGGAAGATGAGATTTTGAAGGCTATTAACGATATGCCAAGTGACAAAACTTTTGGACCCGATGGTTTTCCTATTTTATTTTACAAAAGTTTTTGAAATGTTTTAAAATACGATTTAATTAATATGTTTAATGAATTTCATAATGGTAACTACAATTAGGAAGACTTAGTTTCGCAAACGTTATTCTATTACTTAAAAAATCGGTGCTAATAATTTAAAAGATTTTAGACCAATTTCATTAATTAATTGTTCGATTAAAATTATTTCAAAAGTTTTAGCAAATAGGCTTAATATAATAATGAATGATTTGATCGATTATTCACAAACCGCTTTCATTAAGGGTAGAAACATCACGGATGGTGTTGCTGTTGTTTAAGAGTTCATTATTCACTGTTGTAAGAATAACATTACATGTGCGCTTTTAAAACTCGATTTTGCGAAAGCTTTTGATTCAACTGATTGGGATTTCCTAAAAGGTATGTTGATGGCTAGAGGATTTTTTCATAGATGGATAGTTAGACTATGACACTGCTTAAAACCGATAATTCTAGTATAATGGCCAACGGGGTACTAGGGAATAAAATACAATCAAACGGGGTCTGCGGGAGGGCAATCCTTTATTGCCTCTTCTGTTTAATCTGGCCACTAATGTTTTTGCAAGGATAATTAAAAAAGCTACAGGAAATGGAACTTTAGGGAACGTAGGTAGTGATATTACATGTAATGGACTTTCCGTACTTCAATTTGCAGACAACACTATGTTATTTACTTCATATTTACCTAAACATGTCATTGCACTTAAATTAATTTTATACTGTTTTGAACTACTTTCAGGACTCAAAATTAACTTTGATAAAGGTTCGGTTTTAGTGTTAAATTATGTTGATAAGGTTATGGATTAGTAGCTAATACGTTAGATTGTAAAACCATGGACTTCCCAATTGATTATCTTAGTTTTTTTGTTAGACCAACTAAACTTAAACACGATGACTGGTTAATTATAATAGATAAGATGAAAAATAGAAATTCCAAATGGAATGGTAGGTTTTTATCGAGGGCAAGTAGTTTAGTTCTAATCAATTCATTTTTATATGCACTTTCGAATTATTGGATGTCTATGCATCTATTTCCAGATTGGGTGATAGATAAAATTGATAAAATAAGAAGGGATTTTTTGCGGAGCGGTGATAATCCAAATAGTTGTTTAAAATGTTTAGTTAACCAGGTCACAATATGTAAACTGAAAGAGGAGGTAGGGAAATTTTTTATTAAATTTACATAACATGAATATGTCTTTACTAGGGAAGCGATTGTGAAAATTTAAGGATATAAATGATAATTCTATTTGGAAAAAAATTGTTTCTAAACATTATTATAATGGTAGTTATAATTTATACCAAATTCCACCTAATGTTAATAATAAATTTCTAATTTTTGAAAATCAATTTAAAAATATCATGATATTTTTAAACATGGTATTAAAATGATTGTACATTTTGGAAATAATAACCTTCTGGCATGATCATTGGATGTCTGCCATTCCACTTATGGTTGAATTTAAAGAATTTTGAAATTTGTAACTTTAAAAATACTTTAATTAAAGATGTTTTTCACCAGATAATGATCCTCTATGGAACTTAACTTTTAGTAAAATGTTAGAAGGTACATCACTTAGGCAATATGCTTTATTATGTGCAAGATTGAATTTATATAATATTGATAATGAAAATGATATTATTGACTGAGATTGGGATAAAAGCAAAAAATTCACTTCTAACTCATCATAAAAATTTCTCAATTATTCGGGCATTACCAATAACACTTTTAATCTTATTTTGAAAGCAAATGCGCTGCCAAATGCTAAGATTCTTATGTGGTTGATCATTCATGGAACGCTAAATATCATTGAACTTTTAAAATGAAAGAATTTTCCTATTGATAATAAATGTACATTTTGTAACTTGTATTTAGAAAATATTAATCATATATATTACGAATGTAAGGATACTTATTACATTCTTAATAATACTCTTAAAAGTTTTAACTTTGATTTTACAACTAAGGTGATCGATTATGATTTTTACTGAATAATTTGATATTTAAGGTTAAGAGTGAATAGACATTTTTACTAGACAATTTATTTACTATAATTTTTCGGTTTATTTGGTTTGTAAGAAATCAAAGATTATTTATTAATAATAATAGTCATATGAATAAATTGGTAATGACAACCGCTCTATTTTATTTTAATTGGATCTCAAATCCAAAATACAAATTGGCAAAAAATAATCATTTTAAAGAATATCTTGATAAGGTTAGAAAACACATTGATTTATTTAAAAGAAAAATAAATATTTTTAATAATAATAACTTTTGCATTAGCATTTATTCGAATTAAAATGATGATTTCACGGATTATTCTAATATACTTTTGATCATCAGAACATAGCATTAGTATCATTTTTGTTTTTATTTTAAATATATAAGTATAAAAATTCATATTTTGTACATATATATGCCTTTTGATTTCATGATCATTGTCTCATTACATAGAATAAAATTGAGATTTTGCATAATGAGATTGATTTTTTTTAGTCATGCATGTATTATATATTAATCGCTGCTATATAGTATAAGCTCTAGTTTTATTACCTTTATTTTAATTAATTAATTAATGTATATATATATATATATATATTATTTAGGGACAATTTGGCTAAAATCCAAATTAAGTTTCAAAATACACCAAATATCCTTGCCAAAAAATGTATGTAAATTAGGTCCCTAGAATTAGGTCACTAAATAATTGCATACATTTATACAATTATTCAGTGAATAATTATAGTCATTTATTCAATTATATCCAAAAATTACAGAGTTTTCGTAATTATTCATAGAAAAATTACGGATATTTCCGTAATTATTCACCGAATAATTGGTAGACTTTATGCAATTTTTAGATATAATTACATAAATGTCTGTAATTATTTACTGATTAATTGCATAAATGTATGCAAATATTCAGTAACTTAATTCTATGGACCTAATTTATAATCTTTTTTGGAGAGGAGATTTCGTGTATTAAGTTTGATTTTAAGGGTCTGAGTCTAATATTCACTTTTGTTTATATACATACATATATATTATTCTTGCATTTTTATTTAATTTTCTCTACGAGTATAGTTTTAGGCTGAAGATGTTGCAGGATTACTATTTGCAAAATTGTGGGTTTACTGTTTATATGGTTGCAAGGTTGTTTTCTGCAAGATTGTTGTTAGGAGAGATTTTATTGTTGGATCCGGATTGTTTATTCTAGTTGTGAGGCATTCATTCACTAGCGGAGCTACTTGTTGATCTCATTTGTGCATTTGGATGCATCATGGTTTATATTGGGTACATCTAACACTTCACTATCGGGCGGTGGTCTTGTCGGAATTCAATGGGTTGTGGCATTTCCCGAGCTCATTTGAGAAGTTACCTTAAGTAGTTGATTTGTTATCTTAGACTTTTTTTGTTATTATATGTTATGATTTGTTACCTACTAGGCATGCTGGCAACTCCTTTATTTTTGGTGCTATACATGTGTGCTCTCCTCTACTTTAGAGAATCATAAATTTCTCTCAAAAAGAATTCCAAAATAAATATATAAATTCAAGTTAGAAGATTCTCTGCAAATCTATACCATCAATTTTGCATACTGAAGAAGATAGAGATCAAACTTTAGAAATTGATGGAAGACTCCAAAATTAGATTTCTTAAAGATTTGGTGAGTAGGATCTCTTCTCTAGGTTATATGATCATCTGATATATCAAAATCATGTTTTAATGCTAATTTTGGTTAGGTCCCAAGTAATGAACTTGATTTGGGTTTTTAAACATGAAAATCATTTTGGATGAAAGTTCAAAATATAAGGTTTATAAATTGATGTGTTTGGAAAATGTAGAAATTAAATGTTGATTAATATGAATGTGTAGTTTAATTGTGGATTGAATGGTTGGTAGAAATGATAAGATTGTGATAAATGGTAGTTGAGGTTGTCAATAAATAATGGATACAAGATGGTTGGTTGGGTACCTGTTTGGTTTATAATGTGTTTGAATTTCAAAACGATTCGTCGAATTACTATCTAGTGGAATTCATCACATGCGGATCGTCAAAGATATGGAGTCAAGTGCAGCATGTAGTGAACAATGTAAAGCCATGGAGTAGTAAGGCTCAACGTTGGGGAGAGAAAAGTCAAGGTGATGGTTGAGAAAAGATTGAAATGGTGGAATAAATTCCATTAGGGAAATTTAACCCATTTAGGTTCAATTTACACCCTCTACAGGTGAATGGTTGAGTGACCATTTGTCTTCAATTGACTGCTAAAGCAGTAATGTGCAGGGTTTTTTGGCCAAGGAGAATTAGACAAAAATGGATTTAAAAATCGACTGGTCATACCCAATCAGTCAACAAGTTGAAGTAGACTAGTCGACTATTTCGTTTAGCCAAATTCTGCTACAACAAGTTGGCTGACTAACCACTTTTTATTGGCCAACATATGGGCTGTTGCTCGGGATTTTTGGGGTTTTTCTCCGGGATGTTTTGATGAATATCTTTCACTTACGAGGTTGGATCGAGATGCAGTTTAGACCAATACCGATTATTTTCAGAGGAACATGTCATGATATTTTGGTAGGTTTTCGGATACTTTGATTTTGATGTCCATTTCGAAACCGTAGATTTTTGAGATGGACCAGAAAGGTGCATCAGAGATGTTGATAGAATTAGGCCATACATGATGTTGGAGTTGATTTTTATGTAGTTTTCATTCATAGAGTTGTCCAGCAATTTTGAGAAGTGACGACTAGAGTATTGTGCTATATGATTCCATATGAAGTTGCGTATATAGAGTGAGTCTAAACCTTTTGATTTCGACCTTGAGATTACATATTGATTAATGATAGGTGTTGGCCTTATATTACATTGGTGACCATATTTGTTTGGATTTGGCCTTACCGGGAGACCCATTGTTCATTAGCCTTGTGAGTAATGTTTTATTTACAATTAGTGCTGTGATTTTTTTATATGATAATTATATCATATAGCCTTGCTTAGTATCAGAAATGTGCTAACCTATTGGATGTCGGTGAAGATGTAGATTGAGGTATGATTCTATTGCCTTGAGCGGTACCGCTTGGTATTATCCATGATATATTGGCATAGTGATTATCATGTTGATTAGTGATATTTCATTTTCACTGAACTTTATGTCTAATTCTCTCTTTGTTGTCTATTTTTTGAGCAGTTTAATATAGAGAAGGAGATCTCTATAGCTGGAGGTGATTCACAGAACCATAACTAGATTATCGCTATAGTTATATATATGACTTGTAGATTTATGTATCATTTTGAGACACATATTCTTATGGTATTCGATGGATCACTTTCCATTTGTATTATGATGTTGAATCTTATATCTCATGATACTATAAGCATTTAGTCTTCTACATGTTTATGTTGATATTATATCTATATTTTATATCCTTCCACTATGAGAACCAGTTAGTTGTGATACACATGCTTTGCAATATTTAATGTGTTTTATATATATTACCTTTAAAGGAACGTTATCTATTATAGCATTGGGGAATTTGGTTTCTTATTTATGTGGATTCTAGGTGTTATGGAAGGCGGGTTGTTACATATAATATCAAAGCCTAGGTTATCCGATCACCATAAATTAAGATAAGTTGAGAGAGCATATTTGTATTAGTTATAGTTATGCATATAACATCACTCACAGTCTTGTTTCCAGCATCTTGCACTATTTTGTGAGATAAATTGATAATAATTTCTATCTACAAATAGCTACTATGAAGCATGCCACTCATGCAACGACCAATAAAGGCAATGTTGAGGTTCCGGTTCTTTATATACCAACATAGTATCGAAGATATCTTCAAGCTACAACACAGGGTACCGCACCTCCAACGATTGTCCCTCCTATACTGGCAGTAGTTGGATTGAGGCATATTCGTCCACTGCCTCCACCGCCCATTCTTGATTTTCCTTAGATTTATAGAGACCACCTTCGTGTGGAAGGCAAGCCTTATGTAACATCTTAGAATTTTATCATTTTAATTATGAATATTTAAATATTTAAATAATTGATTTTTAAAATATAAATAAATTCAAGTATAGGGATTATTTAAATATTTGAATGGTGAATTAAATATTAATTAAATGGATTAATTAGCCTTATTTAACTCTTTAGCTAATTAATAATAATGGTAAACTCATTTTATAAATTTATTTACAATAATATATAGTTCGGATAAATGCCGATAATGTGACCGGAAAATATAAAACAATATCAAAACACAAGAAATTAAAATTCTGAGGCATTATCTTGGATTTTAACGAAACTAGTGCCATTTAGCTGGAATAATAAGGTGGCTCATGCCAACGAATTTCGCAGCGATCAGATGTACCGTGCAACCGGTCAAGCTCATAACGCATAAAGGTTCATTTTAGAGAATTAAAATAATAATATAATTTTATTATAAAGGCTAATTTTTTATATATGATGGAATTAGGGCTCGAAACTAGTTCCATTGAGTCATATATAGGGGAATTTGGTTAAGAACGCCAGTAAGCATGCCTCGATCAGAGTTTATGGTTTTGAGGGATGAATAGTGTTAGAGAAAATATATAAAAGGAACTTTATCTATTCCATTTGCTCAAGCCAACACAAAACCCAACCCTCCATCCAATGGCCGAGATTGCTCCGTTCACTAGAGGCCAAATTAGGTGATGGACCCAAAAGGAAAAGTGTGCATCTTCTCCACATAAACTCATTACCACCAACTGAATGAACAAAGATGGCTTGTAGAACCGTAGATTTGGATATGAATGAAGTCATCAAATAGTGTTTTTTCTCAAGCTATAGTCGTCAAAGGGAGGCAGCTCAAGTGGGATTGGGCTTGTCTTGGTCACGAGAGCTAGTGGTAGGCGAGTGGCGGTAGCTGGACCCCTATGGCGACAGCATCGAGTGAATAAAGTTTGTAGCCTGAGTTTGATTAGGGTCAAATGTGTTTTAAAAGAGGTTAATTAATTAATTAATTTGAAAATGTTCATTAATCAATAATCGGTAGAATTTGGAGCTGATAGAATTGGATAAATATTTTGTAAGTTGAATTAAATATTTTGTAAATTCTTTTCAAATGGGTTTGTAAGGTTTGTATAAGTATTTGAAAAGAATTGAAGGTTTAAATATATTCTTAATTATTATTTAACTATAATTAAGTTAATTAATAAATTTATTAATGATGTTTAAAGTTAATTAACTAATTTAATAAATGCGTCTTAAAGTTAATTAATTGATTTAATAAAAGTGATTAAAGTTAATTAACTGATTTAATAAGGGTGTTTAAAGTTAATTAATTGATTTATTAAAGGAGTTACAATTTTGAATAATTGTCTCTTGGGTTAGTTATTGTTGTTTTAAATTTATAAAAGAATTATATCAACTATCTTCCAAGATGGTTAACAATTTTTTTAAATTTATAAAAGCATTTTAACTGACTTATTATCCTCGAGGATAATAATTATTGTTTGAAATTTATAAATGATGGTGTATGAATGAGAAAATCTTTTAAGAGGAATTGTTTGAAAATAAAAACAAGTGTAATTTGCCTTGAGTTTGTGGTAAACAATGTTTTGATGAAATTTGTTTTTTATCCTTCTTTTTAATACACTTATAAATATAATTAGCTCTCTAAAATGAATAAGTTTAAAGGCTGTTTATAAAGTGTTTTACAAATATTTGTGATGTGAAAATTAAGCATAAGTTGGAGTCAAATGTTTCAAAAGCTTGAGTCATTTATTGGTGGTAAGTATATGCGATTAAATTTCTATATGAAATCATTTTGTTATTCCCGATAGTTGATTTATTGACTATCGATTTCGATTCTGCTATCTACTTTGTGTTTTGTCTATTCATGAAGGTTTGTCGCTCTTTTGAGCATTGATATCCTTTGTTGGAAATGACTAAAACAAAAGGGCGAGTGAGAGCTAAGCTATTTGGGGTTGCTCCTATTAGGGTATTTTCACATCTACTCTTAATTAGTTTCGATTTTATGTGCATTGAGATGTGAAATACTCAGATTCTCGGTAAGGTTGGCGGGATGGTTTCCAAGAGCTATCGCAGTTCTCAGGTATATCTCTAAAGGTATACTTTTGGTGGGGGAATGCACCCTCCTAGTCATTGTTGGAAATTTCCTTCCTTATTTGATTCAAATCCTTGAATCGTTTTCTTAATTGCATCGAGAAGAGCTTGGAGCTCTTCTCAGTGTTTAATTATTTATTTCCATTTTTCAAGGCCAATTATGTTTCGACCTATTTCCATTCTTTCATCTATGGATACCATTCTTGTGAAGTAAAAACCCATTCTGCGTCTAGTGACGTGGTCCCACGGAATTATTGTATGTTCATCGCATTAGTTAAGTTTTCTCATGTTGGTCTTCCAGACTAATCCGGATGTTGTTTTATTATATTGCTTGGGTTAGACCTAGTATTTTTCCAGGTTGTCGTTGGTGGGTCATGGAGCTCATGGAGTAGAGCTGGATGTTCACCGTAGTATTTTTATTTTCCATTGTATTATTATATATATACACATTAGCAATTGTAAGACCAGGAAGCTATAATTGTCTAGGATGATAAGGTTTGCTTCAACTCTAGTATAGTATGTATTTCAGAGCGACAGCTTTCATTGTCTTTGTTATGTTATATTTTTTCATTCTGTTGTGATATTCTATTTCCCATGATGTTCATTTTAATTGACCTTAACAATTTATCATTTTGACGATTGGATGTTCGGCATTTGAATACCGTAGATGTATTGAGTATCGACTTTCGATGGTTGAAAAGGCAGGTTATTACACCTTATTTAGGGATGGAGTCATTTATTGAGAGTTAAGCATGGATCTGCACTAGTGAGTAGGCTTTTGTTGACGTGGCACTTGAGACTTTGGTAAAGAGATGACTTGCTTCTAGGAAACTTCAAGAAGAAGCTTTATGTTGGTGGGATATTGTAGTTAGTGAGGTGGACGAGTATGTTATGACTTGGGAAGAGTTTTGGAGATCTTTTAAGGCTCATTTTAATTTTGGGATCGATAAGGGTTTACAAGCCAAGAAATTTTTGTATCTCCAACAAGATTGATAAGAACATAAAGGAGTACATAAATGAGTTCACACTATTGGCCTATTTTGGTATGGACATGATCAACACTCCCGCTAAGAAGACCAAAAAAATTTGCTATAGGACTCGATCAATTTCTTAAGACCTTTCTCTTTGCCCTATTCGTTTGGGTACTACTTTTGAGAGTCTAGTGGAAGTGGCTTTTCTAAACTCTATTTCTCAAGAGGCTTCTAAAGAGAAAGAATCCAAGGTGGAAGTCAAGCAGAAGTTTCAAGGAAAGAGGAAGGGTAAGTGGAACAGGAATGACTAAGGCCAAAAGAAGAAAGAATGGATAACTTGTAATAGATGCCATTTAATGGGAGTTTTGCTAAAAATTATAGAGTTATCCCCCAAAGAAAGAAATGTTTCAATTGTGATCAACTGGGATATTTCAAGAGCGATTGTCCATATCTTCAAAGGGTGAGAAAATGATCAAAGCTTATGCCTTCCATGAAACTTTTAGTTCGAGCGCTCTGCCAAAGCCTGATAAGGAAAAGAACATCATCATGGCATGTATGCATTCTATTTATGACTTTCCTATTTGTGTTTTATTTTATACGGTATCTTCACACTCTTTTATTGCCTGACATCTTATTGATAGTCTACACCTAGAGCCTCGTGTTATTGATGAATTTGTAGTTGTGTTGAATTACATTGGGTTTCGACACGTCTTTTGATGATATGTAGGGGTATTAAGTGGTCTTTAGGCAGGTCATATCATTTTGTGACGCTTTTATGTTCATATTTTTAGGTTATGGGCTTAAGTTAGGGATGTATTGGATGATGGAGCATGGTGTTGTATACATTGTGATAGTCATGGGATCTGTATGAAGGATAGTGGCGGGAATGGGATTAATGTTTATTTGGAGAGTTCTATGATGTTGAGCCATTTATACTTCTTGGATCTCTTTTATGATGACTTGGCACAAGTTGTAGTTGCAAGAAATTTTGCGAATGCATTTGAAGAGGTTTCAGTTTACCCCCTTATTAGGAAATTGAATTTCATATTGGTTTAGAACACGGTTCAAAGCTGGTTGTCCTGATGAATAGGTTTTTGAGAACTAGAGGCTTAAAATTCTAAGCTATCGATGAAGGGTTTTACTTGGAGAAGTACATCGGAGTGACGACCGCCATCGTTTTTGCCATTAAAGCGAATGGATTCTTAAGATTGTGTGTTAACTATAGAGAATTGAATAAGTTGACAAGGAAGAACAAATATCCCTCCCTTTTATTGATAATTTGTTTGATCAACTCGGCGGAGCGAATATATTCTCTTAATTTCATCTTGCTACAGTTTCATCAACTAAGGGTGGCTAAGGATTAAATTTGAAAATCACCTTTCGAACTCTCGATGCATCTCATGAATGATTGGGTAATGCCTTATGGACCAACTTAATAAATTTGTGGTGGTATTTGTAGATGATATTTTGATACTATCTAAAAGTGAAGAGGATCACAAATTACATATGAGGGAAGTGTTAGAGGTCCTAACGTGAAATTCCTTAAAAAGAAAAATTTCAAAATGTCACTTTTGGGGAAGGGAAGATAGATTCTTGGATCATGCTGTATCTTGGTATGGGATTTTGATGATTCAAGCAAAGTTGCCATGATGAAAGATTGGAAGGTACCGAGTAATCGAGGTTCGAAGTTTACTTGGGTTAGCGAGATATTATTGAAAGTTCATTAAAGACTTTGCAAAGGTTGCTACACCTTTGACTCATATACCTAGGAAAAACCAAGTATTCTTATGGGATGCAAGTTTTGAGGATTCTTTTATTCAGATGAAGCAATTATTGACTAGTGCTTCGGTTCTTGTTATCACGGAGGGAGATAAATCATTTGTCGTATACAATGCTGCTTATGGTACTGGACTAAATGATGTTCTTATACTAAAAGGAAAAGCAGTTGCATATTCTAGTAAGAAACTTAAGACCCATATGAAGAACTGTCCAGCTCATGTTTTAGAGTTGGCGGCCATCGTTTTTTCTTTGAAGACATGGATTTATTTTTTAGGTGAGAAGTTCGAGCGACTCACTTAACATAAGCCATTGAAATACTTATTCTCCCAAAGGATCTTACTCTTAGCAACAAATATGGATGGAGTTTGTAGCATCGTATGATTTTAGAATCTCCTACACTCCTGAATAGGGTATTGTGGTAGCGGAAACATTAAGTAGAAGATATGCTATATTGGTTCTATATTTTTTGAATGGAAAGGTTTGGAGTTTATTATGGAGTTTTATTTTCAACCTTTTTTTGATGTATTGCCTAGTTTGTTGGCTACATTAGAAGTTAGACCAAAATTCATCAACCAGATTGATTCTAGCCAAAGACATAATGCGGGCAATATTGAGATCGTGAAGCAGATTGGAAATGGTGAGTATTCTAACCATATTGATCGATATCACATTGAAGCAAAGAGTTGGCTTCGTAGGGGTGTAAGGTTGTGTGTTCCCGAAGTAGAGATTATGATTAATGAGATGCTTCAAGTGTGTCATAGTTCTAGGATGACTATTCATCCCCATGGCAACAAAATGTATACTAATGTGAAGCACACTTAATATTGGAAGCATGTAGAAAGGCATGTTTTAGTGTTCATAGGAATGTGCATGACTTGTCAATGAGTTAAGGAGGAACGAAAGAAGCCTAGTCGTTTTTTATTGCCTTTGGCAGTTCTGGATTGGAAATGGGAGCGTATTTCTATAGATTTCATAAATGGTCTGCCATGACATTGGAGTGGAAATGAGAGTGTATGGGTCATTATAGACCATTTTATGAAAAGCGCACGTTTAATTTCGGTAAAGGTTTCAAGAAACGCTCCATCTCCGGTGACAATGCATGAATGAGAGATAGAAAGGTTACCTAGCTTACCTTCTAGTATAGTGAGTGATTGGGATCCAATCTTCACATGTGAATTTTCAAAGAGTATGCAAAATTCATTGGGCACAAATTGAACTTGAATACTGTAATGACCTGTAAATTTTTAATAATTAAGTTGGTTATTTTAATTAAAATTGAGCAATTAAATTTTGAAACAAAAAAATGGTAATCTATAATGAAGCAAAGTTAAAAAAAAAGTAATGTAAATGGTAAATCACTTAAGACTTTGTGATTTAATATTTGGAGAATAAAATTTGGGTAACTTATTAATGAAATAATAAGTGAATTAAAACGTAACAATGCTAATTATGGTTAATACTTAATAGGTTGAATGAAATGACAATTAATGAATTTATTTAAATTTGTAAAGTTATAATGGAATTACCGTATATATGTGTGAATGTAAATTTAAAATAGAAACGTAGATTTAGTATAAGGTATTAATTGATGTAATAGAAAGAATGAGAGCAAATAGGTAAATTTATTGAGGATATTAATTGTAATTGGATGTAAGATAATAAATAATTAATTTAGCACAACCCTAATTAATTGAAATAACTGTAAGGTCATAATTTGGTGTATTCAGTAAATGTAATAAAGTATTTGGAATGTATATTGTTTCCATAGGATAATATAAAGAAATGAAAACTTGCGACCTATGTTTGGAATAATGACCAAAATAAGCGAGATAGTGTTAATGTAAGTAAATTGGTAACAAATTGAATGGATCCCCATGATTTATTGAAAATTTTATATGTTACAACTTGGTTATGAATTCAATATAAGGTAACTGAGTGGAAAGATTATAATCTGTCTATAAACGTAATAATGCAGTGTTAATGGTAATTAATTAGTGCTATATATGGAATTATAACCTGGGTTGGTAAGTAATAAACTTATAAATGAAAGAAAAGTAAATAGGTGACCATTTATATATGTTATTTATTCATTTAGTATGTTAAATAAAATTTGGAAATCAGATTTTAATTAAGGGAAATTAAGTAGTACATTAATTGGAAATAAAATTTTAATAAATATTACATTAATGTGAAATATAATACAAATTGTTTGGGGTTGTCAAATTTGGTAAACTAAGGTAATTATTAATAAATTGAGTGAATTTCAATTCAATGGAAATAATGTAAATATATACCTACATACAAATTGAATATATGAAAACAAATGTAAGCATTGAATAGAATTTATGAATTTAAATTATAATAAATGGTCATTGAATATAATCAATGTTCTGTAAGTAATTATAATATTGGTTTGAAGAAAATAAATTTAAAGGTAATGAATGAAAAGAAAACAAGGTAACTAAGTTTACAGAATAGTAATGAACTTAATAAAAGTTTTGGATTGAAACAAATCACTCCACTGAAATCCAAATTATATTAAGTGTAATTTTTGTAGCAATTGAAATTAAAGGTTATGCAATTCGAAATAAAGATAACATGAGAAAAATTAATGTAATAGTTTTAAATCCAATATTTAAGTCATCTATTTAACAATAATGAATGGAATAATTATTGATGGGTTTTATTAAATAGAATTTTGGAAATTTAATTTATAATTGTTGAATTTAAGGAAATTGAGGAATTTATCAATTTTAAATCAACAGCTAAATTTGTTTAAATTAGTATAAATGTTTAAGAAAATAAAAATGACAAGAATTGTCGATTATAGGGTTGAAATTGAAGGTCGATTTAATTAATTACTTTTTAATTTATGTAATTAATGGAAAAGTAGCCATTTTTTCCACTGACACAGATTTCGACGAAACCAGTTTCATCGGATCCGTAACGGTGAATTATTGTAGGATTTCAAGTTTCTTAGCGATCAGACTTGTCGTTTGATCGTACGAACACGAAACGCCTTGAAATCGATTTAATTGAAATCAATTTGAAAAATATTGATTTGAGCATAACTTCTTCATACGATGCAATTTGAACCTGAAACCTTTTCCATTGTGTTTAAAATATTTTAAAACATCTATTTTGATATATGGATTAACCCAATTTCATTCCGGAGTCGAAACGGGCTTTTTAGGCCACTTTGTCGTTAGTGCGTATATTTAACCCGATCCATCTATTCTATTTCAATTTGCCTATATATATCCTGCTATAAACCCTAGCAGCCTCTATTCCTCATTTCTATATGTACAGAAACTTCTGTGCTCCTCTTCCTTAATAGCTGTAAACCCTAATTTATCCAATTCAAATTTCAATTCAAATCAAAGTCAAAAATCCAAACTCCTCAGAAAAATTTAGAAAAAATATATTTCGAAGCTCTCAAAGAGCACAGTCAGATCAGCAGTCCGTTTTTCGATCTGGGTTTTCGTTTGACCAAAAATTTAGGAAGAAGTTTCGGTCGTCCGTCGCGCTCCGATCAACTGCGATGGATCATCAAATCCTTTCTGGGTATTGCAGAGGGGACCGAGAGGAGTCGATCTATGTGAGTTTCGTGGTGAGTTAACGGTTGGATCGAGCTCTAAAATTCGCATAGGGTTTAATCTATATGGCGGCGGCTGCCTATTTATCATCGATGACAACATAGGGGGGTCATGGTCAGCCACGTAGGTTTGGCGGCAGGCTATGATGGGATGGTCAACGTTGGTGGAAGCGGCGATTGCGTTTGTGTGGCGGCGTGCGTTCAAGTATGGGTTTCGGTTTCAAAATATGCGTTGCGTGCTTCCTTCTTGTAGCCGAGTGCTTTGTTGCGTGAGGAAGAAAGGTGATGACGAGGATAAGATGTAAAGTGTTTTTTTATTTTTATTTTTATAATTGAAATTCAAACGCATTTATCGCAATATCTTTCACATACGAACAACAATTCACGCGCAGTTTTTTTGTTAGGATCGTATTGAAATTCCGAACGTTTTGGTGCTGGTTTGGACGAATTCTGAGACTGTCAAATTTTTGGGTTTAAATTGAATTTAAATTCAAAAGGTGAGTGTTTTAACCCACTCACAACTTCTAAAATTTCTTATGTTTGTTAAATTTAATTTTGTTGCGATTATGCTTTTATTTATGACTTTTTTGTATATTTTAATCATCATCTCAGTTATTGCATTTATTTAAATTAAATCGTTATTTAGTTTATTATTGAATACAACTGCCATTTAATTACCTGTTATATATTATCAGTTATATATTGATATTGATTGATTGTTTTGCATGATGATTGTGATGGATGTATGATTTTATGATGGATGAATGGATGTTTATTTATATCATCATAATCTGCAAGTTGATATGCATTTATTTTGATCCGGGATTGCGGTTTGAAATGATATACAACTGCATTTTTATTTTTAAATTGTGGATTAAAATGATAAATATCCATATCACTTGGCCATAGGATAGAAAATTATATACAGGCACCACGATATATATATATATATATATATATATAATTATTTTGAAATGATTTTTATGGTTTTGTAGAAAAAAAATATGGGCTATACAGATATTGATTTTAGATGTTATATAAATGCTATTTTATTATTGATTTAGCTATGTATAAATTTATTTGGGACTATAAAATAAGCTAAATAATAATGTTTGATTTCTTGTATATAATATGGTTAAGTATCTATTTAAATTCTATTGTATATAGAGTTTATAATGACTCAAATAAAATTTAAGGTTTGAAGACAAATGTGAAATAGATTTGAATTTAAGATTTAAGAATTATCCTCGAAAAATTTGATTTGAAATATAAATAAATTGAGATTTAAAAGGGATGATTTTATAACTTGATTTTTTGTTTAGTGGATTTAAATGAATATCAAATTGAATTTTAATGAATATTATCAAGTTAATGAAATTAAAAGAATATCCAGTTATTTGAAGTCTAAAGGTTTTACTAAAATGATATTTGATTTATTAAGTAAACATTTCAAAATCTAAATAATAGTAGTTGAAATTGATATATATGAAATTTTCAAAGAATAAGTCTAAAATGGTGGAATAATTAAAGCTTTGAAATATATGGAAATTATATTGGTTTATTTGGGAATTTAAAATCCATATTGGAATTGATTTGTGAAGGTGAAGAAGCTATTTTACTATGTAAAAGAATTAAATATTTAAACCATTTAAGTGGTGTAATATGTTTCGAAGTTATGAAATTCAAAGTTTATGTTTGAAAGGTTATATTTGAAGTTTTGGTTTCGAAATATTATAACTTTGAAATGTTATGGTTTTAGAAAAGGATATATTTGAAAATGATATCAAATTTGATTTGGTTTTTAAAAAGTGGAAATGATATCGTATTTATATGGATTTGAAATGGATATCGTATTCTGGTTTTAAAAGTATAAACTATTTCAAAAGGACCGCGGTGTTATAATAACGTTTGGTTGTTAAAGAGACCGGGATCGGAAGTTGTCATACTCTCTGCCAACTCCGAAAACCACTTTAACAACCGTATATGAGGTGGAGATTCCAGAATGAATTAGGATGGTGGCGGCGTTTCCTTTAAGGTAAATACGTGGACCCGACTCCCGTGAGTTGGCATAAGGTGGCTAAAACGGAGCGATTCTCGGGCCAATGAGGTAGCACCTTTGATCGGACACATCCCTTCGATATTATACTTTGACTTTTGGATTGATTCGGTGGCCACTTTTGATTTTTTTTATTTGAGTGTGTGGCTCGAGGTGGGCGGTAGCTGCGGCTATGCGTCACGAACAACCCAGATAGCAATTGGTATATCTACCCTGGCATTGCCTAGTTGTGTCGTGTCACCTACCCTAGCGTGCCTTATTCGATTTTGTTTTGTACCATACCTATGGAGTGCCCTCTGATGACGCCCAGTACGGGGGAGATTACGGTACTGTATAGACTATGAGAATATAAAAGTGTGTTAAGGTGGAAAATGTAAATCCTTAACGCTATTTTTTGCATATTATACTTTACTTTAGACACTATCATAATAGCATATATTACTTCAAAGTAGATAGTTTAACAGATCATTAGGGGGTGTGAATCCCGAACATCTCTTAAGTTACTGCACTCATGTTGGACACTGATAGGAGATGTCAAATCCCGTAAACATCTCTGACGCCGTTACACTCATATTTATTTCTGTTGATTTAACTTACATAAGATCTTTAGTTCTGACTTGAGTGTTTTGTCTTTTCAATTCGCTCCGGTCAGCCTGAGAATTTCAGGATTCGAAGACTTTAGCTAGAGGACGAGGACGAAGATTTATATTTCTATTATCTACTATATTATTCCACTACACCATTTTATTCCGCTGCATTGTTATTATCCTTTGGTATGTAAACTCTGATATGTATTGTATAAGTATAATCGAATATTTTGTAAAACAGCTTCATGAACTGTATATTTGATTATTATATTTTATAGTTCCGCTGCAAGATTCTGTTTATTCTTTTTCTTTCTCTGATTTTTCTTATTTACCCCATAACAATCCGCCCTTCTGTATGGTTTAAGTCCGACGTGTGTGGTTTATCATCGATTTAAACGTACGAAAAGGCTGGACGTTACATCTAGTACCACATCTTTAGTTTAGCGATAAACCTTAGCTTTGTGGGGTCTGACTCTTTATTAATAGGGTAGTAATACCTTATGGGAGTCATTGAGTGTGTGTATATATATGAGAGAGCATATTTGTTAGTGTTATAAAAAGGTTTTAATATTGTGTTAATTTGTTCCATTTTGTATTTATAAATTCTGGTTGGTGCGTAGGACGCTATGATATCAATAGGGATTTCTAAACACTTAATAGGACAGACCGACATATTATTTGTTTTTAATCTAGATGGATGAAATAATTTTGCCTACTATATTTTCTATGTATAAAATAAATTTTTATAAATGATATATATTGGTTGTTAGGTAATGAAATTTATAAATAATAGTTGAAATAAGATTTGAAAAGTAAAATAAATGAAAATTGGAAATTTAGAATCTAAGTCCCAGGGTTTGAAAATTTCTTTGAATGATTTTGAAATATAATAATATTATTATTTAGAAGCATTTTCTATTATAAATATTTCAATATAATTTGAAAGAATTGTTTAAAAGAAATTTTGGAAAGGAAATAAATTCTATACTACCCTCTCTGTCGCTGGAAAATAATTTCGATGATGGTGGCCGCATCATCGACATTCATTTTCGAGTTTCGAAGGGGGAATGCCACTATAGTAGTTTTAATGCAGATTCATTTTGATAAACAAATAATTTTTTTAAATTGTTTTAAATATAATTGGATATATAAAGTGTAAGTATATACATTTATCTATTATTTTAAAATGATTTATGAATAAAACCCAGTACTTAAATTCTTAAGTTTCCGTTATTTTACAATTTCAATTAGGGTAGTAAAATGGAAGTTAACTAATAATTGGAACCTTTATTTAAAATAAGAGTTAAGTTAATGTTTAAAGTATTTATAAACAAATAAGTAGAAAAGATGGATAGTAAGTAAAACCTCTTGAGTTTAAGATGAGTATTTAAAACTCTAAATGAATTAAGAGATTTAATGCTAAGTTATAAATGGGATTAGAGGGAATTTGAAATTGTAACCTATTAAATAAAGAATAATATTATTGAACATTAAGTTAATTAAAGGAAATAGAATAAACTTGTATAATTTTCCAATTACATCCTTAAAAAATATATATAACTTACCGATATAAAAAGTTGAAATGTTTAATAAGAAAATGTAATAGAAATTGTACAAGTAAAATTAGGTAATGAAAGTGTTCAATAAATTGCTTTTATTTATAAGAATTGATGTTGTAATTGTTATAAACTTAAGTTATAATGGAAATCTTACTATATTAAAATATGATAGAAGGTAAATGTTGTAAGTAAGTAATTACAGACTTAAGTAAATAAGTTGAAGTTATTTCTAAATAAAACGGTAAGAAATAAACGTAAAATAAAAAGACAAATCATTATATGAAAGAAAAGAAATCAAACAACTAATGTATGAAATGAAATTAATAGTAAGCAAATTTGATTTGTTGTTTGGAATTGTTGTTTGTTTTGGTATATGGTTGTTTGGGTAAAGATACTTTAAATTTGTTTGGATGTATATATAATCTATCTAGTTTCACCTAAGACTGTTGAGTGAAGGGTACACTTAGTAGTTTATTTTTACATTATGTACAATTTAAATTTTTAAACCTGAACAACTATTTGCTTTGTTTGATATGAATGAATGATTGATTTTGTTGATTCTATGTGATGGTTGTATACTGTTTGTTGAAATTGGTTGTTGTTGTATGGATTTGCTTGTTTGTGATTAAAACAACTTAAATATTTCATTTTATATAATGGTTAACCCTTTTAGATTATATAAGTGAAATACAGGTTATGGAAGCAATTGCTACTGCTTTTGGTTTCATAATTAAGCGTTAATTGCCCAACAAATAGATACGTTTTCGGATTTCGGTTTATAGCGTATTATATTATTATTTTCTCGTATGGGATATATTATTTTGGAAAATACATGTTATATATTGTTATATTTGATATTATATTTCTCCCGAGCCTCTCCGTACAAAGGAGACTCTGCCGAAATTTTTCCGTAAATTTTGGACTTTAGAAAATATTTTGAAAATGTTTCCAAACTTTATTAATTTGAGTATAAAAGATTTAGTAGTTATAAAATGGGTATATTTTATTTAAAGTGATAAATTTTGTAAATTATTTGTTTATAAAGTTAATATTTTGAATAAGATGTTTTGTTTATTTAATCCTTCTTTTCCTTTTCGGGGACGAAAAGTTTTGAGTGGGGGAGAGTGTAACGACCCGTAAATTTTTAATAATTAAGTTGGTTATTTTAATTAAAATTGAGTAATTAAATTTTGAAGGAAACAAAAAAATTTGTAATTTATAATGAAGCAAGCGTAAAAAAAAGTAATGTAAATGGTAAATCACTTAAGACTTTGTGATTTAATATTTGGAGAAATAAAATTTGGGTAACTTATTAATGAAATGATAAGTGAATTAAAACGTAACAATGCTAATTATGGTTAATAATTAATAGGTTGAATGAAATGACAATTAATGAATTTATTTAAATTTGTAAAGTTATAATGGAATTATCGTATCTATGTGTGAATTTAAATTTAAAATAGAAATGTAGATTTATTATAAGGTATTAATTGATGTAATAGAAAGCATGAGACCAAATAGGTAAATTCATTGAGGATATTAATTGATTGGATGTAAGCGAATAAATAATTAATTTAGCGCAACCCTAATTAATTGAAATAACTGTAAGGTCATAATTTGGTGTATTCAGTAAATGTAATAAAGTATTGTTTCCATAAGATAATATAAAGAAATGAAAACTTGCGACCTATGTTTGGAATAGTGACCAAAATAATTGAGATAGTGTTAATGTAAGTAAATTGGTAACAAACTGAATGGATCCCCGTGATTTATTGGAAATTTTATATGTTACAACTTGGTTATGAATTCAATATAAGGTAACTGAGTGGAAATATTATAATCTATCTATAAACATAATAATGCAGTGTTAATGGTAATTAATTAGTGCTATATATGGAATTATAACCTGGGTTGGTAAGTAATAAACTTATAAATGAAAGAAAAGTAAATAGGTGACCATTTATATATGTTATTTATTCATTTAGTATGTTAAATAAAATTTGGAAATCAGATTTATATTAAGGGAAATTAAGTAGTACGTTAACTGGAAATAAAATTTTAATAAATATTACATTAATGTGAAATATGATACAAATGGTTAGGGGTTGTCAAATTTGGTAAACTAAGGTAATTATTAATAAATTGAATGAATTTCAATTCAATGGAAATAATGTAAATATATACCTAGATACAAATTGAATATATGAAAACAAATGTAAGCATTGAATTAAACTAATGAATTTAAATTATAATAAATGGTCATTGAATATAATCAATGTTCTGTAAGTAATTATAATATTGGTTTGAAGGAAATAAATTTAAAGGTAATGAATGAAAAGAAAACAAGGTAACTAAGTTTGTAGAATAGTAACGAACTTAATAAAAGTTTTGGATTGAAACAAATCACTCCATTGAAATCCAAATTATATTAAGTGTAATTTTTGTAGCAATTGAAATTAAAGGTTATGCAATTCGAAATAAAGATAATATGAGAAAAATTAATGTAATAGTTTTAAATCCAATATTTAAGTCATCTATTTAACAATAATGAATGGAATAATTATTGATGGGTTTAATTAACTAGAATTTTGGAAATTTAATTTATAATTGTTGGATTTAAGGAAATTGAGGAATTTATCAATTTTAAATCAACAGTTAAATTTGTTTAAATTGGTATAAATGTTTAAGAAATTAAAAATGACAAGAATTGTTGATTATAGGATTGAAATTGAAGGTTGATTTAATTAATTAATTTTTAATTTATTTAATTAATGGAAAAATAGCCATTTTTGCCACTGACTCGGATTTCGACGAAACCAGTTTCATCGGATCCGTAACGGTGAATTATTGTAGGATTTCAAGTTTCTTAGCGATCAGACTTGTCATTTGATCGTATGAACGTGAAATGCCTTGAAATCGATTTAATTGAAATCAATTTGAAAAATATTGATTTGAGCATAACTTCTTCATACGATGAAATTTGAACCTGAAACCTTTTCCATTGCGTTTAAAATATTTTAAAACATCTATTTTGATATATGGGTTGACCCAATTTCATTCCAGAGTCGAAGCGGGCTTTTTGGACCACTTTGTCGTTAGCGTGTATATTCAATCCGATCCATCTATTCTATTTCAATTTGGCTATATATATATCCTGCTATAAACCCTAGCAGCCTCTATTCCTCATTTCTATACGTACAAAAACTTCTGTGCTTCTCTTCCTCAATGGCTGTAAACCATAATTTATCCAATTCAAACTTCAATTCAAATCAAAGTCAAAAATCCAAACTCCTCAGAAAAATTCAGAAAAAATATATTTCGAAGCTCTCGAAGAGCGCAAGTCAGATCTGCAGTCCCTTTTTCGATCTGGGTTTTCGTTTGACCGAAAATTTAGGAAAAATTTTCGACCGTCCGTCGCGTTCCGATCAACTGCGACGGATCATCATATCCTTTCTGGGTATTGCAGAGGGGACTGAGGGGAGTCGATCTATGTGAGTTTCGTGGTGAGTTAACGGTTGGATCAAGCTCTAAAATTCGCCTAGGGTTTAATCTATATGGCGGCGGCTGCCTATTCATCGTCGACGTCAACATAGGGGATCGTGGTCGGCATCGTAGGTTGGGCGGCAGGCTCTGATGGGATGGTCAACATCCGTGGAAGCGGTGATTGCGTTTGTGTGGCGGCGTGAGTTCGCGTATGGGTTTCAGTTTCAAAATATGCGTTGCGTGCTTCTTTCCTGTTGTCGATTGCTCTGTTGCATGTGGAGGAAAGGTGGTGATGACGTGGCTAAGATGTAAAGTGTTTTTTTTGTTTTTTTTTATAATTGAAATTCAAATGCATTTATCGCTATATCTTTCACATACGAACACCAATTCATGCGCAATCCTTTTTGTTAGGATCACATTGAAATTCCGAACATTTTGGCACTGGCTTGGATGAATTCTGAGATTGTCAAATTTTTGGGTTTAAATTGAATTTAAATTCAATTTAAATTTAAAAGGTGAGTGTTTTAACCCACTCACAACTTCTAAATTTATTATGTTTGTTAAATTTAATTTTGTTGTGATTACGCAGTTATTTATGACTTTTTGTATATTTTAATCATCATCTCAGTTATTGCATTTATTTAAATTAAATCGTTATTTAATTTTTATTGAATACAACTGCCAGTTAATTACCTGTTATATATTATCAGTTATATATTGATATTGATTGATTGTTTTGTATGATGGTTGTGATAGATGTATGATTTTATGATGGATGAATGGATGTTTATTTATATCATCATAATCTGCAAGTTGTTATGCATTTATTTTGATTCGGGATTGCGGTTTGAAATGATATACAACCGCATTTTTATTTTTAAATTACAGATTGAAATGATAAATATCCGCGTCACTTGACCATAGGATAGAAAATTATATACAGGCACCGCAGTATATATATGTATAAAATTATTTTGAAATGATTTTTATGGTTTTGTTAAGAAGGCTATACAGATATTGATTTTAGATGTTATATAAATGCTATTTTATTATTGATTTAGCTATGTATAAATTTATTTGGAACTATAAAATAAGCTAAATAATAAAGTTTGATTTCTTGTATAAAATATGGTTAATTATCTATTTAAATTCTATTGTATATAGAGTTTATAATGACTTAAATAAAATTTAAGGTTTGAAGATAAATGTGAAATTGATTTGAATATAAGATTTAAGAATTATCCTCAAAAAATTTGATTTGAAATATAAATAAATTGAGATTTAAAAGGGATGATTTTATAACTTGATTTTTTTGTTTAGTGGATTTAAATGAATATCAAATTGATTTTCAATGAATATTATCAAGTTAATGAAATTGAAAGAATATCCAGTTATTTGAAGTCTAAAGGTTTTACTAAAATGATATTTGATTTATTAAGCAAACCTTTCAAAATCTAAATAATAGTAGTTGAAATTGATATATATGAAATTTTCAAAGAATAAGTCTGAAATGGTGGAATAATTAAAGCTCTGAAATATATGGAAATTACATTGGTTTATTTGGGAATTTAAAATCCATATTGGAATGGATTTGTGAAGGTGAAGAAGCTATTTTACTATATAAAATAATTAAATATTTAAACCATTTAAGTGGTGTATGTTTCAAAGTTATGAAATTCAAAGTTTTATGTTTGAAAGGCTATATTTCAAGTTCTGGTTTCGAAATATTATAACTTTGAAATGTTATGGTTTTAGAAAAGGATATATTTGAAAATGATATCAAATTTGATTTGGTTTTTAAAAAGAGGAAATGATATCGTATTTATATGGATTTGAAATGGATATCATGTTCTGGTTGTAAAAGTATAAACTATTTCAAAAGGATCGCGGTGTTATAATAACGTTTGGTTGTTAAAGAGATCGGGATTGGAAGTTGTCATACTCTCTGCCAACTCTGAAAACCACTTTAACAACCGTGTACGCGGTGGAGATTCCAGAATGAAGTAGGATGGTGGCGGCGTTTCCTTTGAGGTAAATACGTGGACCCGACTCCTATGAGTTAGCATAAGGTGGCTAAAACGGAGCGATTCTCGGGCCAATGAGGTAGCTCCTTTGATCGGACACATCCCTTCGATATTATACTTTACTTTTGGATTGATTTGGTGGCCACTTTTGATTTTTTTATTTGGGGGTGTGGCTCGAGGTGGGCGGTAGCTGCGGCTATGCGTTACGATCAGCCCGGATAGCAATTAGTATATCTACCCTGGCATTGCCTAGTTGTGCCGTGTCACCTACCCTAGCGCGCCTTATACGATTTTGTTTTGTACCATACTTATGGAGTGTCCTCTGACGACGCCCAGTATGAGGGAGATTATGGTACTGTATAGACCATGGGAATATAAAAGTGTGTTAAGGTGGAAAATGTAAAGCCTTAACGCTATTTTCAGCATATTATACTTTACTTTAGACACTATTATAATAGCGTATATTACTACATAGTAAATAGTTTAACGGATCCTTAGGGGGTATGAATCTCGAACATCTCTTAAGTTACTGCACTCACGTTGGACACTGGATAGAAGATGTCAAATCCCGTAAACATCTTTGACACCGTTAGACTCATATTTATTTCTGTTGATTTAACTTACATAAGATCTTTTAGTTCTGACTCGATTGTTTCGTCTTTTCAATTCACTCAGGTCAGCCTGAGCATTTCAGGATTCAAAGACTTTAGCTGGAGGACGAGTACGAAGATTTATATTTCTATTATCTACTATATTATTCCACTACACCATTTTATTCCGCTGCATTGTTGTTATCCTTTGGTATGTGAACTCTTATATGTATTGTATAAGTGTAATCGAATATTTTGTAAAACAGCTTCATGAACTGTATATTTGATTATTATATTTTATCGTTCTGCTGCAAGGTTCTATTTTGTTCTTTTTCTTTCTCTGCGTTTTCTTATTTACCCCATAACAATCCGCCCTTCTGTATGGTTTAAGTCTGACGTGTGTGGTTTATCATCGATTTAAACGTAAGAAAAGGCGGGACGTTACAAATACGGCCTATCATCCTCAAACCGATGGATAAACCAAAAGAGTGAACCATGTACTTATAGAGTTGTTGAGCACTTCTATTCTTAATTTGGGAGGTTTTCGGAGGATCACTTGCCTCTTGTTGGATTTGTATACAACAATAGCTTTCAAGCTAGTATCAGCATGGCGCCATTTGAAGTTTTATATCGAAAGCCTTATAAGTCTCCTATATGTTGATGGGAGACAACCAAAGGTAGTACTTAGATTGGAAATGGTCTATGAGACTTTAGAGAAAGTATAGTTGGTATGGAAAAGAATTAAAGCATCTTAATATCAACAAAAGCCATATGCCGACAAGAGACGTATTGACTATGAATTTTAAGTTATGCTTTGATCTTTGCGAAAACATCATCATTGAAGAAAGTTGTTAGATTTGGTAGTTCGGGAAAGCTTGCAACTAGGTTCATTGGACCCTTTCCTATTGTGGAAAGGAACGGAAAGCCTACATATCAGGTTGATCTTCCCAAAAAGATGTCCGTAGTACATAATGTATTCCATGTTTAACATTTGTAAAATTTTGCACCTGACAAAAATCTGGGGGTTAATCCAATTCAATTGGAGAAAGTGGATGTGGAACTAGAAATTTCTATGCTTAGTGCATGTTCGGATTATAGAGAATAGTGTCAAGAGACTTTGAAATAAGGTTGTGAAGCTTGTTCAAGTCAAGTGGAGCGAAGATTCAAGGAATAAAGTGTGGGAGCCAGAAGAGAAGATGCATGCTTTTAGTCTGGAATTTTTTACCGGTATGTCTTCATTTACTCTAAGTATTTAGTTTCCATTTAATTAATTAGAATTACATGCTAGGGTTTAAATTGCTTTGTGTTGCGACGATTAGATTTCTAGTTTTGTTGTGATGATGCTAAGTATATGTTACGGGGCCACGTGAGTGTTAGTACATACATTTTTTCATTCTTGATGATTTTGAGGAGGAAATCATTTTAAATAGGAAAATGTAAAAAACCCATAATTGTTCCTTCCTGATTGTAATGTTGGTTAAGGTTGTGTAATTATTGATTTGAAATTATAGACATGAGAATTTTGTTGAATGAATGTACTAAAGTATAAATTTCATAAATTAATGTGTTTAGAAAATTGTAGAAATTAGATGATGATTGATATGAATGTGTAATTAGTCAGGTTGCTAATTGGTTTGTAAGGCGTTTGATTTCTGGAATGATTTATTGAATTACCATTTAGTGGCATTCGACTCATGGTGAATCATCGAAGACATGGACTTGAGTGTGATGTGTAGTTGACTATGTAGGGTCATAAAGTAGTTAGGCTCAACACTGTAAACAGAAAAGCCAAGGTGATGGTTGCGACAAAATTGAAGTGATGGAATAATTTCCTTAGGAAAATTTACACCATTTAGGTTCAGTCTACACCCCTTACAGATCAATCAATTGACCATTTGTTATTAGTTGACTGTTCAAGTACGGGTGTGTAAGATTTGTGGTCGAGATGAGTTAAACCAAAAATGGCATTAGGTAGTCGACTGGTCATACCCAACCAGTCGAATGATGAAGGGGTCAGTCGACTTGTTGAAATGGACCAGTCGATAATTTGGTTGTACCCAAGTTTGGCTATAGCAAATTGGTCGACCGTCTACTTTGATCAGTCGATAAATGGGCTATTTTTGGGGCTTTTTGTGGTTTTTCTCTAAGATGTTTTAACAAACTTCAGGACGTGATATCTTTGGCATACGAGGTTGAATCAAAATGCAGTTTAGACAAATACTCACAATTTTTTAAGGAAAATGATGCATGAAATTTTGATAGGTTTTGGAGTCCTATTATTTCAGGGTACATGTGGAACCCATTTAAAATTATATATTTTGGAGATGGGCCGGAAAGGTACATTAGAGATGTTGATGACATAGAGTTCATAGGTGATGTTGGAGGTGCACTTTTATTTGTATGGTGCTTTTCATTTATAAGGCCATTCCTTAACTTTGAGATGTGACGACTGGAATATTGTGATATACAATCCCATATGATGTTGTGTATATGGAGTGAGTCTGTACTTCTTGGTTTTGACCTTGAGGTTGTATTGATTGAAAATAGGTATTGGTCTTAAGAGTTTGAGTAAATAGAGCAACAAAATATTTCATTACAAAAAATAGTCTTAAGAGTCCTTACATTTTTCATAACAATTCAAAACCATTAGAATAAGGAAATATATTTAAGTATCCCCTAGTGGTATAGCTATTATACCCCTAAAACATTCAATAAAACCATCATTTATCTCGTATAAACAACTTATTCATGTGAACTTTATCATATCTAGTCAAAAACCAAATTAATAATAAAAATGATAGAAAAGGTGTGGCATTACTCACCTAAGTCTTTAGATTTACTCGATCTATAGTTTACTTAGCTTCCTTAGTCTCTCCTTTTACTTCCTTAGGCCGCCACTATTAAGTTTCTTAACTTTTATCTCTGTTTAAGTGAAATAAGAATGCATGGATAAGTTATGGGTTACTTTGATTTATTATGGAAAGAGGTATATAATGAAACAAAACAACCGTATCTTTTTCATGCATTCTCATTTCACTAAAACAAAGATAAAAGCTAAGAAACTTATTAATGGCGGCCTCCGAAAGGAAAAGAAGAAAAAGAATAGGAAAATATAAGGAACCTAAGGAAACTAATGATCAAGTATAAATCCAAAGACTTGGGTAAGTAATATTGTACCTTTTCTACCATTTTCATTGTTGTTTGAATTTAGTTTTCGACTAGATATGATACGGCTAATATGCTTAAGTTTTTGTATGAGATAAACAATGATTTTACTGAATTTTTAGGGTACAATAGCTATACTAGAGGACGTTTAGTGTAACATCCCCAACTTTATACCCATATTATCCAAGAGTACTATAGATTAACACTGTCAAATAATATGGAGAATAAGGTGAGATGGGGTACACAAATGAATATTCCCATGGGCTAATACTGGTATGTATTAAAATATCAAATACAACTTAGCAATAAACATAAATAGTATAAACACAAAGAAATAAACCTGTGTGCCTTCAAGATAAAACGATACACGATGTATAGTAAATAACAAAGATAATAGAGTCAATTAGAGTGATAATATATAATACAAAATGTATAATGCATGTTCAATATACTTTACAATTATATACACTCAAGATACTATAATTGAAAATGATAGGCTACAATACTGAATTACTAGTCTCCATTATGCCTAATATAAAAGCTAGTCTCATCGTTCCTGTACTTGAAATGTCTTGGACTGATCGCAGTGTTATATAAATAACATATGGGTCAGACTATGTCTAAATCGAGGGTAGTAAGCATATGTGACTCAACATATGCAAAGTATAATAACAATATGGTAACATACATAATATCAATAAATAGGTGGTAGCATATGCATGGTATGTAGTTAAAACATACCTTTGACGTCATAAACGTACCACATATCATTTTAATATCACAAACCATGTACAAAAATGTCATCACCCATAAAGAAGCAACTTGAGTCAATAACCACAGAATCAATATCAAATGGCTGAATCATCCATATCTAGACATCATCATAAAATACAGAAAAGTCAATAAAGAGATATCCTCAAGTAAAGTCAGGCAAGGACAAAGAAATGCCCAAATAAATCTCTCAATCTCACATTATAAAATATCGTTATAAATCACCAAAATTAATAAGAAATATTTGAGCTAGCTCATAACAATGCATCAATATATAGTAGGCTATCTACCAGAAGAGAAAACTCTGCCTGCCTAAAGGGAATTGTCCATCTGCCTGAGAAGGATAGGGTTGACCACACTCTGGGAACTATCGTAGGTATAATCACATCTAAGTATGGTATATATCTATCTACCATAGACAAACCAAAACTAGGTGGGAGACTGATTGTCGCATGACCGCTCCAGGAAACTAGAGTCTACTGGCTGCATGTTATGCAGCCAGATCTGCTCCTACAGCCTTAGTTACATCGAGGAAATCGTGACTCATACCCATTAATGGCTTGTCTACGCATAGCCTTGATCACGACTCTACACTACCCTTATAGGTAATAGAGACCGGCCTAAGCGAGACAACAAGCTAAATGGCAACTACCCTATCGAAAAATGTAATAATGCGGAATTTTTTCGTCTATTTAATTAATTTCAAATACTAAAATAATCGGTTTTAAAAGTTTAAGAACTTGAATTCAAATATACGGATCATCTAAAATATTTGGAATGTGAATTTAATATTTGAATAGTGACTTAAATATCTGTGTTGTAAATTGAATATTAATTAAATGGATATTGGTCTTATTTGACACTTTTTAATTAATAGTTAATGATGGTGAATTCATTTTGTAAATTTATTTGCAATAATAAATGGTGTGAACAAATAATAAAAAAATTAATTTTAATATAACGACTTAATTTATATTGACATATTTTTTATTTCATTTCATTTTATTTTATTTCTATAATTTTTAATTTAAAAATAACTAAATTTTCATTTGACAATTTTTCGACAAACGACGGTATTTTGGGATTTTTCAGAATCAGTTAACTGATGTATACTAGTATTGTTTTGAGATCGTGTCATATTTTTGTGTGCAATCGTATTTTTTTCTCGCGGTCTATACATGAACAAAATTTTATGCGGCGAGACACCGAAAATTTCAAAATAAACCTAATTCACGACTTACACAAGTCAACACTCACTCACTCACTTCACATTTCACTATTTCATCCAAATTCACTAGTACTATCAAAAAGAAAAAGAAAACATAAGGTCCAAAATTCAAAATCTCAAGATATACTAAGCTAAAAATCCTAAAACAAGAAGCTTTAGAATCGTCGGGAGATCTACATTTTGGTAAGAGTTTTGCATAGTTCAATGGGTTTGGGAAGAGCGGTCGCGTTGTAAAGTGAAGGCCATGAGCCTATTTGGGTTAGGGTTCTTGTGAGAATGAGTTGGAGTTAGCTTGATTCAAGGGTGGATAGAAGTTTGTGGCAATGCGGTGCAGCTCGAAATGTTTTTTGGTGGTGTGCGATTCATAGGGAAGGGGCACGACGCCTAGGCAGTCGTGAGGTTAGGGCCCAGGTTGTGACTTAGGTTAGGGAATCGAGTCGCATAACGTTGGGTGCATCGTATAGCATTCATGGAGAGAGAATCATTTGAATCAGTCTCGGGCGTTTTAGTGCAAAGATATGAGAGAACAAGGCGAAGGAAGGCACATTCATGGTGGAGGTGGGTGTCTAGTTTGAGCAGGAGTGGTATTAAGAGGAAGGATTATGCTTTAAATAGGGTAATTAGTGAACTAATTATGTAATTAGGGCATAAATTATGTATTGAAATTCTCAAAATTATAGAATGCATCACTTTCTCATATGAGATCCAATCGAGATGAAACTTTTTGCATTGCGCTCATAATGGCGATATCTACATGAAAGAATTAGTTTGGTTGAATTTAGAGCAAGTAAACGTTTGGGCTAAAATCAAATGCCGTCTGATTTTAGTTCAAATTGGAACGCTCAAGCATTTGTCGGAATTTCATTGAGTTTAACTCATCTTTTTGGATAATTAGCATGACATATAGTTGATAAATTTTACTATTTGTGTTTGAATGAATTTTTGATTTATTTGGTTAAATATCCGCTTTTGGAAAGCAACTGACATTTAAATTGACAATATATGAATTTGGTGGAGAAATTCAAATTTCTCGATATTGTGATTTTTAATCTTCCAAATATATTCCTGTTGATTTTATTTTAGTTATATACCAGTTATATAGATGTTAAATGTCAAAATTTGATTGTTTGACCATATTGGTTGTGACACCAATATATGATAAAATTTGAACTTTATTGAGAAAAAAGTAATAATAGCACTGGTTAAGTGTTATAGTAACTTTTAGCATCGATATAGTATTTTGCAAATACTATTAAGTTTTATTTGATCTGGAAGTAGCTTTCGATTTGAAAAAATAATTTTTAGTTTGCCCTTTTGATTTTTTGTGATATTTATTTGGAAATATATATATATATTTTGTACTTCTCTATTTTATTCAATTTCTTTGTTTATTTTTTCTAGTATGGGTATATTTGTAAATGTTTTAAAATTATTTTGGAACGGTATTTACTTTTAATAGAAAAATTGTTATAATGATGAATATTTATTTTAAAGGAAGTAAAAAAGGGTTCATCGTTCATTTTAAAGTGATTTTTTTTATAAAGAAGATAGAAATAATTTGGAAATAAATATTTGTGAAATGTTTTATATAAATGTTCTAAATAAAGAACCGATTTATAAATAGTATTTTATAAAGGGAAGTATTATCATTTGAAAAATTGGAAAAATAAATCACAGTTGTGAATTTATTGAAATATATGAAATGATCGTGTTATGGAAAGTATATGAGTTTTATAATTATATATTGGAGTTTGTTTTGTATTTAGGTTTTGGTTTATATTTAGAGTGTGGTTTATAAAATGGAGTTTTGTAATTATATTTAGAAATTCATAAAAGGAGTTTTATAAATGAATTTTGGAATTTATAAAAGGAGTTTTATAAAAGACTATTTTACGAAAAAAGTTTTGCAAAAGAGTTTAATAAATTGTATAAAGCATGATTTATAAAGGAGTTTATTAAACAAAATTTGGAGATTAGGAAAGGGAGGTTTATGATTATGTTTAGATATTTGTAAAGGGTATTTTAATTTGTAAATAATATTTTACAAAAGTAGTTTGTAAATATAAGGAGTTTTATAAAGGAATTTTATAAAGAGGGATTTATAAAATGACCAAGACCTAATTTCCATCAATAACCATTTTTAAATACGATGGTATGGAAAATGTTCTTTTCATACTTAACACCAAATTCCAAGGTATGGAAACTCATCTCTATCTTGAAAACTAAGAATGTGCATCGAGGCAAGGTTAATTTTCTAACTTGTCTGATTTCGTTGTTAATCGATAAACTGTACTGTTTGGAATCGAGAAGTGGCAGTATGTAAATTTCATCCAATTTTTATATGGTCTATTTACTTTCTCCAAAAGAGAAGTATTTTGGATTTATTATTATCAGTGCTTTAAGTTGCATTATTTTAACCCAAATAAGTATGGTTTGGAAATGAAGTCCTTCCGAAGATTTGTGAATATACTTATATCGTTGAGATAAATATATGAATATGTTTTCTAAGTGTTGAAAATGTAGTATTAGTAAATATACTTATATTGTTGATTAAGTATATGGAAAGTTTTTCCTAAGTTTTGAAAGTGAAACATTTGGTGAATATAATTATATAGTTGAGATAAGTATTTCAAATATTTTCGAGTATAAAAAGGAGTAGAGAAGACTTGTGAATATATATTTGTAATAGTATTTTGATACAAGTATTTACAAAGTGGTTTTAATTAATGAGATGATTAGTCAAAGAGGCTTAGTGGTTGCTTTGTGCTTAATCATGCTTGGTTAAATCTCCAGTTGAATTGTTTGTCTATTTGATATTTGAATGACCAACTATCAAATGTTCGCCCATTTTTAAAATTATCATTGTCTGCTCGGAGAGACTGGGATTGGATATATTATTTGAAACCACTTTAAACAGGCATAACCGTTCGAATTGAAGATATGTTGTAGACGATGGAATCGAAGACAGAGTTCTTTGAACTATAAGGGTTACTTGCTACGAGTCCTGAGGGTGATTCCAAAATGGATTAAGTAGAAGTATTGCCTTCAGTTTTCTCATATCCTAAACAACTCGTATGGACGAATGCTAGCATTGCATTATGCCTAGAGGGCAATGCTAGCATTCCAAGTGAGATTTGCTAAAGGTAACACGTAGCCTCTAGCCTCAACAACCGAGAATGATATAAATATGGGATATGCAGCATGGCTATGTGGGTCACACCCATTTAGGTATCAACCTTCTAGATATATATGTATTGATTGATTTGGTTGTGCACAAGAACTCTCGAAAAGGTTGCAAAAGCAACCGAGGCGATGAAATATTCGATACTATACTGTAAGGGGTAGGCCAATCCTTTATTGGCAAGAGGTCCATGTGAGACCTTTGATACATTTTCTAGAGGTGTACTATGGCAGGCAGTGCCTAGTGCCTTATCATTGTATGGAATCTATTCCCAAATAAGTGCCTATGGACTTAGTTGTATACTTATCATGCTAGAATTTAATAACAATTTTGGCTAGATTCCAAATATATTTTAAACCTTAGACATTATTATAATATTAGTGGATTTCTCATAGAAATGGTTTGGTTATCATAAGATAAAAACCCATCCATGTTTATGTGCAGCGTGCTCTTACGAGATACCTTTATTTGGAAAGGTTTTATAACGTCAAAATCCATATAAGGTGTGTTTCTCATGATGGTTTACCAGACTAATCCAGACGATGTTTTCTTATAATGCTTGGGTCAGACCTAGCATATTTTCAGGTTTAGGTTGGATGCTTTGAAGCTTTAGGAGACGAGCTGGATGCCTCCAAGACGTATTCACATATATTTTATTTCTGTTATATAGGTTGTTTGTATTTATAGCATTTGTAAGGAAAAGTTGTTATAACTGTCCAGGCAAATGATTGGTTAGTATACTTTGATTTAGTGTATCTATATTACAGTTTTCTTCTTTAAAGATATCTTGTATATATTATATAATACTCGTCACGATGTGAGATTCTAATCTATCTTTTCTTTCTTTTTCCCTATACATTGTCTTTCCGGCAGTTAAATGCTCAGAACATGGATATCGTGGATGTATTAGTATCGACCATTGAGAGTCAAAAGGCGGGTCATTACATGTGGTATCAAAGCTAGGGTGAATAAACACCCAGGTTTTGGTGGGGCAGACTCATTAGATATAGGGTAAATGATACCCTAGAGTGATATTGAGGGGATATATATATATATATATATATATATATAAGCACATATTTTTTAGTGCTATATGATGTTTTATATTGTATTGATTTATTGATCGAGTGGTTTATGAATTCTGGTTGATACAGAAGGAACAACTTTATCGATAATGGTCTCTAAACACTTGAACAAGACAAACTAACACAATATTGCTTTAAATTAGATAAATGAAATAATTTTACCTAGATTATATTTTATCTATAAAAAGAATAATTTTCAAATTTTAATATAGTTATATAATGTGTTTGGTTGTTAGAGAATGGTTATATTAGATTATTATCATTTATTGTTTGTGCTCAGGTAGTTTATAAGCATTTATTTTTTGGTTTAAGTAAATACAAACACCTTGGGAATTCAGTTTCACAGTTTGAGTATAAAGCGTTCGACAGAATTTGTTTGATTAAAAATTGAAAATTTTATTTTAATAAAGTTATTTATTGTAATCGTAACAAAGATGAACATTTGTGAAATGTGTTTACCTAAGCAAGTGAAATCACATAAGTACAATTTACAAGATAGCTTATAAGTAAAAGAGGATTTAAACTGAGAAGTTGAGGACCTAAGTCCTGGTGGTTTTGAAATTTGTTATTCAAAGTTTTGGAAAAACAATAATAGCATTATTTGAAAGTATTTGTAAATAGAAATGTTTAAAAATGATGTAAAAAGAGATATAAAGCACTGAACTCACATCCGTCATTGGAAAATAATTTTGGTGATGGTTGTAGCATCATCGATGTTCATTTTCGAGTTTCTAAGTGAGGGATTGCTACCATAGTAGTTTTCTTTTTAACTGAAGTTTGTTTTAGATTCCCAAAAGTATGATTTGATATACAACGGAGATGTATATATTATTACTTCAAGATGTTTTAAATTTATTGGACATTTTGGTTAAGTAAAATAAACCTGAAATTTGTATATATAATGTTAGGATGTAAAAGAGTGTTATATGAATATGAACTTAAAGTTCTAAAGTGATTTATAAACGTAAGTGGTGTTTTAGAAAATATCTATAAACCTAAGTAATAATTTTTTGAAATGGTCTATAAATAGGCTTTAGTATTAAATGAAATGCTAGAAGTGTAAATGAATGTGATTTAATGAAAAAGGTAGTTGGTATAATTTAGGAACCAATGAAATAAATATGTAAGTTGCAGTAGATCATTTATTCACATAACTGTTTAGCCTAGATTCGTGGACAGGATTTTTATTAAATTCTAGATGGTAAACACTTGATATAGATTTTTGATTTGATCTAAAGTTTTCGATCATAGTATATGGCTATGTAAGGAGAACGGAGGTTCCTAAATAAGGAGCCTGATCGAAGCTCGCACTAGAGTGATCTAGTCAACAATATTAGTTCGAAAGTGAAATTCGTGTAATCGAGTGAGCAATCTGATTTGATTTTGCTTACGAATGGTATATGTACATCATACATGCCTCAATAAATTATATTATTGACTTTAGAAATTCAAGTTATTTGGTTGGATATCATTTGTAAGTGAGATACAAGTATACTGAAGCAAAAACTAGTTTGATGCTTTTGGGTTCATGAGTAGAGTTGGGTTGCTTGACTAATAGGTACACGTTTATATTGTATTGATGGTTTTACGTCCTAGATATAGGAGTCCACTTTTGGGCATTTATTTTCTTTTATTCATTTGGGCCTGTTGTGGCAAGTTATAGTTTTTCGATCAAGTCGCGCAAAGATGGTGCTGTCGAAATTTTCTGCAATGTTGAGATACTTGGAAATTTAATAATCCATTTTAACTAATTGATTGTGAGAACTTACGGGTTAGTGGCCTTTTTCTTCCTTTAGGAATTTTGAGATTGAAATTTTTTTAAGGTGGAAGAATGTAACAAATCGCAATTTTGCATTTTATTTTGAATATTTATTTAATTTTAAGTATTGAAAATTTGTTTATAAAGTTTAAAGAATTCAAATAAAGGGATTATATAAAATATTTAAATTGTGAATTTAATATCTGAATAGTGATTTAAATATCTTGGTTGTAAATTGAATATTAATTAAATGGATTTTTTGGTCTTATTTGACTCCTTTTAATTAATAGTTAATGACGATGAATTCATTCTGTAAATTTATTTGCAACAATAAATGGTGTAGATAAATAATAAGAAATTTTAATTTTAATATAATGACTCGATTTCTATTAACATATTTGTAATTTATTTTATTTTTCAATAATTTTTAAATTGAAAAATATTTAAATTATAGTTTGATGATTTTTTACAAACTATGGTATTTTAAAGATTTTTAGAATCAGATAACCAGTGTGTATTAGTATTATTTGAAATCGTGCCACATTTTTTTATGCAGTCGTATTTCTTTTGCTCGCGATATACAAACAAAAAGCAGCGAGACATTGAAAATTTCAAAACAAACCTAATTCACCACTTACATAAGTCAATGCTCACTCACTCACTTCACTTTTCACTGTTCCATCCAAATTCACAGGTACGTTCAAAAACAAAAAAAGGTGAGCTCCAAAATTTCAAAAATCAAAATCTCAAGATATAATAAAAAGAAAATCCTAAAACAAGAAGCTTTAGAATCTTTATGGGGAGATCTATGTTTTGGTATAAGTTTTATGGAGTTCGGTAGGGTATAGGAAGCGCGACCGTGTTGTACAGTGAAGGTCGTGCGCCTATTTGGGTCAGGGTTTGAGTTCTTGAAAGATTGAGGATAAGTTAGCTTGATTCAAATGTGGATTTGAGTTTGTAGTGATGTGGCGCACCTCGGGATGATTTTTGGTGGTGTGCGGTCCACGGAGGAGGAGTGGAACACTTAGACAGTTGCAAGTTCAGGGCTCAGATTGCGACTTAGGTTAAGGCAAAGAGCTGCATATTGTTGGGTGCATCATGTAGCTTTCGTGGAGAGAAAATAATTGTAATTGGTATCGGGTGTTTTAGTGCAAAGATGAGGGAGAATGAGGCATAGGAAGGTATGGCTATAGCGGAGTTGGTGTCTAATTTGTGTAGGGTTGGGTTTTGAGAAGAAGGATTATGTTTAAATAGGGTAATTAGTGAATTAATTATATGATTAGCATATAAGTTATATATTTAAATTCTCAAACTTATAAAATGTGTAACTTTCTCATATGAGGTCCAATCAAGATGAGACCATTTTTTGTTGCGCCCTAATGGCAATAGCTACGCGATCGAATTGGTTTGATTGAATTTAGAGCAAGTGAAAGTTTGGGCTAAAATCAAACGCCATTTGATTTTAGTACAAATTAAAATGCCTAAACGTCGGCTGGAATTTCAGTGAGTTTAACTCACCTTTTAGGATAATCGGTATGATATATAGTAGATAAAATTTACAGTTTGTATTTGAACGAATTTATGGTAGATTTAAGTAAATATTCGCTTTTGAAAAGCAATTGACTTTTAAATTGAAAATATAGGAATTTAGTGGAGAAATTTAAATTTCTCGATATTGTGATTTGGGTTTTCCAGTTATATTCCTATTGATTTTATTTCAATTATATAGATTGTTAAATGTCAAAATTTGATTGTTTGTATTGGCCGTGACACCGACATAGGATAAAAGTTGAACCTTTTTAAAGAAAAAGATAATGATGGCACCGGTTAAGTGCTGTAGTAACTATTGGCCTCGATAGAGTATTTTGGAGATACTGTTAGGTGTTGTTTGATTTGGAAATGGCGTTTGATTTGAAAATTGACTTTTAGTCCGCCCTTTTAATTTTCGATGATATTTATTTGAAAATAATATATAGCTTTTGTACTTTCGTATTTTACTTTAATTTCTTTATTTATTCTTTCCTAATATGTCGATATTTGTAAATGTTTTAAGATTATTTTGGAAAGGTATTTACTTTCAGTGGAAAAATTATTATAGTAATGAATGTTTATTTTAAAGGAAATAAAATGGGGTTCAACTTTTATTTTAAATTTATTTTGTTTTTAAAGAAGATAGAAATAATTTAGGAATAAATATTTGTGAAACATTTTATATAAATGTTGCAAATAAAGAATCGATTTATAAATCCAATTTTATAAAGGGCAATATTATCATTTGATAAATTGGAAAAATAAATCACAGTTGTGAATTATAGAAATATGTGTAATGATCATGTTATGGAAAGTATATGGGTTTTATAATTATATTTTGGAGTTTTGGTTTTATATTTGGGTTTTGGTTTTATATCTGGAGTTTGGTTTATAAAAAAGGAATTTTGTAATTATGCTTAGAAATTTATAAAAGGAATTTATAAATGAATTTGGGAATATATTAAAGGAGTTTTATAAATGACTATTTTATGAAAGAAGTTTTATAAAAGAGTTTTGTAAATTGTATAAAGGCGGTTTTATAAAGGAGTTTATTAAATAAAATTAGGAGGTTTATTAAAGGAGGTGCATAATTATGTTTAGATATTTATAGAGAGGATTTTACAATTTGTAAATAATATTTTACAAAAGGAGTTGTAAATATAAGGAGTATTATAAAGGTTCAAAAGGGATTTATAAAAAGATTGAGACCCGGTTTCTATAAATGACCATTTTAAAATACGGCGGTATGGAAAATTTTCTATTCATACTTAACACCAAATTTCAAAGTATGGAAACTCGTCTCTATCTTAAGAACTAAGAATGTATATTGAGGAAAGTCTGGTTTTCAAACCAGTCTGATTTCATTGTTAATCAAGAAATAGTACCGTTTGAAATAGGGAAGTAGCGGTAAGTATATTTGGTCCAATTTATATACGATCTATTTACTTTCGCCAAGAGAGAAGTATTTTGTATTTATTGTTATTATCAATATTTTGATATATATTGTTTTAACCTAACTAAGAATGATTTTAGAAATGAAACCTTTCCTAAGGTTTGTGAATTTACTTATACTATTGAGATTAGCATGAGTATGTTTTCTAAGTATGGGAAATGTAGTGTTTGTGAATATACTTACATTGTTGATATAAGTATTTAGAAAGTTTTTCCTAAGTTCTGAAAGTGAAATGTTTTGTGAATATACTTATACAGTTGAGATAAGTATATCAAATATTTTCAAGTACTGAAAGCAGTAGAGGAGACTTGTGAAAATATATTTGTAAAAATATTTTGATACAAGTACATACGAGGTGGTTATAATTAACAAGATGATTAGTTAAAGAGGCGTAGTGGTTGCTTTGTGCTTAACCGTGCTTGGTTAAATCCCTATTTGAATTGTTTATTTATTTGATAGTTTAATAACCAACTATCAAATGTTTACCTATTTTTTAAATTATCATTGTCTGTTCAGAGAGACATGGATCAGATATATTATCCAAAAACCACTTCGAACCGGAATAAACATTCGAACTGAAGACATCTTGCAGACAATGGATCGAAGATGGAGTTCTTTGAAGTGCAATGGCTACTTGATACTAATCCTAAGGGTGATTACAAAAGGGATGTAGTAAAAGTACCGCCTTCTGTTTGTTCATATCCTGAACAACTTGTATGGATAAATGCTAGCATTGCACTATGCCTGGAGGGAAGTTTTAGCATTCCAAGTGGGATTTTCCAAAAGGTAAAATCTAACCACTAGCCTCAATAACCGAGAATGTTAAAAACATAGGATATGTAGCCAGGTTATGTGGGTCGTACTCATTTGGGTATTGTCAGCAACCTTATATATATATATATATATATATATATATATATATGGATTGGTTGTGCATGAGTGCTCAAGAGAAGATTGCAAAAGTAAGCGATGAAATATTTGATACTATCAAGTAAGGCATAGTCCGATCCTATGTTGGCAAGGGGTCCATGTGAGGCCCATGGTACATTTTCTAGAGGTGCATTGTGGCAGGCGGTACCCCAATGCCTTGCCATTGTATGGAATCCATTCTTCTATAAGTGCCTTCAGACTTAGTTGTGTACTTATTATGATGGATTTTAATTAATGTAACAATTTCGGCTATGATTCCATATTTATTTTAAACCCTAGACATTATTTGTAACGACCCAGAATTTTATTTAATTAAAATTTGAATATTTAATTTATTTTAAATATTAATAAGTGAATTTATAAGTCAAATAAATTTTTATTTGAATTTTTGGATTTAATTGAATAATTAAATCGATAATTTAATATGTGAAATTATGGAAATAATTAAAAATTGAGTTAAAAATGATTGTAAATAATTTGGAAAATTTTATTTTATCATACTGGAGTTATAAAAATATTTTAGAACTTTTAAAATCGAATTAGAAGTTTATTTGTGAAAATTGAATATTTTAATATTAAATAATCGACTGTAAAATAGCCAATTTTTGAACAGTCTCAGAATTGAACGAAACCAGTTCCATTGGATCCGTAATAGTTAGTTATTACCGGATTTCAAATTTCGTGTCAATCGGAGTTATCGTTTGAGCGTGGCAGCTCGAAACGCATCGAATTATTTTTAATTTAAATTTGGCGAGTCAAAATAGCCATTTTTCAAAAAGTCTCGGATTTCAACGAAACCAGTTTCATCGGATCCGTAATGTGATATTATTGTAAGATTTCAAATTTCAAGTCAATTGGATTTACCGTTTGTCCGGTACAAATTAAAACGCCTAGAAATCAGTTTAAATCGGTTTAATTTAAATTGAGCGTTTTCAGCCATAACTCGCACATACTTCCGAATTAGCTTCCGAAACCTGTTCCATTGTGTCCGGAACGCGGGATAAACCCTAGGTACGCTGGTTACGGCGTCTAAATCGGAGTTCGGAATTTCCGGGATGAATAGTGTCGTTTGAAATTCTATAAATAGACCACCCCTTCATAAATTTAGAAAAAAAGTTAAACCCTAACCCTAAATGTTGTAGCCGCCACTTATATAACCTAAGGCCAGATTTTTTCCAATTTCATTCCTTAAAATCTCTCAATCCATTCATCGATTCACGAAGCCATCAACTACAAAGTTATAGAGCTTCGCAAGAGCTTTAAATCCATACGGATTTGATGGGGTTTGGAGTTGCGTAAGAGGGGCAAGGATGGGCCGTTCGTGGTCAGGTTTGCACGCATTTCCGTGCTATGTGGGGGGCCGAGCTTGCTGGGGATGGGGCCGAACTTAGGTGGAGAGAGGGGCTTCAAGTTGCAACTCCCCGATCGAGTTTGCATCGAGTAATTAGGTTGAATTATTTAACCCTAAAAGCTAATGAATGGGTTCATAGCCGTGTTCTTGTTCCTGGAGGATATACGAGAGGGAGAGATGAGGGAAGTCACGGCCAAGATCTGTTTGCAGTGGATCCAAGGGTCCATATGAGTTGAGGGTTTAAATTATTAAGTTAGTTGTGAATTAAGTTATTTAAATCGTGTACGATCTTATAAAATGCATAACTTTTTCATACGAGGTCGAAAAAATGCAAACTCAGTTGCGTTGGAATCGTATGGACGAGCACTACGCGATGGAGTTAGTTTGGAGTTGATTGGAGTTAGTGAGAATTTCGGGTAAAATTAAACGCGCGTTTAATTTTATTCGAAATAAAAGCTGAAACGGAATTTAAAACCAAGGTGAGAATTTCTCACTCAATCGAATAGGTTTCGATTTTATTTTAAATAGTTAGATTTAAAATATTTGAATGCATGTTTGAATGATGACTGTAAATTATTGATTGTTAAAATAGACATTATGCGCCGTTAGTAAGCGGATGTTATTTATTAAAAACATATACCGCGAATATTTCATAAACAGTGAAATTGGTATTATATATAATATCAATATATATATATTGGCATATGTATATATTGCAGTTGTTGATTTTCCGCATTTTTTGTTTAGCGGATGAGACCCTATTACGCCGTTATTAAGCGGATAATATTTATTAAGAACATATACCGCGATAATTTCGTACTGGAGCGAAATTGGTATTGTGCTAATATTTGTGGATGCAGGAAAACAGGTTGGAGGGATCCAACTGGATTCCTCAACAGTATTTATTTAATTTCAGATATTTAGATATTTGATTGATTATCATATTGATATATGATATCGTTGTTAGTCGTGATTGACTATTTGGTGTGTAGCATCATTGGACCCAAATTTTGGGATTTTAAAATGATTTTTAAGGTGATTTTTGAAAAGATAAAATATTTTTTTGGAATTGATCCATTATAAATAAATGAACGTTATAATTTTTAAAGTTATAAAAATTATGGTTTTTGTGAAATATAGTTAAAAAGCTGATTTTTAGAAATACGATTAAAAGTCGATTTTTGAGAAATATGAACTAATGATTTTATAAAATAATTTAGATTGGATTTTTGAATATATGATAAAAGTTTAAATATAGGATTTATAAAATTTGATTATTTTATAAATCGAAATGATGAAATTATAAAGGAATTTAAAGACGTTTTAAAAGAAAAATATAAATTGATTTATATTAAAGATTTATAAATTGATAATTTATAAATTAGAACGTAGGAATTATAAAACGAGCTTTTATAAGTGTAAGAATAAATTGTGAATGAATTTCATAAATAGAATGAAATTTATAGAATTTTATACGGTGAAGTCATAAATGGAATTTTATAAGCAGTAGGTTTATAAAATTTATTATGTTGTTAAAATAATAGTTTTGGATAAATAAATGAATCTTATAAGTTATAAGATTTATAATTATGAAATTCTAAGGAACGATTTTGTGAAATAATCGTTTATAAGTAGTTAACTTATAATATGAACGTTTAGTTTATAATTTAGTTATAAACTGGAATATGTTAATAAAGGAATTTATAAAAAGGAAGTTTTTATAAATAAATCGAAATGGAATTTATAAACGTTGTTTTATAAATTCACAAACGACTTATTTTGATAAGTTAATTGTTATAACTTAGAAATAGAGTTATATTCACGTTTTTAGACAGTGAATAATTCTTTGAATTAAAATGAATAAAAGGATGGAATTTGTTAAAGAAGTATATTCACGTTTTTGAATAGTGAATGATATGTTAAAGAAATTGTTTTGAATGAGATGTTTAAATTGAATTAAAACGATCTAACGATGTTTTAAAATGTGTTGAGATTCGAAACCATAGATTTCAACATTGATTGTTGAAATAGACGTTTTCGAGGAATAAAAGGAAATAGTGGACTATAACACTGTTGTTATAGTAAATGATTTCCGAATGGAAATGTTCGAATAGTATTGGGATTTATATATCTATTTTAATTTCGAATCCCTATACTAGTGATTTTGGGTTGTCGTAACGATGTTTTACGCAACATTCGTTTTGGCCCAAATAAATATGTTTAAGTGAATGATTTCCTTAAAGAATGAAATATATACTTAATTCGATTTAAGTATATTGAATATTTTCCAAGGTTGAAAATAAAAGATTTGAATTACTTATTTTTAATAAGTATGGAAATATTTTCCAATATGAAGTGAATATTTTGAATTTATCTTTTTGAAGATAAATTGGAAATGAAAAAATTGAAATCATATATGCATGAATATTTTGAAATATAAATTCATTATGGAATCTATAAATGAAAATGGAATTTGTTAAAAATAAATATTGATTTATTTTTGAAGTGTGAAAATTATATATCTTGTAAAGATATTTTGGAAAGTAAATAATTTGGAAAATTATTTGGAATCTGGTGATGTATGCATATCAATTGATAGTTCAATAGCCGACTATCAATATTTCCCTTTGATTGGGTATTTGATATGATTGTTTGAATTTGAATGCACACTTATTTTTGAATAAGCGCTCACTATTCGGGTTAACCGGGAAAGGACCATGGGGTCGTATAACCCATTCCGAATATGTGATACGTCGTTATGAATTGCATTTGAAGATCGGTGTTGAAGACCGAGTATTTGTGAAAGCGATAGGATGACCTATCGATTGTCTCTGCACTGGGTAGCTCCTGGTATTGAGATCTCCTAAGTGATGGGAAATTCGATCGGGATTGTGAATACCCGTATTGCAAGGGCTTCGTAAGAAGTGCCTTCGGTTCTGTTCGATCCCGGAACAGACTTGTATGGATTGTATGCCTGACATTACAAGTTGAGATATAAAGCCGATTTCTTTCAAATATATTTCTGTTGGTGGCGGAGAATTTATTCTTTGCTTAACACCCTTCTTTGAGACGTACGAGCTCAAAGGTTATATAGTTGAAGTTATCAGCAATATATCCCATTTTGGTAATGTGACATGCTGAGTGATGCTGAAATGATCATTGTGTTGATTATTTGTGATAGGATCATTTATTTGATCGTCTATCTTAGTGATCATTGTGTTGATCATTTGTTGACCCAAAGCATGGCTTTTGTATAAAGTATGTTTTTGTGGACGTGAATTCATCGAGCCTCACATCCCGTTAATGGTCAAAACAGGAAAGATGCGGCAAGGTTATGAGGGGTAGCTCCCTTTAGGGTATGTGCATTTCCTTCTGGAAAGGGTGGTATCATGGTATGGAGCCCAGATACTTACTCATGTTGATACACTATATCTATTTCTGTGTGGTGTTGTTGGTGACGAGCGCTCGGTTAAAGGTCCAATGGGACCGGGGGATGCCATATTCGTGTAGTAGTTACCTAGTGATAAAGGTAACCCGGCCTTGTGTTGGCAGAGAGCTGGTTAAGTTCTCGGGGACGTCCAGCCAGAGGCGTTTCCATGTGGCAGTAGGAAGTTCCTTAGCCTGACCATTCGTTGGAAATCCAAAAAAACAATACGAGACTTGTACGGTTTTAGTTGTAGAACCTGCTTCCTCAGGAGGTAGCTATAGTAGGCATAATATAATGGTACCTATGCTGGCTATGATTTATATCTTTACTTTCGAAAGGATTTGTTCTACACTATGCACTAATAATAATATCAAAATTGATTTGATTTTTTGCGTAGAAGCATCTTTGACTAACATAAGAAGAAATCTCCTCCAAGTCTGCGTTTGCATTGTGTGTGTGGTGGGAGGTCTTATGGTAGTTACATTTTTAAAAGCATTGCGAATTGAATTTTAAAAATATTCCTCCATTTTGATTTTAAAGATAAATAAACTGTTTTGAGTTCTCACACCAGTCACATGACTGACTCGGAGTTTATTGTTTTCCTTCCTAAACTCTGGGTGCCCACCAATTTTTCCACACGGGCAGTTAAGAGTTAAGGTTTATCAGGATATTCTGGATATTCTGGAGTTGCTGGAGGCAAGCTGGATGGCATGGCGTATTACTAGTTTATATAGTATTTCTTTTTCCGCTGCACTGTTTGTTGATGTATGTTGTTGTATACTCTGATGATATGATGTAATGAAGTGAAATGTAATGTAATAACTGATATAGTTCTTTGTTTAAAGATTATTCATTTATTATTATATGTTGTTCCGCTGTGAATTGTGAGATTCTGTTGTTGTTCTGTTGTTTCCTTTCTGTCCGTTCTATTTTTAAAATTCTTCTATGTTCTGTTTTCAAATTTTCTTTTCTCTATTTCTTATCTCTTCTTCTCTTCTCTCTTTTTCTTAAAATTCTCTTTTTAAAACCCATAACATCTCGGTTTTCGGCCTTTGATTTCTCAGCAGTCGATAAAGTGAGTGTCGATGTCGAATTTTCGGAGAACGAAAATCCTCGTTTGTTACATTTGGTATCAGAGCACTGATGGTTAAGCGACAACCATGGTTCTGTTGGGTATAATTCATTAGAGATAGAGTCAGCAGTACTCTAGAATGAGTTGAGTGTAATAATAGATATGAGAGCGTATTTGTTAGTGAATATAAAAATTGTTTTATATTGTGATGATTGGTTTATTGAGTGGCATATGAACTTTCGTCAGCACAGCCTCGAAACTGAGCCGAAGGGGTTTCTAAACACTTGAATAGAACAATTCGACATAATATTGTTTTTAAATTGGGTAAATGGAATAATTTTGCCTTGAGTATATTTTTATATATAAAGGAATAATTTTTCAGAATTATTAAAATATATGTAAGTTGATTGTTAGGTTGTTTGAATAATCTAAATAAAAGAATAATTGTATAAGCAAAAGAATTATAAGAAATGAATTATAATTAAAGTAATTTACAATTGTGAAATAAACTTATATATATAAGAAGTGAAACTATATGAATATATTTATGAATATGAGTTATAAATAAAAATGAATATAAGGTTAAATGAAATATAACTTAAGAGATATTGAATTAAGTTGATATTGGTATCGAAGTAAATAATCAAGTGGATTAAAATGAATGTGAACTTAAGTTATGTGAATAGAATTCAACTTTGTAATGAATTGAATTGATAATAAATTGAATGTGAATAATTGATATGGAATAATGAATGTAAGTGTTAATTCATTAAAATCTAATTTTATTGGGAGTTGAATAAAATTGAATGAAAATCAATTTAAATAAAACCAATTGGAAAGTGAAGATGTTAAACCAAATTGAATGAATATAAGCAAAAGAAATTTGGTTGTAATTAATATAAATTGGTTGTTATATGATTGTTATATGATTTTATATAAGTTCATTAAGTAGTTAATGAAATGGAAAGCTAAAGTAAATTGAATTCAAATTAGAAGTAAATAAATTTGAATAGAATTGAATGTGAATGGGATTTAATTAGTGAATGTTAACAAATTGAAACTAATTAGAATTGAGAATGAATGTTAGTAAATCCAATGTAAATAAATCAAATGTGATTTGAAATTGAAAACCATTTCATTGAATATTAATATGAATATGAATGAATATTATTGGTTTTGGATGTTAGTTGGTTGATGATTGAATATATATTGCTATTGTTGCATTTGCTATGTGACATATATAGTTATTATGTTACTATATGTTGTATATCGATACTATTTTCATATATGCATGATTCTCATGTTGTTTGTTGAGTTTAGTAGGTGCGGATCGCGTTGCTTCGCATTTGGAGCTCGCTTTAACGCTATATTAGCCGTATATGCTTGCTAATAAAATATAAGGTACATATCTCGGATTAAATACAGTACTTTTACACTTTTTTCCCTTCGGGATGCCTCATTACTTGATGAGATGTATATTTGTGATATATATACTGTCATTTTTTTTCGGATCGAGCCGCGCAAAGGAGACTATGGCGAATTTTTCCGAAAATTTAAGGCGTTAGAAAAATTTTGAGAAAATTAGAAAATTTTGAAAACTATAACTTTGATTTTGGAATTGAAAGTTAAACAATAGTAATTGTTTTTGAAAGGATAACTAAGTATGATTTGGAAAACTTAGTAAAGTTTTGTAAGAAGTTTAATTATGAATTTTGGGAAAGTTAATAAATTGTATAACTTTTCTTACTTGTAATTTCGAGGACGAAATTCTTTTAAGGGGGAAAGATTGTAACGACCCAGAATTTTATTTAATTAAAATTTGAATATTTAATTTATTTTAAATATTAATAAGTGAATTTATAAGTCAAATAAATTTTTATTTGAATTTTTGGATTTAATTGAATAATTAAATCGATAATTTAATATGTGAAATTATGGAAATAATTAAAAATTGAGTTAAAAATGATTGTAAATAATTTGGAAAATTTTATTTTATCATACTGGAGTTATAGAAATATTTTAGAACTTTTAAAATCGAATTAGAAGTTTATTTGTGAAAATTGAATATTTTAATATTAAATAATCGACTGTAAAATAGCCAATTTTTGAACAGTCTCAGAATTGAACGAAACCAGTTCCATTGGATCCGTAATAGTTAGTTATTACCGGATTTCAAATTTCGTGTCAATCGGAGTTATCGTTTGAGCGTGGCAGCTCGAAACGCATCGAATTATTTTTAATTTAAATTTGGCGAGTCAAAATAGCCATTTTTCAAAAAGTCTCGGATTTCGACGAAACTAGTTTCATCGGATCCGTAATGTGATATTATTGTAAGATTTCAAATTTCAAGTCAATTGGATTTACCGTTTGTCCGGTACAAATTAAAACGCCTAGAAATCGGTTTAAATCGGTTTAATTTAAATTGAGCGTTTTCAGCCATAACTCGCACATACTTCCGAATTAGCTTCCGAAACCTGTTCCATTGTGTCCGGAACGCGGGATAAACCCTAGGTACGCTGGTTACGGCGTCTAAATCGGAGTTCGGAATTTCCGGGATGAATAGTGTCGTTTGAAATTCTATAAATAGACCACCCCTTCATAAATTTAGAAAAAAAGTTAAACCCTAACCCTAAATGTTGTAGCCGCCACTTATATAACCTAAGGCCAGATTTTTTCCAATTTCATTCCTTAAAATCTCTCAATCCATTCATCGATTCACGAAGCCATCAACTACAAAGTTATAGAGCTTCGCAAGAGCTTTAAATCCATACGGATTTGATGGGGTTTGGAGTTGCGTAAGAGGGGCAAGGATGGGCCGTTCGTGGTCAGGTTTGCACGCATTTCCGTGCTATGTGGGGGGCCGAGCTTGCTGGGGATGGGGCCGAACTTAGGTGGAGAGAGGGGCTTCAAGTTGCAACTCCCCGATCGAGTTTGCATCGAGTAATTAGGTTGAATTATTTAACCCTAAAAGCTAATGAATGGGTTCATAGCCGTGTTCTTGTTCCTGGAGGATATACGAGAGGGAGAGATGAGGGAAGTCACGGCCAAGATCTGTTTGCAGTGGATCCAAGGGTCCATATGAGTTGAGGGTTTAAATTATTAAGTTAGTTGTGAATTAAGTTATTTAAATCGTGTACGATCTTATAAAATGCATAACTTTTTCATACGAGGTCGAAAAAATGCAAACTCAGTTGCGTTGGAATCGTATGGACGAGCACTACGCGATGGAGTTGGTTTGGAGTTGATTGGAGTTAGTGAGAATTTCAGGTAAAATTAAACGCGCGTTTAATTTTATTCGAAATAAAAGCTGAAACGGAATTTAAAACCAAGGTGAGAATTTCTCACTCAATCGAATAGGTTTCGATTTTATTTTAAATAGTTAGATTTAAAATATTTGAATGCATGTTTGAATGATGACTGTAAATTATTGATTGTTAAAATAGACATTATGCGCCGTTAGTAAGCGGATGTTATTTATTAAAAACATATACCGCGAATATTTCATAAACAGTGAAATTGGTATTATATATAATATCAATATATATATATTGGCATATGTATATATTGCAGTTGTTGATTTCCCGCATTTTTTGTTTAGCGGATGAGACCCTATTACGCCGTTATTAAGCGGATAATATTTATTAAGAACATATACCGCGATAATTTCGTACTGGAGCGAAATTGGTATTGTGCTAATATTTGTGGATGCAGGAAAACAGGTTGGAGGGATCCAACTGGATTCCTCAACAGTATTTATTTAATTTCAGATATTTAGATATTTGATTGATTATCATATTGATATATGATATCGTTGTTAGTCGTGATTGACTATTTGGTGTGTAGCATCATTGGACCCAAATTTTGGGATTTTAAAATGATTTTTAAGGTGATTTTTGAAAAGATAAAATATTTTTTTGGAATTGATCCATTATAAATAAATGAACGTTATAATTTTTAAAGTTATAAAAATTATGGTTTTTGTGAAATATAGTTAAAAAGCTGATTTTTAGAAATACGATTAAAAGTCGATTTTTGAGAAATATGAACTAATGATTTTATAAAATAATTTAGATTGGATTTTTGAATATATGATAAAAGTTTAAATATAGGATTTATAAAATTTGATTATTTTATAAATCGAAATGATGAAATTATAAAGGAATTTAAAGACGTTTTAAAAGAAAAATATAAATTGATTTATATTAAAGATTTATAAATTGATAATTTATAAATTAGAACGTAGGAATTATAAAACGAGCTTTTATAAGTGTAAGAATAAATTGTGAATGAATTTCATAAATAGAATGAAATTTATAGAATTTTATACGGTGAAGTCATAAATGGAATTTTATAAGCAGTAGGTTTATAAAATTTATTATGTTGTTAAAATAATAGTTTTGGATAAATAAATGAATCTTATAAGTTATAAGATTTATAATTATGAAATTCTAAGGAACGATTTTGTGAAATAATCGTTTGTAAGTAGTTAACTTATAATATGAACGTTTAGTTTATAATTTAGTTATAAACTGGAATATGTTAATAAAGGAATTTATAAAAAGGAAGTTTTTATAAATAAATCGAAATGGAATTTATAAACGTTGTTTTATAAATTCACAAACGACTTATTTTGATAAGTTAATTGTTATAACTTAGAAATAGAGTTATATTCACGTTTTTAGACAGTGAATAATTCTTTGAATTAAAATGAATAAAAGGATGGAATTTGTTAAAGAAGTATATTCACGTTTTTGAATAGTGAATGATATGTTAAAGAAATTGTTTTGAATGAGATGTTTAAATTGAATTAAAACGATCTAACGATGTTTTAAAATGTGTTGAGATTCGAAACCATAGATTTCAACATTGATTGTTGAAATAGACGTTTTCGAGGAATAAAAGGAAATAGTGGACTATAACACTGTTGTTATAGTAAATGATTTCCGAATGGAAATGTTCGAATAGTATTGGGATTTATATATCTATTTTAATTTCGAATCCCTATACTAGTGATTTTGGGTTGTCGTAACGATGTTTTACGCAACATTCGTTTTGGCCCAAATAAATATGTTTAAGTGAATGATTTCCTTAAAGAATGAAATATATACTTAATTCGATTTAAGTATATTGAATATTTTCCAAGGTTGAAAATAAAAGATTTGAATTACTTATTTTTAATAAGTATGGAAATATTTTCCAATATGAAGTGAATATTTTGAATTTATCTTTTTGAAGATAAATTGGAAATGAAAAAATTGAAATCATATATGCATGAATATTTTGAAATATAAATTCATTATGGAATCTATAAATGAAAATGGAATTTGTTAAAAATAAATATTGATTTATTTTTGAAGTGTGAAAATTATATATCTTGTAAAGATATTTTGGAAAGTAAATAATTTGGAAAATTATTTGGAATCTGGTGATGTATGCATATCAATTGATAGTTCAATAGCCGACTATCAATATTTCCCTTTGATTGGGTATTTGATATGATTGTTTGAATTTGAATGCACACTTATTTTTGAATAAGCGCTCACTATTCGGGTTAACCGGGAAAGGACCATGGGGTCGTATAACCCATTCCGAATATGTGATACGTCGTTATGAATTGCATTTGAAGATCGGTGTTGAAGACCGAGTATTTGTGAAAGCGATAGGATGACCTATCGATTGTCTCTGCACTGGGTAGCTCCTGGTATTGAGATCTCCTAAGTGATGGGAAATTCGATCGGGATTGTGAATACCCGTATTGCAAGGGCTTCGTAAGAAGTGCCTTCGGTTCTGTTCGATCCCGGAACAGACTTGTATGGATTGTATGCCTGACATTACAAGTTGAGATATAAAGCCGATTTCTTTCAAATATATTTCTGTTGGTGGCGGAGAATTTATTCTTTGCTTAACACCCTTCTTTGAGACGTACGAGCTCAAAGGTTATATAGTTGAAGTTATCAGCAATATATCCCATTTTGGTAATGTGACATGCTGAGTGATGCTGAAATGATCATTGTGTTGATTATTTGTGATAGGATCATTTATTTGATCGTCTATCTTAGTGATCATTGTGTTGATCATTTGTTGACCCAAAGCATGGCTTTTGTATAAAGTATGTTTTTGTGGACGTGAATTCATCGAGCCTCACATCCCGTTAATGGTCAAAACAGGAAAGATGCGGCAAGGTTATGAGGGGTAGCTCCCTTTAGGGTATGTGCATTTCCTTCTGGAAAGGGTGGTATCATGGTATGGAGCCCAGATACTTACTCATGTTGATACACTATATCTATTTCTGTGTGGTGTTGTTGGTGACGAGCGCTCGGTTAAAGGTCCAATGGGACCGGGGGATGCCATATTCGTGTAGTAGTTACCTAGTGATAAAGGTAACCCGGCCTTGTGTTGGCAGAGAGCTGGTTAAGTTCTCGGGGACGTCCAGCCAGAGGCGTTTCCATGTGGCAGTAGGAAGTTCCTTAGCCTGACCATTCGTTGGAAATCCAAAAAAACAATACGAGACTTGTACGGTTTTAGTTGTAGAACCTGCTTCCTCAGGAGGTAGCTATAGTAGGCATAATATAATGGTACCTATGCTGGCTATGATTTATATCTTTACTTTCGAAAGGATTTGTTCTACACTATGCACTAATAATAATATCAAAATTGATTTGATTTTTTGCGTAGAAGCATCTTTGACTAACATAAGAAGAAATCTCCTCCAAGTCTGCGTTTGCATTGTGTGTGTGGTGGGAGGTCTTATGGTAGTTACATTTTTAAAAGCATTGCGAATTGAATTTTAAAAATATTCCTCCATTTTGATTTTAAAGATAAATAAACTGTTTTGAGTTCTCACACCAGTCACATGACTGACTCGGAGTTTATTGTTTTCCTTCCTAAACTCTGGGTGCCCACCAATTTTTCCACACGGGCAGTTAAGAGTTAAGGTTTATCAGGATATTCTGGATATTCTGGAGTTGCTGGAGGCAAGCTGGATGGCATGGCGTATTACTAGTTTATATAGTATTTCTTTTTCCGCTGCACTGTTTGTTGATGTATGTTGTTGTATACTCTGATGATATGATGTAATGAAGTGAAATGTAATGTAATAACTGATATAGTTCTTTGTTTAAAGATTATTCATTTATTATTATATGTTGTTCCGCTGTGAATTGTGAGATTCTGTTGTTGTTCTGTTGTTTCCTTTCTGTCCGTTCTATTTTTAAAATTCTTCTATGTTCTGTTTTCAAATTTTCTTTTCTCTATTTCTTATCTCTTCTTCTCTTCTCTCTTTTTCTTAAAATTCTCTTTTTAAAACCCATAACATCTCGGTTTTCGGCCTTTGATTTCTCAGCAGTCGATAAAGTGAGTGTCGATGTCGAATTTTCGGAGAACGAAAATCCTCGTTTGTTACATTTGGTATCAGAGCACTGATGGTTAAGCGACAACCATGGTTCTGTTGGGTATAATTCATTAGAGATAGAGTCAGCAGTACTCTAGAATGAGTTGAGTGTAATAATAGATATGAGAGCGTATTTGTTAGTGAATATAAAAATTGTTTTATATTGTGATGATTGGTTTATTGAGTGGCATATGAACTTTCGTCAGCACAGCCTCGAAACTGAGCCGAAGGGGTTTCTAAACACTTGAATAGAACAATTCGACATAATATTGTTTTTAAATTGGGTAAATGGAATAATTTTGCCTTGAGTATATTTTTATATATAAAGGAATAATTTTTCAGAATTATTAAAATATATGTAAGTTGATTGTTAGGTTGTTTGAATAATCTAAATAAAAGAATAATTGTATAAGCAAAAGAATTATAAGAAATGAATTATAATTAAAGTAATTTACAATTGTGAAATAAACTTATATATATAAGAAGTGAAACTATATGAATATATTTATGAATATGAGTTATAAATAAAAATGAATATAAGGTTAAATGAAATATAACTTAAGAGATATTGAATTAAGTTGATATTGGTATCGAAGTAAATAATCAAGTGGATTAAAATGAATGTGAACTTAAGTTATGTGAATAGAATTCAACTTTGTAATGAATTGAATTGATAATAAATTGAATGTGAATAATTGATATGGAATAATGAATGTAAGTGTTAATTCATTAAAATCTAATTTTATTGGGAGTTGAATAAAATTGAATGAAAATCAATTTAAATAAAACCAATTGGAAAGTGAAGATGTTAAACCAAATTGAATGAATATAAGCAAAAGAAATTTGGTTGTAATTAATATAAATTGGTTGTTATATGATTGTTATATGATTTTATATAAGTTCATTAAGTAGTTAATGAAATGGAAAGCTAAAGTAAATTGAATTCAAATTAGAAGTAAATAAATTTGAATAGAATTGAATGTGAATGGGATTTAATTAGTGAATGTTAACAAATTGAAACTAATTAGAATTGAGAATGAATGTTAGTAAATCCAATGTAAATAAATCAAATGTGATTTGAAATTGAAAACCATTTCATTGAATATTAATATGAATATGAATGAATATTATTGGTTTTGGATGTTAGTTGGTTGATGATTGAATATATATTGCTATTGTTGCATTTGCTATGTGACATATATAGTTATTATGTTACTATATGTTGTATATCGATACTATTTTCATATATGCATGATTCTCATGTTGTTTGTTGAGTTTAGTAGGTGCGGATCGCGTTGCTTCGCATTTGGAGCTCGCTTTAACGCTATATTAGCCGTATATGCTTGCTAATAAAATATAAGGTACATATCTCGGATTAAATACAGTACTTTTACACTTTTTTCCCTTCGGGATGCCTCATTACTTGATGAGATGTATATTTGTGATATATATACTGTCATTTTTTTTCGGATCGAGCCGCGCAAAGGAGACTATGGCGAATTTTTCCGAAAATTTAAGGCGTTAGAAAAATTTTGAGAAAATTAGAAAATTTTGAAAACTATAACTTTGATTTTGGAATTGAAAGTTAAACAATAGTAATTGTTTTTGAAAGGATAACTAAGTATGATTTGGAAAACTTAGTAAAGTTTTGTAAGAAGTTTAATTATGAATTTTGGGAAAGTTAATAAATTGTATAACTTTTCTTACTTGTAATTTCGAGGACGAAATTCTTTTAAGGGGGAAAGATTGTAACGACCCAGAATTTTATTTAATTAAAATTTGAATATTTAATTTATTTTAAATATTAATAAGTGAATTTATAAGTCAAATAAATTTTTATTTGAATTTTTGGATTTAATTGAATAATTAAATCGATAATTTAATATGTGAAATTATGGAAATAATTAAAAATTGAGTTAAAAATGATTGTAAATAATTTGGAAAATTTTATTTTATCATACTGGAGTTATAGAAATATTTTAGAACTTTTAAAATCGAATTAGAAGTTTATTTGTGAAAATTGAATATTTTAATATTAAATAATCGACTGTAAAATAGCCAATTTTTGAACAGTCTCAGAATTGAACGAAACCAGTTCCATTGGATCCGTAATAGTTAGTTATTACCGGATTTCAAATTTTGTGTCAATCGGAGTTATCGTTTGAGCGTGGCAGCTCGAAACGCATCGAATTATTTTTAATTTAAATTTGGCGAGTCAAAATAGCCATTTTTCAAAAAGTCTCGGATTTCGACGAAACTAGTTTCATCGGATCCGTAATGTGATATTATTGTAAGATTTCAAATTTCAAGTCAATTGGATTTACCGTTTGTCCGGTACAAATTAAAACGCCTAGAAATCGGTTTAAATCGGTTTAATTTAAATTGAGCGTTTTCAGCCATAACTCGCACATACTTCCGAATTAGCTTCCGAAACCTGTTCCATTGTGTCCGGAACGCGGGATAAACCCTAGGTACGCTGGTTACGGCGTCTAAATCGGAGTTCGGAATTTCCGGGATGAATAGTGTCGTTTGAAATTCTATAAATAGACCACCCCTTCATAAATTTAGAAAAAAAGTTAAACCCTAACCCTAAATGTTGTAGCCGCCACTTATATAACCTAAGGCCAGATTTTTTCCAATTTCATTCCTTAAAATCTCTCAATCCATTCATCGATTCACGAAGCCATCAACTACAAAGTTATAGAGCTTCGCAAGAGCTTTAAATCCATACGGATTTGATGGGGTTTGGAGTTGCGTAAGAGGGGCAAGGATGGGCCGTTCGTGGTCAGGTTTGCACGCATTTCCGTGCTATGTGGGGGGCCGAGCTTGCTGGGGATGGGGCCGAACTTAGGTGGAGAGAGGGGCTTCAAGTTGCAACTCCCCGATCGAGTTTGCATCGAGTAATTAGGTTGAATTATTTAACCCTAAAAGCTAATGAATGGGTTCATAGCCGTGTTCTTGTTCCTGGAGGATATACGAGAGGGAGAGATGAGGGAAGTCACGGCCAAGATCTGTTTGCAGTGGATCCAAGGGTCCATATGAGTTGAGGGTTTAAATTATTAAGTTAGTTGTGAATTAAGTTATTTAAATCGTGTACGATCTTATAAAATGCATAACTTTTTCATACGAGGTCGAAAAAATGCAAACTCAGTTGCGTTGGAATCGTATGGACGAGCACTACGCGATGGAGTTGGTTTGGAGTTGATTGGAGTTAGTGAGAATTTCGGGTAAAATTAAACGCGCGTTTAATTTTATTCGAAATAAAAGCTGAAACGGAATTTAAAACCAAGGTGAGAATTTCTCACTCAATCGAATAGGTTTCGATTTTATTTTAAATAGTTAGATTTAAAATATTTGAATGCATGTTTGAATGATGACTGTAAATTATTGATTGTTAAAATAGACATTATGCGCCGTTAGTAAGCGGATGTTATTTATTAAAAACATATACCGCGAATATTTCATAAACAGTGAAATTGGTATTATATATAATATCAATATATATATATTGGCATATGTATATATTGCAGTTGTTGATTTCCCGCATTTTTTGTTTAGCGGATGAGACCCTATTACGCCGTTATTAAGCGAATAATATCAACTTCATTTTTTCGAATTTTCTCCTCTATCAGCCGAGAACACTTCTCCCTCCTTTTCTCACCTCCCTACCTCGGCTCTCGGCTAGCCACCCATCACCTCCACCACAACCCAAGACCACCATCGAAGCCTTTAATCAGCAACCATCGCAGCAGCCTTCAACCACCACCGACTTGCTCTAACGCCGAGACCCAGAGCATGCGCCCCCTCTCCCGACTACATTTCCATGCCACCTTGCTTGGTCGACCAACCCGACCCAGCCTAGTCTCGCGAACACCTGCATCTTCCCAAATCTCCAATGCTAGCCTCTTTTACTTCTTTACGTGAGGTATATGCTTTGTATATGTTTCATTATTTATAAAACTGTATAAGTTTATTTATTTATATTTTGTATCAAAGAAGATTGTTGGTATTACTATGAGTGTAAAATATATGTCTTATATATGTTGGTTATATATGTTGTGGGTTTAGTTTATATATTATATAAATAGCTTAATAATAAGATATATATTGATTTTTACATTAGCTGTACATATATACTATGTATATTTGACAGAGCTTTGGTTATCATATGTTAGTGATGATATATTTTAATAATTTACATTTCTACATATATAATTAAGTGCATTTGATTTTTTTTAAAATGTATTTGTTCTGCTAACATATAGGTTTACTAATGAATGATATGATATGTGAGTTAAACAACTCATTAATCTATATCTATTCATTGCTATCCCTGAATTTCATATGCATTGCTGTTGATTCTTGAGTATATATCATTTTAGCTTTGCTAATGCCTCAATTCGATTAATGGAAAACGTGGTTACTTTACCAGGGCATGTGTATGTTTACGTGCGAGTTTGTGTGTTCTGTATGTTTTATTTTGGCCTTGCCGTGTCTTTACATTTACTCTATTGTGTTATATGCAAATTTTCTATACATATTGTCGTGAGCATTGCCTGCTGTCGAGTGTGTGGTTTCAGCGTCCTGCATGTGTGCATTATTTTCAACATGGTGAAGGAGTATATGCGCGTGCGCCTGGGTTTATATGTGAAAGTTGTTTACATTTATTTATACAAATATGCTGTCATTTTTGTACTATGCTTTCTTCTTTTACAGAAGAGAATGAAGTTTCCTTTCTTTTGTGAATTTCATTTGGTTATTAATCTCTATTGCACATCACCTTCTCTTATTAAATAAAATTTAGCTGCTTCCTCTATATATGTCATACTTGGCTTCCTGCGCCTTGTTGCACACTTAATTTCATGTATATGTTATATTCTTATTTTGAGTGTAGGAGTAGGATCAGTGTTCATACAATTTGTATGTGTGTGTGTTGATCTACAAGTGTACTTGCTATTCTAATTTTATCTTGCCCATTTATATGTGTGTGTGTAAGTTTGTATGTATGTGTATATATATTTGTTTTTATATATATATGGGAACTTGGTTTTCAATTTTATATAGATATAGTACATTTGAGATTAACTATTTATTTGAATATATATATATATATATATATATATTATTTTGAACATATGTTTGATTTTAATATATGTGTTTTAATTTAAAAACAAGGATGTTTGAAATGCACGTATATTAAAATTTTCTTGTGTTTGAATTTAGGATATGAATTTTATATGTGTAAATAATTTTATATAGTTATATGTATGTATGTATATATAGTTTCACTTATACCATTTATCTTCATCAATCCAGTTTTGATTTGATTTCGTCAACTCCAATCTTTCAGCTTTGCTCATCAAATTTGTGCCAATCTTGCTTTGCTTTGGAATTCGAACCTTATTCTGTTGTCGAATCTCTATAGCCTTGAAAGGTGAGCAATCACTCACGATTAAAATTCTTATATTTATTAAATTTGATTTCAATTGAGATGATAATTGAAATATGCTGCTAAATTGAATTGTTAAATTTATAATTGCTATATATGATATGCTATTGCATGTAATTGTTCACCTGTGAGATATGACACCATATCATGTTGTTTATATTTTATTTTATTTATCACTGATGATATACGCCTATTGTTGATATTGTTATTATGACCACAATTGTTCGCACTCTGCTGGTCCCCTGTTAGTTTATAATTCCCTATGGGTTGAAATGATACATACCCGAATGATTTTATAAAATAGGAGAAAATCGTTATTGGTTGAAATGATAAACTCAATCGATTTTCATTTAATTGAATCTGGAATTGTAGGTTGAAAAGATATATACCCGTAGATATTTAAACTGTGGATTGAAATAATAAATATCTGTATTACTTGACCATATGATAGAAAATTATATACGAACACCTTGGTCTATATTTTGAAAAAAGATTTCCAAATTTTTGAAAGGATATAAATGGGTTTTATTAAATATTGATTTTTTAAAATATAATATGTATAAATTTTAGATTTCTATATTTAATGTTTTGAGAATTTTAAAATTTATAAGTTAGTGTTGAAATTATAGATTTTAAGATTTTCTTAAAATTTTATTTCTTAAAAATATATAAAGTAAGATTTAATTTAATAAATTTAATTTGAATTGGTTTATAATATGTTTAAGTATTTATTTAAATTTATATTAATACCTAAATAATATATTTTTATAACTTTAATAAATGGAAATTGGAAAATAAAGAAAATTGACTTGAAATTTAAATTGGTTAATAATTGAATTTAAAATAAAAATTTACTTGAACTTATTGATTTTGAGATTTTAGAAATACGATTTATAACGTGACTTAATAAAGAGTGACTAAACGAATATTCTCAATTGTAAATAAAAATTGAGATTGAATATTTAATATTGGTTTACATTTATAAGCTGGGATTTTAAGTAGTTTTTATTAAAATGATTAAGTGAATACTTTCTAATTTGAATAAAATTAAAGTTAAATGTTGAAATATAAATGAAATTTATATCGTAAATGTTTGAATATATAAAATGGAATCTTTGAAATTAAATTTTTGAAATGGTTAAACTGAAATTGATTTAGATTGAATTTTGGAATTTAGAATGATTTGAATCGATTTATGAAATTTGAGGAAACTAATTTTATTATCTAAAGTGTTAACATATATAAACTATCTTAATATATAAATTATTTAATATGTAAACTATTTTAATTTATAACTATTTATTTTATATACCTTTTCAATATCTAAACTGTTTAAGTAGGAAGTTTTATTATGGTTTCCAAAGTGTAACAATTCCTAAAGTGCTATGATTATAGAAGTGTTATGATTTCTGAAGTGCTATGATTTCAAAAGTGTTATGAATTTTGAAGTGCTACGATTCTAGAAATAAATATTTAGATATTGAATTCATATGATTTGAATTGAATATGACATTTTGATATGAAGTATGAATTATTTGAAATAAAACGAGCACGATGTGAAATAGGCGTTTGGCTGTTACAGAGACCGGGATCAAATATTGTTATACTCTCTGCCAATACTGAAAACCACTTTAACAACTGTGTACATGGTGGAGATTCCAGAATGAAGTAGGATGGTTTGGTGACGATTCTATATGGTATTTATCAAGCCCTAACTCTCGTGAGTCAGCTTGATGCGGCTAAAACAGGAGCCATGCCGAGCTAAGTGAGGCCATTCCTCCTATCGGACACATTTCTTAGATACCATTCTATTGCTTTTGTGATTAGGTTAGGTGCACCTTTGATTTAGGAGTGTGTCAGGAGGTGAGCGGTAGTAAATGCTATGCATTACCACCAGTCCGGATCCGCAAACGGTATATCTACCCTGGTATTGCCTCGAGTGCCATGTCGCATGCCCTATCGCGCCTTCTACAAGTTTGTTTTGTATCGTACCTATGTGGTGTCCTCTGGGTAAACCTCCAGTTTACGAAGGAGCTTACGACATTGTATAGACTACGGAAATATATAAAATGTGTTAAGGGGGATATGGTTAATGCCTTGATGCTATTTTAATACTTTTGCTTTATTATAGACACATTACAAAGCGTATGTTACTACATAGTAGATAGTTCCACGAATCCTTGGAGGATGGTTATCCCAAACATCCTTTGAGTTACTTGTATTTCAGTTGATATTTCACTTGAGTTGGATTTATTGATATAAGAATGTTGATCCTGACTCGAGTGTTTTGTGTTTTTGCTTTACCCTCGGATCAGACTGAGTGCCACAACATTTGCGACTCACCTTTGTAGTTGGAGCTTCACTTGGAGATCCATCTATATCTATTCGACTTCCAGCTATCCGTTTGTTTGGTTCACACATGTCAACTGTTTGTATTTGAGACTACATTGTATTTGAGATATTCTGTTGTATTTTATTTCAAACTCTGTGGTTTATATAGTAGATTCATGAACTACTATTTATCTATTCTGCTGCTTATTGCTACATTACTTTGTGTCTGCGATTCTGGGTTTGATTCATTTACTGTATATGCTGAGTTTTGCCAAAATATAAAATTAACAATCTCTTGTTTTGTGCAATTCAAATCCGACATGTGCGAATGCAAATTGCACGAAATACCAGGTCGTTGCAGTTGGTATCAAAACTCTGGTTTTAGGCAAACTTAGCATATGTATTGTATTTAATTATAGAATCGCCTTCGTTCGAGATTGAATTCCTTTCTCTTTAACTCGGGTTCCTCTAAATTTTGGAACTTCCCCTTCGTTCTGAAATCCATTCTTGTCTCTTCCTGTTCGTGTTCTTCTTGATTCTGGAGCATCCCATAGCTGCACTTCGGTTGATCTCTATGATGAATTAGCAGTTTCGCCAATCTTAGAATGATTAGTAAAGGTGTGAAACTCCTTTACAACAGGCATTGATTCACGGAAGATTTTTGCATCCTCGGTTTAGATGATACTATCTCTTGCTATGCCCGAATGTTTCTCTAGTGGACGACTAGGGTAATTCTCTTTTGATCAAATGTCGATTTGCCTTAGAATTTTGCATCGAACTTATTCTTGAAGTCACGGTTGACCCGGTTAAAATCGCCCGTGATTTATAATAAGCCTACCCATCTTTTCTCTTTTGTAACCTACCTATCTTCTTGGTTAGAAATTCTCTTGATTATGGTTCCTTTAAATTTGGATCGCTATTCTTGTTTGAAATCCATTCTCATATTATCATCTAAGGGAGTGTATTTGTAATTTAAACAAAAATGTTTTATATTGTGTTGTTTGAATTGTTAAGTTTGAATTTTGGTTTTCAATCGATTCATCTAGCTAACGCTATCGATAGGAATTCCAAAACACTCAAATTGACATAATATTGTTTCCAAAGTTTTTAAATTTTGTATGATTATATTTTATCTATAAAGTATAATTTTTTGAAATTGAATAGTTAAAAGAATTGGTTGTTTGAAATGATAATATTTGATTTTCGTTTATTGCTTTGTAAATCATTGACTATTCCATCATGATATAAATAAGTGAAATTATAAAACATGGTAAAAAAAAAAATTAATCCTGCATTTAAATGAATATAGATTAATTTTTTTGGTGCTGCTCAAAATTTGGGTTTCAAAGTTTTAGAAAATTAAGTATGTTATTTATTTGGAACTACTATTGGATTGAAATTGTTTTCAAAGAATTTTTCAAGAAGAAAATCAATACTCCTCTTTTGTCACTGGAAAATAATTTTGGTAATGACTACAGCATCATCGACATTCATTTTCGAATTGTAGAGTGGAGAGATCACTTGATAGCTTTGCTACATATTTATTTTGGAAAACGAATTTGATTTGAATTTTCTTGAGTAAGAGTTGATATAAAAAATATTATACGTATATATTTATTTTAAGATGATTTGAAGTGAAACCGGAAAAGTATTCTTAAATTCTGTGTAAAGTGATGGTTTCAAGTTATTGAAAAACGAAATTTTTTGACTAATTTAAGTGTTTAAAATAAGAAATGGAATTAGAAATAACTTGAAACTAGGAAAAGAAATTTTTGTTTAACACTTAATTTCACTCTAAAACACATATATAACTCACCTAAAATATTCAAAGAGTCAACATGTTTATATGAATTGAAGGTTATACAAGAGAAACTTAAGGAATAGAAATGTTCAAACCAAATTATTTCTTAATAAAATATTATAAATAAAAGGCAAAATTGTATAGTATTAAACTACATTCAGAAAATATTAATAAAAATTAACTGGGAAAGGTTTGAATGTAATTGAATAATATATGATATAAATTGTATGGAATAAAATGTTTCTAGAATGAATTTTGATAAGGAAATGTATAAATAAAATTTGGTGGTTATAATGGAATTTTATATACTTAATTTATGATAGTAGGAAATGCTAATTGAGATAAATTTAATAAAAATATATATGGGAATGAAACCAATCAAATGTGAAAACAATAAATCTGATCGATTGAATAAAATGAATTGGAATAAACTAATTGAATAACAATTTTAAAATAAATGTAGTTTATATGGGTTTAAATTAATTGTTTTATTTTATATTTAAAATTTATTTTTCTTTTTAGTTGTTTCTATTCTCCTACCTCCTTCCTTTTCGGGGTCAAAAAGTTTTGAGTGGGGGAGAGTGTAACAACCCGGGAATTTTAATGGTTTTATTAACGTATTTAGAACTTTTGTAAAATTTTAAATAATTGAATTTGGAAATAAAAATTTAATATTTGGAATAACGTCCACTTAAGCATAGAAAATGGTAAATCTCCATCAGATAATATGGAAGTTTATTTTATTATGTAATTTTAGTTCAATTTAAATCTCTTAATATTTTGTGATAATAAAGTATTTTTCAAACCTGAATATTTTTCAATAATAAATTTGTAATTCATCTTCTGAGTGAGACGTCATATTTCGTTTCGTCAAATTTGGACTGTTATTGCTCCGTTTATCTTAATTCCGGCGTTTTCATTTCGATACCAATTTTTCGACTTTTGATAGGATAATCGCATCGTTGATATCTGTGTACCGTTCTACTCGCCTCGTCGTGCTAATCTCCGTAGTATATTTATTTCTATATTTTGAGGTCCGGTATGCGACGGAAACGATAAAAGGGTACGTCGTATCAATACTATGACCGTTGCTTTACATATGAATATATATATATATATATATATATATATATATCTGGATCTGAACAGCTGGTTATGTCTAGTGCCTACACTCACATCTTCTCCACTCTTTTATTTTGTATTACCAGCTGCTTTGATTATTATACCTAAATTGACACGTGACTTCTGCTTTTTCCCATTTGTTCAATTTATTGCAAAGCGGTAAGCTTTTGTCTGTTGCCTCTTCTCTCCCTTATTTTTTTGTTCATACTTTTGAAAGAATAGTGGATGTTATTATATATATAAAGTTTATGAAGTATTACTATAAGTGTAAAATATATGTCTTATATATGTTGGTTATATATGCCGTGGGTTTAGTTTATATATTATATAAACAGTTAATAATAAGATATATATTGATTTTTATATTAGCTGTACATATATACTATGTATATTTGATAGAGCTTTGGTTTTATCATATGTTAATGTTGATATATTTTAATAAGTTACATTTCTACAGCATATAATTAAGTCTATTTGATTTTTTTTAAATGTATTTGTTCTGCTAACATATATTTTTACCACTGAATGATTTGATATGTGAGTTAATTAACTCATTAATCTATGTCCATCCCTGAATTTTATATGCATTGCTGTTGATTCTTGAGTATATCTCATTTTAGCTTTTCTAATGCCTCAATTAGATCAATGAAAAACGTGGTTACTTTACTAGGGTGTGTATGTTTACGTGCGAGTGTGTGTGTTCTGCATGTTTTATTTTGGCCTTGCCGTGTCTTTACATTCACTCCATTGTGTTGTATACAAATTCTCTATACGTATTGTCCTGAGTATTGCCTGCTGTTGAGTGTGTGGTTTCAGTGTCCTGCATGTGTGCCTTATTGTCAACATGGTGAAGGAGTATGTGCGTGTGCGCCTGGGTTTATATATGAAAGTTGTTTATATTTATTTGTACAATGCTGTCATTTTTGTACTATGCTTTCTTCTTTTATCGAAGAGAATGAAGTTTCCATTCTTTTGTGAATTTCATTTGGTTGTTAATCTCTATTGCACTGCACCTCCTCTTATTAAATAAAATTTAGCTGCTTCCTCTATGTGTCTCATACTTGGCTTCCTGCACCTTGTTGCACACTTAATTTCATGTATATGTTGTATTCTTATTTTGAGTGTAGGAGTAGGATCAGTGTTCATACAATTTGTATGTGTGCGTTTGTTGATCTACAACTGTGCTTGCTAATTTTATTTTATCTTGCCCATTTATATATGTGTGCATGTCAGTTTGTACATATGTGTATACATATTTGTTTGTATTTATGGGAAGTTGGTTTTCAATTTTATATATATAGTACGTTTGGGATTAACTATTTATTTGAAAATAAATATATATATTATTTTCAATATGTGTTTGATTTTAATATATGTGTTTTAATTTTAAAACAAGGATGTTTGAAATGCATGTATATTAAATTTTTATTGTGTTTGAATTTAGGATATGAATTTTATATATGTAAGTAATTATATATAGTTATATGTGTGTGTGTATATATATAGGTTCACTTACACCATTTATCTTCATCAATCCAGTTTTGATTTAATTTCGTCAACTCTAAGCTTTCTGCTTTACTCGTCAAATTCGTGCCAATTTTGCTTTGCTTTGGAATTTGTAGCTTGTTCTGTTGTCGCATCTCTATAGCCTCGAAAGGTGAGTAATCACTCACGATTAATGTTCTTATATTTATTAAATTTGATTTCAATTGAGACGATAATTGAAATATGCTGCTAAATTGAATTGTTAAATTTATAATTGCTATATATGATATGTTATTGCCTGTAATTGTTTACCTGTGAGATATGACACCATATCTTGTTGTTTATAATTTATTTAATTTAACACTGATGATATATGCCTGTTGTTGGTATTGTTATTATTTCCACAATTGTTCGCACTCTGCAAGTTCCCTCTTAGTTAAGAATTCCCTATGGCTTGAAATGATACATACCCGAAAGATTTTGTAGAATAGGAGAAAAACGTTTTGGGTTAAAATGATAAACCCAAGCGATTTTTCATTGAATTGAATTTGAGGTTGCGTGTTGAAAAGATATATACCCGTAGAAATTTAAACTGCGGATTGAAATGATAAATATCCATATTACTTTACTATAGGATAGAAAATTATGTACGGACACCATTAGTCTATATTTTGAGAAATGATTTCTAAAGTTTTGCAAGGAAATATATGGGTTTTATTAAATATTGATTTTTTTTAAATATACTATGTATAAATTTTAGATTTCTAAATTTTATGTTTTGAGAATTTTAAAATTTATAAGTTAGTGTTGAAATTATAAATTTTGAGATTTTCTCAAAATTTTATTTCTTAAAAATATATAAAGTAAGATTTAATTTAATAAATTTAATTTGAATTGGTTTATAATATGTTTAAGTATTTATTTAAATTTATATTAATAACTAAAGAATAGATTTTTATAACTTTAATAAATGGAAGTTGGAAAATAAAGAAAATTGACTTGAAATTTAAATTGGTTAATAATTGAATTTAAAACATGAATTTATTTAAACTTATTGGTTTTGAGATTTTGGAAATACGATTTATAATGTGACTTGATAAAGAGTGATTAAACGAATATTCTCAATTTTAAATAAAAATTAAGATTGAATATTTAATATTGGTTTACGTTTATAAGCTGGGTTTTCAAATAATTGTTATTAAAATGATTAAGTGAATACTTTCCAATTTGAATAAAATTAAAGTTAAATGTTGAAATATAAATGAAATTTATATCTGTAACGACCCGTAAAATTCGGTAATTAAATTTCTTAATTTAAGAAGATTTTGGTAACTTAATGTTGAAGGAAATAAAAATTTAGTGAATTATTTATGGAAATAATAACTTGGATAAGATTGGTAAGTTAATTTTAATAACTTGAATGTAACAGTATAAGTATAAGTTAATTGTTAATAACTTGGATGTAATTCCAATAAGTGAAACAATGTAAATGTTAATTTTATTCTTACTATAATAATAGAATGTTACCAAGATGAAGTGATTAATTTGATTTAAAATCTTAATTAATGTGTGCATTAGTTTATAATAGGATATAAAAGGTAAATTAATAATCTAAAACGTTGGCTTACTAATAAAATAATGTATAAGGGCTGGAAATGGAATAAATTAGCGTATGAACTAATGGTAGCACTTATTGTAAACTAATAAGTAAAGTAAAACATAACAGTGCTAATTTAGGTTAATAAATTAATAGGTTGAATGAAATGACAATTAATGAATTTATTAAAATTGTAAAGTTAAAATATAATAGATGGTAATTGGTTGGGAAGAATGAACATACAAGTATTATAAAAGGGTAAAATGGTGACAAATGGTTGTTACCAGTTAATTCACCAATTACGAATAAAAATAATTAAATGTACTTAATGATAATTAATATAATAACGGAAAGTGTGAATGTAAATTAAAATGGAAATGTAAAATTTATTTATAAGGTAGTAATTGGTGTAATAGAAAGCATAAGACCAAGTAAATAAATTTATTGAGAATATTAATTGTAGTTAATGTAAATCAAAGTAATAGTAACGGTCGTAAGTTACTATTTAATTGTCCTATTAATTTGTTGTAACTGTTGTATTTGGAAATGAGATTTTATTATAAGTAAATAAAGGTAAGTATTGTATGAATATATGAATTAATGTATGATTTAAGGTAATAGAATGAATTCATATGATGTAAGTAATTATAATAAATAATTAAAATAATAAGCCTAAGTGAAATCTTAAGGCTATGGTAACAATTATTATAAATTACCTAATTTATTTGTCAATGAATTTATTGGAAATCAAGTTCATTTAAATGTTAAGTAAATGAAGGGTAAACAATAGGAACTAGGTATAGAGTAATAATGGACTTAGTATAAATATTGAAACTAATCAAATGAATTTTTTTGGAATTTATTATAATTAATTGGAACTCAAATTTTAATAAATGAATTTATTATAAACGAAATTTAATTCATTGCGTTAATGGAGATTAAGATGAAATTTGAGAATAATAGTGTAATAAACCATAAAAAAATGTTAATTTCATATGTTGGATAATAATGAATTGAATAATAAGAATGAAAAGAAAATTCAATGGGATTTTTGAGAATTTTAATTTTAATTCGTGAATAAAATGAAATTGAAATTTAACGCTGAAATTGATAAATTAATCAACTCAAAATTGACATTTGAATTGGTTAAATTAGTGTAAATAATTAAGAAAGTTAAATTTGATAATATTTGTTAATTATAGAGTTGAAATGGAAAAGTGATTTATTTTATTTATTTTTAATTTATTTAATTAACTGGAAAATAGCCATTTTGGCCACTGGCTCGGATTTCAATGACATCAGTTTCATCGGATCCGTAACGGTGAATTATTATAGGATTTCAAGTTTCGTAGCGATCGGGCTTGTCGTTTGATCGTATGGGCTTGAAACGCCTTGAAATCGATTTATTGAAATCAATTGAAATCAATTTGAAATCAATTTGATTTTAGAATAACTTCTCCATACGATGGAATTTAGACGTGAAACCTTTTCCATTGCGTTTAAAATATTTTAAAACATCTATTTTGATATATGGGTTTACCCAATTTCGTTCCGGAGTCGAAATGGGCTTTTCGGGCCATATATTGTTCAGCTCGTTTATAAATCTGATCCACCTATTCTATTTCAACCTTGCCTATAAATACCCAGTTATAAACCCTAGCCTAGTTCTATTTCTCATTTGTATGTACGTACATTTCAACTATCTCTCCTTCTCAATGGCAGACAAACGAATTCTAGATCCAAACACAAATCAAATTCAAATCTAAAGCAAAAATTTCAAACTCCTCAGAAAAATTTGAAAATATATATATATAAGATCTCAATGATACGAACCTACTTCTGCTGTTCGTTTTTTGAGACAGTGATCGGATTGATCATATCGCGGTCAAAGTCGAATTGGGCTTTTTTGATTTCGACATCAATCGACAAAATTGAATTGTGGGTTTTGTGGTGCTCGTCGTCTGGAGGCTAACGGTGGTGGTGACCGCTTCTCCTGGTTCGACTTGACGTGGACGGAATCTTTGATTTAGCATTTAAAAAACCCTAAAATGTGGCGGCGGCGTGTTTGGGGAATCGCGACGAGGCCGATGGGAGCGGCTTGGGCAGGAAAAGCTCGCGGCGGTGGTGCCGAAGCCATCGACGGCGTGTGGAGGGAGTGAGGCACGGTCAAAGGTGGTTGACTGCATTGTAGCTAGGCACGGTAGTTCGAGCGCAATTTTTGGTTGGGAGAGAGAGGGGGTTCGGGCTGACTGTAACGTAAGTGTTTATTCTATTTTTATTTAAGTTAATTTTTTTTTCTTTATCTTCTAATTCGTGTAGTTTCTTCATACGAGGTCCGTTTTACGTGCGGTTTTCTCCACTAGGTTCGTATTGGAATTCAAGACTTTTTGGCGCTAGTTTGGATGAATTCTGAGACCGTCCAAATTTTGAGTTTAAATTGGATTTGAATTCAATTTAAATTCAAAAGGTGAGTGTTTTAACCCACTCACAACTTCTAAGATTTCTTATGTTGGTTAAATTAATTTTTGATGTGATTTAAAATTTATCTATGATTGTTTGGCATATTTTAATCATCATCTTAGTTGAATTAAATTTACTAGATTAAATTTTATTTAATTTATTATTGCATATAAACTACCAGTTACATAGATTGTTTATTTTATTATTGAATATAAACTGTCAGTAATTACCTGTTATTTATTATATGCTCTATATTGATGTTATTGTTTAAATTAGATGATGATTATAATAAATGGTTGATGATTGATATTGGATGAATGGATGTTGTATTTTATATTGTTTAAACTACAAATTCGTTATGCACTTCATTCATTCGGGATTGCCGTTTGAAATGATATATAACCGTAATTTTATTTTAAATTACGGATTGAAATGATAAATATCCGTATCAATTGACCATAGGATAGAAAATTTTATGCAGGCATCGCGGTCTATATATAAAAAATGTTTTGAAATGATTTTCTATGGTTTGTAAAGAAATATATGGTTTTATGAGATATGGTTTTGGATATTGTATAAATGTATTTCATATATAGTTAAGGGTTTAAGCTATGAATAAGATTTCTCTAAAGTATAAATAAGTTAAATAATAAAGTTGGATTTTATTAAAATATAATATGGTTAAGTATTTACTTAAAGTATATTTTGTATAGAGTTTATATTGATTTTTATAAATCAAGGTTGAGAAGATAGTTTTGAAATTAATTGGAGATTTTATTTAATTAAAGAATTATATTTAATAAGAATCCTTTTGGAACTTATTGGGATTGAAATTTTAAAAGTATATGATTTTATAACTTGATTTTTGTTTAGAGGATTTAAATGAATATCAAATTGATTTAAATGAATATTATCAAGTTAATTAAATTGAAAGAATATCCAGTTATTTGAAGACTAAAGATTTTACTAAAATGATTTTTGATTTATTAAGTTAACATATCAAATCTAAATAATAGTAGTTGAAATTGATATATGAAATTATCAAAGAATAAGTTTTGAAATGGTGGAATAATTAAAGCTTTGAAATATATGGAAATTACATTGGTTTATTTGGGAATTTAAATCTATATTTGGAATTGATCTGTGAAGGTGAAGAATCTATTGTATTATATAAAGTAATTTAGTATTTAAACCATTTAAGTGGTGTAGTATGTTTCAAAGTTATGAAATTCAATATGTTTGAAAGGCTATATTTCAAGTTTTGGTTTCGAAATATTATAACTTTGGAAATGTTATGGTTTTAGAAAAGGATATATTTGAAATGATATCATATAGATTTTGTTTTTAAAAGAGGAAGTGATATCGTAATTATATGGTTTTGAAATGGATATTTTATTCTGGTTTTTAAAGTATAAACCATTGAAAAGACCGCGGTGTTATAATAACGTTTGGTGTTAAAGAGACCGGGATCGGAAGTTGTCATACTCTCTGCGAACTCCGAAAACCACTTTAACAACCGTGTACGTGGTGGAGATTCCAAAATGAAGTAGGATGGTGGCGGCGTTTCCTTTGAGGTAAATACGTGGATCCGACTCCCGTGAATTGGCATAAGGTGGCTAAAACAGGAGCGATTCTCGGGCCAATGAGGTAGCACCTTTGATTGGAAACATCCCTTCGATATTATACTTTGACTTTTGGATTGATTCGGTGGCCACTTTTGATTTTTTTATTTGGGGGTGTGGCTCGAGGTAGGCGGTAGCTGCGACTATACGTTACCACTAGCCTGGATAGCAATTGGTATATCTACCCTGACATTGCCTAGTTGTGCCGTGTCACCTGCCCTAACGCGCCTTATACGATTTTGTTTTGTAGCATACCTATGGAGTGCCCTCTGACGACGCCCAGTACGGGAAAGATTACGGTACTGTATAGACTATGGGAATATATTACATGTTAAGGGAAATATTGGGTCACTCTTTAACGCTATTTTAAAGTAAGTTTATTTTACTAATAGACACTATTATATTAGCGAAGTATTACTACATAGTAAATAGTTTAACAGATCCTTAGGAGATGTGAATCACGAGCATCTCTTAAGTTACTGCACTCACATGAAAAACTGGATAGGAGATGTCAAATCCCGTAAACATCTCCGACGCCGTTACACTCATTATTTATTTCCGTTGATTTAACTTACATAAGATTTTTTAGTTCTGACTCGAATGTTTTGTCTTTTCAATTCGCTCGGGTCAGTCCGAGCATTACAGGATTTGAAGATTTTATTCTGGAGGACGAAGACGAAGAATTGTATTACTATTATCTACTATATATTCCACTACACCATTTTATTCCGCTGCATTGTTATTGATTTTTATCTGGTATGTGTAACTCTGATATGTGTTGTGACGCCCCACTCCGAGAGCCTCGTTAACAAAGAGTATTACATAGATAATACTGTCGGCTAACGCGGACAATAGAGTATAATGGAAGCGACCATGTGCAATCTTACCTTAACTATTCACTAAATATGTCGAAAAGTAGAAACACATTAAAATTCGACCTATTCAATAAATATTTAAAGCAAAACTACAATGGCTATAGGATCTATCAGAAGAAAATATAACAACTCAAATGTAATATACATCACAGAACAGTCGATCATAATATACACATACACAGATACACTACAGAGTATACAAAATAATACATGTCAAGTGGTACAGGAGACCACCATATACAGACGAGACGAAAGAGTATAAATCCAAGTTATAACAGATAAGGACTACAAAAGACGCTATAACAAAATGAAGCTAGCGAATAGTCCATGCGGAAGCAAAATAGGCTAAGTCCCCAAAACACCTAACCTGAAACATCTCGGTCTGACCCGAGTATAAAATACACGGGTCAGTCTAGATAGCAAATCAGTTAGATAAACTGAACACTAATAAACCAGCAAGGTCATACAGTATAATAAATATCTTTAGGGGAGATAACACAATCATCAACAAGAGATGAATCATATAGAACAAGCCTCATATCATCGGCAACATATAGAAATAAAGGATACAAATATCCCAAAACAAGCCAATAGGCAAACAACAAATACCAATAAGGTATACAAGTTCCACAAGGTAAACGCTATACTCCATGCGGCTCAAAAAGACCAATACCGAAGGGCGATACCAAGGGAATATACATATCAATGAAACATCATAAAATTTGCTCGAGCTCAGCACTGTACAAACAAGGATCCATGAGCCCGAAGACTCCAAACCCAAGTATCACCCATGCGGCACATAAGGCCAACATCAGAGCGAAACTATATAGGGCAACAAACCCGAAGGCACACACCCGAAGGCAACATACCCGAAGGCAACAAACCTAGGGAGACAATCCGAAGACACTATCCCAGAGGCAACAAACCGTAGTGGTGAAGGTCGAAGACCCAGTACTGGACACCACTAACTGGCGGAATGTGTCACAACTCTCGAAAAGGAATCCGAAAAGTGTTAACGTATGTCCCATAACCACTCGTTCGCACTAAACGGTTTACTATCCGTCAGTCCCTTTCACACTCAAAGCAGTACAAAGTTTACCACATATCATCGATAAACCAAACCCGAAGGTCAAAACAATCAATCGAATAGGTCGAGGATTAATCGGAAAGATAAACGCACAGATTCATGGTCTGTGTTTTGCCCAACCATTTAATCACCCTTCCACTTCGTTCGAAGTGCGAAAGTGTGTGTGTTTTAAATAGAATTTATAAATTAGAGAAACGAAATTTTAAATGCGATTCGAGAGACTATTTTATAAAGACCCGTGGATTAAAATTAAAAGGAACCATCAAAGTCAAAACAATTGATAATCATACATAGGATCATCATGAATCGATTCAAATTGAAAATTCAATCCCAAAAGGCAAAGTGGGCTGAAACAGCAGGTTCAGTCGACTGAACAGAGTTTTCCGTCGACTGACCCTATACCTGGAAAATTTTCCAGGTTTAGGAAGCTTTCTGTTTCCAGGTTCAGTCGACTGTGCAGAGTTTTTCAGTCGACTGAATCATGCCTGGAAACTCTCGGGTTTCAGGTTCAGTCGACTGAACAGAGTTTTCAGTCGACTGAATCATGCCTGGGCTGTTTTTCAGCCTTGTTCAAATGAAGAGCAAACTCTCCCAAAATGCAATCGGACGAACATTGGCTCTAAGGGCTTATGCCAATCGACAACCCGGCCCTATATGTTCCTCAATGCATCACCAAAACATGATTAAAACATCAAAGTTAGGATTTCAAAGATTTGAACCCAAAACACTAAAAATTGGAATATTCCCCAATTCAACCCAAACCAATTGCAAGTGCATATGAACAAGGTGTTAGGAATTCATACCTAACACCAATGAAATCAAGAGAAGTAGATGTGAGTTCAAAACTCACCTTTTTACACAAAACAAAGAAGACGAAGAAGCTCAATTGCAAGGGATCAACCAACTACACTCCACTTCAACACTACAAGCTTCAATCTAGAATCAAAAGCAAGTATTTCCTAAGTTAAGGTTAGGAAATTACTGAAATTGAAGAGGAGAAAAGATGGAGAAGGTGGAGATGAACTTACCAATGGATTCTCTTTGATTTTGGAGCAAGAATCAAGTCACAAAGGAGAAACTAGGGCTTGCTAATTTCTATTTCTCTTTCCTTTCCCCCATTTCAGTTTTTAGTTTAAGAAATAAAATGAAATGAAGATGAAATGAAGAGAAGGGTGGAGCTAGGGGTTAAGTGAGCTAGTGGGCTGAACCCAACCCTAAACCCAATAGGAAAAGTAGCCAAAATTTCACAAACTCCAAACATATCAATGATTATACTCAAAAAGATCGCAAACGCCATTTCGGACTCAATGGAAATGGTTTCGAGCTCCAATTCGGCCATTTGCAGAAAGTAACATTTCGGACCCCAAAATCCGAATAACGACGCTATATTTAAATCAAACATTTAAATATAAAATCGTTAAATATGCGGGTTGTTACATGTGTTGTATAAGTATAATCAAATATTTTTTAAAACAGCTTCATGAGCTGTATATTTGATTATTATATTTTATCGTTCCGCTGCAAGATTCTGTTTTGTTTTCTTTCTCTGTTTTTTCTTATTTACCCATAACAGTCCGCCCTTTTGTATGGTTTAAGTCTGATGTGTGTTAGCACCACATAAAAACATTCCTCCTAGAGTAGCTGTTAATACGAATAACAGAAACTCTGTTATAGCCATTTCTGTACATTCAATGTACTCTACGTATAGAGGAATACGTAGAGTTGTGGTTTATCGTCGATTTAAAGCGTACGAAAAGGCGGGGTGTTACAATATCATAAATGTTTGACTATATAAAGTGGAATCTTTGAACTTAAAGTTTTGAAATGGTTAAACTGAAATTGATTTAGATTGAATTTCAAAATTTAGAATGATTTGAATTGATTTGTGAAATTTGAGGAAACTAATTTTATTATATAAAGTGTTAATATATATACACACACTATCTTAATTTATAAATTATTTAATATATAAACTATTTTAATTTATAACTATTATTTTATATACTATTTTCAATATCTAAACTATTTAAGTAGTAAGTATTATTATGGTTTCCAAAGTGTTACAATTTCAAAAGTGTTATGATTACATAAGTGTTATGATTGCAGAAGTGCTATGATTTCAAAAGTGTTATGATTTTGAAAGTGCTACGATTCTAGAAATGAATATTTTGATATCGAATTTATATGATTTGAACTGAAAATGACATTTTGATATGAAGTATGAATTATTTGAAGTAAATGACCACGGTGTGAAATAATTGTTTGGTTCTTAAAGAGACCGGGATCAGATATTGTCATACTCTCTGCCAATACTGAAAACCATTTTAACAACTGTGTACGTTGTGGAGATTTCAGAATGAAGTAGGATGGTTTGGTGATGATTCTATATGGTATTTACGTAGCCCTGACTCCCGTGAGTCAGCTTGATGCGGCTAAAATAGAAGCCATGCCGGGCCAAGTGAGGTCATTCCTCCTATTGGACACATTTCTTCAATACCATTCTATTGCCTTTGTGATTTGATTAGGTGCACCTTTGATTTGGGAGTGTCACGAGGTGGGCGGTAGTGGCTATTATGCGTTACCACCAGTCCGTATCCATAAATGGTATATCTGCCCTTGCATTGCCTCGAGTGATTTGTCGCATGCCCTATTGGGCCTTCTATGAGTTTTTATTGTATCATACCTATGTGGTGTCCTCTGGGCATACCTCCAGTTTACGTAGGAGCTTATGGCATTGCATAAACTATGAAAATATATAAAATGTGTTAAGGAGGATATGGGTAACGCCTTAACGCTATTTTAAAACTTTTCCTTTATTATAGACATATTATAAGAGCGTATATTACTACATAGTAGATAGTTCCACAGATCGTTAGAGGATGGTTATCTCAAACATCCTTTGAGTTACTTGTATTTTAGTTTATATTTCACTTGAGTTGGATTTATTGATATAAGAATGTTAATCCTCACTCAAGTATTTTTTTTGTTTTTGCTTTACGCTCGGGTCAGACTGAGTGTCACAGCATTTGAGACTCGCCTTTGGAGTTGGAGCTTACCTTGGAGATCCATCTATATCTATTCAGCTTCCAGCTATCCAGTTGTTTGGTTCAGACGTGTCATCTGTTTGAATTTTAGACTACATTGTATTTGAGATATTCCGTTGCATTTTATTTCAAACTCTATTGTTTATATAGTAGCTTCATGGACTACTATTTATCTATTCCGCTGCTTATTGTTATATTACTCCGTGTCTGTGATTCTGTGATTGATTTATTTACTGTATATGCTGAGTTTTGCCAAATATAAAATTAACAATCTGTTGTTTTGTGCAATTCAAATCCGATATGTGCGGATGCGAATTGCACGAAATACCAGGTCGTTACAGTTGGTACCAAAGCTCAAGTTTTAGGCAAACTTAGCATATGTAGTAGATTTAATTATAGAATCACCTTCGTTTGAGGTTGAATTCTTATTCTTTAACTCAGGTTCCTTTGAATTTTTAAACTTCCCCATTCGTTCTGAAATCCATTCTTGTCTCTTCCTATTTGTGTTCTTCTTGATTCTAGAGCATCCCATAGCTCCACTTCGGTTGATCTCTATAATGAATCGGCGGTTTTGTCAATCTTAGCATGATTTGTAAAGGAGTGAAACTCCTTTACAACAGGCATTGATTCACCGAAGATTTCTGCATCCTCGGTTTAGATGCTGCTATCTCTTGCTATGCCCAAATGTTTCTCTAGCGGACAACCAGGGTAATTCTCTTGTGATCAAATGTCGATTTGCCTCATAATTCTGCATCGATCTTATTCTTGAAGTCACGGTTGACCCTGTTAAAATCGACCATGATTTATAAAAAGCCTATCCATATTTTCTCTTTTGTAATTTATCTATCTTCTTGGTTAGAAATTCTCTTGATTATGGTTCTTCTAAATTTGGATCTCTATTCTTCTTTGAAATCCATTCTTATATTAACGTGTAAGACGTGTATTTGTAATTTAAATAAAAATGTTTTATATTGTGTTGTTTTAATTGTTAAGTTTGAGTTTTGGGTTTGGATCGATTCATCTAGCTTACGCTATCGGTAGGAATTCCAAAACACTTGAACAGTGAAAATTGACACAATATTGTTTCCAAAGTTTTTAAATTTTGTATGATTATATTTTATCTATAAAAGTATAATTTTCTGAAATTAAATAGTTAAATGAATTGGTTATTTGAAATGATAATATTTGATTTTCATTTATTGCTTTGTAAATCATTGACTATTCCAACATGATATAAATAGATTAAATTATAAAGCATGGTAAAAAAGTTTGATCTTGAATTTAAATGAATATTGATTAAGAATTGGAGAATTAAATTTTTTTGTGCTTCTCAAATTCGGGTTTTAAAGTTTTATAAAATGAAGTATGTTGTTTATTTGGAACTATTATTGGATGGAAATTGTTTTCAAAGAATTTTTCAAGAAGAAAATTAGTACTCCTCTTTTGTCACAGGGAAATAATTTCGGTGATGACTGCAGCATCTTCGACATTCATTTTCGATTTTCAAAGTGAAGAGATCACTTGATAGCTTTGCTACACATTTGTTTTGGAAAACGAATTTGATTTGAATTTTCTTGAGTAAGAGTTGGTATACAAAATATTATATCATATATTTATTTCAAGATGATTTGAAGTGAAACCGGAAATGTATTCTTAAATTCTTTGTAAAGTGATGGTTTCAAGTTATTGAAACAAAGCAAAATTTTGACTAATTTAAGTATTTAAAATAAGAAATGGAATTAGAAATAACTTGAAACTAGGAAAATTTTGTTTGTATGACACTTAATTTCACTCCAAAACATATATATAACTCACCTGAAATATTCAAAGATTCAAAATGTTTATGTGAATTGAAGATTATACAAGAGAAACTTAAGTATTAGAAATGTTCAAACTAAATTATTGCTTAATAAAATATTGTAAATAAAAGGCAAAATTGTATAAATATTCAACTACATTCAAAAAATATTAATAAAACTTAACTGGGAAAAGTTTGAATGTAATTGAATATTATATGATATAAAATATATGGGATAAAATGTTTTTAGAATGAATCTTGATAAGGAAATGTATAAATAAAATTTGGTGGTTATAATAGAACTTTATATACTTAATTTATGACTATAGGAAATGTTAATTGAGATATATTGAATAAAAAAATATATGGGAATGAAACCAATCAAATGTGAAAACAATAAGTCTGATTGATTAAATAAAATGAATTGGAATCAACTAATGAATATAAACCAATTTTAAAATAAATGTAGTTTATCTGGGTTTAAATTAACTGTTTTATTTTATATTTCAAATATATGTTTCTTTCTAATTGTTTCTATTCTCCCACCTCCTTTCTTTTCGGGGACGAAAAGTTTTGAGTAGGGGAGAGTGTAACAACCCGGGAATTTTAATGGTTTTGTTAACGTATTTAACTGAACTTTTTGTGAAATTTTAAATATTTGAACTTGGAAATAAAAATTTAATATTTGGAATACATTTACATAAACATAGCAAATGGTAAATTTCCATCAGATAATATGGAATTTTATTTTATTGTGTAATTTTATTTCAATTTAAATCTGTTAATATTTGGTGATAATAAAGGATTTTCCAAACCTGAATATTTTTAAACAATAAATTTGTAAACCATCTTCTGAGTGAGGTGTCATATTTTGTTTCGTCAAATTTGGAATGCTATTGCTTTGTTTATCTTAATTCTGGCGTTTCAGCAGCATTTTTGGTACCGATTTTTCGACTTTTGATAGGATAATCGTATCACTGATATATGTGTACTTTTCCACTCGTCTCGTCGTGTTGATCTCCATAGCATATTTATTTCTATATTTTGAGATCCAGCATACGACGAAACGATAAAACAGTACGTCGTTCAATGCTGTGAACGTTGCTTTTGAAATGAAAATAAATATATATAGCTAACATATATATTTGGATCTGAACAGTTGGCTCTGTCTAGTGCCTACACTCACGTCTTCTCCACTCTTTTATTTTATATTACAAGTTGCTTTAATTATTATACCTGAATTGACATGTGACTTCTGCTTTTTCCCATCTGTTCAATCTATTGCAAATCATTACGTTTTTGTCTGTTGCCTCTTCTTTCCCTTGTTTTTTTTCATGCTTTTGAAAGAATAGTGGATGTTATTATATATATAAAGTTTATAAAGTATGCTGGCTCAACTTCATTCTTTCGAATCTTCTCCTCAATCAGCCGAGAACACTTCTCCCTCCTTTTCTCGCCTCCCCGCATCGGCTCTCGGCCCGCCACCCATCACCTCCACCACAACCCGAGACCACCATCGAAGCCTTTGCCTCAGCAACCATCGCAGCAGCCTTCAACCACCACCGACTTTCTCCGACGCCGAGACCCATAGCACGCGCCCCTTCACCCGACTACATTTCCACGCCACCTTGCTCGGCCGACCAACCGAACCCAGCCTCGTCTCGCGAACACCCGCATCTTCCCAAATCTCCATTGCCAGCCTCTTTCACTTCTTTATGTGAGGTATATGCTTTGTATATGTTTCGTTATTTATAAAACTGTATAAGTTTATTTATTTATATTTTGTTTTAAAGCAAATTGTTGGTATTACTATAAGTGTAAAATATATGTCTTATATATGTTGGTTATATATGCCGTAGGTTTAGTTTATATATTATATAATCAGTTTAATAATAAGATATATATTGATTTTTATATTAGCTGTACATATATGCTATGTAGATTTGACAGAGCTTTGGTTTTATCATATGTTAGTGTTGATATATTTTAATAACTTACATTTCTATAGTATATAATTAAGTGTATTTGACTTTTTTTAAAATGTATTTGTTCTGCTAGCATATATGTTTACTACCGAATGATTTGATATGTGAGTTAAACAGCTCATTGATCTATGTCTATTCATTGCTATCTCTGAATTTCATATGCGTTGCTGTTGATTCTTGAGTATATATAATTTTAGCTTTGCTAATGCCTCAATTTGATTAATGAAAAACGTGGTTACTTTACTAGGGCGTGTGTATGTTGACGTGCGAGTGTGTGTGTTCTGCATGTTTTATTTTGGCCTTGCCGTGTCTTTACATTTACTCCACTGTGTTGTATGCAAATTTTCTATACGTATTGTGGTGAGTATTTCCTGCTGTTGAGTGTGTGGTATTAGTGTCCTGCATGTGTGCCTTATTGTCAACATGGTGAAGGAGTATGTGCGTGTGCGTCTGGGTTTATATGTGAAAGTTATTTACATTTATTTATACAAATATGCTGTCATCTTTGTACTATGCTTTCTTTTTTTACCGAAGAGAATGAAGTTTCCTTTCTTTTGTGAATTTCATTTGGTTGTTAATCTCTATCGCAGTGCACCTTTTCTTATTAAATAAAATTTAGCTGCTTCCTCTATATGTGTCATACTTGGCTTCCTGCGCTTTGTTGCACGCTTAATTTCATGTATATGTTGTATTCTTATTTTGAGTGTAGGAGTAGGATCAGTGTTCATACAATTTGTATGTGTTTGTGTTGATCTACAAGTGTACTTGCTATTTTAATTTTATCTTCCCCATCTATGTGTGTGTGTAAGTTTGTATATATGTGTATATATATTTGTTTATATATATACGAACTTGTTTTTCAATTTTGTATGGATATATTACGTTTGGGATTAACTATTTGTTTGAATATATATATATATATATATATATATATATATATATATATATATATAATTTTAAATATATGTTTGATTTTAATATATGTGTTTTAATTTAAAAATAAGGTTGTTTGAAATGCATGTATATTAAATTTTTTATTTGTGTTTGAATTTGGGATATGAATTTTATATATGTAAATAATTATATATAGTTATATGTGTGTGTATATGTTTATATATATACGTTCACTTGTACCATTTATCCTCATCAATCCAATTTTGATTTGATTTCGTCAACTCCATGCTTTCAGCTTTGCTCGTCAAATTTATGCAAATCTTGCTTTGCTTTAGAATTCGTAGCTTGTTCTGTTGTCGAATCTCTATAGCCTCGAAAGGTGGGCAATCACTCACTATTAACGTTCTTATACTTATTAAATTTGATTTCAATTGAGACGATAATTGAAATATGCTGCTAAATTGAATCGTTAAATTTATAATTGCTATATATAATTTGCTATTGCCTGTAATTGTTCACCTATGAGATATGACACCGTATCCTGTTGTTTATATTTTATATAATTTATCACTGATGATATATGCATGTTGTTGGTATTGTTATTATTGCCACAATTGTTCACACTCTGCAAGTTCCCTGTTAGTTCAGAATTCCCTATGGGTTGAAATGATACATACCCGAACGATTTTGTAGAATAGGAGAAAATCGTTATGGGTTGAAATGATAAACCCAAGCGATTTTGAATTGAATCGAATTTGGGATTGCAGGTTGAAAATATATATACCCATAGATATTTAAACTGTGGATTGAAATGATAAATATCTGTATTACTTGACCATAGGATAGAAAATTATATACGAACACCGTTGGTCTATATTTTGAAAAATGATTTCCAAAGTTTTGAAAGGAAATATATGGGTTTTATTAAATATTGTTTTTTTAAAATATAATATGTATAAACTTTAGATTTCTAAATGATATGTTTTGAGAATTTTAAAATTTATAAGTTACTGTTGAAATTATAAATTTTGAGATTTTCTTAAAATTTTATTTCTTAAAAATATATAAAGTAAGAATCAATTAAATAAATTTAATTTGAATTGGTTTGTAATATGTTTAAGTATTTATTTAAACTTATATTAATACCTAAATAATGGGTTTTTATAACTTTAATAAACGGAAGTTGGAAAATAATGAAAATTGGCTTGAAATTTAATTTGGTTAATAATTGAATTTAAAATAAGAATTTATTTGAACTTATTGGTTTTGAGATTTTGGAAATACGATTTATAACATGACTTGATAAAGAGTGAATAAATGAATATTCTCAATTTTAAATAAAAAATGAGATAGAATATTTAACATTGGTTTACGTTTACAAGCTGAGATTTTAAATAATTGTTATTAAAATGATTAAGTGAAAACTTTCCAATTTGAATAAAAGTAAAGTTAAATGTTGAAATATAAATGAAATTATATCGTAAATGTTTGAATATATAAACTGGAATCTTTGAACTTAAAATTTTGAAATGGTTAAACTGGAATTGATTTAGATTGAGTTTTGGAATTTAGAATGATTTGAATCGATTCAAGAAATTTTAGGAAACTTATTTTATTATATAAATTGTTAATATGTATAAATATCTTAATATATAAATTATTTAATACATAAACTATTTTAATTTATAAATATTTATTTTATTTACTATTTTCAATATCTAAACTGTTTAAGTAGAAAGTGTTATGATTTCTAATGTATTACAATTTCAAAAGTGTTATGGTTACAGAAATGTTATGATTTTAGATGTACTATGATTTCAAAAGCATTATGATTTTGAAAGGGCTACGATTCTGGAAATGAATATTTTGATATCGAATTTATATGATTTGAATTGAATATGACGTTTTGATATGGGTATGAATTATTTGAAATAAAATGACCACGGTGTGAAATAAGCATTTGGTTGTTAAAGAGACCGGGATTGGATATTGTAATACTCTCTGCCAATACTAAAAACCACTTTAACAACTGTGTATGTGGTGGGGATTCCAAAATGAAGTAGGATGGTCTGGTGATGATTCTATGTGGTATTTACGTAGCCTTGACACCCGTGAGTTAGCTTGATGTGGCTAAAACAGGAGCCGTGCCGGGCCAAGTGAGGTCATTCCTCCTATAGGACACATTTCTTTGATACCATTCTATTGCTTTTGTGATTTGATGAAGTGCACCTTTGATTTGAGAGTGTGTCACGAGGTGAATGGTTGTAGCTGCTATGCTTACCACCAGTCTGGATCCATAAACGGTATATATATCCTGGCATTGCCTCGAGTGCCTTTCCGCATGCCCTATCGCGCCTTCTATGAGTTTATTTTGTATCGTACCTTTGTAGTGTCCATTAGGTAAACCTCCCGTTTATGGAGGAGCTTATAGCATTGTATAGACTACGAGAATATATAAAATGTGTTAAAGGGGATATGGGTAATGCTTTAACGCTATTTTAATACTTTTACTTTATTATAGACGTATTATAATAGCATATATAACTACATAGTAGATAGTTCCAAGGATCCTTTGAGTTACTTGTATTTCAGTAGATATTTCACTTGAGTTGGATTTATTGATATAAGAACGTTAATCCTGACTCGAGTGTTTTGTGTTTTTACTTTACGCTCGGGTCAGACTGAGTGTCATAACATTTGAGACTCACTTTTGGAGTTGGAGCTTCACTTGGAGATCCATCTATATCTATTCAGCTTCCATCTATCCAGTTGTTTGGTTCAGACATGTCATCTGTTTGTATTTTAGACTACATTGTATTTGAGATATACTTTTGTATTTTATTTCAAACTCTGTTGTTTATATAGTAGCTTCATGAACTTCTATTTATCTATTCTGCTGCTTATTGTTATATTAATCCATGTCTATGATTCTGTGATTGATTTATTTACTGTATATGTTGAGTTTTTCCAAATATAAAATTATCAATCTATTGTTTTGTGCAGTTCAAATCCGACATGTGCTGATTCGAATTGCACGAAATATCAGGTCGTAACAACCTAAGTCCCGGTGGTTTTGAAATTATTTTTTCAAAGTTGTGGGAAAATAATAATAGCACTACTTGGAAATATTTAGAAAAAATATTTTAAAAGGAGATAAAAAGCACTGAACTCACTTCCGTCGCTGAAAAAAAATTCTAGTGATGACTACAGCATCATCGGCATTCATTTTCAAGTTTCTAAGTAGGGGATTGTGTAACAGCCTGACTTTCATTAAAATAAACATGATTGATTTTGACTTGAGATGATAAATAATTTTTGATAATCTATAAATTGAAAATAAATTTTTAGTTAATTAAATTCTAGTCAATAAAATATTTTGTTATGGTAAATTATATTAAAGTAATTAATTCTATTTTGAACAATTCTTTGAAATCAAATAAGATGTTTTGATTCATATTAAATATTTTAAAGTGTAAATAATTTTATATATGTTTAGGGTTGATGAACTAAATTTATTTTATAATAGTATGATGAATTATTAAATAAAATAAGCGAGCGTTGAATTGAAGACAACCAAAATATAGTTTGCGGAATCTGATGAAAATCAAGTTATAGTAGTGAAATTTATTTTTAGAATTAAAATTAAAATTCAATGAAAATTAATTAAAATTGAATTGAATTAAATGGATATCAAACACTAGATAAAGCCCAATACCCACTACCATTATTCATGCTTCTCGAAATCTCTACCCCTTCTTTACATTACTGGAACCCATTCTCCTTTATTGGATTAAGCCCTAATTCACAAAACGAAAATCATGAATAGTAAAATAAAGAAAAAAAGGGACAGAATTGAAATCGCTCGCGACCTTGGAGCTTGCGCATGAAGATGAAGGGGATTTGGCGATCGATGTCAACATGAGGGAGGAGCGACGCGAAGGAGGAGGCTCAGCAATGGTGGTGCAACGATTTGGAGTGGCGCATGCATCTCTTGTTCTAGTTGGGGGAGGTGAATAACTTGGAGGATGAGGAGCATGCGACCGAGAAGATGATGTTTGATTTTAGGATACTTGGCCATGATAAGGTAAAGGCTAGCAACATAGGAAGGACACGACTTGGAGATTGCGTGGGCACAGCTGTAGCAACCGAAGCTTGGCATCGGACAATGGCGTCAAGCGCTAGCTGATAATGTTGACTGATGGGGTGCAGCAATTTGCATACGCATTATAGGAAATTGGAAGGCGGGTTGGGCAATAGCAAAGTAGGTTATAAACACGGTAAGCAGCGATGTATTTTCAAACAGGAGTTGGTCTAGCTTGGAATTTTTGATGAGTTAATCTCACTCACAACTATATCTATTTCTTTTTTGGTTGATGCATAATCCTCCTTTTATTTAATTGATTTGCTTGCTTGATTAGATTGTTGATTGATTAAATGGAATTAGTTATTTGTTCATGATTGACGATCAATGATTCTAATTGGATGGAATTGAGTCGTGAATTATGAATTATTGATGTTGTGATGATCGATGTTTGATTCTAGATTTATGTTGTTTGAGTAGTAAATAGTTGATTACAATAATTGATCGATATTGGAAAATATTTGGAAATGGAAAATAAATGTATTAAATAACGTAAATTGGAAATAAACAAACTTATTTTGGAGGTAAATAATGAATGCTATAAAGATGTTTTCATTTAATATTGAGATTATTGAATCAACGGAAATTTTGAAAGAAGAATGATTTTGGAAAAATATTTATAATTTTAATGATTTTGAAGATATTATGAATTAATTTATTTGATAAATAATGAGTTTCGGCATAAAACAAATGAAGTTTGAATATTTATATTTAAACTCTATTGATTTTAAAATAAAAGAAGAATATTTATGTAATGAAGTTTGAAATCTTTATTTTTGTAATTACGAGCAATTTAAATCCTAATGAAACGATATATTGAAGTATTACAAAATGAATGTAAATTTTTTTTATTGGGATAAAATTAGCATTTGTTATATAATGAGAAGTGAACACGGGAAGAAATTTATATGTACTTGGATCTAACTATCGAAGTATTTTGGGAATAAATTATATGAAGTAGAATTTGAGTTTGAAGAATTATTTGTCAATAATATTGGTTTAAAGAAGTTTGAAAACAAATAAGGGTCTTTTTGTCCAGGTGCAGGTTGTCTACATTAAAAGATGAATTTTGAAATTATAAAGTTGAGTGCTAAACTATTTATGGATTGAGAATACTCTTTTGATTTGAAGTATTTTAATAATGTTAAAGTGGTAGCTAGATGTGAAAGTAATTCATGAGTCTATATAATTTATTAACGATTTTGAATAAAGGTTTCTTTAAAACAAATGAATCGTTTTGAATTATGGATTTTTAAATTAATGTGAGAATGAATAACTACTATCTTAAAAGTGAAGGGATAAATAAAGAAATGTTTTATGATTAAAATTAGGTGAAGTATCTTTGTAATAAGAGGGAAAAATGCAGTAAAATATATTGAAATAAAAATATTTATCTTGTTAAATACCAATTAAATAAATAATACGATGTGAATGGATGATTGTTGATTTGTCTGCTTTGAACAAGTTGAAATAAAATTACCCATTGTGTTGAATAATAAAATAATAAATTTAAAGGATAATGAATATAAAAGCTATTTAATCGAGAGGGATTTCATAAGCGAAACAAAAATTTGTTTATTATTGATTAATTAAGGGTGTTGTATAATTATTTTTCACCGAGTGTTGTAGGACATCCTGTATGGTGTATTTATTTACTGAACAAAAGTATAATGTCGAACAATTCATCAAAGACTATGTATCTGATATTTGGACATCGGTGGATTATTCTATATTATACACCCATATTGATATTATTTGTACTTCATACTTGACATGTGAGGTAAATTATATTATTACTTATTTTAATTTTAAGCGAAAATATGATTATCTTCGCTTTTGAGTGAAACAAGGAGTACAAAGTCCCAACAAGGATGTGACGGTCAGAAGTTGTTTTTGCAGCCCTATCCTAGCTTGATTAACCGTAAGATCACTCCTCGTTGGTTGTGGCAACTTGATCCCCTCGTCGCTTGGTCACAGTCTACAGCATGAGCCAACGAGATGAATTTAGAACGAGCGAGGAGGTTGACGATGATAGTGAAGAGAAAGGAGGCAAGGAAATGAGGAAGCGACATGCGATGTATTATGTAGTTAAAGACTGGTGAGAACACTCACAAAAATATTATGAGTCGAGTCACCCTTTGCAGCTAAGAAACACCGAGGCTCAGGTCTAAGATGGCTTTTGGAAGTAGCATTAAAGCGGCACATATAATAGCAGTAGCAGTAATGAAATTAAAAATAAAGAATGAAATGAATAAAATTAATAATGCTAAATAAATATGAATAATTGATGTTTGTGGTATGTTGTTTGCGATGTATGATGTGTTGTATGTGAGGTGTGTGATGTTTGATGTGAGCGATGGTGTTTGACGGATGATGGATGTCTTGATGGTTGATGGATGTTTGATGTGCTATGGATGTTATTTGATGAGTCGTGGATGTTTTAATATCCCTTTGGATGAACTTCTTATTATGCTTTTTATATTTTATGTAATGACCCGTAATTTGCGATAATATAAATATTAAATTTAATAAGATTTTGGAATTTAATATTGAAAGAAATTAAAATTTATGATTTATTTGTGACAAAAAACAATTAGCATATGATTTAATATAGTTGTTTGACGTTATTGAGAACTATTCTAATGTAATTTAAATCAATTGTAGTTATTGTAAAGTTAATTTGGTTATAATTGTAAGTAAGGAATTAAATTGGTAATTAATGAAATTAACGAAATTAAAATATTATAATTAGTATTGTAAAAGATGATAATGGTAAATAATGAATGTAATAACATGTAAACTAATGTCAATTATATTCATAAGATTTTGGTTGATTTAAAATAAGAATGTAAATCAAAATCAGTGAATTTATTTGAAATTAAATTCTAATTAATGAATTTATTACAGTTGTAATTGAACGCTGAATTTAGTCTGATATTTAATTAGTGAAATTAACAAGGAAATTTATTTTAAAAGATTTTAAATTCAGTGTAATTAAGAATGATGAAAATTGTTAATTATTAAATTTGAATTTGAAAATGGTTAAACTAATTGAATAATAAATTTAATTTATTAACATGTAAAAATAGCCATTTTGGCCACGGTCTTGGATTTCGATGAAACTAGTTTCATCGGATCTGTAACAGTGAATTATTGTCTGATTTCAAGTTTCGTAGTGATCATACTTGTCGTTTGGCCATGCGAGCTTGAATCACGTAGAAATCAATTTAATGAATTCAATTAAAATAATCTGATTTTAAAAGTTAAATTTTGTATACAATGGAACTTGGGTTTGGAACAAATTCCATTGAGTTTAGAAATATCGAAAACATCTATTTTGATATATGGGATGATCTAATTTCGTTTCGGACACGAAACGGTCTTTTTGGGTCATCGTTATCATTTCGACCTATTCAATTTGTCCTTTCATTCTTATCTAGCTTTGTCCATATAAATAGATTTTAGATTTTATTTCTCAAACCCTAGTAGCCTGTCAGTTTATTCTATACGTACATCAACTTCTTAGTCGTTGCTTCCTTCCAATGGAAGAAACTCTAAATCCCAATCCAATTTCAAATTAAAATCAACTCCAAAATTTCAGACTCTCCCAACTATGTCATATTTTATATCATTGGAAAGCTCTCGATGAGCGCAATCTACGGTTGAAATTCGTTTTTCGATTGGATGCATCATTTGACCAGAAATTGATGAAGAATCTCGGCCGTCCATTTCTAGGGTTTACGATCTAACGGTGGATCGTCAACCGTTTGACGATCGGAAGGCGGTGTTGGGAAGAGGACGGAGAGCAGGTCTCAGGGTGGTATTCGCTCATGCCAAATGTGTTAGAATCGCCCAAAATTGTCATAATAATCAGCGGCGGCGTGATGGCCAGAGGCGACCAGATTTGGTTGCACCACCATGGCCGTAGGCGGTTTTGGGAAAGGGTCGCGATGGAGGCTTCAGATCGTGGTCGAGATGCCCATGGTGGTGGAAATAATTGATGGAAGGTGGCGGCTATGTGTGTACTCAATGTCGAACGAGGCCCAGGGTTTTGGCGTATGCGGCTGTAGCTGGAAGGCGAGGTGACGTGCAATGTTTTGTTTTATTTTATTTAAATTTGAAAATTTATAACTTCTATTCGCAATACTTTTTCATATGAGTCTGGATTCATGTGCGGTTTTCTCTAATGTAATCGTATCGAAATTCCAGACATTTTGGAACTAGTTTGGCTGCATTATGAGATTGTTCAAATTTGGGCCTTTAATTGGATCTTAATTCGATTAAAAGTCGAAGGTGGGTGTTTTAACTCACTCACAAGTACTACGCTATCTTATGCTAGTTAAATTAAATTTATAATATCATTAGAAATTGATTGATTGCTGTTTGGTATATTTAAACTGTCATTCGAGTTTAATTAGAATTTAGTTGCCATTTAATTTAATTTAAATTGTTAATTGAATACCTAATAATGATAACCAATTTATCTGTTGTGATTTATTGGATGATTTGAATGATGATTTTGATGGATGTTTAATTGTTGATATTTGAATGATTTGATGTTATGTTTATTTTATATGTTGTTATCAAACTGCAAGCTCCCTTAGTTATTATTAGGAAAATCACTATGGGTTGAAATTATACATACCCGAACTGTCACGGTCGGGATTTTCGACCTTCGAAAATCAACATCGATACTAACTGTATGACATGCCGAACAATCGAATGTCGGAAATACCAGGTCGTCAGGGAAAGAAGAAAGAGGTAGAAGAAGAAAATATAAATAACAACACTAAATCTCACAATCGCAGCGGAACAATATATAACTGATAACAACTGATCTTTATAAAAAAAGAAACTACAACCGTTTTCATAGTTTACATCATCAGAGTACAACAAAATCAACGACACAATATTGGATAGTTATAATAACTTGTCAGCATTTATGTTGAATATACAGCGTACCATACTCAGCGGAATATAAATCACATACGCAATTTACGTCTTCGTCATCCATCTCGTCCCGTGAGCTTCATAGCATCATATCCTGTATTTGTAATACTCGGTCTGACCCGAGCTTTATAATAATTAACACCCGAGTCAGTCAGAAAAACCAGTGTGAGAAAACACACTCAAATTGAATTATTAAAGTTATCAAATCCTTTGAAAATCAAAGGTATCTCGTAAGACCACGCCACAAATAAACACGACGGGTTTTTACCTTACGACAACCAAAAATATATCATATCAAAGTCCTCTGATATTATCATAGTGTCTAAGTACAAATGCTTATTCAATTAGCTGAAATTGTTACATTAATTAAATTTCAGCGATACCAGGCTCTACAATCAAAACCATAAAGGCATGTATTGGAGAATGGATTCCAACTGAATGTCTAGGAATTGGGGTACCACCTGTCACAATACATGTCAGAACAGCGTACCGAGGACCACTATGGGGCACCCTGCTACACATGACCGAGACTACCCCTTAAACTGGATAGCCAAATAAGATTACCCCGCGGTTGGGATTAGCAACCGCCACACAGCCGAATAAAAAGGGACTCCAAATAGGGGTAATCTTACCTTACTTAGATGCGACCGACTTAGCCTTACTGCATCTCCCCTGATTTCAATCATTCCTGGTTGATGAGGCTCGAGGCTAAATGTTACCTTTTAAGAAATATTCATTTAGAATGCTCATTGTTCTTCATTAACAATGTACTGATAACATCCATCCATATAAGTTCGTTCCCAGTCCGAACGAAACCGAAGGCACTATTCCACTACATCCATTTTAGAATCACCCTCAGTATTAATAGCGATTATACCTTGCACATCACTGCTCCATCTTCGACTCCATGCTCTTGTCTTTCTTACGAAAATGTACTCATTGGATCAAAGTGGTTTTCGGATAACTTATCCGATCCCGGTCTCTTCGAAAGAACTTTCGACATTCCCGTTAAACACAACCCCGGTTCTTTAGGAAATAAAAAATGAAAATAAGATCGAAGATCACCTCCTAACCGTTAGTGGACAGATTTCCTTATCAATGTCCTTGAAGGACAAAATGAGTTTATACATACAGTATAGCACCTCGAACGGTAATCGTACCATATAAATCCCGTGCTTCTTCTACATATTTCCAAAGTTATATTTAGGTCCAGATTTGATAGTCGGTTATTTAACTATCACATAAACAATCAATTTTTTCAAATACTTCACTTTCCATCGAAAAATACAAATCTCTTTTCAATTCAATTTTATGCATTAAATCTTCTTATCCAAAATACATACTTATCTTATCGAGTTAAGTAAATTTCCTAAAACTAATCAAAGATAACTGGGAAACCTTTAAATAATTTAGGAAGTACCACTACGGTATCAAAACATGGATCACAGTTCAATGGTTACGTCTCTATCCTAAAGAAATCCAAACCTTAACTGCTGGCACTCATTGCCTCTGATTTCGTCATGCGAGTATACCAATACTTTCCGAAACTCTATTTAAAAAAAAGGTTCCAAAATAATACTTACGAAATTTTCTAAAATAATTCTCCAAGTAAAACTTTAGTCAAAAACTACTTTTAAATAAAAGTTATTATGTAAAATATAATTATTTAATAATTATCCTTTTAAAACCATAATACCAACTAAACCTTTAAAAATAATTAACTACGATAACGAATTAAATACATATTTACTTTAACAAATTTAAAAACGAATTAATAATACATTTTTCTAAAACATTCTTTTAAATACCTTTAAATTTTCTAATTAATACTTAAAAATTTTCCTTTTTAAAATAACTTAACTTCTCAGAAAAAATACATTTCTAACTTCAATATAGTCAGTCCAATCATTTATAAATCCTTCTTGATTTATCTCAAGCTTAATTTACGTTCGAATCCCGTAAATTTCCTATCCTACATTTCTAAAAATAAAATCAGTATTTATTTTTAAAATGATTTATCCATCTCCTTATAAATTTCTACCGTGAATTTATAATTTCAAATTATCCACCGATAATCACTTCACTTTGTTTATAAACCTCGTTTATAAATCCCATAGTCTCGTTTCGTTTTATAACCGTTTAAAATACTTAAGTCGATTTCCAATCAATTTTCTGAGTTAAATTCCATTTGAAAATTTATTTCCACAGTTGTAACGACCTGGAATTTTAGATATTTGAAATTGGAATATTTAATTGATTTTAAATATTTAAAATTTAAAATTTTAACTTGAATTTCGTATATAACTATTTATTGGATAGTTTAATTATTGAATTAAATAATTGGAAATTGGGTAAAATATTAAATCTGGGGTTTTAAGCTCGTTAAAAATAATTTAAAGGCCTATAAAATTTATTTTGATAATAATGAAGGTAATAAAAGTTTTAAAACCGAATTTAACAGTGATTTGTTTAGTTTTAAAAATATGTCGTTTAAATTGATATTTAAAAATAGCCTTCCGGGGGCACAGCCTCGAAATTGGATGAAACCAATTCCATTGGATCCATAATAGTGTATTATTATCGGATTTCCAAATCTCATAACGTTTGGAGCTAACATTTGATCGTACGAAACATAAATGCGCTGGAATGTATATCGAAAATTCAATATAATAATTGGGTCCAAAAAGCTATCTTCTCCATACGATCGAATTAGGACTCGAAACCTTTTCCATTGCATTCGGAATAGGGGTATAACATTGTAAACGCCTAGTGGCATGCCTCGATAGGAGGTCAAGATTTTTAGCTACGAATTTGAGACGATTTTAATTTAAATATATATATATATATATATATATATACATATATATTATAGTGATTAACATATATATTCACATTAGAACTTTATGCATTCTCCTCAATCACTATTCACAACCAAACTCTACATGCAACCCTCCCTTTAATCACGTTCCCTCCTCTTGCTTTGAAATAGTACAGCCGATTCGAATTGTAACGACTCGGTATTTTCAACCATTCGCATCCATTGTAAGTGTATGGGTAGACACTCATGCCGGAATTGAATTGCTCAAAATACTGCGTTGTAAATAAAATTTTGGCAAACCTCGGAATATACAGTAAATAAAAATCACAGATCACAGACACAGAGTATATGATAATGCAGCGGAAGTAAAAGAGGAGATAGTAGTTCATGAAGCTACTATATAAAATATAAGATACATCAGATGAGTAACAGGATACATCAGATACAAATCAGATACATCACTGAACCACTGGATACTGAAACAAAATAGATGGCTGGATCTTCAAGGAAAGCTCCAACGCCGAAGGTGAATCTTGAATGCTAACTCAATCAATATGACCCGAGCGTAAAGCAAAACACAAAACCCTCGAGTCAGGACATAAATACTTATAAGCTGTAAATCAACTCAAGTGAACAGTAACAAAATGCGTCAGTAACTTAAAGGATGCTTGGGACCGCCCATCCTCTAAGGATCCGTTAAACTATTTACTATGTAGTAATATCGCTATATACGGTAGTGTCTAATCAGTAAAGTATAATCATATAGAAAATAGCGTTAAGGGGATGGTGAACGTTAACGCGGTCGGATCTTTAAAACCAAAATCGTAGTGGGCTCGATATAAGGATATGACACGGCACGCGAGGCAATGCCAGGGTGGATACACCGTTTGCACTCCCGGACCGGTGGTGACGGCAAGCCAGCAGCTTCCGCCCACCTCGAACAATACCCCCGAATCAAAGTGGCGCCACCGAATCGAATCACAACAGTAATAGAATGGTTTCCGATGGAGCATGCTCGATGAAAGGGTGCGACCCTTTGTGTAGCCCGGTATAGCTCCTGTTTTAGTCATATATGCCAACTCACGGGAGTTGGGTCCACGTAATATATACCTCGAGAACGTCGCCACCATCCTACTTCATTCTGGAATCTCCACCGCGTACACAGTTGTTAAAGTGGTTTTCGGTATTGTCCGGCTATAAGACAATATCCGATCCCGGTCTCTTTAACAACCAATCGTTATTATAACCCATGGATATTTATTTCAAATAATTTATACTTTCAAGACCAAAATATCATACTCATTTCAAAACAATATCACAATTGTATCATTTTCATTTCAAAAATAATTCAATATTATATCATTCAAATAAAACCCAAATTTTCAAATCATTGAATATTTCTTTAAATTTGTTAAACTTGAAATATTCCTTTAAATTATCATAGCATTTTGGAAATGTTACCTTAAGGAATCATAGCATTTTTGGAATGTACTACTTTCCACTTTACATTGTATATAATTCAAAGTATTGATAAGCTTAAAATTTTAACATGTCAATTTATCATAGCCTTATAGTTAAATAAACTTTCTTACTGTGATATACAATTTAAACCGAAATTCTTATGTTAAGTTAAAAGCACCTTATTAACTTACATTATTATTACAATAAAGAAACTTTATTATTTTAATCATTTAAAGTATGCCATTCACATAAATTAAAACTTGCTTATCAAATGTACGTTATCAACTTACATTTTATTATTACAGTAAGTAACATTTATCATTTTAATCAATTTAAAATACACCATTACATTGATTAAAATCTACGTGTCAAATGTACGTTTTAAATTTTATATTCCTATTGCAATAATGAACATTTATTAATTAAATCAATACCACACTACTTAAAACTTTACATGTTTCTTTCTTAATTAAAACTTTACATGTTCTTGCATTAATTAAAACTTTCATGTTCTCTCATTAATTAGGACTTTACACGTTTCTTTCATTAATTAAAAACTTATACGTTTCTTTTATTAATTAAAACTTATACCTTTCTTTCATTAATTAGGAATTTACATGTTCCTATCATTAATTAGAACATCATACGTTCTTTCATTAATTAAAACCTATACGTTTCTTTCATAAATTAAAACCTATACGTTTCTTTCATAAATTAAAACCTATACGTTTCTTTCATTAATTTAAACCTATACGTCTCTTTCATAAATTAGGACCTATACGTATCTTTCATAAATTGAAACCTATACGTTTCTTTCATAAATTAAAACCTATACGTTTCTTTCATAAATTAAAACCTAACATTTCTGATTTAAATTAAAACCTATACGTTTCTTTCATTAATTAAAACCTAACATTTCTGATTTATATTACCATTTCACAAATTTAACTAAACTTCCAGTTTATTTAATTAATTTTAACATCTTTAGTTAAAACTCAAATTTCACATTTTCAAGTCAAGTTATATTCTAAAATTTCATTTTCAACAGTCATTTATTCAACCACTTAAATTTATAGAAAATCAATAGTTCTTTAATAAATCACTTAAATTCAAATATAAATCAATTTATCATATTTACCATTTTAAAAATAAAATTAAAGTCCATTTTATTCATGTAACTTAAATATCATTTTTAGTCAAAATTCCAAATTTCAAACATAAGTTATTTTTCAAAATCCAGTTAATCCATTCATAAATTACATTCTAACACATAGAAAAATCATAATTTATTTATTTTAAAACCTTTCAAAATCTATTTAAATCAAATTTCATAATTGTATATTTTTAAAATACTTAAAATATTCAAAGCACTTTATAGAATAACCACGGGTCTGTATATAGTTTTATAACCTAGGTCAAGTGATACAGATATGTATCATTTCAATCCGCAGTTTAAAAGGTAAAAATCCAGGTTCTATCATTTCAAACCCGCAATCCCAAGTTTAAATAAATAAATAAAATAACTCAGGCCTATCATTTCATCCCATAATGATTTTTATCCTGACAGGGAACTTGCAGTGTGATCATATACAGAAATAATATAAACAATGTCAATATCACAATATACAGTCATGTATCAGATGTCAGGTGAAAATTAACAGTTTTAACATGATAATAATATGGTAATAACATGGCATAGCATATCATATGATCATCATTAACTTGCATAAACATTTTACATTACTAAACACTTGTCATCAATCCACTTTTCATAAGTATATATATCAGAGTGAGAAAGACTCACATTTTTCAAAGCTAGAGACCAAAACAACATACAAGCACGACTCCAAAGGCACGACAAGCACAATTTCACGACTTTTGATTTGAGTTGAAAGATAGCCAAGATAAGATTTTGTATCAACAACCCAAAACAAAACAAACCAGACAATATATAAACATTCAACATAAAATAACATTGAAACAATTTTGAAATACAAAGCGGAATGAACAAGATAGATTGGACCTTGCTTCAACCACTTCAATGCTTGGCTATGATGATGCTTTGGCTCAGGTATGACATCATTTAGGTCAGGTTTAACATCATATAGGCAAGGCAACAAGTGGAGATGAACGGAATGAGGCAACAATGGTCAAAAACATTGTTTTTAGGCATGTATGTTGCAATTTGAAGGGTTTGGCCACCATAGATGGCTCGGCCATGGTCATGGTTGGTGGAGTAGATGGTGTTGGAGGCATCGAATAGATGTAGGAGTTTGTGGCTGCGGCTATGGAGAAGAGGCCGATCCAAACTTAGAAGAGAAACAAGGCAAAATTGCATAGAAAAGTAAGAAAAGTAGAAAGAAGAGAGGGATTTACCTAATTTTTTTTCTTCAAGGTGGAGGCCATGATTTTTAGGATTTTGGGGCTTCAAAAATTCGTGAATGACAAGAGGAAGTCGGCTGCAAAGGATGGGGAAAGCAATGGCTAAGATGGATTAATGTATTAATGACAGAAGAAACTGCAAAAGAAACGGATAAAACGTTTTTCCGTTTCTTAGCTCTTAACCCTTTCAAATTTCTCATATATATTTATATACATCCAAATAACTGAAAATAATTAAAATCTCAGTTAAAATTCGAAAATATAACAGATAAACAAAATATTAAAAATTAAATATTAATTAGATATGATTAAATAAGAAAAATAACACAGAAAAATGCAAACTAGACTTAAGAATTAGAAATAACTTCAATACACTTTGGAAAAATTTACTTTAATTTAAATACATGTAAAATGAATAAAATAAAGTAAAACACAGCAAATAAAAGTTTGAGTGCATAAAATAAATAAATAAATTTTAATTATATATAATTAAAATAAGAAAATGGCTTAAAATTGTAGACTAGGCTTTAAAATTAGAAATAAATCCAAATGAACTTTAGAAAATCTTCATGGACTTGTAAAATATTTATAACAAATAAAATAACATAAAAATAAAAGTGCATTCACAAAAAAAAATTATTAAATATAATTTATATGAAGAAAATGGCAGAAAATTTGAAAACAACCTTTAAAAATAGGAAATAAATACAGTAAATTTTGGAAAAATTCTATTATCATTTAAAAATATTTAAAAGTCAAAATATGCATAGTAAAACATATTATCACATATTAAAATAAAATATAACCAAGAAGAAGTAATTTATACAATTTAAAATAGTCATTGTTAAATAACCCTATATACGCACAATATTGTAAAGAGTATAACTTTCACAATTTACATCCAATATCAACGAAACGAAAAGTGGTGTTCTTAGAATTTTATGTAATTTCATAATAAAAGAAAAAAAAATTAAAATTTTAAACTTTTAAAATTTTAAGTTGAAAGTCACAGTTTGACTAACTTGACCAAAATCAGCATTTCATGCAAATATTCAACTTACACAAGTTTGGAATTATAACTCATATAAAGATCAAGATTATATTGAAATAATAAATTTAATCATTTCAAATAAGTAAAATAAGTTTTTAAATTAGAATCTTACGTTAAAAATAATTAAAATATACTATAAAATAATTACAAAATACAGGGTTGTTACACGAATAAAATGATGAAAGCTTAAATTTTACCCAACTTGAATTACTTGCGAAAGTCATAAAGTTCGTTCTTTCATAAATTGGCCTACGAAAATCATTTTTCATCCTTCTTCGAAAAAGTTCGACTTTCCCTCTCTTTCCTTCTCTGGTGAAAATGAATCCACTTCGTTCGCTAAAAAAAAGGGATTTTTGGCAGACGGTATCAACTTGGAACGCGAGTTTCCTCAAGATGTCTTCGATCGATTTAGGGTTGATGAGGAGGCATGAACGAGTTCGCACGTGCAACATCGTGGTCTCGCGAGGCAGTGGAGTTCGATTTCTATGGCGGGCGATGCGACTTTGGGATGGGGTCGACTTCATAGTCGAGGGTGGTTCGAGGTAAATCGATGGAGGGTCGCGTGTTGACTGGAGGAAGGAAGGGGAAACTCAATGTCCATCTTGGTCAAAAGTTTATAGGGTTAGGCCGAAGGATCAAATCGATGGTGGTGGTTAAGTTGTGTGGTGTGAGTTTGGGTGGGGCCGAGGTGATTGGGGAAGGTCTCGAAGTAGAATTTCGAAGGTGTGCTTCGTCATGCTCAGGCAGTGTATTAGGGAAGGGAGAGGATGCGAAGTGGCGGTTGGCCGAGCTCTTTTTTTTGTTAAGGATAGTTTAAAACTTAGAGTTATTTAAATAAATATAATGTAACTTTCAGTAATTTGTTCAAACCAGATTTTGGTAATGTATATATTAATTCGTAATGGAGTAATTCAGTAATTTGTTAATATAAACATTTAAGTGTAATTAGTTAGTATGAAAATTGATAATATATATTAATTCCTATGGATCATTCGTAAGAGGTCCAAATGAACAAAATCAGTCGGGTGTATATATTATCAAATTACTGAATTATTGTATGACATGCCGAACAATCGAATGACGGAAATACCAGGTCGTCAGGGAAAGAAGAAAGAGGTAGAAGAAGAAAATATAAATAACAACACTGAATCTCACAATCGCAGCGGAACAATATATAATTGACAACAACTGATCTTTATAAAAAAATAACTATAACCGTTTTCATACTTTACATCATCAGAGTACAACAAAATCAACGACACAATATTGGATAGTTATAATAACTTGTCAGCATTTATGTTGAATATACAGCGTACCATACTCAACGGAATATAAATCACATACGCAATTTACGTCTTCGTCATCCATCTCGTCCCGTGAGCTTCATAGCATCATATCCTGTATTTGTAATACTCGGTCTGACCCGAGCTTTATAATAAATAACACCCGAGTCAGTCAGAAAAACCAGTGTGAGAAAACACACTCAAATTGAATTATTAAAGTTATCAAATCCTTTGAAAATCAAAGGTATCTCGTAAGACCACGCCACAAACAAACACGACGGGTTTTTACCTTACGATAACCAAAAATATATCATATCAAAGTCCTCTGATATTATCATAGTGTCTAAGTACAAATGCTTATTCAATTAGCTGAAATTGTTACATTAATTAAATTTCAGCGATACCAGGCTCTACAATCAAAACCATAAAGGCATGTATTGGAGAATGGATTCCAACTGAATGTCTAGGAATTGGGGTACCACCTGTCACAGTACATGTCAGAACAGCGTACCGAGGACCACTATGGGGCAACCTGCTACACATGACTGAGACTACCCCTTAAACTGGATAGCCAAATAAGATTACCCCGCGGTTGGGATCGGCAACCGCTACACAGTTGAATAAAAAGGGACTCCAAATAGGGGTAATCTTACCTTACTTAGATGCGACCGACTTAGCCTTACTGCATCTCCCCTGATTTCAATCATTCCTGGTTGATGAGGCTCGAGGCTAAACGTTACCTTTTAAGAAATATTCATTTAGAATGCTCGTTGTTCTTCATTAACAATGTACTGATAACATCCATCCATATAAGTCCGTTCCCAGTCCGAACAAAACCGAAGTCACTATTCCACTACATCCATTTTAGAATCACCCTCAGTATTAATAGCGATTATACCTTGCACATCACTGCTCCATCTTCGACTCCATGCTCTTGTCTTTCTTACGAAAATGTACTCATTGGATCAAAGTGGTTTTTGGATAACTTATCCGATCCCGGTCTCTTCAAAAGAACTTTCGACATTCCCGTTAAACACAACCCCGGTTCTTTAGGAAATAAAAAATGAAAATAAGATCGAAGATCACCTCCTAACCGTTAGTGGATAGATTTCCTTATCAATGTCCTTGAAGGACAAAATGAGTTTATACATACAGTATAGCACCTCGAACGGTAATCGTACCATATAAATCCCGTGCTTCTTCTACATATTTCCAAAGTTATATTTAGGTCCAGATTTGATAGTCGGTTATTTAGCTATCACATAAACAATCAATTTTTTCAAATACTTCACTTTCCATCGAAAAATCCAAATCTCTTTTCGATTCAATTTTATGCATTAAATCTCCTTATCCAAAATACATACTTATCTTATAGAGTTAAGTAAATTTCCTAAAACTAATCAAAGATAACTGGGAAACCTTTAAATAATTTAGGAAGTACCACTACGGTATCAAAACATGGATCACAGTTCAATGTTTACGTCTCTATCCTAAAGAAATCCAAACCTTAACTGCTGGCACTCATTGCCTCTGATTTCGTCATGCGAGTATACCAATACTTTCCGAAACTCTATTTAAAAAAAAGGTTCCAAAATAATACTTACGAAATTTTCTAAAATAATTCTCCAAGTAAAACTTTAGTCAAAAACTACTTTTAAATAAAAGTTATTATGTAAAATATAATTATTTAATAATTATCCTTTTAAAACCATAATACCAACTAAACCTTTAAAAATAATTAACTACGATAACGAATTAAATACATATTTACTTTAACAAATTTAAAAACGATTAAATAATACATTTTTCTAAAACATTCTTTTAAATACCTTTAAATTTTCTAATTAATACTTAAAACATTTCCTTTTTAAAATAACTTAACTTCTCAGAAAAAATACATTTCTAACTTCAATATAGCCAGTCCAATCATTTATAAATCCTTCTCGATTTATCTCAAGCTTAATTTATGTTCGAATCCCGTAAATTTCCTATCCTATATTTCTAAAAATAAAATCAGTATTTATTTTTAAAATGATTTATCCATCTCCTTATAAATTTCTACCGTGAATTTATAATTTCAAATTATCCACCGATAATCACTTCACTTTGTTTATAAACCTCGTTTATAAATCCCATAGTCTCATTTCGTTTTATAACCGTTTAAAATACTTAAGTCGATTTCCAATCAATTTTCTGAGTTAAATTCCATTTGAAAATTTATTTCCACAGTTGTAAAGACCTGGAATTTTAGATATTTGAAATTGGAATATTTAATTGATTTTAAATATTTAAAAGTTAAAATTTTAACTTGAATTTCGTATATAACTATTTATTGGATAATTTAATTATTGAATTAAATAATTGGAAATTGGGTAAAATATTAAATCTGGGGTTTTAAGCTCGTTAAAAATAATTTAAAGGCCTATAAAATTTATTTTGATAATAATGAAGGTAATAAAAGTTTTAAAACCGAATCTAACAGTGATTTGTTTAGTTTTAAAAATATGTCGTTTAAATTGATATTTAAAAATAGCCTTCCGGGGGCACAGCCTCGAAATTGGATGAAACCAGTTCCATTGGATCCATAATAGTGTATTATTATCGGATTTCCAAATCTCATAACGTTTGGAGCTAACATTTGATCGTACGAAAAATAAATGCGCTGGAATGTATATCGAAAATTCAATATAATAATTGGGTCCAAAAAGCTATCTTCTCCATACGATCGAATTAGGACTCGAAACCTTTTCCATTGCATTCGGAATAGGGGTATAACATTGTAAACGCCTAGTGGCACGCCTCGATAGGAGGTCAAGATTTTTAGCTATGAATTTGAGATGATTTTAATTTATATATATATATATGTATATATATATATACATATATATTATAGTGATTAACATATATATTCACATTAGAACTTTATGCATTCTCCTCAATCACTATTCACAACCAAACTCTACATGCAACCCTCCCTTTAATCACGTTCCCTCCTCTTGCTTCGAAATAGTACAGCCGATTCGAATTGTAACGACTCGGTATTTTCAACCATTCGCATCCATTGTAAGTGTATGGGTAGACACTCATGCCGGAATTGAATTGCTCAAAATACTGCGTTGTAAATAAAATTTTGGCAAACCTCGGAATATACAGTAAATAAAAATCACAGATCACAGACAGAGTATATGATAATGCAGCGGAAGTAAAAGAGGAGATAGTAGTTCATGAAGCTACTATATAAAATATAAGATACATCAGAAGAGTAACAGGATACATCAGGTACAAATCAGATACATCACTGAACCACTGGATACTGAAACAAAATAGATGGCTGGATCTTCAAGGAAAGCTCCAACGCCGAAGGTGAATCTTGAATGCTAACTCAATCAATTTGACCCGAGCGTAAAGCACCCTCGAGTCAGGACATAAATACTTATAAGCTGTAAATCAACTCAAGTGAACAGTAACAAAATGCGTCAGTAACTTAAAGGATGCTTGGGACCACCCATCCTCTAAGGATCCGTTAAACTATTTACTATGTAGTAATATCACTATATACGGTAGTGTCTAATCAGTAAAGTATAATCATATAGAAAATAGCGTTAAGGGAATGGTGAACGTTAACGCGGTCGGATCTTTAAAACCAAAATCGTAGTGGGCTCGATATAAGGATATGACACGGCACGCGAGGCAATGCCAAGGTGGATACACCGTTTGCACTCCTGGACCGGTGGTGACGGCAAGCCAGCAGCTTCCGCCCACCTCGAACAATACCCCCGAATCAAAGTGGCGCCACCGAATCGAATCACAACAGTAATAGAATGGTTTCCGATGGAGCATGCTCGATGAAAGGGTGCGACCCTTTGTGTAGCCCGGTATAGCTCTTGTTTTAGTCATATATGCCAACTCACGGGAGTTGGGTCCACGTAATATATACCTCTAGAACGTCGCCACCATCCTACTTCATTCTGGAATCTCCGCCGCGTACACAGTTGTTAAAGTGGTTTTCGGTATTGTCCGGCTATAAGACAATATCCGATCCCGGTCTCTTTAACAACCAATCGTTATTATAACCCATGGATATTTATTTCAAATAATTTATACTTTCAAGACCAAAATATCATACTCATTTCAAAACAATATCACAATTGTATCATCCATTTCAAAAATAATTCAATATTATATCATTCAAATAAAACCCAAATTTTCAAATCATTGAATATTTCTTTAAATTTATTAAACTTGAAATATTCCTTTAAATTATCACAGCATTTTGGAAATGTTACCTTAAGGAATCATAGCATTTTTGGAATGTACTACTTTCCACTTTACATTGTATATAATTCAATGTATTGATACGCTTAAAATTTTAACATGTCAATTTATCATAGCCTTATAGTTAAATAAACTTTCTTACTGTAATATACAATTTAAACCGAAATTCTTATGTTAAGTTAAAAGCACCTTATTAACTTACATTATTATTACAATAAAGAAACTTTATTATTTTAATCATTTAAAGTATGCCATTCACATAAATTAAAACTTGCTTATCAAATGTACGTTATCAACTTACATTTTATTATTACAGTAAGTAACATTTATCATTTTAATCAATTTAAAATACACCATTACATTGATTAAAATCTACGTGTCAAATGTACGTTTTAAATTTTATATTCCTATTACAATAATGAACATTTATTAATTAAATCAATACCACACTACTTAAAACTTTACATGTTTCTTTCTTAATTAAAACTTTACATGTTCTTGCATTAATTAAAACTTTCATGTTCTCTCATTAATTAGGACTTTACACGTTTCTTTCACTAATTAAAAACTTATACGTTTCTTTTATTAATTAAAACTTATACCTTTCTTTCATTAATTAGGAATTTACATGTTCCTATCATTAATTAGAACATCATACGTTCTATCATTAATTAAAACCTATATGTTTCTTTCATAAATTAAAACCTATACGTTTCTTTCATAAATTAAAACCTATACGTTTCTTTCATAAATTTAAACCTATAGTTTCTTTCATTAATTTAAACCTATACGTCTCTTTCATAAATTAAGACCTATACGTTTCTTTCATAAATTAAAACCTATACGTTTCTTTCATAAATTAAAACCATACGTTTCTTTCATAAATTAAAACCTATACGTTTCTTTCATTAATTAAAACCTAACATTTCAGATTTATATTACCATTTCACAAATTTAACTAAACTTCCAGTTTATTTAATTAATTTTAACATCTTTAGTTAAAACTCAAATTTCACATTTTCAAGTCAAGTTATATTCTAAAATTTCATTTTCAACAGTCATTTATTCAACCACTTAAATTTATAGAAAATCAATAATTCTTTAATAAATCACTTAAATTCAAATATAAATCAATTTATCATATTTACCATTTTCAAAATAAAATTAAAGTCCATTTTATTCTTGTAACTTAAATATCATTTTTTGTCAAAATTCCAAATTTCAAACATAAGTTATTTTTCAAAATCCAGTTAATCCATTCATAAATTACATTTTAACACATAGAAAAATCATAATTTATTTATTTTAAAACCTTTCAAAATATATTTAAATCGAATTTCATAATTGTATATTTTTAAAATACTTAAAATATTCAAAGCACTTTATAGAATAACCACGGGTCTGTATATAGTTTTCTAACCTAGGTCAAGTGATACAGATATGTATCATTTCAATCCGCAGTTTAAAAGGTAAAAATCCAGGTTCTATCATTTCAAACCCACAATCCCAAGTTTAAATAAATAAATAAAATAACTCAGGCCTATCATTTCATCCCATAATGATTTTTACCCTAACAGGAAACTTGCAGTGTGATCATATACAGAAATAATATAAACAATGTCAATATCACAATATCCAGTCATGTATCAGATGTCAGGTGAAAATTAACAGTTTTAACATGATAATAACATGGTAATAACACGGCATAGCATATCATATGATCATCATTAACTTGCAGAAACATTTTACATTACTAAACACTTGTCATCAATCCACTTTTCATAAGTATATATGTCAGAGTGAGAAAGACTCACATTTTTCAAAGCTAGAGACCAAAACAACATACAAGCACGACTCCAAAGGCACGACAAGCACAATTTCACGAATTTTGATTTGAGTTGAAAGATAGCCAAGATAAGATTTTGTATCAACAACCCAAAACAAAACAAACCAGACAATATATAAACATTCAACATAAAATAACATTGAAACAATTTTGAAATACAAAGCGAAATGAACAAGATAGATTGTACCTTGCTTCAACCACTTCAATGCTTGGCTATGATGATGCTTTGGCTCAGGTATGACATCATTTAGGTCAGGTTTAACATCATATAGGCAAGGCAACAAGTGGAGATGAAGGGAATGAGGCAACAATGGTCAAAAACATTGTTTTTAGGCATGTAGGTTGCAATTTGAAGGGTTTGGCCACCATAGATGGCTCGGCCATGGTCATGGTTGGTGGTGTAGATGGTGTTGGAGGCATGGAAGAGATGTAGGAGTTTGTGGCTGCGGCTATGGAGAAGAGGCCGATCCAAACTTAGAAGAGAAACAAGGCAAAATTGCATAGAAAAGTAAGAAAAGTAGAAAGAAGAGAGGGATTTACCTAATTTTTTTTCTTCAAGGTGGAGGCAATGGCTAAGATGGATTAATGTATTAATGACAGAAGGAACTGCAAAAGAAACGGATAAAACGTTTTTCCGTTTCTTAGCTCTTAACCCTTTCAAATATCTCATATATATTTATATACATTCAAATAACTGAAAATAATTAAAATCTCAGTTAAAATTCGAAAATATAACAGATAAACAAAATATTAAAAATTAAATATTAATTAGATATGATTAAATAAGAAAAATAACACAGAAAAATGCAAACTAGACTTAAGAATTAGAAATAACTTCAATACACTTTGGAAAAATTTACTTTAATTTAAATACATGTAAAATGAATAAAATAAAGTAAAACACAGCAAATAAAAGTGAGTGCATAAAATAAATAAATAAATTTCAATTATATATAATTAAAATTAGAAAATGACTTAAAATTGTAGACTAGGCTTTAAAATTAGAAATAAATCCAAATGAACTTTAGAAAATCTTCATGGACTTGTAAAATATTTATAACAAATAAAATAAAATAAAAATAAAAGTGCATTCACAAAAAAAAAATTATTAAATATAATTTATATGAAGAAAATGGTAGAAAATTTGAAAACAGCCTTTAAAAATAGGAAATAAATACAGTAAATTTTGGAAAAATTCTATTATCATTTAAAAATATTTAAAAGTCAAAATATACATAGTAAAACATATTATCACATATTAAAATAAAATATAACCAAGAAGAAGTAATTTATACAATTTAAAATAGTCATTGTTAAATAACCCTATATACGCACAATATTGTAAAGAGTATAACTTTCACAATTTACATCCAATTTCAACGAAACGAAAAGTGGTGTTCTTAGAATTTTATGTAGTTTCATAATAAAAGAAAAAAATTAAAATTTTAAACTTTTAAAATTTTAAGTTGAAAGTCACAGTTTGACTAACTTGACCAAAATCAGCATTTCATGCAAATATTCAACTTACACAAGTTTGGAATTATAACTCATATAAAGATCAAGATTATATTTAAATAATAAATTCAATCATTTAAAATAAGTAAAATAAGTTTTTAAATCAAAATCTTACATTAAAAATAATTAAAATATACAATAAAATAATTACAAAATACAGGGTTGTTACACGAATAAAATGATGAAAGCTTAAATTTTGCCCAACTTGAATTACTTGCGAAAGTCATAAAGTTCGTTCTTTCATAAATTGGCCTACGAAAATCATTTTTCATCCTTCTTCGAAAAAGTTCGACTTTCCCTCTCCTTCCTTCTCTGGTGAAAATGAATCCACTTCGTTCGCTAAAAAAAGGATTTTAGGCAAACGGTATCAACTTGGAAGGCGAGTTTCCTCAAGATGTCTTCGATCGATTTAGGGTTGATGAGGAGGCATGAACGAGTTCGCACGTGCAGCATCGTGGTCTCGTGAGGCAGTGGAGTTCGATTTCTATGGCGGGCGATGCGACTTTGGGATGGGGTCGACTTCATAGTCGAGGGTGGTTCGAGGTAAATCGATGGAGGGTCGCGTGTTGACTGGAGGAAGGAAGGGGAAACTCAATGTCCATCTTGGTCAGCAGTTTAGAGGGTTAGGCCGAAGGATCAAATCGATGGTGGTGGTTAAGTTGTGTGGTGTGAGTTTGGGTGGGGCCGAGGTGATTGGGGAAGGTCTCGAAGTAGAATTTCGAAGGTGTGCTTCGTCATGCTCAGGCAGTGTATTAGGGAAGGGAGAGGATGCGAAGTGGCGGTTGGCCGAGCTCTTTTTTTTGTTAAGGATAGTTTAAAACTTAGAGTTATTTAAATAAATATAATGTAACTTTCAGTAATTTGTTCAAACCAGATTTTGATAATATATATATTAATTCGTAAGGGAGTAATTCAGTAATTTGTTAATATAAACATTTAAGTGTAATTAGTTAGTATGAAAATTGATAATATATATTAATTCCTATGGATCATTCATAAGAGGTCCAAATGAACAAAATCAGTCGGGTGTGGATTCGGAGCTGTGAAAGCTGTTTAAAGGGTTTAAGTTTGGAACGATTTGCATTTTAAAAAACCAAAGGTGAGTAAATTTCACTCATTTATGGATTTACCACAATTAATCTTAGTAGTTAAAATTTAATTATTGACTGTTTGATATATTTTTATTAGTTGATATGATATTATACATATAAGTGTGTGTGTGTATTGAGCGATTGATATTCCCGCAAATGTGTGTGTGTGTGTATTGAGCGATTGATATTCCCGCAAATATGTGTGTGTGTGTATAGCGGATGAGACCTTACGCGCCCCTCATAATAGCGGATGACCCTATATACCGCGATATCCCCCTTGAAGTGGGATTGGTATTTTTATATTGTGCTAACATCTATGGATGCAGGAAAACAGGTTGGAGGGATCTAAATGGATTCCTCAAAAATGTTGAAATTTATTTCATATTCAGTGATATGAATTATTTGAATAATCTGTGATAGATTATATGGGAAATTGGATTATTAAGTGACGTGGTATTGTTGGGTACATTTTGGTATTTAAAATATCAAAAATATGGATATGGGATTTTTTTTAAAGGAAAATAAAACGAAGAATTCAAAGTAAAAATAATTGTAATAAAGATGGATAAATTAAAAAGTAATGGAATTGAAAAAAATAGAGAATTTGACTAAATGTGAATTAAAGGATATTTAAGATAGAACTTAAGCCATGTTGTTTTAAGTAAAAAGGGGTGTGTTTTTAAGTTTTAGATTTAAATAGTTGGGAAGAATAAAAGGGGAACTTTGAGTAAAATATGAAATAGATATTCCAGATTTAAATAATATTTTGAAATCATAAAAAGGAAGTGAATTTGAAATTAGTGGGCTTGAAATAAGTTTGGGTTAACTAAGAAATTAATTTAAAATGGAATTTAATTTGGAAATCGATGAAGAATCGATTAAGTGTGGTGGAACAGAGAAAAATGGGAAATGAAATTTATGGAAATTTGGAATGAAGTTGTGATATAAAGTGTAGTATAATTGTCAGTGGATAATTTGAATTTATAAATTCACAGTGGGAATTGATAAGGAGATGGTAATTCGTTTTAAAAATAAATAGTAGCTTTATTTTAAAATGTGAGAATGGAAATTTATGGGGTTGGAACGTAAAATTAAACTGGAAATAAATCCAGAAGGATTTATAAATGATTAGACTGGCTTCTTTGAAGTGAAAAAATGTACTCTTTAGAAAAGTTAAGTATATTTTAATGAAACATTTTTAGGTATTGATTAGAAAATTTAAAAGTGTTTAAAAGAATGTTTTAGGAAAAATTTATCATTTAATTGTTTTAAATTGTTAAAATAAATATTAATTAAGTTAGTTATAGTAGTTAATTATTTTTAAAGGTTAAATTAGTATTATGATTTTAAAAGGAAATTATTAAATACTTATATCTTATATAATAGCTTTTATTTAAAAGTAGTTTTGTCTAAAGTTTTACTTGGAAAATTATTATAGAAATTTCATAAGTACTATTTTGATTTTTTTAAAATAGAGTTTTCGGGGAGTATTTGTATACTCGCATGGTGAAATCGAAGGCAGAGAGTGCCTGCAGCTAAGACTTGGATTTCTCTGGGATAGAGACGTAACTATTGAACTGCGATCCATGGTATGATACTGTTGAGGTACTTTCCATACCTTTTAAAAGGTTGTTTTTAAAATATTTTGAAAGAAAAGGATAATTCGTCAATATGCTGAATTCGGTAAGATAAGTATACATTTAGGATAAAGAGATTTAAGTTATGTAAAATCTAAATTAAATAAGACTTGATGTTTTCGGTGAAAAAGAACGGTTTGGTTGAATTGATTGTTTTATTTGATAGTTAAATAACAAACTATTAAATCTGGACCTAAATATAACTTTGGTACGGAGTTTCTAAACTCGTACTATGACAAGTGTTACCCCAGTGCCTAGTCATTCAGTTGGAATCCATCCTCCAATGCACGCCCTTACGATTTTGATTGTAGAGCCTAGTATTGTTGGAATTTTATTAATGTAACAATTTTGGCTATTTGAATAAGTATTTTACTTAGACACTATTATAATATCAGAGGACTTTGATATGAATTGTTTTGGTTATGTAAGGTAAAAACCCGTCTTTTTTATTTGTGGCGTGGTCTTCAGAGATACCTTTGATTTTCAAAGGATTTTGAACTTTAATAATTCAAATTGAGTGTGTTTTCTCACGCTGGTATTCCAGGCCGACTCGGGTGTTATTTTATTACAATGCTCGGGTCAGACCGAGTATTATAGATCCACTATAGGATGCTATGGAGCTCTGGAGGCAAGCTGGATGACGAGATGCATCACGCGTACTTGATGTATATTCCACTATGCATTGTAAGCTGTATAGTCAGATTTTATGAGGACAAGTTATCATAACTGTCGAGTATTGTGCTGTTGATTTGTGCTGTACTCTGATGATGTAACGTATAATAATAGTTATAGTTCCTTTTGTACAAAGACCAGTTGTTATCTATTATATATTGTTCCGCTGCGACTGTGAGATTCTGTGTTGTTATTTCTATTTTCTTCTTCTACCTCTTCCTTCTTTTGCTAACGATCAAGCATTTCTGTCATTCGATTGTTCAGCGTATAATGCAGTGGACGTATTAATGTCGATTTTCGAAAGTTGAAAAGCCTGGTCCATGACACTTGGTATCATAGCTGAAGGTTAAGCGAGAACCTTGGCTCTGGTGGGGACTACTCATTAGAGATAGGGTCAGTAGCGCCGTAGAATGAGTTTGAGTGTATTAATAGATTTGAGTGCGTATTTGTTGGTGAATATAAATCATTTTATATTGTGTTTATTGGTATGTTGACTAGCTTATGGATTCTGGTCAATACGGGTAATTAACGTTATTGATAGGGATCTCTAAACACTTGAACAGAACAATTCAACGCGGTATTGTTTTAAATGAGGTAAATGAAATAATTTTACCCAAATTATTTTTATATATAAAAGGAATCATTTTTGTAAATTATTATAATTAGATATGGTTTATTTGGTTGTTAGGATATGATAATATTAAACTATTATCGTTGGCGTGTTGTGGTAATTGAAAAAAGTTGACATTATAACCAAAAATTAAGAGAAATAATTTGGAATTTGTAAACATGAGTCTATGAATATGATATATATTTTGAAATGAAATTCCATAGGAATATTCAGAATATGTGTATAAAAGGATTTAAAACTGGAAAAGAATAGAAATTTAATTCCCATGGGTTTCGAAAAGTTTTTCAAGTCTTGGGAAACAATAGCAATATTATTGAAAATATTCTTGAATTGGATATGAAATCTGGTGAAATCTGGAATTAAAAATATTTTAAATGTTTTTAAAAGAAGTAAAAGCATTGAATTCACTTCGGTCATTGGAAAATAATTCTGATGATGATCGCGACATCATCGGTGTTCATTTTCGAGTTTCCAAGAGAGGAATCGCTACTTGAATGTTGTGAATTGGAATTTGTTGCAAAAGTAGGGTTTGGTTTTGAAATTCAAGGGATAATTTGATATACCAAGGGATTTTGGATATAGCTGATTTCAAAGGTGAAATGTTGAGTAACTGTTAAAAACTCTAGAGCCTTATTTAAAATGTTTATTGGATATAAATAAGTTGAAACTTATAAAATTTTGAAATGTGATTATTGGAATGAAATTAAAACTTAACTTAAGGTTTAAAAATAAAGTGAATTTTAAGAATTTGCCATAAGTAGGCTAAATGGAATAAGTTTTTGAAAAAGAATTTATTAAGTTGAAATAAATGTGTGAATGAAAAAATTAAATTAACTTTGCAAGTAAATGGAATTGAAACCGAATATTGGAATTTAATTTTAATTGTGTTAAATAATGTTAAATTGAGAAATCAGTTCGAGTGGGGCTAAATAAAATAAAAGTTGGAAAATAAATTAGTAAATGGAAGGTAAATTGAATTCAGATGAAATTGAAAATTTAATTTTGAGTAAAAATGGATATAAACCAAGTGATGAAGTGAAAATAAATATAAGGAGCTGAATAAAATATTTATATTGAACTTAAGAAGTTGAAGGTAAAATTCTTAAGTAAATTTGGTATTAGAAATATACTAGGTTAATATCTGAGCGAAAATTTAATAAAAGTTGAGCGTAAGGATAGTTGAGAATAATTGGATGGAAATGAAAGTAAATGTTAATAGAAAGAATTTGATAAATAATAATCAACTGGGAATTTATACGTAAGTTGTACGTATATTTTCTTAGTCGCATAACAATTTGATCCAGATTCGAGCATAGAGTTTTGAGATAGTTATATCAATCCGAGTCTGGATTTTTCACTCGATTTTCGACGGCGAACCCTGGATATGTATTTTTGATTGATTCTAGAGTTCTTTATCATAGTATACGGCTATGCAAGGAGAATGATGGTTTTTGATCAAGGAACTAGATCTAAGTCCATAGTAGAGAGTTGTGTGGACGATACTAGTTCAGAAGTGAAATTGTATGATCGAATGAGCGATCTGATTGATATTACGTATGGATGGTATATGTACATTATACGGCATAAGTAAAGAAAATTTTGAAAACTTTGAAAAGAAATAAATAGAATGATTTTGAATTATATGATTAGATACTATTGGTAAGTAAGATGCCGGTAATTAAAAAGTAAGAGATAAATTGATATCTTCGATTTCGGAGGTAAAATTTGATTGCCCTACAAAAGGTATGTGTTTAAATTACCGTGTGAAATTTGATGATTTTCTGACCTAGCCACTTGTCTTTTGTTTTCTTTTGAAATTTAGGGACGTAGAGGCAGTTTTATTGTTGTTCTGATCTAGCCGCACAAAGGAGACATTGGCGGAATTTTTCAAAAATTTGAGTAGTTAGAATTTTTTTGAAGAATATTTGGTAATTCAAAATTTGGTTTTAAATCATAATTTGAATGATTAAGGGAATAGTGTTAGTGTAATTTATGGATGAAGTTGGAAATTAGTAAGAGTGATAATGTGGTTCCAATAAAAATTATTTTCGTAAAGTTGTTTAAATTGTTTGGTATTTGAAATAGTTAACGGGTGTTGACTATTCTTCTTACCTAGCAATTCGAGAACGAAATTCTTATAAGGGGGAGAAATGTAACGACCTGGAATTTTGAAAATTTGGAATGGAATATTTAATTGATTTAAATATTTAAAAGTTCAATTTTTAACTTGAATTTCGAATATAACTATTTATTGGATAATTTAATTATTGAATTAAATAATTGGAAATTAGGTAAAATATTAATTCTAGGATTTTAAGCTTATTAAAAATAATTTAAAGGCCTGTAAAATTTATATTCATAATAATGAACATAATAAAAGTTTTAAAATTGAATTTAAAAGTGATTTGTTCAGTTTTAAAAATATATCATTTAAATTGATATTTAAAAAAAAGCCTTCTAGGGGAACAGTCTCGGAATTCGACAAAACTAGTTCCATTAGATCCATAATAGGGTATTATTATCGGATTTCAAATCTCATAACGTTTGGAGTTAACACTTGATCGTACGAAAGATAAACGCACTGGAATGTACATAGAAAACTCAATATAATAATTTGGTCCAAAAAGCTATTTTATTCGTACGATCGAACTAGGACTCAAAACCTTTTCCATTGCATTCGGAATAGGGGTATGACATTATATATGCCTAGCGGCACACCTCGATGGAGATCAAGATTTTTTCCTATGAATTTGAGATGATTTTAATTAATATATATATATATATATATATATATATATATATATTATACTAATTGCCATATATATTCACATTAGAACTTTATGCTTTCTCCTCAATCACTGTTCACAACCAAACTCTACACACAACCCTACCTTCAAAATCACGTTCCCCCTCTTGCTTTCAAACAGTATAGCCGATTGGAATAAAATAATGAAAGTTTAAATTTTACCCAATTTGAATTGCCTACGAAAGTCATAAAGTTCGTTCTTTCATAAATTGGCCTGCGAAAATCATTTTCATCCTTCATCAAAAAAAATCGACATTCCCTCTCTTCCCTTCTCTGGCAAAAATGAATCCACTTCATTCACTAAAAAGGATTTTAGGCAAACGATATCAATTTGGAACGCGAGTTTCCTCGAGATGTCTTAGATCGATTTAGGGTTGATGAGGAGGGTTGAACGAGCTCGCACGTGCAACACCGTGGTCTCGCAAGGCAGTGGAGTTTGATTTCTCAAGTGACCGGTGCGACTTTGGGATGGGGTCGACTTCATAGACAAGGGTGGTTCTAGGTAAATCGATGGAGGGTCGCGTGTTGACTGGAGGAAGGAAGGGAAACTCAACGTTCATTGGTCAGGCAGTTCAAGGGGTTAGGCCGAAGGTTCAAATCGATGATGGTGGTTAAGCTGTGTGGTGCGAGTTTGGGAGGGGCCGAGGTGATTGGGGAAGGTCTGGAAGTAGGATTTCAACGGTGTGCTTCCTCGTGCTCAAGGAGTGTACTAGGGAAGGGAGAGGATGGGAAGTGGCTATGGGTGCGACTTTGGGATGGAGTCGACTTCATAGTCGAGGGTGGTTCTGGGTAAATCGATGGAGGGTCGCGTGTTGACTGAAGGAAGGGAGGGGAAACTCAAGGTTCATCTTGGTCAGGCACTTCAAGGGGTTAGGCCGTAGGTTCAAACCGATGGTGGTGGTTAAGTTGTGTGTGCGAGTTTGGGTGGTGTCGAGGTGATTGGGGAAGGTCTGGAAGTAGGATTTCCGGTGTGCTTCCTCGTGCTCAGGCAATGTATTGGGGATGAAAAGTGGCTGTGGGTCAAGCCCTTTTTTGGTAAGGATATTTAAAAATTTAGAGTTGTTTAAATAAATATAATGTTACTTTAAATAATTTGTTTAAACCAAATTGTGATAATATATTAATTCGTAAGGGAGTAATTCAGTAATTTGTTAGTATAAAAATTTAAGTGTAATTAGTTAGTATGAAAATCATAATATATATTAATTCATAAGAATTATTCGTACGAGGTCCAAATGAACGGAATCAGTCGAGTGTGGATTTGAAGCTATGAAAGTAGTGCAAAGGGTGTAAATTTGGAACGATATACATTTTAAAAAACCAAAGGTGAGTAAATCTAACTCAATTATGGATTTATTGTAATTAACCTTAGAAGTTAAAATTTAATTATTGACAGTTTTGTTGGATTAATATATTTTTATCAGCTGATGTTATATTATATATATAAGAGTGTGTATATATATTGGAGTGATTGATCTTCCCGCAAATGTATATATATAGCGGATGAGACCTTTTGCGCCCCGCATAATAGCGGATGACCTGTAATACCGCGATATCCCCCTCGAAGTGGGATTGGTATTTTTTATATTGTGCTAATATCTATAGATGCAGGGAAACAGGTTGGAGGGACCCAACTGGATTCCTCAAAAACGTTGAAATTTATTTCATATTCAGTGATATGAATTATTTGAATAATCTATGACAGCGTATATGGGAAATTGGATTTATTGGGTGCTCTTGTAATGCCGGGTATATTTTGGTATTTAAAATATCAAAAATATAAATATGGGATTTTTTAAAGGAAAATTAAAAGAAGAATTCAAATTAAAAATATTTATAGTAAAGATGGATAAATTAAAAAGCAATGGAATTGAAAAAATAGGGATATTGAATAAATGTGAATTGAAGGGTTTTAAGAATAGAACTTAAGCAATGTTGTTTTAAGTAATAAGGGGGGTGTGTTTTTAAGTTTTAGATTTAAATATTTGGGAAGAATAAAAAGGGAATTTTGAGTAAAATATGAAATTGATATTCCTGATTTAAATAAGATTTTAAAATCATAAAAAGGAAGTCAATCCGAAATCAGTGGGTTTGAAATAAGTTTGGGTTAGCTAAGAAATTGATTTAAAATGGAATTTAATTTGGAAATCGATTAAGAATCGATTAAGTGTGGTGAAACAGGGAATAACGGGAAATGAGATTATGGAAATTTGGAACGAAGTTATGATATAAGTGTAGTAAAATTGTTAGTGGATAATTTGAATTTATAAATTCATGATGGGAATCGATAAGGAGATGGTAATTCATTTTAAAAATAAATAGTAGCATTATTTTTGAAATGTGTGAAAGGAAATTTACGTGGTTGGAACGTAAAATTAAACTGGAAATAAATCGAGGAGGATTTATAAATGATTCGACTGGCTTATTTGAAGTGGAAAAATGTATTTTTCTGAAAAGTTAAGTATATTTTTAAAAAAAAAATTAAGTATTAATTAGAAAAATTAAAAGTGTGTAAAAGAATGTTCTAGGAAAAAATTATCATATAATTGTTTAAAATTTTTAAAGTAAATATTAATTACATTAGTTGAATTATTTAATTATTTCCAAAGATTAAATTAGTAATTCGGTTTTAAAAGGAAAACTATTAAATACTTATATCTTATATAATAGCCTTTATTTAAAAGTAGTTTTGTCTAAAGTTTTACTTGAAAAATTATTATAGAAATTTAGTAAGTACTATTTTGAATTTTTTTTAAAATAGAGTTTTCAAGGAGTATTGGTATCGCGTGGCAAAATCGGAGGCAATGAGTGCCTGCAGTTAAGACTTGGATTTCTCTGGGATAGAGATGTAACCATTAAACTGTGATCCATGGTTGATATTGTTGTGGTACTTTCCATTCTATTAAAAAGTTTTTTTAAATATTTTGAAAGAAAAAAATAATTCATTAATATGCCGAATTCGATAAGATAAGTGTACATTTTGGATAAAGAGATTTAATTTATGTAAAATCGAAATTAAATAAGACTTGATGTTTTCAGTGAAAAAGAAGTGCTTGGTTGAATTGATTGTTTTATTTGATAGCTAAATAACCGACTATCAAATCTGGACCTAAATATAACTTTGGAAAATATCTAGGAGAAATATGGGATTTATATGGTACAGTTACCGTTCGAGATGCTATACTGTGTTGTACGTATAAACTTGTTTCGTTGTTCTAGGACATTGATAAGGAAATCCGTCCACTAACGGTTAGGGTTTGATCTCCAATCTTATTTTCGTCTGTTTAATTCAAAAGAACCCGGGTTGAGTTTACCAGGAAATGACGAACGCAGGTTCGAAGAGACCGGGATTGGATTTGTGATCCGAAAACCACTTCGATCCAACGACTACGTTTTCGAAAGGAAGACAAGAGCTTGGAGTCGAAGATGGAGCAATGAAGTGCAAAGGCTAATCGCTACTAATCCTAAGGGTGATTCCAAAATGGATGTAGTAGGAATAGTGTCTTCGGTTCCATTCAGATCGAGAACGGACTTGTATGGATGAATGCTATCAATACATTGCCATTGGAAGACAATGAACATTCTAAGTGAGTATTTCTAAAAAGGTAACGCTTTTCCTCGAGCCTCATCAACCGGGAATGACTGAAAATCAGGGGAGATGCAGCAAGACTAAGTGGGTCGCACCTAAGTAGGGTAAGGTTACCCCTATCTAGAGTCACTTTTATTTGGTTGTGTGGCGGTTGCTGATCCCAACCGTAGGGTAATCTTATTCGGGCTATCTAGTTAAAGGGGTAGTCCAGTCTAGTGTAGAAAGGGATCCCGAAGTGTTCCTCGGTATGGTGTTTCAAGACTCATACTATGATAGGTGGTACCACAGTGCCAGTCATTCGGTTGGAATCCATCCTCCAATACGTGCCCTTACAGTTTTGATTGTAGAGCCTAATATTGCTGGAATTTAATTAATGTAACAATTTTGGCTATTTGAATAAGTATTTGTACTTGGACACTATTATAATATCGGAGGATTTTGATATTGAATGTTTTGGTTATCGTAAGGTAAAAACCTGTTGTGTTTATTTGTGGCGTGGTCTTATGAGAAACCTTTGATTTTCAAAGGATTTTGAACTTTAATAATTCAAATTGAGTGTGTTTCTCACGCTGGTATTCCAGACTGACTTGGGTGTTATTCTATTATAATGCTCAGGTCAGACCGAGTATTGCAGATCCAGGATAGGATGCTATGGAGCTCAGGAAGCAAGTTGGATAACGAGCGGTATCACGTGTACTTGATGTATATTCCGCTGTGCATTGCAAGCTGTATAGTCAACTTTTGTGAGGACATGTTATTATAATTGTCCAGTATTGTGCTATTGATTTGTGCTGTACTCTGATGATGTAACTATTACCTAGATGTTTGACCATGTAACAAGAGGCTCGGCATAAACATCGTTCGGCATAGGTGTGCCGTTCGGCACAAAGCCTCGTTTGGCATTCATGCCTAGTTTGGCATTCCAGCTTCGTTCGGTGTTCCAGCCTTGTTCAGTATTCCAGCCTCGTTCGGAGTTCCGACCTCGTTCGGAGTTCTGACCTCGTTAGGCATTCATACCTCGTTCGGCATTCATGCCTCGTTCGGCGTAAATGTAACGTTTGGCTTGAATATGTGGCTAGGCATTTGCCATTCGACATTTGCGGCTCGGCACACAGAAGTCACTCACCACGGGCCGAGGCATCTTGCTCCTAAGCCCACTGGGGAAGTCCAACCCATCTTCGTCTATAAATAGAAGGGCAAGGGCACAGTGAAAGGGATCTTTTTGAGAACACCGGGGAGACTCTACCGCTTTCAAGACTCAATCTATTTTACTTCACATTTGTATTCAAGTCTTTATAGTATGGATTATATCTGTATTCAATCAGTTGGGAAATCAATAAAGATCAAGACTTAAAGTGGATGTAGGCAATTACGCTGAACCACTATAAATCCGGTGTTCTTGTTTTTGCATCTAATTTAGCATACAATTCTCTGTTTTAATTTACTATCTTCCTTCCTAAGGGTGTTGGTGACCATTCTAGTGCTAACATTTTGGCGCTTTCACTGAGAATCGAATTTTCAAGCCGCTAGGATCTGCTTTGTAGCTACTGGATTGAATAAATCCCCCGAAGGAAATCCAACTCATTCACAGGACGTCCGTTGATTCTACTCAGAGTTCCTATCAATAACTCTACTATGAGAAGACCATGTACCTGATTAGCCTCTCATAATGTGGACGTCAACGAGACTACTAGCGTACAATAGATAGGACCTAGTAATCAGCAAGAAAATCTAGGTGCAGGGACTAAGAGCTCATAGCCAGACGGAAGTTGTTACTAGGATAGAGTTCAACGACTTGATGAGAGAACTCATGGAAAGTAGAAGAGAACTCGCTAAGCAAATTCAAGATAACGCTAACCTTATGACTCAGCTTACTCAGCAATAACATCAGAATGCTGGAGGTAGCCCTGCTTCTTATTCTTCATCCGATAGCTTGACTTCATTCGATGAACCTCCAAGGTGTAGACGCCGTAAAACTAAAACTGCACAAGCAGGTGCTACAGTTTGATCAACTAGGGATCACTCACATCTTGGAGACCACACCCAAACCAGAACAGGAAAATTAGGAGCTGAAGCGCGTGTAGAGACCGGACGCCCGGCTCACCAAGACCCTAATGAAGCTGGTCTTCAAGATACACATTTGGCAGATCGCCAACAGAGGGGACATCAACCCGAGCGGTCCCGTAGAACAAGGCCCAACCTTCCATCCTTCATACAAACTCTGGACTTATCAGCCATGGTCAGGCAGTTAATGAGAGAAAATCAAGGCTTAACCAACGAAGATTGGGGGATATCTAGGAGTCATACTCCATTCACCGATACCATCCTACAGGTCGAGTAACCCAGGAAGTTTAGCATGCCAACTATCCCGACCTACGAAGGAAAGACCGATTCCAGGAAGCATGTGATGAGGTACGAATGGATGATGGATTTGGCTAGAGAAAATGAAGCGACCAAGTGTAGATGCTTTCTAATTACTTTATTCGGAATCGCCATCATGTGGTTCACTCGACTTCCCCCACGGTCTATATCCAGCTTCGACGAATTGGCGATGAAATTTGTAGAATAGTTCGAGATACAAGCCACTCATCCTAAGGATGTGATATCCCTATCTTGTGTAATCCAGGCTTCGGGGGAGTCATTGAAAGAGTAATTGCGGAGATTTCATGTTGCAGCTACTGAAGTTAGCAACCCTAACGACCATGCAATTCTGATGGCAGTAATGCGAGGAGTAGATCCGGATTCAGAGTTTGGATATTGGTTGGCAAGAAAGCCTCCAACAATGCCGGAGCGTTTCTATTCAACGGCTCATCAATTCATAAGAAGAGAAGAAGCCAGATGGACGAGGCGAGATAAGGCACCATTGCCTGTTCAGGAGAATGTGAAAAGCAACGTCGCCGTAAAATAATACGGCGATAACTCGGGAAAGGTTCAAGTCAACGTCCAGAACAAGCCTGGGAAATCTAAAGGGTCTGAAGGAGGAAATCCCGAAAAGAAAAGAGAAGTAGGGAAATGGAAGCCAAGGATTCCAATCTACAACGAATACACCCCACTGAATGCATCTCCTGAGAATATTTACCTATCAACTTGTATAGAAAGCCACGCCCAAAGGAGTCCATAGAGGAACATAAGCGGACGGGGAAGTACTGTCGCTTCCATGAGACTTACGGGCATAATAGAGAGGAGTGTAGACACCTCCATGACGCCATAGAAAAGTTGATCGGACAGAAAAAGCTGCAGGAATTTGTCAAGCACCCACAAGAGGGTAGGAAAGGAACATCAGAGCCTGGACGCGGGCCGGCTCCTCGCCAATTAGAGGAACCTTCCCGAACCGTGGGTAGATTGGTCATAAACACGATAGTCGGCGGACCTCACCCTACAGACAAGAATTTGCAGGAGATGGAGCGATTTGCTAACTCCTTAAGGCATCCGGATAATGAGTGTTGTTCGAATTTGGAGGATTGAACCCCCGCAAAGCAGCAACGCACGATGACAGACGGTATAGTGTTTAGGAGCCGAGATGCGAACAAGGTGGAGGCTCCTACCATCGACCCGATGGTCATATCTGCGACGATCGGGCTAGCATATGTCAAAAGATTTTTAATTGATTGTGGAAGTTCCGTTAACATCATCTTCAAAAAGGCATACGACCAAATAAAGATGGAGATAAAAGATTTAAAGCCACTTAAAGACCGTATCCATGGCTTTAATAGTGCAACGCCTGATGCGGTGGGGTATGTTGAGTTGCCAGTTGAACTAGGAGAAGGTGAGCGTAGGAGGGTGTGAATCCTACCATTTATAGTGTCGGATGTTGATTCTCCATATAATGTGTTTTTGGGTCGGCCGGCCCTGGCGGAGTTTAGGGCAGCTTTGGCCATATGGTGTTTGACGTTAAAATTTCCGAGAGACAAAAGAGTCGGTGTGTGCATGGCGATCAGGTGATCGGTCGCGCATGTTATGTGGCTGAGCTGAGAGAGGGTCAGCGGCGAGAGAAAGAAAAGGTTGCGGATAGCTTCGTCCGCATCCGGAATACTAGCGATTGATAAGTAGTGCGTGAGCCCTGGCTCGGGCGACACTCTCGGATCTATTGAGACATAGATCCAAGTGATGATGATGGGGAACCCAGGGAAGCAAAAGCAGCATCGGCTGAACTAACGATTGACATTCTAGTTAGCCGGGATGACCCGTCACGAGTTCTTAAGATTGGATCATAACTCAACCCGTCAATGGCAGAGGATCTCACTGATTTCCTCCAAGCGAATCTAGACGTTTTCATTTTGACACATTCTGATATGTGCATGATTTCTCCCTCTATTGTGAGTCATATGTTGAACATAGACCCGAAGTACGTTCCTGTAAAATAGAAAAGGAGAGGCATGGACCCGGAGAGGTCCGCTGCTTTCATAGAGGAGGCGGACAAACTCAAAGCCACCAGGTTCATCCACGACGCCCTCTACCATGAATGGGTGTCCAACCCTGTGCTAATAAGGAAAGCGAATGGGAAGTGGAGAACTTGCGTTGATTACTCCGATTTGAGCAAAGCATGCCCGAAGGATAGTTTCCCTTTACCCAAAATCGACCAGCTCGTCGACTCAACGGCTGGACACGAGTTACTATCATTTATGGATGCGTACTCGGGATATAATCAGAACCCGATGCATATTACAGACCAAGAACACATCAGCTTTGTCACAGATGTTGGTTTATATTGTAATCTAGTGATGCCCTTCGGATTAAAAAACACGAGAGCGACTTATCAACGTCTGGTGAATCGAATATTTAAAGAATAGATTGGTAGGACGATGGAAGTCTATGTGGATGACATGCTCGTGAAGTCACAACAGTCATACGACCACATTCGGGACTTAGCAGAGATGTTTGATATGCTCTGACATTATGGGATGAAGATCAATCCTTTGAAGTCTTCCTTTGGCGTTACGTCAGGGAAGTTTTTGGGTTTCATTGTGATGCATGGGGAATCGAAGCAAACCCAAAGAAGATTCAAGCTATTCGAGACATACAAGTGCCTAAAACTATAAAAACAAGTACAAAGCTTGAATGGGAAGGTGGCCGCGCTGAGTCGATTCATATCCAGAGCCACAGACAAGTGTATTCCTTTCTTCGATGTAATAAAGAAAGGAAAGAGAAATTTCGAGTGGACATCCGACTGTGAAGAAGCATTCCGAGCTTTGGTAAGGCATTTAGAAAGTCCCCCGGTACTATCGAAACCGATAGACCATGAGATCTTGTACGTGTACTTGGCTGTATCCTAGCATGCTATCAGTACGGCTCTGGTCGTGAGGAGGACCGAGTTTAGAAGCCGTGTACTATGTCAGTAAACGTTTTGACGGGGGCAGAAAGAAATTATCCTAAGATTGAGAAACTAGCCTATTGCTTGGTGATTGCATCATGCAAGCTCCGGCCATACTTTCAGGCACACTCAATCAGTGTTTATGCCGATCAACCCTTGCGGGAGGTACTCCAACGACCAGAGACCTCTGGAAGGATGTTAAAATGGAATATCAAGTTGAGTTAATTCGATATTACCTACCTGCCATGAAGGGCCATACAAGGGCAAGCGCTAGCAGACTTCATTGCTGAATTCACCATGTCAGATGAATCAGATGGCAACAATGTCATACCTCCCGTTCGATGGAAGATGTACACCGATGGGGCATTTAAGACCATTTCTCGGGGGCTGGCATAGTTCTTATGACTCCTCAAAACCGTTTAGTTTGTTATGCTTTAAAGCTCGAATTCCCAGCGACAAATAACGAAGCCGAGTATGAAGCATTGATTGCTGGCTTGAGACTTATCAGAGAACTGGGGGTAAAATCGGTTGAAATCTTTTATGACTCACAACTGGTGGTGTACTAGGTGTGGGGGGGCTATCAAGCGAAGGGAAAGAGGCTTGCCCCATACCTTGCATGGGTTCAAGAGCTGCTAGCAAATCTAGAATATTATGATATTCTGCATGTCCCGCGTGAACAAAATAGAGAAGCTGATTCATTGGCAAAATTTGCGAGCACTGGCTATGCACAACAAATGGGATTGGTTCCCGTTGAAACCCTTATGCTCCGAGTATAAATATGATGGAGGTAGATTTCGTGTTAGAAACAGAAATCGAGAAGGAATCATGAATGACCCCATTCAAGCAATACTTGCTAAATGGAGTCTTGCTCGAAAGAAGGAGCGAAAGAAGACAAGTGATTCGTAAGGCTCCGCGATATGTAATATAGGATGGAATAATGTATTGGAGGGGATTCTCGACCCGTTTACTCTGGTGCATTGCCCACGATGAGATAAAACGAGTCCTGAAGGAAGTCCATGAAGGAGAATGCGGTGACCATACTGGGGGGCAGACATTAGCAAAGAAAATCCTCCGCTATGGATACTATTGGCCAACTGTAAATCGGGACGCTGCAGACTACGTAAGGAGATGCTAAAAATGCTAGAAGTATGCAAAAATCCCGAGAGCTCCGCCAACGGAACTCACGCAAATGGTTAGTCCCTGGCCGTTTGCAATTTGGGAAATCTACATAATCGGTTCTTTATCCATATCCAAAGGTGGTGCGAAATATGCAATTGTTGCAGTCGATTACTTTATACAGTAGGCAGAAGCAGAGCCTTTGGCCACGATCACCACCAAAAAGATCATTAATTTCGTTGTACGAAACATTATATGCCGCTTTGGCCTTCCACGGACTGTCATTACAGACAACAGAACTCAATTCGAAAGCAAAGAGTTCAAAGAATTTTGTCAAAAGTATGGCATTGAAAAATGGTTTGCAGCAGTTGCTCAACCAAAAGCCAATGGACAAGTGGAAGCCATGAATAAGATAATCAAGTCCATATTGAAAAAGCGTTTGGAAAAGGCTAGAGGCAAGTGGGAGCATGAACTTGCAATAGCGCTTTGGTCTTATAGAACCACCCACAAGTCCGCGACTGGCCACACACTCCCTTCGCATTGGCATATGGCATAGAAGCTGTTATACCCGTAGAACTTGAAGTTCCATCACATCGGGTAACTTATTACGACTCTGAGTCGAATCCGGATCTTTTACTGGAATCATTGGACTTCATTGACAAAAAGTAAGAAGAAGCTGATTTAAGAGCGGTTGCATACAGAAACCGAGTCACTCGATATTATAATGAAAAGGTCCGATCAAGAATCTTTGATGTAGGTGACCTCATTTTGAAACGAGTTTTCCCAGTCCTATCGCATATGAATCCCGTATGGGAAGGTCCATATGTCATTGAACGGAAGCTTGGAGAGGGAACTTTCAAGCTAGCGACCGTCGATGGTGCGACACTCCCCCGAGCACGGAATAGCAAGCATTTGTGACATTATTATACTTAGTCTGTTTCTTTCATATTTTAGTTGTATTTATTTCCAGCATATTTTTATTCCTAGTTTTCGGCATGAATAAGACAATTTAGCTTGTTTTCATTAACAAAGGCTTAAAGCCATCTTTTCCATGATTATTGATGTTTCTGTGTATGTTAATTCTAAGGCAAACCACTAGAGTTACATTATTCCGTGTGACGTACGAACGCGCACAAAAACCCCAAAATCTTCAAGTCCCCTGACTGAGTACTCTGAGTCCCCTGAGTGCGGACCAGAGTACAAAAGACTCAAAATCTCCGAGTCCCCTGAGTGCAGACTAGAGTACTCTGAGTCCTCTGAGTGCGGACCAGAGTATAAACGACTCAAAATCTCCAACTCCTCTAAGTGTGGACTGGAGTACTCTGAGTCCCCTGAGTGCTGACTAGAGTATAAACGACTCAAAACATCCGAGTCCCCTAAGTGCGGACTGGAACATTCTTGAGTCCCATGAGTGTGGACTAGAGTATAAATGACTCAAAATCTCCAAGTCCACTGAGTGTGGACTGCAGTACTCTGAGTCCCCCGAGTGCCGACCAAAATATAAACGACTCAAAATCTCTGGGTCCCCTGAGTACGGACTGGAGCACTCTGAGTCCCCTGAGTGGGGACCAGAGTATAAACGACTCAAAATCTCCAAGTCCCTTGAGTGCGGAATGGAGTACTCTGAGTCCCCTGAGTGCGGACCATAATATAAAAGACTCAAAATCTCCAAGTCCCCTGAGTGCAGACTAGAGTATAAACGACTCAAAATCTTCAAGTCCCCTGAGTGTAGACTGGAGTACTATGAGTCTCCTGAGTGCGGACCAGAGTATAAACGACTCGAAATCTCCAAGTCCCTTGAGTGCGGATCTGAGTCCCCTAAGTCTGGACTAGAATATGAACGGCTTAAAAATCTCCAAGTTCCCAAAGTGCAGACTAGAGCACAACTGAGTGGAAAGTCCCCGGCATACGGACTGAGAAATATTCTAAGTACCCAAGCATGGAATAAAGGATTTACAATTTCAAAGAATTCTCAAGTTATACGAAGATGAATCAGGGGTTTATGTAACTATCGATGGCTCGGATTTCGACCGCAATAATACAGAAAGATGAACAACAAAAGTCATGTGAAAGACAAAGAAACTAAACTTTATTTATTAATCCAAAATGGGGTCCTACTAAAACTCCTCCAAAATTTGAGGTCAAAAGTAGATCAACCTTGACTTAGAAAATAAATAAAGATAATTACATAATCTAAGCTGACTCTCGTTGAACGAGTGTAACAGCTACTTTTTTAATTTCTTCGATTTCTTTCCCTCCTTCGTCTTCTCTGACGACTCCTCCCACATGAGTTTTCCCTTGGATGTTTTCCTTGATAGGGAGGTAATTACCGAGGAAGTACGAGGGACCTCAAGTGGCCTGGACCCACCAGGGAGGATGACTTCAAAGGCTTGTTCAAAGAATCATTTAGGTCCACGACTCGAGGCTTGACTTTGATTTCAGCTGTCGTTTTCTTTTCCTCCACTAGCTGCTCCTTTATGCTCATTTTAGAAGTGTGCTCAGAGGCGCTTGTGATTTCAATTTCATAACTACCTTCGACAGGAGACGAAGTCTCAGACTTATCCTCATCGGGTGCCTCGATCACTTGAGCATCTGGACTGGGAGTCTCCCCCGCATGAGTAGCCTCGCTTGTTTTCTCCTTCTTCTCCTTGGCGTCACTGTTCCTCGAAGTGGGCTCGGGGTCAGAGCGACCTACGCAAGATCACAAGAGAAAAATGCTAGAATATAATGAACTTATGCCAAAAGCAACGGCTCTTTGAACTTTAAAGGGAAAGTTTTTGCCAGTTTCTTGCTGGCTCTCAACCGTCCGTGGGGTTTCATCCTCTAGAATGGGAGATAGAATGTGAATGCTGAGTTCAGGGTCTTCCGGGTCATAACCAGCTTGTTGCTCGAATGGATCGAGTACTGGCTGATCAACCGATTGAGTAGGAGGAAGGACTGGAGACTCGGTTCCAGACAGACCGGCAATGATATCTTTTAATTTGGATGAGGAGGAACCTTTGCAGTAGAGAGCGTTCGCTACAGACTAGTCTAAAGGCTCGTTCCCCCTGAGAAATTCTTTCACCAAAGTCTCCTCGTCAACCTCTTCGGCGCCCAGCTCGACCTTCCTGATCTTTATTAAAGTCTCCCATGCATCGGCTAGAGATTCAAGGTGGCCCTCGCCAAGAAATGTTAAGTCCCGATGCATGACGACACGGGCTTTAAATTCTGCTATCAGTGGATCAAACATGCACTTAATCTCTTCCCTGCCAGCCTCTATAGCCGCCTCAAGGCTAGACTCAATCTCCGCAGATGTCATTCTCTTGCCCTCTTCACGGGCTTCATCCTTCAGCATCCCGACCTTAGAAAGCTTGTCGTCGAGCTTTGCCTTCAGAAGTCGTATAGCAACGATCTCGTCACAATATCGTTGCGACTCTTCCTGAGCAACAGTTTTCTCCACTCTTTCTTTGCGGAGTTGATCTTCTAGATCTTTCACTTGGAGAGCAAATGCGTCCCTTTCCTTCTGAACTGAATCCCTCTCTAAAGCCAGGGACCCAAAGCGCTGGACCGCTTCATCACGTTCTTTCTTATGAGTTGTCTCCAGACGATTAACGACCTCCGCAGTATCTTTAGCACTTTGTTGGGCGGCTTCGAGCTGAGATTTGTACGAAGAGAGCTCTTCATCTTGAGCTTTGATAATATCTTTATCATAAAAAGCCTCAAGCTTCAGGCGATCAATTTCGTGTTGACGTACAACAGAGACTTCTGAGACTTTTTCGACTAAGTGAACGAACGCATCATGTTGAACATAGACGTCGTTAGTACAAGCAATAACGCTTTGTTTGACATGTTCCGAAATCTGATGAATCATCAGGAGAAATTTCAAGCCATCATTGCATATCTTTGGGAACGTGGCTTTAAGCTCAGCAAGTCGTTCTGCTACCGATGGATCGGATACAAGAGCGGAATAAGTCAGCCTGGAGACAACAGGTGTTTTGTGGGGATCTCGGGATTGCCTGGTACATGTGAGAAATGCGGATTACGGATCTTAAGGCTAGAATTAACACTAGAGGAGGGGTGAATTGTGTTTTAAGGAATTACTAAATCTTTTTGAAGTTACGTTAATTTGAACACAAATGTATGCAATATTCCGACACAGATATGATCACAGAATCAAACACAAATGCAGAAATAAAGTAAAAGCAATAAAGGAAAGAACACATCGGATTTTATACTGGTTCGGAGTTACCTACATCCAGCCCCGCCCACAAGTACGGATTTCCTTTCAAAAGCAATTTTTAGAATTACACCCTCGATATCAAGGCCACGAGGTACACCACTCCAGATTCACAATCCTCTGGGTAGAGATACTTGATTTTACGGGCAATAAGTTCACCCAATTGATTTCATAGGCTACAATCACACCTTTTCTCACTTGATTGATTTCACAGGCTACAATCATACCTTTTTCTCGCTCAATTAATTATAAAGAAGCCTATAACTCTGAATAGGACTGAGATGTTGTTGAGATAGTGATAGAGAATCAAACCAGAGATGATCTAGTTAGATTCAATGGTGACTTCGGCAAAGTAATGGTAAACATATATGTAAAGAAATGTGGAAGAAGAAGAGGAGTGAAATCAGAGAAAATATGAATATAAATTCGTTTAAAACTGCACCTATTTATAGTAGAACAACAACCATGTCCATTCATGAAAGGATATGACGAATAGACACTTCTTTTGAAATTCAAATTTTTGAAGCAAACTGCCACCTTGTCGACAGGGGTGCCTAGGGGTTGTCCTTATGGTATTTTTGGTGATTTGTTTTTCTTTGAAAAATAACTTCTTTCTTGTATTAAAACTATTTTAAACTTTATAAATATTCTTAACTATAGTTAAATACATAGAGAATAATATTTTGGTATATATATAAAAGTCTGCTATATATTTAAATCTAAGTATGAATATTAAAAGTTAAATATATTATAATTAAAAGATAGTTTAAAACTAAGGATAAATATATTTTGAAGATAAAGATTATTTTGAGGCTAAAAGTATTTTAAAACCAGGATAGATGTTTTTGATTCTTTTAAAAGGAAGGTTTTGAAATCATTTTGAAAAACAAGATATAATTTTGTAAAAACATTTGAATAAAAGTTAGTGGATACAAAACAATGTTCCGCTTGATTTTTTGTAGGTTCCATCTTACTTAGGGTTCCATCCCTTTAACAGGCTCGAAGTGGATTGTATTCCATGAATAAATTGGATTTTAAGATGTCAGTGCTTTTCTAGGAGTTTTAACAAAATTCCAAATTAAATTACTTATTATTGAAATCTTGAACTCTTGATAATCTTGATATTCATGAGTCTTCAATCTTGATATCTTGAATCTTTATACTGTAAAGTCTTCATTCTTGATACCAGCATGGTTAAATCCTGGATATACATATACATATATATCTAAACTATAATGCTAGTATTTATTTTATAATCTTATTCTAAGTTTGTTGTCATCAAAACCATCTTCTCAAGGACTAACAATCTCTCCCTTTTTAATGATGACAACCTTTGTTTATAAAATATTACTTCTATCCTAATAACTCCCCCTAAAACTAATATCTCCCCTTTAATCTATGCCTAACTATCCTATTTTATACTTCTCCCCTTTTGTCATCGACAAAAACTAACTCCAAACTATATAGCCCCTCCTTAATGTAGTACTATATGACATTTGATTATAATGATAGTGTTACCATAAATAATCAACATTTAATTCTAAAACTAAAACTTAGTCCTTAATAACTAACTATCCTAACTAAGAATCCATATATGATAATTGTGATAATTATATATAAGAACACAAATGTAAGAAATCAAGTGTGAGAACACAAATCATTTATTAATTATATATTGTTATATTTACATTTGCGTAGAAAACATAAGTAAGATCATATAATGATAAGAATGAGAGAAAAGAAATTAAAGTGTATACATATTATGTTTTGCACACCAATTATCAATCCACACCAAACCAAATCAAATTAAATCAATCCAAGCAATCAATTCAAATTAAACAAAGCAATCAAATAAAATCAAACATTACAAGGAACTTCCACCCATCCTTCTTCTCCAAATATAGGGTCTCCTTTAATGGCATCCTAATTTTCATTTTCATTGGTGAGAGAGATGGGAGGATGTGCTTCATTATCATCTTTGTGCAGGGAGGAAATCATCCATCGTATCGCATCGAAATGCTTTTCTTGCTCCTTGATCATCTATATTTGACTCAACTCTACGTGTAGCTGATTAAGAAGTATCAAAGAGAGAATATTTTTGAAAGAGATAAGGGTTTCTTTAAGATTCTCGGTCAAACTATGAATTGGATTGGCCATATTTGAGTTTGTGAGAAGAAATAGAGATAAAGCAGATAAGAAATAATTTTGAGTGATGAATTCTAGAAGAAATATGTATTTATAGGTGTAGAAATTCATTTGAAACGAATAGACACAAGGTAGTTATTCAAATTTGTGATATCCCAGAAATTTGGCAATATAAATTTAATAATCTGTGTTATAAATTTAATTTGATTTGATAATTTTAATAACAAATTTGGAATTTGATTTAATAGTCATGTTTTAATAATTATTTAAATTGAAAGATTTTATCTTTTTAAATAAATAAATTGTTTCTGTTTATAATATATATATATTTGTATATATTATAAATTGATAAATTTTGATTTTTGAATTTAATGAATGATTTGATTTTCTAATTCTAGTTTATTTTTAGTAAACTAAAATTTTGATTTAGGAATTGACTTTTCAAAGAAATGTAACAAATAATGTTATGGTTTATATTAAGGAAAATCTTATCTGTTTAAAATTTATATTTTTAATTAACTTAAATTTGAAGTTAAATTTGATTGACATCAAAGCTTTGTTTTATTTTCTTTTTTTAAAAAAAAGTATTGCTTGAAAATGTTATATAAGAATTTAAAATACAATTTACTTATGGTTTTAATATATTGAGTGATAAAGGAAATTTATAATCTCATCTATAAATTACTTAATATTGTTTAATTTATTATTTTTAAATAAAAATGATAATACCTAGTTTTTATAAACATAAATAAATTTTGCTAGAAATAGGACTTGTTTTTTTTTAAATTTTTTTTTATATATGCATATGTATAACTTGATTTTTAGAATTTGATTTGATAAATTAATTTAAAGTTTGAATTTAATGTTTTAAAGAATAAATACTTAAAAGTATTTGAACAGGCTTTTATTTATAAAATTGTTTTGTTTTGTTTTTCTTTAAAAGAAAAGGGATAAACTCATTTATATATGTACACAAGAAATAAAAATAAGATTTAGAAGCTCTTATAAAAGAAATTAAAGTTGTATAAACAATTTAGAATAAAAATTTAAATACCTAAATTACATATGTAAATTTATTAACACCCTAATTGACAAGTGTTAAACATAGAGTACTAAGAAGACAAGTGTCTCATTTAAACTTCTTTTTCTTTTTATTTTAATTAAATCAAGAATTTTTGTTTATATAAACATATCTTCTTTGCCTCATTATTTTTCCTTTTCCTATTATTCTTCAAACTTAAGAAAAAATATGAATCCATCTACATTTAAAAAAAAACAGAATCTGTTCAATCTGTTCAAAACCAACCTGCAACCCCTCTCTAACCAAATCTAAAACCCAGTATTCTCCTAACCAAAAACTATTAGAATCATTCATAAACCAGAAATCAAAGTATGCAAATCATTTAGTTCTTCAATGTTAAGGCCTGAAATCAATTTGCAACTCTGAAGAAAAAAAAAAATTACAAACCTGCATGCATATCTGGAGGTCACTCTCTCTGTTTTGAAACTTCACAAGCCTGTAGTCCTCTTTGAAATCAACATTCAAATGCATCTTCTCTCTGGAAGCCTGCATGTGCTCACCTGGAAATAAGTATGCATATAGGTCAGGAAGCATTTCAGTAGCAAGATGGAGTTTTAAAGTATCTGCAGTTTTTAAAATTCAAATTGAAGTTCAGGGAAAATGCATAAGCATGTGCTCTACTCCTAAGACCTGTGAGTAACATTTTTAACAAAAATAATTTAAAGTAATTTTAGTTGCTTAGTTTATTCCTGTGATAATCATATTGAAGTGGATGATTGAGGTGGGATTTCCTGTGTTATGTATGTTTTCTGAATGTATGTTTTCTGTTGAAATATGTTCTTGCTTGATCCTTTTGTTCTAGCATTCCAAGTGTATATCCAGATTAAAATCATGACCTTATATTCAAATTTTTGTTAAGGTTAGGATTTAAACAAAGTATGTTATACAGTTTTAATTTTTATTTAAAATGGAAAAATAAAATGAATAAGTGAAACTGTAATAACAAAACAACTGCATGTGAGCAAATTAGATCATCCAGTTTTCATTAATTCAAGAATATAAACTGATTTCTAAAACCAATACTTGAATTTTAAAATTTAAATCAGGAATTTTAATTGAAAAATGAGAGAGCATTTCTGGGTTATCCAAAATGGGGTTTGTGGGTTGTAACTGATATCCTAGAAGATTGGAGAGGCCATGATTTTCTCTGGTGATGTAACAACCGTGGTATTTTCAACCATTCGCATCCATTATAAGTGTATAGGTAGACACTCATGCCGGAATTAAATTGCTCAAAATACCGAGTTGTAAATAAAAATTTGGCAAATCTCAGAATATACAGTAAATAAAAATCATAGAATCACAGACACAGAGTAATAATAGTGCAGCGGAAGCAAAAGAAATAGTAGTTCATGAAGCTACTATATAAAAATATCAGAGTTACATAAAATACAATAGAGGAAATAAGGTACAAAAGAAGTCTCACTTCGTAGAAGTCAACTAATACAAGCGCTGAAAGGAACAACAGGTTTCAAAAGATAAACATGACAAGTAGATAATCTCCAGCGATTCCAATCTCCAGAAAGTGGAAATCCAAATCTGTGAATAACTCAGGCTGACCCGAGCGTAAATAAAAATACAAACACTCGAGTCAGGACATACATACTTATACAATGTAAACCAACTCAAGTGAACTGTAGTAAAGGTACAAGTAACATAGAAGATGCTTGGGACCGCCCATCCTCTAAGGATCCGTTAAACTATTTACTATGTAGTATATTGCGCTATATACAGTAGTGTCTAATCAGTAAAGTATAATCATATAGAAAATAGCGTTAAGGGGATGGTGAACCTTAACGCTGTCGGATCTTTAAAACCAAAATCGTAGTGGGCTCGATATAAGGATATGACACGGCACGCGAGGCAATGCCAGGGTGGATACACCGTTTGCACTCCCGGACCGGTGGTGACGGCAAGCCAGCAGCTTCCGCCCACCTCGAACAATACCCCCGAATCAAATGTGGCGCCACCGAATCGAATCACAAAAGTAATAGAATGGTTTCCGATGGAGCATGCTCGATGAAAGGGTGCGACCCTTTGTGTAGCCCGGTATAGCTCCTGTTTTAGTCATATATGCCAACTCACGGGAGTTGGGTCCACGTAATATACCTTGAGAACGTCGCCACCATCCTACTTCATTCTGGAATCTCCACCGCGTACACAGTTGTTGAAGTGGTTTTCGGTATTGGCCGGCTATAAGACAATATCCGATCCCGGTCTCTTTAACAACCAATCGTTATTATAACCCGTAGTTATAACTTTAAAACATATTTTATACTTCAAAATAAAATATCATTTCAACCTAAATCTTTATCAAAATAAAGATTAAATCATTTCCAAACCATTTCAATATATCATCATACCATATCTTTCAATTCAAATATTTATCAAAGTAATTATCAAGTCATTTCAAATCATTTTTAATACATAAACATCACATCTTCCAAATTCAATATTTATCAAAATAATTATCAAGTCATTTCAAATCATTTTTAATACATAAACATCACACCTTTCAAACTTCATTTTCAAATCGTCTTAATATCAAAATATCATAACTTTCAAAACTTCATCTTCGAATCATTTAATATATACCAGAATATCATATCTTTCAAAACTTCATTTCAAATCAATTCAATATATCATATCTTTTCGAAACCACATTTCAATCATTTAATATATCAAAATATCATCTCTTTTCACAACCACATTCATTTCAATATCATTATTCATTTTATTCAATTTAAAATACCATTTCAATTCATATTTCAAAACAGTTTATATTCCAAAAATCATTTTTAATCACTAAAATGAAGTTATTATGTTTAATAATTAAATTATTAAACTTCCAAAATTTTCAACTTTCAATGTTCATTTATTCACTTAAGTTTATTAAAACAGCAAAGATTCACTTTTCGTGGCATTTAGAAAATGCTACGGAAAAATACATTCAAAACAGTTCACTTTAACAAAAGACAACATTTTAAAATGTTGTAATAGGGTTTACTTAAATTTCAAATAAACTTAGTTAAATTCAAAAATTATAGCACTTACAAAATTTTTCTATAATAGCTTTTAATTCAATTTAGCTTTTTAGTTCATTATCGTCAACTACAGCATTTACAATGCTGTAATATCATTCACATTGTAATTAATAGAATTTCAAAAATGCAGTAAATTAACTTCAAATATTCAATAAAATTTCTCAACCAATTATATTTTTATTTAAAACATTTTTTAACTTATAAAATCATACATTTCACATTTATAAACATCATTTAATTTTCCTCAAGTTCATGATTTTATAAAGTTAAATTTCCATTCAAAAATCAAGTTTTAATAATAATTCACTTATCAAAATGCAATGTTCAATTTTAGATTCACTACATTAAATTTCAACTTAACATTTATGTTAAAATTCTCAAATATAACTTATTTTTATTTACTTAACTAAAATTTCCCTTTCAAGTCAATTTCATAAATTTCCAATTTTAGTTATATTTCAAAATTTCAACTTAAAATATTCATTCATTTCACATTTCAGCTTTATTAAAAATCATTAATATGATATAAACCACTTTAAATTCAATTTATATTCAAATTATCATAAATTCATATTCAATTAAATTTCCAATTATAATTAAATCAATTTTTCCAAAATAACTTACGTTCAAAATTTCTAACTTTTCCATTAATTCAATTCACTTATAATTATTCATAAAATCAATAATATTTTACAAAAATCCTTTTTAATTATATTTAAATCAAAATAATATAATATTTACATTTCTAAAATAACTTTAAAGATTTTAGGAAAACATATATTAACTATGGGTCTATATATAATTTTCTACGCTAGGTAAAGTGATACGGATATGTATCATTTCAATCCGCAGTTTAAAAAGAAAAATCCAGGTTTTATCATTTCAAACCCGCAATCCCAAGTTAAATAAATGATTTTAAAATCATTCAGGCCTATCATTTCAGCCCATAACAATTTTCCCTTATTCCAAAGTCCGTTCGGGTATATATCATTTCAACCCATAGTGATTCTAATCAAAAGGGAACTTGCAGTGTGATAAACTGATATAAATAAACAAAATAGCATAATAAACAGTAACAAGTGATATAATAGGTGTAATAACAGGTGTAAACATCATATGATCATAATATAGCAGTTATAACATGATGCAATACATTTACAGATTCAAATGGTGTCGGTTTATCAGTTATATAGGTACAGATTGTCTGGTGAGAATAACTCACCGGTTTGAGCTGGAGACACAACAACGAATTTCACGAACGGAATCTACACAAGCACAAAAGCACGACACAGATACGAATGGAGGAGCCAAGGATTAATTCCCTTGAATACAAATCAAACAAACAATAACAAACATGAATTATAAACCAAGATATTACAAAACAATGCTAGGAATAAGTACACAATTCAAAGCTAGAACTTTTGCACTTACATTCACCTTTGTATGCTTCAGCTATGGACTGGAAAAGCACTGTAATGGAATGGTTTTGGATCAGGTTTGGATGCAACAGGTCAGCGTATCATGGATTTGATGATGGTGCAAAGGTATGTGTACATGAAACTATGACTACAAGGCATAAACAAGGATTTTGGTCCATATTTGGCTCGACCTATGGCACACTTGGGCTGGCTATACTTACTCCAGATCTAGATAGTGGAGAGTGATGGTATAGCAGCACCCAAAGGTCATGTGGTTGCTGGTGGTGGTGGTTCTAGGGGTGGCCAAGAGGAGTATGTGAAAGGATATTGGCATTAATGCTCGGCTAGGCTAGTTTTAAGGGTTTGCTTGCAATTTTTGTGGAGTTTTCAACATGGGAAGGCCACGGCCTGATCTGGTTCAGGTCTGGACAGTGGGTAGGTGGAGGGTCAAAGGTTGTATCGTGGTGGTGGTGGAACAATAGGAGGTGGCCAAGGCAAGATATGAAGGAGATAGTGGAGTATATGGCTAGGCTAGGCAATTTCAAGGGGTTTGGTGCAAAGTTTGTGATGCTAACCTCAATGGATGGGCAAAACTTGGTTAATGTCAGAGGAGGGGGAGGAGGAGCTGCTGTAGATGGTGGAGGAGATGGTGGAGCTGATGGTGGAGAGGTTAGGCTGAGCAAAGCATGAAGAAGCAGGGCAAAAATCAAGGCAAACAAATGGAAAAAAGGACGAAGATGAGAGGAGAATGGAAGCCATATTTTTCTTTGAAGTGCCGTGAGTTTTTAGGAGATGAAGGAGGACATTTGTTTACGTGCAAATGATATGTGATCAGCTGAAAGAAATGAGATATGGTTGGCCTCAATTGAATGCAAGAGTTAGAAAATGAAAAGGTGTGAAAACAAAGAGACTTAAGCAACTAAAGAGTCACAAAACCTTTCAAATTTCCACTAAATTCTTTTTAATTTTAAATAACTGAAATATATATATAAATCCAGATAAAAATACGAAAATTTAGTAAATAAACAATAATAAATAAATAAATTATTAATTATATATAGTTTAATTAAATAAAACAGCAAAATTTACAACTAGTCCTGAAAATATGAAAAATAAGTGCAATGAACTTGGAAAAATTTTTATGTACTTAAAAATATTTATAAATAAAGATAAGAACACAAAATAAAATGAATTCACAAAATAAATAAATAAATTTTAATTAAAATATAGTTTAGACGAAGAAAATAGCAGAAAAAGGAAACAGCCTTTTAAAAATAGGAAATCATCATAGTAAATTTTAGAAAAATCCTATTATTATTTTTAAAATATTTAGAGATGAAAATATACATAAATTAACATATCTACCCATATTAAAAGAAATATAAGAAAGAAAAATATGACTTATAAAATTTAAAATAGGCAAAATTGCACAATAAAACAAATTATACTAGAAATTGAAATGTACATAACATTTACATTTTAACTCCGTTTTCAACGAAACGAAAAGTGGTGTTCTTAGAATTTTATGTAATTTCATAATAAAAGATAAAATTTATAATTTTAAACTTTTAAAATTTTAAGTCAAAAGTCAAAGTTTGACTATTTTGACCAAAATCAACATTTCAGGAACATATTCAAATTACACAAGTTTGGAATTAAAATTTCATATAAAATCAAGATTTATATTTTATATAATAAAATTTAATCATTTAAAATAAGTAAAATAAGTTTTTTTTTATCAAAATAATTAAAATATATATAAAAAAAAATACAGGGTTGTCACACTCTCCCCCACTCAAATCTTTTCGTCCTCGAAAAGGAACGAGGTACGGAAAAGCACCGAAAAAAGATAGAGTGAAATAGGATTAAGATAAGATGACAAGAAGATTGAAATTATACCTGATAACTGTTGTTATAGGTAAGTTTAACAAGGTGGAGATGATCTTTCCAAGATTCTCCAAAATTAAGAACACATGCACGAAAAGGTAGATTCAAAATGATTACCAAAGATCTATCAAAGATTATAGAAAGATTTCTAACATAAAGATTGTAGAAAGATGCCTATACCAATCTATATCAAGATAAGGATGATAAGGACAACCAAAATATAGTTTGGAAAGCAAAATAAGGAAACAGATTTGAAAGCATGGAAATTTCAACTTAAATTGATAAGTAATATTTTTACACAAGTTAAATAAATGTTAACTATATCAAGTTTCATTATCTTATTATCCAATCATCTTAAACTAACAAAAAATTTCTTATAATTGAAAATATTCTTTAAAAATAAAATTTAAGAATTAAATTTTCGATTACATTCAAACCATTTAGAGATAAGTCATAATATATATAATATGTCAAATCAAATTTCAATCATATATCTATATTATTATAAATCAAGTCATATTTTAGAAATTCAAATCAATTAAATTCCCCAAACAAAGCTGTAGCAAGACTACATGACAGTCTCTTAACTTCGAACTCGAAAATGAACGTCGATGATGTCGCGATCATCACCGAAGTTATTTTCCAGCGACAAAGAGAAGAGCACTAATTTTAAACCTTTAAAATTCTTTGAAAACAAATTCTATTCAAAATACTTTAAATAATATAACCCTTTTAAAACTTTTAAACCAAAGTTCGAGATCATCGGAAAATAAATTCTCAGATTTCTTTTCTAAATTCATTTAAGTTCCCAAATCAATTAATAAACAATTATTTATAAATTCATTTATAGAACAATAAATGATAAATCAAGTATTATCATTTCAAATTATCAATTTGAATCATTTCATTAAGTTCCATAGATATATATATCAAAATTTTATTTCATTAACCAAAATTTTAAAATAATATTGTGTTAGTTTGTTCTATCAAAGTGTTTTAGAAATCCTATCGATAGCGCTGATCAGACGAATCGATCGGAAACCCAAATCAACATCAACAACTCAAACAACACAATATATAAAAAAATATAGATTGACAAATACAATTCAAAATGTTTGAAAATATATTGGAAACAAAAGACAAGATGATTAAATATAGAGTAGGGAGGTGGATTAGCTAATATAAATCACGGGCAACCTTAATCGGGTCAACCGTGACTTAAAGTATAAGGTCGAAGTGGATTTTCTGGGGTAAATCTACATTCAACCTCATAAGATAGAGTTTTGGATAATAGGAGATACTAGCATCTAAACTGAGGATATAAAATCTTTGGTGAATCGATGCTGTTGTAAAGGAGTTTCACCCCTTTTACAAGAAATTTTTTGAGATTGGCGAGACCGCCAATTCACTATAAAGATCATTCGAAGTGGAGTTATGGGATACTCCAGAATCAAATGAAGATGAATAGCGGGGAATAATAATGGATTTTGGAACCACAGGGAACGTTCCAAAATTCAAAGGAATCGAGTCAAAAGAAAGAGATTCAACTCGGATGAAAGGGATTCTGTAAATACATCTACTCCATATGCTGAGTTTTGCCTAGAGCTACCAAAGCTCTGATACCAACTGTAACAACCGTGGTATTTTCAACCATTCGCATCCATTATAAGTGTATAGGTAGACACTCATGCCGGAATTAAATTGCTCAAAATACCGCGTTGTAAATAAAAATTTGGCAAATCTCAGAATATACAGTAAATAAAAATCATAGAATCACAGACAAAGAGTAATAATAGTGCAGCGGAAGCAAAAGAAATAGTAGTTCATGAAGCTACTGTATAAAAATATCAGAGTTACATAAAATACAATAGAGGAAATAAGGTACAAAAGAAGTCTCACTTCGTAGAAGTCAACTAATACAAGCGCTGAAAGGAACAACAGGTTTCAAAAGATAAACATGACAAGTAGATAATCTCCAGCGATTCCAATCTCCAGAAAGTGGAAATCCAAATCTGTGAATAACTCAGGCTGACCCGAGCGTAAATAAAAATACAAACACTCGAGTCAGGACATACATACTTATACAATGTAAACCAACTCAAGTGAACTGTAGTAAAGGTACAAGTAACATAGAAGATGCTTGGGACCGCCCATCCTCTAAGGATCCGTTAAACTATTTACTATGTAGTATATTGCGCTATATACAGTAGTGTCTAATCAGTAAAGTATAATCATATAGAAAATAGCGTTAAGGGGATGGTGAACCTTAACGCTGTCGGATCTTTAAAACCAAAATTGTAGTGGGCTCGATATAAGGATATGACACGGCACACGAGGCAATGCCAGGGTGGATACACCGTTTGCACTCCCGGACCGGTGGTGACGGCAAGCCAGCAGCTTCCGCCCACCTCGAACAATACCCCCGAATCAAATGTGGCGCCACCGAATCGAATCACAAAAGTAATAGAATGGTTTTCGATGGAGCATGCTCGATGAAAGGGTGCGACCCTTTGTGTAGCCCGGTATAGCTCCTATTTTAGTCATATATGCCAACTCACGGGAGTTGGGTCCACGTAATATACCTCGAGAACGTCGCCACCATCCTACTTCATTCTGGAATCTCCACCGCGTACATAGTTGTTGAAGTGGTTTTCGGTATTGGCCGGCTATAAGACAATATCCGATCCCGGTCTCTTTAACAACCAATCGTTATTATAACCCATAGTTATAACTTTAAAACATATTTTATACTTCAAAATAAAATATCATTTCAACCCAAATCTTTATCAAAATAAAGATTAAATCATTTCCAAACCATTTCAATATATCATCATACCATATCTTTCAATTCAAATATTTATCAAAGTAATTATCAAGTCATTTCAAATCATTTTTAATACATAAACTCACATCTTCCAAATTCAATATTTATCAAAATAATTATCATGTCATTTCAAATCATTTTTAATACATAAACATCACACCTTTCAAACTTCATTTTCAAATCGTCTTAATTTCAAAATATCATAACTTTCAAAACTTCATCTTCGAATCATTTAATATATACCAGAGTATCATATCTTTCAAAACTTCATTTCAAATCATTTCAATATATCATATCTTTTCGAAACCACATTTCAATCATTTAATATATCAAAATATCATCTCTTTTCACAACCACATTCATTTCAATATCATTATTCATTTTATTCAATTTAAAATACCATTTCAATTCATATTTCAAAACAGTTTATATTCCAAAAATCATTTTTAATCACTAAAATGAAGTTATTATGTTTAATAATTAAATTATTAAACTTCCAAAATTTTCAACTTTCAATGTTCATTTATTCACTTAAGTTTATTAAAACAGCAAAGATTCACTTTTCGTGGCATTTAGAAAATGCTACGGAAAAATACATTCAAAACAGTTCACTTTAACAAAAGACAACATTTTAAAATGTTGTAATAGGGTTTACTTAAATTTCAAATAAACTTAGTTAAATTCAAAAATTATAGCACTTACAAAATTTTTCTATAATAGCTTTTAATTCAATTTAGCTTTTTAGTTCATTATCGTCAACTACAGCATTTACAATGCTGTAATATCATTCACATTGTAATTAATAGAATTTCAAAAATGCAGTAAATTAACTTCAAATATTCAATAAAATTTCTCAACCAATTATATTTTTATTTAAAACATTTTTTAACTTATAAAATCATACATTTCACATTTATAAACATCATTTAATTTTCCTCAAGTTCATGATTTTATAAAGTTAAATTTCCATTCAAAAATCAAGTTTTAATAATAATTCACTTATCAAAATGCAATGTTCAATTTTAGATTCACTACATTAAATTTCAACTTAACATTTATGTTAAAATTCTCAAATATAACTTATTTTTATTTACTTAACTAAAATTTCCCTTTCAAGTCAATTTCATAAATTTCCAATTTTAGTTATATTTCAAAATTTCAACTTAAAATATTCATTCATTTCACATTTCAGCTTTATTAAAAATCATTAATATGATATAAACCACTTTAAATTCAATTTATATTCAAATTATCATAAATTCATATTCAATTAAATTTCCAATTATAATTAAATCAATTTTTCCAAAATAACTTACGTTCAAAATTTCTAACTTTTCCATTAATTCAATTCACTTATAATTATTCATAAAATCAATAATATTTTACAAAAATCCTTTTTAATTATATTTAAATCAAAATAATATAATATTTACATTTCTAAAATAACTTTAAAGATTTTAGGAAAACATATATTAACTATGGGTCTATATATAATTTTCTACGCTAGGTAAAGTGATACGGATATGTATCATTTCAATCCGCAGTTTAAAAAGAAAAATCCGGGTTTTATCATTTCAAACCCGCAATCCCAAGTTAAATAAATGATTTTAAAATCATTCAGGCCTATCATTTCAGCCCATAACAATTTTCCCTTATTCCAAAGTCCGTTCGGGTATATATCATTTCAACCCATAGTGATTCTAATCAAAAGGGAACTTGCAGTGTGATAAACTGATATAAATAAACAAAATAGCATAATAAACAGTAACAAGTGATATAATAGGTGTAATAACAGGTGTAAACATCATATGATCATAATATAGCAGTTATAACATGATGCAATACATTTACAGATTCAAATGGTGTCGGTTTATCAGTTATATAGGTACAGATTGTCTGGTGAGAATAACTCACCGGTTTGAGCTGGAGACACAACAACGAATTTCACGAACGGAATCTACACAAGCACAAAAGCACGACACAGATACGAATGGAGGAGCCAAGGATTAATTCCCTTGAATACAAATCAAACAAACAATAACAAACATGAATTATAAACCAAGATATTACAAAACAATGCTAGGAATAAGTACACAATTCAAAGCTAGAACTTTTGCACTTACATTCACCTTTGTATGCTTCAGCTATGGACTGGAAAAGCACTGTAATGGAATGGTTTTGGATCAGGTTTGGATGCAACAGGTCAGCGTATCATGGATTTGATGATGGTGCAAAGGTATGTGTACATGAAACTATGACTACAAGGCATAAACAAGGATTTTGGTCCATATTTGGCTCGACCTATGGCACACTTGGGCTGGCTATACTTACTCCAGATCTAGATAGTGGAGAGTGATGGTATAGCAGCACCCAAAGGTCATGTGGTTGCTGGTGGTGGTGGTTCTAGGGGTGGCCAAGAGGAGTATGTGAAAGGATATTGGCATTAATGCTCGGCTAGGCTAGTTTTAAGGGTTTGCTTGCAATTTTTGTGGAGTTTTCAACATGGGAAGGCCACGGCCTGATCTGGTTCAGGTCTGGACAGTGGGTAGGTGGAGGGTCAAAGGTTGTATCGTGGTGGTGGTGGAACAATAGGAGGTGGCCAAGGCAAGATATGAAGGAGATAGTGGAGTATATGGCTAGGCTAGGCAATTTCAAGGGGTTTGGTGCAAAGTTTGTGATGCTAACCTCAATGGATGGGCAAAACTTGGTTAATGTCAGAGGAGGGGGAGGAGGAGCTGCTGTAGATGGTGGAGGAGATGGTGGAGCTGATGGTGGAGAGGTTAGGCTGAGCAAAGCATGAAGAAGCAGGGCAAAAATCAAGGCAAACAAATGGAAAAAAGGACGAAGATGAGAGGAGAATGGAAGCCATATTTTTCTTTGAAGTGCCGTGAGTTTTTAGGAGATGAAGGAGGACATTTGTTTACGTGCAAATGATATGTGATCAGCTGAAAGAAATGAGATATGGTTGGCCTCAATTGAATGCAAGAGTTAGAAAATGAAAAGGTGTGAAAACAAAGAGACTTAAGCAACTAAAGAGTCACAAAACCTTTCAAATTTCCACTAAATTCTTTTTAATTTTAAATAACTGAAATATATATATAAATCCAGATAAAAATACGAAAATTTAGTAAATAAACAATAATAAATAAATAAATTATTAATTATATATAGTTTAATTAAATAAAACAGCAAAATTTACAACTAGTCCTGAAAATATGAAAAATAAGTGCAATGAACTTGGAAAAATTTTTATGTACTTAAAAATATTTATAAATAAAGATAAGAACACAAAATAAAATGAATTCACAAAATAAATAAATAAATTTTAATTAAAATATAGTTTAGACGAAGAAAATAGCAGAAAAAGGAAACAGCCTTTTAAAAATAGGAAATCATCATAGTAAATTTTAGAAAAATCCTATTATTATTTTTAAAATATTTAGAGATGAAAATATACATAAATTAACATATCTACCCATATTAAAAGAAATATAAGAAAGAAAAATATGACTTATAAAATTTAAAATAGGCAAAATTGCACAATAAAACAAATTATACTAGAAATTGAAATGTACATAACATTTACATTTTAACTCCGTTTTCAACGAAACGAAAAGTGGTGTTCTTAGAATTTTATGTAATTTCATAATAAAAGATAAAATTTATAATTTTAAACTTTTAAAATTTTAAGTCAAAAGTCAAAGTTTGACTATTTTGACCAAAATCAACATTTCAGGAACATATTCAAATTACACAAGTTTGGAATTAAAATTTCATATAAAATCAAGATTTATATTTTATATAATAAAATTTAATCATCTAAAATAAGTAAAATAAGTTTTTTTTTATCAAAATAATTAAAATATATATAAAAAAAATACAGGGTTGTCACAGGTGACAAAATAATGAGTGAAGATCTTAGGAAAATTTTTGTTGAATGGATTTATGCAGTGAAGAAGTAATAATTTGGGGTTGAAGTTTTAAAACCTAGTATTTGTGTTCATCTGGAAATTGGATTCGCTGCAGACTCTAGAGGCAATCGAGTTCATTTATATTCAAGTTGGTGATTGATGGAGTATAGTTGAAGGTGTGGACGGAGGTGAAGTCACCCAGTTGATCGAAGGCAAATGATTTCAGGTGATTCCAGTTTCGACCATTGCTTCAGTATTGGGAACTCGAATGCTTAAATTCGAGTTGGGGTTTCTGCCGTTGATTTAAGGGTTGGAATGGCACTGGGAGACGGCCGTTGACTTGCGTAGGGGGTCGCGATGGGTCGGAGGCGGTCGCTGCGGTGGTGCAGGTGCACGATTTTGATTGGCATGTCAGCTGTTTTGGGGGAGAAAGATCTCGCGTTTGTATCGGGATTGTAGTATGTTTGCTCGAAGCATTAGGTCTGGGGACTCGAAGTAATGGAGTCGTGGTCTCGGGTTTTAGCTTTGTTACAAAGTTTTGGGGTAAATCTGTTACTACAGGTTTTTGTATAAACCTGTTTTGATTTGAAATTTAAATTGATTTTAAGACATCTTAGTTTTTAGCTCGGGATTGGTTTGTTAAAGTTTGAAACTTGTCTTGTTTCCTAAAAAAAAGAAAGTTTAAAACTAATTTAAACTAAATTTAAAAAATGGAAGCAAGATTTAAATTAAGTTTTAAATCTAATTTAAACTATAGATTCAAGTTGAATTGAATCTTCAAATTGGAAATGATTAAGTATTTGAATTCAAATAATGTTTTAAATAACTTTGAACGAGTTTATTGTTTAAGAGTGTTTTTAAAGAATTTGAATTGAAATTAAAATTGAAATACAAAGCAATGTAAAACAAAGTTTAAATATGATTCAAATTTGGATTTGAATCTTTGGTTTAAAAATAAACTTAAGTTTTATAAAATTTAAGTGTTGAAAACAAATTGAATGATAGTGTGAAAATTTAAAGGGTTTTAATTTTAAAAGAAATTTGTTTTGACTTTTGTGAAATTTCTTTTATAATAAAAGCTTTATTTAACAATTAAAGGTTTTTGATTGAATTTAAACTTGTAAATTTAAATAACAATTTAATGTTTGTTTTTCATTTAATTATTAGGGTAATTAAATGAATAATTAATTTATTTAATAAATTAATGAAATAAATAATTACTTAAGGTAATTAAGGATTAATCTTACGAGTTTAGGATTAATTAATCTTTGAATAATTAACTTGTAGTTATGAATAATTAATTAAATAAGATTAGTTTTAGTTAATAACTAATTAATCAACTAATAATGGGTTTAATTAAGTTTTTAATTAACACTTAATTATTTAATTAATTAGGGATTAATTAATGGGTTAATTAATGATTGATTAATTTGTAATTAATAATGATTAAAATAAGTTAATTATTTTAGAAAATAATTAATGAATTGTTAATAGTTAATGAAGGTCATTAACTGAGGATTATTTAGTAATTAATTAATGTGATTAATTTTAATTATTAATTAGATTAATTAATTTAGAAATAATCCATTTGTTATAATTACTTATGGAAGTAATTAAGAAATTAATTACTTATTAATTGAGTTAATTTGATTAGTTTTCTTAAAATTTATCATTTGATGATTTGTGAAGGATAATTACTTAATGTAATTAAATAAAGATAAATTACTTAGGGAAGTAATTAATGGGTAATACTGTATGTAATTAATTGAAGATGATTTGATGATTGAAGAAATTTGAGTATAATTACTTTATGAATTAATCAAGGGATTAATTAGAGATAATTAATTAATGAGTAATTAATTTATTTAGTGAAGTAATTAAGGATAGTTGATTACTGAATGGGGTTAAACAAGGGTGATTAACAATTATGGTTTAAATTAAGATTAATTTCTTAATGTAATTAATTTAAATAAGGTAATTAATTAAATATAATTTGGGATCATTAATTAATATAATTAATGATGTAATTAATATTGATTAATTAAGATTAATTAATCAATAATAAGTGATTAAAGGTAATTAATTAATGCAATTAATTAAGGATTAATGTAATTAATTATAGTTAATTAATTAATGAAGTAATTAAAGGTTAATTACTGTATTTGGTTAAATATAATTAATTTGAGAAATTAATTAGTGAATAATTACTTGAATGTAGTTAAAGGTTAATTAATCAGGGATGATTAACTGAAATAAATAATTGATTGATGATTAATTAATTAATTGATAAATTATCAATAGTGATATGAGCAAGTTGATATTGGTAAAATAATTAATTTAATTTACTTTAAATTAATTATATTTGGTGTGGTTAATCATTGCTTATATGGTTGGATAGTGTTGTTTGCTTTGGATGATTTGAATCTCAGATATGAGATAGATTATGTTGAATGATTTGGATGCATTGGTTGCATTGTGATGCTGATATAGATTATCTTCTTGGATAATGATAATATGGTTTATCTGATATGATGATAATGTTGATTATCTGTGTGAATCTATGATTTATCTATCTGAGTGTATATAGATAATGAAATTGAATTGTTTTAAACCTTTAAAACAACTTGGCCTTAAAAGACACGCTTTGGATTTCGATGAGACCGGGATTGGGTTTCCATATTTGGATATCCGGAAACCACATCGATTCCAAATAACGTTAGGTCGTGAATCTAAGTGGAGCAAGTGAAGACTCGAGGTGTAAGAGCTATACGTCAGTATAACTCTATGGGTGATTCCATAATGAGTTTGACGGAATAGTACTTATAGATTCGAGATATAGGTTTAGAGTGCAAGGGTTATCGCCGTTAACTCTGTGGGTGATTCTGTAATGAGTGTAACGAGATAATGCCTTCGGTTTCATTCGAACCCGGAACGAACTTGTATGGATTGAATGCTTTCAGAACATCGTCAGGTGGACGATGAGCATTCTAAGATAATGTGTCCTCTAAAGGTAATCGTAGCCTCAAGCCTCATCAACCGGGAATGGCTAAAACAGGGGAGGTGCAGCAAGGCTTCGTGGGTCGCACCCATTGGAGAGCAAGATTGATCCCTGTCTAGAGGTCCCTTTTTATTTCGGCTGTGTAGGCAGTTGGATGTACACCAACTGCAGGGTTGTCTTGTTCGGAACTGTTCAGTAAGGAATGGGTCCGGCTTTGTGTTGCAGGGGAGTGGGAGTATTCCTCGGTACGTTGATCTAGGCCACGTACTGTGACGGGCCCAGTAGCCCTGCCATTGTATGGAATCCAAAATCCAATAAGTGCCAACGGTTTTGATTGTATTACCCACTTTTGTGGCTAGTAGCTGGAATTTAATCATGTAACAATTTCGGCTATTTCTTATTTACTTGAAAACCCTAGACACTATTATAATATCACTGGATTTCCTATCAAATGTTTTGGTTAGCTAAGGTAAAAACTTCTCCATGTTTATGTGTGGGAAGTCTTACGTGATACCTTTCTTTTCAAAAGATTTTTGAAAGTTAAGCAATTTTAACCTGTTACTCACACCAGACCCATGTCTGACCCGGAGTTTATTTTTGTTTTTCATAAACTCTTGGGTGCTCAAATTTTTATGAGTAGCCAAGGGAATTCAGGTTAGCTTTGATGAATATTGGAGGAGCAATGGAGCAGGAGGCTTCTGCGTTAGATATATAGTTCCGCTGTGTAATCTGTGATTGTCTCTGAGTTGTATTATGTTGTAAATACTAGACAGGAGTTTATAACTGTCTAGTATATGTTGTATATCTGTGTACTCTGATAGTGGTTGTAAACTATGTAATATTTTATGTTATTAATATAATTTATTCGTTCCGCTGTTGAGATTCTAGTGTTGTTTCTTCTTTCTCTTCTTTCTTTTCTTCTTCTGTCCCTTTCTTTCCTAATTGATGATGCGACTTCCTGGAGTGTGGAAGTTGGGTCGTCACAAAATTTATGAAAAGTCATTTCTGACCAATACTTCACGACATGGTCAAGGGGGGTTGTCAACAGGGGTCAGTTAATTTTGATGACTCGTTTTGATTTTGTGAATAACTATGTGTGTGTGTGTGTGTGTGTGTGTGTGTGTATAATATACTAACATTTATTCTGGAGATAGGATAAGCTAGATAACAGAAAAGTAATTCAATTTCATTTCATAATAGAACGATACAATGATTAAACATTAAGAACTACACGAACATTCAAATCAAAACAAACTAAAACTAATACAACAAGACATGAAAAGGTAGAACTAGTTAGAGAATGATGAAGATGAAGATAACCCAAGCTTCTTGCTGACTTTTGAGAAAAACTTGTTCATCTTTGATGACATTTTATCTAATTTCTTACTAACGGATCATTTAAGTATCCGTCGATTCTCAACAATGATCTTTTGATTTTTGAGTAAGGTTTTGTTGGTTGGATTAGAGGGATAGTCAATACTTTCCAAGGATGTTTCACTTTCTTCTTCTTCTTCTATTTCCATTTCATCCCCTTTTTCTTCTTCTCCTCCCTCTTCCATCTCCTCATGATCCAAACGCTCTTCTTTTTGGCAAGAGTTTCATATGGTCGAAAAACATATGGAATTTTCATAAGAGAAATGTTTGAGTGATTAAAAACTTTTCTTGAAAAAAATTCTTCTCCTTTGAAATCTATCCAAAATAATTAAAAATTCGAGTAAGATAGATTCCATGACACAATGTGTTTTCACCCATTTCAAGATTTTTGGGACAAAATTCATCCAAAATAACTTACGCCCAATTAACATCATAATTTCCAAAAATAGAAAAAAGTTCTTTGCAAACTTTTGAAGTTGGATTGTTAAAACTCCCCGATCTTATGGTCAAACTATGTTGTAAAAGAGATTAACAATTCTAGCTTTTGGTCAAAAGTTTCGATTAATGAAATCAAATTTATCTCCTTCGAAAATGTGATGAAATGTCTCACGATCATTTTCATCGATATTAAAACTAGAAAGATCCATTCTCGTGCTCTTGCAATTGAGAATGGTACCTAAAAGATCACAATTTAAAATGATTCTAGTGCCTTTGACACTCCAAATTTCATCATCATTTCCATCATAAAATCCACGATTGAGATTTGCATAGAAAATTTTCACAAGATTTGGATAACAAACAAAATCATTTTGTGAAGCATCAACAAGACTAAGAACTTGATTGTTTGCAAAAAGAGAATCGATTTCATAAGTAGAGAAATCTTGAAATAAAGCAAAGTTCCTGGGATGGACATTTCCATAGTTAGCATAGTTGATATATGCTTCTATAGCCTCCGGATCATTGAAAAATTGTTCTTTTATCTTTCTGGAAATTCACATTGTGGAAGGGTTGCTTGAAGAAGCCATTAGAGTAGAGAGTAGAGAGCTTGATATTTTAAAATAAGAGTTTGAATTTGAAAATGAAAGTGAAAAGTTGTGATAAGAGATAGTGAATAAATAGATTCTCAAAGGACATGTTCTCTGGTCAAAAGGTGACTTTTCAAAGTCTTGAATGAAGTGAAAAGATGGGGGAAATTCAACATTTGAATTCAAATTTTGAATTTCAAATTTCTGTACCCTTGTCGGCAACATGGTGGGGACCTTGTCAACAGGTGTTTTTGAATTTCCATGATTATTTTTCTTAAGTTTTCTAATATATATATACAATAATATATATATATATATATTATTGTATATATATATTTGGAATACTACTAGAATTATAATATATTCCATAAAATATTATGATACTATTAAAAAAACAAAAATGAAAAAGTAAAAAATAATAGTAAAAAAAAATAAAAATAATTTTTTTTAAGCAATTTCATCCAATGTATTGTAAATGTGTACCTTTTTCTGAATCTGTTTCTTTGAATTCGTCGGAGTCGTGAACAGCCGTGAAACACGTATTTGAATTATCTGTCTTCTGATCATCATCGCTTGAACACTGGTCTGAGTCATCTAGAGTAGCAGAAAATGTACGTTTTCGTTTCTTTGCGGAATCATTGTTTACTGGAAGATTTTGCCTATCTGGATGCGGACAATCTCTTTTGATATGGCCTGGTTCGTGACAGTCGAAACGTTTGATATAATTTGACACTACATTCTGATTTCCAGAGTTCTTATAATTGTTTCTCTTTAGATTATTCATCTTTCTGTATTTCAAAATTTTTCGTAAATTCTTGTTTATAAAAGCTATCTCTTCATCATTATCGCTGTGAGTCTGATCTATCGGTCAATGCATCGAATGCCATTGATTTCTTTTCAGATGCTTTGCTTTCTCTTCTCTTAATCATTTGGACTCCAAATGACATCAGATTTCCAATTAATTTTTCCATCTTTAAGGTACTGATGTAATTTGCCTCTTCGATCGCAAGTGTCTTTTGATCCCATTCTGGAGTAAGAGAATTTAAGATTTTTCTGACTTGATCTTATTCCGAAAATTCCTTTCCTAAGGATATTAGAGTTGCACAATATTCTGAAATCTACTAGTACATATCTGAAATAAAATCATTAGAATTCATTTTAAATAATTGAAACTGATTTGTGAGCATGGAAATTTTGGTTTGTTTAACTTTGCTTGTTCCTTCATGAGTAACTTGCAAAGTTTTTTAGATTTCATATGCAGACTTACAAACTGACACTCTATTAAATTCATTCCTATCAAGTGAACAAAACAGAATATTCATAGCTATAGAGTTATTTTGTGCAACGGCCTTTTTCTCAACAGTCCACTGTGCAAAATCAGTTGTGGGTTTAGAATATTCAGTCTGTCTGATATTCCAACTGTCTAGTCCTATAGATTGTAAATATATTTTCATCCTACATGCCTAATATGCATAGTTACTGCCATTAAAAAGTGGTGGTCTGACAGTAGACTGACCTTCTACAAATGAACTAGTGATAGGGATAATAGAACCGGTGTTGGTAGTATTAACAGTACAAGTGTTGGTAGCCATTTTGAAAATTTTTCAAAACTCAGATTACGAAACTTTGAAAACTTTGCTCCGATACCAAATGTGAGAAATGCAGATTCTGGATCTTAAGGCTAGAATTAACACCAGAGGGGGGGGGGTGAATAGTGTTTTAAGGAATTACTAAATATTTTTGAGTTTATGTTATTTGAACACAAATGTATGCAATCTTCAGACACAGATATGATCACAGAATCAAACAGAGATGTAGAAATAAAGTAAAAAGAATAAAGGAAAGAACACACCGGATTTTATACTGGTTCGGAGTTACCCTACATCTAGTCCTGCACACAAGTATGGATTTCCTTTCAAAAGCAATTTTTACAATTACACCCTCAATTTCAAGCCCACGAAGTACACCACTCCAGATTCACAATCCTCTGTGTAGAGATACTTGATTTTACGGGAAACAAGTTCACCCAATTGATTTCACAGGCTACAGTCACACCTTTTCTCACTTGATTGATTTCACAGGCTACAATCACACCTTTTCTCGCTCAATAATTACAAAGAAGCCTATAACTCTGAATAGCACTGAGATCTTATTGAGATAGTTATAGAGAATCAAATCAGAGATGATCAAATTAGATTCAATGGTGATTTCGACAGAGTAATGGTAAAAATATACGTAAAGAAATGTGGAAGAAGAAAAGGAGTGAAATCAAAGAAAACTTGAATATAAATTCGTTTAAAACTGCCCCTATTTATAGTAGAACAACAACCATGTCCATTCGTGAAAGGATATAACGAATAGACACTTCTTTTGAAATTCATATTTTTGAAACAAACTGCCACCTTGTCGACAGGGGTCCCTAGGGGTTGTCGACAAGCCTATGGTATTTTTGGTGATTTGTTTTTCTTTGAAAAATAACTTCTATCTTGTACTAAAACTATTTTATACTTTATAAATATTCTTAACTATAGTTAAATTACATAAATAAGTATAGAGAATAATATTTTGGTATATATATAAAATTCTACTATATATTCAAATCTAAGTATGAATATTAAAAGTTAAACATATTATAATTAAAAGATAGTTTAAAACTAAGGATAATTTGATTTTGAAGATAAAGATTATTTTGAGGCTAAAAGTATTTTAAAACCAGGATAGATGTTTTTGATTCTTTTAAAAGGAAGGTTTTGAAATCATTTTGAAAACAAGATATAATTTTGTAAAAACATTTGAATAAAAGTTAGTGGATACAAAATAATTTTCCATTAGATTTTTTATTGGTTCCATCCTACTTAGGGTTCCATCCCTTTAATAGGCTCGAAGTGGATTCCATTCTACGAATAAATTGGATTTTAGGATGCCGGTGCTTTTCTAGGAGTTTTAACAAAATTCCTAATTAAATTACTTATTATTGAAATCTTGAACTCTTGATAATCTTTATACTCATTAGTCTTCAATCTTGATATATTAAATCTCTATGCTGTATAGTCATCATTCTTGATACATGCATGGTTAATTCCTGCATACACACATATATAAACTATAATGTTAGTTTTTATTTTATAATCTTATTTTAAGGTTGTTGTCATCAAAACCATCTTCTCAGGGACTAACAGTACTGGATTAACCAGAGTATTGATCCCAATGGGCCTTAGGGTGGGACCCCTTTTGTGCGGACTTCTCTTTGCTTTTCTCCGATTGAGGAGGAGGATCGTGAGGGTAGGAGGACTGGCTATAGGTTTTCCTTCAGTAGGAAGATTCTCGGTGGCGATAGTCTCGATCGTCGGTGTCATCCCTGTCTCGACGTTTGCCGAAACCCGAATCTCGGCCGGAGTGATGAAAAATAGATGAACCTCGAAGACGGTCAAGCCCATGTGTATTCCTCATGTCACCTACACAAAGTTTAAATAACGACAAGTCAGCAAAGATTAGAGTGATGGCAGAAACTTAAGTGCGAGGTGAAGTTCACGTGTTTGTGTGTCCTAGTGTTCCCCCCGACGGACCAGTTTCTTTATCTTTACTAATAGGGTTTTCTCTCTCTATTTTTGGGCTTGAGCACATGTATTGCCTCTCGCGGGCGAATGAAACTTAAGGGCCTCCGGATCGTCAAATCCATAGTTAAGAAGATCATCAGGTATAGTGAGGTTCTATAGGCCTTTCAAAGAACTCTCTAAGTGTTGTGAGGAAGTTTCTCTCTCCACTGGAATAAGGGTGACCTTAGAAGTTCCACCAACTTTTTTCTTCCTCATCTTGTAGGTAATTTCTTCTTTCCCTTCGAGGAGGAAGGTGTCGTATCAATATTATGAACCTCAAATATCGGGTCCTAAGCGGGACTAACATTTTCACCCTATACTTCGGGCGTCTCAGCTTCTTTAATCTCCCCTTCTCTAGTGTGTCAGGGGCATTACATGCTGAAGAACCAGCCTACTTTTTTCCCTTGCCCGAAGCAGGCCTTGTTATAGTGATGCCTTAAGGGAGGCTTATTCGATGACCTTTCGCCAGCAGCCCAAACTTTGAGAGCGATTCATTTGAAATGAGAGATATGATGTCCTTGTCTTCTGCGAGGATAGCTCTGATAGCTTCGACAGCTTCAGAATACCCGGAACCTTCGGGACGTGGGTTAATACTTGTATAAGTAGAAAAAGAGTTAGAAAAGATGCAGTTTCCACCAAATACAAGTATTAATCTAGAAAAAAGACTTTCTCCCTTCCACCCATCTCCTCACAAAGCCGGGAGGACAGCGCACGTAGAACCACTCTTGCTTATACTGGGCAAACTTGCTCCATGCCCCAGTTAGAATTTGACACTTTCTATGCGGCTCGAGGAATAAAAAGGATGGGCTATTTGACCGTCTCTTAAAGCGATAGGTATAGCAGTTATCGTTGGGAGTCGGGAGCCTAAAAAGGACACTCATGGAGAGAATGCAAGTGTCGTATATGAATGCGTGGCTATTTGGATGTAATTACGATGGAGCGATCTCGATATACTGTAACAAGTCGCGAAAAAAGGAGTTGAATGGAGGCACGTACCGACCCAATACATGAATCTGTTGCAGGCTGTATATCCGACTAGGGGTAAGTAAGGGAGATCCTGTCTCGAAGGAACCAACACATCGTCGAAGGGAATCCCGTGTACTGAGCATATACGGCGAAGCATGCTTTCGTTAATCTTTGAAGCTTGGGAATCAAATGGATTGTCTAAAAAGATCGTTGCATCCATGGCATTGGGGGCCAGGTCGACTGATGCGATTGTGAGGCTTGGCATGTTTTGTACAGGAGTAGTCGACAGATTTGAAGTCCTAACTACCACTTGTTGAGAAGATAGCCCGGGTCTGTCTAAGATCGTGGCAGAACTAGATTTCCAAGACATCTAAAGTGAGTGTTGAATCTGACGAAACACCTGTTTGAACTATACTTGAAAAACAATCGACGTTAGACTTAACAACAAAAATACTCCTCCTGTGTGGTGTGTGAACTAGTGCAATCATTTAGTAAGTGTTAAAGGATTTATGGCCGCGAAACTAGTGAGATAAAGTAAAGTGCAGGTGTCCAGTGGTGGTTTTAAATTTTGAACTTGGAAGTTCACAATATATATCGAGGTCGTAGTCTGTTTATCGAGTTAAATTCAGATTTATAATTCTTGAGATAGAGAGTTGTCGGTTCGGAGAGGTTGATATGTTTATATGCTTTAGTCCTTGTCCTTGTTTTGTCACATGTTTAGGCATGGTAAGTTAGTCGAGTCAACATGGGTTACATTTGAGTTGGAATGGTTATGACTATTACTGTCTATTTCTAGACTTGATGTTGAACGACACTCGAGAAACTCAACTAAGTAATCACCTAAACTCTCCCACTTTTCCTCTCCACCGTTCGGCATGCGACAAGTCATGCCGAACCATAATCATGCCGAGCCGCATCGCTCGTCACTTTACCTCAACTCCAAATTCCTTTCTACCCTCCATCTTTGCCGCTCGGCATAGATAAGTCCTTCGGCAAATCATGCCGAGCCGCTTTGCTCGGCACTCCAGACTCAACCCTCGCTTCTCTTCTGTATTCTCTCCTTGCCGTTCGGCAAAACTCCTTGCTCTCTTCCAATCTCTCTTCGTCGTTCGGCACGAGAGTGTAATGCCGACCCACATCCATACATTCTCTTCCAACTCGCACACCATGCTTAACCACCACTTCCTGATCTCATTACTTCTTACCAGGCCAACCGCCCTTCCTATTCCTTCATTCTACAACTCGTTAAGGGATCTTGTCCCAAACACCTTTGACATCCTCTTCTCTCCTCCACTTCGCCTAACCCTAAGACATGTTCTAACCATGACTCGATTCCCTCATCCACTCGACTCCTATTGGCCTCAGTTTTGTAGAGATTCATGAACTTGAATCTCATGCTAAGTTTCCTAGTCGGGATAAAGCATTTAAAGGAGGCGTCATTACCTAATAAATGGCTCGAAACTCAAAGAGATTCTAGAATAGGAAGTGTGATTCTGTTCAGTTTTGTTTTTAGGGAAGGATGTGGGGCAGCGTATTGATTTCGAGAGAAAAGGGGAAGGGTGAATTGTTAGCCTAAGTCTGGTTGAAGACGAATTTTTAAGTCATGAAGAGAGGAGGTAAAAGTAAAAGGGAGAGGAAGAAGAAGTATCGGCTTATATAGAGAGAAGAGAAGTCAAATGGTCAGTGACCGGTAGAACTGGTCAAGGCACTTCCATCGTTCGACATCAATGGTGTTCGGCCTTCGTATGTCGTTCGGCATTAGTATGTCATTCCGCATACAATGCCTCATTCGGCATTCGGGAGGTCGAAGGAAAACGTTATCGAAAAATAGAATAGGGGATCGAAGGAAAACACGAAGTACTCGTGATTCAAAGCGCATCATGTTCATCCACATGATGCACTTTGGAGGGCAAGTGTTACCTAGATGTTTGACCATGTAACAAGAGGCTCAGCATAAACATCGTTCAACATAGGTGTTTCGTTCGACATTCCAGCCTCGTTCGGCGTTCTAGCCTCGTCCGACATTCATGCCCCGTTCGGCATTCCAGCCCCGTTCGGCATTCCAGCCTCGTTCGGCATAGAGGTACCGTTCGGCTTGAATATATGGCTCGGCATTTGCCGTTCGTAATTTGCGGCTCGGCACACAGAATTCACTCACCATGGGCCGAGGCATCTTGCTCCTAGGCCCATTAGGGAAGTCCAATCTATCTTTGTCTATAAATAGAAGGGCAGGGGCACGGTGAAAGGGACATTTTCGAGAACACTAGGGAGACTCTGCCGCTTTCAAGACTCAAACTATTTTACTTAGCATATGTATTTAGGTCTTTGTAGCACGGATTATATCTGTATTCAATCACTTGTGAAATCAATAAAGATAAAGACTTAAAGTGGACGTAGGCAATTACGCTGAACCATTATAAATCTGGCGTTCTTGTTTTTGCATCTAATTTAGCATACAGTTCTCTGTTTTAGTCTACTTTCTTCATTAATCTCTCTACACAATCCTTCCTAAAGGTGTTAGCGACCAATTCTGGAGCCAACAGTAATGTATAAAAACAGTTATAGTTCCTTTTGCATAAAGACCTGTTGCTATTCATCATTCCGCTGCAACTGTAAGATTTTGTGTTGTTATTTCTATTTTCTTCTTCTACCTCTTCCTTCTTTCCCTAATGATCTGACATTTCTGACATTTGATTGTTCAGCATGTAATATAGTTGACGTGTTGATGTCGATTTTCGAAGGTCGAAAAGCCTAAACCGTGACATTAGTTAGCCCAAACTTATTCCAAAATCCAATAATATCAGATTCACTTCTTTTTTACTGAGTTAAAATCTTACTTAAATTTGGAACATCAATTTCATAATTTATTCTCAAGATTCCCCCTTTTATTTTTCCCAACCCATTTAAATCTTAAATTTAAAAATAAATTCTTTTATACTTAAACAATATCGCTTATGTCCTTAAAACTCTTTTATTCACATTTATTAAAAAATCTTTATTTTTTTCGTACTCAGAATTTATTTAATAGGAATTAATCAAACCCTTTTTACTTTTTCCCCAAATTCATTCTTTAATTTATCCAACTTAACTATAAGTATCTTACTTAAAAATTACCATTTTATTTTCTTTCAAAAATCAAATTTTTATATTTTTGATATTTTAAAATACCAAAAATATATCCAACAATATCATAACATTCAATAAATTTAATTTCCAACGTAACCTATCAAAGATAAATCAAATAAATCATGTCACTGAATACGTAAATAATTTCAACATTTTGGGGAATCCTGTTGGGTACCTCCAACCTGTTTCCCTGCATCCATAGATCTTAGCATAATATAAAAATACCAATCCCACTCCGAGGGGGATATCGCGGTATAAAGGGTCACCCGCTATCATGCGGGGCGTATAGGGTCTCATCTGCTATATAATGCGGGAATATCAATTATTACAATAGACACACACACACACACTAATATATATATACACACACTAATATATATAGTATCACATCCACTGATAATAATTATCAACTCGATCAATTAATCAGTAATAAATTTTAACTATTAAAATTGACTACGACAATACAAATTTGAGTGAGATTAACTCATCTTGAGTTTTCAGATTTGAATTACCAAAAATTCCGACTAACTCTGAAAAGTATCCAAAGCAGTTTTCTTCCCTCATATGAATAAATTATAATATTTTTGAGTTAACAGTTATATTTTTAACAAAATCTATATACTCAAAAAAGAAATTTAAAAGATAACAGAAATTACCAGAAAGAAGCTTGGTCACGAACGGTGACCACTGCCTCCATTACGTGGCGTCGAAGACTATCGCAAGTCCACTCGAAGTCCCATCACCAACTCGGATGACTGAGCTTCTCAGCCTACGAAATCACGTGCCGCTTCTGACATCGACCCAACATCAGTCGAGCTACCCTACCTGTAGTCACGCCCTCACCGCCGTCGAATGACCCATCTCCCCTTTCTTCCAACGAGCTTGAACATCTCACGACCCACACCATCTTCCCAGCCTTAGCCCCCACGTCGCGACCTTCCACCCTCGCGCGTGCTTTCACTGCCGCGAACAGCCTTACCATCGAGCTTCCCATCGCCGCATGCCCAAAAAGGTAATCTGGACCCAATCTTCAACCCTGTTGCTGCAATGCCATGCTCCCTCAAGTTCGAACGGGTGGCGAAAAGAAAATCCCGCGATCCTTTTTTTCAACCTTGATTCTGTTGCTTTAAAAGGAGGAACCCATGAAATCAAATCAGAGGGAGCGCGTGATGATACCTTTGACTGATTTTGGTTTGGGATGAAAAAGAATGGAAGAGGGAGATGAAACTTTGATTTTAGTTTCGTTCGGCATTTTTATTTTTATTCTCTACTTTTTGAATCTCGCTGTTTTTAAAAAGGTGGAGAGGGAGATTGCATGTTTTTAAAATGGGAATAGGGGAACAAGATGAGATGTTAACGTGCCTCATCAACTTGCTATAGTGATTTTAAGGGGAAATGAAATGGTTCTGATGTGAATTGTTTGACTGGACAATATACAGTTTATATTATTTAAATTTTAAATCAACTCGAAAATGTATCTTAAAATCTTGACCTCCAATCAAGGTGTGCTGCTAGACATTTTTATTATACCCCTATTCCGAACGTGATGGAAAAGGTTTCGAGTCTTAATTCAATCGTATGGAGAAGTTAGCTTTTTGGACCCAATTTTTATATTGAATTTTGGATATAAATTTCAGCGCGTTTACATACCGTATGCCCAAAAGATGACTCGGAATGTTTCCAAATTTGAAATCCGATAATAATACACTATTACGAATCCAATGAAACAGGTTTCGTCGAAATTCGAGACTGTGCCCCGAAAGTCTATTTTTAAACGTCAATTTAATAATACATTTTTAAAACTAAACAAATCACTTTTAAATCAAATTTTAAAACTTCTATTATCTTCAGTATTATTAATATAAATTTTATAAGCCTTTAAATTATTTTTAGCAAGCATATAACTACATATTCAATATTTTACCCAATTTCCAATTATCAAATTCAATAATTATATTATCCGATAAATGGATATATTTGAAATTCGAGTTAAAAATGAACTTTAAAATAATTAAAATCAATTAGATATTATAATTTCAAATATCCAAAATTTTGGGTCGTTCCATTCCTACCCCCTATAAGAATTTTGTCCTCGAAATTGCTAGGAAAGGAGAATGGTCCAGAACCCAATAACTAATTTCCAAACCCACACAGTTTTCCCAAAACAATCTTTTAAATAAAGACATACTATCACTCTTACTAACTTTCCAAACTCATCCATAGATCACAACTGATATTATTCCCCCAATAATTCCAATTATAATTTTAAAACCAAATTTTAAATTATCAAATTTTCTCAAAAATTTTCTAACTCCCTGAATTTCCGAAAATTTTTACCACCGTCTCCTTTGCGAGGGTAGATCTGAACAACTACAAAATTGCCTCTATGGCCAACAAATCATCAAAAGAAAAAAAAATCCAAGTGCCTAAATCAGAAAATAATCAAATTTCATATAATAATTCAAACACATACCTTTTTGTCGGGCAATTAGATTTATCTTCTGAAATCGAAACATCAATTTTTCCTTTTGCTTTTAATTACCTGCACCTTATTTACTAATCACATCTGATCATTCAACTCAAAAATCATTTTATTTATTCCCATCAAACCTTTCAAAATTTACTTTACTAAGCCCATACGATGTACATACATTATTCGTACGCAGAATCAAATCTGATCGCTCACTCGATCATATAATTTCACTTATGAAGTAGTATCGTTCACATGACTCTCTAGTGCGGACTCAGATCTGGTTCCTTGATCAAAAACTGTTATTCTCCTTGCATAGCCAAATACTATGATAGTGAATTCCAGGATCAACCAAAAATCCATATCCAAGGTTCGCCGTCGAAATCGAGTGATAATTCCAAACTCGGATCGATATAACTATCTCGAAATTATGTCCTCGAATTCTGAACAAATTATTATGCGAATAAAATAATATACGTACAACTTACGTATTAATTTCCAATTGATTTTTTTATATCGATTTCTTTCTATTCACATTTACTTACATTTCCATTCATTTATTCTCAATTACCCTTTCCCTCTACATTTATTAAATCCTTGTCCAAATATTAATTTAGTATATTTCTAATACCAAATTTACTTAAGAATTTTACCATCTATATTTATTTCCACTTCACCACATAAGTTTGTATCTATTTTTATTCATGTTAGCACCAGAATTGGTCACTAACACCCAAAGAAGGATTTGTGTAGAGATTAATGAAGATATAAAATTAAAATAGAGGAATATGTGCAGAATTAATTGCAAAAACTAGAACATTAGATTTATAGTTGTTCGGCGTAACTGCCTACGTCCACTTTGTGTTTAATCTTTATTGCTTTTTCAAATAATTGAATACAGATACAATCCGTACACCAACAACTTGAATATAAGTTCTAATTGAAAAAGAATAAGTCTTGAAAATGGTAGAGTCTCCTTAGTGTTCTCCAAAATAAGGTCCATTTCACTGTGCCTCTGCCCTTCTATTTATAGGCGAAGATAGGCCGGATTTCCTTCGCAAGCCCAGGAACATGGTACTTAGTTCCGTAGCAAGTGGTTTCTGCGCACCAACACAGGGATGCCGAATGGCAGTTGCCGAGCGAGGAACGTCGGTCGGGAATTATTTGGTCGATCATCAAGTGACTCGAAGTAAACCCTCAAGGGAACCGGAGCAGATAGTATGTTGATCGGAGCGAAGTCATGACAAACGGTGAAGTCTGTTGTATGGCTTCACTCTCTTGACCGAACGTTGCATTTTGGAATACTTGGTAATGTTCATTTGAGCCGAACCCTCCTATGCCAAGCGATGGTGGTCGAACCAAAGAATGTCGGCGATGGTGTTTGAACCAAAGAATGCCGGACGATGGTGTTTAAACCAAAGAATGCCGAATGATGGTGTTCGAACCAAAGAATGCCGAACGATGGACTTAGATCGAGCGGCCCTTAGGCCAAACGATACCTAGGCCGAGCGCACTTAGGCCAAATGATGTAGACAGGCCAAACGATACCAAGGTCGAACGGTACTTGCAGGCCGAATGACACTCAAGATTTTCCTCTTGTAGCCAGGCCAAGCAACCGGGTAACATTTGTCCCCTAAAGTATGTTGTATGGAATGACACGACACACTTTGAATTAGCGTTCGATTTTCACTTTCGAAAGCCGAACGTATATAACTAGAACGCTGAACCAAGACGGACCTTTCTCATGTCTTGTACGTTCTTGATTTCAGTTCCTTCTCTTTAGAGACACGATATGGTTCGGCATACCGATACCAAGCCATCCACTCAGTTTACTTATGCTGGGGTACACATGTCCAAGAATCAACTTCCCAACACACACCAACCGGTTGTACAGGATATAGCCTGTTCACATTCCTCCTTCCCCTATATAACCTACGGCCTTTGCTCTTTCTTCTTTTTCTTCCTTCTACTTTAATTTACTAAGAACACTAGTTCACTTCTCGCCGAGCTCTACTTGCTACCAAGCCATCCACCAAACTCGAATTGTCTACCTCGCTACTTTAATCAATCACTAATACGAACGAACCTCCAGTCCAACACTCCAAAGCTTCCGCATACTTCTAGCTTTTTTCCTAGGTATGAATTTATTTCCAAACCCGACATTATATCAAACTCCAGTGCCTGTATGGACAAATCCTCCATCTCCCCCCTTCAGTTATTGCAGGGATAGGTAGAGAATAGATCTAGAGGAAGAAGGTAGATGGATTAGGAATAGGAAGTGGACTCCAGGTTAGGGCCTTAGGAGAAGGTTAAGATTTGTTCCTTGGTGAAGAAGGATGAGGAGAAGATGGGCTTGGAAATTCGAGAGTGAGTGTGGGCCGATTAGAGCTCCAAGGAGTAGGTCGGTTTCTTGGTCAGGTGGGTCGTCTGTGGTTAGGGAGAGATAGGAAGTTTGTGGATCGGTAGGTATGATTGGTTTCTGGAGTCAGGGACAGTGGCCCGGTGTCATTCAATATCGAGGGAGATAGTGTGGTTTATCTACTTGTGTGTAGTATTACGGCCCGGTCAGGGACCATGAGGGTGGCTCGGCATACCAAGCAAGCATGGCTCGGTTTACCCCTCGCGGGCCGTTCGGTGAAGAAAGAGATCATTAAAGAGGAGAGTGAGTGGATCAATAGTTTCGGTCTAGGTAGGTCGGTGAGTAGTGAAGAAGAAAGAAGACAGATAGGCTTTGAGGACTGGCACCAAGCGGGGCATTATTGTTCGGTATACATGTACTCGAATAGGCGACCGACCCTAATTATGGGGATCGGCATCGACATACTTACCTTATCTCAACTCGCAGAGTAAAACATTGCCGCTTATTCCTACACTTATTCATGTACCAATAGATCCACGACACAAATCCATGTCCATAAGCACATGGAACTGATCAAGACTAACAACTCCACGATTGAAATCATAATAAATGTGAACTTAAAACTTTGTAAAAAAGGCAACTTAAAGCTTGTCGTGCTACACTTTACTCTTTAGGACCCTAACTTATTTGTCATCTTTGCACGAACAATCACATTAGCTAACACACCACATGGGGGAAAATCTTTGTCGTTATGTCTAATTTTGATTGTCTTTCAAGTATAGTTCGAACAGGTTTTTATCCAGATTCGATGCTCATTGAAGATGTCTAGAAAATTGAGTTCTTCCACAGTATCAGACAAACGTGAGCCAAGTTTTCAACAGGAAGTAGTGGGGACCTCAATTCCATCGACAACTCCTACACAGAATATACCGAGTCTAACGACTGCATCTGTTGACCTGGGTCTGGATGCCCTAGATGCAGCAATCATCCTAGACAATCTGATTGATTCTCAAGCTTCGAGAATCAATGAAAACGCTCTTCGCCAACTATGCTTATTCCACGGAATTCCTTCGACGATATGCTGGTTCCATCGGGACAAGATCGTCCTCACCTGCCTCCAGCCGGATATACTGCCTACAATAAATTCATGTGCTGGGTTGGTAACGTGCCACCATTCAACTCCTTCCTCCACGATGTGTTGCAGTATATTGAGATTGCCCCGGCACAGTTACATCCCAACAGTCACGCATTCATATATGGCGCATGCATTCTTTTCATGAGCATTCTATTTAGACTCCCTATGCCCGGTGATATCTGCTATATTTATCATTTCAAGAGACAGTCCGACTGCCCATCTTTCGTATTCCTTGAGCCACATAACAAATGCCAAATCCTTACGGGGGCATGGAGCAAATTCGCCCAATACAAGCAAGAATGGTTTTATGTGCGTTGTCCCACTGGCTTTGCAAGGAGATGGCTAGAAGGGAGTAAGTTTCTTTTTTGTATCAATACTTGTATGCGGCTGAAAGTGCATCCTTTCTAAACCCTTTCTCGACTTTTACAAGTATCGGCCCATGTCCCGAAGGCTCCGAGTACTCTGAGGCCATCGAAGCTATTCGAGCTATTTCCGCAGAAGACCGGGACATCAGATCCATTATTTCCAATGAATCGCTCTCGAAATTTCGGTTGTTGGTGGAAGTTCATCGAATAAGCCTTGCTCACAACGTCATTACAACTGGACCTGCCTTAGACAAAGGGAAAAGGCAAGCTGGACCTTCGATGCGTGGTGCCCCCGACACACACGAGGAGGGCGAGATTAGAAAACTTAGGTGTCAGAAGAACTGGGTGAGAATATAGGTCCTACTCTAGAACCGGTGTTTGAGGCACTCGGCACTGATGTAACGCCTCCCCTTCGAAGGGAAAAAAGAAACTGGCATAGAAGCTGAGGAAAAAGACAGTAGGCGGAACTTCTAAGGTTACAATCACTTCAATGGAGAAAGAGCCGTCTCCAGAACACTTAGAGGGTTCACTAAAAGGCTTATCTGACCTTATTATCCCCCACGACTTGCTCAACTATGGCTTCAATGATCCAGAAGCCCTAAAACTCCATTCACCAGCGAGAGGGATGAAGGCGTTTAAGCCCATAATCAAGGAGAAAAAACTTTGATAAGTAAAGCCAAAGAAACCATTACGTGGGGGGGGGGGAAACAATAGGACGCACACAATAACACTAACACCTCACCTCGCACTTAAACTTCATTCATCATGCCATTCTTGCTAACTCGTGTTCACTTAATTTCTATGCAGGTGAGATGGGACGCTCTCATGGGTTTGACCGTCTTCGTGGGTACTCTTTTTTCATCATTCTTTCCAGGATTCGGGATCCGGCAAACCTCGAGATAGAGATGATGATAGCGATAGGGACTATCGCTCCCAGGATTCATTATCTCGAATAAAAACTTACCATTAGTCTTCATACCTTCATGATCCTCCCTCACAACAAGAGCAAGGCAGGGAGAAATCCAGTCATAAAGGGTACCATCCAACACTCACCATGACCAACATTCTGGTTCCTTTAGCACCAGGCAATCTCGAGAACTTCATAAAAAACCCATAGTCTCTAGACAAACTTCTTCTGGTCCCGTCCATGATCCGTCGATAGCGGAAAACCTAGCCGAGCTTAAGGCCATTGTTTCCAAAAATATGCTTCAAGGGTCTGAAGTTTCTCCCAACGATTCATAACATTCCGGGACACGTTAAGCAAAGTGCCATTGCATGCAATAATGATGTCTACATCCAACATGACCCATTTGTTCATTTGGAAAAAAAAGTTTTAGAAGTCTCTATCGAACACCAATATGAAATTGATCATCTGAAACTCGAATCCTTCCATGACAAAGACATTATCAAAGCCCGGGATGAAGAGATTTCCTTATACAAGTCTCAGCTTGAAACTGCTAAGAAAAATGCTAAAGACATAGCTGAGGCAGTTAGTCATCTGGAGGCCACACATAAGAAAGAGCTCGATGAAGTGGTTCAACGCGGCGGTGCCTTAGCTTTAGTGAAAGACTCCATTCAAAAGGAGAGAGATGCACTCGCTTGACGAGTCAAAGAGTTGGAAGAGCTGCTTTCCAAAGAAAATTCAGAAAAGATTGTTGCTCAGGAGGATTCGCAACGATATTGCGATGGGATTGTTGCTACATGACTCTTGAAAACGAAGCTCGATGAAGAACTCTCCAAGGCTGAGACGCTGAAAGATGCAGCCCGTGAGGAGGGCAAAAGAATAGCGCTCATGGATATTGATTCTCACCTTGAGGCGGCTACTGAGGTTGGTAGAGAGGAGATTAAGTGCATGTTTGAACCGCTCATAGCCGAGTACAATGCTTGAGTTCTCATGCATCACGACCTAACATTTCTTCGTGAGGGTTACCTCGAATCTTTGGCCGAAGCATGAGAGACTTTGATAAAGATCAAAAAGGTTGAGTCGGGCACTAAAGAGGTTGACATAAATACTCTAGTGAAGGAGTTTCTCCAGGGGAATGAGCCTTCTAACTTGTCTGCAGAAAAGGCTCTTTATATCAGAGACTCCTCCTCACCGAAAGGAAAGAATGACATTGTCGGCCCACCTGGAACCGAGTCTCCAATTCCTCCCTACTCAACCGACTGGTCATCTATCACTTGACCCCTTCGAACAACACATTGGCTATTACCGAAAGATCCTGTCCTTGGTATTCACATTCTATCTCCCATTCCAAAGGGTGAAACTCCTCGAACAGTTGAGAGTTAGCCGGTAACTAGTACATAACTTTTCTGCCCAAAGTTCAAAGGGCCATCGTTTTCGGCGAGTAGTTAATGTATTCTAACATTTTCCTCTTATGATTTTTTGTAGGCCGTTCTGATACCAAGCCAACTCCAAGGAGTGATGTCACCACGGAGGATGAGGAGATCACGAGACGAAATCAAAATGGGAGAGACTCCCGGTCCTAATGCTCAAGTGATAGAGGCGCTTAATGAAGACAAATCTGAAAATCCATCGCCTGTCAAGGAACACAAGATGAGGTTAAAATTACGGGTGCCTCCGGACACACTTTAAAATTAAGCATGAAGGAGCAACTTATGAAGGAGAGAAGAAGAAAGTTGAAATTAAGGTCGAGCCTAAGTAGTGGAACTAGATGATCTTTTAAACAGACCTTTGAAAGTCATTCTCCCCGATGGTTCTAGGCCATTGGAAGTTCCTCTTCCTTCCACGGACGTCACTACCCTTGCAAGCAAAGCATCCAAGCGAAAATGCATGGAAATGGGTTCGTCTGAGAAACCGAGGAGGGAGAAGAAATCAAAGAAGTAACTATCATGCCTCGTTCAACGAGAACAAGTTTAGATTATGCAGTTATTTATAGTATTTTGTAGCCAATGTAAATAGACTTTTGACTCTGAGTCTAAGAGGAATTGTAGTGGAACTTCGTTTTGGGATTTGTGAATAAAACTTAGTTTCTTTGTTTTTTTCCGATGACTTTTGCTTTTTAGCTTATCGTCTAACTTGTCGCCATAACTCAGAATTCGGTGAGTTACACAAGCTCCAGTTCACCTCCATGTGATTTGGGTATTTAAAATACTTTTAGTCCGCACTCTGGGGACTTAGAGATTTTGATGTCGCTTATACTCTAGTCTGCATTCTAGGGACTTAGAGTACTCCAGTCCTTATTCTCGGGACTTAGAGATTTAAAGTCGTTTATACTCTAGTCCGAACTCTGGGGACTCAGAGTACTTCAGTCCGCACTCCGGGGACTTGGAGATTTTGAGTCGTTTATACTCTAGTCCGCAATCTGGGGACTCAGAGTACTCCAGTCCGCACTCCTGGGACTTGGAGATTTTGAGTCGTTTATACTCTAGTCCGCACTCTAAAAACTCTGAGTACTCCAGTTCGCACTCTGGGGACTTGGAGATTTTGAGTCGTTTATACTCTAGTCCAAACTCTGGGGACTCAGGGTACTCCAGTCCGCACTCCACGGACTTGGAGATTTTGAGTCGTTTATACTCTAGTCCGCATTCTGGGGACTTAGAGTACTCCAGTCCGCACTTTGGGGACTTGGAGATTTTGAGTCGTTTATGCGCGTTCATACGCCAGATAGAATAATGTAACTTTAATTTTGGCCATAGAATTGCAACACACGGAAACATCAATAGTTCATGGAGAAGATGGCTTGAAGCCTTTATTAATGAAAACGAACTAAATTATTTTATTACAAGCCGAAAACTAAGAATCAACGAAATAAATAAAAATACACTGGAAATAATTGCAACTAAAATGCGAAAGAAATAGACTAAGTATAATAACGTCGTAGATGCTAGTTATTCCATGCTCGGGGGAGTGTCATGCCATCGACGGTCGCAAGCTTGAAAGTTCCCTCTCCAAGCCTCCGTTCAATGACGTATGGACCTTCCTATGTGGGATTCATATGTGATGGGATCGGAAAAACTCGCTTCAAAACGAGATCGCCCAAATCATAGACTCTCGGTCGGATTTTTTCATTATAATATAGAGCGACTCGGTACTTACATGCGGCCGCCCTTAAATCAGCTTCTTCACATTTTTCACCAACGAACTCCAGTGATTCCTGCAAGAGATCTCGATTCGTCTTAGAGTCATAATGAGTTACTCGATGTGAAGGAACTTCAAGTTCCATGGGTATAACATTTTCTATGCCATATGCCAATACGAATGGAGTGTGGCCAACCATGGACTTGTGGGCGGTTCTGTAAGCCCAAAGTGCCGTTGGAAGCTCATCCACCCACTTGCTTCTAGCCTTTCCAAATGTTTTTCTAGTATGGACTTAATTATTTTTTTCACGACTTCTACTTTTCCATTGGCTTTTGGATGAACAACTGATGCAAACCTTTTCTCAATGCCATACTTTTGACAAAATTTTTGAACTCCCCACTTTCAAACTGAGTTCCGTTATCCGCAATGATAGTCCGCGGGAGGCCAAAATGGCATATGATGTTTCATACAACGAAATTAATGACCTTTTTGGTAGTGATTGTAGCTAAGGGCTCTACTTCCGCCCACTTGGTAAAGTAATCGACCACAACTACTGCGTATTTTGCACCACTTTTGGAGATAGGTAAGGAACCGATTATATCGATTCCCCATATTGCAAATGGCCAAGGGCTAACCATTTGTGTGAATTCCATTGGCAGAGATCTCAGGATTTTCACATACTTTTGACATTTGTCATATCTCCTTACGTAATCCACAGCATCCCGACTTACAGTTGGCCAATAGTGTCCATAGCGGAGGATTGTTTTGCTAGTGTTTGCCCCTCTGTATGGCCACCACATTCTCCTTCATGAACTTCCTTCAAGACTCGTTTTATCTCACCATGGGCAATGCACCGGAGTAAGGGGACTGATAATCCCTTTCGATGCATTATTCCATCCTGCATTACATATCGCGAAGACTTATGAATGACTTGTTGTCTTTTGCTTTTTCTTTCAGACAGACCCCGTGTAGCAAGTATTTTTTGAATGGGGTTATACATGACTCCTTCTCGATTTCTGTTTCTAACACAAAATCTACCTCCATCACATTTGTACTCAGAGCATGTAAGGTTTCGACGGAAACCAATCCCATTTGTTGTGCATTGCTAGTACTTGAAAATTTGGCCAATGAACCGGCTTCTCTGTTTTGTCCACATAGGACTTGCAAAATATCGTAATACTCAAGGTCTGCCAATAGTTCATAAACCCGGGCAAGGTACGGAGCAAGCCTCTGCCCCTTCGCTTGATAATCTCCCCGCACCTGGTACACCACCAATTGTGAGTCATAAATGATTTCATCCGCTTTTACTCTAAGTTCCATGATAAGTTTCAAGCAAGCAATCAACGCTTCATACTCAGCTTCATTATTTGTAGCTGGGAAATAGAGCTTCAAAGCGTAAAAAATCGATCGTTTTTCAAGGGTCACAATAATTATACCAGCCCCAAAACAACGGTCGTTGCATTCCCCATCGATGTATAGTTTCCATCGAACAAAGGGAATAACATTATCATTGTTTGGTTCATCTGATATAATAAATTTAGTGATGATGTCCGCAAGCGCCTGCCCTGTTTTGGCCCTTCGTGGTAGGTAGGTAATATCAAGCTAGCTCAGCTCGATATTCCATTTTAACATCCTTCCAAAGGTCTCTGGTCGTTGGAGTACCTGTCGCAAGGATTGATCGGTATAAACACTGATCGAGTGCGCCTGAAAGTACGGACGAAGCTTGCGTGATGCAATCACCAAGCAGTTGGCCAACTTCTTAATTTTAGGATAATTTCTCTCTTCCCCTGTTAAATGTTTACTAAAATAGTACACCGGCTTTTAAACTCGGTCTTCCTCGCGAACCAAAGCCGTACTAATAGCATGTTGGGATATGGCCAAGTACACATACAACACTTCATGTTCTACCGGCTTTGACAGTACCGAGGGACTTTCCAAATGCCTTATCAGAGCCCGGAATCCGTCCTTACAGTTGAGCATCCATTCAAAATTTCTCTTTCCTTTCTTTATTACATCGAAGAAGGGAATATACTTATCTGTGGCCCTGTATAAGTCGACTCAGCGCGACCACTTTTCCGTTCAGGCTTTGTACTTGCTTTATAGTTCTGGTTACTTGTATGTCTCGAATAGACTGATTCTTTTCTATATTAGCTTCAATTTCCCATGCATTAATAATGAAACCAAAAAACTTCCCTGATGCAATGCCAAAGGAACACTTTAGAGGATTGATTTTCATTTTATAGTATCTGAGCATATTGAACATTTCCGCTAAGTCTCGAATGTGGTCGTTTGACTGCCATGACTTCACGAGCATGTCATATACATAGACTTCCATTGTTCTACCAATCTGGTCTTTAAACATCCGATTCACCAAATGCTGATAAGTTGCGCCTACATTTTTGAGTCCGAAAGGCATCACTACGTAGCAATATAGCCCAATGTCTGTGACAAAACTAGTACGTTCTTGGTCCAGAATGTGCATCGAGATTTGATTATGTCCCGAGTACGCATCCATGAATGACAATAACTCATGTCCCGCCATTGAGTCGACTAGCTGGTCAATTCTAGGTAGAGAGAAACTATCATTAGGGCATGCTTTGTTCAGGTCAGAGTAATCTATGCAAGTTCTTCATTTCCCATTTGCTTTTCTCACTAGCACGGGGTTAGACACCCATTTAGGGTAGAGGGCATCGCGGGGGAACCCATTGGCTTTGATTTTGTCAACCTCCTCTTTGAAAGACGTGGACCTCTCCGGGTCCATGCCTCTTCTTCTTTGCTTTATTAGTACGTACCTCGGGTCTATGTTCAACATATGACTCGTGATGGCGGGAGAAATCCCGCACATATCAGAATGTTTCCAAGCGAAAACATCCAGATTCGCTCGGAGGAAATCAGTGAAATCCTCGACCATTGAGGGATGAGTTGTGATCCAATCTTGTGTACTCGCAATGGGTCATCTCGGGTGATTGGAATGTCAATCGTCAGTTCAGCCGGTGCTGCTTTTGTTTCCCTGGGTTCCTCATCATCATCTCTTGGATCTATGTCTCTATAGATTCGATCGCATTGCCCAAGCCAAGGCTCGGGCACTACTTGTCAATTTTCAGTGACTCGGGTGTGGACGGAGCTGTTCGCAACCTTTCCCTTCTCTCTTTGCTAAGCCTCTCTCAACTCAGCCACATAACACGCACGACCGGTTGCTTGATCGCCATGCATAACACAACCACCTTTGTCTATTGAAAATTTCAAAGTTAAATACCAAGGGGCCAAAGCTGCCCTAAACTCTGCCAGGGCCGGTCGACTCAGAAACACATTGTACGAAGAATCGACATCCAAAACGATGAAAGGCAAAATTTGCACCCTCCTACGTTCACCTTGTCCAAGTTCAACTGGCAATTCAACATAACCCACTGCATCAGTTGCTGCACCATCAAAGCCATGGATACGGACATTAGATGATTTAAATTCCTATATCTCCATCTTTATTTGGTCATATGCTTTTTTGAAGATGATGTTAACGGAACTTCCACAATCAATCAAAATCCTTTTCACAAATGTTGTCCCAATTGTCGTGGAGATGACCATCGGGTCAACGGTAGGAGCCTCTACCTGATCAGCATCTATACTTCTGAATACTATATCATCCGTCATCGTTCGCTGCTGCTTAGCTGGGGATCCATCCTCCGTATTTGAACAACATTCAAAATCTGCATGCCTTAGGGAGTTAGCATATCGCTCCATTTCTTGCCAATTCTTATTTGTAGGGTGAGGTCCATCGACTATCATGTTTATGACTAGTCTACCTATAGTTCGAGCAGGTTCCTCCGGATGGCATGGAGCTTACCCACGATCGGGGTTTGATGTTCCTTGTCTACCTTCCTGCAAGTTCTTGACAAATTCCTGCAGCTTTTTTTGTCGAATCAGCTTTTCTATGGCATCATGGAGGTGTCCACACTCCTCGGTATTATGCCCGTAAGTCTTATGGAAGCGGAAATACTTTCCAGTCCGCTTTTGTTCCTCTGTGGACTCTTTTGGGAGTGGCTTTCGGTATTGAAAAGTATTGCAAGTTGCTAGGTAGATATTTTCTAGAGATGCATTCAGGGGAGTGTATTCGTTGCAAGTCGGAATTCTTCGCTTCCATTTTCCTGCTTCCCTTTTCTTTTCGGGATTTCCTCCTCCGGATCCTTTAGATTTCCTTGGCTTGCTTTGGATATTGACCTGGACCTTCCTCGAGTTATCACCGGATTGTTTTACAGCAATTTTGCTCTTCACAGTTTCCTTGCCGGTCCCAGGTGCATCGTCTCGCCTCGTCCATCTGGCTTCCTCTCTTCTTATGACTTGATGCGCCATGGAATAGAAATGTTCTAGTGTAGTTAGAAGCTTTCCCGCCAGTCAATCACCAAACTCTGAATTTGGATCTACCCCTCCATGATAGCCATCAGAATGGCATGGTCATTTGCATTGCTAACTTCAGTAGCTGCAACATGAAATCTCTGTAAGTGCACCTTTAACGACTCCCTTGGTGCCTGGATCATGCTAGACAAGGACATCACATCCTTGGGACGAGTGGCATGAATGCTGAACTATTCCACAAATTTTATTGCTAATTCATCAAAGCTGGAAATAGACCGTAGAGGAAGTCAGGTGAACCACATAGTAGCGATTCAAGATAAAGTTATTGGAAAGCATCTATACTTAGTTGCATCATTTGTTCTAACTGAATCCATCATCCATTCATATCTCATCACATGCTTTTGGGGATCAGTCTTCCCTTTGTAGGCCGTAATAGTTGGCATGTTAAACTTCCTGGGGTACTCGGCATGCAGAATAGTATATGTGAATGAGTATGACTCTTGGATATCCCCCAATCATCATTAGTAAATCCTTGATTTTCTCTCATTAGCTATTCGACCACAGCCGATAGGTCTGGGGTTTGTATAGAAGACGGCAGGTTGGACTCTGTCCCACGAGACCGTTCTGATTGGTGTCTCCTGTGTTGGCGGTCAACCAAAGGTGTATCCTAAGGACCAGCTTCATTAGGACCTTGGTGAGTCGGCCGTTCGGCTTCCACTTGTGCTCCAGATCTTAAATTTTTTTGTCCCAGCTTGAGTGTGGTTTTCGAGGCGTAAGTGATCTCTGGTCGATGGATCAGCAACACCTACTTGTGTTGTTTCAGTTCTGTGGCATCTACGCCTAGGAGGTTCATCGGACGAAGTCGAGCTGTCGGATGGGGAATAAGGAGCGGGGCTACCCCCAGCATTATGATGCTGTTGTTGAGTATGCTGAGTCGGGAGGTTGGCGTTAGCTTGAATCTGTTCGTTGGTTGTCACTTGCTCTCCATGAGTTCTCTCACACTACAATAAAAACACCCTTTAATAGGGTTTAAAAAATGCTATTAGAAGCTATTATAGTGTTTTTTCTTACGCTGTATATTAACATGTTGTAAAGGTCAGTGACCTATAACAGCAACATACAAAACGCTATAAGAGACGCTATGGACAAGGACATTTCATAGCGTTTTATGAGTGCTGTAAACATGACTTTTAATAGCCTTGGAAAGTCGCTATGAAGTGAAACTATAGCGTTTTCATGACTGCTATCACTACAACAAAAAGGACTTTTTATAGCGTGTCATACTTGCAATGGAAAACGTATTTTTCTTGCCATCTAAAATAGGCCATATTGGTTCAACTACTTTTCTATAGCATTATGAAACGTGCTATAGAACTTTTTATGACGCATTTTAGTTGCTATAAATATGTCGACATGCTATATTATTATAGCATTTGAACGCGCTATGGAATCATCGTGTCAACCTTTTACAACACATTGAAATGCTATAAAAAATTCATTATTATCTATTATAGCACCGTCTTATTGCTATGAAAACTATTTACTCTTTGCAAAATATTTTGTATAGCACTAACATTATGCTATAGCATAACAAAGCTGAACAAATTTTCTTTTTATTGCATAGTTTGAACACTATAAAAAAGTTCTATTGCACATTTTTTGCTGTCATAACATTCAAAGCCTACAATTTTCAATTCTATTTATATATTATAACTCAAAAAACCACATTCATCACATTAACATAAGTACACAAATTGAGTCATAAGCCAAATCACAAAATATATATATCCATAATATTTCATACATGAAGAATTAAACAAAAATATTTGTGATAAAAATTAAACATAAGTACATAAATTGAGTATAGCATACCAAAACGATACATACTAAAAATATTTTAATGACCGTCGATAAGCATGAATGATTTAAAAGAGAAAGAGTGCGACATCATGTATCATCCTCAAAAGCATCATACAACACCTATGAAGAAGAAACACAAACATACATATGTTAGTCAATATATACAAGTATGTATAAGTACAAAAGATGCATCGCCAAAGACTAAGTTACTGAAACGAGCATAACCCCTAATGAACCTGTTATTGTGATCAATCTATACCCTAATATACAAACAGAAATCCTAGTTATGTCATGGAACAAAATCTAATGACCCTATGCAGATGCAAATGTGAAACATGAAGATCTAACTTACAGTTAGTTTCTGACCCTGGGGATACATGTACTGCATAAGCCTTCTTCACAAACCACCATCAAAAATGCTTCTAACAGGAGATTGCCTCATATGAACTTGCAAGTTTGGCCTTAGATGTTGTGACATCATAGGTGCTCTTTGCATGTGTGACATCCGAATTCTGGAAAAATGAGTGAACAAAGTTTGATTTTAGGCGAAGTACCTAAATTAGGATGAGAGTTGAGATCAGTGAATCAATAAACATGAAATCGAATGAATCTAATAAACATAATATAAATGAGTCTTTTAATATCCTTTATAGTATCTATAGTATCATTCTTTAGGACCATCCCATTACATATCATCGGCAAATCCAACATACATCAATTCAGTCTATGTTAGATGAGAATTTTCTCAAATAGTTAAATAATTCAAATAATGACAACAAGATATGCAAGTGATGAACATGATGAGGTGGAAAAAATATTACTTGGATAATTTTTCTTTTATACTTAATATTCACTAACTTATTAATGTTGATATGATGAAAAACCATGGAGCAAGCTTAGGATGTTAGGCCTATGCTTTTCATACCTCATCGTGGAACTCTAGCTAAAGTTCTACAGCCTATGCCTGCAACAGCCGTACAACCATCTGCCACCCTGCATATTCTGCCACGACTCTGCCATGCTTCATTGAAACACAAAACTGTTACACTTCCTCAACCACAAGCTTCTGTCCAACCTTCAATTTCCTTCTCAAAATCCTCAGTCACCACTGCATACAACTGTCAACGCTGACCATCCTTTAACAACATTTCCACCTCCATCTACAAATACCCCCTGCCTTCATTCATTTATCAGCCACAAGTATTTCACATACAAACACTGTCTGCGGACGTACCCCCTCCAACAACAAAACTGCTGTCGACAAACCCAGTCATCAGAACTTCATTTCCTTCCAACCACCTTGCCACTATCAACAGACACATCCCCACAACAATCACTACTGCAAACCCACTACAGCCATCTTACCGTCAATCATATCAAACTGCTCCACCCTTCATACTCACCTCTGTATCTCTCAACATACTCTCTATCAACATTGCCTACAAACATCCAAACATAGCACCGTCCTATAACATTGCCTCTACCAACCTTCCCTAACACCAACAACACCATACTTCATCACACACAACTGTGCCTACTCCTTACTTGCATACCCTGCTGCATACTTGCATTTCCTTGCTACATAACCTTCCCTGACCACCACTGTCAGCATTTCACTTAAACTTCTGCACTTAAAATTCAAACCCTCCTCATCATCCATTAACCATCCTCCTCATCAACCAAATTCAAATTTCTGCACTTAAACTAACTTATGCACTTCTGCCTTCCCGCACCATATCATATCATTCTGGTGTGGTTGCTGGGATTCGAGCCCACACCATTTCTTATCCTATTCAGTCGAACAAATTTCTTAGCAAACGTATATGTTATAAACTATAGGAATTAATGACTGAACTCCAAAGAACATCGAATATGCATATGTATAGGTAGAATAAGTGAGTAAAATTTCAAAGGAAAAAGAAGCATAATAGAAAATACCTCATGCGGACTTGGATCGTTCAGTTGTTGCTTAATTGTTCTGTTCTGAATTAAATATTTTAACAAAAAGTGAACCTCAATCTCAATTAAAGTCTAATCAAGGATAAAAGGAATAAAAGTTACCCCATGGCATGCCCCCACTGCTGCCCAAAATATTATGGGACCCAGAATGCAATTCTGATGCAGCAAAATTACTGCGAGGTAGCCAACCTTTATAATATGTTCACTCAGCATGGTTATAGCTATTAGAGTGTTGGTTGTAACGTTGACCGGATTGTTGTCCAAAATGACTAGCAGAGTTTTGAGAAATAGGCAGCAACCGACTGTTTCCACCATGTGCATCATGTGAAGTTAAACATACCACCCACATACACAGTTACAGCTATTTACATGTGAACTAACCTTTGGTGCTGCTAGTAAAGATGCCATAGTTTGGTGAACTCGGCGATTATTTAAGCAGCTCTGTTTGCAAATTGAAACCGTTAGCAGTGACAGATTTGTCAATATAGAATAAATTAGAAAACATTTTGACCTGGAGTTGAATTAAAGTTATTCTTATTTTCTATTTTAGCTTCACCATGTTAATTTGAAACTAATATTTGATCTTAAAGTACTAGTTTGTGCTCTGGATCAAAAGAATGGACAGTTTAAGTTAACTTGTGCAGTTTAGCAGTTTTTGAACTTTAAAACTTAGGGGAAAATACACATCCTCAATTTGAGGATTCATAATTTGGTGCGGCATGATGATAATGTTAAATAAACTTAAATAGCATAATCAAGACAAATGTCCATGATGATAAACTTAAATGATAATAAACTTAAGGATGGATATAAAGTTAATTACCTCATGTCCACCCTTAATTTAACATCATGTGGCTCTATTCTGGATCTTACATCTTATTGAAGAGCATGATTTCCAATTTTATTTAAGCCGTCTATCACTCACAGATTAAAAGTATCCACGTTTACTGCTGTATAATTTCCTATAAAAATTAGAATGACACTTCATTTGTTAGCAGGCATTCAGGAAATAGCAAACATAACCACAAACACTACCATTGTGAATCAGGATAGACAATCTAGGAATGAAGTGTGAACATTTCAACTTATCAGCTACTTAAGTTTTCATTTCAGTTCATTATTTTTCTGTTATTTCATTGCATTGTACATAAACTATGTCTGCTTATGCTTTTGATTTGAAACTACATCTCACCAAACTACTATCCATTACTAAGTTTAAGTCCTATCCATAATATTACGTTCTTGCTGACATATTCCTACCTTGGTTCCTCTTATTTTAAGACCGTTTCATGCTTTGCTACTATAATGCACGTTTGAAAGTAAATATATGCAAGGTTGATATGAATGGAATTCAACTGTTGAGTTTCTGTATATGTTTAATTCCTATGTATACGTACTAGACTCATCAAACAAATATAACTTTGGGTCTATAACATGTAGAAAACGACCAATTTATGAAACTATATTCATTCATATACTGATGATAAATGATACTTTTTATGTTTTGTATGGTACAAAATAATCAAGTTTTAATTCAAAGCCAGTCTTCCAATCTTAGATACCTATCTGTGAAGCACGGGTCTCATCCTAGTATGTGTGTGTATAAACACATACACATACACATATGTAACACATATACATATCTTTGTGTGTGCGTTATGCAAGGAATCATGAAGATTAGCGTAGGTAGATATTGAAACTGAATAATACTATGGAAAGGGATTGAAATCTGTGACATCATTTCGTGGACATAGGAAGAAACTAATGACAGAACCAAATTGAAAAAGTGAGATTAAATAAAATAGTGTTCTTTTAATATACGTATGTGTGTGCGTGTTAATATAATAACTTTCATTAAGGATAAAATTTCATACTCGATTCCTAATATATGTGGATGCACAACTAGCAATTTACAGATTTCTACAAAAGATAAATAAAAAAGATCTAGGATCTAGAGTTATGATTTTATAAAGGAAATTGCAATATACAATAGCTTTTGGAAGCTCCATTATAAGGATAATGGATGCAAGGAAGCAATCAATTCAAATTCAGGTACTGACAACCATATGACCCTGACATAGAAATTTGCAAATATATGCATATTTTAAATTTTGTTGACAAATATAAGAGATAAACATGTTGGTTGTGAATTGACTAGTTAACCAAAAAGGTGCAAACATGTTTTTATTGAAAAACATGATAAATAATTAGTGGCATATAAAATTTCGCTACCCGAAAGATGACAACTATCCTTTTATTTTTGTAAGGTTCTTCATTAAGAAGTTGACAATAAAAATACGAACAGGAAGCAAAGCATTTACCCATCTGTTTTGGTCACTTCTTGTCCATGAAAGGAGGTTTGGGAAGCAACATTGTTACCTAAAAATACAAAGAGTAAAATATACTGAATTAAAGCAATAATGAAATACGCAAACAATGAAAAAAAATGTAGTCGATGTTTCAAGATTGTATAATCAAACAGTTAAAACACTTACTCCAGCAACAACTGTTTTTTTGTCAATAAAATATGGATTTCATAGTGCAAAGCATTGGGTTAACATCTAGAAGAACTGAAGTGCACATAATATAGAACTTTTGAACTTACCCTTATGTCCAAACTACCAAAGTATACCAAGTATTCATTTTATATAAAAGAAATTCGTACCGTTTTGAAAACAAATTATTAAGAAATCCAGCATTAGAGATATTTCATATTAAGAAATTATTAATTAACAAATAAGGGAACAATTAGCATGTCATTTAATTAGCTTAATCAAATACTTAATTGCAGGTATGTTAGATGAACAATTTTCCAACTAATATTTACAAGACATTAATTAAGAAAGAAAAAAATGATTACCAAAATTCAATAATTATCACCCAATTATGAACAAGGTACAATTAGCATTTCATTTGATGATTCAATCAAACATTTATCTACCGAATTTTTATATAATCTGATCATTTTAAACGATACTTACATGACACTGATATAATACATTTTCACTACAAATTATTTTCCATTTTTTAAAATGTTATAATATAATTTGACCTTTAGATCTGAACAAGGCAGGTAACTTATTGAAAAAAATTATACAAGAAAATAGTTTGGCATCAACGTATAATGTGTCGATAAGGTTTTCCCACCTTACTGGAATAGAGAATAAAGGTGAAACATGTTCAACCGAATAGGCTATATTAGTAACTATAAAAAAATTCACAAATGGAAGACGCAAGAATCAAATGATAAATAAATGAAAGAAAAACGCTATTTAATTTTAGAGTTATTAGCGTTTAATTTTGATCAAGCTACTTATAAGAAATTCCAGTTAGCTATCAAAGGAAAGTGTGCACATTATAGAAAGAAGATGCATCTTCTGTTGGAGCATCAGGCCACAACTTAGCATCAAGATTGATTGTCAAACCAGAATCAAAATTTGTTATTACAACCTGGAAATTTAGTCTAATGTCAACAGTGATTAACACGGATAAAAGTTTACCAGAGAAAAAGAATAGCTAATGTCTCAACATCTTCCTTAAGAGGGTGCAACACAACCATTACACGCGGTGCAGTTTTATTTAGCTCTTTTCGAATGTGATATTAAAGTCGGCTGATATGTATCATGCTACCATCACTGCATTAAAAAAATATTCCATGAGTGTTAGCAATTTCTGGCTTTACTTAAAATGGTAAGGAGACTATCCAAAGTATAATTTGAGATAACTGGTTTAGAGCACAATTTAATGGACTCGAGTCTTTTTAGTTATGATTTAACTTCAATCTCCACAGAGACTCCTCTCCCTTTAATAAAATTCATAAATGTGGCAAGTAGACAGAGTAAGGAATAGATGACTTATATGAAAGGCGTTGCATGACTAATGAAACAGTTTAGATATATTTGATATGCTATAGATTCAAATGCGTGGGTGTTCACAAGGAGTAAGCTCACTAATATGTATATGCATAGCCTGGTAGAGTCATAAATCAGTAAAGGAAGGTAAGAGAGAATTTTAAAGGAACCACTTCATAATTGTTCTCATCTTAATAAACTTTGCCTATTATTCTATGTGCCAGCCATTAATGCAACCATGGGAAAACCATTGAGAAACCTAAATAATGCTGTTTACAAATATTTTTATGATGAACTCTAACCTTCTTATGATTCCCATTCCACGAATGAAAGAGTTAATAGCTGTACAAGAAACTCCATGACGTCTTAATCCAGACAGTGTCAACAAACATGGATCATCCCAGCCATCAACCCAATTTTCCTAACTAATCGATTCAACTGAAATAGCAATTTCCACAAGTGATGGAGGAATAACTTGAATTTCCTTAATATCTTCCTAAAGGAAAAATAATTTGGTCTTCTGTTTGAAAAGAAATAGCTTGCTATGCAAATAATCATAATGTGATTTATCTAAAGGTTAAGAATCAACTTCACTTCCAAATAGCAATACATCCTTGTATGTATTTGTGTGTGTCTCATTATATGATAGATTTGTTAAATGGTATATGAAGCTAGATCAACCCATGTTCAACATGAACCTTGGGGGAAAAAGCAAATTGAAACCTGGTTCAAAAATTGACCACCCAATGAACTAAGCAAATTGTGCCACTGATAGGACATAATGCATTTCCACATGTTTTCAATATAAATATGACATTGAAAAACTATAGTGTTCAAAGTAGAGCTCGAGTTGCTTTTACTGTCTGCAGATGTAGCTTATTAGTTTGCTATTGTATCAAACATTGCACCAATTTGAATATATCAAGTGCGTAATTCTAATTCCAATGGCTTAGGCCGCAATCTTACTCTAGTAATTAATTTTCCCTTGTCTAGTCCATAGAATGAATAAATCACATCCATTTTGAAAGATTCTTGTCCATTCAACAGACACATACCAACTGTTCCTAAAAGAGTTTTTTTGCCAAATTGAAAACAAAATAAAATTGAACAAAGATAAAAACGATATTATAGTTAAAAAAATAAAACTGGTTTCTGGATTAAATTTAACCAGCTCCTCTCAATCTTTAACACAGGCAAAGAAATATGATTCTGGAAATAAAAAATCAAAATGCGTAACAAATAAAATAGGAAATATGATTTTCTAACCGAGGATGCAACCGGAGAATAGACAACTTGCGTGAGGCAACCCTGCATCGACAAAGGGCAAGAGCTTTTTTGAGAGGTTGCAAAGATGATTCCTGAAGACGTAGCTGCGGAGGTGGGTGGAGGCGGAGAAGACATGGGAATTGATTACGTGAGATGTAAGAAGAGAGATGAATGAAGGAGTGTATTTTAGGGTTTTCATGATTGACAACGAGAGGAAATGGAGAGTAGGAAAGGAGCGAAAAGGAAGAGGGAAGAATTTGGAAAATTAGCGGCCATAACATAATTTAGAAGCCCGCCTGTAGTTTTGTACCATTTTTTTTTTCACAGCGTCTATACTTCATTTTCTCGTATCGTCCTATGGATTATAAGAATGACAACAGCAGGTTATAATACAACGCTGTAAGCACATGCAGTTAATGACGATTATTCTTGTAGTGTCATCAGGTCATTGAACTCTGTTCTAGTGACAACTTCCATTTGGTTTTAGGTGGTAGTAGTCCCTACGTCTGGGTTAACTTGTTGATTGCTAGGTCCTACTTCCTGGACACTAGCAGTTTCGTTGACATCTGCGTTGTGTGAGGCTGATGGTATGAGGTCTTTCCATTGTAGAGTTATTGGTAAGAACTCTGAGTAGAATCAACGAACTTCCAGTGAATGACTTGGATCTCCTTCGGGGGATTTCATCAATCTAGTCGCTACAAATTAGATCCTAATAAGCTGAGAATGCGGCTCTCAATGAAAGCACTAAAATTTTGGCACCAGAAGCGGTCACTAACACCCAAAGAACGATTTGTGTAGAGAGATTAATAAAGATAGAAAATTAAAATAGAGTAATATGTGCAGAATTGATTGAAAAACTAGAACATCAGATTTATAGTGGTTCGGCGCAACTGCCTACGTCCATTTTGTGTTTAATCTTTATTGCTTTTTCAGATAATTGAATACAAATACAATTCATACACCAACAACTTGAATACAAGTTCTAAATGAAAAAGAATAAGTCTTGGGAATGGCAGAGTCTCCGTAGTGTTCTCCAAAATAAGGTCTATTTCACTGTGCCCCTGCCCTTCTATTTATAGGCAAAAATAGGCTGGACTTCCTTTACGGGCCAAGGAACAAGGTAATTAGGCCCATACCAAGTGGTTTCTACATACCGAGCCAGGGATGCCAAACGGAATTTGCCGTGCGAGGAACGCCAATCGAGAATTGTTTGGTCGATCATCAAGTGACTCGAAGAAAACCCTCAGGAGAACCGAAGCAGATAGTATGTTGACTCGGAGCGAAGTCATGCCGAATGGTGAAGTCTGTTGTATGGCTTCACTCTCTTGACCGAGTGGTGCATTCTGGAATACTTGTTAATGTTCATTTGAGCCGAACCCTCCTGTGTCGAGCGATGGTGGTCGAACCAAAGAATGCCGGGCGATGGTGTTTGAACCAAAGAATGCCCGACGATGGTGTTTGAACCAAAGAATGTCGAGCGATGGTGTTCGAACCATAGAATGACGGGCGATGGTGGTGAACCAAAGAACGTCGAACGACGGACTTAGGCCGGACGATACCTTGGCCAAGCGGCACCTCGGCCGAACGACGCATTCAGGCGGAACAGGTTGGAAGGATCCAACTAGATTGCTCAAAAATATTGAACTAAATTTCATACATATTGATATATGATTTGTTGAGAATTCTGTGATAGATTATTATGTGATTGAATTTATTGGATGCAACGGTAGCAATGATCTGGATTTTTGGTATTTTAAAATACCATAAATATGAATATTGAATTTTAAAAAGAGAATAAAAAGGGAAATCGATAGAAAAATATTTATAGTGAAATTTGGATTAATTAAAAGAAAAGAATTTGGGTAAAATACATAGTTTGATTTTAAAATTTGTACTTAATAATTTCGAAATATGGAAAATAAAGATTTAGGAATTATGTAAATAAAAGGATTTTAAATAATAAAACTTGAGCTATGTCGGTTTAAGTGTAAAAGGATTTATTTTAAGAATCGAGATTTTAAATAGTTTAGGAAAAATAAAAAGGAAAATTTAAAAATAAAATATGAAATTGTTATGCTAGATTTTAAATTATGAAAAGGAAGTGGAATCTGGATTTAGTTGGGTTTTGGGATATAGTTGGGTTAGTTTGGAAATTGATTTTAAATTGGAATTCAATTTAGAAATCGATTTGTAATCGATTAATTATTGCGAAACCATTATAAACGGGAAATGAGACTAGGGATTTATAAACAATGTTTATAAATAAAGTAAAGTGATTACCATTACATAAACTGAAGTTATAAATTCACGGTGAGGATTTATAGGGAGATGTGTACATCGGTTTAAAGTAAAAATGATAAATTTACTTTTTGAAATGTGAAAAGGGGATTTACGAAAATGGAAAATAAATCAAATTAGTGATAAATCGAGAGAGATTTGTAAATATTAGATGTGTTATATTGGAATTGATTTTTTTTTTTTTTTGAGAAGTTAAGTTGTTGTAAAAAGAAGGATTTTTAATCATTGACTAGGTAATTTAAAAAATGTTTGAAAATATTTCAGAAAATAAATTAGTTAGTTGTTTTAAATTATTTTAAAGTATATTTGATTATTAATTAAGTTAGTTTATGTATTAAGTCGATTATTATTTAAGAATTAATCGGTATTATTATTTTAAAAGGATAAATTATTCAATACTAATATTCTTTTTGTATAATAACTTTTATAAAAGAGTATTTGCTAAATTAAACTTGGAATTTTATATAGGAATTTTATAAGTATTATTTTGAAAATTATTTAATAAAGTTTTCAGGTAGTAGTGGTATACTTTCGTGGCGTAATCAGAGGTAGAGAGTGTCTGCAGTTTAGTTTTGAATTTCTCTAGGATAGAGACGTAACCATTGATCTATGAATCTATGGTTGATACCACAGGGGTACTTTCCATATCACTTTAAAAATATTTTAAAATATTTTTGAAAGGATAGTTTGAGAATATACTAAATTGGGTAGGATAAGTATATTTTTTTGGATAAAGAGATTTAACTGATTGAAATTAAAATTGAATAAGACTTAGTGAAGTTGGTTAAAAATGGAATCTTTGATTGTACGACTGTTTATTTGATAGTTAAATAATAGACTATCAAATCTGGACCCAAAATATAAATTTAGAAATACCTAGGAGAAACACAGGAATTATATGGTATAGTTACCGTTCGAGGTGTTATACTATATGTATAAACTCGTTTCGTTCTATTAGGACGATTATAAGGAAATCCATCCACTAACAGTTAGGAGGCAATCTCCGATCTTATTTTCGTCTGTTTATTTCCTAAAGAACCGGGGTTGAATTTACCGAAAATATCGAACGTTGTTTCAAAGAGACCGGGATCGGATAAGTTATTTGAAAGCCACTTCGATCCAACGAGTTCGTTTTCAAAGTGAAAACAAGAGCATGGAGTAGAAGATGGAGCAGTGAAGTACAAGGGCTAATTGCTACTAATTCTAAGGATGGTTCCAAAATGGAAACAGTAGGATACTGCCTTCGGTTCCGTTTAGACCCTGAACGGACTCATATGGATGAATGCTATCGGTACATTATCATTGGAGGACAATGAGCATTCTAATGAAAATTCCTTAAAAAGGTAATCGTAGCCTCTAGCTTCATCAACCGGGAATGACTGAAAATCAGGGGAGATGCGGCAAGGCTTAGTCGTCGCACCCAATTAGTGTATATTTATCACTTTTCTAGATACCCTCGAATATTATTACTATGGTGCACAGTACAGCTCGGAAAGGGTGCAAACACCCAGGGTGAAAGCATATTTGGTCTACCCAGGTTAGGGGTAGTCCGGTCTTATGTTGCAGGGGATCCCGGTGAGGTCCTTGGTACATTATTCTAGATGTGTACTGTGATAGGTCGTACCCCAATGCCTAGTCATTCTTATGGAATCCATTCTCCAATGCGTGCCTTTACGGTTTTGGTTGTAGAGCCTAGTATGCTGGAATTTAATTAATGTAACAATTTCAGCTATTTGAATTAGTATTTGTACTTAGACACTGTTATAATACCAGATGATTTTGAAATAAAATGTTGTGGTTATCATAAGGTAAAACCCCATCGTGTTTATTTGTGGCATGGTCTTACGAGATACCTTTGTTTTCAAAGGATTTTAATAACATTAATAATCCAAATTGAGTGTGTATTCTCAAGCTGATTTTCCAGAATGACTCGGATGTTATTCTATTATAATGCTCAGCTTAGACCGAGCATTACAAATACATGACAGGATGCTATAGAGCTCAGAAGACGAGCTGGATGATGAAGACATATTACATGTATTTGATTTTATTCCATTGCGTATTGTAGGCTGTATATTCAGCATTTGTGAGGACAAGTTAATACAACTATCCAGTACTGGGTTATTGATTTATTGTACTCTGATGATGTAATGTATAAGTAATGTTTTTTAGCACTTTTGTATAAAGACATGTGTTATCTATTATATATATTGTTCCGCTGCGACTGTGAGATTCTATGTTGTTTTCTGTTTTCTTCTTCTACCTCTTTCTTCTTTTTTCCCTAATGATCTAGTATTTCCGGCATTCGGTTATTTGGCATGTAATACAGTGAATGTATTGATATCGATTTTTGAGCGTCGAAAATTCGAGCCATGACGGTTATTTTATTTCAAATGGAATTGCAAAACTTTTAGTGTCTTGAGTAATATATTTTTAAATAGCAAACTCTTATTATTGCATTTTAGATAGAAATATATATATATATATATATATATATATATATATATGTATATATGTATATATGTATATACAAGAAGACTTAAATTGTTCATTTAAAAACCACTTTACATCTTGTTTTTCAAAATTTATATATATAAACATGATTAAAATCAAATGAAAGTTAAAGTAATAAAAGGGATAAATGGCCAAAGTAAATCAAGTAGAAAGGTAAAACATACATATGCATTGCCAAGTCTAAGTAAAAATAAAGGAAAATATACAACAAAAGGCAATACAAGAAAAATGAAAAGTAATATATATATATATATATATATATGTATTTATGTATTTATGTATGTATATTACTTGCCTGGTCAAAAGGAGTAAAAAACCAAACATTTATTTTAAACTCTTTTCATACTCAAACAATATATCCTATCAACCATCCTTCATTTCAATCCATCAATCCTTGTACCAAAGCATCTTTCTTCTTGTAAACATGTACATAGGATGGTATGTATGTGTGTTAGCTTGAGATTTCAAAAGCCTGTAAAGCAAAAATAAAAAAACTCTGTAAAAAAATCACTGTAAAAAGAAATGGAAGAAGCATTGTTCTTTCAAATTCAAAGGCTAAGCAACATTTCTAGTTTTCAGATCAAAAACTCAAGTTCAAACCGAAGTTTTCAAAAGATTTCAAGCATGTGGAAGGTGAGAGTTTAATAGAGAAATTCCTGAAAGTGTTTAAAATGCTCTGTTATTTCTAACAGTGAAAATATATATACATGTTCAACTTTTAAAAATCCATATCTCCAAATCTAGTTCGAATTTGCTAATCGTATAAACTAGGAAAACGTTTGTTTTTAAGTATGGATTACATTAAAAATAGTTTAAACTGGATTGTTTTGTATATTGTGAGAATTTTCAAAAATACAATAAAAAAACCAAGTCTCGACAAAATTCGACATTTTTAAAATATTGAATCGAGTATGAAATCTTGATTGTGGTTGGAAAATAGGATAAGATATCATGATTTTTAGTGGCCTAAATTGTGAAAAATGTTGAGTTAATCAAATTGCATTCAAAAATTAAATTTTAGTGATTGGGTCATCGAGGAAAGGCGGTGCTTGGCCGAGGAGGAGCGTCGCATCGTTGGGAAGAGGTTCATCATGGCCAATTTTGGATTAAGGCTTTGATTAGAGGTAGTGTGATGAATTTTTGGTTTAAGGTGGGTTTGGGTTTAGTCTTGGTTTCATGGCAAATGGTGATGCAGGGAGAAAGGTAAGGCATGCGATCCAGGCGGGATAGGTGGAGGAGATGATGGCGAAGCTCTAAGTGGACTTTGGTGGTGGATGGCAGCATAGGATGTCGTAGCAAAGTGTTAGAGGGTTGCGGCAGGTTCGAATTTTGGGTGAACGTTTGAAGAGAGAGGTCGACAGTGTTTCAGGTAGGCAAATCGCGTGTAGTGGTCGTGGCGATTGGTGGGAATGATCGGAAGCGAGGGTTGTTGGCTGATGGTGATGTGCACGTACACACTTGTGTGTACGCTTGGTACTCTGTTTTTGGCATGCTAATTTGAATAAGGAGAGAAAGAGCTGGAAAAGGAAGAAAGGGGAAAGAAGGAGGGGAAAATCGGGTTTGGGCATTTGGCAATGGGCTTCGGCCCAGAAAAGTGTGAAGGAAGAAAAATAGGAAAAAAAGAGGGTGGAGGGAAGTTTTAAAAATTTAAAATGTTAAATTATGTTTGGTTATGGGCTTCGGCCTAGGGAAAGGATGAAGGAGGTTCTCTTAAAACTTTAAAATGTTAAATTATATATTTATTTTGTAAATTTAAAATGTCATAACTAATGCATTTGAATCTCGATGGACGCGAAACTTGTTGCGTTGGGTTCGTGTCGACGAACACTACGTCGTCATGTGATTTGTTGTTGAGTTTAAACAAGTGGAAATTTTAAGCAATTTAAAACGGACAGAATTTAATCACCGATTTAAAACATATATCGTTGTTCAAATTTATATGACCTATCTATTGAATTTATTTTCCCAGACTATAATAACGATGAGTTAATTTAAGTTAATTACGATGATTTTCATCTGTTTAGCAGAATAAAATACTGTTCTGCTAATTTTATTTAATTGGACCCTTGTTGGCAGAATAAATCACTGTTCTGCCATTATTACCGAATATGTGTGTTTTTGGACATTGACTAGCATAAATAAAACCCTGTTCTACTGTTATATTTGTACATACATCTATTTATTATCTTGATAATTATGTTGGGAAACATGATGTTGAATTAATTGTCAAAAATGGATTGATGTGAATATCTGAATATGTTGTTCTGGACTGTTATGAAATTGATGGTAACTTGATTAAGTACCATTGGAATTAATAAGCCTTCTTTTCCAATTTGGAAGTTGACTTTTGAACCAAAAATTGTTTTAAGGATGGTTATTATTTATTAATGATATTTTGAAGATAATCAATTATTATTTAATAATGATTTAAGGTTACTTATTTTATTATTCTTAAAAAGTTATTTAATTATTGTTCAAATTTATTCAATTATTTAAAATATTTAAATTATATTTTAATTATTTATTTTAAGGTTATTTTGTAGTAATTGGATTTAAAAGTTAATTTTGATTTAAGAGTTAATTAGTATTAAGACATTATTATTTCAAAGATAATTTGTTCATAATGTTTTAAAAATAATATATTATTTGGTAAACTTTTATAAATGAGTATTTTCCTAAATTATTTTGGAGATTTTATATAAAAACTTTATAAGTATTATTTTGAGATAAATATTAAATAAAGTTTCGGGAAGTAATGGTATACCTTCATGGCGAAATTGAAGGCAGAGATTGCCTACAGTTAAGTTTGGATTTCTCTGGGATAGAGACGTGATCATTGAGCTGTGAATCCATAGTTGATGCCATAGGATATTTTCCGTATTTATTTAAAAAGAGTTTTCTAATATTTTTAAAGGGAATGGTTTATGAATATACTTATTCCGGTGAGATGAGTATATACCTTTTTTGATATATACCTTTTATGATAAAAAAGATGTTTAATTTATTAAATTTTAATTAAATAATGCTTAGTGATTTCGAGTGGAAAATTGTTGTATTGTGGATGATTGTTTATTTGATAGTTAAATAACCGACTATCATATCCAGACCGAAATGTAACTTTGGAAATGTTTGGGAGAGACACGAGAATTATATCGTACAATTATCGTTCGAGGTGTCATATTTTACGTATAAACTCGTGTCGTTCTTCTAAGACAATTATAAAGAAATCCATCCACTAATGGTTAGGAGATGGTCTCTGATCTTGTTTTCGTTTGTTTATTTCCTAAAGAACCAAGGTTGAGTTTACCGAAAATATCGAACGTTATTTTCGAAGAGACCGGGATCGGATAAGTTATCTGAAAACCAATTCGATCCAATGAATACGTTTTTGAAGTGAAGACAGGAGCATGGAATTGAAGATGGAGCATTGAAGTGCAAGGGATAATCGCCACTAATCCCGAGGATGATTCCAAAATGGATGTAGTAGGAATAGTGCCTTCGTTTCGTTCAGACCCAGAACGGACTTGTATGGATGAATGCTTTCAGAACATTATCGTTGAAGGACAATGAGCATTCTAAGTGAAAATTCCTTGAAAGGTAATCATAGCCTCAAGCCTCATCAACCGAAATAACTGAAAATCAGGGGAGGTGCAGCAAGGCTAATAGGTGCATGGGAAGGAGCTCGATGAGGGTGGGAACACCCGGGGTGATAGCATATTCGGTACTATCCGGGTTTGGGGTAGGCCAGTCTTGTGTTGTAGGGGATCCCGATGACGTCCTCGGTATATTTTTCTAGACGTGTACTATGATAGGTGGTACCCCAGTGCCTAGTCATTGTATGGAAATCCATTCTCCAATACGAACTTTTATGGTTTTAGTTTTGGAGCCTAGTATGTTGGAATTCAATTAATGTAATAATTTCAGCTATTTGAATAAGTATCTGTACTTAGACTCTATTATAATATCATTCAATTTTCTATGAAAAGGTTTGGCCACCGTAAGGGAAAAGCACGTTGTTTTTATATGTGGCATGGTCTTACGAGATACCTTTGATTTTAAAAGGATTTTTGAAAGTTACAATAAATAAAGTTCCTTGTGATTTAAATTCTTATGCAGTTTTTTATCCGACTGACCCGGGCGTGGTTTTTTCTATGTGCTCGGGTCAAACCGAGTATATTTCCAGGTTAGATGGATATTGGAGCTTCAGGAAAGGAGCTGGAGGCCCAGAGACATTCACATAGATGATTATATTTTCTATTACATTTTAATTATTTTTATCAACAGTTGTGAGGATAGGTTGTTATAACTATCCATGCTAAATAGGTTGGTATAACTGTCCGTGCTGAATAGGTTGGTATACTCTAGTTGATATCTGTATTATAAACATTATAATTTTGGTTTATGTAAAGATTTGTTCTATATTATAGATTACTCGTTTTCGTTGCGAGATTCTGTGTTGTTTGGTTTTCTTTCTATCTTCTTACTACTTTCTTTGTCTTACTATTGGACTTTCTGTTCAATTTGGACTGGACATGTGTGGTAAATTGTCCATTCGAACAGTATGGAAAAGTGGGTCGTGACATAATATTTGTAAAATAGCTTCACGAACTGTTTATTTGATTATTATATTTTATCATTCCACTGTTAGATTTTGTGTTTTGTTTTTTTTTCTTATTTACCTCATAACAATCCTCTCATTTGAATGATTTGAGTTGACATGCGTAGTTTATTGCCGATTTAAACCATCCAAAAAGGTGGGTAGTTACAAGCGGTATCAGGGCCAGGGTTTAGCGATAACCTTAGTTTTGTGGATCTGACTCATTAAAGATTGGGTAGTAATACCCTAGAATGAGTTGTTTGAGAGAGCATATATATACATGAGACAACGTATTTATTAAAGTTATAAAAATGTTTTTATATTGTGTTAATTTGTTCTGTTTAGTATTAACAAAATTCTGGTCGGAATATAGGACGTTACGACATCGATAGTGATTTCTAAACACTTAGTAGGGCAGACCGACATAATATTGTTTTTGAAATATAGGTAAATGAAATAATTTTACGTAGTATTTTATTTTGTGTATAAAAGAATAATTTTTATAAATTTATATAGTTATATGTAATATGCTTATTTGTTAGGAAGTGAAATTTTATAAATATAAGTTGCAAATAGGATTTATATATAAAGTGAATACAAATTGGAAATTTGAGAACTTAAGTTCCGGGGTTTTGAAATTTGTTTTCAAAGATTTTGAAATATATTATTAGTATTATTTTGAGTATTTTCGGATATAAAAATTTCCAATATGATTTAAAAGAAATGTATTAAAGGAATCTTAAAAGGGAAATAAGTTCTATACTCCCCTCTTTTGTCGTTGGAAAATAATTTCGGTGATGATAACCGCATCATCGACATTCATTTTCGTGTCTCAAAGTGGAGGAGGCCACTTAGTAGCTTTGCTATGCATTTGGTTTGATAAACAGATTTTGATTTATAATTTCTTAAGTATGATTTGATATATATATATAAAAAGATATAAATATATATATTATTTCAAAATGATTCGAAATGAACCCGACATTCAGTTCTTGAGTTTCTACAAATAAGCAATTTCAATTATTGTAATGAAATAAAAGCTTGACTACTTTAATAGTTGGAAACTTCTAAAATGAAAAATAAGAATTAGATGCTAAATGATTAATGAAATATATAAGAAATTGGAAATTTGTAACTTGTAAACCAAAAGATACGAGATTTAGAAAATGTAATTACTGAACATTTTGTTAACTAAAATGAATAAGATAAACTTGTGTAACATTCAGTTACATTCTTAAAACTTATATATAACTTACCAAAAATGTTTAGAAAGTTGTAATGTTAAATAGAAATATGTAATAGAATATTATACAAGTAAAACTTAAGTAATGAAAGTGTTTAAATGGAATTGTTTCTATAAATAAGAATTTGATGTACAAGAAATGTTATAAACATAATTTATGTTTTGAAACGCTAATAATTAGAATGAATAGTAAAAAGTGAATATTATCTAAGAAATATTTATATACTTAAGAAATGACTGAAATGATGCATAAATAAGTTTATTATTAACTGACAGTATAAATGTGAATTAAAGGTAGAAGCATTCAAGTATGAAATGTTTTATTCATAAATATTTATATAAAATGGAAATCAAGTTATGTAAGTAAATGAATGAAAAGAAAAAAAGAGGACATAGTATGAATGAATGAAATAAATAAAAAGTAAATAGTGATGTGAAAAGAAACAAATCGAATCAACTTAAATAATATTTAAATTCGGGATTGTTTCCTAATGGGAAGTTAGAAGAGGATACTTCAAATTGTCTAAGGTTGTACGAATAATCTATTAAGTAATTATCTAAGGCTGTTGAGCGTAAGATACACTTAGTAGTTTATTTATCACTCTTGAATAATGAGAAGTTTTTGAACTGAACAAACCATTAGTTTTTGTTGCTATGGATTTGCGATGGATTCTTGATTTCTTTGGTTGCATATGATGGTTGTACAGTTTTGCTTGCATATGTTTTGTGTTAATTTGCTTCTGTTACTAACTGAAACAACTAAATATATCTCTTATACACAATTCTCACTTATTTGGATTATATAAGTGAAATATAGGTTTATGGAAGCAATAGCTACTGCTTTTGGTTTCATAAATTATGCGTTGTTCGCCCGAAAAATATGTACGTTTTCGAATCACATTTTAATAGCGATATTTTATTATTTTTCCCGTGGTTTGAGATATTTTATTATTGAAATATGATATATATTGTAATTATTGATATTATTATTTCCTCGGACATATTCGTACAAAGGAGACTCTACCAAAATTTTCTATGAATTTAAAACTTAGAATTTTTTTGTTAATGTGTCAGCTTTTATTAAACTTATATGGAAGATTCAATTGTTTATAAATTTATATACTTTATTTTAAATACTTAATTATGTAAGTTTAAAGTGTTACAGATTGATTATTTGAATAAAATATACTAGTTTCTTAATTCCTCCTTTTCCCTTTTCAAGGACGAAAATTTTTGAGTGAAGAAGAGTGTAATGACCCGTAATTTTCGATAATTAAAATATTAAATTTAATAAGATTTTGAAATTTAATATTAGAAGAAACTAAAAATTTTGATTTATTAATGAGGAAAAATAATTAGAATAAGATTTAATATGGTTGTTTGGATGTTACTGACAATTGTTTTAATGTAATTTAAATTAATTGAATTTATGTAAATTTAATTTGGTTATAATTGTAATTAAGAAATTAAATTGGTAATTAATGAAATTAAGAAATTGAAATATTATAATTAGTACTATAAAAGATGATAACGGTAAATAATGAATGTAATAAAATGTAAACTAATGTCAATTATATTCATAAGGTTTTGGCTGGTTTAAAATAAGAATGTAAATCAAAATAAATGAATTTATTTGAAACTAAATTATAATCAATGAATTTATTACAGTTGTAATTGAACGCAGAATTTATCTGATATATAATTAGTGAAATTAACATGGAAATTTATTTTAAAAGATTTTAAATTCAGTGTAATCAAGAATGATGAAAATTGTTAATTATTAAATTTGAATTGAAATTGATTAAACTAATTTAATTAATTAACCTGTAAAAATAGCCATTTTGGCCACTGTCTTCGATTTCGACGAAACTAGTTTTATCGGATCCGTAACAGTGAATTTTTGTTGTATTTCAAGTTTCGTAGTGATCGGACTTGTAGTTTGGCCGTTCGAGCTTGAAATGCATAGAAATCAATTCGGTAAATTCAATTAAAATAATCTGATTTTAAAACTAACTTTTGTATACAATGGAATTATGGTTTGAAACCAGTTTATCTTTTGTGATTTATTGGCTGATTTGAATGATGGTTGTGATGGATGTTTAATTACTGATATTTAAACGATTTGATGTTATGTTTATTTTATTTGTTATTATCACACTGCAAACTCCCTTAGTTATTATTAGGAAAATCATTATAGGTTGAAATGATACATACCCGAACGATCTTATAGATTAGGGAAAAATCGTTATGGGTTGAAATGACAAACTTGAACGATTTTATGGATTTTTAATTTTATTCAGGATTGCGGATTGAAATGATATACCCGTAAATTTAAAATTTATTGTGGGTTAAAATGGTATATATCTGTATCACTGGACCATAGGGTGCAAAATTATATACGGACATCGGATTTTTTAAATTAAATGATTTTAAATCCTTAATTTTTGAATCAGGTTAAATTATATTTTGAAATAAAATTTGATTTATATAAACTGAATTGTTTTCAAAATCCAAGCTTTAAAATTTTGAAATTGAAATCGGTTTAAATGAATGGTTTCTAGAATTTAAATTGAAATTTTAAAAGTAGAATTTTGAAACATAAATGAAATCTATCAAAGTTGAGTTGTTGTAAATGTTTGAATATTTAATTTAGTCCTTGAGATGACGGTTTTGATGGCAACAACCTTAGGACATGTTATAAAATATAAATACTAACATTATAGTTTAGATATATATGTATATGCAGGATATAAACATGCAGGTACCAAGAATGAAGACTGTACAGTATAGAGATTCAAGACTGAAGATATCAAGATTGAAGACTCATGAGTATCAAGATATCAAGAGTTCAAGATTTCAAGAATAAAAATAAGTATTGAGTCTAGAATTATGTTAAAACTTCTTGAAAGCACTTACATATTTATTCGAAATTTATTTGCGGAATGGAATCCACTTCGTACCTGTTAAAGGGAGAGAACCCTAGTGGGATGGAACCCACGATAATATCTAGTGGAACATATAGTGGTCCTATTTTGATACCACTCATTTTATAAAAATGTTTTTCAAAAATATATCTCTTGTTTTAATGTTTTCAAAACCTTCTTTTCAAAAAGACATCTCTCTTGGTCTTAAATATTTTACCCTTAAAACTATTTTTATCATTTTTAACATTTTGATTTCAAAATTGTCTTTGTTTTTTAAACCATTTCTTGTTTTAAATATTTATGTACTCAGATTTATATCACTTTATAGATTAAGATTATATATATTAAAAATTATTTTTATTTGTTTAAACTATACTCAAATATATTTACAAAGTTTAGAAATTGTTTTAACAAATTATAGAAACCAATTTTAATAAGAAAATCAAAACACCAATTTTTGCCTTGAGCATGTCGACATCCCTCAGCCCCCCATGTCGACATGGTGCCCGTTAAATTCAAAATTCAAATTTTCAAAAGAAGTGTCTATTCATTGTATCCTTTCACGAATAGATATGGCTGTTGATCTCCTATAAATACCAGTTTTTCTAAATGAATTTTTAATCAGATTTCACTTGTTTTCTCTCCTCTTCATCTTCCATATTTATTTTAAAAGAATCCCAAACTATACTCTGCCGAAATACCAAGTGAATCAAACTTGATTATCTCTTGTTTGATTCTCTGACGCTCTCTCCATAAGATCTCAGTGCTATTAAGAGCTATAGGATCTTTTGTAAATCAAACTGTTGAGTAAAAGGTGCGGTTGAGACTTGAAATCAATTGGGTGTGATTGTAGCCTCGAAAATCAATTAGGTAATCTTGTAGCCTGGTTAAATCAAGAGAGTTGCCCTGAACTCAAATACAGGAGGGTGTACCTCGTAGCCTTGAAACCGAGGGTGTAATCTGGGAGATTATTTTGAAAAGAAATCCGTACGATTATACTGGACTGGATGTAGCGGAACTTCGAACCAGTATAAATTCCTGGTGTGTTCTTTCTTTTACTGTTTTTATTTAGTATTTGCATCTATGTCTGATTCTGTGATTATATCTGTGTCTATGAATTGCATTTATTGGTGATTAAATTGCATAAGTTTCAAAAAGATTTAGAAAATCCATAAAACATTATTCACCTCTCCCCTCTCTAGTTTTATTCCAGCCTTAAGATCTGTGATCCACATTTCTCACATTTGGTGTCAGAGCATTGGTTTTCAAAGTTTTCATAATTTGAACTTTGAAAAAGATTTTAAAATGGCTATTTTTGGGGATTTTGTTAATACTAGTTTAAAACTGTTCAAATCATCATTGTCTCATAAGTTTGCTTTTAGTTATTATAGAAAATCAAGTTATCTACCGAGTATGTATTCTGTGCAGAAAGGAAAATGTTATATGGCTTTAGAAGAATCAACACTCAATGGACAAATTGTGCAAATCAAGAAGAATAAGTGGATACTTGATAGTGGATGTTTAAGATACATGAAAAGTAATCTAGGTATGCTGAATGATATTGTCTATAAAGATGGAGGATTGGCTAATTTTGGAGACAACTCAAAAGGATATGTGATTGGCATCAACAATGTCGGTAACTCTAAAACTCCTACTGTTTCTAATGTTTTTTTACTTAAGAATCTGAAATACAATCTGCTTAGCATTAGTCAACTTTGCGATAAAGGATAAAAAATTAAATTTGAAAAATATAAGGGCCCATTTGTTTTCATTTTGTATTTTGAGTTTTGTGTCTTCAACCCGCACTGAGAAATAGCAAGAAATAAGGGAAGAAGATTTATAACTTTTAGCCATTGCGACAACAAACGTACAACGAAGGAATTGGTTTATTTTCCATGCTTTTGTTATCCCTCGAAAAATGAAAAACAGAATAAACTTGTTTTCTATTTTATATGTTAATTCATTTTTCAAAATTGTTTGTTTTTCAACAATACGTATAACAGACGCGCTTTTGTATAGACGAAAACACAAAACTAAAAATGACAAGCCAAACGAGGCCTAATTGTCACATTGAAGATAATAATTCAAATATTATATTTGAAGGAATTAGAAATAAAAATATTTATATTCTTAGTATGAAAATCTCAAATGATAATCTATGTCTTTTGGCGAATACAAGTGACCCTTGGATTTGGCATAAAAGATTTGGGCATTTGAATTTTAAACTCTTATCTAGACTTTCTAAACTTGATCTTGTAAGAGGTCTCCCTAAAATGAATTTTAAAGTAGATAGTATATGTGATGCTTGTCAATTAGGAAAACTTAGGAAGATTTCTTTCAAATTAAAAGATATGATTTCAACTTCAAAACATCTTGAGTTACTTCATCTAGATTTGTTTGGTCCATCTCAAATTCAATCAATGAATCACAGTAAATATGTCTTTGTAATTATAGATGATTATTCTAGGTTTACATGGATAATTTTTATGAAACATAAAAGTGATACTTTTAATTCATTTAAATTTTTTACAAAAAGATTTCAAAACCAACTTTCTTTAAAAATTATAACTGTTCGTAGTGATCACAGTGGGGAATTTGAAAATGAAAATTTTGAGAGACTTTGGCTATGCAAGAAGAACTGAATCAATTCACCAGAAATGATGTTTGGGAACTTGTTCCTAGACCCGAGGATAAAACTATAATAGGAACTAAATGGGTTTATAAAAATAAAATGAATGAACTAGGTGAGGTCATTAGAAATAACGCTCGATTAGTCGCACAAAGTTATTGTCAAGAAGAAGGAATAGATTTGATGAAACCTTTGCACTCGTAGCAAGATTAGAAGCCATTAGAATTTTACTTGCTTTCGCAAACTATAAAAATTTCAAATTATTTCAAATGGATGTTAAAGGTGCTTTTCTAAATGGATTTGTGAAAGAGGAAGTTTATTTCGAAAAACCTCCACTCTTTGAAGATGAAAATTTTCCAAACCATGTTTTCAAACTTAAGAAAGCTCAATATACGGTCTGAAACAAGCCCCTAGAGCATGATATGACAAACTAAGATCTTTCTTATTACAATCAAATTTTGAAATTGGTAAAGTAGATAATACTCTTTTCATTAACAGAAATAAAAAATGATATCCAACTAGTAGAAGTTTATGTAGATGATATTATTTTTGGTTCAACTAATCATGAAATAAATAAAGAATTTTCTAAAATAATGACAAAAGAGTTTGAGATGAGCCATATGGGTGAACCTGCTTTCTTCATAGGTTTACAAATATAAGAATTAGATAATGGTATTTTTATTAGTCAAGAAAAATATGCTAGGGATCTAGTTAGTAAATTTGGTATGGCTACTGCAAGTGGAAAACCCACTCCCATAGCAACCAATCAAGATTTAAATAAAGAAGATCTTTCAAAAGATGTAAATCAAAAACTATATAGGGAAATGATTGGATCACTACTCTATATCACTGCGAATAGACCTGATATCATGCATAGTGTTTGTCGTTGTGCAAGATACCAATCTCAACCCAAAGAGACTCACTTAAAAGCTATGAAACGTATCATAAGATATGTTAAGCATACTTTTGACTATGGTTTATTTTACCCTAAAAATGATTTATTTGATTTAATCTCTTACTGTGATGCTGACTATGTTGGTTGCAAATTTGACCGAAAAAGTACAAGCGGAACTTGTCACTTTTTAGGGCATTCTGGTTTCATGGTTTAGTAAAAAGAAAAACACAATTTCTTTATCAACAAGTGAAGCAGAATATATCTTTGTTGCTTTGGCTTGCTCTCAAGTCATTGATATGCAACAAGCCCGAGAAGATTTTGGATTAACAATTTCAAAATCACCAATTTACCGTGATAATACTAGTGCAGTAAATTTATCTAAAAATCCTACTCATCATGCTAACTAAACATATTGATATCAGACATCATTTTCTCAGAGATAATATATGTAAGGAGATTATTTCTCTTGAATTTATCAACTTCGAAAAGCAAATTGCTGATATTTTAACCAAACCCTTAAATCAATTTATATTTAGTAAGTTAAGAAGAGAACTAGGAATTTGTTCAATAACTAAGATATAGAATATAGATATAGTAGCATATATTTTGATAAACAGTGATATACATGAAAATCAAATTTTTCATAGGGATGTCGACATACACCTACCACCCATGTTGACATACAAAGGTAAAATTTGAAAATTTGATTTTCCCTCTAAAATTAGTTTGGTAGTTATATGAACCTATGTATTTCGAATTTTTATGTTTTCTCGCTTCTGTTTCTCTGTATTAAACTTCTTAAAATTAAAACTAATGGCCTCTTCCACTAAATCAAACCAAAATGACACTAAACTTTCCCTTCTCCTCATTCTGGTCCATTTCAACGCACTACACTGGCACGTGTGAAAAAGATTGAAGAGTCTTTGAAGGATGTCATGCAAATGTTGACTGAACTTCAAGTTATGCAAATAAGGATGGCAAAAGAACAAGAAAAGCAAGGCAAAATTCTTCAGAATATGCAAAAATTCCTAATGGATAATCATGCAAATCCTATTATGATTGAAGAAGATTCTCCCAACATTCAAGTGCATAACCCCTTAAAGCACAGCGAAGAGGAAGAAGAAGAAGAGGAACCTATAGAAGAAGACGACAACGTGATCTGCGTAGGCGAACTCTGTTTTGACAAAGATGGGAATTTGGTTGAAGAACGTGAAAACTTTTTTTCATTATCCAAATTGTTCGATTCACAAATCTCCAATTCTCAAAAACTCTCATTAGTAGTGTTATTCTATAATTTATGTATTTAATATATTTATGTGTTTATTTTCCATATATACATGTAAATATATATCATATATAATAAAATATTTGTTTCACTTATTATACTTCCTTGTTAGTATTTAGTTTGGATAGTATTAGATTAAGGGGGAGTTATATCAGTTTAGTATTTGTTTTTGTTGATGACAAAAGGGGAGACATATAAAATAGAGTAGTTAGAGTAGTTAGGCTTAGATTAAGAGGGGGTTATTAGTTTTAGGGGAAGTTATAGTGAAGGTGAAGTATATTTTATAAACATAGGTTGACATCATTAAAAGGGGGAGATTGTTAGTCCTTGAGATGATGGTTTTGATGACAACAACCTTATAACATGTTATAAATATAAATACTGACATTATAGCTTAGATATACATATGTATATGCAGGATATAAACATGAAGGTACCAATAATGAAGACTGTATAGTATAGAGATTCAAGACTAAAGATATCAAGATTGAAGACTCATGAGTATCAAGATGTCAAGAGTTCAAGATTTTAAAAATACAAGATAAGAATTGAGTCCAGAATTATCTTAAATCTTCTTGAAAGCACTTACATCTTTATTCGAAATTTATTCGTGGAATGGAATCCACTTCGAGCCTGTTAAAGGGATGGAACCCTAGTGGGATGGAACCCATGACAATATCTAGTAGAACATATAGTGGTCCTATTTTGATATCCACTAATTTTATAAAAATATTTTTCAAAAATATACCTCTTATTTTAATTGTTTTTAAAACCTTCTTTTCAAAAAGACATCTCTCTTGGTTTTAAATATTTAAGCCTTAAAACTATTTTATCATTTTTAATATTTTGATTTCAAAATTACCCTTGTTTTTTAAACCATCACTTGTTTTGAATATTTAGCTTTTAAATATTTATATATTCAGATTTTAAATCACTTTATAGATAAAGATTATATATATTAAAAATTACTTTTATATGTTTAAACTATACTCAAATTTATTTACAAAGTTTAGAAATTGTTTTGACAAATTATAGAAACCAATTTTAATAAGAAAATCAAAAAAATCAATTTTTTCCTTGAGAACGTCGACATCTCTCAACCCCCCAGTCGACATGGTGCCCGTTAAATTCAAAATTCAAATTTTCAAAAGAAGTGTCTATTCTTCGTATCCTTTCACGAATAGGTATGGCTGTTGATCTCCTATAGATAATAGTTATTCTAAACGAATTTTTATTCAAATTTCACTTGTTTTCTCTCCTTTTCATCTTCCACGTTTATTTTAAAAGAATCCCAAAGTATACTCTGCCGAAATACCAAGTGAATCAAACTTGATTTTCTCTTGTTTGATTCTCCGCCACTCTCTCCATAGGATCTCAGTGCTATTCAGAGTTATAAGATCTTTTGTAAATCAAACTGTTGAGTAAAAGGTGTGGTTGAGCCTTAAAATCAACTGGGTGTGATTGTGGCCCGGGAAATCAATTAGGTGATCTTATAGCCTGGTTAAATAAAGAGAGTGGCCCTGAACTCGAATACAGGAGGGCGTACCTCGTAGCCTTGAAACAGAGGGTGTAATCTAGGAGATTATTTTAAAAAGAAATCTTACGATTGTGCGGGACTGGATGTAGGGTAACTTTGAACTAGTATAAAATGCTGATGTGTTTTTTCTTTATTGCTTTTACTTAGTATTTGAATCTGTGTCTGATTCTGTGATTATATCTGTGTCTGTGAATTGCATTTGTTGGTGATTAAATTACATAAGTTTAAAAAAGATTTAGAAAATCCATAAAACGCTATTCACCCCCTTCCCTCTAGTGTTATTGCAGCCTTAAGAACCGTAATCCGCATTTCTCACATTTAAACTTTGAAATCTATTGAATTTAAAGTGGTTTAAATTTGTAGTTCAGACATGGACTTGAAATCGATATAGATTGAAATGGTTTTTAAAGAGAATTTGAACGAAAGATTAATTAGTTGATTTGAAATCTTGATAGGGCCCGGATTTGTTGAAATGGAAGAAATAGTTTAATTTGATATTATTTTAAAATTAATTATTTTAATATAAATTGTTTAAAAATCTATTGTTCTAAAATTTAGATTATTTAGATTTTTATATAAACCATTCCAATGATCAAACCATTTTGTACAAAACTATTTTAACTATTTTAAAATCCTTAAACTATTAAACTATTTTAAACTAATAAAACTATTTTTAACTTTGTAACTATTATAAACTATTTTTAATACATTAACTGTTTTAATATATAACCTATTTTAATATATAAACTATTTCTAATATATAAACTATTTTAATCTGCAACCTATTTTTTTGAGCTATTTCTAGTGAATAACTATTCCAATATATAAACTACTTTCAATATACAAACTATTTAAGTTGGAACTGTTATGATTTAGATTTAATATATATAAATGCGAATATTTTGATATGATGGTTTAACCTATTTCGTGGTTATGATTTTGAAAATGAATATGATTTCGAAGGTGAATATGATTTTGAAAGCGATATGATTTTGAAGTGAATATGATATTTTGATATCAATTATGAATCGGTTTTGGAAATGTAAAAGAACCAACCAGTGTGAAATAAGCGTTTGGTTGTTAAAGAGACCGGGATCAGATATTGTCATACCCTTTGCCAATACCGAAAACCACTTTGACTACTGTGCACGTGCAAACACTACCGTGTTTTTCCAACTGACCGCCTCACCTTTCACTGATTACAGACAATCCCACCTCCAGCCCACAATGGAAACTCTGCCATGTTTTTCCAACTCTCTGCCATGGCCGCCTACTCCACAACGAACCTGCAACCCTTCAGCCAACCATCACCTGATCTCCACTGTCCTCGGCCCCAACTCTTAGCATCCCACCGGAAAACCCCCCTCGACCACCCCGCAGCTCATTCGAATAGTCATCACAATTCTCTGCTCATCCGCCTCCAGCCCTTCGTTGCCACATGTCAGCACACGTAAATTTATGTTAAATATTTTGAGATGGACTTGTAATAACTTTAGTATATACATAAATTATGTTTATATATTTATTTGAAGAATTTTGCAAACTGTGGATTTTAATAATACCAATTTTTTTAACAAAATATTATGTGAAGATTTTATTATTATTTTAAATATGGGTTTTTAATTGAATATTGATTTTGAATTATAATATATATAGATAAATATATTTTTTAAATATGTATATATATTGTTTCCATGAATCTCTAGCTAGCCTTGATTTGGTTCATCGATCTCTAGTTTGTTGCTTTGTTCATCGCTGTCCAGAAATCTCAGCAGCTTTTTCTTTGCTTCGCTCATGTCCAAGTCATCTTCTTCGCCATTGTTGTTTCCATAGCCTTGAAAGGTGAATGATCGCTCACGGTTGACATTCATCTGTTTAGTAAGTTGATTTCACATGAAATGACAATTGAAATATGTTGTTAAATTGAACTGGTTAGAAATTTGATTGTTTAATATGATATGCTATTATTTAAATTTTTTTGCCTATGTTAATTGACACATGACACCATCATCCGCTGTATACATATTGTTTAAATTGCTTATTATAATATGTGCTTGTAATTGATATGTTATGCTATTTTATTTGCTATTTCCACACCGCAAGTCCCTTGTTAGTGAGGAATTCCCATGGGTTGAAATGATACATACCCAAATGATATTATAGATTAGGAAAAATCGTTATGGATTGAAATTATAAACTCAAGCGATTTTATTGAAATTTGTGACAGCGGTTGAAATGATGTATACCTGCAAATATTAAAATTATTGCAGATCAAAATGATAAATATCTGTATCAATTGACCATAGGATAGAAAATTTTATACGGACACCATTGGTCTATTTTAAGAAAATGGTTTTCAAAGTTTTTAAAAGGAAATATATGGGTTTAAACAAATATTGATTTCAAATATAATAAATGGATTTTATTTTAATATATGTAAAAATTCAGATTTTTAAATTATATGTTTGGAAATTTAAAATTATGAGTTAAAATTCAAAATTTTGAATTTAAGCTTTTACTAATAAATTTATTTATTTTTAAATATATAAAATAAGATTTAAAATGAAAATAAATTTAATAATAATTTTTAATTTATAAAAATTTAATATAATTTAGTTTAGTTAGCATATATAATATGTTTAAAAAATATATTAATATTTTAAAAATAGAATTTATAATATCTTTAATAAATTAAGGTTGGAAAGATGAATTGAAATTGATTTGAAATTTTATATGTTAAGAATTGGATTTAAATAAATTGATTTGAAACTTATTAATTTGAGATATTAAAGATACGATTTTATAACTTGATAACTTGATTTTTGATTAATGGTGATTAAATGAATATTTTCAAATTTAAATAAAATTGAAATCTAATATTTAATTTTGATTTAATTTTGAATATGAGCATTATTTAAATGTTTATAAAAGGTAAGGGAATACTTCAGAATTAAATAAATTGAAGTTAGATATTAGTATTTTAATTTTGACTTAAATTAGTAATCTGGGTTTTATTTAAATGGTTATTAAAGATAATTAGTTGGATATCTTCAAATTTAAATGAAATTAAACTTTTATTTTGAAATATATATGAAATTTATCAAATTGAGCTATTGTAAATGTTTAAATTGGAAGTGGTTTTAAATTTGTAGTTCAAACATGGATTTGAAATCAATATAAATAAAAATGGTGTTAACGAGAATTGAATCGAACCTTTAACCACTTTAATTGAAATTGTTGAACGGGGATTGATTTAAATTGAAGTTTATAACTAAATTCGATTTGAATTGATTTGCGAATGGATGAAACAATTTTAATCTATAACCTATTTTAAAATAAATAAACCATTTTGAATTTATAACTATTTCAATATATATAAAAAAATTCAATATTAAACCGTTTAAGTTGGAACTATTATGATTTTGATTTAATGGATTTAAATGTGAATATTTTGTTATGATGTGTTAAACGATTTTGTGGATATGATTTTGGAAATGAATATGATTTTGAAAGTGATATGATTTCAAAAGTGAGTATGATTCGAAAGGGATATTGTAACGACCCGCCGTTCTGACCGCCTCCAGTCGATAATTAAACCAACTTGAGACGTTCAAAATGACGGATTGTTATTCAGTTTATAGAGTTTAAACAGAAACAGCCACAGAATCACAGAATAATCATAATATTTTACATAATTGAATTTTCTTACATATATCAGAGTTTGTACAATGCATTAAATTTTATACAGCGGAATATTTCTTTTAAGTACAAAAATTCTTCGAAAAGCTAAAGTGAAACAATTTCCCCAATTCTCTCTAACTTCGCGGCCTGAAAATCTTCAAGCTGTAAAATTACTCGGTCTGACCCGAGTATTACATTCAAAAGAAAATAATACACAGGTTAGTCTAATTCAAACTTAGTTATTAGTGCATATAGGCAATAATAATTAAATAGCAATTAGACGACAGTCAAAGATAAATTTACCTATCCGATCCTTTAACAAGAAATCGGATAACGGTAAATACAACACTTAACAGTGTTAAACAACAAATCAGTAGATTCAAATTATTAATGAGGATAGATGAAGGGATTATTGATGAAGATAATTTAGAAAACAATCAAAATCTGCCTAAACGGAAATTAACAACAAAATCATCAAAATCGATTCAAAATATATTGAATTGGCAACATAAAATAATTTTCATCTAAAAGAAAACATTAGATTTGGTAGGGCTGCAGTACACACACGCGTATACGGCCTCGCCACATTTTTAAAATGTTAACTTCGTGTGGCTGCAGTTCACGCTTGCGTGCACTGCCTCGCCACTACCGTAATGAAATAGAAATCATCACAACAGAGAATACTATCCGAAATCAAAGCTGTAGAGGTCAAGTCAGTGACTCAACACAGCTGCAACATGGTCAAAACCAAGACAACAAATATGCAACATTTCATATAACAACGCCACTGTCTCAACATTCAGAGTATCATCGACACAGTAAACTACAAGTATTCACAAGCTAATGCAAATTCCAGCTACGAATGAGCAAGTGTATTTGCATATTAATTATGCAAACACAGGTTGCAATGAAGACTACGCACTGTTCGATGCATTCAAAGTCAGAGATTTAAAACAACTGAATACAATGGTAAGGCACGGCAAATACAAGTGCAAGGATGTGTGCATAAATGGATGCAGACCTCTCAAGATTCACAATGTGCACAAAAAAATTTCATCAAAGTGCAGACAAGATGAAATCAGTGCCAACAGTAATGGCAGCAACTCCGTCAAGTCGTGGTTCAAACTCCAAAATACAAACAGTCTCACATATAAAACTGGGAAGCAGAGCAACAATATACAAAGGCCAGAACGAAATGCAAGGCCATATGAAGCGATGTACGGTGGAATATACATGAGTGACAACAGTAGTACAACCGAACCCAAAACTACATAACCAACATCCAAGTGAATATAAACTAAACTGAACAAATACCCTGCAACTCAAAAGAACCCAAAAGTCCAACAGTGGACAAAAAAAATACTTCAATGCAACATAACCAAACTGAAATGAACAAGTTTACTTCATGTGACAGCAATGCAGACACATCACTGACTCAAATGGGAAAATCAAATGATCACTACATACATGTACTCAGGGAACTCAAGCAAAATACAGACAGAACAACAAAATGGCACAAGAACAAAGTATGCAGTGACAACCCAGGTGTAGGTTTATCAATACATATCATCCTTAATGAAGGCAAAACCCAGTGCAACATATATACATGTTGACCAGAGCCTAAAGCAACCTCAACTACTCAATGACAATTCTATGAAGTTAACATATATGCAACAGTGACACAAAATACAAACAAGAATGCAACAGTGGTGATGTAATGAATACACATGAATGGTCACGATAGGTTAATCGACAATAAATGTCACGGCATGGAACAACCACAGTAGCTAAGACACAAGCACATCCTACAAATGGACTCAATAGTGAACTGGTAAAAATCAAAGCAAACTGCATGTACTTCAATGTGAACACGTGAACTATGAGCTAGCATATCAAGCTACAGATGGTATGCAGTGGACACAAATGATGAACCGGATAAACTACATGATGACTGGAAACTGGAACAGGCTGCGACAAAGAATCTCAACCTAAGAATGTCAGGTGAACACCAAAATACAGTACTCGTGAGACTACTAAGTGAAAACACATGACGTGAGCTTGCAACACTGCAGCCAAAATGCAGACAATCAATACTCTACATGTACTACAGGTAAATGAAGATGCAGTGAAGCATATACATGGTTATAGACAGAGGCAACAATAATATAAACCAAACTACATGAAATGCATGGAGACAATGTCCTAACTGTCGCAAATGACTCAACAGTTCACACTACTGCGACAACATGCAAAAATGTCCAAACAGTAAGCAAATATACGACAAAGATGAACTAATGCATCTGTACAGTTCAATGTTAAAAGCCCAAATACATAACCAAGTAAAAAAAAATCACAGCAGTGTGCAACTCGAGTAAATCACAGTGGACATTACTCATACAACACATATATACATACAGAAGTGTATGTATACACATGGCAGTAAAGATATAATGCCCAGAAATATCACGGCAAAAGTCGAACAAGACCAACATCACAAAAAATCAAGTTTGATATAGTCAAGGCCGATATCAACAGAGGAATGTACAAAGTCACATGAACAAGCCGTGTGCTACAAACCGTAGTCCAAGGAAAAATCAACGTGACTACAAAAATCAATTTCCAGAAATTTCAACAAGTGAGCCAAGCAATCTTCATCACAGCAAGCAATTTTCAAAAGAATCAAAACGACCGAAGTCAACAATTGAAAATAAATACATGGTAGCCACGAAATCCAGCAACAAAATCATCAAAATACAGAAGTACAAAATCATCCATTGTTTGAATTAGATGTGAGGAAAAGATTCACTCACCTTTGTCAAATTTGGGGCAGCCGCGACGAGGCGAAGGAGGTGTCGAGCGAAAACGAACGGAGAAGAACTCGTGGCCGCCATTTTTTTTTAATCGTTTGATTTGTTTAGGGTTTTTAAAATGAGAAAGGAAAAAGGGTCGGGTATAAAGGAATAGGGAAGACGTGAATTTTGCGTGGGTTACGGCATAGATTAAGGCACGAATTTGGCTGATAAGGTAAGGCAGTGTATTCTTTTTATTATATATATTATTATATTTTTATTTTTATTTTGAATTCAATTTTTGTTTTGTAAATTATTTTCTTTAGTAAATATAGAAACGTTTTGAAGTTCAACTATCAACATCAATTTATAAATAAAAATAATTCGTAAATCCAAACTATTTTTTTTTAAGTCATTAGTTCAAATTTAAATTACAAATTAAATATTCAATTTCAACTTCAAAGTTAAATTCAAATTTTTATTCAACTTTGTATAGATTAAATTTTAATATTTAATCGCCAAATTCACAGTTATATTGTGAGTTCAATTTAAATTCTCATTCAAATATTTAAAATTAATTAAATATTTTCATTTTTAAATTGTTCAAAATTCAGGGTTGTTACAATCTTCCCTCCTTAAAGAATTTCGTCCCGAAATTATAAGTTAGGAAAAACGATTGCTAAAATCTCACCAATATTTATACCCTACACAATTTTTTTACCAAGTTCGAATCTTATAAATAAATATAGGATTCATTTCTTTTATATTATCTCACTAGCTTTGTTCATTGATTTCTAAAATCAAGACGCAAAAGTCTTTTACCAAAAATTTTCGACTTACAAAACTCAGATTTTTAAACTTGAAACTCTTCATGCTAAATATTTGCATATTATATCTTTTCCAAAGCTGTGTGCTTTTAAGATATTTTAAAAATCTTCTTCCTTAATTCATTAGGTTGGGATTATGTAATTCTAATTTCAGACTATTGATTTTCTATTTAAAGTTTGAAAATACTTGCTAACTCGAAGTTTAACAAGTCTATCGTCTTTCTTACAGACTTTAGGCATACGCTGGCCAGGCGCAAGTCTAAAAATCTCCAAGTACTAAATATACTTGTTTCAACTCCCAGTGAAAATACTTTTTAAAAATTCTTTTAAAAATGGATATGGAAAGCACGTTCCCCCATGGATCACAGTTTACTCGGCGGTTATGCTACTATCCCAGTAGAATCGCTTGTAACTGTAGATTTCACATCTCTCTTGAATTTCGCCATGGTTGTTGCCATAGATCGCGGTTCACACGGCGGTTACGCTACTATCCCAGTAGAATCGCTCGTGACCGTAGGCATCTCGCCCCTCAAATTTCGCTTCGGCCTCTAGATCGCAGTTTACACGGCGGGTGCGCCACTATCCCAGTGGAATCGCTTGTAACTGTAGGCATCACGCCCCACGAATTACGCCAGCATCAATTCACATAATCCCAACACGATGATCCATCGTGGGGGATTCCAGTCCCAATGGACATTCCACTAATGGAAATTCTACGTAGCTACGATTTCCAATGGACACTCCACCGAGTTCCAATCACCTTCACAAATAATAAATGGAAGGTACATTTCCATATCCTCGGTTTTTAGAAAACATATGCCATATACATATAGTACTTCATTTCACATTTCGTACATATCATACCTATGTAAACCTACACAGGACTTTCATAATAATGACTTTCCAAACTGATAGTTTTCGAATTATTACATTCACATATATAAGTTATGAAAACTCAATTCACATCATAACAAATAGAGGATTCCAAAATTTTCCATTTCATTTAAAATTTTCCTCTAAATCGATTTGAAAATTTAAGGTTATCTCAAACCCAATTCACATTCATAATCCAATTCATTATCGACTTCACATTCGATTTGGATTTCACGTTACATCGTCAATTCTCAACATATAATTGGTGTCTATCGATATATAACCTCTAAGCTCGTACGTCTCAGAGAAGGGTGTTAAGCTAAAAGAATAAATTCTCCGCCACCAACAGATATATATTTAATAGAGATCAATTGCTATGTCATCAATTCACAATGCTAGACATACAATCCAAATCGACTATCCAAAATTCAAAGCTCAACTTATATTGTTTTTGATGTCGAAGTTAAACTCAATTTAACTCAAGATTCAATCTTTTTGGAAAATATTCAAGTTGAACTGATCGTTCAAATTTCCCAAAAATATCTTTACAAGATATATAATTTTCCAACTTAACCATTTGAAACAAATTTCAAATATTCATTTTTTTTCAATTTATCTTTTAAAAGATAAAATTTCCAACCTTTCATTTCATATTGGAAAACATTTCCATACTTATTTAATAAGTAATTCACACGTTCATTTATTTTCAACACGGAAAATATTCAATATACTTGAATCAAAATTAAGCATATATTCCATTCTTTAAGGAAATCATTCTTTTAAACACATTTATTTGAGTCAAAACGAATGTTGCATAAAACATTGTTACAACAACTCAAAAATCACTAGTATAGGGATTCGAAATTTAAGATAGATATATAAATCCCAATACTATAAACAACATTTCCTTTCGAAAATCATTTACTATAACAACAGTGTTATAGTCCACCATTTCCCTATTTCTCGAAAACGCCTATTTCAACAATGAATGTTGAAATCTATGTATTCGATACTTAATGCATTTTAAAACATCTTTAAAACCATTAACCTTTTCAATTTCAACTTAATTCATAGTTTGAATTCCTCATACTTTTCATAATATTAGTTTTAAACCAATTTCAAACTTTTCAATATTAAGTTTTTCACTTAATTTAATTTTCCGCACGTTTAAATTCAAATTCATCACTGAATTTATTAAACCTATAATGGATTATCATGTTGACAACTTTAAATTTGAAATCTAAATCTCATTTGAACTTTGCATTTGCTTTCTATTTCAAAAATAATCAACTAGTTCTTTAGTAAGCCATTCATCAACTTGGTTCCATTAAATTTATATTTCCACATTAACCATTTCATAACATCACTTCCCTAAAACATATCCGTTTTATTCAATAATATATTCACTGTCCAAAATCGTGAATATACTTATTTAAATCAATTCAGTGTTTCTACACTTTTTATTTAAAAGATTATCCACTGTCCAAAATCGTGGATAAAATTCCCAACCAACATTTACTATCACAATATCTAACATAAAGGATAATTCGCTGTCCAAAATCACAAATATATCTCCTTTAATAACTTCTATGTTTCATTTATCAAATTCAATTGGTTTCGAATTTATAAACAATCCTTACAAATTCCATTTCTATTTATAAACTTCGATTTATAAATCTTCTTTATTAATTGAATTCAATTTATATAACTCCATTATATACCAAAAGTCCATTTTATAAGTTAAATACTTATAATCCGTTTATTCACTAAATCATTCTTCAAAACATTTGAAATCAATTTTCAAAAAAAATTCAGAATCAAATTCCCAAGTAATAGTTTAATTATCCTCTTGGCTATAACTAAATTGAAATGTTTTTTTTTTACCCAATTTATTCTTTTGGAGATATTCAAAATATTGGATTTAAACCAATTCATTAATTCACTTCACTCATATTTTATTTTTCATAAGTCTCAATAATTCGATAATGGATTTTCGAATGAGAAACTATCGCAATCCTAAATTTAGAGAGGGGAATTTCCGAAAAAATTTGAATTTTCAAAATACCTTTTATTTTTCAAAGAAAACAATTTTATACTTCTTTAGATTCGAAAAACATTTTCTTTAAAAGTGATTCTAGTAACTATTCATATTAAACATCATAAACTGAGCTTTGTGTAAACCAAAGCTCTGATACCACTTTTGTAACGACCCGCCGTTCTGACCGCCCCCAGTCGGTAATTAAACCAACTTGAGACGTTCAAATTGACGGATTGTTATTCAGTTTATAGAGTTTAAACAGAAACAGCCACAGAATCACAGAATAATCATAATATTTTACATAAATGAATTTTTATACATATATCAGAGTTTGTACAATGCATTAAATTTTTATACAGCGGAATATTTCTTTTAAAGTACAAAAATTCTTCGAAAAGGCTAAAGTGAAGCAATTTCCCTAACTCTCTCTAACTTCGCGGCCTGAAAATCTTCAAGCTGTAAAAAATACTCGGTCTGACCCGAGTATTACATTCAAAAGAAAATAATACACAGGTCAGTCTAATTCAAACTCAGTTATTAGTGCATAGAGGCAATAATAATCAAATAGTAATTAGATGACAGTCAAATATAAATTTACCTATCCGATCCTTTAACAAGAAATCGGATAACGGTAAATACAACACTTAACAGTGTTAAACAACAAATCAGTAGATTCAAATTATCAATGAGGATAGATGAAGGGATTATTGATGAAGATAATTTAGACAACAATCAAAATCTGCCTAAACGGCATTTAACAATTGTATCATCAAAATCGATTCAAAATATATTGAATTGTTAACATAAAACAATTTTCATCAAAAAGAAAACATCATTTAAAACATTTGATTCGATAGGGCTGCAGTACACACACGCGTGTACGGCCTCGCCACATTTTTAAAATGTTAACTTCGTGTGGCTGCAGTTCACGCTTGCGTGCACTGCCTCGCCACTACCGTAATGAAATAGAAATCATCACAATAGAGAATACTATCCGAAATCAAAGCTGTAGAGGTCAAGTCAGTGACTCAACACAGCTGCAACATGGTCAAAACCAAGACAACAAATGTGCAACATTTCATATAACAACGCCACTGTCTCAACATTCAGAGTATCATCGACACAGTAAACTACAAGTATTCACAAGCTAATGCAAATTCCAGCTACGAACGAGCAACCTGTGTTTGCATAATTAATATGCAAATGCACTTGCTCATTCGTAGCTGGAATTTGCATTAGCTTGTGAATACTTGTAGTTTACTGTGTCGATGATACTCTGAATGTTGAGACAGTGGCGTTGTTATATGAAATGTTGCATATTTGTTGTCTTGGTTTTGACCATGTTGCAGCTGTGTTGAGTCACTGACTTGACCTCTGCAGCTTTAATTTCGGATAATATTCTCTATTGTGATGATTTCTATTTCATTACGGTAGTGGCGAGGCAGTGCACGCAAGCGTGAACTGCAGCCACACAAAGTTAACATTTTAAAAATGTGGCGAGGACGTACACGCGTGAGTGTACTGTAGCCCTATCGAATCAAATGTTTTAAATGATGTTTTCTTTTTGATGAAAATTGTTTTATGTTAACAATTCAATATATTTTGAATCGATTTTGATGATACAATTGTTAAATGCCGTTTAGGCAGATTTTGATTGTTTTCTAAATTATCTTCATCAATAATCCCTTCATCTATCCTCATTGATAATTTGAATCTACTGATTTGTTGTTTAACACTGTTAAGTGTTGTATTTACCGTTATCCGATTTCTTGTTAAAGGATCGGATAGGTAAATTTATATTTGACTATCATCTAATTGCTATTTGATTATTATTGCCTCTATGCACTAATAACTGAGTTTGAATTAGATTGACCTTGTATTATTTTCTTTTGAATGTAATACTCGGGTCAGACCGAGTATTTTTTACAGCTTGAAGATTTTCAGGCCGCGAAGTTAGAGAGAGTTGGGGAAATTGCTTCACTTTAGCCTTTTCGAAGAATTTTTGTACTTTAAAAGAAATATTCCGCTGTATAAAAATTTAATGCATTGTACAAACTCTGATATATGTATAAAAATTCATTTATGTAAAATATTATGATTATTCTGTGATTCTGTGGCTGTTTCTGTTTAAACTCTATAAACTGAACAACAATCCGTCATTTTGAACGTCTCAAGTTGGTTTAATTACCGACTGGGGGCGGTCAGAACGGCGGGTCGTTACAGATATGATTTTGAAATGAATATGATATTTTGATATGAAGTATAAACTGTTAGAAATGAAATTGACCATGATGTGAAATAAGTGTTTGGTAGTTAAGGAGACCGAGATCAGATATTGCCATACTCTCTACCGATACTGAAAACCACTTTAACAACTATGTACATGGTGGAGATTCCAGAATGAAGTATGATGGTTTGGCGAAGTCCGTATGCGGTATGAACACACCCCTGACCCCTATGAGTCAGCTTGATGTGGCTAAAACAGGAGCTATATCAGACCAAGTGGGGTTTCTCCCCCTATCGGGTACATTTCTTCTATACCATTCTATTACTTTGTGATTTGATTGGGTGCACCTTTGAATCTGGGAGTGTGTCTCTAGGTGGGAGGTTGTCGCACTGTGCGTTACAACCAGTTTGGGAGTGCAAATGGTAGAATCCTACCCTAGAACTGCTCATGTGCCTTGTTACATGTCTTATCACGCTATTTACGAGTTTGGTTTGTGTTGTACATATGGAGTGCTTCCTGATAGCCCACCAGTTTTGTGGATTTTACAGTACTGTATAAACTATGACATTTATATAAAAATATGTTAATGGGGGTATGGGTAATACCTTAACGCTATTTTAATAGTTTACTTTATTGTAGACATTATATATATAGTGTATATTACTATTTATGTAGATAGATTAACGGATACTGTGAGGATGGAAATCGTAAACATCCTTTAAGTTATTTGTGTTTCCGTTGGATATTTTATTTGAGTTGATTTACTTGCATAAGAATGTTAATCTTGACTCGAGTGTTTTGTGTTTTGCTTTATGCTCGAGTTAGAATGAGTGTCACAACATTTGAGACTCACATTTGGAGCTTGGAGCTTTGCTTGGAGATCTACAATTTATTTATTCTGCTTTCAGTTATTCTAGTTATTTCCAGTTGTTTATGATTCGGTCTTTTCAGTTGCTTTGTATTAGTGACTCCTATGTACTTGAGATTTTCTGTTGTATTTTGTGTACACTTTGATGCTCTGCAGTAGCTTCTTGAACTACTATTCATCTATTTCGCTGCTTATATTGTATCACTTTGTGTTTGTGATTCTGTGATTGAGTAACGTATATGCTAAGTTTTTCCAAATACAAATTAGCAATATGATGTTTTGAGCGATTCAAGTCCAATTGTAGATAATTGTCGATTTGAATGGTTTGAAATGGCGGGTCGTTATAGTTGGTATCAGAGCTCTGGTTTAGGCAAAACGTAGCATATGGAGTAAAATTAATTATAGAATCACTTTCGTTCAAGCTTGAAATTCTTTGTTAGGGTCCTCCTGGATTAGGATTTCTTCTGAATTTTGGAAGTTCCCATCATTATAAAATCCATTCTTGTCTTTTCCTATTCGTGTTCTTCTTGGTACTAGCGCATCCTATAGTTCTATTTCTGTTGATCTCTATAATAAATTTGAGCCCACCTTGCAATCTCCATTTTTCCACTTCATCCTTAGGTGTGATTGATCCCATCGGCGATCCCGCCAACCTTAGTACGATTCGTAAAGGGATGAAACTCCTTTACAATAGGCGTCGATTCATTGGAGATTCTAGTTCTCTATTATGATGTTGTTATTTCTTTCAAAGACCAAACAGTCTCTCTAGTAGGAAACCGGTTAATTCTCTCGTGATCGAATGTGGAATGCCACTGGATTAAGTAGGCAGTTCTATCATTTCGTTTAATTTTTAGCCTAATGATTTCGACTCCACCCCGTAACATCGGGATAAGCCTTGACTATCGGGATTAAGGTAATTTCTCTTCCTCCCAAGTGGAAAATTGAATTTCTCAATGATCTTATTCTTGGTGCTCGACTTGTTGCCCTTCCTCCGAATGAATAGTTCCTATGAATGGTTAGTCATGCCCTTTGGATTAACCAATGCTCCTATCTTCTTCTTCAACCTCATAAATCGCGTTTTTCGTGATATTCTCAACTAATTTGTCCCCATTTTCATTAATGATATTCTCATCTTTTCTAAGTCAGAGAACGAGCATGAATCTCATTTGGGCTATGTGCTAGAAAGTCTAAGGAGTTATCAATTAAAAGCCAAATTTTCTAAATGCTATTTTTGGTGGAATGAAGTCCGATTCCTTAGGCTCGTTGTTTCTGAAAATGGAGTCTCGGTTGACCGGTTAAGGTCGCCACGATTAATATAATTCTATCCATCTTTCATTTTTTGTAATTTAATTATCTTATCTTTCTCACGAGCCAATCTTCATAGTTTGAATTCTCTTTGATTAGGATCCCTCTAAATTTGAATCTCTATCCTTGCTATAGAATCCATTCTTAAATCATCGTTTGAGGGAGCGCATTTGTAATTAATATAAAAATGTTTTATATCATTTTGTTTGAGTTGTTAAGCTTAAATTTTGGGTTTCGATCAATTCTTCTGGCTAACGCTGTCGATAGGAATTCCAAAACACTTAAATAGAGAAAATTGATACAATATTGTTTTCGAAATTAGTAAATGAAATAGTTTTATGTATGACTATGTTATATATAAAGGTATAATTTTCTAAAATTAGATAGTAAAATGAATTGGTTTTAGAAATGATAGTACTATATTATCATTTATTGTTTTGTCAGCATGTCTAAACTGTTAACTTTTGTTGTATGTTATAAGGAGTTGAGTTTTTAAACATGGTTTATAAATCTGATTTACAAATGTAATTAATTTAAATTAAGGATTTGAGAGTTTGATTTTTAGTGTTTTCAAAATTTTGTTTTCAAAGTTTTGAAAATATATTGTTTGGAAGTATTTTCGAATGGAAATTATTTTCAAAGAATTTTAAAAGAAGTAAGCAAGTACTCTCCTCTTTTGTCGTTGGAAAATAATTTCGATGATGACTACAGCTTCGTCGAAATTCATTTTCAAGTATCAAAGTAGAGAGACCACTTAGTAGCCTTGCTACACTTTTGTTTAGGAAAATGTATTTGATTTGAATTCCTGGAGTATGATTTTTTTCACAAAATATATAAGTATATATTTATTTCAAAATGGTTTGAAGTAAAATCGAAAATTTAACTCTTAAGTTTTATATTAAGTGAATGTTTCCAATTATTGAAATGGAGCAAAATTTTGAATAAATTGGAGTGGTTAAAATGAGGATTTGGAATTTAAACAGTTGAACTAAGATAAAACTAGTTTGTATAATACTCAATTGCATCCCAAAACATATAAGACTTACCTAAATTTTCAGAAAGTTAAAATGTAATGTGAATATGTAATTGAAGATTATACAAGAGAAAACTTAAGTAATAGAAATGTTCAAACTAAAATTTTGCTAAATAGAAATGTTATAAATAAAAGGTAAATTTGTATAGTGTACAATTACACTTCGAAAAATTAATAAAACTTATCTGCAAGAAAAAAAGTTGGAATGTAATAAGAACATGCAGTTGGATAATGCATAATATGATATGAGTAATAAGATGTCCAAAATTGAATTTGTTAAGGGAAACTATATAAAAAAATTGAGTTGTATTATGAATGTTTAAGTTATGTTATAAGAAATGTAAATGAAATAAATTGAATAATAAATAGAAAATTCTATTTAAGTAAATGAATATGAACTTAAGAAACTGAAAAAGTAATAAATAAATTTATATTTTGTAAACTGTTTGTGATACAAAGGTAAATTACAGAGAGTAGTTAATTGAATTTTAAGGTGGAATTTACTTAAGTGAGCTCAAATGGATAAAATGAATAAGTTAAATAAAATCAATTTTTTGAAAGAAATTTTTTGTAACAAATGTTAATAAATTGAAAGCAAATCAATTGAATGAAAATACCTTGAATTGAAATCAACAAAATGTGAATATAATGAATATATATTTATTTAATAAAATGGATTGAAAAAAAATTTGGCGAATATTAATCAATTTAAAAACGAATGAAATTTATGTGGTATTGAATAATTTGCTGTATCTAGTACTATGTATTTTGAATCTATCTTTCCTTTTTGTTGCTTCTATTCTCTTATCTCGTTTCTTTTCAGGGAGGGAAAGTATTGAAAGGGGGAGAGTGTAATGACCTAGAAATTTTAACGTTTTAAATGACGTAATCAACTAAATTTTCTTGAAATTAAACAATTAAATTTTAGCAATGAAAATTTGATATTGGTATGTGTCTATTTAAGCATAACAAGTGGCAAATTTTTATTGGAAAATATGAAAGTTTGTTTGGTTGTGAAATTTTCAATTTAAAATCTATAATCGGGTAATATTTGATGGAAATAAAACATTTCTGGAATCTAAATATTTTTATATAATAAATTTGTAAATCATTTTCTAAGTGAGGCATCATATTTCGTTCACCAAATTCAGAAAGCACTATCCCCGTTTATCTTATTTTCGACGTTTTAGCAGGAGTTTGGCAGCGAATATTGAGTTTTGATAGGATAGTCGTATCGCTCATATATGTGTACCATTCTGTTCGCCTCGCCGTGCTGATCACCACAGTATATTCATTTGTTAATTTCGAAGTCTGTACGTGGCGAAATCTACGAAATGATTGGCTGTAACGGTTCCGCATTTGGGCCTTTTGGCTTTCCCTGTGTCCTTTGATTGTCCGACCGTGAGATAATAAATGGCCACTAACCATAGATATTCCCTACATTCAGCATTTTGACTTTTTATTTTTCCCTGGCTTTTGATATTTCCATTTACACATTACTTCCTTCATTTTTTTGGTTCTCTTTCTTTTCTGGGTTGTTCATAATTTTAGAAAACAATAATAAAATTATATCAAAAATTATATATTTTATTTTTGAAAACATGCTTCATCTCCCTCAAACCTGTTCCTGCTCTTCCTCGTTGAAACCACCATTGCTCACTTCCCTCCACGTCGACTTAGCTCCATCGCCTGGAAGCCTCACCTCTCACCCTCGCACTGACTGCCTCACTAATCACTAATTGCCGACAATCCCACCTCAAGCCCACAGTGGAAACACTGCCATGTTTTTCCAACTCTCTATCATGGCCCGCCTACTCCACAATGAAACCCACAACCCTTCAGCCAACCATCACCTGATCTCCACAGTCCCCGACCACAATTCTCAGCATCCCACCGAAAACCCCACTCGACAACCCTGCAGCTCATTCGAACAGCCATCACAGTTCTCTGCTCAACCACCTCCAGCCCTTATTTGCCACACGCCAGCACACGTAAACCCTCACCAGCCAGAGTTTCCTCCGACCCTGTAGCAGCGGTAGACCTCGCCATTCGCCAGTGCTCCCTCCACCGAATTAGCTCCCTCCGCCTAGCTCGCATACTCTGCCTCTTCCAGTCAGTGGCTCTAACCTCTTCTTGTGTGTGTATATATATATATACGATATAAATATTTTAAATCTGTGGTATGTTTAAAATTTTTATATATGATATGATTGAGGAATTTATTTAAATTTATGTTAAATATTATGAGTTAGATTTGTAATAACTTTAACGTGTGTGTGTATGTGTGTGTGTGTGTGTGTATATATATATATGTATATATATATATATATATAAATTATGTTTAAATGTTTATTTGATGAATTTTGTAAACTATGGATTTTAATAAATGCTGATTTTTTTAACAAAAATATTATATGAAGATTTTTTTGATTTTAAATATGGGCTTTAAATTGAATATTGATTTTAGATTATAATATGATATATATATATATTTCATAAATATGAATATATTTGTTTCCATCAATCTATAGCTAGCCTTGATTTGGTTCGTCGATCTCTAATTTGTTGCTTTGTTCGTCGCTGTCTGGAAATATCAGCAGCTTTTGCTTTACTTCGCTCGTGTCCGTGTCATCTTCTTCGCCATCGTTTTTTCTATGACCTCGAAAGGTTAGCAATCACTCACTATTGACATTCTTATGTTTAGTAAGTTGATTTCAAATGAAATGACAATTGAAATATGTTTTAAATTGAACTAGTTAGAAATTTGACTGTTTAATATGATATGTCATTATTCAAATTTTTTTATCTATGTTAATTGGCACACAACACCATCACCTATTGTATGCATATTGTTTAAATTTTTAATTATGATATATGCTTGTAATTGATATGTTATGCTATTTTATTATGTTATTGTTCCTATACTGCAAGTTCCCTGTTAGTTAGGAATTCCCCGTGGATTGAAATGATACATACCCGAATGCCATTATTGATTAAGGAAAATCATTATGGGTTGAAATGATAAACCCAAGCGATTTTATTGAAATTTGGGATTACAGGTTGAAATGATATATACCCATAAATACTAAATTTATTGCAGATTAAAATGATAAATATCCGTATCACTTGACCAAATGATAGAAAATTATATACAGACACCGTTGGTCAATTGAAAATGATGTTCATAGTTTTTGAAAGGAAATATATGGGTTTTAACAAATATTGATTTCAAATATAATATATAAATTTTATTTTAATATATATACAAATTTATATTTATAAATTATATGTTTGGAAAATTTAAATTATAAGTTAAGGTTTGAAAAATTAAATTTAATCTTTTACTTAGAAAATTATTTTTAAATATATAAAATCAGATTTAAAATAAAAATTAATTTAATAATAAGTTTTATTTAATATAATTTAATTTATCAAAATTTAATTTAATTAGTGTGTATATATAAAATAAGTTTAAAATATTTGTTTAAAATTTATATTAATATTTTTAAAAATAGATTTTGTAATAACTTTAATAAATTAAGGTTGGAAAGATGAACTAAAATTGATTTGATATTTTATTCGTTAAGATATGTATTTAAATAAAATTAATTTGAAACTTATTGATTTGAGATTTTAAAGATATGATTTTATAATTTGATAACTTGTTTTTTGATTAAAGGTGATTAACTGAATATTTTCAAATTTAAACAAACTGAAATTCAATATTTAATTTTGATGTAAATTTGAATTTGAGATATTATTTAAATTTTTATAAAAGGTGATTAAGTGAATATTTCAGAATTAAATAAATTGAAATTAGTATTTTAATTTTGATTTAAATTTGTAATTTGGAATTTTATTTAAATGGTTATTAAAGCTGCTTAAGTGGATATCTTCAAATTTAAATGAATTAAAGTTGAATTTTGAAATATAAATGAAAATTTTCAAATTTATTTATTGTAAATGTTTAAATTGGAAGTGGTTTTAAATTTGTAGTTCAAATCTAGATTTGAAATCAATATAAATAAAAATGGTTTTAATGTGAATTGAATTGAAACTTTAACCTCTTTAATTGAAATTCTTGAACTATAATTAATTTAAATTGAAGTTTGGAACTAAAGCATGTTTGAATTGATTTGCGAAATTGGAAGAAACTATTTTAATCTGTAACCTATTTTTAGATATATAAACTATTTTTAATTTATAACTATTTTAATATATATAAACTATTTTCAGTATTAAATTGTTTAAGTTGGAACTGTTATGATTTAGATTTAATGGATTTAAATATGAATATTTTGATGTGATGGGTTAAATTATTTTGTGGATATGATTTTGGAAATGAATATGATTTCGAAAGTGATATGATTTCGAAAGTGAGTATGACTCAAAAGCGATATGATTTTGAAATGAATATGAAATTTTGATATAAAATATAAGCAAATTTAAATGAAATTAACCACGGTGTGAAATAAACGTTTGGTTGTTAAAGAGACCGGGATCGAATATTACCAAGTAGGATGGTTTGACGATGTCTGTATGAGGTATGAACGCAGCCCTGACTCTCGCGAGTTAGCTTGATGTGGCTAAAATAGAAGCTATACTGGGCCAAGTGGGATCGCTCCCTCTATCAGGCACATTTCTTCGATACAATTTTATTACTTTATGATTTGATTGGGTGCACCTTTTCTTTTGGGAGTGTGTCTCGAGGTGGGCGGTAGTGGCTGCTATGCATTACCACCAGTCCGAGAGTGCAAACCGAAGAATCCTACCTTAGCATTGCCTCGCGCGCCTTGTCACATGCCTTACCGCGCCATTTACGAGTTTTGTTTGTGTCATACCTATGGAGTGCTTCCTAAGATCCCATCGGTTTGGTGGAGTTTACAGCAATGTATAGACTATGGCATATATGTAAAAATGTGTTAAAGGGGATAAGGGTAATGTCTTAACGCTATTTTAATAGTTTACTTTACTATAGACATTACATATGTAGCGTATATTACTATGTATTTAGATAATTTAACGGATCCTTAGAGGATGGGATTCCCAAACATCACTTAAGTTATTTGCATTTCACTTGAGTTGATTTACTTGCATAAGAATGTTAATTCTGACTCGTGTGTTTTGTCTTTTGTTTTATGCTCGGCTCAGACTAAGTGTGACTGCATTTGAGACTCACATTTGGAGCTTGCGCTTTGCTTAGAGATCTATAATTTATTTATTCTAATTTATGTTATTCGAGTTATTCCTAGTTGTTTGTGATTCAATCTTTTGCTTTGTATTAGTGACTCCTATGTACTTGAGATTTTTTGTTGTATTTTGTGTATACTCTGATGCTCTATAGTAGCTTCATGAACTACTACTTATCTATTCCGCTACTTATTGTTGTATTACTTTGTGTCTGTGATTGATTTATTACTGTATATACTAAGTTTTGCCAAATATAATTAACAATCCGTTGTTTTGAGCGATTCAAGTCTGATATGTGTGGATGATTATCGATTTGAATGGTTCGAAATGGTAGGCCATTGCGGTTGGTATTAGAGCTTTTGTTTAGGAAAAACTTAGCGTATGGAATAAAATTAATTACAGAATCACTTTCATTCGAGCTTGAAATCATTCGTTAGGATCCTCTTGGATTGGGATTTCTTTAGAATTTTGGAACGTTCCCTTTGTTCTGAAATCCTTTCTTTGCTTTTCCTGTTCATGTTCTTATTGATACTGGAGCATCCCATGGCTTCATTTATGTTGATCTTTGTAATAAATTTGAGCCCATCTTGCTATCTCCATGCCACTTCATCCTTAGATATGACCGATCTCATCGGCGATCCCGCCAACCTTAGTATGATCTGTAAAGGTCTGAAACTCTTTTAAAACAGGCATTGATTCACTGGAGAATTTAGTTCTCTATTTTGATGCTGTTGTTTCTTTCAAAGCCTGAACAATCTCTCTAGTAAGCAACCGGGAAATTCTCTCGTGATCGAATGTCGAATGCCTCTGGATTAAGTAGACAGTCCTATCTTTTCTTTTAATGTTCAACCTAATGATCTTGACTCCACCCCAAAACATCTGGATAATCCCTGACTATTGAGGTGAAGGTCATTTCTCTCCCTCCTAAGCGAAAAATTGAATTCTGCATCGATCTTATTCCTAGAGCCCGACCTGTTACCTTTCTCCGAGACGAATGGTTCCTATGAATGGTTAGTCGTGCCCTTTGGATTAACCAATGCACCTGTCTTCTTCGTCAACCTCATAATTGCATTTTCCACGATGTTCTCAACTAGTTTGGCCCCATCTTCGCTGATGATATTCTCGTCTTTTCTAAATCAGAGAAGGAGAATGAATCTCATTTGGGATATGTGCTGGAAACTCTTAGGAGTTATCAGTTGAAAGCCAAATTTTCTGAATGCCATTTCTGGATGGAAGTCCGATTCCTTGGGCTCATTGTTTCTTAAAATGGAGTCTTGGCTGACCGGCTAAGTTCGTTACGATTAATATAAGTCTATCCATCTTTCCTCTTTTGTAATATAATTATCTTATCTTCCTTTCGAGCATATCTTCTTAGTTAGAATTCTCTTTGATTAGGGTCCCTCTAAATTTGAATCTCTATCCTTTTTCTAGGATCCATTCATAAATAATCCTTCAAGGGAGCGTATTTATATTAATATAAAAATGTTTTTTATCGTGTTGTTTGAGTTGTTAAGATTGAATTTTGGGTTTCGATCGATTCGTCTGGCCAACCCCGTCAATAGGAATTCCAAAACACTTGAACAGAGCAACCTGACACCATATTGTTTACGAAATTGGTAAATGAAATAATTTTATGTATAACTATATTATATATAAACGTGTAATTTTCTGAAATTAGATAGTGAAATGAATTGGTTTTAGAAATGATAGTACTAGATTATCATTTATTTTTTTGTCAGAATTTCTAAATCGTTATTGTATGTTATAAGGAGTTGAATTTTTAAACATGGTTTAAAAATCTGATTTACAAATGTAATGAATTTAAATTAAGGATTTTAGAGTTTGATTTTCGGTGCTTTCAAAATTTGGTTTTCAAATTTTTGAAAATATATTGTTTGAAAGTATTTTCGAATGGAAATTATTTTCAAAAAATTTTAAAAGAAGTAAGCCAGTATTCTCCTCTTTTGTCATTGGAAAATAATTTCGATGATTGTTGCAGCATCATCGACGTTCATTTTTGTACCTCAAAGTGGAGAGACTACTTAGTAGCCTTGCTACACCTTTGTTTTGGAAAATGGGTTTGATTTGAATTTCTAGAGTATGATTTGTTGTTCAAAATATATATGTATATATTTAATTCAAAATGGTTTGAAGCAAAATCGAAAATTTAACTCATGGTTTCCAACTAGTAAAATGAAGAATTTTTTTGAATAAATTAGAGTGGTTATAATGAGGATTTGGAATTTAAACAGCTTGAAACAGTTGAACTAAGATAAAGCTAATTTGTATAATACTCAATTACATCCCAAAACATATATGACTTACCTGAAATATTCAAAAAGTTAAAATGTAATGTGAATATGTAATTAAAGGTTATACAAGAGAAAACTTAATTAATAGAAATGTTCAAACTAAAATTTTGCTAAATAGAATTGTTGTAAATAAAAGGTAAATTTGTATAGTGCATAATTACACTTAAAGACATTAATAAAACTTACCTGAAAAAAGTTTGAATGTAATAAGAATATGTAATTGGATAACATACAATATGATATGAGTAATAAGATGTCCGAAATTGAATTTTGTTAGGGGAACTTATAAAAAGAAAAAAGAAAAAAATTGAGTTTTATAATGAATGTTTAATTATGTTATAAGAAATGTAAGTGAAATAAATTGAATAATATGGAAAATGCTATTTATGTAAATGAATATGAAATCAAGAAACTCAAGTAATAAATAAATTTAGATTTTGCAAACTATTTGTGATACAAAGGTAATTACAAAGAGTAACGAAATTGAGTTTTTGGGGTGGAATTAACTTAATTGAGGTCAAATGGATAAAATAAATAATAATAAAATAAATATTGTTTTAAAAGAAAATTTTTGTAACAAATGTTAATAAATTCAAAGCAAATCAACTGAATGAACATACCTTGAATTGAAATCAACAAAATGCAAATATAATGAATATTTATTGATTTAATAAAATGGATTGAAACCAAATTTGTCAAACATTAATCAATTTAAAAATGAATGAAATTTATATTGTATTCAATAAATTGTTGTATCTGGTACTACGTATTTCGAATCTATCTTTCATTTCTGTTGCTTCTATTCTCCTATCTCGTTCCTTTTCGGGGACGAAAAGTTTTGAGAGGGGCAGAGTGTAACGACCTAGAAATTTTAACATTTTAAATAACATAATTAACTAAATCTTTCGTGAAATTAAAAACCTAAATTTTAGCAATGAAAATTTGATAGTGGTATGCGCATATTTAAGCATACAAGTGGTAAATTTTTATTGGAAAATATGGAAGTTTATTTGGTTTTGATATTTTCAATTTAAAATTTATAATCAGCAAATATTTGATGGAAATAAAACATTTTCGAAATCTGAATATTTTTACATAATAAATTTGTAAATCATTTTCTAAATGAGACGTCATATTTCGTTTCGCCAAATTCGGACTGCTCTATCCCATTTATCTTATTTTCGGCGTTTTAGTACTAGTTTGGCAGCGAATATCTAGTTTTGATAGGGTGGCCGTATATCTCATATATGTGTACCATTATGTTTGTCTCGTCATGCTAATGTCTGCAGTATATTCATTTGTTAATTTCGGTATTAGGTACGCGATTAAATCAGCGAAATGATTGGCCGTATCTGTTCCGCATTTGGGCCTTTTGGCTTTCCCAATGTCCTTTGATTGTCAGGCCATAAGACAATGAATGGCCACTGACCATAAATATTCTCTGAATTCAACATTTTGACTTTTGATTTTTCCTTGGATTTTGATATTTCCATTCATATATTGATTCGTTCATTTTTGGGTTCTTTTTCTTTTCTGGGTTGTTCATGATTTTATAAAAGTATAATAATATTATATCAAAAGTTATATATTTTTTCTGAAATCATGCTTCATCTTCCTCAAACCTGTTCATACTCTTTCTCCTTGAAACCACCATTGCTCGTCTCCCTCCACGTCGACTTAGCTCCGCCGCCTAGCAGCCTCACCTCTCACCCTATCACTGACCGCCTCACCTATCATCGATTGCTAACAATCCCACCTCCATCCCATAGTGGAAACTCTGCCGTGTTTGTCCAAGTCTCCGCCATGGCCCGCCTACTCCACAAAGAAACTCGAAACCCTTCATCCAACCATCACCTTATCTCCACTGTCCTAGGTCGCAACTCTCAGCATCCTACCGGAAAACCCCATTCGACCACCCTGCAGCGCATTCGAACAACCATCACAATTCTTTTTTCACCCGCCTCAAACCTTTCGTTGCCATATGCTAGCACACGTAAAACCTCACTAGCCAGAGCTTCCTCCGACCCTGTAGCAGCGGTAGGCCCCATCGCCATTCACCAGTGCTCCTCTAACGAATCACCTCCCTCCACTTAGCTCGCACACTCCGCCTCATCCAATCAGCAGCTCTAACCTCTTCTTTGTGTGTGTATTAATATATTTTAAATCTATGATATGTTTAAAAAAATTATATATGATATGTTTAACGAATTTATTTAAATTTATGTTAAATATTTTGAGATAGATTTGCAATAACTTTAGTGTATATATAAATTATGTTTAAATAGTTATTTGAAGAATTTTGTAAACTATGGGATTTTAATAAATACCAATTTTTTTTAATATTATGTGAAGATTTTTTATTATTTAAATATGGGTTTTAAATTGAATATTGATTATATATATATATATATATATTTCTTAAATATGAATATATATTGTATCCATCAATCTCTAGCTAGCCTTGATTTGGTTCGTCGATCTCTAGTTTGTTGCTTTGTTCGTCGCTGTCTAGAAATCTCAACAGCTTTTTCTTTGCTTCGCTCATGTCCATGTCATCTTCTTCGTCATCGTTGTTTCCATAGCCATGAAAGGTGAGCGATCACTCACGATTGACGTTCTTATGTTAGTAAGTTGATTTCACATAAAATGACAATTGAAATATGTTGTTAAATTGAACTGGTTAGAAATTTGATTGTTTAATATGATATGTTATTATTTAAATTTTCTTACCTATGTTAATTGACACACGACACCATCACCTGTTGTATACATATTGTTTAGTTGTTAATTATGATATATGATTGTAATTGATATGTTAGTAATTGTTCCCACACTACAAGTTCCTTGTTAGTTAGGAATTATCTATGAGTTGAAATGATACATACTCGAACGATATTATAGATCAGGAAAAATCATTATGGGTTGAAATGATAAATCCAAGCGATTTTATTGAAATTTGAGATTACAGGTTGAAATAATATATACCCGTAAATATTAAATTATTGCAGATTGAAATGATAAATATCTATATCGCTTGACCATAATATATGGATACAGCTGGTCTATTTTTGAAAATTGATTTTCAAAATTTTCGAAAGGAAATATGTGGGTTTTAACAAATATTGATTTCAAACATAATATATAGATTTTATTTTAATATATGTAAAATCTTAGATTTGTAAATTATATGTTTCGAAATTTTAAATTATAAGTTAAGTTTTGAAAATTTAAGTTTAAGATTTTACTTATAATTTTATTTATTTTTAAATATATAAAATAAGATTTAAAATAAAAATAAATTTAATAATAACTTTCAATTTAATATAATTTAATTTAATAAAGTTTAATTTAAGTAGTATATATATAATATGTTTAAATTGTTTATTTAAAATTTAAATTAATATTTTGAAAATAGATTTTCTAATAACTTTAATAAATTAAGGTGATTTGAAATTGATTTGAAATTTTATTTGTTAAGAATTGTATTTAAATAAAATTGGTTTGAAACTTATTGATTTGAGATTTTAAAGATATTATTTTATAACTTGATAACTTAATTTTTGATTAAAGGTGATTAATCAAATATTTTCAAATTTAAATAAAATTAAAGTTTAATATTTAATTTTTATTTAAACTTGAATTTGAGATATTATTTAAATATTTATAAAAGGCGATTAAGTGAATATATTTTAATTTGATTTAAATTTGTAACTTGGGATTTTATTTAAATAGTTATTAAAGATGATTAAGTGGATATCTTCAAATTTAAATGAAACGAAAGTTGAATTTTGAAATATAAATGAAATTTATCAAATTGTGTTATTGTAAATGTTTAAATTAAAAGTGGTTTTAAATTTGTAGTTCAAACCTGGATTTGAAATCAATATAAATAAAAATGGTGTTAATGAAAATTGAATTGAATATTTAACCTCTTTAATTGAAATTGTTGAATTGAGATTGATTTAAATTGAAGTTTGGAACTAAAGCCGATTTGAATTGATTTGCGAAATTGGAAGAAACTATTTGAATCTATAACCTATTTTTAGACATATAAAATTTTTAATTTATAACTATTTCAATATATATAAACTATTTTCAATATTAAAATGTATAAGTTGGAACTGTTATGGTTTAGATTTAATGGATTTAAATGTGATTATTTTGATATGATGGGTTAAACTATTTTGTGGATATGATTTTGGAAATGAATATCATATCGAAAGTGATATGATTTCGAAAGTGAGTATGATTCAAAAGTGATATGATTTTGAAATGAATATGATATTTTATATGAATTATAAGTTGTTTGAAATGAAATTGACCACGGTGTGAAATAAGCGTTTGTTTGTTAAAGAGACCGGGATCAGATATTGCCATATTCTCCGCTAATACCGAAAACCACTTTAACAACTATGTACATGGTGGAGATTCCAGAACGAAATAGGATGGTTTGAAGATATTTGTATGGGGTATGAACGCAACCCTGACTACCGCGAGTCAGCTTGATGTGGCTAAAACAGGAGCTATACCGGGCCAAGTGGGGTTGCTTCCCTTATCATCATATTTCTTCGATACTATTCCATTATTTTATGACTTGATAGGCACAAACTTTGATTTTGGGAGTGTGTCTCGAGGTGGGCGGTAGTAGCTTGTATGCTTTACCACCAGTTTGGGAGTGCAAATGGTAGATTCCTACCCTGGCGTTGCCTCGTGTACATTCCCACATGCCTTATCATGCCATTTAGAGTTTGGTTTGTGTCATACATATGGAGTGCTTCCTGATATCCCACCGGTTTAGTGGAGTTTACAGTACTGTATAGACTACAACATTTATATAAAAATGGGTTAAGGGTGGTATGGGTAATGCCTTAACGCTATTTTAATAGTTTACTTTACTATAGACATTATATATGTAGCGTATATTACTAAGTATGAAGATAGTTTAAAGGATCCTTAAAGGATGGGAATCCCAAACATCCTTTAAGTTACTTGCATTTAACTTGGACTTTTCACTTGACTTGATTTACTTGCATAAGAATGTTAATTATGACTCAAGTGTTTTGTGTTTTTCTTATGCTCAGGTCAGACCGAGTGTCACAGAATTTGAGACTCACCTTTGAAGCTTGGAGCTCTGCATGGAGATCTACCTTTTATCTATTCAGCTTTTAGTTATTCCAGTTATTTCCAGTTGCTTATGATTCAGTCTTGTCAGTTGCTTTGTATTACTGACTCCTATGTACTTGAGATTTTCTATGGTATTTTGTGTATACTCTGATGCTCTGTAGTAGCTTCATGAACTCCTATTTATCCATTCCACTACTATAGTTGTATTACTCTGTGTCTGTGATTTTGTGATTGATTTATTTATTGTATATGCTAAGTTTTTCCAAATATAAATTTAGAATTTGTTGTTCTGAGCGATTCAAGTCCGACATGTGTGGATGATTGTCAATTTGAATGGTTCAAAATGGCAGGTCATTGCAATTGGTATCAGAGCTCTATTTTAGGCAAAACTTAGCAAATGGAGTAAAATTAATTATTGAATCACTTTCGTTCGAGCTTGAAATTCTTCGTTAGGATCCTCCTGGATTAGGATTTCTATAGAGTTTTGAAACGTTCCTTTTGTTCTGGAATCCATTCTTGTCTTTTCCTATTCGTGTTCCGCTTGATACTAGAGCATCCCATATCTCCATTTCTGTTGATCTCTGTAATAAATTTGAGCCCATCTTGCAATCTCATTTTACCACTTCATCCTTAGTTGTGACTGATCCTATTGGCGATCCCACCAACCTTATTATGATTTGTAAAGCGGTGAAACTCCTTTACAATAGGCGTTGATTCACCGGAGATTCTAGTTCTTGGTTTCGATTCTGTTATTTCTTTCAATGCCCGAACCGTCTCTCTAGTGGGCAACCAGGTAATTCTCTCGCGATCAAATATCAAATGCCACTGGATTAAATAGGCAGTTCTATCTTTTCGTTTAATGTTCAGCCTAATGATCTTGACTCCACATTGAAATATCAAGATAATCCCTAACTATCGGGGTTAAGGTCATTTCTCTCCCTCCCAAGTGGGAAATTTTATTCCACATTGATCTTATACCTGGAGCTCGACTTACTGTCCTTCTTCCCAAACGAGTGGTTCCTACGAATGGTTAGTTTTGCCCTTTGGATTAACCAATGCACCTGTCTTCTTCGTCAACCTCATAAATTGCGTTTTTCACGATGTTCTCAAAAAGTTTGTCCCCATTTTCATTAATGATATTCTCATCTTTTCTAAGTCAGAGAGTGAGCATGAGTCTCATTCAGGCTATGTGCTGGAAACTCTTAGGAATCATCAGTTGAAAGCCAAATTTTCTAAATGCCATTTCTGGAATGAAGTCCGACTCCTTGGGCTCATTGTTTCTGAAAATGTAGTCTCGGTTGACCGGTTAAGGTCGTCGCAATTCATATAAGTCTATCCATCTTTTCTCTTTTGTAATTTAATTATCTTATCTTCCTTCCAAGCCTATCTTCTTAGTTAGAATTCTCTTTGATTAAGGTCCCTCTAAATTTAAATCTCTATCCCTTTTCTAGAATCCATTCTTGAATCATCCTTCGAGGGAGCGTAGTTGTAATTAATATATAAAGTTTTATATCAGGTTGTTTGAGTTGTTAAGTTTGAATTTTGGGTTTCGATTGATTCATCTGGCCAATGTTGTCGATAGGAATTCCAAAACACTTGAACGGAGCAAACTAACACAATATTGTTTTCGAAATTGGAAATGAAATAATTTTATGTATGACTATATTATATATAAAGGTATAATTTTTTGAAATTAGATAGTGAAATTAATTGGTTTTAGAAATGATAGTACTAGATTATCATTTATTATTTTGTCAGCATTTCTAAACTGTTAACTTTTGTTGTATGTTATAATGAGTTGAATTTTTAAACATGGTTTATCAATCTGATTTACAAATGTAATGAATTTAAATTAAGGATTTGAAAGTTTGACTTTCGTTGCTTTCAAATTTGGTCTTCAAACTTTTGAAAATATACTGTTTGAAAGTATTTTCGAACATAAACTATTTTCAATGAAATTTAAAAGAAGTAAGCCAGTACTCTCTTCTTTTGTCGTTGGAAAATAATTTCGATGATGACTGCAGCATCATCGACATTCATTTTCGTGTCTCAAAGTGGAGAGACCACTTAGTAACCTTGCTACACTTTTGTTCTCGAAAATGGATTTGATATGAATTTCTAGGGTATGATTTGTTGTACAAAATATATATGTATATATTTATTTCAAAATGGTTTGAAGTAAAACTGAAAATTTAACTCTTAGGTTCTATATTAAGTGACGATTTCCAATAATTGAAATAAAGCAAAATTTTGAATGAATTGGAGTGGTTAAAATGAGGATTTGGAATTTAAACAGCTTGAAACAGTTGAACTAAGATAAAACTAATTTGTATAATACTCGATTGCATCCCAAAACATATATGACTTTCCAAAAGTATTAAAAAAGGTAAAACGTAATGTGAATATGTAATTGAAATTATACAAGAGAAAACTTAAGTAATAGAATTTTTCAAAATAAAATTTTGCTAAATAGAAGTGTTGTAAATAAAAGGTTGTATAATTACACTTACAAACATTAATAAAACTTATTTGAAATAAAAGTTTGAATGTAATAAGAATATGTAATTGGATAACATACAATTGAATTGAGTAATAAGATGTCCAAAATTGAATTTTTTAAGTGAATTTATTAAAAGAAAAAAGAAAAAAGAAAAAAAATTGAGTTGTATAATGAATGTTTAATTTATGTTATAAGAAATATATATGAAATAAATTGAATAATAAATAGAAAATGCTATTAAAGTTAATGAATATGAACTTAAGAAACAGAACAAGTAATAAATAAATTATATTTTGTAAACGGTTTGTGATACAAAGGAAAATTACAAAGTGCTGTGAAATTGAATTTTGAGGTAGAATTAACTTAAGTGATGTCAAATGGATAAAACAAATAAGTTAAATAAAATAAATTTTGTTTTGAAGGAAATTCTTTGTAACAAATGTTAATAAATTGAAAACAAATCAATTGAATGAAAATACCTTGAATTGAAATCAATAAAATGTGAATATAATGAATATTTATTGATTTAATAAAATGGATTGAAACCAAATATGTCAAATATTAATCAATTTTAATACGAATGAAATTCATATGGTTTTGAATAAATTGTTCTATCTGGTACTATGTGTATTGAATCTATCTTTCCTTTCTGTTGCTTCCATTCTCCTATCTCGTTCCATTTCGGGGATGAAAAGTTTTAAGTGGGGTAGAGTGTAATGATCCAGAAATTTGAACCTTTTAAATAACATAATTTACTAAAACAATTTGAAATTAAATAATTAAATTTTAGCAATGAAAATTTGATATTGGTATGTTTCTATTTAACCATAGCAAGTTTGCAAATTTTTATTAGAAAATTTGTTTGGTTCTAAAATTTTTAATTCAAGATTTATAATCAGTTAATATTTGATGGAAATAAAACATTTTAACAATATGAATATTTTTATGTAATAAATTGTAAATCATTTTCTAAGTGATATGTCATATTTCTTTTCGCCCGATTCGGACTGCTATATCCCCGTTTATCTTATATTCGGTGTTTTAGCAGCAGTTTGGGAGCGAATATCGAGTTTTAATAGGATGGCCGTGTCGCTCATCTATGTATATCATTCTGTTTGTCTAATCGTGCTAACCTTCGTAGTATATTCATTTGTTAATTTTGGTGTCCGGTACGCGACGAAATTTATGAAATGATTGGCCGTATTGGTTCTGCATTTGGGCCTCTTGGCTTTCACTTTGTCCTTTGATTGTCTAGCTGTGAGATAATGAATGGACACTAACCATAGATATATCCTGAATTCAGCATTTTGACTTTTTATTTTTCCCTAGCTTTTGATATTTCCATTTATATATCGGTTCGTTCATTTTTGGGTTCTCTTTCATTTCTGGGTTGTTCATGATTTTATAAAAGTATAATAATGTTATATCAGAAGTTATATATTTTGTTTTTGAAAGCATGCTTCATCTCCCTCAAACTTGTTCATGCTCTTCCTCCTTGAAACCACCATTGCTTGCCTCCCTTTACGTCGACTTAGCTCCGCCGCCTAGCATCCTCACCTCTCATTCTCTCACCGACCGCCTCACCTATCACCGATTACCGACAATCCCACCTTTAGCCCATAGTGGAAACATTGCCGTGTTTTTACAACTCTCCATCATGGCCTGCCTACTCCACAATGAAACACACAACCCTTTAGTCGACCATCACCTAATCTCCATTGTCCCCGGCCGCAACTTTCAGCATCCTACTGGAATACCCCACTCGACCACCCTACAGCTCATTCCAACAGCCATCATATTTCTCTGCTCACCCGCCTCTAGCCCTTCGTTGCCACACGCTAGCACACATAAACCCTCACTAACTCGAGCTTCCTCCGACCCTATAGTAGCAGCAGACCCCATCGCCATTCACTAGTGCTCCCTCCACCGAATCACCTCCCTCCGCCTAGCTCGCACACTTCGCCTCTTCTAGTCAGCAGCTCTAACCACTTCTTGTATATATGTATGGTGCATATATATTAAATCTATGATATATTTAAAAAAATTATATATGATATGTTTAAGGAATTTATTTAAGTTTATGTTTTTTAGATAGATTTGTAATAACTCTAGCATATATATAAAAATTATGTTTAAATATTTATTTAAAGAATTTTTTAAATTATGGATTTTAATAACTACGATTGTTTTAACAAAAATATTATATGAAGTTTTTATATTTTAATTATGGGTTTTAAAATTGATATTGATTTTAAACTATAATATATATATGTACACACACTTCATAAACATGAATATATATTATTTCCATCAATCTCTAGCTAGCCTTGATTTGGTTCGTCGATCTTTAGTTTGTTGCTTTGTTCGTCGCTATTTGGAAATCTCACTAGCATTTGCTTTGCTTCGCTCATGTCCATGTGATCTTCTTCACCATCGTTGTTTCCATAGCCTCAAAAGGTGAAAAATCACTCACGATTGACATTCTTGTGTTTAGTAAGTTGATTTCAGATGAAATGACAATTGAAATATGTTGTCAAATTGAACTGGTTAGAAATTTGATTATTTAATATGATTTATTATTAGTTAGATTTGTTTACCTATGTTAATTGGCACATGACACCATCACCTGTTGTATACATATTGTTTAAATTGTTAATTATGATATATGCTTGTAATTGATATGTTACGCTATTTTATTCCCACACTACAAGTTCCCTAATGGTTAGGAATTCCCTATGGGTTGAAATGATATATACCCAAATGATTTTATAGATTAGGAAAAATCGTTATGTGTTGAAATGATAAACCCAAGAAATTTTATTTAAATTTGTGATTGCGGGTTGAAACTATTATACCCGTAAATATTAAAATTATTGCACGTTGAAATGATAAATATCCTTATCACTTGACGTAGGATAGAAAATTATATACGGACACCATTGGTCTATTTTTGAAAAACGATTTACAAAGTTTTTGAAAGGAAATATATAGGTTTTAAAAAATATTTATTTCAAATATAATATATATATATATATATATATTTTATTTTAATATACGTAATAATTTAGATTTTTAAATTATATGCTTGGAAATTTTAAATTACAAGTTAAGTTTCGAAAATCAAAATTTAAGATTTTACTTATAATTTTATTTATTTTCGAATATATAAAATAAGAATTAAAATAAAAATAAATTTAATAGTAAGTTTTAATTTAATAAAAATTTAATATAATTTAATCAGTATATATATAATATGTTTAAAATATTTGTTTAAAATTTATATTAATATTTTGAAAATAGATTTTGTAAGAACTATAATAAATTAAGGTCTGAAAGATGAATTGAAATTGATTTTAAATTTTATTTGTTAAGAATTGTATTTAAATAAAATTGATTTGAAACTTATTGATTTGAGATTTAAAAGATATGATTTTATAACTTGATAATTTGATTTTTGATTAAAGGCGATTAAATGAATATTTTCAAATTTAAATAAAATAAAAATTTAATATTTAATTTTTATTTAAATTTGAACTTGAGATATTATATAAATGTTTATAAAAGACGATTAACTGAATATTCAGAATTAAATAAATTCAAGTTAGATATTTAGTATTTTAATTTTGATTCAAATTTGTAATCTAGGATTTTACTTAAATGGTTTTTAAAGATTATTAAATGGATATCTTTAAATTTAAATGAAATTAAATTTGAAGTTTTAAATATAAATGAAATTTATCAAATTGAGTTATTATAAATTTTTAAATTGGAAGTGGTTTTAAATTTATAGTTCAAACTAGGATTTGAATTCAATATAAATAAAAATGGTTTCAGTGAGAACTGAATTGAACTTTTAACCTATTTAATTGAAATTATTGAACTGAGATTGATTTAAATTGAAGTTTGGAACTAAAATCGATTTGAATTGATTTGCGAAATTGGAAGAAACTATTTGAATCTATTACCGATTTTCAAATATATAAACTATTTTTAATTTATAAATATTTCAATATATATAAACTATTTTCAATATTAAACAGTTTCAGTTGGAACTGTTATAATTAAGATTCAATGGATTTAAATGTGAATATTTTATATTATGGGTTAAACTATTTTGTGATATGATTTTGGAAATGAATATGATTTCGGTAGTGATATGATTTCAAAACTGAGTATGATTCGAAACAATATGATTTTTAAATGAATATAATATTTTGATATGAAGTTTAAACTGTTTGAAATGAAATTGACTATGTGTGAGATAAGCGTTTGGTTGATAAAGTGACTGGGATTGGTATTGCCATCTCTCTGCCAATACCGAAAACCACTTTAACAGCTATGTATGTGGTGGAGATTCTAAAACAAAGAAGTAGGATGGTTTGGCAACGTTTGTATGAGGTATGAACGCAGCCTTGACTCCCGCGAGTCAGTTTGATGTGGCTAAAACATGAGCCATACTGGGACAAGTGGGGTCGCTCCCCATATTATGCACATTTCTTCGATACCATTCTATTACTCTATGATTTGATTGGGTGCACCTTTGATTTTGGTAGTGTGTCTCGAGGTGGGCAGTAGTAGTTGCATGTGTTACCACCAGTCCGGGAGTGCAAACGGTAGAATCCTACCTTGGCATTGCCCCACGTGCCTTGTCACATGCCTTATTGCGCCATTTACGACTTTGGTCTGTGTCGTACTTCTGGAGTGCTCCCTGATAGGCCACCGGCTTGGTGAAGTTTACAGTACTATATAGACTATGGCATCTATATAAGAATATGTTAAGGGGAACATGGGTAACACCTTAACGCTATTTTAATAGTTTACTTTACTATAGACTTTATATATGTAGCGTATATTACTATGCATGTAGATAGTTTAACAAATCCTTAAAGGATGGGAATCCTAAACATTCTTTAAGTTATTTGCATTTCACTTGGACATTTCACTTGAGTTGATTTAGTTGCATAAGGATGTTAATCCTGACTCGAGTATTTTGTGTTTTGCTTTATGCTCGGGTCAGACTGAGTGTCACAGCATTAGAGACTCTCCTTTGGAGCTTGGAGCTTGGAGCTTTTCTTGGAGATCTTATCTATTCAGCTTTCAGTTATTCCGGTTATTTTCATTGTTTATGATTCAGTCTTGTCGGTTGCTTTGTATTAGTGACTCTTATGTACTTGAGATTTTTGTTGTATTTTGTGTATACTCTGATGCTCTTTAGTAGCTTCATGAACTATTAATTATCTATTCCGTTGCTTATTGTTGTATTACTTATGTCTGTGATTTTGTGATTGATTTATTTACTGTATGTGCTAAGTTTTTCCAAATATAAATTAACAATATGTTGTTTTGAGTGATTCAAGTCCGACATCTGTGGATGATTGTCGATTTGAATGGTTCAAAATTGTGGGTCCTTACATGTAAATTCCTATAAACATCTCTAAAGTCTTTACACTCATATTTACTGACATAAGATCTTCTAGTTCTGACTCGAATGTTGTCTTTTCATTACACTTCGGCAGCTTGAGCATTTCAGTGTTGAAGACCTTATCTCTGGAGGATGAAGATGGAGATTTGTATACTATTTATTATATAAATATTCTGTTGCATCATGTTGTTCCACTGCATTATTTATTTATTCTTGCTGTATGTATAACTTTGATCTATATTGCAAAAGTGTAACCAAATGTTATTTATAAAACAGCTTCATGAACTATTTATTTGATTATTATATTTTGTCATTTCGCTGTGAGATTCTGTGTTTGTTTTCTTTCTTTTTTCCCTTTTCTTATTTACCCTATGACAATCATCCCTTTTGAATGGTTTAAATTGACCTGTGTGGTTTATTGTCGATTTAAACCGTCCAAAAAAGTAGGTCGTTACATTATTACTTGAGATGTCATTTATATTCTCACTAATAAATCTAGACATAGTTTGACCCATTTATTATTTATGTAATACTCAGTCAAGTCCGAGAAATTTTAGGTTTAGAGATGACGTGACCGGATGTGCTTATTGGGCTTAGTTAGAGATTAAGTTATTTGCTTTATCAAATATCAAGTATTTGGACTCTTATATGTATATAATGTTGGATTAAATGTAATGGATCTATTTGTTATATATTTGAGAGTTAGTGGTAATTAGATTTCTTTTTGTATCCTATTCAGACTTATATGTTGTATTATATTTTTGTCACTGCGTTGATGACTGTATTTTCTCCGTGATTGATTTATATTGTGTATTCTATCCTCAGGTGACACACATGTTTATTGCTTTGTATTGAGACATTTTACGTCGAGGTGATTGATTTTTATAATATGAGACATATTCAGTGTTAGTCCAAGGGAACATTCATGCATGCTTCCCCCACATCACCTCATTCTCTGTGTTGCTTGACAGTATTATTCAGTAATACTCTTGAGTAATATGGGTATATAGGTGGGGTAAAGTGTCGAAGACATGAGTCCTAACCATAGATGAGACTTACAGTCCATGTCCCCGCAGGTGTGTGGTAGATAATTGTTTATATTTGACTGATTGTAATAGTAAGCACTGATCGCGGTGGCAATCATCTAAGGATGTATTTTTTCTTTCCTTATTATAAAATATATTTTGCTTCCATTATCGAGTGTAAATCTCTACATGAGAAATAGATGAATGGGTGGAGGTTAAAGAGGTAGAAGTAGTTGTTCCGAATAATAGTGTCGATATTGAAAGATTCTAATAGATGGGGAATATTAGAACTCTGTGTGGCTCTGAAATGAGAATGAAGTTCCATTAGAGAAGTTATAAAAGATTCTAATTCAAATCATGTATCAAATATTCCATGATTTTAAATTGCAATGAGATGAAGTGATTGAGATGATCCAGTACTGATCAGAGTGGCGCAGCAGAAATATATAACTTGCTTTCCGCTAAATATTTTTGATATGATTGGATGATTGATTTTTTGATTTCTTTGCATGGTTTTATTGATTAAACAATAAATTTTTAAGTAAAATTAGATATGGTTAAAATAAATATAAAGATGAATGCTTGCTTATTTATTCATGTATGGATGGATGATTTGTAATGCTTTGATTTTTGATTGTACTCGACTGATTATAAACAAAATTTGTGTTATAAGAAAACATATGTTAATTTAAAATCTTTTGGGAACTATATATATATGATTTGGAAGGATATTTTATTCAAAAGTTAACAAATGCTTTTATAAAAGATTTTTTGAAGTAAAATTTCATGTTTATCTGTCCTTTAAGTGTTTAAGTATTCTTATCGATGAGTTTATCCAAAGTTATCGATAGGGATTCCTAAAAACTAAAATGAGAGTTATGGACAAAATATTTCGAAGAGCGATGAATTATTTTGAAGAGAAGAATATATATTAAGTTATATTAAAAATCAATAGTTGAAATAATATTCGAAAAAAATTATTAATTATTTTGAAGAAATTAGAGGGATTCGAAGAATATTTAAAAATGAGTAAATTATTTAAAAAATGCGAATTTTTTTTAAATCATGTAATATTTAAGGAAAAGTATAAGTATAATTTCAGAAAGTTGTTTCGAAAAGAGAATGAAATTTTAAAGAAACTATATTGAGATATATTTTAGAAAAAGGAGTTTTGTAAAGAAATTGATATTCTAAAGAGGTGTTTGTGTTGAGTTTTCTTGAATTTTGAAAAGGAATGTATATATAAATATATTTTGATAAGAGGAAAATTCTTTAAGATGATGACTTAGAAAATATAGATATGAAAATTATATAATATTTTGAGGTATTAGAAATCGTTTCAACTTGAGTATATATAGATGAAGGTTTAACAATTGAATTTTTTTATGATATATAAAAGTTTTATAAATTATTTAGACTCGAGTATGTGTGTGTGTGTCTATATATGATGTGTATATGAGAGTAAGTATTATTATAGTGAGTTAATGTGTTGTTTTGAAAAGTAATAATTTATTTCTTTATTTAAATGTTTGATGTGATAATTGCAGCCACCGGACATTAATGGAAAGCCGAAGTTGATGGCGAGGCAAGGCTGATTACACGATTAATGCGGCAGTAGATTTGCGAATTATACACTAAAGATTTTTGGCGTAGCATTGTCGCTGAATTAGTAAATGTATTATAATTTAAAATTAGTATGGTTGTAATGTTTAGTGATTGATAACTGCTATATTGTATAAGATTGTGATTTGGATGCATGTTGTGAAATTGTTATGATTTGATGCATTGCGGAAATAAATAAATGACGAACGGAAAAGAAGTATATATATTCAGTTTTGATGTTAATAAAGTATATTGGAATTAATTTAAAATGAAACAAGATAAATATTTTTTTAAAAACTTAATGAAAATGAAATAATAATGATTTAAGTAAATGAAGTGAGTTGGAAAAATGATGATGATGATTTGATTTGATGCTAATGAAAATATAATAAAGTTATTTTGAAAAATGATTTTAAAGTATTTGAAGATTTTGAAATAACGATGGTATATTTAAAAGAGATATAGAATATTATGAAAAGATATATTTTCATGTAAGCACGAATAAGGAAAAAATGATGAGCTTTTAGACAATGAAATAATAATGGAATAAATGATGATGAGATGAGGGAAAAGGTATAATTGGATAAAACCGAACTGAACTCTTTTATTTATAAGTTTTGATCTGTTTATCTGATTTCGATGATTTTGCTCATTCTGGAAAGCATAAAACATAAGCTACAACTTTTGTTTGAAGTGTTTGGCTAAATATTGAAGTTTCAATGCCTAGAATGATGTTGTAGATCATTGACCTGCACTTGTTTAGTGTTTTAAAATTTACCGTTTTCGGAAAAAATAAATGTACAACTCTTTGTGTCCTTGGTATGTTAATGATCTAAAAAGTGTTTTGAGAAGTTAGAAAATTGTGCAACAACTAAACTTTAAAAACATAATTTATTTTACTACTTTCAATCTTTAAAAAGTTTGTCAAAAGAGGTTTTACATAGATGTGATGTTATTCTTACGCTAGATGATTACATAGCTATCATATTTCTTCTCTATATGCAACAAATGTTTATGATGAGTTAATAATATGTGTTCTAGAGACTAGTTGGACTTACGGTGATGATAGTTCAGTCTTGCTCGCTTATGCATTCTTAATAATTTGGCATGTTGCTTAAAATGATAAACAAAGGTATGTTTTTACCGTATACGAATATATGTTGTGATATTATATTGTTTCCTCATGTTTCGGGATGCCCTATGTAGGGACACCTCTTCGGAGATGTATATTATGCAATCATATTGTGTTTTAATTTTTCAAAACGCTCTTCGTATAAAGGAGGCTATGCCAAAAAAATTCAGAAATTCTGACACTTGGAAATTTTCATAAACTTTTACCGTATGCAAAGAATAGAAAGTTGTAAATTGAATATATTTTAAATCATAGCATATGGTAAAAGGATTGGGTTTGAGAGCCACATAGAGAATCGAGCAGCTGACCTTGTTATATGAGTGTTGATAACAAGGAAAGTTGTAACAACCCAAAATTAAGCTATAGTAATTAATTAACGAATTAGTTAAATAATAAAATAACTTTGTGAAATTATCAAAATTTGACCACGGGAGTTACATTATTATGTCCGTGGTAATTTTTTAGTTAATTTATATATACATATATGTATATATTGTCAAAATCAGAGCTAAAGCAAAGGAGTTACGGAATAAACAAGAAACGAGAAAACAAAAGGAAGAAGAAGAAAAAAAATAAGGTAGGTTGACCATCCCAATGGCTAGGTCGGCCTATAGGTCGACCTACCATGTGCAAAGGTCGACCTAGTGGCCGACCCGCATGCATTCTTAGACGAGTAATCGTTCAGGTTAAATCTTGACATGTTTTTCGATTTTTATCTATCTATGCACCTGTGCTTCCTTCCGACGGTCCCCATCGAGTCAATGACGTGGTTGCGCTAGATTTAATCATCAAATCCAACTGTCTCAGATCCACAAGTGACACTATAAATAAGACCCTAGGTCTAGCTATTTTTCTCGTTCCGTTTTTCTCCATCTAGGTTCATTGCCTGATGCTGGACCCTAAAAGGAATATTTTTCCAATGAGAAGATATATTTAATTAAATTATTTTATACCCATCAAGTGGATCCGAGAAGGCCAAGGAAAGAACTAAGGACCACATGTGAGTGTTTAAGTAATTATTTCAATTTTTAAGTAATTTAAATAATAAGGTTTCCAATAGTTTGTAGTTTTTCTACAATTTTGGGATAATCTTCATGCAAGTTTATTTACAGTTTATTTTTTAAATAAATTTTAGACTTGTTTTTCAGTCTATTTTCTTTTATCTATTATGTTTCAGTTATTTGCAATTATTTATTGTTAATTATAGTTTTCCTAATTGTCTACAGTTATTTACAGTATCTACAAGTATGTACTCTTATTTATATTTTATTTACATCTATTCTATGTTGGAATTTATTCTATAAATGTTAGTTCTTTTTAATTTCTTTTTTACACGAATAAAATAAATAAAAGAGAATAATTCGCTAATATGGACTAAAATATAAGAACACTGAATTTACAGAAAAGGGGATGTAAAATAAGAAGAACAGTAATAAATTGGATATAGACTGAAATAGGGAAATTTAAGATATTCGCAAGCATGGTTATAACATGTAATTATAACTAAAAACAGAAAATAGAAGAGACAACAAAAGAAGCTTAATTTAAACTTAGACCTTGGATTAAGTTAACAGGCAAAATTATAACATGCAGGTTGTAATCAGAGATAACAGAGGAGGCTTATTATTAGACTTAGGTTAAGTTAGTAAGCAAACAGAGCAGAAATAATAGAAGAGGCTTATTCTAAAACTAACACTAAGTTAATAAGTAAAGAAAGGAGGACCTATGCTGGCAGCATTCCCCTTGGGACACACTTATGTTGTTTAGGGTAGATAAGTAGTCAATAATTAAGAAGTAGGACCCGAACCGGCAGCATTCCCCTTAGGACACACTTATGCTGTTTAGGGTAAATAAGTGGTCAATAATTAATATGTAGGACCCGTACCGGCAGAATTCCCCTTAGGACACACTTATGCTGTTTAGGATAGATAAGATGTCAATAGTTAGAAGCTTAAATCGGAGGATTTGGGCAAGAGGCGTAGCTAGATGTTGTTTGTTAGGACTCGTACCTGCAGCATCCTGTTTCAATCTAGTACTGATGGTCTCACAACACACTTAGATAAGGCTAGACAGGACCCCTTCGGGCTAGGACTAATGGTCTCATAACAGATCAGGTGAGGCTGAGCACACTTATGCTGATATAGGGTAAATAAGAGGTCAAAAGAGGGAACAACAAATAGTGTGAACTGGTGGTGACCATGCATGCGGCATCACATTGAGGGAGACAAGTCTCTATTGAGTTCCAAAGTACTAAAAAGGTGCCTTTTTGTTATGGGACCCACAGCATAAGACTAGCTCACAGTGGCACAACAGAGATAGAAGGCCAATCAAAGAGTAGAATTAAGATTTCATCCTAATTAAAGTAGAATTAGGATTTCAGCCTAATTAAAGTAGGATTATAATTTCGGCCTAATCAAAGCAGTTATCTAAGAAAAGTGCAAACAGTCCAATCGAAATAATCAAAGTAAGCAGCATTTTATTCCAGATTTATCTTTTCCTTTATTTCTTTTTTATACTAGAACTACTGATAAGTCTATTATTTTTATCTCGCTTAAAAATACTAGTAGTTACTTCCACTCACCAGACTTTTAGTCTGACCCGCTCCTTTATTCCCCCCTATAGGCCAGTAGAGGCAGGAACAGTAGATTTTGGACTCTTAGAGATTTCAACTGTATTTTACTTCTTCTTTTGCAGTTTTTATTTCATGTACCGGTACTTTTCTTTGAGAGTGATAGTTATTTTATGTACTTTGATGTTTTAAATGAGATAATTTTTTTCACTAGACATGGATATTTGGTATTTTGAGACATTTTTGGTTTTATGAAGTATTTATGAAATGTTTTAAATGTTTCCTTTAATGTGTCCTTTTGGGTGTACTAAGGGGTATAGGGTGTTTCACTTGGTATCAGAGCCTTAGGTTATAGGATTCCTAAAAATTTGTTTTAAAAGTTAATTATTTTTCAAAAATTAACCTATGTTTTTAAAATATTTTTTAGAAGGAAACTCTTATTATTGAAATCAATTTTCAAGTATAAGAGAGTTTTTATAAAAAAATCATCTCAAAATCCAATTCAATCTTCCTTTCATTCTTCAAGCCTAAATTCTCTTTTCTTTCATAGAACAGTGAATGCCCCTAATCTTCTAAAGGGTATCTAAGTCCCAGGCTGGTTTCGTAGATACCTCTAGGCTCCGACGCCATAGGTGCAAGGGAAAGTGCCCAATGCATCATCAGAGGGTGGAAGTCCCATCAATTCATCTGCAGTAGCCAATTTCTCTAAGATATGCAAGAACTTCGCTAATTTAGGAGGCAATAAATTTTCCGGTACAGAGGATTTCATAGAGGCACGAGCTTTGTTGAGCAGTATAGAAAGGATATTTAAGCTGTTGGGATTGGAGATCAGTAGAGAGTTCAACTTGCACCTTAGAAGCTGAAAGGAGAGGCTTCTTATTGGTGGGAGACTATTGAATTAGAAGGGAGAGACATTTGTTGGAATGGATTTCGTGAAAGATTTGAGAGGATGTTTTTGTTACAAGTAGAAGAAAGTATGCAGTTGGAAAGGTTTGTTAGTTTGAAGCAAGGAAGTCTTTCAGCAAAGGAGTATATAAACCAATTTAATGAGATATCACGATTTGGAATGGATCTTGTCAATACACCATACAAGAAGGGCATCAAGTTTGCTAAGGGATTGAACTAGCCCCTCCAAGGGTTGGCATTGACGCATGTACAGATGGGAGCTACATATGAGTCACTGGTGGAGATGGCCCTCATGTCTAATGCAGCTAAGGAAGGGGGGGACCAAGGAGATCCCTAAGTCAAAAGGTTCTATGAAACAGTGATGGAAAAATAAGAAGGACAATGATAAGAAAAAAGGAGGAGGACTTCAAAAGCAGATCAAGCAAGCCGAGAAGTGCAATAGTTGTGGATTGGTTGGTCATTATGCAAAGGACTGTAAGGAGAAAATGATGAAAGGGAGGTATTTCAACTGTGGGAAGCCTGGCCACTTTAGTAAAGTTTGTCCTCAGAGGACAGGGCAGGAAGCAGGTGCACCTGCAGCGCAGATATAGGCTTTGGATGCAGCACCTTTTAGTAGTGGACCAGATTGAGGTAGTAAAGTCTCTATAGAAGGTTTGATCTCTATTTCGGATTTTCCTATTCGGACTCTTTTTGATTCTAGAGCATCGCATTCTTTCATTTCTAGTTCCTTACTTGATTGTTTACACTTAGATATTTCTCTAGTAGTAGACCCTACAGATATTTCAAACCCCATAGAAGGATCGACATATTTATCCATGATTTATAGGGGTTTGAAAATTTTTATACTAGGCGTAGAGTATGACTTCGATGCCTATGTACTGGGATTTTTCGGGGTATAGGATGATTTTGGGGATGGATTGGATATGCACTTATGGAGCGATATTGGACTGCGAGAGAAGAATCGTTGGACTAGAGACATGCAGTGGTAGGACTCTCGAGGTTTCTTTGCGACCCATAGGGGTCAATCATGTTGAGCTTCCTTCATTCCCTTGATTCATCATTAGTAGGATTAGATTCAGTTCCAGTCACCGAAAATTTCCCAGACATCTTTGAGGAGGTTAGGGAATTACTCCCTAAGAGAGAGATAGACTTCAGGATCTATTTGAACAACAATGCTATGCTAGTGGCATTGCCTATGAGACATATAGCACCTAGGGAGAGAAAGGAGTTAAGTAAGTAGATTCGTGAGCTATTAGAGAAAGGCTTCATTAGGCAGAGAATATCTGAGTGGGGAGCACTAGTCGTCTTTGCTACCAAGGCGGATGTTTTCATTCGACTTTGCATAGATTATAGAGAGTTGAATAAGCTCACGAAGGAGAACCGTTACCCACTTCCTAGGATAGATGATCTTTTCGATCAATTGATTGGCTCTTCAGTATTTTTTTGGCTTGATTTAGCTACTATATTTCATCAGCTTAGAGTCGCTGATAATAGCTTGATAAGGCAACATTTAGGACACCCAATGGATTCTTTGAGTGGTTAGTTATGCCATTTGAGCTAACCAACACCTCAGTCTATTTTATAGATTTGATGAGCCATGTTTTTGGAAATGTCCTAAATAAGTTCATAGTAATATCCATGGATGACATTTGGTGTTTTCCAAGAGTATGGAAGAGAATGTTATTCATCTAGTGGAGGTTCTTCGTACACTTTGTGTTCATCAGTTAAAGGAAAAATTCTTGAAGTGACGTTTTATTGGCATAAGGAAGTGTGTTTCTTGGGGCATGGAGAAGGTATACACATGTTAGGAGTTCGAGAAACGGTTTTCGTACACTTAGGTTTGGATTATGGAAATAAAAAGAGAGGTAGGAAAAGATTAGAGATGTACAATAGATTCAGATGATAAGAAAAAAGAAAGCTCATGTGTAGATAATCAAAAAAATTATAATTGTTTTAGAAAAGTGGATTTAATGGTAGTGCCTTAGAATAAACATAAGTATAAAAAAGGAATAGGAATAAAAGATTTTAGTAAGGAAATAAGATTACCAAGTTTTAGGAAGGGTACTCCTAAGGTAGTAAGAAGAAAATCCACTTTATGCCTAGCCCAATAAAATGAGATTGTTAGAATTGGAAAATTTTAAAAAATATAATTTTCAATATTTTTGAGAAAGTAATTATTGGGTTTTTGAAAAAAAAAGTGGCATGAAATTTAAATTGGCTTTTATATGATGTAAATTTTGTTAAAATGAAATTCTTTAGAATTATATAGCATATATAGCTCACTAATTTCTTTGTAAGAAAAGAAAGTTTTTAAATATAAAAACCTAGAGTGTATTAAGTATCGAAAACGTAGGTTACAACATTTATTGTTGTAATAGTTGTTTTCGTACTAAACGGGCCATAGACTATAACACTATTGTTATAGTCGGTGACTCCTAAAAGAAATGTTTTGCATAGTATGTGAGATTTACTAATATTTATTGAATCCATAAACTAGTATTTTTGGGTTGTAGTAACGATGTTTTACGCAACATCTATTTTAACCCAAATAAAAATGTGTTTTAAAGATAGTTTCTTAGAATAGAAATAGAGAAAAGTTTTCTAGTTATGGATATTTTAAAACAGTTTTGAAAATGAGTTTTTCTGAAAAGAAAAGTGTAAGTTAAATACTAGAAAATTAGTAAATTTCATAAAAAAATGTCTATCATAAGAGAATATAGATTAAACATACTTCAATCTATTGGAATGAAATGCAAATGGTATAATTTACTATGAAACCGAATCATTTTTTGTGCAAGTTATAGGGAATGCGTGATTGAGATGTATAAGGTATGAGAAGCACCATATTTTGTATAGCCTATTTCGAGAAATATAAAATAAATTCCTTATAATTTCACATAAACATGAAGTCCTCATTTAAAGGATTCATAGAAGGTTTTAGCATTAAAAATTTCTCATCAGACAAAATAGTTCCAATACATTAAGGTATAAGACTATTAGTGTAATAAGAAGATGTTTTGAAAACACGTAAGGACATTTTAAAGGTATTTTATAGAAAAAAGGTTTAGTAGAAAAAGTATAAGTTTATGTAGGAGGTAGCAGTGATTACCTTTTGAAGTAAAAATAGAAGGTCCCGTAAAATGTATAGGACACTGGTGAGGACCTACGATTATTGCCTCATGTGTGTAGACTATAGAAGAATGATAAGGTGATACTAGTAAGATAGTAAGACACATGTTGTTGAGGATTTGTATTCTTGATTTTGGAGGAACTTGGAAGGAGCATCTTCCTTTAGTTGAATTCGCATATAATAATAGTTTTCAAGCTAGTATTGAAATGGCATCATTCAAAGATCTTTATGGAAGACCATGCAAGTTGCCTTCGTGTTGGTTGGAGTCTACAGAAAGATTGCTACTTGGTCCCAAAATGGTTAGAGAGACTTCAGAGAAGATTGGTTCGATTAAGAGAAAACGTGTACCTCTTATCCACATCCCTCTAATAGCCAATTTTGAATTTCTTGTTTATCTTTAGTTTTGAATAGGTTATTTCCTTTATTATCCTTTGGGAGGGTAGATCTTAGGATTTAACCTATGGATGGTAGGATTTGATGTAAACATGTTATTAGAGCATGTTATGCATGATGGACACTAGTGGTTGCAAGTGGATGCTAATGGATGCATTTACTTACATTAGGCACAATTATCTCTTAGGGATCAGCTTTACTAGGACACTAGAGCATATGCATATGGTTGTGTGAGTACTTTTATTTTTATTTGTTTTCCATGGTTGCCATAAATGGATGATTATCATATGATTGTTGCATTTAGATGATGATTGTAGCACACATATAGAACAATTAGTTATCATTAGAGAATTTGCATTCATTTGGATACATGGCATAAACTTGATTGCGTAAAAAGGAAGTCGACTGAAACAGTAGACCGCTTAATCTTTTGCATTAGTTAGGGACATTGACACTACACTAATTGCATATGTATCATAAATCACATTAGAAAAACTTAAGGACAATGGATGTAATGGATGATGGTTGAGTAGTTGGTTGTAAAACTTGGATGAAAACATTTATTTCATCCTTCTATCCTTAGAGATTTCGGTGACGAAATCCCTTTATGAGAGGAGAATGTAACAACCCAATATTTAAGCTATAATAATTAATTAGCGAATTAATTAAATAATAAAATAACTTTATTAAATTATCATAATTGGACCACAAGAGTTGCACCATTTTGTCCGTGGTAGTTTTCTGGTCAATTTCCATATATAGATTGTTAAAATCGGAGCTAAAACGAAGAAGTAACGGAATAAACAAGAAGCGAGAAAACAAAAGGAAGAGGAAAAAAATAGGGTAGGTCGACCCTCCCAATGGCTAGGTTGACCTATAGGTCGATCTACCATGTGCAATGGTCGACCTAGCGGTCGACCCGCATGCATTATTGGACGAATAATCGTCCAGGTTAAATCGTGTGTGTTTTTCAATTTTTATCTCAGCTGGTGCGTCCGTGCTTCCATGAGACATTTCCCATCGAGCCAATGACGTGATTGCACTAGGTTTAATCTCCAAATTCAACGATCTAAGATCCACAAGTAACAATATAAATAAGACCCTAGGCCTAGCGATTTTTCTCATTCAGATTTTCTCCATCTGGGTTCATTGCTTGAGGCTGGACCCTAAAATGATTATTTTCCCAAGGAGAAGATCTTTTTAATTAAAATATTTTATACACTTCAAGTGAATCAGGGAAGGCCAAAGGAAAGAGCTAAGGACCACAGGTGAGTGTTTAAGTAATTATTTTATATTTTTAAGTAATTTAAAATAATAAGGTTTCCAATAGTTGTAGTTTTTCTACAACTTTGGGATAATCTTTATGCAAGTTTATTTACTATTTATTTTTAAGTAAATTTTAGACTTGCTTTCCAGTCTATTTTCTTTTAGCTATTCTATTTCAGTTATTTACAATTATTTATTGTTAATTATAGCCTTCTCAATTATTTACAGTTATTAACAGTATTTATAGCTATTTACTATTATTTGTATTTTATTTACATTTATTCTACGTTAGGATTTATTCTGTAAATGTCAGTTCTTTTAATTACCTTTTTACGCAAATAGAATAAATAGAAGAGAATTATTCGCTAATATGGACTAAAATATAAGAACACTGAATTTACAGAAAATGATGTAAAAAAAGAAGAACTGTAATAAATTGGATATAGACTTAAATAGGCAAATTTAAGATATTCGCAAGCATAGTTATAACATGTAATTATAAAAAAGAAGAGAAAATAGAAGAAATAACAAAAGAAGCTTATTTTTAAACTTAGACCTTGGGATAAGTTAATAAGCAAAATCCTAACATGCAGGTTGTAATCATAGAAAACAGAAGAGGCTTTTTTTAAGACTTAATTAGGTTAAGTTAATAAGCAAACAGAGCAGAAATAATAGAAGAGGCTTATTATAAAACTTACACTAAGTTACTAATCAAAGAAAGAAGTGGGCTCCATACCGGCAGCATTCCCTTTGGGACACACTTATGTTGTTTAGGGTAGATAAATGGTCAATAATTAAGAAGTAGGAGCCATACCGGCAGCATGCCCCTTGGGACATACTTATGCTGTTAAGGGTAGATAAGTTATCAATAATTAAAAAGTAAGACCCATACCAGCAGCATTCCCCTTGGGACACGCTTATGCTGTTTAGGGTAGATAAGAGGTCAACAGATAGGATCTCAAATCGAAGGATTTAGGCAAGGGACGCAACTAGATTTTGTTTGTTATGACCCGTACCTACAGCATCCCCATTTCAGACTAGTACTGATGGTCTCACAACACACTTTGGTGAGGTTGGTCACAACCCCTTTTGGCTAGGACTGAAGGTCTCACAACAGATCAGGTGTGGTTGGGCATGCTTATGCTAATCTAGGATAGATAAGAGGTAAAAAGAGGGAGCAACAGATAGTGCGAATTGGTGGTGACCATGCATGCGACATAAAATTGAGGGAGGTAAGTTGCTATTGAGTTCCAAAGTGCTAAACATGTGTCTTTTGGCTGTGAGACCCACAGAGTGGCACAACAAATATAGAAGACCGATCAAAGGGTAGAATTAGGATTTCAGCTTAATTAAAATAGAATTGGGATTTTAGCCGAATTAAAGTAGGATTAGGATTTCAGCCTAATCAAAGACGTTATCTAAGAAAGGTGTAAACAGTCCAATCAAAATAATCAAAGCAAGCAGCGTTTTATTCCAGCTTTATCTTTTCTTTATTTCCTTTTTATACTAGAACTGTTGATAAGTCTATTTTTTATCTCGCTTAAATACTAGTACTTACTTCCATTCCCCAGACTTTTAGTCTGACCCACTCCTTTATTTCCCCCTTTTGCCCCCCCCCCCCCCCCCCACAGGCCAGCAAAGTAAGGACGGTAGATATCAGACTCTTGGAGATTTCAGTTGCGGAGATTTTCTTCATGTATTCTACATCTTCTTTTTCTGTTTTTATTTCGTTTACCGGTACTTTTCTTTGAGAGGATAGTTATTTTATGTACTCTGACATTATAACTTAGGTAATGTTTTTCACAAAACATGGATAATTTGTATTTTGAGACATATTTGGTTTTGTGAAATATTTATGAAGTTTGACTTTTAAATAAGTTAATGTTTTAAATATTTCTGCTGTTTTATTTATTTTGTCTGGTGAATCTCAATCTCTGTTATGTTTTTAGCTATACCTATAATGCACCATATCCTTTAGTGTGTCCTTTTGGGTATACTAAAGGGTGTGGGGTGTTTCAAAAGTTAGGGTATGAGTTGTGCTTGTCGAATTCCTTATAAGAAATTACGAGAACGCAATTTTCTTATGTAGAGTAGTCTGAACAACCCGACTTTCTATGTGGTACAAATTTATTAATTTCATCAAAATAAACATGATTGAGTTTGACCTGTGATGATTAATAATTTCCATCTGTGATGTTTTATAAATTGAAAATAAATTTTTAGTTAATTAAATTCTATTCAATAAAAGATTTTTTTGTGATAAATTCAAATTAATAAATTCAATTTTGAATAAATCAAATAAGAAGTTTAGATCCATATTAAATATTCAGAAGTGTAAATAATTTTAAATATGCTTAAAGTTGTTGAAAAATAAATTTATTTTGTAATAGTACGAAGAATTATTAAATAAAATTGTCGAGTGTTGAACTGAATAAAATTATCAGTTACCAATATATAATTTGTAGAATGAGATGAAAATCAATTTAAAGTAGATTGAAATTTATTTTGAGGATTAAAATTTAAATTTAAATTCAATGCAAGTTAATTAAAATTGAATTGAATTAAACGGATAGCAAATACTACATAAAGCCCAAAACAATCAAGCCCAAAACCCACTTCCATTATCTCCATGCGTCTCGAAATCTCTACCCATTTCTTTACACTACTGGAACTGTTCTCTTTTATTGGATTAAGCCCTAATTCACCAAAATAAAATCGCAACTAGTAAAAAAAGGGACAGAATTGAAATCGCTTGCGACCTTGCAGCTCGCACACGAAGATGGAGGGGATTCGGTGATCGATGTTCGCATAAGGGAGGAGCGATGCAAAGGGGAAGGCTCGGAAATGGTGGTGCAGCGATTGTAACAACCAAACTCTTCTTGAGATGCTCAGGGAGGGAAGCAGCAGCTCCATAGTAGAGATGAAGGAGGAAGAGCAGCTAGACCGAAGATCATCAGAGCAAGTCTCATAAATAAGCAGTATTGTATAGGTAAACATGTGCTTTGATGTAGAGAATATGGGCTTGTGCACGTATGAGCTATTTCAGTTTTTCGTTGTAGGATATTGGTCCATTGTGTAGAAACTGCGTATATATATAAGCAGTGTTATGATGTTGTAATGAAGAGAAGAAAGATTGCAATAAATAAATTCATTTTTCAGTTGTTACTATGTTGTAGCCTACTGTCCTTTATCTTCCAGTTTGTGCTTCTTCCTGTTCCTTTTAGTTTGGTACTTAGTATAATCATTTTGTTATCTTTTGTCTTAGTTTTAGTTACCATTCTTCATTTCAGTTTGAATGCAATCTTATTTTTTTTCCAGTTCTTGTTCTTGTATTTGCTTCAGCCTTTGTGTCTTTTCAACTTGATATCTTTGCTCGTGAATCTGCACTTAACATTCATTTTTGCTTCTGTATCAGTTGTTAGTACCCACTTTTTTGAATTATCAATTACCTGCAATCTGTAGTAATAAGTTTTCATTTCCATTTTTTCACCAGTCATCTTTTATTTTACATTAGACTATGTTTTAGATTCATTTTTAAAGGCAGTGACATTTCCAGTTCTTGCTCCTTAATCTTGATTCGGCTTTTGTTTAATAACATAGCCATATTTGTATTCTTGAAACTGTTCTTGCACCTTTCTTGTTGTTCCCTAATTCTCAATTAATAAGTAATTCATACGTTCTTGAATCTTGATCTTGAAGGCATTTTATTTGAACTTATGTGAGCTACTGTTACAAAATTTCTACACTTGAACCAATTCGTGAATCAATTCCTTTGCTTGAGCTACAAGAAACCCTAAATAACTCTATCTTGTGTGCACAAACATAACTGTGCACAGATATTTGCACCTTCCTCTCCAAGTAATTCATCAAACACCTTTGCAAACTAGTCGAACACCTCTTCCTTCACTGAAATAGCACTTCACTTCCCATGGCAACTAACCAAAACCCACCAGTACCTTCCAATTTGGTATCAAAGCCAGCCGTTGAGTTGAATTCCAACTCAAATCCTCAGATCGATCCTGAAAATTCTGGAAACCATGAACAAGAAGCCATCCAAGATCAAGAATCTGATCAACAATTGCAGCTGCAAAACGAGTACAACTGCAGAACTGATGCGCTTTTGAGTAGTCTCATGCAAAAGATTGAGGGATTTGGAAATGTTTTGAATGCTTTTGCACGGCAACAATCTCGAGAGCAGGCATCATCATTAGTACCACCACTTCATCCTCCAGTTACCTCCCCACCACCGATGAATAATACCTCAACACCCACTAATCCTTACCCATATTATCAGTATGTTCCTCCTCCTGATACACCACTACATAATCCAAACCCTAGAAACATGGTTCCTCCTACTAGACTGGGTGTACCACTACCAAGAAACTACCATCATCCACCAAGAAATATTCCTGCGCAAATGAATGCCCCTTTGCGGCCACAAGAACCACCTCCTCAACCAAGAAACTACTACCCCAATTATCCTATTCTTGAGCAGCCCAATCATTATTACCCACAGACTTATCATCAAACCATCCCCGCCATGAAATTGGATTTTCCCATCTTCACTGGTGATGAGATTGTTACAGATTGGTTGAGAGAAGTGGAGCAGTACTTTCGCTTCCATCATACTGACGTGAGTCAATGGGTCGAGATTGCTTCGTTTTCATTGAGAAAAGAAGCTTTACAATGGTATCACTGGTATACTAATGCCATAGAGAATCATGAGTTGTGGCCTGTGTTTAAAGAAGAAATCTTGGTGAGGTTTAACACGGAGGAAATGGAGCGACCATATGAGACCTTATCCAAGCAAAAACAATACACCACTATCAGAGCTTATCTAAGTAGATTCGAACAGTTGCAGGCTGTGATTGAAACATTACCTCCTAAATTCTTGTTAGATCACTTCATTGGTGGACTGAAAGAAGAAATACGTTATGATGTGTTGACTTCCAGACCCCATGATTTCAGAGAAGCTGTATCTTTGGCCAAGATGTTTGAATGTAAATATATGCAAGTAAAGAAAAGCTCCAAAAACAATAGCCCACCATTATCAAAAACTACCCAGACTGCTTCCATCCCATCCATTAAGCCTATTCCAAATCATCAACCTACCTCAGATCCTAAAGAAAGCAATACCACTTTGGAAAACTCAGCTCGCACCAAAGGCCTGACCCCTGTTGAAATTGTTGAAATGAGGAGGCAAGGCGTATGTTATGGTTGTAAACAGAAGTGGCATAAGGACCATAAATGTCCTACTCCCCGAGTGTATGTGTTAGAAGGGGTAGTGACCCTTAGAGATGAGGAAACAAATGACAATGTAACACAGGAGTTTGGTGAGGCAGAAGAAGAAACTGTAGCGGAAGAGACACTTTCCATAACACTTCAAACCATTTGTGGCATTCTAGCATTATCCACCATCAAAGTTCAAGGAGTTATTAATAAGAAACCAGTGCAAATCTTAATTGACCCTGGGTCAACACACAGCTTCATCAATGAGGAATTTGCAAGAAAACTCAAATTAAAAATTGATGAGTCCAAAGTGTATGAAGTGACAGTAGCTAATGGGGAGAAATTGAATGGGTCAGGGGTTTGTAAAGATGTTTTGTTAAAATGCCAAGGGTGTAAAATGCCAGTTGAATTGCTTCTTTTGCCTGTCAAGTAGTGCTTGGTGCTCAGTGGATGAGGGGTCTGGGTGAAGTTACTTTGAATTTGGAACACTTGCAGGTGAAGTTTCAGTATAATAACAAACTATACATGTGGAAAGGCATCAAGCCAGATGATGTGAAGATGATTGATAAAAAGAATATGAATAAGGAGAGTAACCATGCCCAAACCACCATGTTGTTATGCCTGCACATGCTACCAACCCCTGAACCAGACCCCAATCTTCCCCCGCCATTGTTGAACTCCTCCACAAATTTCCTATGATCACCACTGATAAACCACCTTTCCCACCTCAAAGAATACATGATCACAAAATTCCACTTCAGCCTAACACCAAACCCATTTGTATGAAGCCATACAGACACTCATATCACTTGAAAAATGAGCTGGAGAAGATTATTGAGGCATGTTGGATACTGGACTTATTCGGCCTAACACTAGTTCTTATTCATCCCCAGTTGTGATGGTTAAAAAGAAGGATGGCACTTGGAGGCTATGTATTGATTACAGAAGCTTGAATTCACATACTCTCAAAGATAAATTTACTATTCCCTTGATTGACGACCTCTTTGATGAACTACAGGGCTCTAACTGGTTTTCTAAGCTTAATTTGAGATCAGGCTATCATCAGATACGCATGTATGATTCAGACATTCATAAGACTGCCTTCAGAACACATCATAGCCATTATGAATTTCTGGTGATGCCTTTTGGCTTAGTTAATGCTCCTTCTACATTTCAACCTTTGATGAATGATATATTTAAATCATATTTGAGGAAGTATATATTGGTGTTTTTTGATGATATATTAGTATATAGCAAAACATGGTTTGATCATCTGCAAAATCTTGAACAAATTTTCCAAGTCTTGTAGAAGAATAAATTAGTAGTGAAGCTATCCAAGTGCAGTTTTGCTAAAGATACTTTGGAATACTTGGGGAATGTGATTTCTTCACAAGGCCTAGCTGTTGACCCTACAAAAATTCAAGCTATATTAGACTGGCGTCTACCCTAAACATTAAAAGCACTGAGAGGATTTTTAGGACTCAGTGGGTATTACAGAAAATTTATAAAAAAACTATGGGATAATAGCCAAGCCTATGACAGAGACGTTGAAGAAAAATTCTTTTAAGTGGGATAAAGCATCACAACAGTCCTTTGAACAGTTGAAGCAATGTCTGATTAATCCACCTATCCTAGCCATGCCTAATTTTAACCTACCATTTGTCTTGGAATGTGATGCTAGTGGGTATGGAGTGGGTGATGTGCTGTCTCAAGAGAACAGACCTATTGCATATTTGAGTAAAGCTTTGCATGGAAGAAACTTAGCTTTATCCACTTATGAAAAAGAGTTGCTAGCTATTATTATAGCCACAAAAAAATGGATTCAATATTTGTTAGGAAGGCAATTTGTAATCAAGACAGATCATCACAGCCTTAAATATCTTTTGACACAAAAGCTGCACACTGGGTTGCAACAAAAATGGCTAGCCAAGTTACATGGCTTTGATTACATAGTAGAGTACCGTAGTGGAAAGGAGAATATAGTAGCAGATGCATTGTTTAGAAGAGACGAAGTAGATGGGGAGCATGGTCTTAACAGTGAGCTACACTTGCAGGCTATAACCATAATACAGCCTTCTTGGTTTCAGGAGATTAAAAAGACTTTGCATTCTTCAACATGGTACAAGCAACAGTTGTTACAGCTACAAAATCAGACCCCACCTAACATTAAATATAAAGTAGTGGATGAAGTAATATATCACAAAGGAAAATTGTTGATAGATCATAACATAAAGGAATTGCTACTACCACTGATAAAAGAACATCATTCATCTCCTCTGGGAGGACACTCTGGCATCAAGGCTACCCTTAAAAAAATTAAACAGGTTTTCTATTGGAAGAAAATAAATAAAAAATATCGAAGCCTTTGTCAAGACTTATGATGAGTGTCAGAGAAATAAGGAAGAAAATATACTAATCCCTGGTCTTCTACAGCCTTTGCCTATTCTAGAAAGAATTTGGATTGACATATCCATGGATTTTATCACTTTCTTGCCAAAGAGTCATAGGTACACAGTCATATTTGTAGTGGTTGATAGGCTGAGTAAGTATGCACATTTTTTCCTCTGAGTCATCCCTTCACAGCCAAGGAAGTAGCCACTGTGTTCTTTGATGATGTCTTCAAATTGCATGGCCTACCCAAGTCTATAGTGAGTGATAGAGATGATATTTTTACAAGCAAGTTTTGGCAGGAATTGTTTAAGTTGCAAGGTTGCACATTGAAGCTAAGCACTGCCTATCACCCACAAAGTGATGGCTAAACCGAAGTAGTGAACAAAATTCTAGAATGTTATTTGAGGTGCTTCATTTGTCACAAGCCATAGGAATGGGTTCAGTGGTTGTTAGCAGTAGAGTATTAGTACAATACTACATGGAAGAATCCCACCAATACAACCCCATACAAAACAGTGTATGGTGTAGATCCCCCAAACTTGTTGTCATACGTGCCTAAGACAGCCAAAGTGGAGGAAGCATTATACTCTAGAGACATCATCATAGAGTTCTTGAAGGACAGTATTAAACTTGCACAGAGTAGGATGAAGAGATATGCAGACAACAGAAGAACAGACAGGGAATTTAATCACGGGGACTGGGTGTACTTAAAGCTCCAGCCATATAAGCAAATCACTGCAAGAATTCAGAAAACTCTCAAGCTATCTCCAAAGTATTATGGTCCCTATATGATACTTGAAAAAACTGGAAAGGTTGCATACAAGTTACAAATGCCAGATGAGGCTAAGATACATCCGGTGTTTCATGTTTCTCGATTGAAGAGGAGACTTGGAAATGATGTGGTAATACAAGATAATGCTCCTAGCTTTATTGAAGAGATTATGGAGCAACCAGAGGCAATAATTGATAGAAGGATGATACCCCGAGACAATGATGCAGCGGTACAAATTTTGGTGAAATGGAAAGATAAACCAGTAGAAGAAGCTACTTGGGAGGATTATTGGCCAACTATTTGAAAATTTCCCACTTTGGACCTTGGGACAAGGTCCATTCTTGAAGAAGAGGGGAGATGTAACAACCAAACTCTTCTCGAGATGCTCAGGGAGGGAAGCAGCAGCTCCATAGTAGAGATGAATGAGGAAGAGCAGTTAGACCGAAGATCATCAGAGCAAGTCTCATAAATAAGCAGTATTGTATAAGTAAACATGTGCTTTGATGTAGAGAATATGGGCTTGTGCACGTATGGGCTGTTGCAGTTTTTTGTTGTAGGATGTTGGTCCATTGTGTAGAAACTACGTATATATATAAGCAATGTTATGATGTTGTAATGAAGAGAAGAAAGATTGCAATAAATAAATTCATTTTTCTGTTGTTACTGTGTTGTAGCCTACTATCCTTTATCTTCCAGTTTGTACTTCTTCCTGTTCCTTTTAGTTTGGTACTTAGTATAATCATTTCGTTATCTTTTGTCTTAGTTTTAGTTACTATTCTTCATTTCAGTTTGAATGCAATCTTTTTTTTTTCCAGTTCTTGTTCTTGTATTTGCTTCAGCCTTTGTGTCTTTGCAACTTAATATCTTTGCTCGTGAATCTGCACTTAACGTTCATTTTTGCTTCTGTATCAGTTGTTAGTACCCACTTTTTTGAATTGTCAATTATCTGCAATTTGTAGTGATAAGTTTTCATTTCCATTTTTTCACCAGTCATCTTTTATTTTACATTAGACTCTGTTTTAGATTCATTTTTAAAGGCAGTGACATTTGCAGTTCTTGCTCCTTAATCTTGATTCAGCTTTAGTTTAATAACGTAGCCATATTTGTATTCTTGAAACTGTTCTTGCACCTTTCTTGTTGTTCCCTAATTCTCAGTTGATAAGTAATTCATATATTCTTGAATTTTGATCTTGAAGGCATTTTATTTGAACTTATGTGAGCTACTGTTACAAAATTTCTACACTTGAACCAATTCGTGAATCAATTCCTTTGCTTGAGCTACAAGAAACCCTAAATAACTCTATCTTGTGTGCACAAACATAACTGTGCACAGATATTTGCACCTTCCTCTCCAAGCAATTTATCAAACACCTTTGCAAACTCGTCGAACACCTCTTCCTTCACTGAAATAACACTTCACTTCCCATGGCAACTAATCAAAACCCACCAGTACCTTCCAGCGATCTGGAGTGACGCATGCATCTCACATTCTGGTTGGAGGAGGCGAAAACTTGGAGGATAAAGTGCATGCGATTGGGAAGTTGGCATTTATTTTGGGAGACTTGGCCGCAATGAGGTGAAGGTTGGCAACATAGGAAGGTTAGCGACTTGGAGGTTGCGTTGGCACAACAATAGCAACTGGTGCTGAGCAATGGGCATTGGTATTAGGTCCTAGCTGATAATGATGACTGATCAGGAGCAGCAATTTGTCATAAGTGTTATAGGTGATTAGAAGGCGGGTTGGGCAGTAGCGAAGTAGGTGATAAACGCATTAGGCAGCAATGTAGTTTTAGTTAGCAGATGGCCTAGCTTGGAATTTTCGATGAGTTTATCATTCACTGCTATGTCTATTTCTTTTTTTATTGATGCATAATCCCACATTTATTTGCTTGATTTTCTTGGTTGATTGGATTGTTGAGCGATTGGATGGAAATAGTTGTTTATTAATGATTGTTGATATACGTTGTATGAATAGGATGGAATTGTGTTGCGAATTATGAATTATTTAATGTATGATGATTGATGTTTGATTGTAGATTTATGTTGTTTGAGTAGTAATTAGATGATTACAAATAATCGAGTGATTTTGGAAATTGTTTGAAAAAGAAAAATAAATGAATTGAATGATGTAAATTGGAAACATATAAATTTATTTTGGAGGTAAATAATGAATGATAGGAGGATGTTTTCATTCAATATTGAGATTGTTGAATTAATGGAAAATTAGAAAGAAGAACGATTTTGGAAAAATATTTATGAGTTGAATAATTTTGAAGATATTATGAATTAAAATTTACTTGGTAAATGACGACTTTCGGAATAAAATGAATGAAGATTGAATATCTATATTTAAATTCCATTGATTATGAAAATAAAGGAAGAATATGTGATAAAGTTTGAAATCTATATTTTTTAATTACGAGCAATTTGAATCTAAATGAACCGATATCTTGAAATATTACAGATAAATGTAAATTATTTTATTTATTAAGAGAAAATTTGCATTTGTTATATAAAGTGAACTCTGGAAGAAATTTATATATATTTGATTCTAACTATCGAAGTATTTTGGGAATAAATTATATGAAGTAGAATTTAAGTTTGATGAATTATTTGTTAATAATATTGGTTTAAAGAAGTTTGAAAATAAATGAGGAATTTAAAATACGAATTTTGAAATTATAAACTTGTGTTCGAAAATATTTACGGAATGAGAATAAACTTTTGAGATGTAATATTTTAATAATGTCAAAGTGGTAGCTAGAAGTGAAAGTAATTCTTGAGTTTGTATAATTCATTAACGATTTTGAATAAAGGTTTCTACAAAACCAAATGAATTTTTTTGAATTATGGATTTTTAAATTAGATGTGAGAACCAATAATTACTATTTTAAATGGGAAGGCATAAATAAAGAAATTTTTATGGTTAAAGTTAAATGAAGTATCTTTATAATAAGAGGGAAACAAAATTGAACTAAAATATATTGAAATAAAAATCTTTTTCTTATTAAATACTAACGAAATAAATACTACAATGATGTGAATGGATGATTGTTGATTTGTCCGCTACGAACAAGATGAAGTAAAATTACCCATTCGGTTGAATAATAAAATAATAAAATTGAAGAACAATGAATATAAACTATTTAAGTGAGTGCGATTTAATAAGAAAAGCAGAAATTTGTTTAATGTTGATTAATTGAGGGTGTTGTGTATTTAATTATATTTCGTTGGACGTTATGGAACGTCCGTGTGGGGTGTTTTTATTTGCTCAACACACGTATAACGTTGAATAATTCATTGAGGACTGAGTATTTAATATTTGGATGTCGGTTGATTATTCTATATTTTACACTCATATTGATTGATATAATTTGGATTTCTGACTTAACACGTGAGGTAAATTATATTATTACTTATTTTAATTTAAAGCGGGAAAGTGATTATCTCTGATTTTAGTGAAACGAGGAGCATGAAATCCCAATGAGGATGTGACGATCAAAAGTAGTATTGCTAGCCCCATCCTAGCTTGACCGACCGTTGGGTCGCTTCCCGATGGTTGCGGCGACATAGCCTCCTTATCGCATCGTCAAAGTCTGCTACACGGGTGAACGGGATGAATTCAGGATGAGCGAGGAGGTTGATAATTGGAATGAGGAGGCGAGGAAACGAGAAAGCAACGTGCGATGTATTGTGCAGCTAAAGACTGGTGAGGACGCTCACAAAAATGTTACGAGTCGAGTCTCCCTTTGCACCTGACAAGCATCGAGGCTCAAGTGTAAACTTGGCATTTAGCAGTAATATTTGTTAGAACCTCCATTCTTAGTTTTGATGAAAACAACTATACAAACACACATATAAAATATAAACATCATCAATATGTAGGTACACGCAACAAGATCCTAGCAAGAAGACAGGCAAGGATAGACTATTACTAGTAAGGTCGTATTTAGTCTTAGATAAAATATGTAAAATATCCTTTAGTGATTCACAAAACACAAATTCACGTTTTCAAATTAAAACAGAACTTCTCTTAAGAAAACTGAATTCACATACGTCTGTGAAAAACAACAGACGTCCGTGACATTACACGGGAAAATTAATCCCTAAATGATAGACATTTGCAGTTTTCCACAGACGTCTGTGATATTCTTTCTAGAACATAACTGTTATTTTTATGAAAGGTTGCTTGCTTTTGAATTTTTCAACACACTAAATTTACTCAAACATTGCAGCTCTTTAAAGGTAATGGTTGTTTCTCTTCGAGAAATAACTCTTGAATCTTATAAATACAACTAAATGATTAAGGCTAACACTTACCTTGATTTCCATACTCTTATTCTATATTCTTACTTCTATGCTTTCACTGATTAAATCTTCTTAATCATTTAAATAACCATAATTTATATTTTGGTTATATTGCTTCCTAAAAATCAAAGTGCACATAAACAATGTCACTCAAAGGAGATTATAGGAAGAATTGTATTGTACAGTCAATATCCATGTTATTTATAACACACAATTATCAGCAAAATACTTTAGTATTAGCATATTCCTACGGGTGAAGTAAGGATTTTTTGGTTAGTAATTACCAAAGGGGAACTTCGGGATTGGACGTAGGATGGGAGGTCCAAACCAATATAAAAACTCTCGTTTGCATGCCTTTTATGCGTTACTATTTATATTTTACTATAGCATTAGCTTATACACTTGCATATTATACACAAGTTAGATAATATACGATCCACTATATTTACATTTGATATCATAGCAAGGATTTTTCATTTTTACCGTAACACGTGATTGAATTATAGCTAATATCGTAAGTACATTTCAAGAAGGACGATCAACTGCACATCCTTCACTATTCACTGGATCAAACTATGCTTACTGGTCAACACGTATGAGGGTTTTTATTGAAGCTAATGGTCTAAAAATTTATCAAACTACACAAACTAGATATGAAGCACTCACTACTGATATAAATACTTCGACTGATGCACAAAAGAATTTAGCAATCATTAATGCAAAAGCTATGAAAGTTTCTATTTTGCTCGCTTAATAAAAATGAATTTTCACGAGTCAGACTTTGAACTACCGCTTATGATATACGGCGTATGATACAAATTACCCATGAAGGCACAAACAAAGTTAAGCAAACCAAAATTTCTATTGTAAAAAATCAATTTTCATCTTTTAAAATTAAAACAAATGAATCAATTATTGACATATATGCTAGATTTCAAACTAGACAACACGATCTTATGGCGCTAAGCGCTAAATTCACTGATTTTGATTTAGTTATGTGAATTTTGAACCCTTTGACAAATGAATATGAAGGAAAAGTTTTATTCATCGAAGAAGCTAACGATCTTTCCCAAATCAAAGTCGAAGACTTAATAGGAAATATGATGTTGTATGAAGCTAATTTACAGGCAAGAAAAGAACAAAATCAAGAAAAGAAAAACATCGCATTTCAGGAAAATAATGACAACTCCGACTTGGAAGAAGATGAGATTGTTTTCATCGTCAAAAATTACAAGTTTAAGAAGTTCAAAAAGATGACGAAATTTCAAATCAATAGCAACACAGTTCCTTATATCAAATATCAATGAAATGCTTCGAGCGTGATGAATTTGGACATATGAAGAAGGACTGTCCACTACTCAACAATGACAAAAAGAAAAATAAGTTCGAAAATTTCACACAAAAATAGAGAAGAGTATTTCACGTAACTTAGGATGACTCCGACTCTTCCTCTTCATCTGATAGTGATGGTGATTAAGAATAAGAAAATGTTTGCTACATGACCAGCATAGATGAGGTACGTCCTAAATTAACATATGATGAAATTCTTGAAATTAGTATAGAATTAGATGACAGTTATAGAGAAACAAAAAAAGAAAATAAAGGAAATATAGGAAAATTAAATAGAGCTGAATTGGAATTTTGATTGTTAAAAGATGAGAAAACTATTTAAGAAAAAGAATTAGGATTAGCACAAAAAATTATCATCTCAAAATGCTACTCTAACACATGATATAGAGAATAGCATAATAGAGAAGAATAAACTTGAAAGAGAAAGTGTGAATTGAAACAAAATTTAGAATTAGCTAATATAGAAATATATGATCTCGGAAATAAATTAGACAAAATTACTAACAATATTTCAAAATTTAATAAAGGAAACCAAAGTCTGAAAAATATGATAAAAATTTCATAACCATCAGGAATTAGGAAGAGATTAGGATTTAACAAAAAAATCATAAAGTATCAAAAAATAATTTGGTTTCTAATAATAATCAAGGATCTAAGAAGCATAGTACATTATATATTAATTTTAGAAAAACATAATCTAAATGTGAAAATAAAGGATCAAAAATGATTAAAATATGGATACCTAAAATGAATAACAAACTTATTAGACAAAAACACGAGGATGTATTTTAAAAGATATAGTTCATAATGAAAATTACATCTCTAAAAGTCTCAAATCCTCATGGGTATGGCTACCTTCTCCTAATAACACATAGGACCCTAACAGGGAAAGTAGGTACCAACTAAGACTTTTATTATTTTGCAGGTTCCCAAAAACAAAATTAAAAATAAGAAGAAATGAATACTCTATAGCGATGCCCCAAACATATGACGGGAAATGCACACATGCTATCAAACATCGCCTGCATGGACGGTGGCACGGTGACTTTTGGAGATAATTCCAAGGATATGTTATTAGGATTGAAAACATCATCAATATCGATATATCTACTTCTCCTATTATTTCAAATGTCTTATTAGTTAAAACTTAAAACATAATTTACTAAGTATAAGTCAATTGTGTGATAAGGGATTTAGAATCGATTTAGAAAAGATAAATGCAATATATTTAATAAAAATAAAACTTTAATTTTTGAAGAAACAAGAAATTGAAATATTTATGTTCTAAACATGAATACTAATCATAGTAATGATTTATGCTTAGCCGCAAATCATGGTGATCCATGGATATGACATAAAAGATTTTGCCATATAAATTTCAAATATATAAACAATTTAGCTAAAGAAAATTTGGTAAGAGAATTAGCCAAAATAAATTTCAAAGTTAAAAATCTATGTGAAGCATGTCACCTTGGAAAATAAAAGAATGCTCATTTAAGCCTAAAAAGGAAATCTCTACCACAACCTCTTGAATTACTTTATTCGGACTTATTTGGTCTAACTCAAGTACGTTCGATAAATCACAATAAATATGTTTTTTTAATTATAAACGATTTTTCAAGATATAAACACTATTTTTAAAACATAAAAATTGTTGGATCTTAAGTGTTGATTGCTGACAAGAATTTAAAGCGACGGAACGATTCATGAATCTGCGGCTTCTACGCCGATCAGACTCAATGACTCGAAATATGGTTCGTATAGTCTATATATTTTATCTAGAGTCTTGAAATATGTATATAGAGTCTAGTCTAGTTGCTTTGTTAAGATCTTTTCTCAAGAATCATCACTTTGATTCATATATTCACAAACACTTGCATTCAATTTAAAACAACCACTTTCAAATTCAAATGCACACAGGTTCCACTAATATAAACAGTTCAGTCGATTAAATTATAACCCTCAATCAACTGAACCTGTTTTTTAATTTTTTTTAAAATACAAGGATCAGTCGACTGACCTTGATACTTCAATCGACTGAGTCTATGCATTTCTTATATACGTGCATGTTTTTTTAATTCAGTCGACTAAACAACCAAGGTCAGTCAATTGAATCTTGCAACTGTCAATTTTCATGAAAAGACACTTCCTTTTCTCAACGGTTGTCTCCTTCCCAAATGTTGCAGCCATCACCTTTCGCAAAGAACTCATAGTCAGAGGTTGCAACTTATGGCTTACCATAAATTCACTCAAATTTTATGACTTAAGAACTCAATTCTCTTATCTCTCTTGATCTAACGTGCATAACATTCTTGAATCTATTGCTTACATAAATTCATACATTCATTGCTTACAATTTCACTTCCATATCTTATAAGCAATTCTAAACTTCCTATTCTTCATACATGCACAATCATACACATTACTCTTGAGGAAACGATTATTGAAATGGTGTACTACAAGTAACAAATCTGTGTTATTAGAACACACAAGGTCAAGACAATCTACTTTGTAATCAAAGTCCTGTTCGGTTGCTCAAGTGGTCAAGTCCTGTTTAGTTGCTCAGGCGGTCAAGTCCTGTTTGGTTGCTCAGGCGGTAAAGTCCTATTCGGTTGCTCAGGTGGTCAAGTACTGTCACGTTACTCAGGCGGTCAAGCCCTGTTCCATTTCTCAGGCGGTCAAGTCATGTTCGATTGGTCAGGCGGTATAATACCTGTTCCTCTTGGTTAAGTGAGGACTGCTATTTTTAATTCCAGAAGGAGACTGGGACTGGACATAGAATGAGAAGTTCGAACCAGTATAAAAATCTCTAGTGTCATTTTTACTTTACTATTATTTTATTTTATAGTTACTTTCTACAGTAATAATTTTAGTACAATACTCCATGTCGCACGATCCTATAGCACAATCACTTTCATTTGGTATCAGAGCGAGGCCATCATATAACCGTAACATAGTTATTTGATACTGTTTTAATATGGAAAACAACACCAGCACTATTTCTAACACTACCTTTCTAGATGGTCAATCTACTGCATGACCACCTCTAGTACTAATTGATAAGGAAAAATATATGTAGATTTAGTACAATTGCTGCTATATTCAGTATTTAAAGTTTAAGAGATACCGCTTTTTTACAATCATTCTACTCTTGATCAATGAAATCTAATAGAGTGCTCAGATTTTTTTTTTTGGGGGGGGGGGGGGGGGGAGGGGTACATTTAATGGAATGAACTATAACTATTGGGCTACTAGAATGAGAATCTATATACAAGCAAGTAGTTATAAAACCAGGAACATTATGCAATTTGAATATACTATTTCTACTACTGTATATTCAACATGGTCTAACACACAAAAATTAGGCGCTACCGCAAATGCTAAAGCTATGAATATGTTATATTGTGCATTAAACAAAAATGAATTTAATAGAATAAGCATGTGTAAAACTGCTCATGAAGTTTGGCATATACTTAAGATTACACACGAAGGTACTAACAAAGCAAAATAGAGTATTCTATGCTCAAAAATTAGTTCCACAATTTTAAAATGAAGCAAGATGTGACTATAAATGAAATGTATTCTAGATTTCAGGATATATATCATACCTTGATGGCATTAGGAAAAACTTATATAGATTTTGATATTCTTTCAAAAATCCTCAACTCACAGACAGATGAGCGGGAACGAAAAGTCTTAGCAATCGAAGAAGCTAAAGACATTTCGACCATAAAACCAAAGGTGCTGATTGGAAATCTAATGTCTTATGAAGTTAATCTTCAGAAAAAACAAGTACAGGCTCAAGATAAGAGGAATATAGCATTCTAGGCAGAAAAGGGTGACTTAGATTCAGATGAAGAAGACATGGCATTCACTGTTAAAAATTTCAAAAAAAATTTGAAATTTAGAAAGAGCACTATTTAGAAATAACAAGAACAGTTTTAGAAACAATAACAACACCGACAAACCATCATCATCTGCTTAGAATGTTATGAATCTCACAATAAAGGCCACATCAAGAAAGAATGTCATGAGAACAAGTGTAACGTCCTAGGATTTCCAACCGTTCAAATCAACAATCATCCACTCATGTCAGACTTGATTTGCTCAAAACAACATATTGTTAATTTATATTTGGCAAAACTTAGCATGTACAGTAAATAAATCAACCACAGAATCACAAACACAGAGTATGACAACAATAAGCAGCAGAATAGAAAAATAGTACTTCATAAAGCTACTATAAAACATCAGAGCCTGAAACAAAATACAACGGAATCTCAAATACAAATGAATCTCTAATATATAAGCAACTGACGATTCTGAACATAAACGACTGGAATAAACTAAAATAACTGAAATTCAGATAGATAGATATTCAAACAAAGCTCCAATCTCCAAATGTGAGTCTCAAATGCTGTCACACTCAGTCTGACCCGAGCATAAAGCAAAACGCAAAACACTTGAGTCAGGATTAACATTCTTATATCAGTCAATTTAACTCAAGTGAAATGTCAATAGAAATACAAGTAACTTAAAAGATGCTTAGGATACCCATCCTCCAAGGATCCTTGGAACTATCTACTATGTAGTACAATATGTTATTATAATAATGTCTACAGTAAAGTAAAGTATTAAAATAACGTTAGGGCGTAACTCATATCTCCCTTAACACATTTTATATAATGCCGTAATCTATGCAGATGCAGCAAACTCCACCCGTAGGTGGGCTATGAGGGAGCACTCCATAGGTACGACACAAACAAAACTCGTAGAAGGCGCGATAAGGCATGTGATAAGGCACGCGAGGCAATGCCAGGGTAGATATACGTTTGCATATCCAAATTTATGGTAACGCATAGCAGCTACTACGGCCCACCTCGAGACACACTCCCAAATCAAAGGTGGACCCAATTAAATCACAAAGTAACAGAATGGTATCGAAGAAATGTGCCCGATCGGTGGAATGACCTCACTTGGACCGGCATGGCTCCTGTTTTAGCCACATCAAGCTGACTCACGAGAGTCTGGGCTGCGCTAAAACCTCATATAGAATCGTCGCCAAACCATCCACTTCGTTCTGGAATCTCCACCACGTGCACAGCTGTTAAAGTGGTTTTTGGTATTGGTAGAAAGTATGACAATATCTGATCCCGGTCTCTTTAACAACCAAACGCTTATTTCACACTGTGGTCATTTCATTTCAAATTGTTCGTACTTCATATCAAAATATCATATTCATTTCAAAATCATATCAATTCGATATCATTATTCACTTTAAATAATATTCATTTCGAGAATCGTAACCTTTCAAAATCATAACACTTTTGAAAGCATAACACTTCCGTAATGATAACAGTTCCAACTTAATAGTTTAGATATTAAAAATAGTGTGTATATATATATTAAAATAGTTATAAATTAAAATAACTTATATATTTATTTAAAGAGATTATACTGAAATAGTTTCCCAATTAGAATTGTTTCATCCAATTCCACAAATCGATTCAAATCAAATTAAATTCCAAAATTCAATTTAAATCAATCCCGGTTCAACAATTTCAATTTAAAACATTAAAGATTCAATTCAAATTCTCAATAAACTATTTCAACTTTTATCAATTTCAAATCCAGGTTTGAATTATCATTTCAAGTCCAATAAGATACAAAGTTAAATATTCAAACATTTTCAATATAAGTTTCCTTTATATTTCAACACTTAACCTTAATTTTATTCAAATTGAAAAATATTCACTCAATAATTTTAATAATAATTAAATAAAATTTCCAATTACACCTTTAAAGCAAACTAAATATTCAAATTTTTTTTGGCAAGGCCAACCGGTTTTATAGTGGACCGTCCACTTTTTATTACGAATGTAATAAAAAAATTGAAGTACAGGAGTAAGGTAAAAGCACCTTAACTACTAAGAAAAAATAAAACAGCACAGGAGTGTGACAGACTTGCCACAGCTACTCAAAATTACCTAGACTAGGCCACCTCAGAAGAGGTGGAAGCACCAACGTCGACCAACACAAAGCAAGAATCCGTAGGGGAATTCCCAAGACGACCAGCAAAAGGCCGAAAAAGGATAGCAAGACAAGGATCATAATCCACTGAAACAGGAGAGTATATAAAAGAATGATCCCAGGAAGAATCAAAAAGCATGTCACAATTCGACCTCGCGTAATGACCATCCATATCAAGAACTAAGGAATCACCAGAAGGACGGTAATGAAGGCATCTAAGGTCCAGTTGATCATCAGAAACAAATCTAAAAAAAGGAATCATTCACGGGATTAAAATGCATTATCAGATTTGAGATCAACCCAACACCGCTCGGACTCATCCCTAACAATTGGTAAACTCTGAGGAACAGAAACAGGAGCAGTAATAGGAATAGATGAAACATCACTAGGAACCACAGAGGCAGAAGGGGAGTCAGGCCTAGCAAAGGGGCACGGAGGCGGACACGGGGAAGACAAAGAAACTGCCGGAGGAGGGGCGGACTGAGAGACAGAGGAAGAAACCATAGAAACCCATTTCCGAAGCGGGGGGCGAGGAAGAGGGATCTTAGGAGCAACCGTGGATACGGCAGAATCCGAGCAAGTAATAGCCAGGTGACCAAAGGAGTGACAGGAGGTACAGATATCTGGAACCCAACCATAGCTAACACGGACTTCCACAACATGTCCAACAGCAAGCTGAGCAGGAATAGAGGAAGGGAGAGGCTTATCCAGGGAAATCTCAACAAGAGCCTTAGCATACACCAATTTTTCACGTGCAACAGTATTAGAGTCAAAACATTTCAATTTCCCAACATTACAAGCTAGCCAATTCAATCCAAGCAAAGGTTGGAGAGCAGAGGGAGTCTGAGAGAAAAAAACCCAAACGGGGATAGAGAGAACTTGTTCCCGAGCACTAGCGACTGTTGGAGACCAAGTAGTGATAATAAATGGCTTCTGATCAAAAAAAGAAGGCTCGGCCTCAAGAACATGAGGACGTTCCCCAACGGAGGAAAACTTAAGATAATACATGGAGTCAACCAATATAACACGTATATCACCACGAAGCTTCCAAGCCCCACGACATATAGAAGACGCATCAAGAAGGCGATGATAAGGATCCAAGAAGAAACCAACCAGATATTCTGACCAAATGTCCATACCGGCATGCATAACAATTGGAGGAGGAATCATCACACCATTCTCCTCGGCGATATCAAATTCAGTCGGTTTGTAATCACCCGCATTACGGGGCAGTGAAAGAAAAGAGATGACCATGATTTTGTGCTAGGCAGGGAAGGAGCAGAGAGATTATGAATTGATCGACCAGGCTGCTCCAAAGCAATGGGAAGACCAACAGAGGCAGGGTCAACATTCTTTGAGGAATTAACACAAACACCTGAAGAGCATCGGGCATTGCCAGAAAAACCAGCAGGATCAATACGATTATCGCTGCCAGACAAATCAACCTCCACACTAACATCATTAGACACAACGCGCACAACAGGTGCACCAACATCAACAGACACCTCGCGTTCAACAGGCGAAACACGAACATCAACTACAGACCCTATTATACCCAAATTACATTTCGAAACCACATCAGGAATAGACATACCACCGCAAGCAATAAGAGACGAAGACTGTAACCCATTCACGGATGAAGGCGAAACCCCAAGCACAGATTGACAGACAGAAGTAATCGACCAGTCTCGGAAGACGCATGGACTGCAAGAATTGTAGCAAGGAGCGGTGGAAATTCAGAGGCGGAATGGAGGCGTGGCATAGGGCGTACAGGAACAGAAGGAAGGTCGTTGAAAACTTGCCCAGATCTGGTTGAAGAAGGAGTAGGGGGATGCGAAATAGAAGGGGGATGAGGAACGGAAACAGGCATGGAAGGGGAAGAGAGGCAGGGAGAGAGAAGGGAACGGAATGATGAAATGAAATCAACGGGGAGGACCGCAAGAACCACGGGAGCAGGAAGCCATTGAACCTCTGTAAAATAGTTAATTGAGTTGAAATATTCAAATTCCAAATTCTAAATTATTTAAATTCAAAAATATTCCTTTCAACAACTTTTATCAAAATCAGGTTATAAAATCCTATCTTTAAAAATCTCAAATTAATAGGTTTAAATTAATGTCAATTTAAATAAAATTCTTAAACAAATTAAGTTACGAATCAATTTCAATTTATCTTTCCAACCTTAATTTATTAAAGTTATTACAAACTCTATTTTTAAAAATATTAATATAAATTTAATTAAATATTTTATACATATTATAAACAAATTAAATTAAATTTTATTAAACTAAATCTTACTATTAGATGTATTTTTGTATTAAATCTCATTTTATATATTTTTAAAATAATTAAATTATAAGAAAAATCTTAAAAATTATATTTTCAAAACTAGCTTATAAATTTAAAATTTCCAAATATATAATTTTAAAAATCTAAATTTTACACACATATTAAAATAAATTCTTTAAATTATAATTTAAAAATCAATATTTAATAAAATCCATATATTTCCTTCCAAACTTTGATAATGATTTTTTTCAAAATAGGCCAACGGTATCTATATATAATTTTCTTCCCTATGGCCAAGTGATACGTATATTTATCATTTCAATTCGCAATAATTTAATATTTACGGGTGTATATCATTTCAACCCGCAATCCCAAAATTTCAAAATCTATAAAAGTCGCTTGGGTTTATCATTTCAACCCATAACGATTTTTCCCTAATCTATAATATCGTTAGGGTATGTATCACTTCAATCCATAAGGATTTCAAATTAACAGGTAACTTGCAGAGTGAGAACAGGTATGGTAATAATATAACATATCAACAACGGGCATATATCATCAATACAAATTTAAATATAATATATACAACAGGGTTATGGTGTCATACGTCATAGGTGAATAATTGCAGATAATAGCATGTTTGATTTAACAATTACTAAGAATTCAATATTTAACAATATATTTCAATTGTCATTTCATGTGAATTGAATCTACTAAATATAAGAATGTTAATCGTAAGTGATTGCTCACCTTTTGAGGTTAGAGAAATTTGACAATGGACTGAGCTTGGAATCCGAGAAACAAATTCCAAAGCAAAGTACGATGAATGCGAATTCGAGGGTAAGGTTGATAATTTGAAATCGATTAAAACAATCAAACTAGCTTGATAGAAACTAGAAAATATATATATATATATATATATATATATATTCTAAAATCATTTTAAAAACATACATTTAAAATAATATATATATATATTCAAATCAACATTTAATTTAAACACATATAAAATAATATATATATATATATATATATATATATATATTTGAAACCAAACTCATGTATACTTATATATATACTAATATGAACTTATACGTTATAACAACTTTATATATTTACATACATACAATTTAAAATCAATATTCAATAAACCAATATTTTACCCTTTCCAAATTTTCATATATACACGCGTGTGTGTGTATAAATTTTCAAATTAATATATGTTTTTTAAAAATTATTACAAAATCTATTTCAACATCATAAAATTAAAACGCATAACTTTATACATACATACATATATATACACACACACACACACACACACACACACACACACACACATACGTGCAATTCAAAATATAGGCATAACATAAATAAACATATATTATATATATGTATATAATATATATTAAAACTTCTATCTAAGACATAGTGGAGCAGCATCTGAGAAGGGCGATGGTGGCTACAAGGCAGCGGGCTGGTCGAGTTCAGGAGGCGGCTATAATAAGATGCAAAGTTCGGCTACATGGGTAGGTTGATAAAGGGTCAAGCATGCTCGATAGGGAAGGCAAATGAGCTACGAGAAATATATATGTCTCATATATATATATATATATATATATATATGACTTAGTTTAATTGTTTGAAGAGGCTTGGTGGTGAGAAGTTTGGCTGGAGAACCGGTGGAGAAAGGCAAGGCTGATGCTTAATTGGTTTTGTGGGCCAGTGGGCTAGCGTGGAGGTCAGAGGAGGTGAAAGGCTTGGCGATGATGCAACTGACGGTGGTTTAGAGAAAGGTGAAGAAATATATGGGTGCGGCTATGGAGTTAAGGCCATGGCGGAGAGTGTCAGGGTGAGGTGAGCGAGAGGGAGTGGTGTTGATCGGGGGGAGGAAAGAAAGGGTGGAGTAGAGCACAACTGCTGTGGGGTTAGTGTGTCGGGCGCTGGTTGTCAGGGCGGTGGCTGCTGCGGCTCAGGTGGCTTCGAAATGGAGAATTGGCGCAGTGGATGGAGGGCTTTGATCGGCTGTGGTGGGATGCTGGCATGGTGGCTGTCGATTCGGGTTGGTGGTGGCATTGGGTTGGAAAGTGAAGAAAATGGCAGGGGCGGAGGAATGTCGTAGGCGCGGATGTGGTGGAGCCGGAGCAGGTGGTAGTTAAGAGGAAGTGGATGAACGGTTGATGAAAAGAGAGCACGAATAGGCTTTGGCAAAAAAATAGAAGAAGTAAGATTTCAACAGGGAGGAAAGAGTAGCTTTCATAAATATAAATCAACATCTATATTATATTATTTCTTTCCAATGTATAGAATGCCAGAAAGAATATAAAAAGGAAAAGAGACAAGATCGTGAAGAGATAAACAAATAAATATACTGAAATAGGTTGGAATAATAAAAATCGGGACGAGAATTTCAAGAATAATAAAAGCTAATGACTATTGGGTTAATGCATGGTGGAAACTGAATAGACACAAGAACCTAAAAGACACGAAACTGGTACCGATACTGTTACTGCTTTCGTAGATTCCACCGCGTATCGGATTCAAAAACACACAAATGAATATATTGCGGTGATTTGCACGACGAGATGAAAAGAGTGGTATATAGATATCAACGATATGACCATCCTATCAAAAGTTGATATTTCGCTGCTAAACTGCTGCAAATTCGTCGAAAATAAGATAAACGATGCTAAAGAAGTCCAAATTTGACGAAACGAATTATGACGTCTTACTCAGAAAATGATTTACATTTTTATTATATAAAATATTCAGGTTTCGAAAATATTTAATTTTCATCAAATTAATTGATTTTAAATTTTAAATAAACTTTTACACAACAAAACAAACTTATATATTGTCTAACAAAAATTTGACATTTGCTACGTTTAAGTAGGCGTACTCCAAATATCAAATTTTCATTGTAAAATTTAATTGTATATTTTCAAGAAAAAGTTCAGTTAATTATGTTGCTAAAATCGTTAAATTTACCGGGTCATTACACTCTCCCCCACTCAAAAAATTTCGTCCTAAAAAAGGAACGAGATAGGAGAATAGAAGAAACAGAAAGTAAAAAAAATTACGAATAAAAAAGGCAACGATTGATTCAAAACCATATAAATTTTACTAGTTTTAAATTAATTAATATTTAGCAATTTTGGTTTCAATCTATTTTATTCAATCAATAACTATTCGTTTTATTCATATTTTGTTGATCACCATTCCATGCATTTTCATTCAATTGATTTGTTCAAATATAATTAACTTTTGTCACAAAAGTTTCTTTCCAGAACCAAATTTATTTTGTTTATCTCATTTATTTAATCCATTTGATTCTACTTAAGTTAATTCCATTTATAGTTCAATTTCGGCTATTCCTAAGTTCATATTTATTATTCCATTCATTTCACTTAATATCTCTTATAACATAAATTAAACATTAATTTTAACAACCAATTTTAAAAAAAATTCCCTTAACAAAATTCAATTTTGGACGTCATATTACTTATACCGTGTTGTATCTTATTCGATTACATTCAAACCCTTTCCAGTTAAGTTACATATGTGTTTGACGGTGATTGAGCAATATACAAATTACCTAATATGTATAACATTTCTTTTAAACAAGAATTAGTTTGGACATTCTATTACTTACATTTTCTCTTGTAAAATCTTGAATTTCAAATTCACATTCATTTTAACTATTGAATATTTTAGATAACCTACATATGTTTTTAGTAGTTCACCTGTTTCAAGTGGTTTCAATTTAAATTCACATTTCTTATTTTAAACACTCCAATTATTTAAATATTGCTTCATTTCAATAATTGAAAACCACCACTTAACATAAAACTTAAGAGTTAAATTTTTAGTTTCACTTCAAACCATTTTGGGAATATATATATATATATATATATATATATATATATATAATTTATAAATCAAATCATACTTAAGAAATCAATTTCAAATCCAGTTTTCCAAAACAAAAGTGTGGCAAAGCTATTAAGTGGTCTCTCCACTCTAAGACTCGAAAATGAATGTCGATGATGCTGCAGTCTTCATCGAAATTATTTTCCAATGACTATAAGAGGAGTGTACTTACTTCTTTAGAAAAATTTGGAAACAAATTTCCATTCAAAAATACTTTCAAATAATATATTTTTCAAAACTTTGAAAATAAAATTTAGAAATGCATCGGAAATTAAATTCTCAAATTCTTAATTTAAATTCATTTCAATTTCATTTGCAAATCAGATTTATAAACTATGGTTTAAAATTTCAACTCCTTATAACAAACAGCAATAATTAATGATTGACAATAAATGGCAATCTAGTATTATCATTTCTAATAACCAATTCAGTTAACTATCCAATTTTCGAGAATTATACCTTTATATATAAAATACTCATACATAAAATCTTTTCATTTACAATTTCCAAAAAAAAATATTATGTCAGTTTGCTCTGTTCAAGTGTTTTGGAATTCCTATCGATAGAGTTGGCCAGACGAATCGACTAAAACCCAAACTCAAACTTAACAACTCAAACAACACGATATAAAACATTTTTATATTAATTGAAAAATACGTCCTCTCACAGGATGATTCAAGAATAGATTTCAAAACAAGGATAGAGATTTAAATTTAAAGGAACCCTAATTGAAGAGAATTCTAACAACGCTGATAGCTCGAAGGATGATAAGATAATTAAGTTACAGAAGAAAAGGACTAATAGATATAATTAATCGTGGGCGACTGTAACCGGGTCAAATGAGACTTAGATTAGATGAGAGTATCATCAATGAAAATGGGGTCAAACCCGTTGCAACATCGTAGAAATGTGATTCAATGAGATCGATGAAGAAGTCAGGAACATTCGTTAATCCAAAGGCATGATTAACCATTCATCGCAACCATTCGTCTTGAAGGAGTGACGACAGATCGAGCTCCAGGAATAAGATCGATGCGAAATAAAATTTCCCTCTCGAGGAAAGGAGAAGTGACTCCACCAAATACATTAGGATAGTCCTTGACAATCGAGTGGAGTCAAGATCACTGGGCTGAGAATCGAGTGAAAGATGAAACTGCATTCATAATCCTGAGGCATTTGATATTCGATCACGAACGGATCTCTAATACATAAGCAACTGACGAGTCTGAACATAAACAATTGGAATAAACCGAAATAACTGAAATCTGGATAGATAGATCTTCAAACAAAGCTTCAATCTTCAAAGGTGAGTCTCAAATGCTGTGACACTTGGTCTGACCTGAGCATAAAGCAAAACATAGAACACTCGAGTTAGGACTAACATTCTTATATCAGTAAATTTAAATCAAGTGAAATGTCAACTGAAATACAAGTAACTAAAAGGATGTTTGGGATGCCCATCCTCTAAGAATCCGTGGAATTATCTACCATGTAGTATAATATGCTATTATAATAATGTCTACAGTAAAGTAACGTATTAAAATAGCGTTAAGGCGTTACCCATATCCCCCTTAACACATTTTATATAATGTCGTAGTCTACGCAGATACTGTAAACTCCACCCGCAGGTGGGCTATCAGGCACAAACCAAACTCGTTGAAGGCGCGATAAGGTGCACCCAATCAAATCAAACTCCATAGGTACGACACGAACCAAACTCGTTGAAGGCGCGATAAGGCATGTTACCAGGCACGCGAGGCAATGCCAGGGTAGAAATACGTTTGTAGATCCGGACTGATGGTAACGCATAGCAACTACTACCGCCTACCCTGAGACACACTCCCAAATCAAAGGTGCACCCAATCAAATCACAAAGTAATAGAATTGTATCGAAGAAATGTGCCCTATCACAGGAATGACCTCACTTGGCCCGGCATGGCTCATGTTTTAGCCACATTAAGCTGACTCACAGGAGTCAAGGCTGCGCTAAAATCTCATATAGAATCGTCGCAAAACCATCCTACTTCATTTTGGAATCTCCACCACGTACACAGTTGTTAAAGTGGTTTTCGGTATTGGCAGAGAGTATGACAATATCTGATCTCGGTCTCTTTAACAACCAAATGCTTATTTCACACTGTGGTCATTTCAATTCAAAAAGTTCAAATCATGTCAAAATATCATATTCATTTCAAAACCATATCAATTCAACGTCATTATTCACTTTAAATAATATTCATTTCCAGAATCGTAACACTTTGAAGACTATAACACTTTTGAAATCATAACACTTCCGTAATCGCAACAGTTCCAACTTAACAGTTGAAATATTAAAAATAGTATATATATTAAAATAGCTACAAATTTAAAATATTGTATATATTACAATAATTTATATATTAAAATAGTTATAAATTAAAATAGTTTATATATTTATTTAAAGAGATTATACTGAAATAGTTTCCCAATTAGAATTGTTTCATCCAATTCCACAAATCGATTAAAATCAACTTAAATTCCAAAATTCAATTTAAATCAATCCATGTTTAACACTTTCAATTTAAAAGGTTAAAGATTTAATTCAAATTCTCAATAAACCATTTCACTTTTATCGATTTCAAATCCAGGTTTGAATTATCATTTCAAGTCCAATAAGATTCAAAGTTAAATATTCTAATATTTTCAATAAAGTTTCCTTTATATTTCAACATTTAAACTTAATTTTATTCAAATTGGAAAATATTCACTTAATCATTTTAATAACAATTAAATAAAATCTCCAATTGCACCTTTAAATCAAACTAAAAATTCAAATTTTAAATTATTCAAATTTGAAAATATTCCTTTCGTCGCCTTTTATCAAAATCAGGTTATAAAATCCTATCTTTAGAATTCTCAAATTAATAGGTTTCAAATCAATTTCTATTTAAATAAAATTCTTAAACAAATTAAGTTACGAATCAATTTCAATTTATCTTTCCAGTCTTAATTTATTAAAGTTATTACAAAATCTATTTTTAAAAATATTAATATAAATTTAACTAAATATTTTAAACATATTATAAACCAATTAAATTAAATTTTATTAAATTAAATCTTATTATTAAATGTATTTTGTATTAAATATTATTTTATATATTTTTAAAATAATAAAATTATAAGAAAAATCTTAAAAAATATATTTTCAAAAATAACTTATAAATTTGAAATTTCCAAACATATAATTTTAAAAATATAAATTTTCCACATATATTAAAATAAATTCTTTACGTTATACTTTAAAAATCAATATTTAATAAAATCCATATATTTCCTTTCAAACTTTGGTAATCATTTTTTTTTCAAAATAGACCAACGGTGTCCATCTATAATTTTCTATCCTATGGTCAAGTGATATGGATATTTATCATTTCGATCCGCAATAATTTAATATTTACGGGTGTATATCATTTCAACTCGCAATCCCAAAATTTCAAAATCGATGAAAATTTCTTGGGTTTGTCGTCTCAACCCATAACAATTTTCCCCTAATTATAATACTGTTCAGGTATGTATCATTTCAATCCATAGAGATTTCTAACTAATAGGGAACTTGCAGAGCTAGAATATGACAATAATATAACATATCAACAACAGATATATATCATCGATAACAAATTTAAATATAATATCTACAACAGGGTTATGGTGTCATACGTCATAGGTGAGCAATTACAGATAGTAGCATCAAATTTAACAATTAAATAACTAACAATTCAATATTTAACAACATATTTCGATCGTCATTTCATGTGAATTGAATCTACTAAATATAAGAATGTTAATCGTGAGTGATTTCTTGTAACATCCCGCCTTTTCGCACACTTTAAAACGACACTCGTGCCAATTCAAAGCATACGCAAGGGCGGATTGTTATGGGGTAAATAAGAAAACAGAGAAGGAATAAAATAAAAATAGAATCTCACAGCGGAAGGATAAAATATAATAATAAATATACAGTTCATAAACGGTTACAAAACAGTTATTTTACTTATACAATGAATATCAGAGTTCACATACCAATACAACAATGCAGCGGAATAGAAAGAGTGTGGTGCAACGCTATAATAATAATAATAACAATACGGATTCTTCGTCTTCGTCCTCCAAAGCTAAAATCTTCAATCCTGAAACGCTCGGACTGACCCGAGCGAATTTGAAAAGACAAAAACACTCGAGTCAGACTAGAATATCTTATGTGAGTTAAATAAACAGAAATAAATATGAGTGCAGTAACTCAAAAGATGCTCGGGATTTACATCTCCTAAGGATCCGTTAAACTATTTACTATGTAGTATATTGCGCTATTATAATAGTGTCTATTTATAAAATAAACTTACTTTTTAATAGCGTTAAGGGGTTACCCATATAGCCCTTAACACGTAATAGTCCCAGTAGTCCGTCCAATATCATAGTCCATCCTGATCGGGAAGCCACCAGAGGATACCACACGGGCTACGGGAGAAATCCAAACTCGTACAAGGCTCGGTATGGTAGGTGACACGGCACAACTAGGCAATGCCAGGGTAGATATACCAATTACGCATCCGGGCCGATGGTAACGCGAAGCCGCAGCAACCGCCCACCTCGAAACAACTCCCCAAATCAAAAATAAAAGTGGCCACTGAATCAATCTAAAGTCATAGTATAATATCGAAGAGGAGTGTCCGATCAGAGGAATGACCTCATTAACCCGTCAAGCGCTCCTGTTTTAGCCACCTTATGCCAACTCACGGGAGTTGGGTCCACGTATTTACCTTACAGGAAACGTCGCCACCACCTACTTCATTCTGGAATCTCCACCGCGTACACGGTTAGTCAAAGTGGTTTTCGGTATCGACAGAGAGTATGTCCATATCCGATCCCGGTCTCTTTGCCAACCCATCGTTATTATAACACCGCGGTTATTTAAAAATAGTTTGTACTTTAAAACCAGAATATAATCCATTTCAAAACCATAATATTACGATATCATTTCTTCTTTAAAACCCAAAAAGATTCATTTTGATATTATTATTTTTTTAAACCCAAATCAATGATATCATATCCCAAATAAAATATTCCTTTCCAAAAATTATGTCACTTTTTATTATTTAATATCCCATGTAACCAATATTCTGTTTGTAACTTTCAACATAATTCTTCGGAAATTCATAGTATTTTAAAACCATTATTTTCAAAACTAAATGGTTTGGATATTCAACGGTATGCGAATTAAAAAGGTTTAACCTTACTGTTGCTTTATAAAGAAATAAATTATCTTTAAAGTTAAACCAAAATCCGAAATATTACTTCAAGTCCCAAAACCATTTCAAGTTTTATATATATTTATATCCATTTTTGAGCATTAATATTTCAACTAAAATTGGATTTTCTTTTATCCTTTCAAAATCACTATTCTATTAATTAATCTTGACCATTCACATAAAATCCATAATTAATAAGATTTCAATTTCTAGTAATATATATATATATATATATATATATAGAATTTTTCCACTTCAAATTATACTAGAACATCCCTTTCTATTTATTTTGGGAAAATCCAATTACAAATATCATATCTTAAAATTTCCAATTTTACATTAAAACATAGGATATAAGTTATAAATCTCCATTTTCTAAATTTTCTTCCATTTTTAAATAAAGGAGTTTGTGCACCTTTTAATTTCAAAATTCTTAACTTTACATGTATATGAATACGGAAGAAAATATTTATACAGTATAAAATTTTAGATTATTATAAACCGTATTCCATCCAAACCATAGTAATCACATTTAAAATAGTTATATATATACCGCGGTGCCTGTATATAATTTTCTATCCTATGGTCAAGTGATACGGATATTTATCATTTCAATCCGCAATTTAAAAATAAACTGCGGTTGTATATCATTTCAAACCGCAATCCCGAATGAAATGAAAAATGCATAGTAACTTGCAGTTTAATGATATCAAATAAAACATCCATTCAACACACATCCATCATCCAATCACAAACATCAAGCAAATCTCAATCAATAACAATATATGTTTGGTAATATACGACAAGTAATACTTGGCAGTTTTATTTCAAATCATATTTATCAACTTTTAATCTAACAGTTTATATTCAGTGAAATTTGACATAACTGTTAACTAGCAGTTCATATGCAAACAATAATTTCTAACAGCCCATTTATTCGAAATAAATCAATTAAATTAACAGTTAAATTCAATAAAACGCAATTTAACAGATATGAATGAAATAACATGCCAAAAGCTCATAAATAAATTTCTATTCATTTCTAAAATTTATTTAACAAACATAAAAGCTTCTAGTAATTGTGAGTGGGTTAAAATCACTCACCTTTTGAATTTAAATCGAATTTAAATTCAATTTAAACCCAAAAATTTGACCGTCTCAGAATTCGTCCAAACCAGCGTCATCGAGTCCGGAATTAAATTACGATCCTAACAAAAAAAATTTCGTGTGAATCCGACTTCGTATGAGAAAGTTATGGCGAAAAATGATGATTGAATTCAAATTGAAAATAAATAGAAAACGACACATATTCACCTTCACTTAATTTCTTCATCCACGCACCCTTCCATTCCCCCAGTACGCACCAACCCAGGAACGCACGCACGCCCTTAAACCTGAAAACCTAGTCGAGTTTTGCCGTCAATCCAACCGTCGATTCGCGAAACAAATCACATGGATGCGATCACCTTCGTTCCCTCGTCAAAACCCAGAAATGTTTTTCCGATCCGACAACTTTTGTTACGGCGATGATGAACGGTTTTGGGGCTGTTTGAATTTATTCTGGATGAACGACAGCTCCAATTGAAAAACGAATTTCACCAGTATATTACGCGTATCGAATACTTCAACATATATTTTTTCTGGAATTTTCTGAAATTTTTGAGTTTTGACTTTTGATTTTGAACTGTGGATGGATCTGGAATTGGATCTGAGATGTATACATTTGGGGAAGAGAAAAGAGTGAAGAAATGAAAGTACAGCAAATAAAAAAGAAAGGAGCTAGGGTTTATAGATGTATATTTATAGATAGGCTAGAGGTAGGGTAGCTAGACTGGATACGCGAACGTTCGTGACAAACCATGGTCCAAAAAGCCCGCTATGCCTCCGGAGTCGGATTTGTTAAAACTATATATCCAAATAGGTGTTTTAAAATATTCTGAACGCAATGGAAAAAGTTTCGCGACCAAATTCGATCGTATGAAGAAGTTATGCCAAAAAAAACAAAAATTTCACATTGATTTCAAAATGCGTAAATTTCAAGGCGTTTCGAGTCCGTACGATCAAACGACAAGTCCGATCGCTACGAAACTTGAAACATTATTATAATTCACCATTACGGATCCGATGAAACTGGTTTCGTCGAAATCCGAGTCCGTGACAAAAATGGCTATTTTTAATATTTATTAAATAAATTAAAATAAATCATAAAATCCAAATTTTCTTTCAACTTTAAATATTGGCCAAATTTCATTACTTATATAATCCAATCAATTTCAAATAATTTAGCAAGCTTGGATGTGAATTAAAATTTATAAGTATATAAATTTCACAGTGTTAACCTCTGCGTTTTCTTATTATTTGGGAATTATAAATTTTATTCGCAAAACCCAATTATTAAATCATATACTTATACTCTCATCTTAAATCTAATTATATAAATAACTTGATTTCTATTATCCAACTCAAAATATATCAATTTTTCTCCAACTACATAGTTAACGTTTCTTTTATATATCACTGTGGTAATATTTCAAAATGTTCATCTTTTGTTTGCATAAATTACTGTATTTAGATAAAATTGTAATTTTGGTAACTTATCACATAAATAACTTAAAACCTCAACTAATACATTCCACCTTTGTTTCATCTTATTCATTCACTCATCAATATACCGTACTAACTACAAAATTTGGTGTATTCCTTTAAATTGATCAAAATAAGACTTATCAACTAATAGAAAGATTTTCGTACAAAATTTATTGTCATACATCAAATTTACAAGCCTATACTTAATTATTATCCAACAATACGTTTTACGTTACTATAATGTTCATTCCTCCGTTCCTACGTTTCTATAAATTTATTCCTTTATAATTTATTTAACGCAACACTTAATCTACACCTATTGCGATGTTTCAAATTTACTTGAATGAACAATTTCTTTACTCAAAATAGTTGTTGTAAACTCTTAATTCCACATTTATAAGTGTATTATTATTTTCACTCAAATATTATACATATATATAGAGTATTGGGTTTTTATTTAATCATCATTTATCATATATATTAATTAATTAAATTCAATATTTAAGTCTGACTAAATTTATTCCCCAAATACACATTTACCTTTCTCAACCAATAAATATAACCAATCAAATTCTCATTTTATTGAACCTTGGTCAATTTCACACGTTAATTTTACTTAAAGTCTCAATTAATTAATTTACCTCGGTTTCATTACCTTATTACCTTATATGCATAATTGACATTGTTATATCTTCCATTACATCAAAAATTTACCATTTCATCTTACCATTTATCTACGTATCCTTTTATTGCACTGATTGAAATAAATTCACTTATTAAATTCCCAATTCCACCCTTCTATTCAAACCAAGTATCATGCTATGATAATATTTTACGTTGGTTACACAAAAAAATCAACTTTTTATCGTTATCAATTAAACATACATTAATTGCACAAATTAAAGGAATTAATTGCCATTTATCCAATTAAATTTTTCATACATCAATCTATTTCATCTAAATCCTTACCTATGAATATTGCAACCTTTAATTCCATTAAATAACAATTAACCCAAATTATTTCATTTATTCTAAGTCATATCACTAAAATAATTCATCATAATACTTAAAATCTATACGTTTATTGATTTATTTCTATTTGTCTTATGTTAAATTCTAAATTTAGTAAGACAACCTAAAGTACTCCATTCCATCGACAGTCCCTTTCAATTGTTCATACGTACTTAAATTTCTACAGTTGCCTTCCATCTGCACTTCCGTTACTATGATAAAAATTAGTAACGTTTATGCCATCAATCCATCATAATTACTTACCCTTAATTGAGTTTGATTTCCAAATAAATTTGCTGACCCTTAATTAGACAATTTATAAAAGTTTGTCATCATACCTATAGTTCTACGCTTATGCTATGTCTTAAATTTCAATAAATTTATAAATTTTGAGATGTTCATTAGGGTTTACAAATTAATTGACTTGCAATAACAGGGTTTCTTAATCTATTCAATTTATCGTTCACAATCTTTTATTGCATTAAATTGGTTTAATATTCCTATATTAAATTTTATGTCCAGGTAAGAATTTTTCTTTCTTTCTCTATTTAATTCATTTGAATTTTATTCAAATGTCTTTAAATAGGTTTCTAAGTCACTTCTATATAATTTATTCTAGCCTTCATTTTAATACTTATCTACCACCTTTATTCTTTCAACTAAAATAAATTACAAAATCCTATTAAACAAACAATTTTAAATGGTCGAACTTAACGGGTCGTTACACTCTCCCCCACTCAAAACTTTTCGTCCCCGAAAAGGAAAAGGAAGGGAGAAGGAAGAATAAAACAGTATATCTAGTTTCAAATATTAACTTATAACAATAATTTACTAAATTAATTTCCTTTAATGAATTACACTTGTTTTATAATCATTATGTCTTTTAATACTTGAATTATTAAAGTTGGAAAAATATCTTTAACAAAATTCTAAGTCCAAAATTTACGAAAATTTTTGGCAGAGTCTCCTTTGTACGGAGGGATTCTGGAGAAAATATAATATCCAAATATACAAATATATTACATATATTATCCAAAATAAAATATCCCAACACGGGAAAATATATAAAATAGCGCTTTAATCGTAATCCGAAAACGTACCTATCTGTCGGGCAATACGCTTATTATTTTGGAACCAAAAGCAGTAGCAGTTGCTTCCAACACCTGTATTCACTTATATAATCTAAGAGGTTAAATATTTATTTTACAGTGAAATGTTTGGGTAAATTCAATCATTTATATCCAATCAAATGCAACAACCATAAATTTTAACAAACAGCACATGCCACCAACAGACAATCATTCAATCAAACAAACAATTAGTTGTTAGGTTCAAATTCCGAAATTGTACGAAATATAAAATAACTATCAAGTGCATCCTTTACTCAACAGTCTTAGATGGAACAAAGATAGATTATTTCTCCATCCCACAACTTCAAAATTCCTTACCCAACAACCATACATCAACCAAACAATTCAAATCAACACCAAAATAGCTTATTATACATTTATTTCATACTTCAGTGGTTTGATTTTCTTCCCTTCCTTTATGAGGGATTTCTTTGTTCTTACAAGTTTTATTTTCCATTTATTACAAAATTCATTATATTTGTATTCCAATTTATTGACTAAAGTATATATCATCTATTTATACTACTTACCTTTACTTATATAGTAAAATTTCCAATTTATCTTAAGCTTATCCAATTAATTCTCATTAACAATAGCAAATTAATAGAATACCTTTTCCCTCAAGCTTCACTTGTAAGATTTCCCTTAAATTCTTAATCTGCTAACATTCATTCTTATAAGTGGAAGTTTTTATTTATTCATCAACTATTAATTGTAGTCATTTCAATTTTTTCTACTTTCCATTATATTGGAATAGGGAAGATTAAAACATACTTAAGTCAATAATCATACAATCAATCCTTATTTAGAATATCATTTTATATACTTAAGTTCATCTCACCTATTAATAATTCTTAACTTATTTTTAGCAAAATTTCAATTATAACTTAAGTTTATACCATTGAATTCTTATTATAACAGTAATTTATTGAATACTTCATTTTTCCTAAATTTCTACTTGTATAATATTCAATTCCAGTTTCTCATTTAACACTTCAACTTTTATATTTGGGTAAGTTATTTATGTTAAGGAAATTGCAATTGAACTTATACAAGTTTAATCTCCATTCTTTTAATTAAATTTAATGTTTATTCATATTACCCTTTGTCTCATATGTATGCAAATTCCTCTTTATAGCTTTGCAGTTATTCTCTTATTTCAATTAGAGGTTTCAATTCATTTATTACTTAACTTTTATTTCACTAACAAATCTTAAACAATTAATTAACGGAAAAATTTAGAATTTAATACCGGGTTGAATTCAATTTATTTCAAAATAATAGATAAATAAGTTCTTACAACTCAACATCTCTAATTATAGTTAGAACAATAAAAGAAAATCTTTAGAAAATTTCAAAATAAATCTGCAGTAGAATTTACTACAGTGGCCTTTCCCTTCGAAACTCGAAAATGAAAGTCGATGATGCGGCCGTCATCACCGAATTTATTTTCCAGCGACAGAGAGGAAAGTACAGAATTTAAATTTTTTCCAAAATCTTCTTTAAAACAATTCTTCTAAATTATACGAAATATTTATATAAGAAAATACTTATAAACCGAATCATTATATTTCATAAATTCGTTAAAAACAAATTTGGAAAAATCCCGGACTTAAGTTCTAAAATCTCCAATTCGATTTATCATAATTTCAACTTAGCTTCAGTTATTGTAAATATTTTATTTCCTAACACCCAATCTATAGCAACCAAATATATATCTTTATCAAAATATTTTTATATATAGAAAATAAAATAGGCAAAATTATTTCATTCACCTATATTAAAACAAATATTATGTCGGTCTGTCCTATTAAGTGTTTAGAAATCCCTATTGATGTCATAGCGTCCCATGCATCAACCAGAATTTATAAATCCAAAGCGGAACATATTAACACAACATTAAAATCTTTTTATTAATACTAACAAGTACGCTCTCTCATATATATACACTCAGCGACTCCCATAGGATATTTCTACCCTATTAACAAAGAGTCAAACCCCACAAAGCCAAGGTTTATCGCTAAACCAAAGCTCTGATACCAACTGTAACATCCCGCCTTTTCGCACACTTTAAAACGACACTCGTGCCAATTCAAAGCATACGCAAGGGCGGATTGTTATGGGGTAAATAAGAAAACAGAGAAGGAATAAAATAAAAATAGAATCTCACAGCGGAAGGATAAAATATAATAATAAATATACAGTTCATAAACGGTTACAAAACAGTTATTTTACTTATACAATGAATATCAGAGTTCACATACCAATACAACAATGCAGCGGAATAGAAAGAGTGTGGTGCAACGCTATAATAATAATAATAACAATACGGATTCTTCGTCTTCGTCCTCCAAAGCTAAAATCTTCAATCCTGAAACGCTCGGACTGACCCGAGCGAATTTGAAAAGACAAAAACACTCGAGTCAGACTAGAATATCTTATGTGAGTTAAATAAACAGAAATAAATATGAGTGCAGTAACTCAAAAGATGCTCGGGATTTACATCTCCTAAGGATCCGTTAAACTATTTACTATGTAGTATATTGCGCTATTATAATAGTGTCTATTTATAAAATAAACTTACTTTTTAATAGCGTTAAGGGGTTACCCATATAGCCCTTAACACGTAATAGTCCCAGTAGTCCGTCCAATATCATAGTCCATCCTGATCGGGAAGCCACCAGAGGATACCACACGGGCTACGGGAGAAATCCAAACTCGTACAAGGCTCGGTATGGTAGGTGACACGGCACAACTAGGCAATGCCAGGGTAGATATACCAATTACGCATCCGGGCCGATGGTAACGCGAAGCCGCAGCAACCGCCCACCTCGAAACAACTCCCCAAATCAAAAATAAAAGTGGCCACTGAATCAATCTAAAGTCATAGTATAATATCGAAGAGGAGTGTCCGATCAGAGGAATGACCTCATTAACCCGTCAAGCGCTCCTGTTTTAGCCACCTTATGCCAACTCACGGGAGTTGGGTCCACGTATTTACCTTACAGGAAACGTCGCCACCACCTACTTCATTCTGGAATCTCCACCGCGTACACGGTTAGTCAAAGTGGTTTTCGGTATCGACAGAGAGTATGTCCATATCCGATCCCGGTCTCTTTGCCAACCCATCGTTATTATAACACCGCGGTTATTTAAAAATAGTTTGTACTTTAAAACCAGAATATAATCCATTTCAAAACCATAATATTACGATATCATTTCTTCTTTAAAACCCAAAAAGATTCATTTTGATATTATTATTTTTTTAAACCCAAATCAATGATATCATATCCCAAATAAAATATTCCTTTCCAAAAATTATGTCACTTTTTATTATTTAATATCCCATGTAACCAATATTCTGTTTGTAACTTTCAACATAATTCTTCGGAAATTCATAGTATTTTAAAACCATTATTTTCAAAACTAAATGGTTTGGATATTCAACGGTATGCGAATTAAAAAGGTTTAACCTTACTGTTGCTTTATAAAGAAATAAATTATCTTTAAAGTTAAACCAAAATCCGAAATATTACTTCAAGTCCCAAAACCATTTCAATTTTTATATATATTTATATCCATTTTTGAGCATTAATATTTCAACTAAAATTGGATTTTCTTTTATCCTTTCAAAATCACTATTCTATTAATTAATCTTGACCATTCACATAAAATCCATAATTAATAAGATTTCAATTTCTAGTAAAATATATATATATATATAGAATTTTTCCACTTCAAATTATACTAGAATATCCCTTTCTATTTATTTTGGGAAAATCCAATTACAAATATCATATCTTAAAATTTCCAATTTTACATTAAAACATAGGATATAAGTTATAAATCTCCATTTTCTAAATTTTCTTCCATTTTTAAATAAAGGAGTTTGTGCACCTTTTAATTTCAAAATTCTTAACTTTACATGTATATGAATACGGAAGAAAATATTTATACAGTATAAAATTTTAGATTATTATAAACCGTATTCCATCCAAACCATAGTAATCACATTTAAAATAGTTATATATATACCGCGGTGCCTGTATATAATTTTCTATCCTATGGTCAAGTGATACGGATATTTATCATTTCAATCCGCAATTTAAAAATAAACTGCGGTTGTATATCATTTCAAACCGCAATCCCGAATGAAATGAAAAATGCATAGTAACTTGCAGTTTAATGATATCAAATAAAACATCCATTCAACACACATCCATCATCCAATCACAAACATCAAGCAAATCTCAATCAATAACAATATATGTTTGGTAATATACGACAAGTAATACTTGGCAGTTTTATTTCAAATCATATTTATCAACTTTTAATCTAACAGTTTATATTCAGTGAAATTTGACATAACTGTTAACTAGCAGTTCATATGCAAACAATAATTTCTAACAGCCCATTTATACGAAATAAATCAATTAAATTAACAGTTAAATTCAATAAAACGCAATTTAACAGATATGAATGAAATAACATGCCAAAAGCTCATAAATAAATTTCTATTCATTTCTAAAATTTATTTAACAAACATAAAAGCTTCTAGTAATTGTGAGTGGGTTAAAATCACTCACCTTTTGAATTTAAATCGAATTTAAATTCAATTTAAACCCAAAAATTTGACCGTCTCAGAATTCGTCCAAACCAGCGTCATCGAGTCCGGAATTAAATTACGATCCTAACAAAAAAAATTTCGTGTGAATCCGACTTCGTATGAGAAAGTTATGGCGAAAAATGATGATTGAATTCAAATTGAAAATAAATAGAAAACGACACATATTCACCTTCACTTAATTTCTTCATCCACGCACCCTTCCTTTCCCCCAGTACGCACCAACCAGGAACGCACGCACGCCCTTAAATCTGAAAACCTAGTCGAGTTTTGCCGTCAATCCAACCGTCGATTCGCGAAACAAATCACATGGATGCGATCACCTTCGTTCCCTCGTCAATACCCAGAAATGTTTTTCCGATCCGACAACTTTTGTTACGGCGATGATGAACGGTTTTGGGGCTGTTTGAATTTATTCTGGATGAACGACAGCTCCAATTGAAAAACGAATTTCACCAGTATATTACGCGTATCGAATACTTCAACATATATTTTTTCTGGAATTTTCTGAAATTTTTGAGTTTTGACTTTTGATTTTGAACTGTGGATGGATCTGGAATTGGATCTGAGATGTATACATTTGGGGAAGAGAAAAGAGTGAAGAAATGAACGTACAGCAAATGAAAAAGAAAGGAGCTAGGGTTTATAGATGTATATTTATAGATAGGCTAGAGGTAGGGTAGCTAGACTGGATACGCGAACGTTCGTGACAAACCATGGTCCAAAAAGCCCGCTATGCCTCCGGAGTCGGATTTGTTAAAACTATATATCCAAATAGGTGTTTTAAAATATTCTGAACGCAATGGAAAAAGTTTCGCGACCAAATTCGATCGTATGAAGAAGTTATGCCAAAAAAAACAAAAATTTCTCATTGATTTCAAAATGCGTAAATTTCAAGGCGTTTCGAGTCCGTACGATCAAACGACAAGTCCGATCGCTACGAAACTTGAAACATTATTATAATTTACCGTTACGGATCCGATGAAACTGGTTTCGTCGAAATCCGAGTCAGTGACAAAAATGGCTATTTTTAATATTTATTAAATAAATTAAAATAAATCATAAAATCCAAATTTTCTTTCAACTTTAAATATTGGCCAAATTTCATTACTTATATAATCCAATCAATTTCAAATAATTTAGCAAGCTTGGATGTGAATTAAAATTTATAAGTATATAAATTTCGCAGTGTTAACCTCTGCGTTTTCTTATTATTTGGGAATTATAAATTTTATTCGCAAAACCCAATTATTAAATCATATACTTATACTCTCATCTTAAATCTAATTATATAAATAACTTGATTTCTATTATCCAACTCAAAATATATCAATTTTTCTCCAACTACATAGTTAACGTTTCTTTTATATATCACTGTGGTAATATTTCAAAATGTTCATCTTTTGTTTGCATAAATTACTGTATTTAGATAAAATTGTAATTTTGGTAACTTATCACATAAATAACTTAAAACCTCAACTAATACATTCCACCTTTGTTTCATCTTATTCATTCACTCATCAATATTCCGTACTAACTACAAAATTTGGTGTATTCCTTTAAATTGATCAAAATAAGACTTATCAACTAATAGAAAGATTTTCGTACAAAATTTATTGTCATACATCAAATTTACAAGCCTATACTTAATTATTATCCAACAATACGTTTTACGTTACTATAATGTTCATTCCTCCGTTCCTACGTTTCTATAAATTTATTCCTTTATAATTTATTTAACGCAACACTTAATCTACACCTATTGCGATGTTTCAAATTTACTTGAATGAACAATTTCTTTACTCAAAATAGTTGTTGTAAACTCTTAATTCCACATTTATAAGTGTATTATTATTTTCACTCAAATATTATACATATATATATAGAGTATTGGGTTTTTATTTAATCATCATTTATCATATATATTAATTAATTAAATTCAATATTTAAGTCTGACTAAATTTATTCCCCAAATACACATTTACCTTTCTCAACCAATAAATATAACCAATCAAATTCTCATTTTATTGAACCTTGGTCAATTTCACACGTTAATTTTACTTAAAGTCTCAATTAATTAATTTACCTCGGTTTCATTACCTTATTACCTTATATGCATAATTGACATTGTTATATCTTCCATTACATCAAAAATTTACCATTTCATCTTACCATTTATCTACGTATCCTTTTATTGCACTGATTGAAATAAATTCACTTATTAAATTCCCAATTCCACCCTTCTATTCAAACCAAGTATCATGCTATGATAATATTTTACGTTGGTTACACAAAAAAATCAACTTTTTATCGTTATCAATTAAACATACATTAATTGCACAAATTAAAGGAATTAATTGCCATTTATCCAATTAAATTTTTCATACATCAATCTATTTCATCTAAATCCTTACCTATGAATATTGCAACCTTTAATTCCATTAAATAACAATTAACCCAAATTATTTCATTTATTCTAAGTCATATCACTAAAATAATTCATCATAATACTTAAAATCTATACGTTTATTGATTTATTTCTATTTGTCTTATGTTAAATTCTAAATTTAGTAAGACAACCTAAAGTACTCCATTCCATCGACAGTCCCTTTCAATTGTTCATACGTACTTAAATTTCTACAGTTGCCTTCCATCTGCACTTCCGTTACTATGATAAAAATTAGTAACGTTTATGCCATCAATCCATCATAATTACTTACCCTTAATTGAGTTTGATTTCCAAATAAATTTGCTGACCCTTAATTAGACAATTTATAAAAGTTTGTCATCATACCTATAGTTCTACGCTTATGCTATGTCTTAAATTTCAATAAATTTATAAATTTTGAGATGTTCATTAGGGTTTACAAATTAATTGACTTGCAATAACAGGGTTTCTTAATCTATTCAATTTATCGTTCACAATCTTTTATTGCATTAAATTGGTTTAATATTCCCATATTAAATTTTATGTCCAGGTAAGAATTTTTCTTTCTTTCTCTATTTAATTCATTTGAATTTTATTCAAATGTCTTTAAATAGGTTTCTAAGTCACTTCTATATAATTTATTCTAGCCTTCATTTTAATACTTATCTACCACCTTTATTCTTTCAACTAAAATAAATTACAAAATCCTATTAAACAAACAATTTTAAATGGTCGAACTTAACGGGTCGTTACATTTCTCACCTTTTGAGGTTAGAGAAATTTGACAATGGACTGAGCTGCGAATCCGAGCAATAAATTGCAAAGCAAAATATGGTGAACGCAAGTTCGACAGGTAAAGTTGATAATTTAAAATCAATGAAAACAAATCAAACTAGCCTGATATAAATTGGACAAAATATATGATATATATATATATACATACATATATATATATATATTCTAAAATCAATTTAAAAACATATATTTAGAATTATATATATATACTAATATGAACTTATACATTATAACAACTTTATATATTTACATACATACAATTTAAAATCAATATTCAATAAACCAATATATTACCCTTTCAAAAAATTTATATATACACGTGTGAATATGTATATATTTTCAAATCAATATATGTTTCAAAATCATTACAAAATCTATTTCAACATCATAAAATTAAAATGAATAACTTGTTATATATACATACACAATTCAAAATATAGGAATTACATAAATAAACATATATTATATATTAAAACTTCTATCAAAGAGATAGTGGAGCAGCATCTGAGAAGGGTGATGGTGGCTACAAGGCAACGGGCTGATTGAGTTCGAGAGGCAGCTACGACAAGGTGCAAAGTTCGGCTACAGGGGTAGGTTGATAAAGGGTCAAGCATGCTTGAAGGGGAAGGCAAACGAGCTATAGGAAATATATATGTCTCGCATATATATAGGACTTAGTTTACTTGTTTGAAGAGGATTGGTGGTGAGAAGTTTGGCTGGAGAACCAGGTTGAGGAAGGCAAGGCTGATACTTAACTGATTTGGTGGGCCAGTGGGATAGCATGGAGGTCAGAGCAGGTGAAGGGCTTGGCAATGATGCAACTGACGGTGGTTTAGAGAAAGGTGAAGAAATATATGGGTGCAGCTGTAGAGTTGAGGCCATGGCAGAGAGTGTCAGGGTGAGGTGAGCGAGAGGCAGTAGTGTTGATCGGGGGGAGGAAAGGAAGAGTGGAGTGGAGCACGACTGTTGTGGGGTTAGTGTGGCGGGCGCTAGTTGTCAGAGCAGTGGCTGTCGTGGCTTAGGTGGCTTCGGAATGGAGAACTTATGCGGTAGGTGGAGGGCTTTGATCGGCTATGGAAGGATGTTGGCATGGTGGCTGTCAACTCGGGTTGGTGGCGGCATAGGGATGGAAGGCAAGAAAATGGCAGGGGTGGAGGAAATTTTAGGGCGCCGCTGTGGTGGAGCCGGAGCAGGTGGTGGTTGAGAGGAAGTGGATGAACGGTTGATGAAAATGAAGCACGAATAGGCTTTGGAGAAATAAATAGAAGAAGCAAGATTTCAACAGGGAGGAAATAGCAGCATTCACGAATATAAATCAACATCCATCTTGTATTATTTCTTTCCAATGTATAGAATGCCAGAAAGAATATAACAAGGAAAGAGATAAGAACGTGAAGAGACAAACAAACAAATATACTGAAATAGGTTGGAATAATAAATGTCAGGATGAGAATTTCAAGAATAATAAAAGTTAATGATTGCTGGGCTAATACATCATGGATGTTGAATAGATACAACAACCTAAAAGACACGAAACCGGTATCAATACGGTTACCGTTTTCGTAGATTCCACCATATATCGGATTCCAAAACACACAAATGAATATACTAAGGAGATTAGCATGACGAGACAAATAGAATGGTACATAGATATCAGCGATATGACCATCGAAAGTCGATGTTTCGATGTTAAACTGCTGCAAATTCGTCGAAAATGAGATAAACGTTGCTAGAGAAGTCCAAATTTAACGAAAAAAATTATGACATCTCACTCAAAAATGATTTACATTTTTATTATATAAATATTCAGGTTTAGAAAATATTTAATTTTATCAAATTAGTTAATTTTAAAATTTAAATAAACTTACACAACAAAACAAATTATATATTCTCTGATGAAAATTTGACATTTGCTACATTTAAATAGGCATACTCCAAATATCAAATTTTCATTATTAAATATAATTGTATATTTTCAAGCAAAATTTCAATTAATTACGTTATTAAAATCGTTAAAATTACTAGGTCATTACAAAAAGAAAGGCAAACATAAGCACAAGAAAGAAAGATTCAAGAAGAAAGCTTTTTCTATCACATGGTACGATTCAGAATCATATTCATCATCAGATAGTGACTCGGGCAGTGCAAGACAATGTATGTTTTATGGCTACAAAACATGAGATGAGTGATTTAACTTTTGATGATCCATTGGAAATAAACTCAGAATTACTTGATAAGTTAAATGACATTAAAAGAAAATACAAAGAATCTCTTGAAAAACTCAATAGAACTAAAATCGAAGTAGATATGCTAAAAGATGAGAAATAAATCTTAGAAGAAGAACTTAAAGTGACTCAAGAATCCTGTTTAATATGACATCTTAACTCTCTATGTTAAGTCAAGTGATATAAACTCAGAAAGAAAAGAATGATGCTCTACTAATTGAAAATCATGATCTTAAAGCTAATGTCAAGATTTTAGAATTAGATAACTCTTGCCTTAAAACAAAGTTGGATGATATTACTAAAAATGTTTCTAATTTTAGGCAGGGAAAATCTTTCCAGAATTATAGAAAATTCTCAAAATGCTTCAAATAAAAGAGGACTGGGATATAAGCAATCTTCTAAAGTTATTCCAAAGAAAAAGAATTTTTCATATAAAGAGAATAATAATAAAGTTGAAAAACCTAGTTCAAAAGTTTCAAATTCTTTGATTAGAGATAAGTATATAAAATCTTTTATAAAAATTGTTCATAGAAACAAGGATTGTATTTTTAAAAGCAATTCTAAACCCTCTTGGGTTTGGTTTCCTAAGGCCTAACTCTTAAGACTAAAATAAAACAGTGGGTACCAATGTTAATTCTATATATTGCAGGTACCACCTAAAAAGAGGGGAAAGTAGACAGTGATTGCTCGAAACACATTACAGAAAACAAAGTGATATCATTGTCCAAGTTAACTACATGTTTATAGATTATAATTATTATCAGTTTGGAAACTCTCCTTTTTGTCGATGACAAAGGGAAGAAAGATATTGCTCAATTACTATTTACAGGGAAATATAAGCATAGATTCAAGGGGAGAAACAACAAGCATAGTTGCTAGCATATATTCAGGAGGAGATATAGATCAACAAGGCTTGTCGAGATTCATTCATATCAAATGGAGTTGTCATCATCAGAAAGGGGGAGAATGTTGGAATTTATGTTTTGATTGCTGATAAGAATTTCAGACGACCCAACAATTCATGAATCTGCGACTACTATGAACAGGAATCAATGACTCGAAGTATGGTTCGTATAGTCTATATATTTTATCTAGAGTTTTGAAATATGTATATAGAGTCTAGTCTAGTTGCTTTGTTAAGACCATTTCTCAAGAATCATCATTTTGATTCATATATTCAAAAACACTTGCATTCGATTTAAAACAACCACTTTCAAATTCAAATGCACACTGGTTTCACTAATATACATAGTTCAATCGACTGAACTATACCCCTCAGTCGACTGAACCTATTTTTAAATTTTTTAAAAAAATACAAGGATCAACCGACTACTTCAGTCGACTGAATCTGTGCATTTCTTATATACATGCATTTTTTTTAATTCAGTCGACTGAACAACCAAGATCGGTCGACTGAATCCTGCAACTGTCAATTTTCGTGAGAAGACACTTCCTTTTCTCAATGGTTGTCTCCTTCCCAAATGTTGCAGCCATTGCCTTTCGTAGAGAACTCTTAGTCAGAGGTTGCAACTTATGATTTACTATAAAATCACTCAAGTTTTAGGAATTAAAAACTCAATTCTCTTATCTCTCTTGATCTAACGTGCATAACATTCTCGAATCTATTGCTTACATAAGTTCATACGTTCATTGCTTAAAATTTCACTTCCATATCTTATAAGCAATTCTAATCTTCCTATTCTTCACACACACACAATCATACACATTAATTTTGAGGAAAAGTTTATAGGAATGGTGTATTACAAGTGAAAAATCCGTGTTATTAGAACACACAAGGTCAAGACAACCTACTTTGCAATCAAAGTCCTGTCTAGTTGCTCAGGCGGTCAAGTCCTGTTTTGTTGCTTAGGCGGCCAAGTCCTGTTCGGTTGCTCAGGTGGTAAAGTCATGTTCGGTTGCTAAGGCGGTCAAATCCTGTTTGTTGCTTCGGCGGTCAAGTCCTATTCGGTTTCTCAGGCGGAAAGTCCTATTTGGTTGCTCAGGCTGTGTAATACATGTTCCTCCGAGTTAAGTGAGGGCTGCTAGTTTTAATTATAGAAAGAGTTTGGGATTGGACGTAGAACGAAAAGTTCGAACCAGTATAAAAATCTCTGGTGTCATTTTTACTTTACTGCTGTTTTATTTTATAGTTACTTTATACACTAATAAGTTTAGTATAATATTCCATATTGCATGATCCGTTAGCACAGTCACTTTCAAAAGTGGTACATTCGAAATGTTTAAAAATTTTGCTAAACGAATTAAGACACTAATGGATTTAAAAATCAAAAGTATAAGAAGTGTTCACGGTGGAGAATTCAAAAATGAACTATTTACAAATTATTGTAATAAAAAGGAAATTAGCCATAATTTTTCATTTCCATGAACACCACAACAAAACGTGGTTGTTGAAAGAAAAAATCGTACCTTGCAAGAATGTGCTCAAACGCTTCTAAATGGCAGTGGCTTACCAAACAATTTTTGGGGCGAAGCAGTTGCTACTGCATGTTATATATTAAATCGTGTAGCTCTTAGACCTATGATAAAAAATACATGCTATGAAATGTTTTCAAAAAGAAACTGAAAGTATCATACTTTCGATTATTTGAATCAAAATGCTTTATTTTAAATACAAAAGATAATCTTGGTAAATTTGATCCAAAAGCCGATGAAGGAATTTTTTTTGGTTACTCTGATCGAAGTAAAGCATACAGAATTTTTAAGAAACACACAAATGTTATAGAGGAAAGTCTTCATGTCTCGTTTGATGAAGGCTAAAAATATAATGAATAAAGACGATGAAGAAATTTTTGACACCAATCAAAATAAAGCTATTGATATTATAGTTGAAAATAATAATGATAATCAAAATAACAACATTTTGAAATCACCACCTGTTTGCAACCAATTTGGACATAAACAACCAAAAATAGGTTTGTGCAGAGAAGTAAATGAAGAAACTTAAATTAAAATAGAGGAATATAGCAAAATAGTAAGAAAATCAAAGGAAAAACAAGAACATCAAGATTTATAGTAGTTCGGCGTCAACTGCCTACGTCCACTTTGAATATTTTCTTTATCGATTCACTATAACCTTGATTACGATAGGAATAGCAAGAAGTAAGAGAATAATGGAGGAAGTTGATTACAATAGAAGAGCTATGTAACCAGCAGCGTAATGATCCTCAGAATAACCCCCTAAGCCATTATTTATAGGTGAAGCCGACCATTAATCTATCTGAAACTTCGGCCATAGGACCTCCTTACCCATATGACCCACCATAGGGGGCGCTAGGCCCAAATCTCAATAGAAAGGGATCGGCACAGATCCCTCCGTTTGTTGACTTTGGGGAAGCGATCCCTATGGTAGCTTCTTCATGCTTAGACAAGATAGCTCTCCAAGTATCATGTTGATTGGATACATGAAGCTCATGCTTTTGCTCAATCTTTGGTACAAATCTCTTTTAAGTTATTTCTACTAATCCCTCCATATTAGCTCACGCTGATCCCTTTAATATGACATTCATTTATACTCTCTGTCCTCCATCACAAGATGTCGATCCCTCCTTATCATCCATAATGCTATGCCGATCCACTATGCTTCATTGTACTATGCCGACCTATAGAGTTTCAACCATATGGATCCCTCTTATTCCTTTATATTCCGCCAATCCCTCCTATAACTCTACATGTCAAGCCCACTTTCTCCAGAACGTTTTGCCGATCCCTCGAGTACTAACTAACCATGTCGACCTAAGCATCATCACCTATGCCAATTCCTCTAATGCTCCATCTATGTTGACTATCCATCTAAATGACTATGCCAATCACTATTATTTTACCTTGTTATGCCAATCCCTTGTTAATCCAACCTATTTTCCATACTTTTAGCATCTTGAGCTTCATATAACCATCTAAACGTTACTTCCACATTCTATAGCCATAGCTCTATGGTCATCCTTCTTGACGAGTAACACTTGCTCCTGTATGGCCAGTCTCTCCTGTATGGCCAGTCTAATATAGCTGGGTCGGGATACCGGGTAACACTTGCTCCCAAATTATGTCTTGTGAGTAAGATGACATGCTTTGAATCAAAACAAGTCTGAACTGCCAAAAAGAAGTCTATCCAGCTTCCTGATTGATTGCTATTCCTCTATCGACTTTCAATAATATAAGTCTGATGTTGTATTCTGCTAGCATATACAAATACGGTCATGCATGACTTATAAGCCTTCTATTACCTGATCTAGCCTCGAACTAGAATTTTTAGGTATGATTGCAACTCTCGTTGATTTCAAAAAGCTAACTTTTAAACCGTTCCCCTGCATATTCATATACACGTTTCTGTTGTTGGCTCCTGGACATGTTCGAATGTTCACAGGTCGTTGCCAACTTGTATAATATTCTGTATATCCGCATCTACGGTCAAGCCTTCATGATAACGATCATCATTCACTTTTAACTCATCCAATATTTTGTCTTTTCCATTTTTCATTATCATTTTTTTCTTTCTCTCTTTTCTTCTCTTTTTTTGGTGGAGGGATCGGCATTCGTCATGCCGATCCCTTGCTAGGGCCATGCAAATAGGGATCAGCAAGTTCAATGTCAATCCCTCCTCCTCTTTGACTTGCTCAACCCTCTATGACCGGTTCCTTCTCACATCCTCGTGCATATATAAATAAACTTCCATTCATCCCTTTCTTCACTTTCTCATTTCCATCTTACTTGCCTTTGCATAGACCTTCTACCGAACCTTGGATACCACAAAATCTTCTTGACAAATGAAAGTTCTTCAACTCTAACCTTAAATCCAAACCCGAATTCCCCAAAGTCACTTTCACTTTATCTCCAATCCAAAAGGCTTCGTATGCTCGCCCATGATTCTTGACATAGGTACGAATTTGCGAAATTTCTTGCCAATGTATTTGTATTGATGATGAGTTTGAGCGTCTTTTAGATAGATGGCTTAGTGTATTATATTAAAACATAAGGGAGAGGAGGAGAAGAAGAAGGAGGAGGAGGAGGAGGAGGAGAAGGAGGGTTCAGCTGAATGTCTTTAGTGGGGAAGGAGCTAGGAAGGAAGATTAGTAGGGTTCGGTAGGGATGATAATTTTTGGTTGAAGGGATGAATGAGAGTTGTTAACAAGAAATCTTGTCAACATCCCCAATGCTTTTTATAAGATAATTCTATATGAACATGACCATGTTGTTGAGTGGATTCTCGCCTTCGAAAGCATATCTTTCGAATAAAATGACTTAGTCGAAAGGATTTAAGGTGATAGCTCTAGGTGTCATCCAAATCAACTTGGTTGAAATAAATAGTAACTTATCAAACCATATGACCTTGTCAAAAGGGGATAATGAGGCCGCTCCAACTTTTCGATCAGATTAGTATAATAGTAATTGTCAAACCATTCGACCTTGTCGAAAGAGAAGACGTGGCCATTCTAACCTTCCGACCAGGTTTGTATAATAGTAAATTGTTAAACCTTTCGACCTTGTCGAAAGGGAAGACGAGGCCACCCCAACGTTTTAATCAGGATGGTATAATGGAAAATTGCTAAACCTTTCGACCTTGTCAAAAGGGATGATGTGGCCACTCCTACCTTTCGATTATGTTGGAATAGTCAAATTATCTCTAGGAGTTATTCACAACATAAAGCTCTCAAGTCGTCATTTATTGACTTTCATCTCCCCTAGAATTTGAAAAACAATCAATCATCAATGTTTTCTACCCCCTTTTGATCATGTCGGAAGGCGACATTTAAGATCCTTCGACTTTGTCGAAAGGGGATGATTGTTCTAAAAGTTTGTCTTGATTTTTTTCAACCTCTTTAGTGTCAATATTCTTTCCATGGAATCCCTTCAAAGGGGTTCAGATGCCTAAATGAGTAGATTCCCCCCGAATGAATTCAATCCTGAATGGTTGTTCGGCAATATAAACAAAAATTCTTTTCAAAAGTATTCCTTCGACTAGGTTGAAAGGTATTCCATCTTTCGAAGGAGTCTCAGTTTAATTGTCTACAATCCACTTTATATTCCTTATATAAGATTGATTTAGATATTTCCTTAACTCATGCATTCAACTTATTAGACACCACATCATCATCACTTTTATTTTTAGCATTAAGTATTGGTTTTAATGATGATGTGTTTTGATTGGAAATGCCTAAGTCGATCTTACATATAGCATAGATCAAAAGTGATTTTAAGAATAGGTTAGAATCATGTGCAATTGATCATTAGTCTAGCTAATGATCTTAATGATCTTCCTCGCCATCAATATCAGTTATAAAAAAGCTATCTCCATTTTTAGTTAAGAAATCTTGTCGACATCCCCAATGCTTTTTATAAGATAATTCTATTTGAACATGACCATGCTGTTGAGTGGATTCTCGCCTTTGAAAGCATATCTTTCGAATAGACTGACTTAGTCGAAAGGATTTGAGGTAATAGCTCTAACTATCGTCCAAATCAACCTGGTTGAAAGGAATAGTAACTTGCCAACCCTTCGACCTTGTTCGAAAAGGGATAATGAGGCCGCTTTAACCATTCGATCGGGTTAGTATAATAATAATTGCTAAACCTTTCTACCTTGTCGAAAGAGATGACATGGCCATTCAAACCTTCCGACCAGGTTGGTAAACCTTTTGACCATCTCGAAAGGGAGGACGAGGCCACCCTAAACTTTTAATCAGGTTGGTATAATGGAAAATTGCTAAATCGTTCGACCTTGTTAAAAGGGATGATGTGGCCATTCCAACCTTCGATCAGGTTGGAATAGTCAAATTATCTCTAGGAATTATTCGCAACATATAGCTCTTGAAGTCATAACTTTATTGAGTTTCGTCTCCCCTGGAAGTTGAAAAACAATCAATCATCAATGTCTTACCCCCTTTCGATCGTGTCAGATGGCGACATTTAAGACCCTTCGACTTTGTTGAAAGGGGATGATTGTTTTAACAGTTTGTCTTGATTGTTTTCAACCTCTTTGGTGTCAATATTCTTTCCATGGAATCCCTTCGAAAGGGTTCAGATGCCTAAATAAGTAAATTCCCCTTGAATGAATTCCATCCTGAATGGTTGTTAGGCAATATAAACAAAGATTCCTTTCGGAAGTACTCCTTCCACTAGGTCGAAAGGTATTCCACCTTTCGAAACAGTCTCAGTTTAATTGTCTACACTCCACTTTATATTCCTTATATAAGATTGATTTAGATATTTTCCTAACTCATGCATTCAAAGTAATCGACACCCAATCATCATCACTTTTATTTTCAACATTAAGTATCAGTTTCGATGATGATGTATTTCGATTGGAAATGCCTAAGTCAATCTTACATATAGCATAGATCAAAAGAGCTTTTGAGAATAGTTTAGAATCAGGTGCAATTGATCATTAGTCAAACTAATGATTTTCCTCATCGCCAATATCCATTATGAATAAGATATCTCCATTTTTATTTATTATTCGAAATGAGTTACAAGAAATTGATATTTCTTCCCAATATGATATAGGGTTTCTTTAAAGTACAAATATTGCTAAGAGTGTAGAGTAAAGAAAATGAATTCAATATTCTAGAATCTGATCCCTCAAAACTTAACCCCTTGGGTCTTATTTATAGATGCAAGTCAGCCTCCTTCCGCACCTTTGCTTTCGACTGGGTCGAAAGGACCCCTTTTTATATGCCTCCTCAAACCTTTTGAATTGATCGAAAGGTCATGAACCTAAAGCAATCTCATGTGCTTCTTGGTTTATCCTTTAGCTTCTTCGCCTTCAACCAGGTCAAAAGTTGTTCTCCTTATATGTTGATTCGAGCCTTTTGTTCTAGTCGAAAGCTATGCATCCTTTCAATGTTGTCGAAGGCTATGTTTTATTTCGATGTTTTCAAAAGCTTTGTTTCCTTTGGATGTTGTCGAAAGCTTTGTTTCCCTTTGATGTTGTTGAGAGCTTCGTTTACCTTCGATGTTGTCGAGAGCTATGTTTCCCTTCAATGTTGTCGATGGCTATGCTTCCCTCAATGTTGTCGAAGGCCATGCTTCCTTTCGACATTGTCGAAAGTTATGCTTCCTTTCGACGTTGTCGAAAGCTATGCTTGTTCTTCTCGTCATACTCTAGTAGCTTCTTCATTCTCTCGTAACTTTCCGACCTGATCGAAAATACCATGTCTCCTTTCGAAATTATTGAAAGGGCTTTTGCTATTCTTACGGCTTTGCTGATTTCTGAGTATTGTTTTCTTCATAGCACCTTTTGACATCGTTGAAATGTGTCCTGGATGGATCTTGACAGGTTCGAAAGGCTTGCTATGCTTTCGAAAAGTCCATTATAGGGGAGAAACCTTTGACTTCGGAGGGTTTGACGTGTAGTTCGGAGAGCGCCATCGATTGCCTTTAAAAGGGGTTCCGAAGTCATTATTGCTTGTTCATTTGTGTCGAAAGGTTTGTGGTGGTGGAACAGCCTATCTGTTTCCATCTGGATTAAAGGCCTTTGCACCATATGAGTAGTTGGTGCCTTCAACTTCTTCGATGCTTGTTCAATGTCTTTGAAACTTCCTCTTTATGCCCTTCATGACGATTTACCTTTTTCTTCATCGAAACCTCAACTTTATTAACTTCCTTTCATACTTCTACTATCAAGTAGACTTTATGGCTAACATTTTGCCCCCCTCCTGTATAAAAGAAGCTTTTATTATTTAGGAAAAATATTTCATAGCTTTCTTACTCTTCATAACTTTACTTTTCTTGCAAAATTCAAAGTTAATGATATCCACTGTTGGTACTATCGTACTTACATTAACGTCCTTATTCGCTTGGTAAGCATCATTTGAAATTAATAAACACCAAATTTTAATTTTGGCATTAAGAAGACTGGTTTGAAATTTTTGGTTGTCTACAACAGACTTAATTTCATCATATCAACCATTAGACCCAACCCAGATTAGGGTATCAACTTGTGAAGCTTGGAAGCTGATAACATGACGTTTAGAACTTAGGTAACAATATCTTAAAAATAGTTGTAACCCAGATTCACGTTTTTATAGTCAACTAAATGAGAATTAGTGGGTGTTATCCTCATATTAAGCTTTGAGCCCAGATCAGGGCATATGTTAGTCAATTCTCTTTGCAAAAAGAATCTTCATCCTAGATTAGGCCATCTAAGGTGCAATCAGATAGTTGTTAAAAATAGAAATCCTTTGCATACATTGGGGCATCTATTGAGAAACCAGAAATTTATAAAAATTATCTTCATAATAGATGCTATGAACCCAGATTAGTGCATTAAGGCAAAATCAGATGGCAATCTCGAAACCCAAGTTTGAGTTTAAAGGATTGTAATAATCGACAATATTCCCATTCCTAGACTCGGTCTTAATAAAAAGAGCGAAATATAAAGTCTCGAAACCCAGATTCGTGTATTAAATGTCGTAATTCATATATGAGAATCCTAGAGCCTAGATTCGGGAATTACTAGTGATGTCAAGAAAGTCTCGAAATTCATATTCAGGTAATAATCAACGGAGTTCCATTTCACTCCTTTGCTTTCGTCCTTTTCAACATATATGAGCCCTTCAGGTCTTGCATAAAAATGATATAATTAGCTACCTCTTGAGCTTGGATGTCTTAGTCTCTGATTAGATATGCCACTTTTATAGACTTGGACATTTCAGTCTTTCACTTGTCGAGCCTTCTTTGGACATCTCGATCCATAATTTGATGAGCCTCTTCTCAGGTCTAGATATCTTTGTTCGTCGCTGAATGTGCCTCCTCTCGGGCTTGGACTTTATAGTCCATTATTTGATGGGCCTTTTCTTGGGCTTGGACGTCTTAGTCCATTGTTGTATGAGCCTCTTCTTGGGCTTGGACGTCTTAGTCCATTATTGCATGAGGCTCTTCTTGGGCTTAGACGACTTAGTCCAATTTTGTACAGTGCTTTTGGTTAGCTCGTCTTAGAGGATGGAACCAAGGACTTACCCAACCTCCTACTAGAAGGCGCCCTGCCCTGGCTCTTTTGCGGTGCAGACAGGGGCTTTTTTGGTGCTCTATCTAGCCATCTTATGCCGTGGATAAAGGCTTGCTCCATCCTCCCTCCAGGAGGTGCCTTAATGTGGCCATAGCATGGCACGGATAAGGGCTTGTTCGGTGCTTTAACTTGGCTATCTCATGACGCCGATAAAGGCTTACTCTATCCTCCCCCCAGGAGGTACCTTGACCTGACCAGAGATGTAGCCAAGGGCTTGTCCGATGCTTTAACCTGGCCATCTTATGGTAAGGCTAAAGGATTACCCACCCTCCCTCTAGGGGGTGCTCTGCCTTGACCATCTCGGGGTAGACAGAGGCTTTTCTACCATCTTAGGTAGCTCCAAATATAAGAAGTATTTTTTCCAAGTATGTAGATTTTCTCTTTATGAAAAGAAGCTCTTTATTAATCCATTTTGGAAATATGGCCTTAAATGCTCAGCATTCCATGTTCTAGGCACCATATTGCCATCTGGGTGGCATAATTTGTAGGCTCCCGGGGGATTACTTTACATATGATTAATGGCCCGTTCTAGTTTGGTCCTAGAGGTCCATCTACAGGATTCTTGGTATTGGCCATTACTCTATGGAGTACCAAATCCCTTCCTTGAAATGATTGAGCTCTTACTCTTGAGTTATAATATTCCAAGATTCTTCTTTGATATTTGGCAGTTCTTACCGCTGCTTCATCTCTTGGCTTATGTATCAAGTCCAGCAACTCTCTTTTCGATTCCTGATTCTTATCAAATATGTAGGCAATCCTTCGATGTGAAGGAATTTCAAAATTGATTGGTAGCATTGCCTCACACCCGTATGTGAAAGAATACGGGGTATGTGTCGTTGCTATCTTAGCAGATGTTCGGTGGGCTCTTAGCACTAATGGCAGCTCTTTTACCCAATTTCCCTTTGCCTTATTTAGTCGCTTTTTTAGAATTGTTTTTATGGTTTTGTCCACAGCCTCAACTTCTCCATTAGCTTTTAGATGTGCGACGGATGAATATCTTTTAATAATCCTGTTTTTGTGGCAAAATCAGGAGAATTCTTCGTTCTCAAATTGCGTTCCATTGTCAGAAATTATTTTTTAGGGAATTCCGAACCTGGTTATGTTGCTCTTGATAATAATTCTCAATACTTTTCCAGAAGTGAATTTCGGAAGTGGTTCAACTTCAACCCACTTGGTAGAATAGTCAATGGCCACAACAGCATACTCCTCCCTTTGGAATTGGTAATGGTCTGATCAAATCTATTCTCCATAGATCGAAAGGCCATGGACTTGTGATTGGAGTTAATTGACTTGGGGGCAACCTGGGTATCTTTGAATATTTCTGGAATTTCTCACATCTTTTCACATAATCTAGGGCTTGGTTTACCATGTGGGGCCAGTAAAATCCCTGCCTCATTATTTTCTTTGCAAGCTTTGTTCTATTTGATTGGTCGCCACAAAACCCTTCGTGTGCTTCAACCATTAGTTTTATCCCATCATTCATGCTTACACACCTAAGATAGGGAAGGGAATATCCCTTTTTATAGAGGATTCCATCCATTATATCAAAGGTCGGAGATTGTCTCTTGGTTTTCTCGCTTCTCCTTTATCAAACGATATTACCCCTTTAACTAGATACTCAACAATTGATGACATCCATGTATCATCGTATGTGCAATTTGGTTTTGGTTGGCTCGTCCTTTCTTTTGTTAACTCTTAATCACTTTCTTTTTCCCCTCCCTTTTGAGACTTGGCCTGAGACCTTGTCATAACTAGCAACTCTCTCCCCTGCTCAAATGTTTCCTTTTCAATACTTGGCTTTTCTTGATATCCGATAAGGACAATTCGTGTCTCTGGGGCTTCCCTTGAGCTAGCTAACTTTGCTAAAAAGTCTGTCTGTGCATTTTTTGCTCTTGGAACTTGATTTATCGAAAAATCCTCAAAAAAGCAAGCATTTGTAATATCTTCTTCACATATAAAGATAGATTGGGGTCTTTTGTTTGGTATGTCTTCTTTACTTGATTTACCATCAGTTGGGAGTCGCTAAAAATCTGTATTCATAGGATTTTCCATTCTATTGCCAAAGTTAATCCTGCTACCATTGATTCATATTCTGCCACATTATTGGTTGTAGGAAATCCTAATTTCATGGCATAATGCAAAAAATGTCCATCTTGGGTTATGATTATATATCTTGCACCGGCGCCTTGTTCGCTCGATGCTCCATCCACAAATAATTACCACATGGGCTTCCGAACCTTTTCTTTTTCGATTGTTGCTTTACAAAGCTACTGCATTCATTAACAAAGTCTGCCAGTGCTTGCCTTTTGATTGCAGCCCATAGTTGAAACTCTATATCACATTGACTATGCTCAATCCCCTATTTTACCAACCTTCCCGAAGTCTCAGGTTTACTAAAAACTGGCTTCAGAGGAAAATTAGTCAATACTCTGATCAGATGTGCCTGGAAGTATGCTCTGAAATTTTGGGTTGTATGAATTAAGCAAAAGACTAATCGCTCTATAACTGGGCATCAAACCTCTGCATCTTTTAACCGCCTACTTACATAGTATAGCGGAAGCTGTGCCTCATTGTCCTCTCGAATGAGTATCGAGCTGGCTGCATGTTCCGATACCGCCATGTACAGATACAATATTTCTCCATTCTTGGGACTTGAGAGTATTGGTGGTTTTTCCAAATGTCTTTTTAATTCCAAAAAAGCTTTTCTGTAATCCTCTCCCCATTCGAACTTCTTCTTTTTCTTAATCACATCGAAGAAAGGTATACATTTATCAATAGCTTTTGAGATAAACCTGCTTAGGGTTGCTACTCTTCCTTTTACGCTCATTACTTCCTTGCTAGTTTTAGGTTCGGCCACGTCCTTTATGGCTTGAATTTGATCAGGACTTGCCTCGATTCTTTAAGCACTTACTAGGTAGCCTAAGAACTTTCCAAAGTGGACCCCAAAAGAGCACTTTTGTGGGTTCAACTTCATTTGATACCTCTGCAATATCTCAAACATTTCCTCCAGATCCTTAAGATGGTTCTCGGGTTCGCTAGATTTTACCGACATATCATCAATATAAACTTCCATGTTTCTACCAATTTGTTCCTTGAACATTCGATTAACCAATCTGTGATAAGTGGTCCCTACATTCTTTAACCCAAATGGCATGGCCCTATGACAATAAACTCCCCATAGTATGATCCTCATCTAGCTTGAACATCGGTATCTGATTGTACCCCGAATAACTATCCATAAGGGATAACAACTTATGTCTACTTGTTGCACCCACTAACTGATCTACTCATGGTAGTGGAAAACAGTCCTTTGGGTATGCTTTGTTTAGATCTGTGCAATCGATGCATGTACTCCATTTCCCATTTGACATTTCCACTAGAACTGAGTTGGCTAACTATTTGGGGGTAATATATCTCCCAGATTAATCCATTTTCAAGGAGCCTATCAAGTTCTTCCTTTAGAGCATTTGTTCAAACTTTATCTGACTGTCCCTTTTTCTGCCTTATGGGGGTTATTCCTGGGTTAATGTTAAGGGCATAGCACATGATGGTCGGATAAATCCCACCATATCGAAATGTGACCAAGCAAACACGTCCTTGTCGACTTTGAGGAACCGAATCAAGTCTTTCTTTAACTCGCTTTCAAGATCTTTTACTACATTGACCACTTTAGAAGCATCTTTTAAATCAGTATATGTTTCCTCAAGGTCTTCTATGGGTCTTATCCTCTCTGTTTTGCCTCAGCAGTCAAACTCTGTGACTATTAGACATTCTTCTTCTAAGTTAGTGTCTTTCTCTTGGTTCCTGTAGGAATGTACCTTTGATACATACGCTTATTAGACTTCTTCATATTAATCTTTGCTTCGAGTGTTGGATATGAAAATCCATCATTCGAAGGTTGTAAAATAGTAGAATAATAAAAGAAAGTATAATACTCCTTTTTGTATTGATCAAGCATGGCAAAGAACATTTCATGGGAGCTGAATTGTTCTCCCTGCACAGTTTCCCAGCCTCGCTTTGTTAATAATTTTACCACGAGATACTTTGGGAGACAAAAGCATCAATCTCATCTAGGGCTGGTCTACCGAAGAAGGCGTTGTAGTTGGAAGGTTGGTCTATTATCACAAAGATAGTTTCAAATGTTCGGCAAGTTAGAGGTACTCCTATTTGTACAAGTAGCTTTATCTACCCCATTGGAGTTGACCCTTTTTTATTAAACCCAAATATCGACTCAGTGCTTTGCTCTAATTTGTGCTATAGGATATTCATTTGGTCGAAAGCATGTTTGAAGATGATATTGACTGCACTGCCTCTACCAACCAGAATCTTGGAGATAATAGACAACCTAATTTGTGTAGTAATCATAAGAGGGTCATTATGGGGATGATAGACTCCTTTGCGTAGCAATTACGAGGTGACCACCAGATTGGGCATTTGGATGTTATGATATGGGCTCTTCGTTGGAGGTTCCTCTTGAACAGAATAAATTCCCTCCTTGGCCCCTTTAATATATCTTCTCCGAGCCCCTTTACTACTTCCTATCGGATGTTGTAACGACCTGGATTTTTCAATGGTTAATTTTGAATATTTAAATGGTTTTAAATATTTGATTTTGAATTATAATTTAGTTAGCAAGATTTTAAAAACTAAAATTTCAAGTGATTTTTAAATTTTGAAAATCCTCAGTTTAATCGACGCGTTAAAACAACGATCTGGGGCATAATCTCGGAATTCGACGAAACTACTTCCATTGGATCCATAATAATGTGTTATTATTGGATTTTAAACTGGTCATACGATCTGAAAACCGCCTAGAAATAATTGAATTGAATTTAAATATTTGATTTTAAAAGCTATCTTCCACATACGATCAAATTAGGTCTCAAGACTTATTCCATTGGGTTCGAAATAGCTGTATAGCCTTGGGAATGCCAGGCGGCATGCCTCAATAGGGTTTCAGGATTTCGAAATATGCAATTAAGACATATTGAAAATAAAATTTTAATAAAAGGGTCAACTCCATCTATCAGCCGACCTATTCCACTAGCCCAAAATAACATGCCTCTTTCTTTCCCGTACCCTCCTCCTTTTTATTCACGTCCCTTCTTCGGTTCGAAAAAAAAAATCAGGATCGAATTCACGAGACAAAAAATGATATAAATCGAGTCAAATAAAATCGACTCGAGAAATAATGGCGACAGTGATCGAATCGCGACTACTATAGGTGATATGAGGGATACTAAGCACGTGCCAAAGGAAGAGTCGCGATCAAGTGGATCTCGTTTGGGAAAGAGGGGCTGCAAGTCAATGGTCGAGGTGAGTTTCAGTGGGAGGCGGCAGGCGTTTGGTCGTGAGTTCTAATGGGAGGTGGCGCACGCGAGGCATGTGAAGCGTTATTTTACTTGTTGTGTGCGATGATAGGATGAAGTCATGATTTAGGGTTTAGGGTCTTTCGAGTTCGGGCATGGTAGTTACCTTTGTCAGGTGGCTATCGGATTAAAATCTTGCAATAGGTAGGGCTTCAACAGTTTGGTGAAGGCGTGGTATACCCTGTATCAAATGTAATTACATAGTTAGTTTATTTAATTTAGAATTGGAATTTGATTAGCTAATGAAATTCAATTAAAATTGCATACGAGATACAAAATCATGAACAAGGCGAGCTAGGTTTGTAGTTGTGAAATCTACGCAATAAGATTTGTTTGGCAAATTAAAAAAAATGAATATGAGAATTTCTCACTCATTTGGATTACAGAATTTAATTTCAAATAGTTTAAATTAATTATTAAATGTTGGTTAAATTTATAGATTATTATCAGTTTGGATGTTAAATATATAGTAGTATATATATTAGTAGTTGTATATATTTCCTACTGATTGGAGCAGATGAGACCCTATGCGTCCCGCATAATAGCGGTGACACCATATACCTCGATATCTCCTTTGAAGTGACATTTGTATTTTTATATTGTACTGACATCCGTAGATGCAAGGAAACATATTGGAGGGATCCAACTAGATTCCTCAAATTTATATTGATTGCTTTTCACATATAGTAATATATGATGTGTTGGAATAATCTGTTATAGATTATTGTTGTGATGTGAATTATTGGATGCTATGGTAGCATTGAATTTTGGTATTTTAAATACCATAAATATTAATTTTGAAATTTTGAAAGAGTTAAAGAAGATTTTGAATATAATAATATTATTTAGAAATTTGGTTATTTTAAAAGAGACTGATTTTTACAAAATAAAATTTTGATTTGGAATTGGACTTAGCTATTCGTAAAATGTTTTAATTAGGATTTAAGATAGTATTAATTATATAAAGGATTTAAATAGTGGAATTTTTAAGTGATATTCTGGAAAATGTGAAAAGGAGTTGAAATCGATAATTTAAATAGATTTGTGAAATATATGTAAATTATTTAGAAATGGAATCATAAACATGAGAAATGAAATTAGTTTTGTAAACAAGTGGAAAGTCAAAGGAGTTTATAAATTTAAAACGATGTTTATAAATAAGGGTAAAACGATATCAGTTGGTAAATTGGAAATATAAATTCATAGGGTGAATTTATGTCAGAATATGGAAATCGGGTTGAGGAAAAATAGTGGTTCCTATTTTGAAATGTGAGAATGGTTAAGGGAACGGAAATGAAATCGACGTGTAGTGAATCAAGAGGGATTTACAAATTGAAATTGGACATTGAAATTTTTAAAATATATTTTTGTCGAGAAAGTAAATTATTTCAAAAGAGAATTTTTATATATTCAAACTATGTAATTTAAAGCTGCTTTAGTAAAAAATACTTCGGAAGTGGATTTTTCAAATATCTGATATTAATTAAAATAAATTTCTAATTTTTATAATAAGATTCGTAAATCAATTTGTTATTTGAAATGAAATAGGGAATGAAGTATCAATGTTTATTAAAGTATTTTAAAATTTTAAATAATTACTTAAACGTGTTTTTTTTAAAATAAATTATCATTCTTTAAAAATACTTGTTATACGTGTATAGAGTTTTGAAATGATTTGAATTTATTTATAAACTCTCTCGAGATGTGAAAACGGATATGATTTTTAGAAGTTGTAAATGGATAGATGAGATTATAAGTGAGTATAATCGACTTTGGAGAATGTAAAGGAATTAATATAAACTCCGGAAATGTAGGAGATAAGATAAAAAAAACTCCTAAGTATTGATATTATAAATGATTTCAAAAAAATGGATTATAGTATTTTCCTAAGTAAGAAAATGATGGTTTTTTGAAAAATATTTAGAAATAAAGGATTTATATCGAGATATTTTCTAAGTAATGGATTATAAATCGAAGTTGGAAATATTTCACTAAGTGTTGAAGTGAGGTACGAGTGGAAATATCCTGTTATGGAAACAAGTATTTGAAAAATGTTTCAAATATTGATAAACTTGAAAGAGATTTGAATATATATATCTTTGTAAAGATATTTTGAAATGAATGGTTTAAGAATTATAAATAATGGACTACTGAATGCTTGTGGATGGTATTTGATTGTTAAATAACCGATTACCGGGATCGGATTTAATTATCTGAAAACCACTTCAATCCGGTTTGAATGTTATGAATGGATATTGTGAAGGAAGTAAAGACGATGATTTAGTTTGTCCAGACCTAGGACAACTTGTATATGCTATCAGAACATCGTCATTGGAGGACAATGAGCATTCTAAGTGAAATTGTTGTTGAAAGGTAAACGTTTGCCTCAAGCCTCATCAACCGGAAATGACCGAAAATCAGGAGAGATACAGCAAGGCTAAGTGGTTCGCACCCAACTAGGGTATGTTATCACCTTTCTAGATACCCTCGGATAGATTATAAATTATGGATACTGTGGTGCATGGAAAAAGAGCTCTCGATAAGGGTGAGAACACCCTGGGTGATAGCATATTCGGTTCTATTCAGGTTAGGGATAGGGTCGGTCTTGTGTTGTAGGGGATCCTGACAAGGTCCTTGGTATATTTTTCTGGATGTGTACAATGATAGGTAGTACCCCAGTGACTAGTCATTGTATGGAATCCATTCTCTAATAAGCGTCGTATGGCTTTGATTGTGCCTAATTATGCTGAAATGTGAGATGCAAGCATTTCAGCTATTTTCTATTTACTTTGTTTAGACACTATTATAATATCGGAGGATTTTAATAAAAAAAATGGTTATCGGAAGGGAAAAACCCGTCGTGTTTATGTGTGATGTGGTCTTACGAGATACCTTTGTATTTCAAAGGATTTTGACAAATTTAATTATTCATATTGAGTATGTTTTCTCACACTAGTTTTCCAGATTGACTCGGGTGTTATTTATTTATAATGCTCAGGTCAGTTTGAGTATTACGGATTTAGGATAGGATGCTATGGAGCTCATGAGACAAGCTGGATGATAAAGACATATTTCTGTACTTTATTTGTATTTCTGCTATGTGAGGCAAAGTCATTAAACTATCCAGATTGGTTGTTGTCTACTGTACTCTGATAATGGTATGTATGTTAACAGTACATTTCTTGTATTTAAAATCTGTTATCATATATTATATTTTGTTTCGATGCGATTGTGAGATTCTGTATTGTTGTTTTATGTCTTCTTCTTCTTCAATCTTTTCTTCTTCACCTCTAAAGATTCAAATTCCCGTTCAATTTGAGTTAAACTAAGGTGAATTATTGTCAACTCAAAGGATACGGAGATACGTGCCTTTACATTTGGTTTCAAAGCTGAAGGTTAAGTGAGAACCTTGGCTTTGGTGGGGATTACTCATTAAAAATAGGGTCACTAGAACCCTAGAATGAGTTTGAGTGTATTAATAGATATTAGCGCATATTTATTAGTGAATATAGATTGTTTTATATTGTGTTAGTTTATCTGTTGAGTAGTATATGAATTCTAGTCGGGTAGTGGACGCCACTAATTCGATAGGAGTTTCTAAACACCCACACACGGTAAACCGACACGATATGATTTTGGAGCGGGAAAGTGGAAATAATTTTACCCAAATTATATTCTGATATAAAAGAAATAATTTTAGGAATTATTATAATATATTGGTGTGATTAGATAGTATTATTACAATCGAAACAAGATTATAAAAATTGAAAATGGTTGTATATATAAAAAAGTGGAAATTTGTATAAATATGGATTATACAAGTGAATTACAATTAAAATGAATTCAAACCTAAATTCTAAAAATTAAAAATCCAAGAAGGTTCGGAAATTTTTTCCAGAAGTGTTATGGAAATGAAATTGGTGTTATTTTGAGAATATTTTTGAAATAAAAATGGTTTAAAATGGATTTGGAAGTGATATAGCACTGAACTTACTACAATCGTTGGAAAATAATTCTGATGATGATCGCGACATCATCGATGTTCATTTTTGAGTTTCTAAGTGATGGGTTGCTACCATAGTAAACTGATATGGAGATTTTTGGTGAAAAACGGGTATTGTTTGGAAATTCTGAAAGGAAAATATTTTTTATTGCAACCAAGTGAATTTTGAAAATTCTAATGAAATGGTTTGTTAGCCAAAGGAGATATATATACATACATATATACATATATATATATATGATTTCAAAAATGATTTGAAATAGATATCGGGTGTTTGAATTCTAAAAATCCTTATTTGAATGTTCTGGGAAAACATTGGAAATAAGTTATGAACTTATAAATTGAGAATGATATGAAAGAAAAATATGGAATTTGAGTTTAGGAAATAAACTTTAACTTGGGTGATTTAAAATAAAACTTTAACTTAAGGTAAGTTATATTAAAGTTAGTTGGATTTGAATAGGATTGAAAATAAATTTGGATTGAATTATAAATGATGTTGAATGGAAATGAATATAGAGTTTGAATTTTAAAGTGGTTACATAACTATGAGTTGTAGGTTAGTGAATGGAGTAAAAGTTTAAGTGGAAAAGAAAATTCTAGAATTGTGAATAAATAAGTTCGAATAGCTACAAAATTTGAGTTAATGGAATAAATATATATATTTAAAGCTATAAAGTGTTGTATAATCTTGAGTCAATAATAAAATGTGAATATACTTGAGTATAAAATTGATCAAAATGTGAGAAATAAGTTGTGTAACTTGTAAATTAGAAAAGTGGAATAGAAAAAACGAAAATAAAAATGGTTTGATACTTTGGTGAAGAAATAAAAATCCAAACTTGAGTTATAAGATGAGTTTGAACTCAAATAAACTAAATGAAGAGATTTGTGATATAAAAATCTAATTGTGAATTATAAATTGGAAGTGAACTAATTGGATAAATTAATTAGTTAATTGAATATGGGAATGGAGTTTAACATGGTTAAGTAAATTAGACTGTGGATTAAAAATGAATATTGAATATGGACTTGAGTTATAAAATGAAATTCGACTAAAATGTAAGCGAATTAAATATATTTGAAAATATGGTCAAATAAAATAGAAAAGGATTGAAATAGTGATGATTTAAGTTATAAATAAATTCAATGTAAGTAAAAATAAATTGGATATGGACTTGGGATATTAATTAAATGAATTTGAGTATGAAATTAGTTTTTGAAGAAGATTAAATGAAGGAACTAATTAAGTTAATTAGTAAATGGAATAGAATTTGATTGAATAAGAATCAATTAAAAATTGAAATGGAATTTTCTTGTAAGAGTAATGAACTTAAGTTATATAGTTGAATAAATTGAAAATAAACAAATTAACTTAGTTAGTATTTTGGACGGGAGCTTGACTCAAATAAAACTATAGAAAAAATTCATAAATAAATTGCATGGAATGATTCCGAGCTTAATAAAATGGATTTGAATATAACGAATGTGGATATGAATGGAATTTAAATGAATTGATTGAGAATAAATTTGAAATGGAATAGAATTAAATATAAATCAATTGGAATCAATTTAACATAGCTATAAACTGAAATGCTTATGAATATCGTCGAATTTGCATGGAAATATTGTCATTCGACGCAAACAGAAGTATAAAATTTTATGAATTAATAGAAAGTGAATAAATTAATTTTAGAAAAATTTGGAATGGATATAAATTTGTTACGTATAAGTGTGAATTGAATGCAAATGAATTGGGTTGTAAATCATTCGGATTGAATGAAATGGTACATTGATCGATTGAAAGCAATTAAATTAGTATTTGAACCTTATAATTGTTGTTAACATGTTTGGTTATGAAATATATGTGTTTAAACTAGCTAAATAAAGGTAGTGTTATTAAAATTTCATGTTTTGTACTTATGTGTTTAAAATAGAGTAAGTATAGGTATATGGAGCTATTTTTCTTGAGTTTGATTGCGCAAACTGCATGTTAAATAAGCCGCTTACTTAAAAATGCTAATATAGGGTACATTTTCGGATTAAATACCGTAAAAATATAAATATTAGTATATATTTTGTTTTTCGACCGTGTGGGTCGATGTATTTAATTTCATATCTCTTGTCATATTGCAAAAGGCTCTCCGTACAAAGGAGACTGCCAAAAAATTTCGAGAATTTAGGTTGTTAGAAAAATTTTGAAAATTTTTGGGAAAAGAAATTTGCTAACTTAAAAATGCTGATTTTTGAATTGAAATTGAAAGAAAAGGTTTTGAATCAAAAAAGGAAACTAAATGTTTGGATGGAACTAAAGGGTTTAGGAAAGTGAATATTGAGTTTTAACTAAGTAGGCTTTGATAAGTCAGTGGGTTTGGAGTGTTTTCCTGCCTTAAAATTTCGAGAATGAAATTCTTTTGAGGGGGAGAAATGTAACGATCCGAATTTTTTGATGGTTAATTTTAAATATTTAAATGGTTTTAAATATTGGATTTGGAATTATAATTTAGTTAGTAGGATTATAAAACTGAAATTTCAAGCGCTGTGACGCCCCACCTCTATACCCACGCTAGCCAAGAACATTACGGTGAATGCTATCGACTAGCACGGAGAATAAGGCTGTTGAGGAGCGACCATCCGTGTAATTGCTTTGTGCGAGCATCGATATGTCAGATAGTATAACATGCAATACTTTATCAAGAGGAAATCCGACATACCGACACAAACTCAAAGCTACTACACAGTGGCTATAATATCTTCGGAAACAAATATAGAAATAAACATAACATAAATCAGTCACAGATAATTCATATCACAAAGGCGGAAGAAGATATGAATATATAATTAACACATGAAAGTGTATATCAGAGTAGTGGTCAAAAAGATCCACAATAATACAAAAGAATAGCAACACGTGCTATACAAAAGAATACAACAATGAGTCTATATCTCAAGTGTATATAACAAAATAAACTACTAATTTAAGTAGTTTGCCAAAAGTCAGAGAAATCAATCCCAGGGGAGAAGTCAAGCAGAAGCACCTGTAACATCTCGGTCTGACCCGAGTATTATTTAATAAGAAAATAATAAACGGATCAGTCTAACTATAAATATCAGATGAAACGATATAGAATAAGAGATATGACTGAACACATAATAATCACAATGCCAAGCTGTGATATATATAAGTAATTGAAAATCAACGAGAGATTAATCAATATCACCAAATCTACACAAGAATCAAAGAAATGTCATACTTCTCATTTCGTTCACCAAACCACAATAAATGACATATTATATCAATGCCAATCACAAAAGTCAATGACACACAAATTCACCAATACACAAATATCGACATAGCTTATCGATGGAAATCACGAAAATTGGTGAAACACAAATTCTAGAAATCATCTCAAGAAATCCAGAAATCACAAAAGTCAATGATGCACAAATTCACCAATACACAAATATCGATATAGCTTATCGATGGAAATCACGAAAATTGGTGAAACACAAATTCTAGAAATCATCTCAAGAAATCCAGAAATCACAAAGGGGGGAGGCCTATCACAAAAGGGAGCATAAAGCTCGCCAACACGTGTATCACAAACGTAACGCTAATTCCATGGTTGCTAACCATCACAAATTGAGCCGAAGCTCCACAAACAGCCCGAAGACCATGGGTTGCTACCCCATCAATTTGAGTCGAAACTCCACAAAACGGGGTTTAGTCTCCCTCGCAGACAAAGAGACATCGCACATTACTAGTCTAAATCATAAAGATGATCGTCATGATCAACGAGAAGTGTCAATTACACTAAGCTAGTAAATATATGAGTTTAGCTTCATGTCCCATAACCACTTGCTTAACTTAAATATTTACAAACAAACTGTAGATCTCCACTAGGAAATTGTCACAAGAGATTCAATCGAACAAGTCCAAGAATTAACCGACGAAGTAAACGCAAGCGTTTCATACCACTCGTTTTACTAAGTCGTTTAATTAGATTTCTCATACGAGTGAGGTAAAAGTTTGTATATACCAATAGATTGGAAGACGGTTTTATAAACGAATTTGGTATTGAAAATAGAGTTGAAATCGTTTTGAGGAAAGAGTTTTGATATTTACTACTAGTATTGAAACCTTTGTATTTTTAAAGTGACAAGACACAAAAATGATTGTAGAAACAGTCAATCACTAAAATTCACATACGAAGATGTGAACAAAAATCCAAAGAAATCGATCCGAATCCATCAAAATAGATATTCCCAAAAATTCCAAAAATAGAAGTCATTAACGTCGTAGCAACAACAAGTGGGAAATAACACGAGTCGATGGAATTTGGAAACCGTGCAAAAATAGGCTCAAGTAGGCATAGAAGACAACTAGGTGCAGGTCAGTCGACTGGCTCATTGAGTTCAGTCGACTGAACTCAGTCCCCAAAAATCCGCGGGATACTGGTCAGTCGACTGAACTCAGTGGGTCAGTCGACTGACTGCAGTAAACAGATCCCCTAGGCTCTGCAGGAAGCCTTCAAACTGCATTTTAGCTTCAGCCAGTCGACTGACTTGGAAGTCCAGTCGACTGACTGGAGCTAAGGCAGTTTTCTCTGCCTAAAAATGGAAGGTGAAACCCTTCCAATTCGCAACCGGAGAAGCTTCGGGCACTAAGGGATTACGCCAATCAGCAACCCAGCCCAATAGGCTCTTCGATGCGTCACCAAAAACAAGTTCAAACTACAAGGCTATGATTTTTGAAGATTTGAACTCGAAACACTAAAAATTGGAATATACAACAAATCAATCCAAACCAAAACCAAATGCACATGAATATGTGTTAGGAATTCATACTTAACAATCGAAGATAATCATAGACCTAGATGTGAGATTAAAAATCTCACCTTTGAACCCAAACGATTGAAGAAGATGCTTGAAATCAATGGAGAATCAACCACTCTTCAAATCCAACTCAAGAAGCTTGATTCAAAGCTTTAAAAGAAGAACATTCCCTAAGTTAGGTTTAGGAAATTTCTGAATTTTTATTAGAGATTGAGTTGGAGAAGAAGAAGAGAAGCTTACCAATGGGTTCTTCTATTAGTTTGGAGCTAAAGTTGATTTGCAAGAGAAAACTAGGGTTTTGGAGTTTTTAATTTCCAATCTCTCCCACCATTATTGCCTTAGAACTGAAAAGAGAAGATAATGAGGGTGAATGGGGAAGAGTGGCTCAGTTTTGAGTATAAGTCCAAACATAGGGCTGAACCCAAACCCAAAGTGAAAAGTAGCAAAAATCAACTTTCTCCAAACATATCGAAGCTTATACTCAAAAAGGTCGCAAACGGCATTTTAAACTCAATGGGAGTGGTCCCGAGTCCTAATTCGACCGTATGCAAAAAGTAGCTTTTCGGACTAAATTTCGAGTATTGATAAAATATTTAAATATAAAATCGACAAATATGCGGGTTGTTACAGACTCCCCTCCTTAAAGAAATTGCGTCCTCGCAATATTTAAGAAGAAGATATGTAGTAACAACCATAAAAGCATATTCAACACAAAAGAAATTTGAAATAAGAAGTTCACCTCAAAGAGCATGAGAAAGTAAGTCCGAATGTGTTCGCTTGATGAACTCTTTAGATTCCCAAGAACAATCCTTAGGATTTGAAGACCATTGAACTTTAACAAGCGGAACATCTTTATTTCGAAGTCGTTTGACCTCCGAAGCAATGATACGAATAGGATGTTGCTCATAAGTTAAATTAGGCGAAACTTCAATCTCTTCCACAACAGCGGGCTCAAGAATAGAATCGGAATCTCGAAGACATTTTCGAAGTTGAGAAACGTGAAACACGTCATGGATAGCAGAAAATTGAGCCGGTAATAAAAGGCGATAAGCCATGGAACCAATGCGTTCAGTGATAGGAAATGGCCCAATATATCGAGGCGCCAATTTTCCCGATCGACTGAAACGTACAACACCTTTCATAGGTGAAACACGAATGAACACAAGATCTCCCACAAAAAATTCTAACTTCCTTCTCCGGTTATCGGCATAGGATTTTTGTCTACTCTGGGCTTCTTTCATCCTATGACGAATAAGATCAATCTTTTCTGTGGAATCACGAATAAAATCTGGACCTAAAACCAGCTTCTCACCGGCCTCAAGCCAACAAGAAGGAGATCGGCATGGCCTTCCATAGAGTGCCTCGAAAGGTGCCATACCAATACTAGATTGGAAGCTGTTATTATAGGAAAATTCAACGAGTGAAATATGATCTTCCCAACTTCCCCCAAAATCAAGCACACATGCACGAAGAAGATCTTCAAGAGTTTGATTCACACGCTCAGTTTGTCCATCGGACTGAGGATGATAAGCGGTGCTAAAATTGAGCTTCATTCCCAAAGCTTTTTGAAGACTCTTCCAAAATCCACTAGTAAACAATGGATCACGATCACTAACAATAGAAGTAGGAACTCCATGCAATTTAACAATCTCTTTGATAAAGAGCTTGGCCAAAAGAGGAACGGTTCGGTTAGACCGAACGGGAATAAAATGGGCGGATTTAGTAAGTCTATCAACGATCACCCATAAGCTATCATGACCCGATCGAGAACGGGGAAGGCCATCTATAAAATCCATGGAAATTTGGTCCCACTTCCAAATTGGAATTTCTAAAGGTTGCAATAACCCACCGGGCCTTTGATGTTCGGCTTTAACAAGCTGGCAAGTCATGCAACACTTAACAAAGTTTCATTCCCTCCCAATAATATAGTCACTTCATATCCGCGTACATTTTACTACTACCGGGATGAATGGTAAATTTAGAACGATGTGAATCTTCCAAAATATCTTTACGAAGATCACTAATATTTGGCACGATAAGTCTACCAAATTTTCGAATGCCGCCACGAGAGTCGATATCAAATTCTTTCAATCCCTCAATATCAATTTTATCCCTAATATTTTGGCCAAGAAGAGCCATTTCGGGATCTAGCCTTTGAGCTTCAAGAATGCGGTCTAAAAGAGAAGGATGAGCCTCAAGGCTACATAACACAAGTGATGAACATAAATCGGAGACACGGTCTCGAATCTCAGAAGAGGATAATATCTCGAGATCATTCCATTCGGATATCATCATAGAAACAAGCGCTTGTTGTTTGCGACTAAGTGCATCGGCAACACGATTTCCCTTACCGAGAGTATAAAGAATATCAAGATCATATGGTGCAAGAAATTCGAGCCAACGTTGTTGACGCAAATTAAGTTCCTTTTGAGAGAATAAATACTTCAAGGATTTATGATCGGTATAAAGAACAAATTTCTCTCCTAAAAGATAATGACGCCAAATCCGAAGAGCAAAAACAATAGCCGCGAGTTCTAAATCATGAGTGGCATATCTAGTATTAGCAGGCTTCAATTACCTAAAAGCATAAGCAATAACACGTTCTCTTTGCATAAGAACGGCACCCAAACCAACGCGACTAGCATCGGTATAAACAACGAAATCTTGATTCCCCTCGAGAATAACAAGAATAGGAGCATCAGAAAGAAGTTCTTTTAATTTCTGAAAAGAAGCTTCACATTTGTCCGACCAAATATATTTAACACCTTTCTTCGTCAAGCTAGTGAGAGGCACGGCAATCTTAGAAAAGTCTTTGATAAAACGACGATAATAGCCCGCCAATCCGAGAAAACTACGAATCTCTGTCACACTCTCCGGTCTCTTCCAATCTTGAATCGCTTCAATCTTTGAAGGATCCACGGAAATTCTGGATTCGGAAATAATATGACCGAGAAACTTCACACGAGATTGCCAAAAATGGCATTTAGAAAATTTTGCCTTTAAACGATTACTCCTAAGAGTTTCCAACACAATCCGAAGATGCTTCTCATGCTCCTCCTCGGTTTTAGAATACACAAGAATATCATCGATAAAGATGAGAACAAACCGGTCGAGGAAGTCTTTGAAAACTCTATTCATAAGGTCAACGAAATAAGCCGGAGCATTCGTTAGACCAAATGGCATAACAAGCCATTCATAAGATCCATAATGAGTACGGAACGATGTCAAAGGAATACTATCCTCTGCAATACGAAGCTGATGAAAACCGGTAGCCAAGTCCAATTGTGAAAAGACTCTAGCACCACTAAGTTGGTCAAATAAATCATTAATCCGAGGTAAAGGATATTTATTTTTGATAGTAAGATCATTAAGCTTGCGGTAGTCAACGCAAAGCCTAAGTGTTCCATCGGATTTCTTCACAAAAATGGCCGAAGCTCCTCAAGGCGAGGAACTAGAGCGAATAAATTGCTTCGTCTCCAATTCAGATAATTGTTTACGCATCTCCTCGTTTTCTTTATTGGACATACGATACGGAGGACGAGTGATAGGTTGGGCTCCAGGAATAAGATTAATTCTGAATTCAATTGCTCGCTTAGGTGGTAATCCTAAAACGGGGTCGAATATGTTGGAAAATTCACAAACGACGTGAATAAGAGAAATAATATCACCCTCGTCATCATCATCGTCATCACGAGTATTTAAAGAATACAAAGATGCAACCAAGCTGGAATCTGAATCTTTAAGACTAATAGAAATCTACTTAACAGATTGAGGATGTCGAAGATGAATAGTCCGCTCAAGACATAGGATATGGGCTTCATAACGGTTAAGCCAATCCATTCCCAAAATCATTCCAAAGCCTAAATAACGCATGACATGCAAATCGGCTCGGAAAGAAAAATCACACAAAATAATCTCGGCATCTTTACACAATAAACTGATTGTCGCGGATCCACCAACCGGATTCGCAATTCTCAAAGAAGTCATTAAACATAAAACATCCAAAGAAAAAGTGTCAACAAGTTCTTTTGATATAAAAGAATGGGACGCGCCCGTATCAAAAAGAACTCGAATAGGATGATCACGAAATAAAATAATTCCATCCAAAATAGAACGAGAAATACCTTGGCCACGAGATGTGTTGCCAGGGGCTTGAGCAACATTAAGCTTTCCCTCTTTCCTGCCCTGAAGCTTGGGGCATGAGGATATAACATGACCGAGAACTTTGCAGTAGCGACAAGCGAGAGACTTTGGACACTTGTTCGCGTAATGGTCCTTCGAACCACAATTATAGCATTCCCCACGACCAAAGGAAGAAGTCTTTGCCATGGAGGTTGCTTGCTTCCCTTTCTTATTAGGATAGGGGCCTTTGAATTTGCTTGGCCTCTTCTTGTTGTTGTTGAAGCTTGGTTTGGAACCCACCACTTCAACATCATTCTCCCTATCCGCCTCTTCAAGACGAAGAGCGATATCAACGAGTTGGTCGAAAGAAACTTCTAATTTTAGAAGTAATGGTTTCTTGAGATTTTTGTTTAAGCCATAGACGAACCTCTGGTTCTTCTTTAAAGGGTTGTTGATGTATTCAACCCCGTATTTAGAAAGCGACTCGAAGGAGGCGACGTAATCAGTCACGGAGGACTCACCTTGAACAAGGTCTATAAATCGTCAAGCCAATGTCACTTTCTCTGCTTCCGGTACAAATTTCAACTCGAAGCATTCCCGTAATTGCTCCCAGGTGAGATCCTCTTCATTAATCTCAGAAATAAGAAGCTCGTACCAGTCCAATGCTCTTTCTCGGAGCATACTAGAGGCCACCTGAACTCGGTGAAGGTCAATAAGATTCGTGCGAGAAAAGATTCGATCGCATGACCTTAGCCAAACCTGTACTTCAATAACAGTTTCGGAACCTTTGAATGGATCCCCACCCAAATTAGTGTAATCGCTACACAAGCGTGCAAATCCCGACTTTGGGTGAGTAGGTTTCGGGTTAGCTCTAGCTGCTTGAGCATTTGTCACTAAATCAAGAAGCTGTTGAGCAGTCATAAAAACTCCATCCTGGGGTGGAGTGCTAGATGGCACGGCTCTGGGGCGGCCTGGTCTAGACATTTCTCTTCCTTTAGAAAGAAAGAAGAAGAAGAAGAAAAAGGTTATTCACCAAATTGAATATCAAGCAATCTTGATAGATAAACAAGGAATCATAAGGAAAATAGGATGAATCGGTACGAAGACTCGAATTAAATCCTAAAGCACGACTCCTAAGATGGACTTAGGACGATGATCCTTGTTATAATATTTCATATTGTTCCGAAGTTTGGCTCTGATACCAAGCTGTGACGCCCCACATCTATACCCATGCTAGCCAAGAACATTACGGTGAATGCTGTCGACTAGCACGGAGAATAAGGCTGTTGAGGAGCGACCATCCGTATAATTGCTTTGTGCGAGCATCGATATGTCAGATAGTATAACATGCAATACTTTATCAAGAGGAAATCCGACATACCGATACAAACTCAAAGCTACTACACAGTGGCTATAATATCTTCGGAAACAAATATAGAAATAAACATAACATAAATCAGTCACAGATAATTCATATCACAAAGGCGGAAGAAGATATGAATATATTATTAACACATGAAAGTGTATATCAGAGTAGTGGTCAAAAAGATCCATAATAATACAAAAGAATAGCAACACGTGCTATACAAAAGAATACAACAATGAGTCTATATCTCAAGTGTATATAACAAAATAAACTACTAATTTAAGTAGTTTGCCAAAAGTCAGAGAAATCAATCCCAGGGGAGAAGTCAAGCAGAAGCACATGTAATATCTCGGTCTGACCCGAGTATTATTTAATAAGAAAATAATAAACGGATCAGTCTAACTATAAATATCAGATGAAACGATATAGAATAAAAGATATGACTGAACACATAATAATCACAATGCCAAGCTGTGATATATATAAGTAATTGAAAATCAACGAGAGATTAATCAATATCACCAAATCTACACAAGAATCAAAGAAATGTCATACTACTCATTTCGTTCACCAAACCACAATAAATGACATATTATATCAATGCCAATCACAAAAGTCAATGACACACAAATTCACCAATACACAAATATCGATATAGCTTATCGATGGAAATCACGAAAATTGGTGAAACACAAATTCTAGAAATCATCTCAAGAAATCCAGAAATCACAAAAGTCAATGACGCACAAATTCACCAATACACAAATATCGATATAGCTTATCGATGGAAATCACGAAAATTGGTGAAACACAAATTCTAGAAATCATCTCAAGAAATCCAGAAATCACAAAGGGGGGAGGCCTATCACAAACGGGAGCATAAAGCTCGCCAACACGTGTATCACAAACGGAACGCTAATTCCATGGTTGCTAACCATCACAAATTGAGCCGAAGCTCCACAAACGGCCTGAAGACCATGGGTTGCTACCCCATCAATTTGAGTCGAAACTCCACAAAACGGGGTTTAGTCTCCCTCGCAGACAAAGAGACATCGCATTGCTAGTCTAAATCACAAAGATGATCGTCATGATCAACGAGAAGTGTCAATTACACTGAGCTAGTAAATATATGAGTTTAGCTTCATGTCCCATAACCACTTGCTTAACTTAAATATTTACGAACAAACTGTAGACCTCCACTAGGAAATTGTCACAAGAGATTCAATCGAACAAGTCCAAGAATTAACCGACGAAGTAAACGCAAGCGTTTCATACCACTCATTTTACTAAGTCGTTTAATTAGATTTCTCATACGAGTGAGGTAAAAGTTTGTATATACTAATAGATTGGAAGACGGTTTTATAAACGAATTTGGTATTGAAAATAGAGTTGAAATCGTTTTGAGGAAAGAGTTTTGATATTTACTACTAGTATTGAAACCTTTGTATTTTTAAAGTGACAAGACACAAAAATGATTGTAGAAACAATCAATCACTAAAATTCACATACGAAGATGTGAACAAAAATCCAAAGAAATCGATCCGAATCCATCAAAATGGATATTCCCAAAAATTCCAAAAATAGAAGTCATTAACGTCGTAGCAACAACAAGTGGGAAATAACACGAGTCGATGGAATTTGGAAACCATGCAAAAATAGGCTCAAGTATGCATAGAAGGCAACTAGGTGCAGGTCAGTCGGCTGGCTCATTGAGTTCAGTCGACTGAACTCAGTCCCCAAAAATCCGCGGGATACTGGTCAGTTGACTGAACTCAGTGGGTCAGTCGACTGACTGTAGTAAACAGAGCCCCTAGGCTCTGCAGGAAGCCTTCAAACTGCATTTTAGCTTCAGCCAGTCGACTGACTTGGAAGTCCAGTCGACTGACTGGAGCTAAGGCAGTTTTCTCTGCCTAAAAATGGAAGGTGAAACCCTTCCAATTCGCAACCGGAGAAGCTTCGGGCACTAAGGGATTACGCCAATCAGCAACCCAGCCCAATAGGCTCTTCGATGCGTCATCAAAAACAAGTTCAAACTACAAGGCTATGATTTTTGAAGATTTGAACTTGAAACACTAAAAATTAGAATATACAACAAATTAATCCAAACCAAAACCAAATGCACATGAATATGTGTTAGGAATTCATACTTAACAATCGAAGATAATCATAGACCTAGATGTGAGATTAAAAATCTCACCTTTGAACCCAAACGATTGAAGAAGATGCTTGAAATCAATGGAGAATCAACCACTCTTCAAATCCAACTCAAGAAGCTTGATTCAAAGCTTTAAAAGAAGAACATTCCCTAAGTTAGGTTTAGGAAATTTATGAATTTTTATTAGAGATTGAGTTGGAGAAGAAGAAGAGAAGCTTACCAATGGGTTCTTCTATTAGTTTGGAGCTAAAGTTGATTTGCAAGAGAAAACTAGGGTTTTGGAGTTTTTAATTTCCAATCTCTCCCACCTTTATTGCCTTAGAACTGAAAAGAGAAGATAATGAGGGTGAATGGGGAAGAGTGGCTCAGTTTTGAGTATAAGTCCAAACATAGGGCTGAACCCAAACCCAAACCCAAAGTGAAAAGTAGCAAAAATCAACTTTCTCCAAACATATCGAAGCTTATACTCAAAAAGGTCGCAAACGGCATTTTAAACTCAATGGGAGTGGTCCCGAGTCCTAATTCGACCGTATGCAAAAAGTAGCTTTTCGGACTAAATTCCGAGTATTGATAAAATATTTGAATAAAATATTTAAATATAAAATCGACAAATATGCGGGTTGTTACAAGCGATTTCTTAAATTTTGAAAATCGTTGATTTAATCGACGTGTTAAAATAACAATTCAGGGCACAGTCTCGTAATTCGACGAAACTAGTTCCATCATATCTATAATAATACGTTATTATCGATTTCAAATTTCATAGCATTTGGATTTATCGTTTGGTTGTACGATTTGAAAACGTCTAGAAATAATTTAATTGAATGTAATTTAAATAGTCAATTTTAAAAGTTGTCTTTCACGTACGATCGAATTAGGTCTCAAGACTTGTTCCATTAGGTTTGAAATAGTGAAATCACATTAGGAATGCCAGGCTGCATGCCTCGATAGGAGTTCAGGATTTCGAAATATGCAATCAAGACATATTGAAAATACAATTTTAATAAAAGGTCAACTCCATCTATCAACCAACCTATTCCACTAGCCCAAAATAACACGCCTCCTTCTTTCCCGTACCCTCCTCCTTTTTATTCACGTCCCTTCTTCAGTTTGAAAAAAAATTAAGATCGAATTCACGAGACAAAAAAAATCGAATCGAATAAAACTGACTCGAGAAATAATGGCGACAATGATCGAATCGCGACTACTGTGGATGATGTGAGGGGATAATGAGCACGCGCCAAAGGAAGAGTCGTGATCAAGTAAATCGCTTTCGGGAAAGAGGGGATGCAAGTCAATAGTCGAGGTGAGTTTCTATGGGAGGCGACAGGCGTTTGGTCGCAAGTTCCAGTGGGAGGCGGGGCACGCGAGGCATGTGAAGGTGGGGTCGTTTACTTGTTGCGTGCGATGATAGGATGAAATCTCGATTTAGGGTTTAGGGTCTTTCGAGTTCAGGCATGTTACTTACCTTTATCGAGTAGATATTGGATTGATAGAAGTGGTGTTCGGGGGTGGATTCGCGGTGGTCTATTGGAGGTTGGGATCTGTCTTCGACATGGCGAGGCAGAAGGGGTCACGAAGCAGGAATCGTTGTTTGTTTTAGGGTCGTTTGCTTAGGCGATGGAGAAGGGGAGGTCGTAGCTTTGACCTGACAACTTGCAGCGTGCTCTTGCAATAGGTAGGGCGTCGGCAGTTTGGTGAAGCCGGGGTATATCCTGTATCAAAATTTAATTACATAGTTAGTTTATTTAATTTAGAATTGGAATTGAATTAACTAATGATATATGATCAAAATTGCATACAAGATACAAAATCATGAAACAAGGTGAGTAGGGTTCATATCTATGAAATCTATGCAACAAGATTGGTTTGGCAAATTAAAAAAAATCAAAGTGAGAAATTCTCACTCATTTGGATTACCGAATTTAATTTCAAAGAGTTGAAATTAATTATTGGATGCTGGTTGAATTTAAAAATTATTATCATTTTGGATGTTATATAGATAGATAATAGTATATATATTAGTAGTTGGATATATTTCCCACCGATTGGAGCAGAGATGAGACCCTATGTGCCTCCCGTAATAGTGAATGACCCCCATATACTACGATATCCCCTTCGAAGTAGGATTGGTATTTTTATGTTGTACTAACATCTGTGGATGCAAGGAAACAGGTTGGAGGGATCCAACTAGATTCCTCAAATTTATATTGATTGTTTTTCATATATAGTAATATAAATGTATTAGAATAATCTATTATAGATTATTGTTGTGATGTGAATTATTGGATGCTATAATAGCATTGGCCTTAATTTTGGTATTTTAAATACCGTAAATATTATTTTTGAAATTTTAAAAGAGTTAAAAAGAGATTTTAAATATAAAAATATTATATAGAAATTTGGTTATTTTTAAAAGAGATTGATTTGGATAAAATAAAATTTCGATTTGGAATTGGACTTAACTATTCGTAAAATGTTTTAATTAGGATTTAAGAAAATATTACTTATATAAAGGATTTCAACAGTGGAATTTTTAAGTGATATTCTAGAAATACGAAAAAGAGTTGAGATCGATAATTTAAATAGATTTGTTAAATATATGGAAATTATTAAGAAATGGATTTATAAAAATGAGATTTTATAAATGAAATTAGTTTTATAAACAAGTGGAAACTCAAAGGAGTTTATAAATTTATAACGATGTTTATAAATTAGGGTAAAACGATATCGGTTGATAAATTAGGAATATAAATTAATAGAGTGAATTTATATCAGAATATGAAAATTGGGTTAAGGAAAAATAGTGGTTTCTATTTTTTGAAATATGCGAATGGTTAAGGGAATGGAAATGAAATCGTCATGCAGTGAATCAAGAGGGATTTATAAATTGAAATTGGACATTGAAAATTTTAAAATATATTGGTGGGCTTAAGCTTAAGGGGTCTTCATCCTCTAACAAGAGTTGATCACATTTATCCTGTTAACTGGCGGGCTTAAGCTTAAGGAGTCTTCATCCTCTAGCACATTTACAGTGTTTTTCGGGCGTTTTTGGGGTGCATTTTCAGTTCGTTGGGCTTTGTGCTAATCTTGGATAAATTCTTTGAGATGGCCTTCCCATATCAGCTTTTGTATTATTCCGGCCAAAACTCTGCGTTCATCTATTTTATGACTGTTAGCTTTATGATAGGTGCAGTAGTCCCCTCCCTTCCTTTGCTTTGAATTATTCTTAGCTTTGTAGGAGGTCAAAAAGTTGACTCTTTCCTTAACTTGGCGTATATGTAAGATAGTGACTTGTTTAAAGCGACTGTATTGACAACAAGCTCTTCCTATCTAAATCTTTTATGGCTACGGTCCGAGCCAAATTTTCCTCCCTTCTTTCTAGGAATCATCTTTTTCTTGGAATAGTAAAGTTCATCCATCTGGATGAACTTATCGGCCTGAAAGTGGAAGTCCTATAGATCTTTGAGCCATTAACAAAGAGTTGCTTCAAGAAAGGGGTATTAAACCCAGTGGATAGCTATGAGCTTGTCAGGTCATTCATGTTCTTAGCCTTCAAAGCTTCTGTTTTGAATCGTCTCAAATAGTCTCCCAAAGGTTCACCCTACCTTTGTTTTATGTTTTCCAAAATCGTATAATGAAAAGTGGGATCCTTGCAAATACAGAATTGAGCTGAGAATTCATAAAAACACCGCTTCTTGGAGTAGATGGGTTTTTCTCTGTATTGTCTATACCATTTGGCTGCAGCCCCTTGGAGTGTAACGGGGAACAGTTGGCACCTGACTGCCTCAGAAGCATTGTATAAGTCCATCTGGTTGTCAAAAGCCATAAGATGATCATCAAGATCCGTATCCCCATGATATTTCACAGACATGATTTTGACATATAGAGGTATTACTGTTGCCATGATCTTATCAATGAAACATGGCACCCTCTCATTATCATTGATATTCTCGTCCATGGTTCTTTTCCCCTTATCATTTATAGCATCTTTGATAGCCTTCTCAGCAGAATCTTTAAGAAAAGCTTAAACATTGTCATAATTTTTTTGACTTGGGCAGTACTCTTTAGATGTTGAGCTACCAGACTGCTCTAATGACTTGTCGAGAACTCCCCCCTAATGATTACCTCTGGCTTGGGGAAGCTCTTTCTTTTTTTAGGAGGTTAAGTCCACCTTATCTTTGCACTCTTTGGAGTTGGTCTTTAGATTTCTCCTAGGTGAGACCACTTCTTCTCCTTGAGTCTGTCTTGGAGTTTTTGATGATTTCTAAGACAAAGCCATCATTAGCAGTTCCTGCATTTCGTGCAATTGTTGCTCCAAGTGCTTGATTCTTGCCGTATTTTCATCCTGTTGTGCTGGTGACGATGTTTGCCCTGGTATGACCTCATCCAAGTTGAAAGTTGAAGCTATGTTTTCCTCCAAGGTGGTAGTGTGTACTGCTCCTTCCGCAAGTCCACTCAAACGCTTTGACCTCATTTTTCCTATGCAAGAAAAATGAAGCATAATTAGTCTGTATATAACCATAAAGTCGGAGGTTCAAGCCCTCCTTCTAGCGCCAAAAATGTTAACAAGAAATCTTGTCGACATCCCCAATGCTTTTTGTGAGATAATTCTATTTGAACGTGACCATGTTGTTAAGTGGATTCTCGCCTTCGAAAGCATATCATTCGAATATAATGACTTAGTTGAAAGGATATGAGTTGATAGCTCAAGCTATCGTCCAAATCAACCTGGTTGAAAAGAATAGTAACTTGCCAAATCCATCGACCTTGTCAAAAGGGGATAATGAGGCCGCTCCAACCTTTCGATTAGGTTAGTATAATAATAATTGCCAAACCTTTCGACCATATCGAAAGAGATGACATAGCCTTTCTAACCTTCCGACAGATTGGTATAATAGTAAATTGTTAAATCTTTCGACCTTGTCGAAAGGGAGGACGGGGTCACCCTAACCTTTTAATCATGTTGGTATAATGTCAAATTGCTAAACCTTTCAACCTTATGGAAAGGGATGACGTGGCCACTACAACCTTTCGATCAGGTTGGAATAGTCAAATTATCTCTAGAGGTTATTCACAACATATAGCTCTCGAAGTCATCACTTCATCGAGTTTCATCTCACCTTGAAGTGGACAAACAAAAAATCATCAATGTCTTCTACCCCTTTTCGATCATGTCGGAAGGCGACATTTAAGACCCTTCGACTTTGTCGAAAGGATATGATAGTTCTAACAATTTGTCTTGATTGTTTTCAACCTCTTCAGTGTCAATATTCTTTCCATGGGAATTCCTTCAAAAGGGTTCAAATGCCAAAATGAGTAGATTCCCCTCAATGAATTCCATCATGAATGGTAGTTAGGCAATATAAACCAAGATTCCTTCGGAAGTACTCTTTCGACTAGGTCGAAAGGTGTTCCACCTTTCAAAGTAGTCTTAGATTAATTATCTACAATCCATTATATATTCCTTATATAAGATCGATTTAGATATTTCCTTAACTGATACATTCAACGTAATCGACACCCAATCATCATTACTTTTATTTTCAACATTAAGTATTGGTTTCGATGATGATGTTTTCCGATAGGAAATGGCTAAGTCGATCTTACATATAGCATGGATCAAAAGAGGTTTTGAGAATAGGTTAGAATCATATGCAATTGATCATTAGTCTAGCTAATGATCTTCCTCCTCGCTAATATCCATTATGAACAAGCTATCTCCATTTTTATTTATTATTCGAAATGAGTTACAAGAAATTGAGCTTTCCCCCCAATCTAATTTTGGGTTTCTTTCAAGTACAAATAATGATAAGGAATTAGAGTAAAGAAAATGAATTCAATATTCCAGAATCCAATCCCCCAAAACTGGACCCCTTTGGTTCTTATTTATAGAAGCAGGTCAGCCTCCTTCCGCGCCTTTTCTTTCTACTAGGTCCAAAGGACCCCTTTTTATATGCCACCTCGAACCTTTTGACTTGATTGAAAGGTCATGAACCTTTCGGCGTCATCAAAAGGTATTCTCCTGTGCTTTTTGGTTTATCCTTTCGCTTATTTGCCTTCGACCGGGTCGAAAGGTCTTCTCCTTATCTGTTGTTTTAAGCCTTTTGTTCTAGTCGAAAGCTATGCCTCCTTTCGATGTTGTCGAAGGCTATATTTCCTTTCAATGTTGTCGAAGGCTACGTTTCCTATCAATGTTGTAGAAAGCTTTATTTCCCTTCGAAGTTGTCGAGAGCTTCGTTTCCCTTCGATATTGTCGAGAGCTATGTTTCTCTTCAATGTTGTCGAAGGCTATGCTTCCCTCAATGTTGTCGATGGCCTTGCTTCCTTTCGACATTGTCGAAAGTTGTCCTTATTCTTCTTGTCATACTATAGCATCTTCTTCATTCTCTCTTAACCTACTGACCTAATCGAAAACCATGTCTCCTTTCGACATTGTCGAAAGGACTTTTACCATTCTTACGATTTTGCTGATTTTGGAGGGTTTGAAATGTAGTTGGGACAGCGCCATCGATTGCCTCTAAAAGGTTTTCCGAAGTCATCGTTGCTTGTTCATTTGTGTCGAAATATTTGTAGTGGCGGAAGAGCCTATCAGTTTCCATCTGGATTGAAGGCCTTTGCATTGTATGGGTGGTTGGTGCCATCAACTTCTTCGATACCTATTCAATGTCTTCGAAACATCCTCTTTATGCCCTTCATGATGATTTAGCATGTTTTTTCATCGAAACCTCGGCATTATTAACTTCCTTTCATACTTTTGCTATCAAGTAGACATTACGGCTAACTATAGTAAAGGCTTGGGATCAGTATTGCTTGTTTTGGCATAGGGATCAGCATAGGTGACTTAGGTTGTGGGAAAAGTAAGAAGTGGTCTTGGAGAGGGTTCGATAGGAATTAGCTTTGAAGAGGAATCGGTGTGGGTAGGCTTGGGAAAGGGTTCGGCATTAGGCAGCGGTACTTTTTTAAGTGTAAAGGCTTTAGACTGAGGGATCGGTATGTAGTTTTGGAGAAAGGATTGGCAATGAGGTTCAGGGATCGACATTTGATATTAAGGACTAATACAACTCATTTGAGCACTTAACATAAATTTGCCTTGCTAAACTCGAACATAAGATGACAATGGATAATACGACTTGCATACATGGACTGTTGAACTTAAGATTAAACAATCAAGCTTCTGGATTTCTCAATATGGACTAAGTAATAAATTTTCTAATGAACTTAGATAACAAACATCATAATTTAATATGCCAATAGTCGATCCTAAAGCTTTCGTTATCGATCAACTTTCTTGTCAATTGAGATGGTCAGCGACGATGATCTCTCCAGACAAAACTCCAAATCCCATCATTTTATTTTTGCTTTTCTAATTTCAAACTGTTTATGTCCATTTCACACTGCACTAGTTCACACATGACACGAGGAGAATAGGTTATTATTTCTAATCTAGATTGTCTACATAGTATAGCTCGAATAGATTCCAGACACGTGAAGCGTTCAGTCAACATGCCTTCTAATTCAGCAATAAGACACATCGATTCTAGAGCAAAGTCAAGTTCTACAACTATATCCGAAGACCTTCTCCAAGTCGTCATGCAGAACAGCCAGAAGCTTTTAATCTACAAATCTATCTCTTCTCTGATATTCCTGTCCTTCCAACAGAAACCATCAACCTGGTCCTGATGCCGTTGAGGGTGCCATTTTCCTTGATAACCCTATTGATTCACAAGTTTCTTGAATAGGAGAAGCCGCTCTTCGTTGGTTGTGCTCAATCCACGGGATTTCATTTGAGGATATTTTAGTTCCAACAAGGCAAGATAGACCTCACTTGGCCTTAGCCGGATATACAGCATGCAACAAATTCATGTGCTAGGCTGGATGCATTCCACCTTTTAGCTCCTTTATCTGGGAGATGTTGAGATATCTTAGGACTGCCCCTACACAACCTAATCGAAACAGTTATGCCTTCATCCATGGTACTTTCTTACTATTTATGAATGTTTTATTCCGTCCGCCCACTCCTAAAGATATTAGATTTATTTACAACTTCAAAAGACGATCGGGAAGCCCTTCTTCTGTCTTCCTTGAACCTTTACCAAATTTCCAGGTCTTAGCGGGTACCTAGAACAATCTTTTATTATTCAAACAAGAATGGTTCTACGTGTGGTACCCTCCTGGATTTGCAAGAAGATGGTTAGAATGACATAAGTGTTACATCCACTTCTCTCTTAAGTTTACTGACTCAAGTCATAACTTATTCCTTTGAACTTATTAACATTCGAAATTATTTTAGGTGTTCGTCCACATCCCATAGGCACCGAGTTCTCTAAAGCCGTCGCGGCCATCCGCGCTACCCCTGTTGAGGCCAGAATATCAAACTCCTCATAGTTGATGAGCTGGTATCTTCATTCGTGCTATTGGAAGATGGGCGCAGAATCGGACTTACTAGAAGCAAGGCAGTTCCAAAAATTATTTTAGAATGAAGAGAGGAAACAATCAACCCCAGTCGTGCCCCTGCTGAGGGTACTCAGGAAGATATAGAGGAGGGTGAAACTAAAAGTCTCACGTTGAAAAACCGGGAGATGATGATGCAAGTCTTGGAAAAGCACCGATGGTTGGTCTGTCGCAAGTTGGGCAATCGCAAACACATCTAAAGAGAAAGAAGTAGTTGGTATACCGGCTACGTAGAAGAAAGACTGCATCAGATCAAGATTTCATTATTAATCCTCTCGAAGAGGAATCATCTTCTTTGCAATTGGAAATATCGTTAAAAGGACTCTCCAATCTTCAAATTCCAAACAACATTATGTCCTAGACTTTCCAAATATAAACTTCGAAGGACTTAACTCCCCTACTAGAAGCGGTGAAGGCATCCAACCTTCTAATAAAGAGGAGAGCACACCTATGAGTAGAGCTACCATTACCAGTACGTTGGAGGGAACACTAGGACACTCAACATCACTTTCACTCCACTATACATTTGTTATTGATTACACATATAAAAACTTCTAATACTCTCTTATTTGGTCTTTACAGGTACAGTATCTCAATCATGAGCCTTCGATCCCCTTCGAAGCTCTTCTACTTATCATCGCCAAAGCCGAGACTCTAAGTCAACTCGACGTAGAGATAAGGACGAAGGGTGAGACAAAGATTATCACTCGAAGGAGTCTTATTCCTCCTCCAAGCGAAAGACTCAATCCTACATGTCTCATCTGGCTGAACATTCCAATCTTCCAGTTCAGAGTGGAGGAAAATCTTCTTATCGCGGCCCTCATGAGAAACACACTGGCTCTTCAAGTTTAAGACAGTCTTGTAAGCATCGATCTGGCAAGCATCGACTCGCTACTTCTCATCCACTCCTACTAGCTACTACTCTTGACTCTTCTACAATAGAAAAGTTGGCTGAACTCAAAGCCAATTTCCCAAAGGTTTGCTTCAATGGTCTCAAATTCCTCCCTTCTATTCACGTTATCCCTGGGCATGCCAAGGAAAGTTCTTTTGCATGCATGAACGATGTATTCGTTCAAAATGAATCATCCATTCATCTAGTAGAGAAAGTTTCTAAAGTTTCCACAGAGCATCAACACGAAATAGATTGTCTCAAGTTGGAGGCTATTCATGACAAAGATATAATCAAGCAATGATGCTGAGTTGCTTGACTTCAAAACCCAACTTGTCGAGTCTAAAAATAATGCCAAGGAGGCAGCAGAGGCTGTGAGCCGTTTGGAAACTTCATACAAAAAGGAACTCGATGCAGTACTCCAACGCAGTGGCACGCTTGCTTTAATAAAGGACTCCTTGCAAAAGGAAAGATGCCTAAGCTCATCCTGTTGAGGAGCTGGAAGAATTGTTGAAGAGGGAGAAGGAGAAGAAAATTGAGGCCTAGGAGGAGCCGTAGAAATACTGCAAAGAAGTTGTTAAAAAAAATGTTTAACGACGGTTTTTCTATTAGTTAGAAAATCACTGAATAACCTTAATAAAAATAACAGCAAGCGAATGGCGCACAATTTTAGTACGTGGTGGTACGGGTCGATCCATAGGGAAATAAATTGATTTAAAATCCCACTCAATCAAATTAAACAAATATTTGAAGTATTTTTAAGCTAAAAACTTAAAAAAAATTAGCTAAACAAAGTGAATAAAAATATGAGATTAGAAAACAATTTAGAGGCAAATCCACTCTCGTTCTATCACGTATATAAAGACAAAATAAATCTATGATCTCTCATTTTAATCATAAGTGGAATTAGTGATGTATTTACCATAAGTATGGTCTATTTATGTTATTCATTAACATAACTTAAACCATCAAACTATAATACAACTACTAAATCCATTTATCCATTGTAATGAAAATGAAAATGAAATCAAAGCAAATTTTAAGTGTGATCTATTTACTATTTTGTTTAGTAACAAAAATCATCAAATTTTGTTTCTCCTTTAATTCCATAGTCAAAGTCAACTAGTTAGATGGTGATGTAAATTATGTTTATGTTGGATTAAGCATAGCCCATCTGTGATTACAACATAGGCCATCAAATTCCCTAATAAACTTACATCATCATCCAGCCTTTTATGAAGCATAAAAGGAGATATAAATCATAGAATATGTTGAATCAACATGAATTAGAGAGCTTCATTACCCTTAAATTGAAGGGGTTTAGCTACTCATTTTTATTATCATTTCAACATATGTACATTTGCAACATTAATAAGTAAGAAAGTAAGAACAACTTAAACGAAAAGAGAATTAAATAATTGCATAAAAATAGAGCTAAACTACTTGCATAAATTAAAGCTTACTATTAACATGAAAAGAAATGAGCATGTGCATAGAAATGAGCAGGAAAATAAAATAAAATCAAAGAAGAAATAAAAGAGAACGAGGCTTAGGAAGCCATTTTATTTCATATAATTTTGAGGCTTACAACTTGCATAATATAATAAGAGATAAAATGTTCATTACACGAACACAAGAAGGTTATTTATACATGCCTACAACTCTAATCCATATTTTATGGGGCTTTTCAAAATACCACTTAGGAAGTGTAGCCACCAAGTAATCATCAGCTTCTAATTAATCCTCAATTTAGTGTGCACGAGCTTTTAATCCTCACTAATATATGCATTAGCTCATAATTGTATGTTATGGTAAGTGGGTAGGTGGGATCCTCCATCTTGCATGAATTTATTTATTTCTTTTCTCTTCCATCCTTTGTGCATGCATATGTATATGAAGCCTCTCCATTTTCCATCCAAATTTCTATAAAAAAACAAAATGTGCATATGAATATTCTCAAAATTAATATATGCAAATAATTACCATTTTACCCCCAAATTGATGCATGAATGATGACTTGAAAGCATTTTTGAATTTTGGTTTTAAACAAGTAAAAACACCCAGTTATGACATTTATTTAAAATAAAAGTAAATTAAATATGGATGTAAAAAATGCACATTTACATGCATATCAAATACCCCCACATCTGCCTTTTTATTCATCCTCGAATAAACTAAAAGTAGGATAAATCCGTTTTATAGGAAGCACGATTGCATTGAGCGTATGCAACCAACCTTTAAACCTCTAGGTATTCCTAGTAGGATGAGTGTTGTCTCATGAGGGTTTTCAGCGGATACTACCCATAAAATCCAAATGCAACATGAAAAATTCCTAAATGAAAATTTTATTTACAAAGATATTAACGCTAGTTTTTGAAAATATTTACAAATGAAGAATTTACTTTCAAATTAACAGAATAAGTTAAATATAAGTTCTGGTCATTATCAAGAAATTTAAGTCTCTTTACTCGTCAAAACTTTCAACAAAAATTAAGTTATCATCACAATTAGACTTGAGTTATTTTAGTTGATAACATAGTGCAACTATGAAATGGATCCTTAGTTGATTATCAAAGTTTTTCAAAGTGGTATTTTTATTACTTTTGAATAACAAATCGAATCAAATAAGTAAAAATAGTGCTTGGATTTCAATTGCTTACTCTCTCTATTTTTGAAAAGTATTGACATTATTAATTTTTACACACCTAAATCGGATAAACTATGGCCAGATATATTAATTATGCACTGCTTTCGGACTTACCTGAAAAGAGTACAGAGTGTGGCGAGTGTACATACTTGCATATGAACATATGACTCTAGGTTTTTATTTTAATTAAATTTATTTACATACACCTAATTCGAAAAAACTAAGGCTAGATATACTGATCCTTCACTACCTTTCGAGCTTACATGAGAAGGGTACAGAGCATGGTGAGTGTACACACTTGTGTGTAAACACATGACTTAGGTGTTTCTTATTTTCACAAAAACCATTTTTTTCTTTTATGTTTTTTTATGAACAGAAAGAGTTTTGCAAAATCATTTTAGCACCACTTAACTTAGAAGATAAAAAAACGTTATCGTCTTTACTTTATATCAACCACCCTTTTAAACAAAGATTTTCAATTAGGATATACTTCATAATTAACACTCATGAACCTTCTTATATACTAATTAAACCATAGTTACTTGTAATCAAACTTTATTTTGTCGAGAAAAATAAATTTTCAAAAATTTCAACGTAATAACAAAAAAACACATAATTATCTTGCAGTGTTTCTTCAAAGGTAAATTAATATGCTAAAAAGAAAATTTGTTTTTTTAATCTTTTTTAGTTTTGAGTTTCGGAAAAAAATGAAAAAAATAAACCATGAAAAATGAAGATGAGACTCCCATTACACTTGATTTTGATTGTGTCCTTATAGTCAATGCATGATATAACGAGTGTAATGGGGAAAATATGTACATATCTACAAAAGATGGTTAACATTTCTAACTAGACGTAGTATGGCTCATGAAGAATCATGAGGTCCTCCTCTTGATTACTTGGAAATTCCAATTATAGTTTCAAGCGATGACCATTGATTTTGAAAATTATTCCACCCCTGGGGTTTCATATTTCTATGGCACCGTATGGAAAAACCAGTTTATACAACGCATTATCTGGTCCATCTTGATTTTAATTTTCCAAAGAATAAATGAAGTCTAGAGTCATACAAAGAACTTTTTGGTTGGCTGAAAAGGTTTTTCTTAAGAGACTTGCCATGAAAATTTTGTTCTTTCTTCTTAAATTTTCTCATTTTCATACGCATTGTTCCTAATCTCTTCTAATTAATAGATTTGCAATTTTCTATTTTCATCGGCTTTTTCAAGACCCAAGTTTAAGTTCTTAACTGCCCACAATGTTTTGTGTTCGATTTCAATAGGCAAATGGCACACTTTCCTGCAAACTAAATGGGATAGGGACATCACAAGATTAGTTTTAAAAACAGTATGATAAGCCAAAGCATATCCATTAATTTTTAAGACAAATCTTTACGATTTTTATTAACGGTTTTCTTCAGGATTTGTTCGATTCGGCGTGAAACTTCAACTTGACCAAACAAGTTTGAGGATAATAAGGAGTGGATAACTTGTGGGTTATCGAGTATTTCTTCATTAGAGTTTCAAATGATCAACTGCAAAAATGGGTGTCATTATCACCTATTATTATGCGAGGTGTGCCAAACCTTGAAAAGATGTTTTCTTTGAGGAATTTCACAACAATTCTATGGTTGTTGGTTTTACATGGAACGGCTTCGACCCATTCGGAGACATAATTAACGACAAGTAGAATGTATAAATTTCCAAAGGAGTTGGGAAATGGTATCATAATATCAATATCCCAAATGCCAAAGATCTCGATCGTAAGGATGTGGTTCAAAGGCATCATATTTCATCGAGAGAATCTTCCTATCATTTGGCAGTGATCACAATTTTTACAAAATTCGAATGTGTCTTTGAAAAGAGTAGGACAAGAGCAGCCACATTGAAGTACTTATCCAACAATTTTCTTAGGATCAGAATGTCCACTGCAAGCTTGATCATAACAAAACGAAAGGATACCCTTGATTTCACAATTCGGGATGCAACGTCGAATGATTTGGTCGGTACAGTGTTTAAACAAGTATAGGTCATCCCAATAAAAGTATTTGACCTAGGAAAGAAATTTGTATTTATATTGTTTTGACCAAAATGAAGGAGTTTCCTTAGTGACTAAATAGTTCATTATGTCCACATACCATGGATCGACAGAAATAGAAAGGAGTTGTTCATTGTGAAAGTTCTCAATTGTCGGTAAGCAGATGGAGCATTTGGGAGACGCGATAGATGATCGGCGATGACATTGTCGGATCCTTTTTTATCTTTGATTGTTAGGTCAAATTCTTGGAGTAAAAGGATCCAACGTATCAAACGAGACTTAGCGTCTATTTTAGCGAAACGATATCTAAGAGAAGAGTGGTCGGTATAAACCGTAATGTGTGACACAATCAAATAAGGTCAAAACTTTTCGAGCGCAAAGACTACCGCTAGAAACTCTTTTTCAATGATCATATAATTGAGTTGAGCATCGTTTAGAGTCATACTAGTATAGTAGATGAAGTGAAGAATTTTGTCGATGCGTTGTCCTATGACAACACCAACTATGAAGTTAGAAGCATCACACATTATTTCAAATGGATGATCCCAATTGGGTGAGCAAATGATGGAAGCGGAAATGAGTCCGTTTTTGAGACGTTCGAAAGCAAAAACATGGTTAGAACTGAAGTCAAATGGAACGTCTTTTCCAAGAAGAGTCGTAAGAGGTCGAGCAATTTTATTGAAGTCTTTCACAAAGCGTCGATAAAAATCAGTGTGTCTAAGAAATGAATGAATGTCCCTTAACAGATTTTGGAATGGGTAGGTTTGCAATTATGTCAACTTTTGCTTAGAGTTATACATGCCTACGTGGTTGTTAAAGTGGTTTTCGGATTTGGCAGAGAGTATGACAACTTCCAATCCCGGTCTCTTTAACAACCAAACGTTATTATAACACCGCGGTTGTTTTCAAAATTGTTTATACTTAAAACTAAATATCATTGTCTTTTCAGAACAAATCAATACGATATCATTTTCATTTCAAATATATCCTTTTCCAAAATCATAGCACTTTCAAAGTTAGAACACTTCGAAATCAAAACACTTGAAATATAACACTTTCATACCTTGAAACTCATAACTTTGAAACAAAACTTCCACCACTTAAATGGTTTAAATATTAAAATACTTTATATAATAAAATAGCTTCTCAATTTCACAGATTAATTCCAAAACAACTCGAATTTCTAAATTTTAAATTTAACCAAATCCTAAATCATAAATTTCAATTCAATTCAGTTTCGAAATAAACTATTCCAAATTATATCGATTTCAAAACTGATTTGATCCACAGAATAAACCATTTCAAATTCAATATATTCCAAACTTAAGTATTCAACAATTTCAAAACTAAGTTTGGTAATTTCATAAATATATATATATATCAAATTCAATTTCCTATTATTTAGTTTTGAAATATTTTACTTATTAAATCCATTATCATTTAAATAAAACCCAAATTACAAATAATTAAATATTTCCTTAAATTTATTTATACTTAAAATATTCATTTAATTCACCTTAAACCAAAATCAAGTTATAAAAATCATATCTTTTAAAATTTCAAATTTAATAAATTTCAAATCAAATTTATTTGAGTTTAATTCTTAAATAAATTTCAAATTTATCTTCCAACCTTAATTTATTTAAATCATTATAAACTCTATATTAAAATATAGTTTGAATAAATACTTAACCATATTATCGTTAATAAAATCAACTTTATTATCAACTTATTCTATATTAAAAAAATTGTACATTGCTAAAAATCAAGAATAAATTAACATTTATATAATCTCTAAGATCAATATTTATATAAAACCATATATTCCTTTACAGAACTGTAAAATCATTCCAAAATATTTTTATATATATATAGACCACGGTGTCTGTATATAATTTTCTATCCTATGATTAAGTGATACAGATATTTATCATTTTAATCTGCAATTTAATATTTTACGGTTGTATACCATTTCAAACCGCAATCCCGAATTAATAATAATCCATAACGAACTTGCAGTTTATAACGATATAAACTAAACATCCATTCAACCAATATCAACAATCAACATCCATCACAATCATCATCCAAAATAGTCAATAAATATCAATATATAAACTGGTAATAAATAGCAGGTATTTAACTAGCAGTTTATATGCAATAATAAATTAAATAACAATTTAATTTAAATAAATTCAATTTAACTGAGATGATGATTAAAATATACCAAACAATTATAAATAAATTCCTAACCACATCATGAACTAAATTTAACAAACATAAGAAATTTTAGAAGTTGTGAGTGGGTTAAAACACTCACCTTTGAATTTAAATCCAGTTTAAATTCAAAATTTGAACAGTCTCAGAATTTATCCAAACCTACGTCAAAATGTTCGGAATTTTGATACGATCCCAGCGGATCAAGCTGCGTCCAAATCGAACCTCGTATATAAAAGTTATATGTATTAGAAGTTTGGAAACAAAATTTTAAATCAAATAAAACAAATAAACAGTAGGTCACTTACATTACACGTCACTCGTAACATGTGCCAAAACCCTAATCACGTTTGTTCAAAAAACGAAGCCGCCTGCCAATCACATTCGTCGCCGCCCAAACCATACCCATGGCCACGATCTGACCTCGGCAACCCGCACGCCAACTCCGACCGACCACTGGCCTTCCACGCGCGGCGTCCATGAATGCCCAGTCACCGTACCTCTAAGATCGCCATTTCTAGCGAAGCGATGACTCCAGGTGATGAACGAAGACCGGATCTTGGACCTACTCGCCTACCCCTACCCAATGATGTTGCCCGATCGACGCATAGATCAGATCCACCGTCGAAACACAAAAGCCAAAACCAAGCGTCGAAACAAATTCGTTGATTCCTGGACAACCGGTAATCCGATTCGAGAAAAGAGTTGCAAATCTGGGTTTACGCTCATTGAGAGCTTTAGATTAATATATAATTCGATATTAGTTGTGGAGTTTGAATTTTTAGCTTTGAATTTTCTTTGAAATTGCAATTAGAATTTTGGTTTTGTCTGCCATTGGAATGAGGAGGAGCAACTGGAATTGTATGTATAGAATAATGAACATAAGAAATAGGCTCGGATTTATAACGAATTATATATAGGCAAAGCTGAAATTAGAATGGACCGGATTGATTGAACGATACACGAACCGAAAAGCTCGTTCTGCCTCCGAAATGAAAATGGGCCAACCCATATATCAAAATAGATGTTTTTGAATATTTTAAAATCAATGGAATAGGTTCCAAGTCTTGATTCCATCGTATGAAGAAGTTATGATAAATTTAGGTTATTTCAAATTGATTTCAATTAAATTGATTTCTAAGCTTTTCGGGTCCGTATGATCAAATGACAAGTCCGATCGTTATGAAACTTGAAACTCTAAAATAATTCACTGTTACGAATCTGATGAAACTGGTTTTGCCGAATCCGAGTCAGTGGCCAAAATGGCTATATTTCAGTTAATTAAATAAATTAATATTAAATTAATTAAATCATATTTCCAATTCAAATTTAATTATTTACAAATTTTATCAATTTGGATTACTTGGTAATTTATAATCCTTTAAACAAATTTCTATATCAATTTATCATTATATATTTTACCATTTACAGTATTTAATTTTCAATTTCAATTAATTCAGTAATTATAAGTTTAAATTCCTAATAAATCCATTTATTTGATTTAAATCTTGTTATGAAATCAATTATCAACTTATCACCTTAAAGGTAATATTAATATTGGTTTATATCCTAATGCATTAAAATTTTCCATTTCATCTTAATTTCAATTAACTGCAATAATCCATTTATTATAGATTGTATTCCAATTAATTATAGTTAATTCTAATAAATTGATTTGATTTAGTTCCCATCTTTATACTAGGTCCATTATTAATCTATAACACAATTAACACTTGTTTCACATTTCATCTGTATTAATATATTCAAATTTCCAACTTTCCTTTGTATTAACTATTATTTTCAATTACTGAATTTGTCAAATATATACATTAATTATAATTAAAACCTCAATCAATTTATTCAACTTAGTCTCATTCTTTTATTTTATGTTATGAATAAAATATACTTTTCCAATTCATTTTATTACATTCATACTTTACAATTACTGTCCTAACTCGCATTAATGACCATTTACTTAGATTTAAATGTAATTGATTTTCAATTAATTTCATTGACAAATTAAATAGGTAATTTATAGTAATTGTTATCATAACCTTTGATTTACACTTAAGTTTATTTTGTATTCAACTAATTATTTTAATTACTTACTTAATACTGCATTCATCCAATTACCATTAATTACACTAATTCTTTTATTTATACAACACTTACCCTTATTTACATATATTCAATTTTATAACCAAGTGCAACAATTTACACTATTTCATTATTGGGATTTCACTTCAATTGTCAATAATTAGTTTTAATTACCATTGCTACATTTCATTTTAGCATTCATTTCATCATTAAATTACAAAGTTTTTATTTCTTTCCATATTAAATTACCAAAACTTATAAACTAAACAAATCAAATAGTCGAAAATTTATGGGTCGTCACATTGTTGAAAGTGTTGAGTTGTTCGATCGAATTAGGGCACTGATCGGCTATGTTATTTGGATCGTTACATTTATAACACGAGGGTTGGGAAGCTTGGTTTATTTGGTTGGATGAGAAAATGTTATCAAATTTATTAATCATTGCATCGATCTTAGCTTCTAAAACCAAAGATGATCCTATCGAGTTTGCGCTCGATCATGAATAAATGGATTTTTCATTAGAGCATTCCCAGCTAGGATGATTTTTTGGTGAGGTTTTCAAGAAATTGCCAAACATCATAGTGATGTTGGGCGAGAAAATTGCCTTGGCTCATCGATGCAAGCATGGTTTGTGAGCTGTTTTCATGTCAATCATAAAAGATTTAGCAAAGAGTCCATTTTTCAAAATTATGGTGTGGACATATTATTGAAACTTCTTTAAATCTTTTAAAATATTTTCCAAACAGTTCTTCCCTGAATTGTTGAAAATTTACAATTTCATTTCGGATTTTTGTTGTCATTTCCAAGGGTAGAACTTTTTTAATAAAACTTTAATGAATTCTTCCCAAGTTTTAATCGAGTTCGAAGGTAAGCTGTACAACCATTTTTCAGTGTAATCAGTAAGAGTGAATGAAATTAATCGAAGTTTGATTCCGTCATCACTAAGCTGTTGGAGTTTAATGGTTGTGGAAACTTGTTTGAATTTTGTTAGGAAAATGTAAGGGTCGTTATGTTCGAAATTGCCGAATTTCGGGAGCGTGGCAATATGATTTGAGTGAATTTCAAAATGGTTGCCAGTAGGGGTGAGTAACATGATACAAGAAGGAATAGAAACTCTATTGCGAATGATTCTATCCAAAAGAGTTCATGGGGCGTTCTTGTTCGCCATTTCAGGAGGGTCGTTCGTTCGAGTTAAATGATTAGTTGTTATGTAACGAATCCAAGTTTTTGTAGAAGTGTCACGAGTCCAAGTACTCATGCACAAACAGAAGTCGTGAAGAGAAAGAAGTTAGAATCGAATTTAAGAGAATGAAGCAAAGTTTAGAAAATGAAGTGAGAAATTGTTTGATTTTTTTATATATTTTTTTAAGGGAAAAATATTTACCAAAAAATTATTTATTTTTCAAAAGAGAGATTTGATTTTTTTGTTTGTTTTGTTTTTTGGATTTAAAGAAAAATATTTCTTTTTTTAAATGCTTTTTGAAAAGATTATAAAAAATATTGGATTTTTATTTTTCTAAAAAAATTTGGAATTTCAAAAGTAAATACTTTTTTGTTTTTTTTTTTAAAAAAAAAATTAAGTTAAGTCAAATATAAAAAAAGAAATTGGTTTTGGATTTTGAATTTTTTTTTTATATGCATGAATTAATGCAACTAAATGAATGCAAGGACTGTTATCCCACCTTTTGGTCAAAGCTGGAATATCAACAAATTGGCATGGAAGGATTGATGTCGGGATTGGAGATCGGTTGGAAGCAAGACTGCAATCGATATCGTCAAAATTTGGCCGAGCTCCGATCAGGACGGAATCGATTGGGGATGATGATCAGGACTAGGAGAGGCTGCATTTCAAATTTCAGGTCGATCGGAGTTCGTATGCACAAGATATGGATAGGCTAAGATACACAAGGAATGGTTCGTATCGATGCATTTCGCATCGATCAGTAGATGGCATTTCGAGTCGATACTGTTCGTATCGATCAGAGACAGAGCATAGTGATGGACTTCGAATCGATATCGTTCGTATCGATCAGCATGGACTCGACTCAATGGTTTCGCATCGATCAGCAGAAGGTGGTTCGAGTCGATACATTTCGTATCGATAATCAAGCAAGGTTTCGAATCGGTATCATTCGTATCGATCGGCTCGACTCGATCGTTTCGTATCGGTGATAGAAGGATTTGGAACTTTCGTACCCATAGGAAGCTATCATAGTTCGTGTCCATCATGTAAGGCCCCGTTCGTATCCATCATTGTCAAGCTTCGTATCCATATGATTGGCTCTTCGTGCGTTTTTCGTATTGATCGATAATGCTTTGCATAACATTATTTCGTATCGATCGGATAGATCGATACGAAACATACTCCTAAAATCGATAAGAAGAGCGGCACAATGCAAGTAGTTGGATATAGATGCAAAGCAAAATTATCGGCACGAACGAACGCAAAGTATGGATGTGAGCGCGAATCAAGGGAAGAAGCGTTCAAAGCAACGAAGGACATGCATGGTTCGAAGGAAGAAACCTTCAACTCGGCACGAATTTAGGATCTGGCCTGGGAAATAGCGCCATGTCAGCAGATAGGCGCGTGCCTTGATCGAGACGAAGCAGATGGATGCGAAAGCATGGGTTTGAAGACAGCAGGCTACGGAAAACACAAGATTGAATCGATCATATCTCCAAAACTGCTGATCCAAATGCAACGAAATTTTCACAGTAGCTCGCATACAAGGTAAAGAACATTCCTGCAAGTTTCTGTCCGATTGGGTCATTTTTTGATGGATACGAAATGGGTCGTATCGATCATGGATCGAGTCGAAACTTGGTGGGGTCGGTCGCATGGGCCCACTCACGTGCCAGAAGAAGTCTCCCGAAGTTTGAGCGCAATATCAGCCTCCTACGCCTATAAATGGCCCCTGAAGCCCATAGAAAAAGGGATCTTTTGGCTACTGGACGTCCAGACTCTGCAGGATTCAATTCTACACCTTATCATCGCTGTTATACTCAAATTACTTCATTGTAATCGCTGTAACCATCTGTAACCAGCAAGGATAATCAATAAAAGCTAAAACTTTGAAGTGGACGTGGCCGGAGATAGCCGAACCACTATAAACTCGTGTCTTTGTCTGTTATTACTGGATTGCTGTTTGTTGTTTGCTTAGATCTGGGATTTTTGCTTTAATATTGTTGATTTGTGTTCATACACTGGTGCTTTCACGGTATTTGGGGTTTGTGACCAATTTTGGCGCAAACGCTTTGGTGCTTTCACTGAGAACGATTAGTACCCGCTATATCGGATTGAAGTTCAGATTTGAAAAGAGTGAAGAGTTTAGATTTGAAAGACAATGACTCGACAAACCAGTGGAAGACAGAGGGCTGAAAGAAGCCAACAGGAAGGAAGTCAAGAAGCATCCTCCGGAACTGGGGAAGGACAAGCTTCGATCTACATAGCCAGGGATGAAATGGAGGCTATGGCCAATTTATTGCAAGAGATATTGTTGAAGAGTCAACAGGACATGATGCAGACTTTCCTTGAGCAGATGAGAGCTACAGGAACACAAAACCTTAGACCGACTACGGTGACTGCGGATGTGGAATAAGGAACTAGGGTCGCAGAACCCAATGGAGGACAGAATACAGAACCAAATGGCAATCACCAAAGGCTTGGGGGCAGTCCCGCAGAATCTGACGTTGGAAGGCCCTTGGATGGAGCTTGACAGGCTAGAGCGAGCGCCAACATTAGTGAACCGATGAGGAGTATGTGCCGGAATTCCCTCGGGGGCATGCGTGCAACTTTGACAGATAATGCTGGATTGGCTGAGATTATCAGGAGAACTATGCATGGAGGTCTGACTAATAGAGATTTGGAAGGGGTGAACAAGAGTCCGTTCACACAGGAAATCGGGATGGCATGAAATCCGCCTGATTTCAAGCTACCTACTGTGGAAGTGTACGATGGCAAGGCTGATCCGACAGATCATCTGATGAGATATACTAGACACATGGAAGTAATGGGGGCATCGGAGGAAGTTATGGCCCGATGTTTTTCCTTGTACTTAACTGATATAGCCGCAATGTGGTTTAGGCAGTTGGAAGAAGGGTCTATTAGAACATGGACGGAGCTGGTGGATAGGTTTCTAAGGCAGTTTCGGGTTCATATTAAAAGGCCTAAGAACGTGATGACGCTAACATCGGTAAAGCAAAGGACGGATGAATCACTTAGAGCTTTTCTAACTCGATTCAATGCGGCAGTTGCTTTGGTGGATCGGCCGGATCCATCAATGGTTTTAATGGAGACAGTGTCAGGAGTTATGGAGGATTCAGATTTCAAGGTATCTTTGATACGAGACCCACCACTGGATCTCGAGGAATTCTTTCACGAAGCTGAGAGATTCCTTCGACAAGAGGATAAGTGTGCAGATTTAAAGTTGAAAGAGGTGAATGCGACTGAGGGAGGAGGACCATCCAGTAAAGGTTCGGATAAAGATAAGGGAAAAAGGAAGTTGGACGATGATTCTGGAAAAGCTAGGAAGCAATGGAAGGATCTAAAGTTTTCCACATACACAGGATTGAACAAGACGCTGGAGTGGATATACTTGGAAACCCGGAATCGCCTTCCCTACTGAAGGCCAGCTAAGAGAGAGCCTTCTGAACGAGAGAGGGCATCAGGAAGGCACTGCCTATTCCATGATTTGGATGGGCACGACACCAATAGATGCAGGCACTTAAAGGACATAATTGAGGAACATGTAAGGAATGGACAATTGAGGCAGTATGTTGGGGCACGGAATGCAGCGGTGGAGCAGGAGCAACCACCGCCTACGTCAAACCATGATGATGTGAGGCCCAGGAATGATGGTCGATTGGTTATCAATTGACCGGGATAATGTGAATAAGTAACAAACCATTGGCGAGCAACCAAGTCATTTACACATGTATGGGGACGGAGATAGCCCCTAGGCATGCTTTAAATGATGATAAATCGCGAAGCTATGATTTGCGAAATCTGTCTTGTGTTTTGGATTAGACACTTATTTTCTGGTTTGGTTTTGGAGTTTGGTTTGAACTCCTGGTTTTGTTTGCTTTCTGGTTTGGATTTTCGTTTGGATGATTGTTTTCTGTTTTGAATGTTGGTTTGGATTTCTGATTTTCTGATTTGATTTAGATTTTGGATTGGATTTTGATTGGATTTTTATCTGGGTTTTGGTAAATGGTCGGCAGGTATGGATTATACCTGGCAAGGGGTAAGTCTCTTCGTCCGCATGTGGCGAATTGGCTTATTCAGGTCGCTGAGTATGGACTATGCTCAGTAAGGGTCCGGAGTGACTAGGATTAAGCCTAGGACTTAGGTCCCATATTATTGATTATTGTTTCAGGTCGCTGAGTATGGATTATGCTCGGCAAGGGTCCGGAGAGACTAGGATTCGGCTTATGACTTAAGCCATGGCATTGCAAAACGTCCAGGGACACTGGACCCGGTCGTCAAGTGTGGATTGCGCTTGGCAAGAATCCAGAGAGGTTAGCTCAACGTCCAGGGACGCTGGACCATGGTCGTCAAGTGTGGATTGCACTTGGGAAGAACCCAGAGAGGTTAGCTCAATTCCCAGGGACACTGGACCACGGTCGTCAGGTGTGGATTGCGCTTAGCAAGAGCCCGGAGAGGTTATGGATTTGGATATCGACCCGGAGAGGTTCTGGATTCGGTTATCGGCTATTGGATAAGGATGGATTAGGACTCGGTTATCGGGTTCAAACGGATACGGAATTGACTAAAGGCTTTGGTTATTGGATTTGGAATTGGGCATCGACTCGGAGCAGTCAAGGATGATGTACTTTAGTGATATGGCTATGGACTTCGGATATCGGATTCGGAACTATTCAAAACACGCCTCCTTATCACAAGGCATGTTTTGAGGGGTAAATGTTATCCCACCTTTTGGTCAAAGCTGGAATATCAACAAATTGGCATGGAAGGATTGATATCGAGATTGGAGATCGGTTGGAAGCAAGACTGCAATCGATATCGTCAAAATTTGGCCGAGCTCCGATCAGGACGGAATCGATTGGGGATGATGATCAGGACTAGGAGAGGCTGGATTTCAAATTTCAGGTGGATCGGAGTTCGTATGTACAAGATATGGATGGGCTAAGATACACAAGGAATGGTTCGCATCGATGCATTTCGCATCAATCAGTAGATGACATTTCGAGTCGATACTGTTCGTATCGATTAGAGACAGAGCATAGTGGTGGACTTCGAATCGATATCGTTCGTATCGATCAGCATGGACTCGACTCAATGGTTTCGCATCGATCAGCAGAAGGTGGTTCGAGTCGATACATTTCGTATCGATCGTCAAGCAAGGTTTCGAATCGGTATCGTACGTATCGATCGGCTCGACTCGATTGTTTCGTATCGGTGATAGAAGGATTTGGCACTTTCGTACCCATAGGAAGCTATCGTAGTTCGTGTCCATCAGGTAAGGCTTCGTTTGTATCCATCAGTGTCTAGCTTCGTATCCATATGATTGGCCCTTCATGCGTTTTTTGTATCGATCGATAATGCCTCGCATAACATTATTTCGTATCGATCGGATAGATCGATACGAAACACACTCCTGAAATCGATACGAAGAGTGGCACAATGCAAGCAGTTGGATACAGATGCAAAGCAAAATTATCGGCACGAACGAACGCAAAGTATGGCTGTGAGCGCGAATCAACGGAAGAAGCGTTCAAAGCGACGAAGGACGTGCGTGGTTCGAAGGAAGAAACCTTCAACTCGGCACGAATTTAGGATCTGGCCTGGGAAGTAGCACCACGTCAGCAGATAGGCGCGTGCCTTGATCGAGACGAAGCAGATGGATGCGAAAGCATGGGTTCAAAGACAGCAGGCTACGGAAAACACGAGATTGAATCGATCATATCTCCAAAACTGCTGATCCAAATGCAACGAAATTTTCACAGTAGCTCGCATACAAGGTAAAGAACATTCCTGCCAAGTTTTGGCCCGATTGGATCATTTTTTGATGGATACGAAATGGGTTCGTATCGATCATGGATTGAGTCGAAACTTGGTGAAGTCGGTCGCATGGACCCACTCACGTGTCAGAAGAAGTCTCCCGAAGTTTGAGCGCAATATCAGCCTCCTACTCCTATAAATAGCCCCCTGAAGCCTACAGAAAAAGGGATCTTTTGGCTATTAGACGTCTAGACTCTGCCGGATTCAATTCTACACGTTATCATCGCTGTTGTACTCAAATTACTTCATTGTAATCGCTGTAACCATCTGTAACCAGCAAGGATAATCAATAAAAGATAAAACTTTGAAGTGGACGTAGGCCGGAGATAGCCGAACCACTATAAATCTCGTGTCTTTCTCTGCTATTACTGGATTGTTGTTTTTTGTTTGCTTAAATCTAGGATTTTTGCTTGAATATTGGTGATTTGTGTTCATACATTTGTGCTTTCACGGTATTTGGGGTTTGTGACCAATTTTGGCGCAAACAAGGACTTAATTACAAATTTTCTATCCTTCGTAGCTTCTAATTCATAATTGTGTAATCACACTTTGTCTTAATCTAACAAAATATTTCTTAGGCAGGTAATAGGCAGGAGTTATCAGTGCACCACGAATAACCATAGCAATGCAGCCGAAGGTTAAGTACTTTAAGAGAAACCATCAATATAATATTTATGAATCACCGTAATATTTATAATTGATTATTGCTCTGCCGTAGCCTAGATACTAAGAAATAAAATTGTCAAAAGAAGACAACTATCAAGATACAATTAATCCCTGGGTGAGCTCACGACTCCCTTAAATCAAATGTCTAACCGTTATTATTAGTCAAGATTCTAGAATGAAATGCGATTTGCGGGCCAAGGAGGGGTGATGCAATCTCCTACCTTATGTGGATTTGGGTATTGCCCTTAAAAAAGAAAATAAGATGGTATGAATGTAAAACAAAAATTGAATGTGTATTAGCAAGCAACTACAATGAAATTTGTGTTTGAATTTTTAAATTTTTTTAAATATAGATATACAAACGCAAATGCAAGCAACCAACAATGCAAAAAAAATAAAAACAAGAGATGAGAGCACGATACTAAAGCGTGCGGAATCATTAGCAATTTATTTTAAAGCGGAATTTTTTTTATAAACAAGCAAAGCAATATTTTAGCAAGCACTTCTACTCCTCATCCTCTGCTTATGCTAACCTAAAACTAAAAACAATATATATGCATTTTTTTTATAAACAAAGTTTCAAAAAAAAAAATGTGAAGAAAAAAAAAAGGCAAACTCCTTTTTATCAAAGTTTAAAATAAAATAGAGAATGCAACATAACACAAATTATCTAAAAAGAAGATCAACATTCACAAACTAAAACAAAAACAGAATTTTTCTCCTTTTTTACACGAGGAATGAAGAACTTAAAGAATAAACGACCTTCAAAATAAATTTAAAAAAATAATGATCAGCCCGTATAAACTAAAGCCCAATACCCTATTTAAAACATTCTCAATCCCACTTTCAAACGTAGAAACTTGTAACCTCTTCAGTTCTCAATTCTTAAACAAAAATCATAAATCGCCTTATATTAGAATTTGGAATCGAACCAAAATACAATAAAAAAGAAAATCAGGCGATTTATGGCTAGGAATTGGGGTTATTGGTTGAGTTTCAGGTGGTTCGATTTCGATTCAAACGAGTGTTTTCTGGTATCGAGGTGGGAATTCGTGAGTGGTAATTGATTAAGGTCGCGACGACTGGACGTGGTTATGGTTGCTCGATAGAGGATGGTTTGATGAGGTAGAGGAAGTCAGGTTGTTTGTTTGATTGGATTTTGTTGCGGTTTTGGGTTGTAGACGGTTGAAGTTACAGTGTTTTCAGGAAGTGGGTGATTTTGATGATCGAAGTGATTATTCAGAGCAGGTCTCGGTGGCGGACATCGGTTGCTGGAGTGGTTTTGGAGATTCGGGGTTTGAAACTATTTGTAGGAGGAGATGCTTTAGTTGGAAATCAATTTCGGGTTTCAGGAATTGGTAAGGCGCCGATGGTTTGTAGGAGTGGCGATTGCAGAGGAGAGACGGAGGTTGTAGATGATAGATTGCGGTGGTTTGCTTGGCTATGCTGGGACGGTGGTGGTTTAGGGTGTGACTATGGTTATGGGCTCGGTGATAGGAAGCGTAGAATATGCATAGTTGGACATACAAGTAAATGATTTAAGAACAAAATATGAACGGTGGTTAGTTTTAAGTTTAATATGTCACAAACAAAATTGAACAGCATATGACAGCATCTGAAAGTAGAAGAGGTCAGTTTAGTCAACTTGTAGACATCATAAAATAGAAAGCATACGTGGAAACAGAAAGCAAACATTATAAAACGCGAGAACAATATGTTTACAAATAGATAATAATTATAGTACATTTTGTACTCGTTAATATAACAGTTTACTACTGTCGGATTTAGACTCAGACCGTACCGCTATTTGTTGTACTCATTTTTTTTAAGGTGAAAGTGTGTTAGTGGTTAATTATTTTGTACGCATCAACAGCTATAAAAACAGAAACCATGAGAACATGCTAATAACTGACACGGTACTTCTATTTTTTTATATTACTTTAGTGGGCCGTAAGGGCCAGCTTTAGGCTATAGAGTGGGGCATGCAAAAAATTGTGAATTTAGAGATAACATATCTTATTTCAACGTAAACGTACCATGCACACAACTAATATAATTGAGACGGTGATGGGTAGTAATAAGATGAATGTTAAAAGGAATTCTATCATGATGTATACAAATGAGCAATCAAACTGATATTTAAAATATCTCCCACTACCAATACAATGTTGCACCATATTCATAAATCATAATACATCCAGAGAAGAAGAAAAGAGCAAATGCAAATATTCTTTTATTAGCTTCATCATTAACACACAATCTCAAAATCAAAAAAATACGAAGATATTATGCACGACTTCATGAAAATCACTGCGGCTACAAATTGTATTGCCCAATCATTCATTTTTAAACCTTCATTTCTGTTCAGTATATACTGCTTACTTTAGCTTGATGGTTGCGTGTAATTGGACTGCTCACTGCTCACTGCTCAGTGGATACTACCTTCTTCAGCTCCATGGTTAAATCCAGTTCCATATCCTCGGTTTCTTCAAACAAATGTCTTGTGTTCAGTTTCTGACTTTGCTGTAAAACCACAACTTTAACGACGGCGCATAAGACAAACTCTATCCAAATACTCGCCATTTTAGCTCAGGGCTTCAGTTCATCCCATCAAGCTCTCTTCGGTTGTCTTCTTGTGGCCTACTCACATCCATATCCAATCGTAGCTACTTCTCTTCGATTGTTGTGCTTGCTAACTTCAGTTTTTGCAGTTAGAGATGAATGCTTCGAGGTATTTACATTGATTTTCCTTTAGTTGGCATATAAATCACAATGCACCCTTATCATGCCTAAACATGTAAGTCACATGCTTATATAAGTTGCTATTACTGCAATAAATTAGGAAATGCTTCAAAAAAAATCTCAAAAGCTAAAAGTACTAAGATTAAAATTGATGTGGCTTTAGACTTGAGACTAAATGTTATCTGCATGTTCAACAGTTAGCGAATTCAGTTTTCAAAGAAGTAAAAAAGATAAATATTTCATAACCTAATATGCGCATTCAATACCATAATTAATCTAATTAATACCTTAATATTATTAATAGTTTTCAATAATCAAACACCATATATCCATCTTTACGCTCGAACTAAAAGCAAGATAGTTATGTCAAAAGAAATTGAAAACAAAATCAATTCACAAACTCATAGGAACATAAGAAAATATATGGGCATAAAATCATAAAATTTCATTATTAGTTTCTTGTAAAGTCATAAACTGTGAGTAGCAATGTATGAAGGCATGACTCTATAAATAGCAATATATTTATGTATTTCAATTGTTTATATGAAATCATGTTTTTGCTTTTCGGGAGACAGAATTTTCAAATCAAGTTCACTATATCAAAAGCACAATAGCCATTGACTAAAATTTATTCTTCCAACAAAATAAATCAAATGTTAACATCATAAATAAAATAAGAATTGCTTTATATATAAGATAAGTGCAATGTGAAAGGAATGATTTCGTGAACCACTACACATGCACATACCCGCCATCTTATATGTTAATAAAGCATTGTACCAAATTCATTTAGAAGTCCAACTCAAGTACGGTATAGCTTTTTATCAAAAAAGTATAGTATAGCTGTAAGACCCTAAAAATATTAGTTTCAAAAGCCAGCACCCAGTTAAACTTTAATCAAAAAGGATAATACTAATATACTTCTACTATTGTTTCTCCTGCCTAACATGTCGTTCTTTTCGACGAAATTATGGTCATTATAATAGATAATATTAGAATGAATAGTTTGTGAATAAATAAAAAAATTATGAACAAATAGTACCTACATTTTTCAACTACTCTGTTATAATTAAGAACGAAGACCTCTAAATTCCCAAACTTGCTCTAGTCCAAGCCATTTGTTGTGAAAACTCATCATTGTCCGCTTCTTATTGATCAATTGGTGACCGAAGCTTGACCTGAATCTGAAACTAAATAGAAGTTGATTACCAAAATGATTGTCAACCTCCAGGATCAGATTGGTGGAAATTGCAATATAATGCATGATCTGAATTTGTAAAAATGTATGTACATCAAACTGAAATTTGTAAACACCTACAAAATTAGATATGTAAACACGTACAAAATTAGATATAAATAGCATTAAATGTTCATAACTGAAAATATCTTTCAGTGATTAAAAATAATCAAATCAAGCTTACATATTTTAATGGTGCTAATACACCATTTAAAAAAATTATTAGGTTAAGACAATTATTAAACAAAAGTAAACCATAACTATATGGTTTGTGATCATATTTATGGTCACCTATAATCGAATCACAAATGCAGAAAACACAGGTAAAACGTATTTTGTACTCTGACAACTTTCACTAATTCAGAAAACATAAATTTTGGATTAGCTAAGCCTTTTATTTTCTTGCTTATATAACATCAAAAGTTCATAAACCACATTATACAATATTATATTAAATTAAACTCATAGTTCAATCTTCTTAAAAGAGTTATTTTTATTTGCAAGGAATTGTAAAGCTTCAAGTCCTATTATTGTGTTAAGACCATGACTAAAAATAACTGATAGCAACTACAAACCATGCTTGAAACCGAACCTTTCTAGGGTAGCAGTAAAGACTGTAATGGAAGCGGCAGTGATGCCACATGAAAATATTGGAAACATCAGAAGCATCCTAAGAACATGTAGAGACATTTTCTTTGCTAGGGTCTATGTTGAGAAATGTATTGGTATCGATCAAGAGTCTAAAATATAGGAAATTTAGTAAATAGTAATTGAGTAATTGGAGAAGAAGATCACCAAGTCATAGTTCCACCGACTACCTAATTAATATCTTTTATGAATTATGCATTCTGGTAAAAAGTGGAAAACGATTGATAATTGTTCTACTCAAATTGAGTCCATAAATTTTTCTCAGTTTACGACCAAATAAGAGAAAGCAGATTATAAACAGTTTAATTTTAGGATTTCAAAAAAGTTTTGGTTATCAACAGTTGTTACTTATATCGAAAGGAACATAGTTCATGTAATGAGTTCTAAGATTATAGTCCTCCCATGGTGTTTATCCAAGGTAATCATTCAAGCATTAGAGGCGAATATAGGTATTGATGTATGTCACAATATAAAGAGTAAAAGTTGCTAAACAATAATGTGTGTTGGTGTTTTCTAGCAGCTCTACAAAACGTAGTTTGGTGAACAGTCAGTGGGAACAAAAGAGAATGAAATCAAAGTCACAATGTACCACTTACTAATTAAAAAAAGTTTCCTACGATGTTTAGAAATGTAAGGATTTTTTTGGAAATGTTACCTTTGCCAAAGAATAAAAGGTAGATAGATTGTATCCAAGTAATGCTATCAGGCAATAGAAAAAAGTTGAGAAGTTGCAATACTAAATTAATGTTTTGTATGAAGAAAATCATATATTAGATGCTTTATTTTCTACTCATTTTACGTACTTACTTATAAACTAAACCTAATTTAATATTACAGTAAGGGAAAAAACATTATAAGCAACACTCAATTTCAAAATCCAACAAACAAACTAAAAATTATTATAATCTGCATATCTTATTTTAATCTATTGTATGATATTTCTGTATGATAATACTATTATCTTATAAGTTTCAAATAATAGTAAATAAACAGTATAGTCCAAGTCGTGCACAGATGCAAAGTGCAGAGAAGAACATACAAAACTATGTCATTTGCAAAATTATAGTGACCCAAAGCTTTGTATCATGAATAATAGTTGATTTTATTCATGCAAATTACTAATCAATTTAGTGGAAATGACAAAAAAGTTATATTTATATTTTGGTATCATAAGTTATAAATCTCGTGATGAAAAAAAGCATGATTACTCTAAAAAGAAAAACCTACAATCAAGTCATGAAGCCTAATTCTCCATTGCCAGACATGCCAGATTAACTCAGATCCCTGAAATTTGGGGGATTGAGATTAGAAATTCTTTAGTAATTTGCACAAAAAATGATAAACTTTGTAAGAAAATAAGAAACTAAATCGCATTTAAGTCATACCCTACATTCATTGGCAAGCCCTTGATCTAAATAAAGTTTGGCAGAGAAGAAGATTTGTGCTTTCTAAGAAGTCAAATAGGGTCGAACCTGAAGAGTGAAGTAAAAGTAGAGAGGAAGCAGAAAATCGGACGAAATCAAATTATCAAAATAGATAGAAAGCTTGAGATCTTACCTTCAGAAATATATCTAGCCATTGGTGGAAGTTGTGAACAATATTCCGCCATTGGATAAGGGATGCCAGATTAACACAGATCCCTGAAATTTGGGGGCTTGAGATTAAAAATTCTTTAGTAATTTGCACAAAAAATGATAAACTTTATAAGAAAATAAGAAACTAAATCGCATTTAAGTCATACCCTACCTTCATTGGCAAGCCCTTGATCTAAATAAAGTTTGGCAAAGAAGAAGATTTGTGCTTTCTAAGAAGTCAAATAGGGTCGAACCTGCAGAGTGTAGTAAAAGTAGAGTGGGAGTATAAAATTGGATGAAATCAAATTATCAAAATAGATAGAAAGCTTGAGATCTTACCTTCAGAAATATAGCTGGCCATTGGTGGAAGCTGTGAACAATATTCCGCCATTAGATAAGGGATGCCAGATTAACTCAGATCCCTGAAATTTGGGGGCTTGAGGTTAAAAATTCTTTAGTAATTTGCACAAAAAGTGATAAACTTTGTAAGAAAATAAGAAACTAAATCGCATTTAAGTCATACCCTACCTTCATTGGCAATCCCATGATCTAAATAAAGTTTTGCAGAGAAGAAGATTTGTGCTTTCTAAGAAATCAAATAGGGTCGAACCTGCAGAGTGAAATAAAAGTAGAGCGGAGTAGAAAATCGGACGAAATCAAATTATCAAATAGATAGAAAGCTTGAGATCTTACCTTCAGAAATATAGCTGGCCATTGGTGGAAGCTGTGAACAATATTCCGCCATTGGATAAGGGAGGGTTTTTTTAAGCTTTTTTGTTTATGAAGGCGAAAGCGTTAAGAAATTAGGAAGAAGGTGGATCTGTTTTATAGGAAACGTGGAGACGTGGGACAGTAAATTGGCTGAAATGTCATTTAGTAGAAAGAGGGCATAAAATTGCAAACATGGGCATTTTGGTCGGTTCAAAAAAGGCTTCGCTTTGGCCGGTTGACCTAAGGTTTTGCTTTATAGTATAGATATACAATATTATATTAAATTAAACTCATAGTTCAATCATCTTAAAAGAGTTATTTCTGTTTGAAAGGAATTGTAAAGCTTCAAGTCCTATTATTGTGTTAAGACCGCGATTAAAAATAACGGATAGCAACTACAAACCATGCTTGAAACCGAACCTTTCTAGGGTAGCAGTAAAGACTGTAATGTAAGCAGCAGTGATGTCACATGAAAATATTGGAAACATCAGAAGCATCCTAAGAACATGTAGAGATATTTTCTTTGCTAGGGTCTATGTTAAGAAATGTATTGGTATCGATCAAGAGTCTAAAATATAGGAAATTTAGTAAAGAGTAATTGAGTAATTGGAGAAGAAGATCAACAAGTCATAGTTCCACTACCTAATTAATATCTTTTATGAATTATGCATTCTGGTAAAAAGCGGAAAACGATTGATAATTGTTCTACTCAAATTATTCCATAAATTTTTCTCAGTTTACGACCAAATAACAGAAAGCAGATTATAAACAGTTCAATTTTAGGATTTCAAAAAAGTTTTGGTTATCAACAGTTGTTACTTATATCGAAAGGAACATAGTTCATGTAATGAGTTCTAAGATTATAGTCCTCCCATGGTGTTTATCCAAGGTAATCATTCAAGCATTAGAGGCGAATATAGGTATTGATGTATGTCACAATATAAAGAGTAAATGTTGCTAAACAATAATGTGTGTTGGTGTTTTCTAGCAGCTCTACAAAACGTAGTTTGGTGAATAGTCGGTGGGAACAAAAGAGAATGAAATCAAAGTCACAATGTACCACTTACTAATTAAAAAAAGTTTCCTACGATGTTTAGAAATGTAAGGATTTTTCTGGAAATATTACCTTTGCCAAAGAATAAAAGGTAGATAGATTGTATCCAAATAATGTTATCAGGCAATAGAAAAAAGTCGAGAAGTTGCAATATTAAATTAATGTTTTGTATGAAGAAAGTCCTATATTAGATGCTTTATTTTCTACTCATTTTACGTACTTACTTATAAACTAAACCTAATTTAATATTACAGTAAGGGAAAAAACATTATAACGAACACTCAATTTCAAAATCCAGCAAACAAACTAAAAATTATTATAATCTGCATATCTTATTTTAACCTATTGTATGATATTTCTGTTATGATAATACTACTATCTTATAAGTTTCAAATAATAGTAAATAAATAGTATAGTCCAAGTCATGCACAGATGCAAAGTGCAGAGAGGAACATACAAAACTATGTCATTTGCAAAATTATAGTGACCCAAAGCTTTGTATCATGAATAATAGTTGATTTTATTCATGCAAATTACTAATCAATTTAGTGGAAATGAAAAAAAAGTTATATTTATATTTTGGTATCATAAGTTATCAATTTCGTGATGAAAAAAAGCATGATTACTCTAAAAAGAAAAACCTATAACCTAGTCATGAAGCCTAATTCTCCATTGCCAGACATGCCAGATTAACTCAGATCCTTGAAATTTGGGGGCTTGAGGTTAAAAATTCTTTAGTAATATGCACAAAAAATGATAAACTTTGTAAGAAAATAAGAAACTAAATTGCATTTAAGTCATACCCTACCTTCATTGGCAAGCCCTTGATCTAAATAAAGTTTGGCAGAGAAGAAGATTTGTGCTTTCTAAGAAGTCAAATAGGGTCGAAACTGCAGAGTGAAGTAAAAGTAGAGAGGGAGCAGAAAATTGGACGAAATCAAATTATCAAAATAGATAGAAAGCTTGAGATCTTACCTTTAGAAATATAGCTGGCCATTGGTGGAAGCTGTGAACAATATTTCGCCATAGGATCAGGGATGCCAGATTAACTCAGATCCCTGAAATTTGGGGGCTTGACATTAAATTTTTTTTAGTAATTTGCACAAAAAATGATAAACTTTGTAGGAAATAAGAAACTAAATCGCATATAACTCATACCCTACCTTCATTGGCAAGCCCTTGATCTAAATAAAGTTAGGCAGAGAAGAAGATTTGTGCTTTCTAAGAAGTCAAATAGGGTCGAACCTGCAGAGTGAAGTAAAAGTAGAGAGGGAACAGAAAATCGGACGAAATCAAATTATCAAAATAGATAGAAAGCTTGAGATCTTACCTTCAGAAATATAGCTGGCCATTGGTGGAAGCTGTGAACAATATTCCGCCATCGGATAAGGGATGCCAGATTAACTCAGATCCCTGAAATTTGGGGGCTTAAGATTAAAAATTCTTTAGTAATGTGCACAAAAATTGATAAACTTTGTAAGAAAATAAGAAACTAAATCGCATTTAAGTCATACCCTACCTTCATTGGCAAGGCCTTGATCTAAATAAAGTTTGGCAGAGACGAAGATTTGTGCTTTCTAAGAAATCAAATAGGGTCGAACCTGCAGAGTGAAGTAAAAGTAGAGAGGGAGTAGAAAATCGGATGAAATCAAATTATCAAAAATAGATAGAAAGCTTGAGATCTTACCTTCAGAAATATAGCTGGCCATTGGTGGAAGCTGTGAACAATATTCCACCATTAGATAAGGGAGGGTTTTTTAAGCTTTTTTTGTTTACGAAGTCGAAGGCGTTAAGAAATTAGGAAGAAGGTGGATCTATTTTCTAGGAAACGTGGAGACGTGGGACAGTAAATTGACCGAAATGTCATTTAGTAGAAAGAGGGCATAAAATTGCAAACATGGGCATTTTGGTCGGTTCAAAAAGGGCTTCACTTTGACCGGTTGACCAAAGGTTTTGCTTTATAGTGTGTGTATATATATATATATATATATATATTCGTTTAAATTTATTTGTTGTTGTACTATTTTATTTTTCACATAATTAAACAATTGTTTGTTGAATAAAATAAATAACTCAGAATTCATATTCAAACAAATATTTTATTCAAACAAATATTTTATTACAAATTCAAAATGTACAAATTTGAGCTCTCACTACATTTGTACATTTTCAGTTGCAATACAATTTCAATTACAACATATTTTTCATTTTACAATTTCACTTTACTACATATTCACTCAACACTCGTATTTGATCTTCAACTCTATTCCAGCATGTATCCAGCATTTGAACTATCTGCAAAATAAACACTGACGCTGTAAAATTGAAAAGAAATATTTTTGCAGTGCTTAACAAAGTGTGTGTTTGAAAATATCATTTTCCTCGGTTATTTGGGTTGTTCGTCATCATTTTCGATTAATTCATCATACATGAACAATTTGTGACACAGACAGTGTATCACTCTGCATGTCACAAGATCGTCCACACCGATGTACACTTGCTTGATAAAATTGCAGGGGCATGTGAGCACAAGGTCAGAGTCAAGCCTAGGCTGGATTCAACTCTAGTGCAAAGAAACAAATACAAGAACAGTTCACAAACCAGTACAAGATGAACCAAAACCGGCATCATATACAATAAAGAAATGAATGAGCAAGATGAATCAGACTAATTTAACTCAAAACAATAAAAGTGAACCAAATATAAGCAGTTATGACCACAAGCTCAAACACACATATGAAAACATGTATCAAGACAACCAGACCAGAATGGACTCAGCTCAAATATGGATCAAAGTCAAAGCAACAGAGCTATAGAACAAAGTCACAATGACAAGTTTCAGACATGAACAAAGTCAACATGAATGCATACAACATACAACATGAAGTGGACTCAAGGCAAATAGATTCAGTGCATGCATACATGTGCAAATGCAGTATCATATACACATGTACACATATATGCATATATATGTACAAGTACAAAGGCACGCGCTTTGCGCGTGTGCATAGGAAAAATGGTGCAATTTCACCCTCCATTTTTAAGTGCAATTGGTTGGCTGATTTTAAATCTTAACCATGATGGTGGTGTGGTATTATGTAAATACTGGTAGAATCTGAGCGTTTTATGTACACAGTAAAAACATAGTATATTTAATTCAGAATACACTAATTTGAAGTCTAACTGTTATGTACTTTGAACTTGCACATGGACATCATTTTAGTTCCAAAGATTTACAATTAGTTAGGCACCAATTTTTTATGGTCAAATATCACATACTTGAATGGTAAAATAGAAATGTTAACAATACAGGAAAAAGTCTAATGTATTAAAAAGAATTAAAAATGAAGCGCTCAACAGTAAACTAATATATTTGGTAGTTATAGTAACCAAATATTGATGGCGAAACAAAAATGACAAATTTGATATTTGTCACGTATCTCAAAATACAAACTTACAATCATTAACTACAACATTTGGCAACCAAAATATAGAAATTTTATAATGATCTAAATAATTGCATGATAGTAGTTAATTAGAACTACAATATCATTTCAACTCATTCTAGATGCTGCATCATGTAGAACGCATGAGTTAGTGCACTGTCATAGTTGATGAATCAACTGAATCAAAACCTGTAATAACGCAACCATCATTAGTGAGCATACATCATATGCAGTACTTTATAAACCAATACCATAGTGAAACATGATTGGTAGTATACCCTGAAAAAGATTAATATTAAATAAAATAAATTAGGTCACAAATAACTTATTTAATTTGTAGTAATAACATTTTCTCTCCTTTTCGGGGTTGCGACAAACATCTTAAGAAAATAGAAGAAAAATGAAAGTATACATTGCAGCTCTCATTTTTTTTCCTTATTTTTACAATGCTGAAGTTTGAAGCTCAAATAATATTCAAAAGAAAAAAAAAAGAAGGATGAAAATATATGAGTGTCAATAAGCATGCCATTGACTATTATCTGAAAAATAAATTAAAAAATTCCTCTAATCTTAGATAGTTAAAGTATCAGAATTCATTGCTATTGGTGCAAGAATTTGAGAGGATCATGGTTAAAATTATAGACCAATTACTGTTTTTCACTCTCATAAGAAATATTTTCAACATTCTCACACCATACTGGTATGATGAATGAATAAGTCATTGACAAATCTCGAGCTTACTTAAAATAATAATAAAAAAGAATGAAAGAATAATGAGAAAATAGAAATTTTGGGGAAACAATACTTAATAGTTGGAAAAGAAAATGCATAAAAGGAATTTTTTCATTGAGCATGCTATTGAGTTTGGGAAAATAACTTAATCAAGCAAGGACTATTAAATAGAAAATGTATTCAAATCTCAATCCAGAAAAAAGAAATGCACAAATGGAATCTTATTCAATCAAAATGTCGGCAAGTTTAGGTAATTAATATTATTATTATTTGAACAATGGTTATATGTGTCTTTTGTTAAAAAAGTGTATGTTATATACGTGAAAATGGAAGTTGCATGTATTAGATATGGAATTTTTAAAACTATTATTGAAGGATATAAATGCTTTACCTATTAAAAAATTGGTTGATAAGGTATCATCAATGTGTAGCATATAAAAAATTTAAAAATCAAGACAATGGCCATAAAAGTATAAACATCTTTCAACATAACATTAAAAGTTTGAGAATAACATTAAGCAAATAGTCTTTTGATAATCAAGTCATTTGTGGAGTCTTTTTTATTGTCCAATTTTATAATGATTACTGCAAAATTTTGTAACTTGTTATTAAAGAGGTTTACTTTGGAAAATCGTCAAATATTTGATAAGTATAAATTATCACAGAATTAAACTTTAAATTTCTACACATAATTTTTGAAAAATAATAAAACAGTTCATTTCACTGTATATTCAGTTTTCTAAGCCCAAAAAGTAGTTAATAAATGACGTAGGAATGATGCAAGCTAAATTTTGCATACATTTGTTCTACTGCCAAAATTTTGGGATCTATTATAAGTCCCAAAAAAACAGTTAATTCATGACATGAGAACAGTGGAAGCTAAATTCTGCATACATTTATTGAACTACAAAATTTTAGGGTCATTTATAAGCCCAACAAATTAGTTAATACAAATATTTGATAAGTGTAAATTACCATTAAATTAATTAAACATTAAATATAATTAGGAAGTGGGCACTAAATTTTTGAAGATTAATATGGTAGTAACTGGTATAATATAAATCAATGTTTCAACGAACTATTTTATGATTCATCAACTTGATATTTCTTTTTGTTCGTGTGTAATATAGTACATTTCGTTTCACTGAATATTTAGTGGTCAAAACGAAAAAAATACTTAACAGATAGCATGGGAATGACACAATGCCCATATAAGTAGGAACAACTTTTATCATATCATTAAAAATCTGAGCATAACATAGAGCAGTCAATCATTTCAATAATCCAGTCATTTAGATGATTGTTTTGGTCATTTGCAGATGCATTTTTTTCCAAACTTAATAACATGCTAATTGAAAGTATATGTTGTCTCTTGTAAAATGTTAAGGTTGTTTTTTAAAGAGTTTTTTGTGCAACATAAAATAAACTTCAAATCATGAAATATAATTAGGTAAAATAAAATTATAAAATTTATTAACTTGTGCTTAAATATATGTATATGCTGAGTAAAAGGGAGTACCACAACCATTCAGTGTCAAAATAGTATAGTTTGATTAGAAAGTAACATATGTTCTTTATGATCTTTGTTTGATATTTTCATGCAACCGAAATGGTAAAATGATGATTTCTTAACAAAATAAAGATGTACCACTCACATTTTTGGTGAAGCATATGCATTGACACCTCCACATTTTATGGTCAATCGGTTCAATCAGTCCACTATAGTTCTGCATTGAAAGTGCCACAATCCTGAATACATAACATACGAAATTAAACTTTAAACCCAAAAGCATACAGATAGTTATACATAATATGTATATGTAGATGTATATATTTGAGTCACCTAGGACACCATTCTGTTACGATATAAAATGAGCTGTGAAATATTTGTACGAGCAAAAATCAACTATAGTAAATAAATCAATTAACTAGTTAAGTATCACCTGGTAAAAGAAACAGCCATAAGAGAGGTAAAAGTCAGTGATAAAATAATAAAACATGTCTCCAGTAATCAAAATTTTTGTATTTGTTTTCATATTTATTGAGGTTCAAACATGGTTTTAAACATGCAATATTTTAACCATGTACGATTACCATTAGCAATATCGAATAGACAATCTAGTTGATGTTACCTCAAACTTTGCCTGACTTCTAATAAACTTAGCCGGACTTCCACAGTCAAATTATAGATGACTTATTGGAGTATGAAATGAAATTGAGTTAAATTCCAACATTTATGTGCAGTAAGAAATTTACCAAACTCACATTTTCTCGTTTCTCCTCAATTTATACATCGAACCCCAAATTTGCGAATCAACCCAATAAATCACCAAATTTGAGGAAGAAGAGAGAATTGTTCCTAATTTGACTATCTAACCCGATCGAGTTGGAGGAAGAAGTGATCTCATTATGACCATCAATGTCGCTTAATCCTTGTCGTTAACAACTTAATGTCCAACACCCCACTTCAGATCTGAAAGGTGTCACGATTATAGTTTTAAGAATAGAAGAAATGGTAGAAAATTGTGAGAGTCCGTTGATTCCATCGTGGTTTTATTTACTGGGAAAGAAACATGGTTAGGAGAAATTTGAAGAATGGTAGAGAAAAAAGGGAAGTTGTGAGAACTGGATGACCACATCGTGTAGTACGTAGTGGGGAACTGAACATAGGTAGAAGAATTGACATATACACCCTTAGTCATTTTTTCCCATTTATTTCTTGTCTGATTACATGCATGTGCTGATTGGGAAATTCAAAAAAGCTTCACCATCTTGAAGTATTTGTATTATTAGTAGAGATACACATATATTGTTTTAGAGAATCAGACTGCACATGTACAAAGTTCTCATGCAACAAGAGTTAATTGAAACTAGACATGAAGCAATAGGAGTTGGTCTATAACAAGACCAAAATAACAACTGTCTAAATCACATGTACAAACAAGATCACAAGAAATGAAATGACTCAAAGCAATGCAACACAGACTCATGAACACTCACGACAACAAAATGAACCGGTAATGCAGTTCATACCTCAAATAAATCAAAAGTAAAATTCAGACCAGTCTCCAAAATGAACAGTCACAATGCAGATTCATGAATCCTCAACCAAATGGTGATTACAAGTTTAGTTCCAGTCAAATGCAAGGGTAACATGATCATTCAAACTCAAGGCAAGAATAAGACAATATGAATGCAAATGGAATGCAAAACATGGAATAGAGGCCAGCAAATCAGTGCACATTTCAACTCACGAACCAGACCAGTGCAATAACTCAAAAATGCAAAACCATATCAAATAACATATATCAATTCAGGCATGAACTCAATAAAGCAGTGGAACAAGGCAGATTACATGTTTACTGTAAATGACGGCGAAGCAGTTAGATTTTTCACAATACAACATGATGAACAAGTCATAGTTCAAATACTGTCAAGAAGGTATCATGGTGAAATTCTATCAGAAATATATCATCAAACTCAAATGTCAACAAGTCAGAAAATTGAACAAGTCAATCTTCACGAAGTCACAAGAATATCTCAAATTCAAGTATCGAGCCATAAAAGAACGATGCCAAAGTTAAAACAGTAAAGAACGGAAAGCGAATTCCAATGATGATAAGATGAAAAAGTCTGATTAATCACATCGTTCAATCGAAAATCGTATGGCCGAGAAAATCACGTGAAGAATTCAAATGAAAAATACACGAACGAAAATTTAGGGCTTTAATCCCTATAAAAACCAAGTTCATCATCGGCATATTCTCAATTGAGTTCAAGCAAACCAACAAGTGAAATAAAGCATAAATCATATACCAATTTCGTATCATTCGAACTCGATAGTGAAGCCATCGTGAGCAATCAAAGCCGGCAATTGATTGATGAAGAAACCCATAGCAAAAACACTTTTCAATCAATTAAAACTCCAAGTAGCGACGTTAATTTGAAGAAACCCTAATGTTCAAGAGTGACAAATAGAAGGCGGTCGAAGATAGAGTACGAATAGAAAAGGGGAAGATACTTTCTTCATTTAGTTTCTTATTGGGCCGATTTTTTTATTTTTTTATAAGGCTTTATTATAAAATTAAAATTTTAGGGTTTTGTTAGGTCCTTTTATTTTATTTGTAATTTACTCTTAGAATTTGGTGAATTTCTAGTTTTGTAACTAGGTTACAAACTACGGTGGTGTAGTTTGACAATTTGCAACTCAGTGGCTAAGTTGTGGTAGAGTTTTGAGCTTAGAGTTAGCTTAGTCAAGTTAGCGGGTGTTGCAAATTACATGTGTTTGTAAGCGTTTGACTACTTAATTTCTAGTAGAAACCTCGGGAGTAGGGTTTTGCTGAAGCTGGGTAAATCTGTGTGTGACTTTTACTGTATTACTTTCTGTTATTATTTTTATTTTCGCATTAATTTTAGTATCACCCTATTCACCCTCCCTTTAGGGTGAAAACGATCCTACAGGAAGAAGGGTGGTGTGATGTATGAAAATTGCAATGTGTTGTTCTGAAGTAAGAAGGATGGTAGGTTGAGTTTGGGTTGATGGCAACTGTTTGATATTGATGTGCAGTGAAGTGAATGTGTGGTGGTATTTTCCAGTGGGTGGGATGGCGATATACGAGGCTGTGCAGATGAATGTTGGTTGATGTGGAGTTGATGTGGTTGAAGTATGTTATGGTGGAAGTGTTTGCTTGCAGTAGATAATGGAGAAGCAGTGATAGCGTATGCAGTGTTGGTGGTGTTGCTGGAAGTAGCGATGAAGGGAGATGTGTGATGCTGTATGGAAGTGAATGTTGAAGAGCAGTTTGGGTGAATGGTTGACTATGGAGGGTGGTTATGGAGATTGTTGGACGAAGCTTCAGATGGTAAGAGCAGTTTGTATAAAGAGCAGTTTGTATGAAGCAGTTTTGGTGAACCAAGTTGAGGATTTATGTGGATGGATTGTAATGGGATGATGGTAGGAAGTTGTAATGGGATGAAGGTATGAAGTGGGCAAGGAAGTGAGAAGTTTAAAGATGAAGTGGGCAAGGCACTGGTATGTGCACTGAATTGCAAGAAAGCAAGGTAATTATTTGATGAATGGATGGTAATGAATAGTAAGTTGATGTTGCAGGCAGTAATTTGTTGATGGTCAGAGGAAGTTGTGTGAAGTCTGATGATCAGATAATTGTATGCAGGTTGGTTGTTTGAAGAAGGAGAAAAGGTAGTAAGTGAAGTGTTTGAGAGGACTGTGGCATGACAGCGATGACGGAGGTGAATGATGTAAAGTAGTTGTATTGGTTTTTATTGGTAGGTGTAAGTGTCAAGTGGAAGGCAGTCAGATGTTTGTATAGAAGTGTGTAGGTTGGTCAGAGTGAATGAGATAGGCAATGAGGTGGTATGAGTGGGTTGATAAGCAGTTATTGGTAGGGATGGTAGTAGAAGTATGACTAGAAGTAAAGGGTGCAGTGTTGCTTGCGGTTGGTTTGTGAAGGAGAAGTTGGTTAGTATGAAAGGTAGTATGTATTTGATGGATGAATAGAGACAGGTTGAAGGAGTTAGGCCGTTTGGTGGCTATTTGTAAATGATGGTAGGTTGCAATGTAGAAATGGTTTTTGTGAGGCAGAGGGGATTATAAAGTCTATGCAGTTGCACTAAAGTTTGGGTTCGTAGGTGGTTGTTGATTGGTTTTACTGGAGATGTATGTTGTTGAGGGAAGATGAAGGAAAGTGTCGATGCAAGGTGGGTAGTTTTGGAAGTTTGGCTTAGAAGGTGGTGAGAAGAGGAGAATATGTGGGCAGTAATAAGTAGTGGGTTGGAGAGGAATTGCTGTCAGTAATTGGTGGAGTAAGTGGTGATGACTGGGCAGTGGTTCTGTACAGGGGAAGAGTTGTAGTGGGTGTGCAGGAAGGTGTATGTGGAGGAAAATGGTTGTGGAGTTTGCACTTGAAGGTTAAGGTGATTGAATGTAACTGTTGTTTGGATGAAATAGTGCAGTGGTGAGGAAATGTGGCAGAAGTGATGTAACTGGTAACATCAGAGGAGGTTAATGTGTTTGTAGGGGTGCAACGGATGATGTGCACTGTGCACAGTGTGTAAACAGTGTAATGGTTTGTAAACAATTTGAAAATGTATGCAAGTGTAAGTGAAAATGTGTATGCTCAAAACAGCAAATGTAATTGAAAATGAAATGGAATAAAAAAATTAGAAATGGAATTGTGTATGTTTTTCATACTTTTTCTTTAAAAAAAATATGCAAATGCAACTATAAAAGCAACAAGCACACAAACGAATTAAAGCAAAAAATCACACAAACACACAACACAAAAAAAATTAAATGCAACTCAACACACTAAAGTCAAATAACAATAATTTGAAGAATAAAATTAAAATCAAATCTATTCTTTGATAACGGTGTCAAAAACTTATTTAACGATGGTTTTTCTATTGGTTAATAAATTGCTGAAAATTGTAATAAACATAGGGAGTGTTTGGCATACATCCTTGGTAAGGTTGGAAAATACACAAAACATCCCTCTGTGTTTTTAATAAGTTTCCGATCCCTATTTTCAAATTCACGTGCGCACAAAGATGCAAATACCCTTTACGTTTTTAACATTTCAAACGCGTATAACTTTCTGTAGAAATATCGGATCAGCATACTGTTTTCACCAAAAAATCAAAATTAAAATGATATCCATTGTTGATACCAAAAAAATCATATTTTCAGTAAAGGTGCAATTATTCCATATATTTGCAAACAATTCTGCAAATTTTTAATACATTCGATTTTTCTTCAAATCTACAACTATTGCATATAATTGCAGACATGTATGCATTTATATGGTAATTATTGCATATAGTTGCAGAAATGTCTCCAACTATTGCATATAATTGCAGACATTTCTAAAATTATATGTTATAATTGTAGACGTGTGTGCAATTATATGGTATAGTTGCAGAAATGTCTACAATCATACTATATAAGTGCGAAAATGTCCGTGAATAGCTTATCATGCCGTTATTTTTACATATGCATAATGCCACTCGTTAGAAAGATAATAAAATTTGTGATTTAACGGTGAAAACGGTTTATTAATCCACTGTTTCTACAAAAAGTCTGTTTTAAAGATTAATAATTAATCGGGTGTAAATTTTAATTATGGATGTGAGAATAACATCCACATATGAAGAATCAACATTGCTGCATCGGGGAAGAGAGGTATTGTAGGAAAGAAAATTGTAGTATTCGAAAATAGGAATGTAATTATATCTTTTTATGAGGAGGATGTTTTGTGTATTAAGTTTGATTTTAGGGATGTGTCCCTTATTTTCACATAAAAATAACTGCACGTACAATTTTAACACGTGGTAAGTACGGGTCGATCTGTAGGAAATTGAATTGATTTAAAATCCTACTCAATCAAATTAAACCAAGATTTGAAGTTGTTTTAAGCTAAACCTATAAAATAATACTACTTAAACAAAGTGAATAAAATATGAGATTAGAAAACAATTTAGATACAAATTCACTTTCATTCTCTCACATGAATAAACACAAAATCAATTTATGATCTCTCATTTTAATCGTAAGTGGAATTAGTGATGTATTTATCATAAGTATGGTCTATTTATGTTATTAATCAACATAACTTAATTCATCAAACTATAATACAACAACTAAATCCACTTATCCATTTTAATGAAAATAAACATGAAATCAAAGCAAAAATTATTTTAAGTATGATCTATTTACTATTTTATTTAGTAACATAAATCATCAAAATTTATTTCCCTTTCAATTCCATGAAATAAATCAACTAGTTTGATGGTGGTGTAAATTGTATTTATGTTGGATTAATCATAGCCCATTTATGATGACTACATAGGCTATCAGTTTCCCTAATAAACCTACATTATCATCCAACCTTTCATGAAGCATAAAAAGAGATCATAAATCACAGAATACGTTGAATCTACATGAATTAGAGAGCTTCATTACTCCTAAATTGAAGGGATTTAGCTATTCATTTTTGTTATCATTTCAATACATGTATATTGCAACATTAATAAGCAAGAAAGTAAGTGCAACTTAAAAGAAAGAGAACTAAATAATTGCATAAAAATAGGGCTAAACTACTTGCATAAATGAAAGCTAACTATTAACATGAAAAGAAATGGGAATGTGAATAGAAAGGAGCAAGAAAATAAAATAAAAACAAAGAAGAAATGAAAGAAAAGAAGGCTTAGGAAGCCATTTTATTTCATATAATTTTGAGGCTTACAACTTGCATAATATAATAAGAGATAAAAGATTCATTACATGAACATAAAGGGTTATTTATACATGCCTAAACCCTAACCCTTATTTTATGAGGCAGTCCAAAATACCCCTTAGGAAGTGTGGCCACCAAGTAATCATTAGCTTCTGATTAATCCTTCATTAAGTGTGCGTGAGCTTTTAATCCCCACTAAAATGTGCATTAGCTCCTAACTGTAGATTATGGTAAATGGAAAGGTGGGGTCCTTCATGTTGCATGAAATGATTTATTTCTTCATTCCTTTGTTCTTTCATCCTTTATGCATGCATACATATACGAAGCCTCTCCACTTTCCATCCAAATTTCTACAAATAAAAATAAAATATGGAAGTGAATATTCTCAAAATTAATATATGCACACAATTACCATTTTACCCCCAAATTAATGCATGAATGATGACTTAAAATAATTTTTGAAATTTGGTTTTAAATATGTAAAACACCCAATTATGGTATTTCTTTAAAACAAAAATAGATTAAATTTGAATGTAAAAATATGCACAGCTTGAAAGCAAAATTCGAAAGAGCAGTTTGCGAAAATTAATGCTCTGAACGAAGAAGCCCAAGAATAGGGAAGAAAAGAGATGGTTGAATGAGCCAACTCCCAGGTGGAGGCCGCCATTGAGTCCAATAGGAACGAAATTAAAGACTTATTCGATCCACTATCATCAAATATAATGTGACGGTCCTACTCCGCCATGACTTAAGCTTTCTTGGCGAGGGTTACCTCAAATCGCTTGTCGAATCTTTACAACATATCGTTAAAATAAAGCCTAGGAACATATCGTTAAGATAAAGAAAGAAGAGCTGGGAGAAGCCAAATTCAACGAAGAAGAACTAGTGAGAGAAATTCTTCGAGGAAACGAGCTCTCGGATCTAGCCGCCGCTAAACTTCAATTTTTCAAGGCTCCCATACCTTACTAAAGATGGAGAGGACATCGTTGAGTCTTCCGGAACTGATCCTAAGAGTTCCTCTCCAACCGAAGTAGCCGGACCATCAACTTTTCATGGCATGAAGCAGATTCTCGGTTATGATCCGAATAAGCATGGCTTTGGACCACAAATGCTATCTCCCATTCTGGATGGAGGCACTCCAGCGACTACGAAAAGTAAACAGGATGCTGGTATTATACTAAACTTCTCTGTATTTGAAAAGTTCGTTTTCTTCATGCACAATGGCTTTAAACTAACATCTGTTTTTTGATAAACTTTTCAACCCTTCCCAGCCCCGATTCGACTCGCAAAAGTGGTGCTTATACATAAAACCATGAGAAATCTACTGAGGACCCGGCTGATGTTGAAATTCTGGGGCTCGATGCCCAAACATTGATGCACTTGATGAAAACAAAACAGAAGATCCACTCATAACCGATGACCCGGATGATGTAATAATTACTGGCACTTTGGACCATATCGCTAAAACCAGCATGAAGGAGAGGGATGAGGAGGAGGAAAATTTGAAGCGAAAAGTTAAAGGTGATCCCGTCAAGGTGGAAGTCGATGATCATGATCTCGTACCATTGTAAGTTATTCCACCGAGCGAGTCGATTCCTGGTGAAATCCCTCCTTCTTCTACAAGCATTCCGACCAAGGGCGCCAAAGGATCTCGGAAGAGAAGGTTGAGCGGCTCCATCCTTGAAAAATCCAAAAGGGAAAGAAAGTCGAAAAAGTAACCGTTACTTCACATCATTGTATTTGCATAATTATTTCTTTCCCTAGTCTTAGGTGTACGGCTATGAATCTTGGTTTTTTGAAATAACATATATTAAAATTTTGGCACTTGTGAATAAAGGTTTTTAGTTTTCGATTAGACATCGTGTGAATAGTTATTTTGATATTTGAATGATTACTTTCCTTTCAGAGCACTTGTAATTTGTTGATTGCAAATTCCATTAACAATTCACTATCTTCGTCTCAAGGCCTCCTTGCAGTCGATGTCTCAAGTCGTGAAAAACACTAAGGCAGAGCTATAATGAGATGTCGTATTCAGCATTTATTAGTATGTATACCTCTTGTCGACTTCAGATTGGAGTTTGTGGAATAGAGAACGGTCGAAATCATCTCATCTATTCATTTGTGTTTATACTCCAGTCTGCACTTTGGGAAACTTAAAGTTATTTTGCGAGCGGTAGGTCCACGCTTGATTTATGCTCATGCTCCAGCCCACACTATGGAGACCTAGATTTATTTTGTGGGTGGTCGATTCACACCTGATTTATGTTTATACTCCAGTCCACACTCCGAGGACTTAGAGTTATCTCATAAACGGTCGGTTCACTCCCAATTCACGTTTATACTCCAGTCCACACTCTAGGGATTTAAAGTTATCTCTTGGGCGGTCGGTTCATACCCAAATCGCGTTTTATACTCCAGTCCGCACTCTAGGGACTTAGAGTTGGCTCATGGGCGGTCGGTTCACTCCCGAGTCATGCTTATACTCCTTTCTGCGTTTTAGGGGACCAGAGTTGGTTGATGGGTGGTTACTCACACCCATTTGATGTTTATAGTCTAGTTCACGCTCTAGGGACCAGAGTTAATCGATGGGTGGTCAGTCACACCCGTTTGATGTTCGTGCTTCTTTTAGTCACCTCGATTTCATTTCAGTCCATAGTCCGGCGATGTTTGTTCCTTATTGCGTGTCCCATCCTCTGAATCATTTACGTGAACTATCAACCAAGCAAATTAATGGAGCTCATATTGTTTGATCCCATCAGGGATTAGTACGATTGATCTATTTCAAACTCCGGGAACTTTCTCACACATATCAATATCAATAAATTTCATTATGTACTTAGCATATAATGCAATAACAATCATATATGCAAAGGAAGTTTGAGGCTTTATTCACCAAATGAAAAGGAAAAAACTAATCTGCCTTATTACATATTCAAAAAATCAATGCTAAAGCAAATATTGAAAGTAAATAGAATTGAAATTTAAAGGAAATTCTAAGTGAAATAGCGTTGTAAATGCTTGCTATTTCACGCTCTTGGAAGTGTAATGCCATCAACAGTCGCTAGCTTGATAGTTCCTTCTCCAAGCCTCTATTCAATGATATATGGTCCTTCCTAAGTTGGATTCCTATGTGATGGGGTAGGAAAACCCCGTTTTATGACGCGATTGCCAACTTTAAAGGTTCTTGATCACACTTTAGTGTTGTAATATCGAGCGACTCGATATCGGTGTGCGGTTGACATCAAATCGGCCTCCTCGCGCTTCTCATCTATAAAGTCCAAAGATTCCAAGAGAATATCTTTGTTTATTTTGGTATTATAGTAAGTCATTCGATGAGAATGGACTTCGAGTTCTACCGGAATAATGGTTTCAAATCTATAAGCAAGAGCGAATGGTGTATGGCCAGTCGTGGACTTGTAAGTAGTTCTATAGGCCCAAAGTTCCATAGGAAGTTCATCCACTCACTTACCTCTAACTTTCTCCAAATATAGTTTCAAAATAGACTTGATAATTTTGTTTACAGCTTCAACCTATCCATTCGCCTGAGGGTGAGCGACCGCTGCAAACCTCTTTTCAATACGATATCTCTGACAAAATTCTTTAAATTCAGCACTTTTGAACTGAATCCCATTATCTATTACGATAGTTCATGGAAGACCGAAGTGCCATATAATGTTTCGAATGACAAAATTAATTATTTTCTTGGTTGTGATTGTAACTAACGATTCCGCCTTGGCCTACTTGGTGAAGTAATCAACCGCGACAATAGCATACTACGCACTACCTTTAGATATAAAGAGCCGATGATGTCAATACCCCAAATAGCGAATAGCCATGGAATAACCACTTGTGTGATTTCTGTTGGCGAAGCACTTGGGACTGTCATAAATATATGGCATTTGTCATAACGTCTTACATAATTGGCAACTCCTCGGTTTACGATCGATCAATAATATCCATAAGGGAGTATCTTCTTTGTTGGAGTTTGCCCTCCAGTGTGATCGCCGCATTCTCCCTCATGAACTTAGTTCAGGACATGCTTTATCTCATCGTCAGCGATACATCATAGTAAGGGAATGGAAAAACCTTCTCTATTCACAGTTCCTGCTCGCATAATATACCGCAAAGCTTTGCGAAGAACTTGTTGCCTTTCATTTCTTCTTTCAGGCAAGTTTCTACGTAGTAAATAGTCTTTAAATGGAGTCATCCACGATTCCCTCTCGAATTCTGCTTCCAGTACTTGATCAACTTCCATTATATTTATACTTAGGGTATGTAATATCTCGACCGAAACCAGGCCCATTTATTGGGGATCGCCGGTACTTGCGAACTTTGCCAATGAATCAGCCTCTTTGTTTTGCACATGTGGGATATGTGAAATGTCATATTATTTAAATTTTGTCAATAACTCCTAAACTCGGGTAAGATATAGGGCAAGTCGTTGTCCCTTTGCCTAATAGTCTCTTTTGACTTGATACACCACCAACTGTGAATCGCAAAAGATTTCAAGAGACTTAACTCCAAGTTCTATAGTGAGTTTAAGTCTAACAATCAACACTTCATTCCCACCCTCATTGGTTGTAGCAGGAAAATTAAGCTTCATAGCATAACAAATCGACCAGTTTTCAAGGGTCACAAGCACAAGCCCAGCTTCGAAACAGTGATCATTAGATGCTCAATCAGTAAACAATTTCCATCGCACGGTAGGGATTTCGCTACCTTCTGCAAGATTTTCAATGCTTGACCCTGAATAGCTCTTCGAGGAAGATATGTAACTTTGAAATGGCTGAGCTCACTGTTCCATTTAAGCAACCTTCCAAATGTCTCAGGTCACTATAGGAACTGTCGTAACGGCTGGTCGATGTAAATGTTGATCGGATGCACCTAGAAATATAGACAAAGCTTCCATGTTGCGATTAGCAAGAAATACACCAATTTCTCCATCTTTGGATAATTCCTTTCTGCTCCTGTTGATCGCTTACTAACATAATACACTGGCCTCTGAATTCGGTTCTCCTCGCGAATCAAGGCGGCACTTATAGCATGTGTTGATACAGTCAAGTAAATCTACAACTCCTCATGATCCACCGGCTTTGACAAGACAAAGGACCTCTCCAAATGAATCACCAAGGCTCGAAATGCGCTTCACAATCTTGCATCCATTCGATATTTCTCTTATCCTTCCTAATCAAATCAAAGAAAGGAATGTATTTGTCAGTCACTCCGAGATAAATCGACTTAAGGCAGCAACCTTCCCGTTGAGACTTTGCACTTGTTTAATGATTCTTGGTGCTTGAATATCTCGAATAGCCTGAATCTTCTTGGGATTAGCTCCAATTCCTCGAGCATTGACAATAAGCCCAAGAACATTCCAAACGCAACAACAAATGAACATTTCAAAGGATTGATTTTCAATTTGTAATAACAAAGAATGTAGAACATCTCTGGCAAGTCTCGAATGTGGTCGTTTGATCCTCATGACTTCGTGAGCATATCATCCACATAGACTTCCGTTGTCCTCCCAATCCAATCTTTGAACATCCGATTAACTAAGAATTGATAGGTTGCTCCAGCATTCTTCAATCCAAACGGCATCACCATGTAACAATACAACCCAACATCCGTAACAAAGCTGGTGTGTTCCTGACATGCATCAGAATTTGGTTATACCCCGAGTATGCATCCATAAAAGACAACAATTCATGTCCTGCAGTCGATTCAACTAGATGATCAATTCTTGGAAGGAGAAAACTCTTTTTAGGGCATGTCTTGTTCAATCTAAATAATCAATGCATGTTCTCCATTTTCCGTTTTTCTTTTTCACTAGTACGACACTGGATATCCATTCAGGATAGAGGGTGTTGCGAATAAACTCATTGACCTTCAATTTATCCACCTCCTCTTTAAGGGCGATGGATCTCTCCGAATACATGCCTCTCCTCTTCTGCTTTACCAATTTTGGATCAATGTTTAATGCATGTCTCACAATGGCAAGCAAGATCCCACACATGTCAAAATGAGTCCAAACGAACACGTCTAGATTTTCTTGGAGAAAACCAGCAAGTTCTTTCATCATTGAGGGGCTGAGCTACGATCTGATCTTCATGACCCATGATGGGTCATTGTGGCTGATCGTAATATCGATCATTAGCTCAACCAGCACAGCCTTGGTATCCTTGGGCTTCTCTTCATCAACCCTCGGATCTATATCTCTATAGAACCGACTGTCGTGCCTAAGCCAAGGCTCAAGCGTCAATTGTCAATCTTCAGTAAACTGGATGCAGACAGATTTGTCCACACCCTTGTCCTTCTCCTTACGTTGAGCTTCCCTCAACTCAGCCACATAAAAGGCATGTCCAGTCGCCTGATCACCATGAACCACTCCTATGTAGGATCTAGATTAACCCTAGAGGGGGGGGGGTGAATAGGGTTAATAACAAATTTCCTCGATTTAAAACAAAGAAACAAACTGCAGAAATAAATATGCTGAAAAGTAAATCACACACAAAATTTACCCAGCTTCGGCAACCCCTGCCTACTGCTGCATTCCCAGATTTCTATTAGAATTAAACAGTATCTCGCTTACAAACACTCTACCAGACTCGCAAACCCTTGCTCCCGCTCACAAACACTCTCACAGACTCGCACACCCTGCTCCGCCTATAGATCTTTGTTTACTCGCAAACTCTGCTCCGCCTCTAGAGCTTCGCAAACTCGCACACCCTGCTCACTGAACTAATTCTAACTAGTCAATCTGACACTACCTAAACCCTAGGTGGTGATTTACAAATTTGTTGACTCGAAAATAAAAACAAGAACAACTTCAAAAATAAAACCCGATGCAAAAATTAAAATATGAATTTGAACCCCTAATTTTTGCTTGAAATAAAATAAAGCAAACCCCTTTTAAAACTTAAACCCCTTTTATCATTAACAAAGCCGGCCCCTTGTTTTCCTTTAACCCGACCCACTTCGTTCTTTTGCTTTGTGAAAAATAATGGCGACCGATCTCCTTCTTTCTGAAACTAGGGTTCGTCTCTTGCGATCCAAATTGGGTTTTCGGCTGGTTTGTGATGCTCTTGTGTTCGTTCTCTGATGATCAATTGCTTGATTCACGTTGCTCTTGCTCACTGCTTCGTTCGTTCTCTGATGATTGATTGTACTTGCAGCTGACCGAGTTCGTTGAATTGTGGTATGTGATTTTCGTATGCTGGTTTGATTATTTGCCTTTTTCTCTTCATAACTCGATGCCGATGATGATTTCTTTTGGGTTTATTTATAGGGTTGAAACCCTCCTAATCACTGTCATACTTGATTTTTCCATGTCGTTGATTTTTTCTTGAAATCAATTTTGAATTACTGCTATCCATATTTGTATTCGAATTAATTAATTCGAAAATCTCTTTCCATACTTGTTGGTTCGGCCCCTTTATGAATTAACACAAACCATATATGAATTTTGAGATATTTGATGCCGAGATATCTTTCTAAAAATAAATTCCTGAATTGAAGCAATTTTTGACTTTGGCCCATATTTGAACACATGCCTCTTTTGGTATGTATTTTTTTTATAGATGCTACACTTGATTACAGCTGCTGTTTTTGTTCATTTGCATACTGATGTAATTCACTGGTGGCCTATGTGCATGCTTCACTGTTGTACTTTGCATCTGTATTCATCATGTTGCATACAGTAGCTTCACCATTGCATTTTTGTAATTTCATTTGATGATGATCTCTGCTTTGTGGTCAGTGGAGCTTGTTGTTCATTTGAGCATTGCATCACCTGTAGCTTGCTACTGTGTTGATCTTGCTACTGCACATTTGTGTATTCTTCACTTGTTCATGTACCACCTGAGCGTTGTGGTCTTTGTAGTTTGCATTGATCACATTTGCATTGTCTCTGTTGACATTTGGCATTGTCTTCTGGTTTCAGTCTTCATGTTTGTGTTGCACTTGTATGCTTCATGTATTATTACAGAGACTTTGTTCTCTTGTAATGTTGTACTGTCTTGGTACATGCATTTGATATCGACATTGGACCATCCATCTTGTTGCATGTTTGCTGTCTACATTCATGTTACTTGTATCACTTGCGCACATTTGTTTTGTTCACCCATCATATTACCTGAATTGCTGTTTGGTCATTTTGCACCTGTTCCATTCTTCTTGTGTCTGCATTTGAGAGTTTTGTTGGCATTGGCTATGTCTTCTGTTGCATGCTTGTTTGTATTCTCCTGTATCATGCTTGGCACAGGCTTGCATAGTTGTGGCATGGTCATTTGTGTATGGGTCACTGGTGGTCTTGTTCATCATTGATGCTGCAGCTTGGTCATTTGTCTGCACTTTCACTTGAACTTGTAGTCTGAGCTTGTATGAATTTGTTCATTGTATTATTGTAACTGGACATTTGAGTTTGTTCCACTGTTTCATGTAGTTGTACTGCACTGTTTCTGACTTTAGTTGATATTGCATTCGAACATGATGTTGATATTCGTTTATCACTGTGACTTTCACTTCTGGTCGGCTTCTTCCTGTAGCTCCATCTTCACTTGGCAATTGCACTTCCTATATATGTATATTGTATTACTTGTCTCTGGTGTAGTCTTGTCTTCATGTAACTTGCTATGTGTATTCTTCACTACTGCATTTTGTTGACCATTCTTGTGAGCTTGAGTTGTGTAGTTTCTTCCATTCTGGTATGAGTATTTTAAACATGTTGCATTTGTGCATTGCCTTCATTTACTGTCCACTTGAAACTTGATTCACTTCCATACTTGTAGCTTGGTCATTTGTGCAGTCTTTAAGCATGTTCTCTGATCATTTGTTAGCACTGTATAGTGGTCTTGGTAGTGCTTGCTGTCCACTGCAGTTTGTGTTTGCATTGTATCTTGTGGTTGTTGAATTTGATGGCATCCATTTCTTTGTGATCTTTGGCTTTGTAGTCAGTGGTTTCACTTGGGCTTATTCATTGTTGTAAACTGCATTGCCTTTTCATGTGCACAACTTGTTCACATTGTTTCTCAGCCTGTATCTATATCATGCTTTGGATTTTTCACACTGTATTTGGTCATACCTTGCTGTCGTAGATGTTTTGAACTGCATTTTGCAGTTTTGTACAATGCTCGGCCATGTTGGTTTCATTCCTCTACTTGCTGCCTGGATTTGTTGTACAATGCATAGTGCATCTGTTTTGGACTTGCAGTTTGAATTGCATTGCGTTGTGTCGAATTTGCAGTGATGGCTTGACCTTTGCATTTTCACACTTGCTCTTGTTGGCTGCGCACACGAGTTGGCGAGGCAGTGCACACGTGTATGAATGTACACGTGTGTATTGCAGCCACTTGTGATTACCTGTCCCTGTAATATCTATGTGCACGACTTTGTGATAAATTCAAGTGTGAATGATGACAAACAACCCATATATCTGAGGCAAAACATATTTTCAAAAACATCGTTTATTTTAAATTTCAAAACTATTTCTCGATCAATTTTACTGCGTTAGTGAATATTTTTGCAGATTTGCTCAGATGCTAGATACAAACTGGAATGCAGTTGAAGACCAAATACGAGAGTGAGTGATATGTAGTGAGGATAATGATGTAAATATGAAATGTGATGTAGTTCAAAATTGTATATAGTGAGAGCATGAATTTGTACTTTTCAAGATTTGTAATAAATATTTGTTTGAATAAAATTTCTGTTTGAATTCAAAATCTGTGTAACTTGTTCTGTTTGAATTCAAATTAAAATTCTGTGTAATTTATTTTATTCAACAAATATTTATTTAATATATGAAAATTAAAATAGTACATTAACAAATACATTTAAACGAACTATATATATGTGTTTATTATCATCAAACAAAAATCATATAAGCGCAAAGCGCATATTTCACAATCTCCCCCTTTTGATGATAACAAACATATATTTAAGATTTTGACCGTGTTAAATGTATTTGATCCATGGTATACTCTAATTTGCTCCCCCTATTTAAATGCTTTCTCTCTACATGATGCTCCCCCTACATATATGCATACAAATAAAAATATATACAAATGAGCTTAGATGCATATGGAAAATTATTTGACCTTTGCTTGATTCTATTTGACAAAATCTTAACTTTTCTCTCCCCCTTTTGTTATCAGCAAAAGAATAACAGTGTGAGAGAAAATAGAGATGAAGTGATCAATATTAATCCAACATTAAACTCAAATTGAATATAAATATTAAACTCAAATAAGAATCAAACAAAAATCATAACGACCCTTGTTAGGCGCATATTCCACTTTTAGAAATGACGGAAATAAAATTCTCATACAATATCATACAGTTAAATCTTCTTGTGGTACATTTATATCAGGAATTTGAATATCTACTAATCATGCATAACCGTTAGGACTTTTAAATGAGATTAGTAGTATTCCAATTTAATTTTTTTTAAAAAAAAATGAAATCAAGTATCTTCTAACCACGCATGACCGTGAGGACTTTTAAATGGGATTAAAATCAACTTGTCTATTAAATCAATTAATTTTGATATGCGTTTCATACATGCATAACCATAAGGACTTTTAAATGAGCATGGAAGCACATAATCAAAAATCCAAGTAATTCACCCATGCATAACCGTGAGGACTTTTAAATGAGAGTGGATACTTTGGATATTTATTTATTTTTACAAAAAAAATGTGAAATGAAAAGCAAATGATCCCTGATTATAGTACCACCTATTGACAAACTATCTTGAATATTTGATAAATCATGGTCCATAGAAATAATGGTAGATATAGAAATGGTCATGGAATTTTTACCCAACAAAAAGTTTTATAACTCTTGATTAAATTCCTAAAGAAATTTTCCAAATATACTCTTTTGAGTAATGTATGTTAATTATCAACACTAATCACTTTTTGAATCACAATTTATCTCTTCGATAATCAGCAGGGAGTCGGATTAGTCAAAATTTGTCATTTAAAATCAAATAAACATGACTAATCTGAAAGTATGGTCAAACAATTATTTTTACGAAGGGGTTATATGAGAGAAAAAAAAATCTGCTAAATGAAAATTATTTCAAGTGAAAAATATGCAGATATTTTCTTTGAAAAAACGATGCAGCAAATGTATGTTTCACCATAAATCACGTTCAACTCGTAAATTTTCTATCAACTAGATTACCAGAATGAACTGCATCTGAATTTCTTTTTCACTTCAAAATATCACTAACTTGATAAACAAGACCATGAAAATATGCATAAGAAACTTACACTCAATTTTGAACAGTGAACAAGTCAGAATAAATCATCATCTCAATCTTGGCTGATTTCATTCAGAAAATGGTACAGATTATCACATAAGAATATCTTCACCTGTTTTACCTTTACGATGATTTTACGTGATTGCCCATTGTGATTCTGTCACCTTTATACTAGGCTAAGGAACTTTGCTTTGACACTCATTGTGTTTCTGGAACAGCCAAAATCCAGAAAACACCGTTGATGTTCCTTAGCCTGCCACCATACCTACACGAGAAAAGATTTATGTGACCTATTTATAGGTCCATGGTTGTTAGTGGCAGAAGCATTATGAATAAACAAACCCTTTGGAACCCAAACTTGTTTTGTCCTTTCATTCTTGTTCCAATAGACATGAAATCTGTTTGTAGAATTTTTAGGAACCCAAACTTGTATAAATTTTGTGTTCTTGTTCCTATGTCTACAATTTTCAACATGATGTCCAATTATTTCACATCTACCAAAGACACTCCTTCCTTTTGCACTATCCTCAACTTGTGTTTTCCCAAAACCTAGTCCTTTTCTGTTGTTAGCAAAAATTTGATTTCCCAATAACATGTTGAATGATTTTTCTCCTATTGAAAAGTTATTCAGAGATTTTTCAAGATTTTGGACTTTGGTTTTTAGTGTTGAGTTTTCAGTTACAAGTGAGGCGCATCTATTTATGAAATCCTTTTTCCTAGTGTCAATGGTTTCCATAAGACTCAAGTTTTCTTTTTCAAGACTCTCAAAGCTATTCTTGAGTCTTGACAATTCCGAATCTAAACTTCTACGTTTTTCATATTCTAGGTTATGAATATTTTCAAGTTCGGTTTCTAACCTAAAATTTTCACGAGCAAGTTCTCTCTTATCAAATTCTAGTTTTTCAATTTTTGATTCAAGAGCATCAACTTCTTTAGTAAGATCAGAACACATAAAAACAAGATCTCTATAGGAATAATCACCTTCCTCACTTGATTCCTCCGAGCTTGCTTCTGAATCTGATTTTGCCACAAGACACAAGTCAGCCTCCTCTGAGCTGCTATCCGAAACTTCCTCGCCTTCTTCATCATCCCAAGTTGCTGCGAACACCTTCTTTTCCTTTTTCTTTCCTTTGTTATATTTGAGAAGTGGGCATTCTGGTTTGATGTGGCCAGGTTTGTTGCAATTATAACACGTCAGCTCATTATCGGAATTTTCAGAATCTTTTGACGAATTGCCCTTTGTTTTCTTCTTGCGTGGCTTGAATCTTGACCATCTTCTAAGATTATTGACAGCCATTGCAAGCTCTTCAATTGGATCTTCTCCTTCTTCATCGCTCTCTTGTTTGATTTTTAAGGCAATCGTCTTCTTAGTTGGTTCGGAGTTGTTGCGTTCTTCCTTTGCTTTTAGTTCAAGCTCATACGTCATCAAGTTGCCAATCAACTCCTCCATGCTTAGCTTACTCAGATCTTTCGATTCTTGTATTGCTGTGACTTTTGCCTCAAAGTTCATCGGTAAGACTCGTAGAATCTTCCGCACAAGCTCTACCTCCGTGAAGACCTTCCCAAGTGCTCTAGCGTTGTATACCAAGGTTGAAAAGCGTCCAAACATATCCTTTATGCTCTCGCCTTTGTCCATCACAAAGTTCTCGTATTCGTTGCTGAATAGGGCTAGACGAGACTCCTTGACTTGAGAAGTTCCTTCGTGTGTCACCTCCAAAGTGTGCCAAATTTCCTGTGCTGTTATACAATGAGAAATTCTATTAAATTCGTTTTTATCAAGAGCACAGATTAAAGCATTCATGGCTTTAGCATTTGTGGTTTTCAATCTCTTATCGTTTTCATCCCACCTATCCTTAGGTTTAGGAATCTCAGTACCACCAACAGTTATAGTAGGAGGTTTATAGCCAGTTTCAATAATATCCCAAACATCATAATCCACTGAACTAAGATAAATACCCATCCTAACTTTCCAATAAGCATAATCATTCCCGTTAAACATGGGTGGCCTGACAATAGATTGCCCCTCAGAAAAAGCATTATTTGGTAGACTCATGACTCTAGAGTTAAATAAAAAATACCAGGCTCTGATACCACTTGTAGGATCTAGATTAACCCTAGAGGGGGGGGGGTGAATAGGGTTAATAACAAATTTTCTCGATTTAAAACAAAGAAACAAACTGCAGAAATAAATATGCTGAAAAGTAAATCACACACAAAATTTACCCAGCTTCGGCAACCCCTGCCTACTGCTGCATTCCCAGATTTCTATTAGAATTAAACAGTATCTCGCTTACAAACACTCTACCAGACTCGCAAACCCTTGCTCCCGCTCACAAACACTCTCACAGACTCGCACACCCTGCTCCGCCTATAGAGCTTTGTTTACTCGCAAACTCTGCTCCGCCTCTAGAGCTTCGCAAACTCGCACACCCTGCTCACTGAACTAATTCTAACTAGTCAATCTGACACTACCTAAACCCTAGGTGGTGATTTACAAATTTGTTGACTCGAAAATAAAAACAAGAACAACTTCAAAAATAAAACCCGATGCAAAAATTAAAATATGAATTTGAACCCCTAATTTTTGCTTGAAATAAAATAAAGCAAACCCCTTTTAAAACTTAAACCCCTTTTATCATTAACAAAGCCGGCCCCTTGTTTTCCTTTAACCCGACCCACTTCGTTCTTTTGCTTTGTGAAAAATAATGGCGACCGATCTCCTTCTTTCTGAAACTAGGGTTCGTCTCTTGCGATCCAAATTGGGTTTTCGGCTGGTTTGTGATGCTCTTGTGTTCGTTCTCTGATGATCAATTGCTTGATTCACGTTGCTCTTGCTCACTGCTTCGTTCGTTCTCTGATGATTGATTGTACTTGCAGCTGACCGAGTTCGTTGAATTGTGGTATGTGATTTTCGTATGCTGGTTTGATTATTTGCCTTTTTCTCTTCATAATTCGATGCCGATGATGATTTCTTTTGGGTTTATTTATAGGGTTGAAACCCTCCTAATCACTGTCATACTTGATTTTTCCATGTCGTTGATTTTTTCTTGAAATCAATTTTGAATTACTGCTATCCATATTTGTATTCGAATTAATTAATTCGAAAATCTCTTTCCATACTTGTTGGTTCGGCCCCTTTATGAATTAACACATACCATATATGAATTTTGAGATATTTGATGCCGAGATATCTTTCTAAAAATAAATTCCTGAATTGAAGCAATTTTTGACTTCGGCCCATATTTGAACACATGCCTCTTTTGGTATGTATTTTTTTTATAGATGCTACACTTGATTACAGCTGCTGTTTTTGTTCATTTGCATACTGATGTAATTCACTGGTGGCCTATGTGCATGCTTCACTGTTGTACTTTGCATCTGTATTCATCATGTTGCATACAGTAGCTTCACCATTGCATTTTTGTAATTTCATTTGATGATGATCTCTGCTTTGTGGTCAGTGGAGCTTGTTGTTCATTTGAGCATTGCATCACCTGTAGCTTGCTACTGTGTTGATCTTGCTACTGCACATTTGTGTATTCTTCACTTGTTCATGTACCACCTGAGCGTTGTGGTCTTTGTAGTTTGCATTGATCACATTTGCATTGTCTCTGTTGACATTTGGCATTGTCTTCTGGTTTCAGTCTTCATGTTTGTGTTGCACTTGTATGCTTCATGTATTATTACAGAGACTTTGTTCTCTTGTAATGTTGTACTGTCTTGGTACATGCATTTGATATCGACATTGGACCATCCATCTTGTTGCATGTTTGCTGTCTACATTCATGTTACTTGTATCACTTGCGCACATTTGTTTTGTTCACCCATCATATTACCTGAATTGCTGTTTGGTCATTTTGCACCTGTTCCATTCTTCTTGTGTCTGCATTTGAGAGTTTTGTTGGCATTGGCTATGTCTTCTGTTGCATGCTTGTTTGTATTCTCCTGTATCATGCTTGGCACAGGCTTGCATAGTTGTGGCATGGTCATTTGTGTATGGGTCACTGGTGGTCTTGTTCATCATTGATGCTGCAGCTTGGTCATTTGTCTGCACTTTCACTTGAACTTGTAGTCTGAGCTTGTATGAATTTGTTCATTGTATTATTGTAACTGGACATTTGAGTTTGTTCCACTGTTTCATGTAGTTGTACTGCACTGTTTCTGACTTTAGTTGATATTGCATTCGAACATGATGTTGATATTCGTTTATCACTGTGACTTTCACTTCTGGTCGGCTTCTTCCTGTAGCTCCATCTTCACTTGGCAATTGCACTTCCTATATATGTATATTGTATTACTTGTCTCTGGTGTAGTCTTGTCTTCATGTAACTTGCTATGTGTATTCTTCACTACTGCATTTTGTTGACCATTCTTGTGAGCTTGAGTTGTGTAGTTTCTTCCATTCTGGTATGAGTATTTTAAACATGTTGCATTTGTGCATTGCCTTCATTTACTGTCCACTTGAAACTTGATTCACTTCCATACTTGTAGCTTGGTCATTTGTGCAGTCTTTAAGCATGTTCTCTGATCATTTGTTAGCACTGTATAGTGGTCTTGGTAGTGCTTGCTGTCCACTGCAGTTTGTGTTTGCATTGTATCTTGTGGTTGTTGAATTTGATGGCATCCATTTCTTTGTGATCTTTGGCTTTGTAGTCAGTGGTTTCACTTGGGCTTATTCATTGTTGTAAACTGCATTGCCTTTTCATGTGCACAACTTGTTCACATTGTTTCTCAGCCTGTATCTATATCATGCTTTGGATTTTTCACACTGTATTTGGTCATACCTTGCTGTCGTAGATGTTTTGAACTGCATTTTGCAGTTTTGTACAATGCTCGGCCATGTTGGTTTCATTCCTCTACTTGCTGCCTGGATTTGTTGTACAATGCATAGTGCATCTGTTTTGGACTTGCAGTTTGAATTGCATTGCGTTGTGTCGAATTTGCAGTGATGGCTTGACCTTTGCATTTTCACACTTGCTCTTGTTGGCTGCGCACACGAGTTGGCGAGGCAGTGCACACGTGTATGAATGTACACGTGTGTATTGCAGCCACTTGTGATTACCTGTCCCTGTAATATCTATGTGCACGACTTTGTGATAAATTCAAGTGTGAATGATGACAAACAACCCATATATCTGAGGCAAAACATATTTTCAAAAACATCGTTTATTTTAAATTTCAAAACTATTTCTCGATCAATTTTACTGCGTTAGTGAATATTTTTGCAGATTTGCTCAGATGCTAGATACAAACTGGAATGCAGTTGAAGACCAAATACGAGAGTGAGTGATATGTAGTGAGGATAATGATGTAAATATGAAATGTGATGTAGTTCAAAATTGTATATAGTGAGAGCATGAATTTGTACTTTTCAAGATTTGTAATAAATATTTGTTTGAATAAAATTTCTGTTTGAATTCAAAATCTGTGTAACTTGTTCTGTTTGAATTCAAATTAAAATTCTGTGTAATTTATTTTATTCAACAAATATTTATTTAATATATGAAAATTAAAATAGTACATTAACAAATACATTTAAACGAACTATATATATGTGTTTATTATCATCAAACAAAAATCATATAAGCGCAAAGCGCATATTTCACATCCTACACCATTATCAGTTGGAAATTTTAAAGTTAAACACCATGAGGCAAGAACTACCTGAAATTCAGCTAGGGCCGGTCGACCTAGAAAATCATTATACGATGAATCAAAATTCATAACAATGAACAGTAGGATCTGCACTCTCCTACGTTCACCTTCCCTTAATTCAACAGGAAACTTCATATAACCAACAGCCTTAGTCACCACACCATTGAAACCGTATATGCGAGCTTTATATGGTTCAAATCTTTAGCCTCCATTCTCATTTGATCATACACCTTCTTGAAAATAATGTTTATGAACTTCCATAATCAATTAGTATCCTTCTCACCAAAGCAGGGCCAATCATGGCAGAAATGACCATCGGGTCATTTGTAGGGGCCTCTACTTTACCTACATTCCTGCTTCTAAACACAATATCATCAGTCATCATTCGTTACTGCTTGGCCAGAGCTTCTTCCTCCATATTAGAACAATACTCAAAGTCTACATGCCTTATTGCACTAGCATAGTGCTCCATTTCCTACCAACTCCTTTCCATAGGGTGCGGTCCTCCAACTGTTGTGTTTATCACTAGTTTCCCACCTGTCCACGCAGGCTCCTCAACCCAACGTGGAGCTTGTCCTCGATTGGGGTCAGACGCCCCCTGTCTACCATCCTGCGGAGTCCTCACAAACTACTGCAATTTCGTTTCCCGGATCAACTTCTCGATAGCATCCTAGAGATGCCTACACTCATTCGTATTGTGCCCATAACACTCATAAAACCGGCAATACTTTCCAGTCTGTTTCTTTGTCTTTGTCGACTCCTTTGGACGCGGCTTCTTATATTGTATGGTATTGCAGGTGGATAGATAAACATTCTCCAGGGATGCATTTAGTGATGTGTAATTATCATACATAGGAATCCTAAGTCTTGGTCTCCTATCTCCCTCTTCCGGTCTTGATTCCTATCCTCATTTCTCTTTTGTTGAATCGGTTTGTTCTTAACATTAACCTGAACTTTTCTAGAACTATCATCACACTACTTTATTGCAATGGTGCTTTGTACTACTCCTCTCAGTCCCACGACATTGTTTTTCCTAGAGGACCTGACTTCCTTCTTCCTCAGAAACTAAGCTACCTTTGAATAGAAGCGCTCCAATGCGATCGGTGATTTTCCGCCAGTCACCAAACTCGGATTTTGGATCAGTCCCTCTCGTCACGTCCGTAAGTATAGCATGGTCATTTGGGTTGCTAACTTCTGTAGCGGCGATATGAAATCTTTCTATATGGTCCTTCAACTATTCTCCCGGGGCCTGGATTACACTGGAAAGTGACATCACATCTTTAGGACGAGTAGCGTGGATCCGAAACTGCTCCACAAACTTAGTTGCCAGTTCATCAAATCTTGAAATTGATTGTGGGGGAAGTCTTATAAACCACATCATCGCTATTCTAGAGAGGGTTATAGGAAAGCATCTACATTTAGTCGCATCATCGGCTCTTGTTGAATCCATTAACCATTCGTACCTCATAATATGTTGCCTGGGGTCGGTCATTCCCTCATAGGCAGGCATCGAAGGCATGTTGAACCTTCTCAGATATTCCGCATGCAAAAAAATGTCAGTAAATGGGGTATAGCTCCTCGAAATTCTCCGGCCATCATTTGTCAAACCTTGGTTCTCTCTTACCAACTATCTGACCATTGCCGACAAATCCAGTGTCTGGATGGGTGGTGCCAAGCGGTGGTCGCGCTCTACCTCACATGAATGGTCCGGTCGATGTCTACGGCCCGTTTCACACGTTCTTGGTCCACCATCCTGTTGACGTCCACCTTGGGCATTCATCTCATCGTCATTATGGTGGGGTAGTTGGTCAGCATTTAGTCAAACTCCAGCATCCAAGCTTCCGAAAATAGCTCCTGCTCGATTCCCCAAATGTTGTAGGGAAATCCCTCCTTTGGAGGAGGGATCAGTTCTGATCCTTTGGAAGGGATCAACACCGATCCATCTTGGAAGATCATATAAGTCTCGAGCGTTTCTCTGATGTTTCGCTTGATTTCCTTCAATCCTACAATGCCTATGCCTATGGTATTCATCTAATGAGCTGGTACTCTCTAATATCGAGTAAGAAGTGGGATCCCTTCTGGCGTTCTCATGCTGTTGTTGAGCAATCTAGTTCATTAAGGTAGCATTAGTTTGAATTTTCTCATTCAGCTGTCTATGGCTTTCCATCAACTCCCTCATCAAGTTATTAAATTCAGCTCTAGTTATAGAATCAACAGGTTCTAGACTTCAGCAGGCTCTACATTCAGATTTGCAGGTTGGTTGCTTGGGGCTCCTTGTTGAACGATGGTAGTTTCATTCGCATCGACATTATGAGAAGTTGATCTGGTATGTCTCACCATTATGGATTTCTATACCTAGATTCTAGTAAATCTAAGTAGTATCTACAAGCTTTTGTAGAAGACTGTGGATCTCCTTCGGGGGATTTCTTCGATTCAGTAGCAACAAAGGGGATCCTAGCGCGTTGAGAATCAAGCCCTCAATGAAAGCATCAAAATGTTTGCAACCAAATTTTCCACAAACACCCAAGAATAGGTTTTTATAGAGAAGTAAATGAAGAAAACTAAATTAAAACAAAGTATTATAGCAAAATAGTAAGCAAATAAAAGAAAAAACAAGAAAAACCATATTTATAGTGGTTTGTCGTCGATTGCCTACGTCCACTTTAAATATTCTCTTTATTGATTCACTATAATCTTTATTACAAAAGCAAACAGCAAGAACTAAGAGAATAATGGAGGAAGTGGATTACAATAGAAGAGCTATGTAACCGACAGTGTAAAGATCCTCAAAATGATCCCTAGGCCTTTATTTATAAGTGAAGGCGACCACCAACCTATCTGAAACTTTGGCCACAGGACCTCCTTACCCATATGGGCCCACAGTAAGGGCACTAGGCCCAAATCTCAATGGAGAGGGATCAATACCGATCCCTCCATTTGTTGATTTTAGGGCAGCGATCCCTATGGTGGCTTCTTCATACTTAGACAAGATGGCTTTCCAAGTATTATGTTGATTGGATGCGTGAAACTCATGCTTTTGCTCAATCTTTGGTTCGAATCCCTTTTTAGTTATTGCTGCTAATGCCTCCATATTAGCCCACGCCTATCCCATTAATATGCCATTCATTCGTACTCTCTGACCTTCATCACATGATGTCGATCCCTCCTTATCATCCATAATGCTATGCCGATCCACTATGCTTCATTAGACTACGCCGACCCATAGCCTTCCGACTATACCGATCCCTTTTATTTCTTTATATTCCGTCGATCCCTCTTATAACTCTACATGTCAACCGTTTTTTCTCCAGAATGTTATGCCGATCCCTCAAGTACCAACTAACCATGTTGACCCAAGCATCATCACCTATGTCGATCCCTCTAATACTCCATCTATGTTGACTATCCATCTAAATGACTATGCCGATCCCTATTGTTTTCCTTGCTAGTCGATCCCTTGTTAATCCAAGCTATTTTCCATTCCATTAGCATAATGCATCGTTTGTATAACCATCTAAATTTTACATCCGAGTCCTATGACCATAGCTCTATGGTCATCCTTCTTGACGGCGGTCGAATCTCTCTTGTGTTACCAGTCTTTTAGCTAGGTCAAGATATCAGGTAACACCACACTATATTTTAAAAATCATCCTATTGATAACATAATTGGAAAGTTAGATAACGAAGCTTCAACTAGAAGGCAAATAAATCAAATGAGTAATGTAGCATTAATATCTAATTTTGAACCAAAAAATTAAAAGGAAGCATCAAATAATGATTTCTGGATTTTAGAAATGCAAGAAGAACTTAATCAATTTTGAACGAAATAATGTTTGGGAGCTAGTACCAAGACCAAACGACTGATCCGTAATAGTAACAAAATGGGTATTAAAAAAAAAGCAGATAAAATGGAAATATTGTACTTAGTAAAGAAAGATTAGTGGCACAGGAATATAATCAAGAAGTAGGAATTGACTATGAAGAAACTTTTGCACATGCAGCGCGTCTTGAAGCCACAAGAATATTACTTGCTTTTATGTATCATCGTAATTTTAAGCTATTTCAAATGGATGTTGAAAGTGCTTTTTTGAAGGTTTTATAAAAGAAAATGTTTACATTGAGAAACCACCACTATTTGTTCATGAAAAATATTCAAATCGTGTTTTTAAACTTAAAAAGGTGTTATATGTTTTAAAACAAGCACCCCGCGCTTGGTATGATCGATTGGAATCACATTTAATAAATTCCACTTTCCAAATCGGTAAAATAAATACAAGTATTTATTAAAAGAGAATAGAAGGATATATTAATTGTTCAAATTTATGTTGATGACATCATATTTGGGTCTACTAATGAAAATTTATGTAATGGATTTTATAAAATAATGACAAAAGAATTTAAGATGTTTCATATAGGTGAGTTAAATTTCTTTTTAGGACTACAAATAAAAAAAATTAAATAATGGAATCTTTATAAATGAAGAAAAATATTGTGAAGAATTACTAAAATGTTTTGGAATGGATACTACATCAAGTAAACTCACTCTAATGAATACTACTATTCATCTAGACAAAGAAGAACATGGAAAAGATTTTGATCAAAAACTATATCGAAGCATGATAGGATCTTTACTATACTTAATAGCTAGTAGACCAAATATTATGATGAATGTTTGTTTATGTGCAAGATTTCAAGCACACCTAAGGAATCACATCATCAGACGATCAAACGGATTTTACGATATTTAACTAACACTAAAGATTATGGTCTATATTATCCAAAGGGAAGTTCATTTAAACCAGTATCTTACAGTGATGTGGATTTTGGTGGATGTAAATCAAATAGAAAGAGTACAAGTGGCACATTTCAATTTATTGGTCAATCCTTAATTTTGTTGTTTATTAAAAAGAAAAATTGCATTTCTCTTTCGACATGTGAAACCGAATATATTTCTGCTACCTTAGCTTGCGCTCAAGTAATATATATGCAGCAAACACTTAAAGACTATGGAAAAATAATAAACAAATCTCTAATAAATTACAATAATACAAGTACTATAAAACTATCTAAAAATCCAATTAATCACTAATGAACAAAACATATCGACCATTTTCTGAGAGATAATGTTGAAAAAGAAATAATCACTTTTGAATTTGTAAATACCGAAAATCAAATAGTTGATATTTATACGAAACCATTATGCGAAACACCTTTTATCAAACTAAGATGAGATTTAGGAATTTGCTCATATAATGAATTAGTAAATTAAAACTATGTAATTCATAGCTCTAATATGCTAAGGATACAAACATAAAACACTTTTGTATGCTAGTTAAGCTAAAATTAAATTTTAAACTTTCCACCACTAATTTTTTAAACAAAATTCTATTTAATGTTTTTAGTGGTCATAATGATTTTCATCACAAATATTGTATACCTAAATTTAGTAAACTTAAGGAATATCTAAGGAAAAAAGGTTGCTAGTTATAAATTTCAAACTACTTCATTTTTAAATATTCTCTGAGTTCCATCATCTATATTGTGAATTCAACAAGTCTACGAATCACGATATAACATACTCCGCTTTAGACTTCAGCTTACCGTCGTCAAAAAGTGTACATTGTTAGTCCTTGAGATGATGGTTTTGATGACAACAACCTTATAATAAGATTATAAAATATAAATACTAACATTATAGTTTAGATATATATATATATATGTATATGCAGGATCTAACCATGCGGGTACCAAGAATGAAGACTATACAGTATAGAGATTCAAGATATCAAGATTGAAGACTCATGGGTATCAAGATTATCAAGAGTTAAAGATTTCAATAATAAGTAATTTAATTAGGAATTTTGTTAAAACTCCTAGAAAAGCACTGGCATCTTAAAATCCAATTTATTCGTGAAATAGAATCCACTTCGAGCCTGTTAAAGGGATGGAACCCTAAGTAGGATGGAACCTATGAAAAATCTAGTGGAACATTGTTTTGTATCCACTAACTTTTATTCAAAATGTTTTACAAAATTATATCTTGTTTTCAAAATATTTTCAAAATCTTCCTTTTAAAAGAATCAAAAACATCTTTACTGGTTTTAATACTTTTAGCTTCAAAATAATCTTTATTTTCAAAATCAAAATTATCCTTGGTTTTAAACTATTTTTTAATAAATATTTATACATAGATTTAAATATAAAATTATAGTAAAATTTTATATGTATAACAAAATATTATTCTCTATATTTACTTATGTATTTTAACTATAGTTAAGTATATTTATAAAATTTAAAATAGTTTTAATATAAGATAGAAGTTATTTTCAAAGAAAAACAAATCACCAAAATTTCCTTTGGCATGTCGACATCCTCAAGTACCCCATGTCGCAATGGTAGCAGTTTATTTCAAAAATTTGAATTTCAAAGGAAGTGTCTATTCGTTATATCCTTTCACGAATGGACATGGCTGTTGTTCTATTATAAATAGGGGTGGTTTTGAACGAATATGTATTCATATTTTTCTGGTTTTCACTCCTCTTCTTCTTCCACATTTCTTTATACACATTCTTACCATTACTTTACCGAAATCAACATTGAATCTAACTAGATCATTTCTGTTTTGATTCTCTATCACTATCTCAACAAGATCTCAGTGTGATTGTGGCCTTGAAAATCAATCAAGTGAGAAAAGGTGTGATTGTAGCCTTGGAAATCAATCAAGTGAGAAAAGTTGTGATTTTAGCCTTGGAAATCAATTAGGTGAACTTGTTGCCCCTGAAATCAAGTATCTTTACCCAGAGGATTGTGAATCTGGAGTGGTGTACCTCGTGGCCTTGAAATCGAGGGTGTAATCGTATAATTGCTTTTGAAAGGAAATCCGTACATGTGTGCGGGACTGGATGTAGGGTAATTCCGAACCAGTATAAAATCCGGTGTATTCTTTCCTTTATTGCTTTTACCTTATTTCTGCTTCTGTGTCTGATTCTATAATTATATCTGTGGCTGAATATTGCATACATTTGTGTTCAAATTAACAAAAACTCAAAAGTAATTCCTTTAAACACTATTCGCCCCGTCCTCTAGTGTTAATCCTAACCTTAAGATCCGTATTCTGCATTTCTCACATTTGATATCAGAGCAAGGTTTTCAAAGTTTTCATAATCTGAAATTTGAAAAAATTTCAAAATGCAACCAACACTGGTACTATTAACACCACCAATACTGGTTCTATTATCCCTGTCGCTAGTTCATTTGTGGAAGGTTAGTCTATTGTCAGACCACCACTTTTTAATGGCGGTAACTATGCATATTGGGCATGTAGGATGAAAATATATTTACAATCTATAGGACTAGACACTTGGAATGTCACACAGACTGAATATTCTGAACCCACAACTGATTTTGCACAGTGGACTGCTGAGCAAAAGACTGTTGCACAAAAAAACTCTAAATCTATGAATATTCTGTTTTGTTCACTTGATATAAATGAATTTAATAGAGTGTCAATTTGTAAGTCTACATATGAATCTGAAAAACTTTGCAAGTTACTCACGAAGGAACAAGCAAAATTAAACAGACCAAAATTTCCATGCTCACAAACCAGTTTCAATTATTTAAAATTAATTCTAACGAGTCTATTTCAGATATGTATAGTAGATTTCAGAACATTGTGCATTCTCTAATATCCTTGAGAAAGGAATTTTCGAAAGAAGATCAAGTCAAAAAAATCTTAAATTTTCTTACTCCAGAATGGGATCAAAAGATACTTGCGATCGAAGAGGCAAATGACATCAGTACCATAAAGATAGAAGAATTAATTGGAAATCTAATGTCGTTTGAACTCCAAATGATCGAGAGAAGAGAAAGCAAAACATCTGAAAAGAAATCAATGGCGTTCAATGCATTGACCTATGGTTCAGACTCAAACATCGATAATGATGAAGAGATAGCCCTTATGACCAAGAATTTTCGAAAATTCTTGAAATACAGAAAGATGAATAATCTCAAGAGAAACAACTATAAGAACTCTGGAAATCAGAATGTAGTGCCAAACAATATCAAATGTTTCAACTGTGACAAACAGGCCATATCAAAAGAGACTGTCCGTATCCAGATAGGCAAAATCTTCCTATAAACAATAATTCCGTAAAGAAACGAAAACGTGCACTTACTGCTACTCTAGATGACTCAGACTCGTCCTCAAGCAATGATGATCAAAAGACATATAATTCAAATATGTGTTTCACGGCAGTTCACGACTCCGACGAATTCAGAGAAACGGACTCAGAAAAAGGTACACGTTTGCAATACAATTGGTTGAAATTGCAAGCTTAGAATTGGTTGCTTGATTGATTGATTGATTTTGAATTGGTGTGTTGTTTGAATTTTAAAATTTTTATTTTTTACTATTATTTTATTTTTTTTATTTTTAATAGTATCATAATATTTTATGAAATATACTATAATTCTAGTAATATTCCAGATATATATAGACATTAAAAATAATAAATATATATATATATATATATATATTAGAATACTTAAGAAAAATAATCATGGAAATTCAAAGGCACGTGTCAACATGGTCCCTACCATGATGTCGACATGGGTACAGAATTTGAAATTCAAAATTTGAATTCAAATGGTTTAATTTCCCTCCACCTTTTCACTTCGTTCAATTCTCTGAAAAGCCACCTTTTGATCAGAGAATATGTCCTTTGAGAATCTATTTATTCACTATCTTTTATCACAACTTTTCGTTCTCATTTTCAAATTCAAACTCTTATCTCAAAATTTCAAGCTCTCTACTCTAATGGCTTCTTCAAGCAATCCCTCCACAATGAGGATTTCCACAAAGATAAAAGAGCAACTCTACAATGATCTGGAGGCTATAAAAGCATATATCAACTATGCTAACTATGGAAAAGTCTATCCCGGGAAGTTTGCTCTATTCCAAGATTTCTCTACTTATGAAATCGATTCTCTTTTTGCAAACAATCAAGTTCTTAGTCTTGTTGATGCTTCTCAAAATGATTTTGTTTGTTATCCAAGTCTTGTTAAATTTTCTATGCAAATCTTAACCGTGGATTTTATAATGGAAATGATGATGAAATTTGGAGTAGTGTCAAAGCACTAGAACCATTTTAAATTGTGATCATTTGGGTACCATTCTCAATTGCAAAAGCACGAATGTGTCTATCTAGTTTTAATATCGATGAAAATGATAATGAGACATTTCATCATATTTTTGAAGGAAATGATGATTTTGAATTCAAAAATCGAAACTTTCGACCAAAAGCTAGAATTGTTAGTCTTCTTTTACAACATACTTTGACCCCAAAATCCGAGAATTTTAACAATCCTACCTCAAAAGTTTGCAAAGCACTTTTTGCTATTTTTGGAAATTATGATATTAATTGGACGCGAGTTATTTTGGATGAACTTCGTCCCAAAAATCTTGAAATGGGAGAAAACACTTTATATCATGGAATCTATCTCACTCGGATTTTTAACTATTTTGGAGTAGATTTCAAAGGTGAAGAATTTTTTTCAAGAAAAGTTTTTAATCACTCAAATATTTCTCTTATGAAAATTCCATTTGTTTTTCAACTTTATGAGACTCTTGCCGAAAAAGAAGAGCGTTTGGCTCATGAGGAGATGGAAGAGGAGGAAGAGGAAGAAGAAGAAGGTGAAACATCTTTGGAAAGCATTGACTATCCTCCTAATCCAACCAACAAAACCTTACTCAAAATCAAAAGACTACTGTCGAGAATCAACGTATTCTTAAACGGTCCGTTAGTAAGAAATTGGATAAAATTTCATCGAAGATGAATAAGTTTTTCTCCAAAGTCAGCAAGAAGCTTGGATTATCTTCATCTTCGTCATCCTCTAAATAGTTCTACCTTTCTATGTTGTGTTGTATTAGTTTTAGTTTGTTTTGATTTGAATGTTCGTGTAGTTCTTTATGATTAATCATTGTATCGTTCTGTTATGCAATGAAATTGAATTTCTTTTCTGTTACTAGCTTATCTTATCTCCAGAATAAGTGTTAGTATATTCTATAAATATATATACATAATTATTCACAAAATCAAAATAAGTCATCAAATTCACTGAACCATGTGGACATCCCCCCTTGACCATGTCGATATATAGTAGTCAGAAATGACATTTCATTTTAATTTTGAAATTTGAATAACTACCTTATGTCTATTCGTTTCAAACGAATCCCTACACCTATAAATACCTATTTCTTCCAAAAATCATCACTCAGAATTATCTCTTATCTATTTTATCTCTAATTCTTATCACAATCTCAAAAATGGCCAATCCAATTCATAATTTAACCGAGAATCTTAAAGAAACCCTTAATTCTTTCAAGAATATTCTCTCTTTCATTCTTCGTAACCACGACACTTAGAGTTGAGTCAAATGCAAATGATCAAGGAGCAAGAAAAGCATTTCGATGGATGATTTCCTCCCTGCACAAAGATGATAATGAAGCACATCCTCTTGTCTCTCACCAATGATGATGAAAATTGGGATGACATTAAAGCAGATCCTGTATTTGGAGAAGAAGGATGGGTGGAAGTTCCTCATAATGTTTGATTTTATTTGATTGCTTTGTTTGATTTTAATTGATTGCTTGGATTGATTTGATTTGATTTGGTTTGGTGTGGATTGATATTTAGTGTGCAAAACATGTATAAAAACACATTGATATTTATGTGATCGTTGATTAGTTATCATGTCTATCAGTATAATTATCTCTTAATCTATCTATTATATACTCCATTGTATAGTTTATTAATGCAGGTACTTTAGTACAAGAATGAGGGGGAGTTATATAGTTTGGAGTTAGTTCTTGTTGATGACAAAGTGGGAGAAGTATAAAATAGGATAGTTAAGGGGGAGTTATTAAGATAGAAGTAATATTTTATAAACAAAGGTTGTCATCATCAAAAGGGGAAGATTGTTAGTCCTTGAGATGATGGTTTTGATGACAACAACTTTAGAATAGGATTATAGAACATAAATACTAACATTATAGTTTAGATATATATATGTATGTATGTATGTATGTATTTATGTATGTATGTATGTATGTATGTATACGTATATGCAGGATCTAACCATGCAGGTACCAAGAATGAAGACTATACAGTATAGATATTCAAGATATCAAGCTTGAAGACTCATGAGGATCAAGATTATCAAGAGTTCAAGATTTCAATAATAAGTAATTTAATTAGGAATTTTGTTAAAACTCCTAGAAAAGCACTGGCATCTTAAAATCCAATTTATTCGTGGAATGGAATCCACTTCGAGCATGTTAAAGGGATGGAACCCTAAGTAGGATGGAACCTACGAAAATCTAGTGGAACATTGTTTTGTATCCACTAACTTTTATTCAAAATGTTTTACAAAATTATATCTTGTTTTCAAAATGTTTTCAAAATCTTCCTTTTAAAAGAATCAAAAACATCTATCCTGGTTTTAATACATTTAGCCTCAAAATAATCTTTATTTTCAAAAGAAAAAATTATCCTTGGTTTTAAACTATTTTTTAATAAATACTTATACATAGATTTAAATATAAAATTATAGTAAAATTTTATATGTATACCAAAATATTATTCTCTATATTTACTTATGTATTTTAACTATAGTTAAATATATTTATAAAATTTAAGATAGTTTTAATATAAGATAGAAGTTATTTTCAAAGAAAAACAAATCACCAAAATTTCCTTTGGCGTGTCGACATCCTCAAATACCCCATGTCAACATGGTAGCAGTTTATTTCAAAATTTTGAATTTCAAAGGAAGTGTCTATTCGTTATATCCTTTTACAAATGGACATGGCTGTTGTTCTACTATAAATAGGGGTGGTTGTGAACGAATATATATTCATATTTTTCTGGTTTTCACTCCTCTTCTTCTTCCACATTTCTTTATACACATTCTTACCATTACTCTGCCGAAATCAACATTGAATCTAACTAGATCATTTTTGGTTTGATTCTCTACCACTATCTCAACAAGATCTCAGTGCTATTCAAAGTTATGGACTTCTTTGTAATCAATTTAGCGAGAAAAGGTGTGATTGTAGCCTTGAAAATCAATCAAGTGAGAAAAGGTGTGATTGTAGCCTTGGAAATCAATCAAGTGAGAAAATGTGTGATTTTAGCCTTGGAAATCAATTGGGTGAACTTGTCGCCCCTGAAATCAAGTATCTTTACCCAGAGGATTGTGAATCGGGAGTAGTGTACCTCGTGGCCTTGAAATCGAGGGTATAATTGTACAATTGCTTTTGAAAGGAAATCTGTACTTGTGTGCGGGACTGGATGTAGGGTAACTCCGAACCAGTATAAAATCTGGTGTGTTCTTTCGTTTATTGCTTTTACTTTATTTCTTCATCTGTATTTGATTCTGTAATCATACTGTATCTGAATATTGCATACATTTGTGTTCAAATTAACAAAAACTCAAAAAGATTTAGTAATTCCTTTAAACACTATTCATCCCCCTCTAGTGTTAATCCTAGCCTTAGGATCCGTATTCCGCATTTCTCACATACATGTCTCTCTAAAAACCACGACTCATCCATCGAATAAATCTTTGTCTAAAAATTTCTATCACGTTGGATGTTCATTAAAAGGAAAGAAAGTGAAAAGAGTCATTAATCTTGAATCATCATCTTTGGAAAATAAAGTTGACGAAATCTTCCACTATCGGTAAGAGATAATAAGAGTACAAAGAGATATGTAATACGAACAAAAATGAGAAAGACGCCATCTAAATTTCTTGGAAAGATGCATGCTGGCTATTTGTGGCCACTCTTCATTTAAGGATTTTCTCTACAAAAATCACATTGACTAATAGAAACACCAGTTAGACCGCACAATATTACACCACGAAATATATAGGGAAATCAAGAGCAAGCACCACATACTCTTGGTTTGTTGAAAATACCATGCTAGAGGGTACATAAGATACTCCGAGTTGGTCATCAATAAAATATAAATCGAACTCTTGGGATTTACAAGAAAAAGAAAAATCAAACTCGGACGAAGACAATAAAACATCTATGCAGTCTCCTACCTCTTTGATTATAATTATTTGAATAATTTTAAAATTGTTTTTTATTTTTATTTACTTCGAACCTTGTATCATGGTCGTTTATATAAATAAAAAGTGATTGTATCCTAACAAATATTCAAAAATTAATCACAATCACATATCGATAGAGCTCAAACGTCTGAGGAAAACCACAAACGTCTGTGGCATGGTTTAGGAAATATTTTTCCTGTAACCACAGACATATGTGGAAATCCACAAACGTCTATGATAATATTTGGGTATTTTATTCCTAAACCCATGAATGCCTATAAAAAATCACAGAAGTCTATGAAAAATTCAGATTTCAGAATCCTAACAGACGTCTATTGAAATCCACAGACATCTGTGGCTGTGCTCGAGCAACTATTCTACCTTCCTCTACATAAATGATTTTACCCCTATCCTTTCATTTTTACCAGCCTCCACTCATTCTACTCCAATCTCAAACCCTATAACTTCAAAATCCCCAACTTTTCTTCAATGGATCCCAAAAAAACCTTTTCAAAAAGATCAAAACACACCCTTAAATTGCGAATGAAGTTCAAATCACAAATTGGCTAAGAAATGAGGAAACTGCCATCAATGGATTCCAATCTTTAACCAACAAAGGATTTCATACAGGTCCGTTCTATAACATACATTCCAATAAAGAATATGATATATATAGCTTGACTACCGATATGGGCTGTAGAAATCTTATTGACATTGAATCAAATCAGTTAATAATAGATCCTTTTGTAATTTATCTCTTCTACTCAAATCTTTGTAGGGAAAAGATTTAGAAACCTGAAAATGATGATGGATGGTTATGGATGAGTGCATATGGAAAAACTATAAAATAAATGTATTTACCTTAGGATAAATCCTAGAATGTTCGCACGAAGTTATAGACTTAGAAGTAATTCCGACTATAGTGTGCTACCTAGAAACCAAGTAACTCATCAACTTGGGGAAGATGAAATGCCCCAATAGAGTTCAATCTATCTTCAACCAAGAGCTCATCTACTAACTAGAATGATAACTAATACCATTATTCCTAGATTAGGTAGTCATGATCAAATTCATGAAAATGAGCATAAAGTGTTATGTGCTCAACTTCCTGTCAATTGGGCAAAATTCATACATAATCAAATAAAAAGTTTTTGGTGTCAACACAAAAGAACTATTCTCTATGCTCCGTACATAATGAGAATATTAAGAGATTTAAATTCTTTGTATATGTTACAATACGAAGAAATACCAATTAAGGATGGTGGAAGAGATTTGTGTCCTTAATGCAACTCCCAACAATTCCTCCTCCCATTATTCCATTTGAACAACGGAAACTCTAAAACCAATGTCGACAAAAAAAGGCTCGTATCTTCTTTTCAGCCATCTGCACCTCATTCTCCTCAAGAATACCATTCAGGTTCCAACATCTTAGAAACATGAACTTCCCTTAGTCACAATGAATCGGGTCGCGATGTAGTTTTACAAAATCATGGAATCATTACCAAAAATCAAAAGAAACTGGAGAAGAGAATGATTGGACTAGAATGATTTTTTTGAATCGTATGACTAAGGTTGAAAAGACTTTAGAAAAATTCATTTCTAGATTAGGAATATTTATGAGAAAAGTTCGAGGTAGGTCTACTTCTTTATCACCATCTCCAACACCTCCTCCTCATCAACAAACACCACTCTATCATTCTCAACATTCCCTCCTCAACCATCGAACACAAATATAGGAAAAATAGTTATGGTTTTGGAGGATGAAGAAGAAGAAGAGAGTGATAGGATTCCATGGCCAAGCCCAGATGCCGACCAACCTACATCTAAGAAGGATTATATGGCGATGCAAGGATTGAGTATACAATAGAATGTGGAGTACACCGATCAAAATGACTGGCCCGGAGATTTTCAAACAGATCTATCATCATATTAGAAGTACTATGAGAACTATTAGGGCTTCTCTTATTCTTCTCAATAAGCCATTTTTTTATTTTCTATTTCAAAACTCTTGTTTGCTTCATCTTGCCTTTTGTATTTTTTTTTTTCAAAACACTAGTTCGTATATTGTGTTTGTTCTGTATGAAACATGATCTTGACTATGTTTTGTCAATGTTATCGTGATTGTGGTTATATTTTTTGAGATTGTTTGTGTAACTATGATGTGATTTATGTGTTTTGTTTTGTATATATGTAATGTTCTTTTTGATAATGTCAAAGGGGAAGAAAAAGATATGCATGTATAAAGGGGGAGATCACATACGTAGGGGAGTATAAATATAATTGTACATTGTTAGCGATTGTATAGTTGTCATCATAAAAATGGGTGGGAATGTTAGAACCTCCATTCTTAGTTTCGATGACAACAACTATACAAACATGCATATACAGTATATATCATCAATATGTAGGTACACACAACAAGGTCATGGCTAGAAGAGAATCAAAGAGAGACTATTACTAGTAAGGTCATATTTAGTCTTAGATAAAATATTTAAAATCTCCTTAAGTGATTCACAAAACACAAATTCACATTTTTTAATTAAAACAGAACTTATTTTAAGAAAACTGAATTCACATACCTTTGTGAAAAACCACAAATGTCCGTGACATTACACGTGAAAATTAATCCCCGAATGATAGACGCTTGTGATTTTCCAAGACGTCAATGACATTAATTTTGAAACATAATGACTATTTTTATGAAAGGTTGTTTCCTTATGAATTTTTCAATACATTGAATTTACTCGAACATTGCAACTCTTTGAAACGTAATGGTTGCTTCTCTTTGAGTAACAACTCTTGAATCTTATAAATACAACTAAATGATTAAAGCTAACATTTACCTTGATTTCTATACTCTTAATCTATATTATTACTTCTATGATTTCACTGATTCAATTTTCTCAATCATTCAAATAACCAGAATTTATATTTTGGTTATATTGCTTCCTAAAAATCGAAGTGCGCATCAACAATATAACTCAAAGGAGATTATAGGAAGAATTGTATTGTACAGTCAATATCTGTGTCATTCAGAACACCCAATTGTCAACAAAATACTTTTGCATTAAGCATGTTCCTCCGGGTGAAGTGAGGGTTTTTAGGTTAGTAAATACCGAAGGGGGGCTTGAGGACCGGACATAGGGCGGAAAGCCTGAACAAGTATAAAAATTTTGGTTTACACGTTTTTTATACTTTACTATTTATTGTCTACTATAGCATTAGCTCAAATGCCTGCATATTATACACTAGTTAGATAATATACATCCATTAGACTTACAACATTAAAATAGCATATATAATAACAGTTGCGGTAATAATTTAAAAATAATGAATAAAATGAATAAACTTAATATTGCTTAACAAATATGAATAATTGATGTTTGTCGTGCGATGTTTGTGAAGTGTGATGTGTGATGTCGAGGTGTGCGATGTGTGATATGTGCGATAGATGTTTGATGGATGATGGATGTTTTGATATTTGATGGATGTTTGATGTGCTATGGATGTTTTTTGATAAGTCATGGATGCTTTATTATCCCTTTGGATCAACTTCTTATTATGTTGTATGTATTATTACTTGAGAAATCGTTTATATTCTCGCCATTGAATCTAGACATAGTCTGACATGTTTACTATTTATATAATTCGGGTCAATCCGAGACATTTCAGGTTTAGGGATGATGTCACCAGATTTGCTAATTGGGCTTAATTGGTGATTAGATTATTTGATGTATCATATATCATGTATTTGGACCCATGTATGCATATAATGTTGGATTAAATTTAGTGGATCTACTTGTTATATATTTGAGAGTTAGTGGGAATTAGACTTATTTTTGTATCCCACTTAGACTTATATGTTGTATTATATTTTCATCGCTATGTTGATGACTCTGTGTTCTTTATGATTTATTTATGTTGTGTATTATTATATCCTCAGGCAACACATGTGTTTATTGCTTTTACTGAGACTGTTTACGTCGAGTTGAGTGATTTTTATTATGGGACATATTCAAGAGTTAGTCCAAAAGAATATTCACGGATTCTTCATCAACATTGCCTCACAGTTTATTCAGTAATACTCTTGAGTAATATGGGTATAGAGGTAGGGTACTACAGATTGTACCACAGTAGTTTACCATAGAGTTGTTTGGTAAACCGAGGTTTGTTTTGCATTACCAAAAGTATGATTTGATATACAAAGGAGGTGGGTATTATTACTTTAAAATGTTTTGAGATAAAACCCAGATGTTTAATTTTGAAGTTTTTTGTTTATGATATTATAGGTTCATGTATCTTATCCATTTAGATAGTTTGGTTTGGGCATCTCATTTTGAGAAGTTGTTTGGTAATTTTTATTTGTTGAAATGTAAGGGAATTTCCGATGATTTTGGACAGTCGAAAACTTCCGAGTTGATATAAAATAGAAGCTAAATGTTTTGAGGAGATCATAAGAAAATAAATTTTATAACTTATAAATTTGAAAAGATGGTAAGTTAAAACAAAATTTAAATTTGTTGGACGTTTAGATTAAATAAAAAAAATCTGAAATTTGTATATATACTCTTAGGATGTAGAAGAGCGTTATACGAATATGAACTTAAAGTTTTGAAGTGATTTATAAACATAAGTGTGTTTTAGAAAATGCTTATAAACTTAGGCAATAATTTTATGAAAAGGTTCATAAATAGACTTTAGTATTAAATGAATTACTATTTAATGAAAAAGGTAATTGGTATAATTTAGAAAACAGTGAAATAAATATGTAAGTTATACATAGACCATTTTATTAGCAAAACTTTTTTGTTCCAGATTCGAATACACAATTTCAAAGCGATTGACATCGGTTCGAATGAGGATTTTTCACTTGATTCTTGACGGCAAACACTTGATACGAATTTTTTATTTGATTTGAAGCTTTCACCTATAGCATATGGCTATGTAAGGAGAACAGAGGTTTCTAATCAACAAATCCGATCGGAGTCCGCACTAAAGTGGTTGAGTGAGCGATACTAGTTCCGAAGTGAAATTCATATGATTAAGTGAGCGATCGGATTTGATTTTGCATACGGATGGTATATGTACGTCATACGGGCCTCAATAATTGTATACGTTTGACTTTAGAAATGTAAGTTAATTGATTGGATATTATTTGCAAGTGAGATATAAGTACATGGAAGCAAAGGCTACGTTTATGTTTTGGGCTCATGAGTAGAGTTTGGGTTGCTCGACTAATAAGTACGCGTTTATATTGTATTGATGATTTTATGCTCCAGATATGGGACGCCATTTTTGGGCTTTTGTTTTCTTTTATTGATTGGGGCCCGTTGCGGCAAGTTGTAGTTTTTCGATTGGGCCGCGCAAAGGAGATGCTGCCGAAATCTTGCGTAACTTTAAGAGACTTGAAATTTAATAACACATTTCAACTAATTGATTGTGAAAACTTAAGCGGTTGGTGGCCTTTTTCTTCCTTTGGGCATTTCGGGGACGAAATTTTTTAAGGGAGGAAGAATTTAACAACTCGAAATTTTGTCATTTGATTTTGAATATGTAGTTAATTTTAAATATTGAAATAACTAGTTTTCAAAGTTTAAAAACTTGAATTCAAATAAAAGGATTATTTGAAATATTTGAATTGCGAATTTAATATTTGAGTAGTGATTTAATTATTTGGGTTGTGAATTGAATATTAATTAAATGGATTTATTGGTCTTATTTAACTCCTTTTAATTAATAGTTAATGATGGTGACTTCATTTTGTAAATTTATTTGCAATAATAAATGGTGTGAATAAATAATAAGAAAAATTATTTTTTAATACAACGACTCGATTTCTATTAACGTATTTTTAACTTATTTTATTTATTTGATTTTTCATAATTTTTAATCTGAAAAATATTTCAATTATCAATTGACAATTTTTCGACAAACGATGGTATTTTTGCTATTTTTTAGAATCGATTATCTAGCACATATTATTATTGTTTTGAGATCATGTTGCATTTTTGTGTGCAATCGTATTTTTGTTTTGTTGTTCCTGGTCTGTACACGAACAAAATTCTATGCAGCGTGACATCGAAAATTTCAAAATAAACCTAATTCACTACTTACACAAGTCACCACTTACAAGTCAATACTTAGTAAATTATTTATAAAATACTTTTGATAAAATTTCAAAAACGTTAAATAAATTTGTTGAATATAACGGTTTACGATTTTTGTTTGATAATTATATATATATGTATGTATGTATGTATGTATGTATGTATGTTAAATGTGTTTGTTATGGTACTATTGCGATTTCATAGAATGAAATAAATATTTTATTCAGAATTCAAATTTTATTCAAAAAATATTTTACTTCATTTTAATTGGTACACATTGAACTTCCACTATATCTGCATTTTTCAAATACAATACAACTGTTGCTATACACTATTCACACTCTTGTATAAAAAAAAATTACTCTCACTTACTCATACTCGAATTTGAAATCTTCTTGCTTCTTCTCCGTCATCTGCTTTGTCTGTCAAATAAATAAAAAACGCGGTAAAATTAAAAAAGAAATAAACCAAAATTGCAAAAATAAAATTATAATTGAATATTGATATTACCTCAGTTTATGGTTTGTTTGTTCTCAAATTTTGGACAGGGACAAAAATTAAGTGTGCACGAGCATCATATGATATGCAGAGTGTATCACTGTGAATGTGAATATCACAAGGCCAATCATCATTTAAATTTCAGGAACAAATGCAAGGTCTGGCTAAATAGCTCAACACAAGCAGTGTGCATGAGGTCAAGCCCAAGCAAACTCGGGTTCGACACAAGCTTAAGTTCAGACCAGCATGCACTCACAATGTACACAAGCATGCACACAGGAAAAAGAAGGTGCAACATCAAAGATAAAAACATGAACAAGTGCAGATAAACAATAATGGGCACGCAAACATGCATCAAAGCATCACACATGGCCAGGCAAACACATTAGAAGAGCAAAAGATAGGCACAAGGTTCAGGCAATGTATAAGACTATAATCAAATACATGCACACTGGGTAGAGTACAAGCATACAAAGTGAAGCCAGGTTAAAATAGCATAACCAGGCATACATATGTTTCAGATCAGAAATGAACAGCATAAGACGAGTAAAACAAGACAAACTAATGCAAATGCAATTCAAGTGTGCATTAGTTCAACATTCATTATGACAGCAAAGCAAATAGCATCAGGTATTAATACACTGTAAGACTCACAAATACGAGTTTATGTAATCAGCAATACAAAACCAAATGCAAGGAATAACTCAAGACATATAAGCAATGAAGGTGCACACAACACAGTATGTGATGTACAAGCACAAGATGATCAATTAGCATAGAGTTTCAAGTGTGATAAATTAAGTGAACTAGAAGTACTAGCAAAAGGTCAAGTGCACATGTTCAGGCAACATCATAGAAGGAACGAGCAAGAAAACAGATCAAACTCATATACATATACACAATGGATCAACACATACAGGGACTGATCTCAGGCATGCATACACGGGTTCGATCAGTAATCAACTAAGCAAGGAAACAGTAGAATGACAGTTGTTTCACAAGTGATCAAAGACCAAATCTAGGTGAACAGGGAGGTCAGAATCAAAGCAATCGGGAGGGTAACAAAAAGCATCAGATATGAATAAGTCTTTAAAAGTCAACCGGTGTAAATATATTCGAAGTGTATAAAAGATATACTCGAATATATATCAAAGGATGCAGCGTATATATCAGAACAATGAACAAGTCAAAAACCATCAATCATTCGGTCAAAAAATCTACGGCTGAAGTTTAAAACAAGGTTCGAGAATTCGGTTCCGGTTTCGGTCTCGGTTTCGGTCATTTGATATTTTCTAGGTTTCCGTCAATTTCGGATGTTTCGAATGTTTCAGTTTTTGTTTCGGTTTCGTTCTATATTTGTAATTAAAAAGCAATAATAAACATTGTGCAAATAAAATACAAAATACAATGCATAAAGAGATAATAATACAACATATAATATTATTACATCCAAAAACCATTCCTTAAAGTTGAATTGTTTAGTAAATCTTTAGTAGTTAAAGGCAAATCATTGAAATTCGCATGACAAATTCGCATGACAGTAATATAATTGCATAACAATAACTAAAAATTGTTTCCCAATCTCTCTAAAACAATAAAATAACAGCCCATATTCATACCCAAGCTCATACTAACCGAAACCCACCTAAACTACTATTCACTTCCTAACCCTAAATTATCTATGCATCATCAAAAAGAAAAACTAACGACTACAGTAAACTCATCGCGATGCCTGCTGCGATGAAAATCGACAACATGACTTCTCGATTTTCTCATCGTGATGCCTGCTGCCATGAAAATCGACAACAAGACTTCTCGATTTTCTCATCTCGATGCTTGATTTGTGTTGCGCCTGAATTTGCTTCTCGAATTTTGAATTTTTGATGCTCGATTGGTAATTTTGCTTTCCAGTTCGTAAATTTATGTACAGTTTGTTTCGATTTGCTGGTTTTTTGATTTTTTTTTTTTGATTTTTTGTACTGAAGGTTGGTGGGACGAGATTTTAACCTAATATCGTCTCGCCTTCGGCCGGAACCGAACCGAGATGGCCGGAATCTCGGGGTTCTGGCCGGAACCTTAAACCAGGGTTTAAAATAGAATGAAATTATCAAATGAAAATATAGATAATCAAACCCTATATAAATACCAATATCATCATCAGAAAAAATTCAGCCGCGTTCGAATACAAAATTCAAAAGAGGAATAAAGTTCATACCATTCAAACAACAAATTAACTCGACAACGAAGTGAGTGCAAATCAAAGAAATACAATCCACTGACTGGGCAATCATGATGTTCACATTTCTTCAATCGATCAATCGCGGCTTCGTTCAAGAAACCTAATTTGGGATTGCAAGCAAACAGAGTTCGGCCATGAAATAAATACGGACCGAATAAGCAAAGGAGGATAAAGTTTTTCAATTTTAATTTGGCCCGCGCTATTTGTTTACTTATCTTTTGGGCTTAAACTATTTGTATTTAGGTTTTCAGTTTTTGTTTTTATTGTAATTACCTTTGCAAAAATTTAGGCCCCGTTTGGTTTACTATTTTTAGTTTTGTGTTTTCTTCTAAACAAAAATTCGCATTTATTATGTATGATTGAAAAACACACAATTTTGAAAAATGAAACTAATATAGAAAATAAAAAACAAGTTTATTTGATTTTTCGTGTTTTGAGACATAACAATAGGACGTAAAACAATTCATCTCCTCCATTTTCCGTCCATCGTCGCGATGGCTAAAAATTGTAAAAAAAATTCCATAATTTCTTGTATTTTGTAGTGTATGTTGAAAACACAAAATACAAAACTCAAAAAGAAACCAAACGGAGCCTTAGTTTTTAACTAGGTACGAACCATAGAGCGTAGTTCGAGAGTTCGCAACTCAATGGTTAAGTGATGGTAGGGTATTGCGCGAAGGGTTAGAATAATCAAATTAGCGAGGGCGCGAGTTTACATGGTCTGTAAGCGTCAAATTGTTTAATTCCTTGTAGAAACCTTGGGGCGGCAGTAAACATGTTCTGCCAAAACTGGGTAAACTTGTGTGCCGCTTTTATTTCCACATTTACTTTGTTATTATCTGTGCTACAATTTTTATATATTTGTGAATTTTTTTATAAACTCTATTAACCCCCTCTAGGATTAATTCGATCATTCAAAACTTTTCAAACACCTTTTAAAATAATAAAAATAATAAAATACCAAAATATATAAACTAAGGAGTGAAATTACTCTGAGAATATCTATTAGGCAATTAATACTATAAATTTATCGTGAGACCCGAGCTGAGTTCTATCAAACTCTGGCCATTTATAAAATACACATATCGACATATAAATAAATATTTAATTCAATTCACAAAAGGACAGAATTCCCTGCAAATTAACACATCTAACCAACATAATCACAATTACCCAAACAACTATCAATTCCAAACCACCAAACAAAAGGATATTGTGACAACCAGGTATTTTAAACCATTCACATCCATTATAAGTGTATAGGTAGACACTCATGCCGGAATTGAATTGCTCAAAATACCGTGTTGTAAATAAAATTTGGCAAACCTCAGAATATACAGTAAATAAAAATCACAGATCACAGACACAGAGTAAAAATAATGCAGCGGAAGTAAAAGAGATAGAAGTTCATGAAGCTACTATATAAATATATCAGAGTTACATAAGATACAATAGAAGAAATAAAGTACAACAGAAGTTTAAATATGAAAACCAAGTACAAGCTGAATAGAACAACCGAAATGAAAAGATGAAACTTGACAAGTAGATAATCTCCAGCGATTTCAATCTCCAGAAAGTCGAAATCCAAATCTGTGAATAACTCAGGCTGACCCGTGCGTAAATAAAAATACAAACACTCGAGTCAGGACATACATACTTATACAATGTAAACCAACTCAAGTGAACTGTAGCAAAGATACAAGTAACTTAGGAGATGCTTAGGACCGCCCATCCTCCAAGGATCCGTTAAACTATTTACTATGTAGTAATATACGCTATATACAGTAGTGTCTAATTAGTAAAGTATAATCATATAGAAAATAGCGTTAAGGGGATGGTGAACCTTAACGCGGTCGGATCTTTAAAACCAAAATCGTAGTGGGCTCGCTATAAGGAGATGACACGGCACGCGAGGCAATGCCAGGGTGGATACACCGTTTGCACTCCCGAATCGGTGGTGACGGCAAGCCAGCAGCTTCCGCCCACCTCGAACAATACCCTCGAATCAAAGTGGCGCCACATATCGAATCACAAAAGTAATAGAATGGTTTCCGATGGAGCATGCTCGATGAAAGGGTGCGACCCTTTGTGTAGCCCGGTATAGCTCCTGTTTTAGTCATTTATGCCAACTCACGGGAGTTGGGCCCATGTAATATACCTCGAGAACGTCGCCACCATCCTACTTCATTCTGTAATCTCCACCGCGTACACAGTTGTTAAAGTGGTTTTGAGTATTGGCCGGCTATAAGACAATATCCGCCCCCGGTCTCTTTAACAACCAATCGTTATTATAACCCGTAGTTATAACTTTAAAACAATATTTTATACTTCAAAAATAAAATGTCATTTCAACCCAAATCTTTATCAAAATAAAGATTAAATCATTTCCAAACCATTTCAATATATCATCATACCATATCTTTCAATTCAAATATTTATCAAAATAAATATCAAGTCATTTCTAACCATTTCAATATATTAAACTAACATTTCCTTTCAAAACTTCCTTTCAAATCATTTTAATCTATCAAAATATCATAAACTTTCAAAACTTCGTTCAAAATATCTTATCTTTCAGCACTTCCTTTCAAATTATTTTAATATCAAAATGTCATATCTTTCAAAACTCCATTTTCAAATCATTTTAATATATCAAAATATCATATCTTTTCAAACCACATTTCAATCATTTAATATATCAAAATATCAAAACCACATTCATTTCAAATCATTATTCATTTTATTCAATTTAAAATACCATTTCAATTCACATTTCAAAACAGTTTATATTCAAAAAAAATCATTTTTAATCATTAAAATGAAGTTATTATGTTCAATAATTAAATTATTAAATTTCCAAAATTTTCAACTTCCAAAGTTCATTTATTCACTTAAGTTTATCAAAACAGTGAAAATTCACTTTTCATGGCATTTAGAAAACGCTACGGAAAGATACATTCAAAACAGTTCAATTTAACAAAAGACAACATTTTAAAATGTTGTAATAGGGTTTACTTAAATTTCAAATAAACTTAGTTAAATTAAAAAAAATTATAGCACTTACAAAATTGCTATAGTAGTTTTTAATTCAATTTAGCTTTTTAGTTCATTATCATCAACTACATCATTTACAAATACTATAATATCATTTACATTGTAATTAATAGCATTTCAAAAATGTATTCAATTAACTTCAAATATTCAATATAATTTCTCAACCAATTATATTTTGATTTAAAACATTTTTAACTCATAAAATAATACATTTTCACATTTATAAACGTCATTTAATTTTCATCAAGTTCATGATTTTATAAAGTTAAATTTCCATTCAAAAATCAAGATTTAATAATAATTCACTTACTAAATTGCAATGTTCAATTTTAAATTCATTGCATTAAATTTCAACTTAACACTTAAGTTCAAATTCTCAAATATAACTTATTTTTATTTGCTTAACTAAAAGTTCACTTTTGAGTCAATTTCATAAATTTCCAATTTTAGTTATATTTCAAAATTTCGTCTTAAATATTCATTCGTTTCACATTCAACTTTATCAAAAATCATTAATATGATATAAAATCGCTTTAATTTAATTTAAATTCAAAATATCATAAATTTATCATATTTTCAAAGTTAATTTAAATTCCATTAAAAATTAAATCAAAATTTCCAAAATAACTTACATTCATATTTTCCATAATTTATTTAACTTATAGATTTCCAGAAAATAAATAATACTTTACAAAAGTTATATTTTTATTGAATTTCAAATCAAATATTATAATAATTAAATTTATAAAATATTTTAAAATTTTTAGAAAAACATATTTTAACTACGGGCCTGTATATAATTTTCTACGCTAGGTAAAGTGATACGGGTAATATATCATTTCAACCCGTAATTTACAAAGAAAATCCGGGTTTTATCATTTCAAACCCACAATCCCAAGTTAAAATAAATTAAATAAAAACCATTCAAGCCTATCATTTCAGCCCATAACGATTTTTCCCTATTCTAAAGTCCGTTCGGGTATGTATCATTTCAACCCATAGTGATTCTAATTTACAGGGAACTTGCAGCGTGATAAACTGATAAAATATACAGAATAGCATGAAATAACAGTAACATTTGATATAACAGGTGTTTAAGCATGGGTGAACATCATATGGTAATAATATATGCATATATAACATGATAATATAGTTCTACAGATTCACAGGGTGTCAATTCACATTTGTATAAGTATAAACATCTGGTGAGAAATACTCACATTTTTATGCTGGAGATATTAATTTGAATGACACAACGGATCCAGAAGGCACGATGACACAACAATAGGCTCAAGTGGGAAGAGATCCAAGCTTAGAACTTGTGTTACAACCCAAAACAAAACAAAATAAAATTACAATTCAATACAACATTGAATATGAATAACTTTGAAATAAAAAGAGATACGAATACACAGTCTTTTGTCTTGCCTTCTACACTTGCTAGCATGGCTTAGGGAATGTTTTGGCTCAGGTTTGGACATACTTTGGTTCAGGTTTGGGTCCTATAAGGCATGGCTACAAGGTATTGAAGTGTTGGAGGAGTTACTATGCATGAATATGAAGAGGCTTATGCAAATAGTGGGTTTTTGGTTCATTTTGGGCTAGACTACATGGATCTATGGCTCGGCTATGGCATGTTTCAGATCTGGACAGAGGATGAAGGTGATGGTTAGGGGTGTGTCAAGGTGGTGGTGGATCGATAGGAGGTGGCCAAGGTCATCTAAGGTGATGGTGATGAAGACTAGGTGGCTAGACATGCTTTTTAAGGAGTTTTAACATAGTTTTTGTGGATTTCGCATCAGGGGATGGTCATGGCACTTGCTGGTCAGAGGAGGAAGGGTTTTGGTCATGTATGATGTGGGGAAGGAAGTGGTGGTGGTCGGTGGAGGTGTTAGGCCAAACAAAGCAAGAGAAGCAAGACAAAAATCAAGCAAAACAATAGAAAAAGGAAGAAGAAAAGAGAGAAGAGAGGAGACCTTTACCAAGGTAGTTTGAATAAGCCATGAGAATGAAAAGTGCTGAGTTGTCTTTCACGTGAAAATTGAAGGGAATACACAGCAAATGAAAAAAAATGCACGGCCTAGAGGAGTAATGGAGAGGTTATGGCAAATGAAACGACTTTGGACAATGAAACGTCTAGAAATGAAACGTCTAGAAATGAAACGCATTTCCGTTTTCTAAAGATCAAATAAAAGCAACGATAAATCAGCAAATACCTTAGAAAACCGAAACCAAGTGAAATACTATGAAAATAAATAATTAATTTTAAAGAAAATATGAAAAAGATGAAAGAAATTGCTTAAAAATACAAAACGGTGTCCAGAAATTACAAACAAATCACTACTAGTCTTGGAAAAATATCCACTTCATTTTAAAAATATTATGAAGTGAAAATTTGAAATAAAATAATTTAGTTATCATTTTCGAAATAAAATAAATAATTATATTGGAGAAAAACAGAAAAAGAACTAAAGAAAATGTTTAAAAATTGAAAACAGGGTGGAAATTACAAGAAAAATACTACTTGCTCTAGAAAATTCCTACCTCACTTCAAAAATATTAAAAGACAAAAATATACATAAAATAACATATCAATACATATTACAAAAAAATATGAGAAAGAAAAATAAAATTTATACTATTTAAAATAACAAAATTGCAGAATAAACGAATTGCACTCAATATTGAAATATACATAACTTTTACAATTTAAATCCGTTTCCAACGAAACAAAAAGCAGTGTTCTTAAAATTTTATGTACTTTCATAATAAAAAAATAAAATTTAAATTTTCAAACTTTTAAAATTTTAAATTAAAAGTCAAAGTTTGACTATTTTGACCAAAAATTCACTTTTTTGGAAAATATTCTTTTTAGTCATGCTTTGGAATGATAATTCATATCAAAGCTAAAGTTTATCATTCAAAATAAATAAAATAGGTTTTAAATAAAAAATTCAATTAAAATAATTAAAATATACAAAAAAAATAAATCACGAAATACAGGGTTGTTACACTCCCCCACTCAAAACTTTTCGTCCCCGAAAAGGAATGAGGTACGGGAAAGCACAGAAAAAGATAGAGTGAAACAAGATTAGGACAAGATGACAAGGAAATTGAAATTATACATGATGTCTATTGTTATACGTAAGTTTTACAAGGTGTAGATGATCTTTCCAAGATTCTCCAAAATTAAGAACACAAGCACGAAAAGGTGGATTCAAAATGATTACCAAAGATCTATCAAAGATTATAGAAAGATGCCTATACCAATCTATAACAAGATAAGGATGATAAGGACAACCAAAAGATAGTTTGGAAAACAAAATAAGGAAATAAATTTGAAAGCACGGAAATTTCAACTTAAATAGAGAATAAATCTGTACACAAGTTAAATAAATCTTAACTATCTCAAATTCCATTATCTTATTATCCAATCATCTTAAATTAACAATTTTTAAAACCAAAGGGTTTGAAAAATAATCATTTATTACACTCACAATGTACTTAGTAAATTTTATTCTTCTTTATTCCTAATTAAAATTAAATTTATTCCGCTCAATATATTTATCACTTATGTTAAACATACTTACACTTATTATAACTACTTTCTTTTATTCTTAGTTATTTTAACATTATTTCATTGTAAGTTATTAAATTACCCTTTATCATATTACCTCTGTTAATCATTTTATAATTAAAATTTAAGTGTATAACATTTATTATAACCACTCAATTTTTATTTATAAAATCTTTTTATATTGTATATTGTATATTATCCAATTACATTGTTAACTTCTGAAATTAAGGTAAGTTATATTGGAATGCAATTGAGTATTATACAAATAAAACTTTCTAATTCAATTATCTCAAGTTTAAATCATTTATTAAAAAAAATTGATTTTCTTTTTTTAATTAAAATTATTCTTTAAAAATAAAATTTAAGAATTAGATTTTCGATTTCTTCAAACCATTTAGAGATAAGTAATAATATATACATAATATGTCAAATCAAATTTCAATCATATATCTATATATATATTAAAATCAAGTCATATTTTAGAAATTCAAATCAATTAAATTTCCCAAAACATAGCTGTAGCAAGACTACAGAGCGGCCTCTTCACTTCGAAACTCGAAAATGAACGTCAATAATGCTGCAGTCATCACCGAAGTTATTTCCCAGCGACAATGAGAAGAGCACTAATTTTAAACTTTAAAATTCTTTGGAAACAAATTTCTATTTGAAAATACTTTAAATAATATAGCCTTTTTGAAACTTTAAACACAAGGTTTGAAACCATCGGAAATTAAATTCTCAAATTTATTGTTCTAAATTCATTTCAGTTCCCAAATCAATTGATAAATAACTATCTATAAATTCATTTATAGAACAACAAATGATAAATTAAGTATTATCATTTCAAATAATCAATTTTAAATCAGTTTATTAAGTTCCATAAATTTACTTATATATCAAAATTTATTTCATTAACCAAATTTTAAAATAATATTGTGTCAGTTTGTTCTGTCAAAGTGTTTTGGAAATCTTATCGATAGCGTTGATCAGACGAATCGATCAGAAACCCAATTCAACATCAACAACTCAAACAGCACAATATATAAAAAAAACATAGATATACAAGTATAATTCAAAATGTTTGGAAGAATAGATTGGAAACAAAACATAACATGATTAAATAACAAAATAGGGAGGTGGATAAGCTTAAGTAAATCACGAGCAACCTTAACCGGGTCAACCGTGACTTAAAGAATAAGATCAATGTGGATTTTTCTGGGGTAAACCTACATTCGATCTCAAGAGTTAGAGTTTGGGATAACAAAAGATATTAGCATCTAAACCAAGGATAGATATAAATCTCTGGTGAATCCATGCTAATTGTAAAGGAGTTTTCCCCCTTTTTTCAATTTAATTTGAAATTGGCGTGACCGCCGACTCACTAAAAAATCAATCGAAGAGGAGTTATGGAATACTCCAGAGTCAAAAGAAGATGAATAGTGGGGGATACGAATGGATTTTGGAACCGTAGGGAATGTTCCAAAATTCAAAGGAATTGAGTCAAAAAGGAAGAGATTCAAACTCGAATGAAAGTGATTCTGTAAATACATTCACTCCATATGCTGAGTTTTGCCTAGAGCTACCAAAGCTCTGATACCAACTGTAACAACCAGGTATTTTAAACCATTCACATCCATTATAAGTGTATAGGTAGACACTCATGCCGGAATTGAATTGCTCAAAATAACGTGTTGTAAATAAAATTTGGCAAACCTCAGAATATACAGTAAATAAAAATCACAGATCACAGACACAGAGTAAATATAATGCAGCGGAAGTAAAAGAGATATTAGTTCATAAAGCTACTGTATAAATATATCAGAGTTACATAAGATACAATAGAAGAAATAAAGTACAACAGAAGTTTAAATATGATAACCAAGTACAAGCTGAATAGAAAAACCGAAATGAAAAGATGAAACTTGACAAGTAGATAATCTCCAGCGATTCCAATCTCCAGAAAGTGGAAATCCAAATCTGTGAATAACTCAGGCTGACCCGAGCGTAAATAAAAATACAAACACTCGAGTCAGGACATACATACTTATACAATGTAAACCAACTCAAGTGAACTGTAGCAAAGATACAAGTAACTTAGAAGATGCTTGGGACCGCCCATCCTCTAAGAACCGTTAAACTATTTACTATGTAGTAATATATGCTATATGCAGTAGTGTCTAATCAGTAAAGTATAATCATATAGAAAATAGCGTTAAGGGGATGATGAACCTTAACGCGGTCGGATCTTTAAAACCAAAATGGTAGTGGGCTCGCTATAAGGAGATGACACGGCACGCGAGGCAATGCCATGGTGGATACACCGTTTGCACTCCCGGACCGGTGGTGACAGAAAGCCAGCAGCTTCCGCCCACCTCGAACAATACCCCCGAATCAAAGTGGCGCCACATATCGAATCACAAAAGTAATAGAATGGTTTCCGATGGAGCATGCTCGATGAAAGGGTGCGATCCTTTGTGTAGCCCGGTATAGCTCCTGTTTTAGTCATTTATGCCAACTCACGGGAGTTGGGTCCATGTAACATACCTCGAGTGTAACAACCCGCATATTTATCAATTTTTATATTTAAATATTTTATTTAAATATTTTGTCGATACTCGGAATTTAGTCCGAGAAGCTACGTTTTGCATACGGTCGAATTAGGACTCGGGAACACTCCCTTAAGTTTAAAATGCCGTTTGCGGCCTTTTTGAGTGTAATCTTCGATATGTTTGGAGTAAGTTGATTTTTGCTACTTTTTACTTAAGGCTTTGGTTTGGGCCGAGCCCAATAACCCCACTTTTGTATTCAGTCCCAACCCCATCTCCTCTTCAATACTTCATTCCTCATTTCCTAATACTCAAGCTTTTATATTAATGGAGAGTGGAAGAGGAAATTAAAACTCCAAACCCTAGTTTCCTTTTGCAAATCAAGCTCTAGCTCCAAACTAATAGAAGAACCCATTAGTAAGCTTCTCTTCTTCTTCTCCAACTCTTTCTCTCTTTGATTTCAGAAAATTCCTAAACCTAATTTGGGAAATGTTTCTCTTTTTAGCTTAGAATCAAGCTTCTTGAGTTGGATTTGAAGAGTGGTTGATTCCCCTTTTGCTTTCAAGCTTCTTTTTCAATTGCTTGGGTTCAAAGGTGAGATTTTTAATCTCACATCTAAGTCTATGAATTATCTTCGATTGTTAGGTATGAATTCCTAACACTTATTCGTGTGCATTGGCTTATGGTTTGGAATGGTTTTGTGAATATTCCAATTTTGGTGTTTTGAAAGCCAAATTTTTAAAACCATAGCTTTGATGTTCAAATGTGTTTTTGGTGATGCAACGAGGAGCTCATAGGGCCGAGTAGTCGATTGGCATAAATCCTTAGTGCCGATGCTCGAGTGGTTGCGAATTGGTCATGATTGGCCATAGTATTCGATGGGCTAGGAAGGGACTCGGAACAGGTTCGGCCGACCGAGCCTTGTGGCCGGTCGACCGACCTGCTACTAAGGTGCATAAGCACCTTTCTGTCTCTGGTCCAGTCGACTGGCTACAGGGCTCAGCCGACCAACCTGCTTCCCGAGACTTTTTTGGAATAGGGTCCGGTCGACCGAGCTCTGTAGCCGGCCGACCGACTTGTTGCATTTTTTCCTAATTCGCCTAGTCGTTTGAATTTCCAACTTTAATCGATTCATGTTGTTTCCTATGTGTTGTTATCATTTGCTATGACTTTGATGACTCCTTTTTAGGGATTTTTTGAATATCCATTTCGATGGATTCTTTATCGAATTCGTTGGATTTTTATTCACATCTTCGTATGTGAATTTGAGTGATTGATTGTTCCTACAATCTTCTTTGTGATTTGTCACTTTAAAAATATAAAGGTTTTCTATACTAGTAGTAAATATCAAAACTCTTTCTTCAAATGATTTCAACAATATTTTATAACAAAGTTCGTTTTCTCAAACCGATTTCCAATCTATTAGTATATACAAACCTTTACCTCACTCGTATGAGAAATCTAATTAAACGACTTAGTGAAACAAGTGGTATGAAACGCTTGCGTTTACTTCGTCGGGTTAATTCTTGGACTCGTTCGATTGAAACACTTGTGACAATTTTCTAGTGGAGATCTACAATTTGTTCGTAAATATTTAAGTTAAGCTAGTGGTTATGGGACATGAAGCTAAGCTCATATATTTACTAGCTTACTGTAATTGACACTTCTTGATGATCATGACGATCATTTTTGTGATTTAGACTAGCAATGTGCGATGTCTCTTTGTCTGCGAGGGAGACTAAACCCCGTTTTGTGGAGTTTCGACTCAAATTGATGGGGTAGCGCCCCATGGTCTTCGGGCCGTTCGTGTGTCAAAAATTAATGGCTAGCTACCATGAGATAGCGTCTCGTTCGTGTGATACATATGTTGGTGAGTTTTCATGCTCCCGTTCGTGTGATAGGCCTCCCCCCTATTTTGTGTGATTTCTGGATTTCGTGTGTCGAATTCTGGAATTTTCTTCTTCACCTATTTTTGTGATTTATATTGATATGATTTATCAATTTTTGTGCATAGGTGAATTTGTGTGTCATTGACTGGATTTCTTGAGGTGATTTCTAGAATTTGTGCTTCACCAATTTTCGTGATTTCCGTTGATAAGTTTTATCAATATTTGTGCATTGGTGAATTTGTGTGTCATTGACTTTTTTGATTGACATTGATATAATCGTCAATATTTATGGTTTGGTGAACGAAATAAGGAGTATGACATTTCCTTTGATTCTTGTGTAGATTGGTGATATTGATTAATCTCTTGTTGATTTTCAATTAATTATATATATCACAGCTTGGCATTGTGATTATTATGCGTTTAGTCATATCTTTTATTCTATATCGTTTCATCTGATATTTATAGTTAGACTGATCCGTTTATTATTTTCTTATTAAATAATACTCGGGTCAGACCGAGATGTTACAGGTGCTTCAGCTTGACTTCTCACTTGGGATTGATTTCTCTGACTTTTGGTTAACTACTTAGATTAGTAGTTTTTGGATTGTATACAATTGAGATATAGACTCCATAATGTATACTTATTCTTTTGTGTAGTTCGTGTAGCTATTCTTTTGTGATATCATGGATCTTTTTAGACCACTACTCTGATGTACACTTCCTAGTGTAATATTCATATCTATTTCCACCTTTGTGATATGAATTGTCTGTGACTGATTTGTGTTATGTTTATTTCTATATTTGTTTCCGAAGACCTTTATAGCCACTATGTAGTAGCTTTGAGTTTCTGTCGGTGTGTCAGATTTCCTCTTGAGATGAAAAGTTATATTTTTATCCGGCATATCGGTACTCGCACAAAGCAATTATACAGATGGTCGCTCCTCAACAGCCTTATTCTCCGTGCTAGTCGATAGCATTGCTCCTTAGTATTATTGTCTAGCATGGGTATAGAGGTGGGGCGTCACAGCTTAGTATCAGAGCCAAACTTCGGAACAATATGGAATATTATAACAAGGATCATCGTCCTAAGTCCATTTTAGGAGTCGTGCTTTAGGATTTAATTCGAGTCTTCGTACCGATTCATCCTATTTTCCTTACGATTCCTTGTTTATCTATCAAGATTGCTTGACATTCAATTTGGTGAATAACCTTTTTCTTCTTCTTCTTTCTTTCTAAAGGAAGAGAAATGTCTAGACCAGGCCGCCCCAGAGCCGTACCATCTAGCACTCCACCCCAGGATGGAGTTTTTATGACTGCTCAACAACTTCTTGATTTAGTGACAAATGCTCAAGCAGCTGGAGCTAACCTGGAACCTACTCACCCAAAGTCGGGATTTGCATGCTTGTGCAGCAATTACACTAATTTGGGTGGGGAGCCATTCAAAGGTTCCGAAACTATTATTGAAGTACAGGCTTGGCTAAGGTCATGCGATCGAATCTTTTCTCGCATGAATCTTATTGACCTTCACCGAGTTCAGGTGGCCTCTAGTATGCTCCGAGAAAGAGCATTGGACTGGTACGAACTTCTTATTTCTGAGATTAATGAAGCAGATCTCACCTGGGAGCAATTCCGGGAATGCTTCGAGTTGAAATTTGTACCAGAAGCAGAGAAAGTGACATTGGCTCGACGATTTATAGACCTTGTTCAAGGTGAGTCCTCTGTGACTGATTATGTCGCCTCCTTCGAGTCGCGCTTTCTAAATACGGGGTCGAATACATCAACACCCCTTTAAAGAAGAACCAGAGGTTCGTTTATGGCTTAAACAAAAATTTCAAGAAGCCATTACTTCTAAAATTAGAAGTTTCTTTCGACCAACTCATTGATATCGCTCTTCGTCTTGGAGAGGCGGATAGGGAGAATGATGTTGAAGTGGTGGGTTCCAAAACAAATTTCAACAACAACAAGAAAAGGCCAAACAAATTCAAAGGCCCTTATCCCAATAAGAAAGGGAGGCAAGAAACTCCTGCTGCAAAGACCTTTTCCTCTACTGAAGGGAAATGCTTTAACTGTGGTTCCAGAGACCATTTTGCGAATAAGTGTTCAAAGCCTCGTACTTGTTGCTATTGTAAAAGCCCGGACCATTTTATGCATGTATGTCCCAAACTTCAAAATAGGAAGGAGCGAAAGCTTAATGTTACTCAAGCCCCTGGCAACACATCTCGTGGCCAAGGTATTTCTCATTCTATTCTGGATGGAATTATTTTATTTCGTGATCATCCTATTCGAGTTCTTTTTGATACGGGTGCGTCCCATTCTTTTATATCAAAAGAACTTGTTGATGCTTTTTCTTTGGATGTTTTGTGTTTAATGACTTCATTGAGAATTGCGAATCCGGTTGGTGGATCCGCAACAATCAGTTTATTGTGTAAAGATGTCGAGATTATTTTGTGTGATTTTTCTTTCCTAGCCGATTTGCATGTCATGCGCTATTTAGGCTTTGGAATGATTTTGGGAATGGATTGGCTTAACGTTATGAAGCTCATATCCTATGTCCTGAGCGAACTATTCATCTTCGACATCCTCAATCTGTTAATCAGGTTTCTGTTATTCTTAAAGATTCGGATTCTGCTTTGGTTGCATCTTTATATTCTTTAAACCCTCGTGATGACGATGATGATGATGAGGGTGATATTATTTCTCTTATTCACATCGTTCGTAAATTTTCCGACATATTCGAGCCCGTATTAGGATTACCACCTAAGCGAGCAATTGAGTTCAGAATTAATCTCATTCCTGGAGCTCAACCTATCACTCGCCCTCCTTATCGTATGTCCAATAAAGAAAACGTGGAGATGCGTAAACAATTATCCGAATTGGAGACGAAGCAATTTATTCGCTCTAGTTCCTCGCCTTGGGGAGCTTCGGCTATTTTTGTGAAGAAATACGATGGAACACTTAGGCTTTGCGTTGACTACCGCAAGCTTAATGATCTTACTATCAAAAATAAATATCCTTTACCTCGGATTGATGATCTATTCGATCAACTTACTGGTGCTAGAGTCTTTTCACAATTAGACTTAGCTACTGGATTTCATCAGCTTCGTATTGCAGAGGATAGCATTCCTTTGACATCGTTCCGTACTCGTTATGGATCTTATGAATGGCTTGTTATGCCATTTGGTCTAACGAATGCTCCGGCTTATTTCATTGACCTTATGAATCGAGTTTTCAAAGATTTTCTCGACCGGTTTGTTCTCATCTTTATTGATGATATTCTTGTGTATTCTAAAACCGAGGTGGAGCATGAAAAGCATCTTCGGATTGTATTGGAAACTCTTAGGAGTAATCAATTAAAGGCAAAGTTTTCTAAATGCCACTTTTGGCAATCTCGTGTGAAGTTTCTCGGTCATATTATTTCCGAATCCGGAATTTCCGTGGATCCTTCAAAGATTGAAGCGATTCAAGGGTGGAAGAGACCAGAGAGTGTGACAGAGATTCGTAGTTTCCTTGGTTTGGCAGGTTATTACCGCCGTTTTATCAAAGACTTTTCTAAGATTGCCGTGCCTCTCACTAGCTTAACGAAGAAAAGTGTTAAATACATTTGGTCGGACAAATGTGAAACGTCTTTTCAAAAACTAAAGGAACTTCTTTCTAATGCTCCTATTCTTGTTATTCCCGAGGGGAATCAAGATTTCGTTGCTTATACCGATGCTAGTCGCGTTGGTTTGGGTGTCGTTCTTATGCAAAAAGAACGTGTTATTGCTTATGCTTCTAGGAAATTAAAGCCTGCTGAGACTAGATATGCCACTCATGATTTAGAGCTCGCGGCTATTGTTTTTGCTCTTTGGATTTGGCGCCATTATCTTTTAGAGAGAAATTCGTTCTTTATACCGATCATAAATCCTTGAAATATTTATTCTCTCAAAAGGAACTTAATTTGCGTCAACAGCGTTGGCTCGAATTTCTTGCACCATATGATCTTGATATTCTTTATACTCCCGGTAAGGGTAATCGTGTCGCTGATGCTCTTAGCCGTAAACAGCAAGCTGTTGTTTCTATGATGATATCCGAATGGAATGATCTCGAGATCTTATCCACTTGTGAGATTCGAGACCGCGTATCCGATTTATGCTCATCATTTGTTTTATGTAGCCTTGAGGCTCGTCCTTCTCTTTTAGACCGCATTCTTGAAGCTCAAAGGATAGATCCCGAATTGGCTCTTCTTGGCCAAAATATTAAGGATAAAATTGATATTGAAGGTTTGAAAGACTTTGATATGGATTCTCGTGGCGGCATTCGAAAATTTGGTAGACTTATCATACCAAATATTGGTGAGCTTCGTAAAAATACTTTAGAAGATTCCCATCGTTCTAAATTTACCATTCATCCCGGTAGTAGTAAAATGTACGCGGATATGAAGCGGCTTTATTATTGGGAGGGAATGAAACTTGACATCTCTAACTTCATTAAGCGTTGCATGACTTGCCAACTCGTTAAGGCCGAGCATCAAAGGCCCGGTGGATTATTGCAACCTTTAGAAATTCCAATTTGGAAGTGGGATCAGATTTCCATGGATTTTATTGACGGCCTTCCCCGTTCTCGTTCGGGTCATGATAGTTTATGGATGATCGTTGATAGGCTTACTAAATCCGCCCATTTTATTCCCGTTCGATCTAACCGAACCGTTCCTCTTTTGGCCAAACTCTTTATCAAAGAGTTTGTTAAATTACAAGGAGTTCCTACTTCTATTGTTAGCGACCGTGATCCATTGTTTACTAGTGGATTTTAGAAGAGTCTTCAAAAAGCTTTGGGAACAAAGCTTAATTTTAGCACCGCTTATCATCCCCAGTCCGATGGACAAACTGAGCGTGTGAATCAAATTCTTGAAGATCTTCTTCGTTCTTGTGTGCTTGATTTCGGTGGAAGTTGGGAAGATCATATTTCCCTTGTTGAATTTTCCTATAATAATAGCTTCCAATCTAGTATTGGTATAGCACCTTTCGAGGCACTCTATGGAAGGCCATGCCGATCTCCTTCTTGTTGGCTTGAGGCCGGTGAGAGGCTGGTTTTAGGTCCAGATTCTATTCGGGATTCCACAGAGAAAATTGACCTTATTCGACATAGAATGAAAGACGCCCAGAGTAGACAAAAATCCTATGCTGATAACCGGAGAAGGAAGTTAGAATTTTCTGTGGGAGATCTTGTGTTCATTCGTGTGTCACCTATGAAAGGTGTTGTACGTTTCAGTCGATCGGGAAAATTAGCGCCTCGATATATTGGGCCATTTCCTATCACTGAACGTATTGGTTCCATGGCATATCGCCTTTTATTACCGGTTCAATTTTCTGCTATCCATAGCGTGTTTCACGTTTCTCAACTTCGGAAATGTCTTCGAGATTCCGATTCTATTCTTGAGCCCGGTGTTGTGGAAGAGATTGAAGTTTCGCCTAATTTAACTTATGAGCAGCATCCTATTCGAATTGTTGCTTCGGAGGTCAAACGCCTTCGAAATAAAGATGTCCCGCTCGTTAAAGTTCAATGGTCTTCAAATCCTAAGGATTGTTCTTGGGAATCTAAAGAGTTCATCGAGCGATCACATCCGGACTTGCTTTCTCGTGCTCTTTGAGGTGAACCTTTTATTTCAAATTTCTTTTGTGTTGAATATGCTTTTATGGTTGTTACTTTATATTCTCTTCTTAAATATTGCGAGGATGCAATTTCTTTAAGGAGGGGAGTCTGTAACAACCCGCATATTTATCAATTTTTATATTTAATTATTTTATTTAAATATTTTGTCGATACTCGGAATTTAGTCCGAGAAGCTACTTTTTGCATACGGTCGAATTAGGACTCGGGACCACTCCCATTGAGTTTAAAATGCCGTTTGCGACCTTTTTGAGTGTAAGCTTCGATATGTTTGGAGTAAGTTGATTTTTGCTACTTTTTACTTAGGGCTTTGGTTTGGGCCGAGCCCAATAACTCCACTTATGTATTCAGTCCCAACCCCTTCTCCTCTTCATTACTTCATTCCTCATTTCCTAATACTCAAGCTTTTATATTAATGGAGAGTGGAAGAGGAAATTAAAACTCCAAACCCTAGTTTTCTTTTGCAAATCAAGCACTAGCTCCAAACTAATAGAAGAACCCATTAGTAAGCTTCTCTTCTTCTTCTCCAACTCTTTCTCTCTTTGATTTCAGAAAATTCCTAAACCTAATTTGGGAAATGTTTCTCTTTTTAGCTTAGAATCAAGCTTCTTGAGTTGGATTTGAAGAGTGGTTGATTCCCCTTTTGCTTTCAAGCTTCTTTTTCAATTGCTTGGGTTCAAAGGTGAGATTTTTAATCTCACATCTAAGTCTATGAATTATCTTCGATTGTTAGGTATGAATTCCTAACACTTATTCGTGTGCATTGGCTTATGGTTTGGAATGGTTTTGTGAATATTCCAATTTTGGTGTTTTGAAAGCCAAATTCTTAAAAACCATAGCTTTGATGTTCAAATGTGTTTTTGGTGATGCAACGAGGAGCTCATAGGGCCGAGTAGTCGATTGGCATAAATCTTTAGTGCCGATGCTCGAGTGGTTGCGAATTGGTCATGATTGGCCATAGTATTCGATGGGCTAGGAAGGGACTGGGAACAGGTTCGGCCGACTGAGCCATGTGGCCGGTCGACCAACCTGCTACTAAGGTGCATAAGCACCTTTCTGTCTCTGGTTCGGTCGACTGGCTATAGGGCTCAGACGACCGACCTGCTTCCCGAGACTTTTTTGGAACAGGGTCCGGTCGACCGAGCTCTGTAGCCGGCCGACCGACTTGTTGCATTTTTGCCTAATTCGCCTAGTTGTTTGAATTTCCAACTTTAATCGATTCGTGTTGTTTCCTGTGTGTTGTTATCATTTGCTATGACTTTGATGACTCCTTTTTAGGGATTTTTTGAATATCCATTTCGATGGATTCTTTATCGAATTCGTTGGATTTTTATTCACATCTTCGTATGTGAATTTCAGTGATTGATTATTCCCACAATCTTCTTTGTGATTTGTCACTTTAAAAATATAAAGGTTTTCTATACTAGTAGTAAATATCAAAACTCTTTCTTCAAATGATTTCAACAATATTTTATAACAAAGTTCATTTTCTCAAACTGATTTCCAATCTATTAGTATATACAAACCTTTACCTCACTCGTATGAGAAATCTAATTAAATGACTTAGTGAAACAAATGGTATGAAACGCTTGCGTTTACTTCGTCGGTTAATTCTTGGACTCGTTCGATTGAAACTCTTGTGACAATTTTCTAGTGGAGATCTACAATTTGTTCGTAAATATTTAAGTTAAGCTAGTGGTTACGGGACATGAAGCTAAGCTTATATATTTACTAGCTTACTGTAATTGACACTTCTTGATGATCATGACGATCATTTTTGTGATTTAGACTAGCAATGTGCGATGTCTCTTTGTCTACGAGGGAGACTAAACCCCGTTTTGTGGAGTTTCGACTCAAATTGATGGGGTAGCGCCCTATGGTCTTCAGGTCGTTCGTGTGTCAAAAATTAATGGCTAGCTACCATGAGATAGCGTCTCGTTCGTGTGATACATATGTTGGTGAGTTTTCATGCTCCCGTTCGTGTGATAGGCCTCCCCCCTATTTTGTGTGATTTCTGGATTTCGTGTGTCGAATTCTGGAATTTTCTTCTTCACCTATTTTTGTGATTTCTATTGATATGATTTATTAATTTTTGTGCATAGGTTAATTTGTGTGTCATTGACTGGATTTCTTGAGGTGATTTCTAGAATTTGTGCTTCACCAATTTTCGTGATTTCCATTGATAAGTTTTATCAATATTTGTGCATTGGTGAATTTGTGTGTCATTGACTTTTGTGATTGACATTGATATAATCGTCAATATTTATGGTTTGGTGAACGTAATAAGGAGTATGACATTTCCTTTGATTCTTGTGTAGATTGGTGATATTGATTAATCTCTTGTTGATTTTCAATTAATTATATATATCACAGCTTGGCATTGTGATTATTATGCGTTTAGTCATATCTCTTATTCTATATCGTTTCATCTGATATTTATAGTTAGACTGATCCGTTTATTATTTTCTTATTAAATAATACTCGGGTCAGACCGAGATGTTACAGGTGCTTCAGCTTGACTTCTCACTTGGGATTGATTTCTCTGACTTTTGGTTAACTACTTAGATTAGTAGTTTTTGGATTGTATACAATTGAGATATAGACTCCATAATGTATACTTATTCTTTTGTGTAGTTCGTGTAACTATTCTTTCGTGATATCGTGGATCTTTTTAGACCACTACTCTGATGTACACTTCCTAGTGTAATATTCATATCTATTTCCGCCTTTGTGATATGAATTGTCTGTGACTGATTTGTGTTATGTTTATTTCTATATTTGTTTCCGAAGACCTTTATAGCCACTATGTAGTAGCTTTGAGTTTGTGTCGGTGTGTCGGATTTCCTCTTGAGATGAAAAGTTATATTTTTATCCGGCATATCGGTACTCGCACAAAGCAATTATACAGATGGTCGCTCCTCAACAGCCTTATTCTCCGTGCTAGTTGACAGCATTGCTCCGTAGTGTTCTTGTCTAGCGTGGGTATAGAGGTGGGGCGTCACATCGAGAACATCGCCACCATCCTACTTCATTCTGGAATCTCCACTGCGTACACAGTTGTTAAAGTGGTTTTTTGTATTGGCCGGCTATAAGACAGTATCCGATCCCGGTCTGTTTAACAACCAATCGTTATTATAACCCGTAGTTATAACTTTAAAACAATATTTTATACTTCAAAAATAAAATGTCATTTCAACCCAAATCTTTATCAAAATAAAGATTAAACCATTTCCAAACCACTTCAATATATCATCATACCATATCTTTCAATTCAAATATTTATCAAAATAAATATCAAGTCATTTCTAACCATTTCAATATATTAAACTAACATATCCTTTCAAAACTTCCTTTCAAATCATTTTAATATATCAAAATATCATAACCTTTCAAAACTTCGTTCAAAATATCTTATCTTTCAGCACTTCCTTTCAAATTATTTTAATATCAAAATGTCATATCTTTCAAAACTCCATTTTCAAATCATTTTAATATATCAAAATATCATATCTTTTCAAACCACATTTCAATCATTTAATATATCAAAATATCAAAACCACATTCATTTCAAATCATTATTCATTTTATTCAATTTAAAATACCATTTCAATTCACATTTCAAAACAGTTTATATTCAAAAAAATCATTTTTAATCATTAAAATGAAGTTATTATGTTCAATAATTAAATTATTAAATTTCCAAAATTTTCAATTTCAAAAGTTCATTTATTCACTTAAGTATATCAAAACAGTGAAAATTCACTTTTCGTGGCATTTAGAAAACGCTACGAAAGATACATTCAAAACAGTTCAATTTAACAAAAGACAACATTTTAAAATGTTGTAATAGGGTTTACTTAAATTTCAAATAAACTTAGTTAAATTAAAAAAAATTATAGCACTTACAAAATTGCTATAATAGTTTTTAATTCAATTTAGCTTTTTAATTCATTATCATCAACTACATCATTTACAAATACTGTAATATCATTTACATTGTAATTAATAACATTTCAAAAATGCAGTCAATTAACTTCAAATATTCAATATAATTTCTCAACCAATTATATTTTTATTTAAAACATTTTTAACTCATAAAATCATACATTTTCACATTTATAAACATCATTTAATTTTCCTCAAGTTCATGATTTTGTAAAGTTAAATTTCCATTCAAAAATCAAGATTTAATAATAATTCACTTATTAAATTACAATGTTCAATTTTAAATTCATTGAATTAAATTTCAACTTAACACTTGAGTTCAAATTCTCAAATATAACTTATTTTTATTTTTATTTTCTTAACTAAAAGTTCACTTTTGAGTCAATTTCATAAATTTCCAATTTTAGTTATATTTCAAAATTTCATCTTAAATATTCATTCGTTTCACATTCAACTTTATCAAAAATCATTAATATGATATAAAATCACTTTAAATTCAAAATATCATAAATTTATCATATTTTCAAAGTTAATTTAAATTCCATTAAAAATTAAATCAAAATTTCCAAAATAACTTACATTCATATTTTCTAACTTTTCCATAATTTATTTAACTTATAGATTTCCAGAAAATAAATAATACTTTACAAAAGTTATATTTTTATTAAATTTCAAATAAAATATTATAATAATTAAATTTATAAAATATTTTAAAATTTTTAAAAAAACATATTTTAACTACCGGCCTGTATATAATTTTCTACGCTAGGTAAAGTGATACGGGTAATATATCATTTCAACCCGTAATTTACAAAGAAAATCCAGGTTTTATCATTTCAAACCCGCAATCCCAAGTTAAAATAAATTACATAAAAACCGTTCAAGCCTATCATTTCAGCCCATAACGATTTTTCCCTATTCTAAAGTCCGTTCGGGTATGTATCATTTCAACCCATAGTGATTCTAATTTACAGGGAACTTGCAGCGTGATAAACTGATAAAATATACAGAATAGCATGAAATAACAGTAACATATGATATAATAGGTGTTTAAGCATGGGTGAACATCATATGATAATAATATAAGCATATATATCATGATAATATAGTTCTACAGATTCACAGGGTGTCAATTCACATTTGTATAAGTATAAACATCTGGTGAGAAATACTCACATTTTTATGCTTGAGATATTAATTTGAATGACACAACAGATCCAGAAGGCACTATGACACAACAATAGGCTCAAGTGGGAAGAGATCCAAGCTTAGAACTTGTGTTACAACCCAAAATAAAACAAAATAAAATTATAATTCAATACAACATTGAATAGGAATAACTTTGAAATAAAAAGAGATACGAATACACATTCTTTTTTCTTGCCTTCTACACTTGCTAGCGCGGCTTAGGGAATGTTTTGGATCAGGTTTGGACATACTTTGGTTCAGGTTTGGGTCCTATAAGGCATGGCTACAAGGTATTGAAGTGGTGGAGGAGTTACTATGCATGAATATGAAGAGGCTTATGCAAATAGTGGGTCTGGACAGAGGATGAATGTGATGGTTAGGGGTGTGTCAAGGTGGTGGTGGATCGATAGGAGGTGGCCAAGGTCATCTAAGGTGATGGTGATGAAGACTAGGTGGCTAGACATGCTTTTTAAGGAGTTTTAACATAGTTTTTGTGGATTTCGCATCATGGGATGGTCATGGCACTTTCTGGTCAGAGAAGGAAGGGTTTTGGTCGTGTATGATGTGGGGAAGGAAATGGTGGTGGTCGGTGGAGGAGATGGTGGACGTGTTAGGCCAAACAAAGCAAGAGAAGCAAGACAAAAATCAAGCAAAACAATAGAAAAAGGAAGAAGAAAAGAGAGAAGAGAGGAGACCATTACCAAGAAAGTTTGAAGATGCCATGAGAATGAGAAGTGCTGAGTTGTTTTTCATGTGAAAATTGAAGGGAATATACAGAAAATGACAAAAAATGCACGGCCTAGAGGAGTAATGGAGAGGTTATGGCAAATGAAACGACTTTGAATAATGAAACGTCTAGAAATGAAACGTCTAGAAATGAAACGCATTTCCGTTTTCTAAAGATCAAATAAAAGCAATGATAAATCAGAAAATACCTTAAAAAACCGAAACCAAGTGAAATACTATGAAAATAAATAATTAATTTTAAAGAAAATATAAAAAAGATGAAAGAAATTGCTTAAAAATACAAAACAGTGTCCAGAAATTACAAACAAATCACTACTAGTCTTGGGAAAATATCCACTTCATTTTAAAAATATTATGAAGTGAAAATTGAAATAAAATAATTTAGTTATCATTTTCAAAATAAAATAAATAATTATATTGGAGAAAAACAGAAAAATAACTAAAGAAAATGTTTAAAAATTGAAAACAGGGTGGAAATTACAAGAAAAATACTACTAGCTCTAGAAAATTCCTACCTCACTTCAAAAATATTAAAAGACAAAAATATACATAAAATAACATATCAATACATATTACAAAAAAAATATGACAAAATAAAATAAAATTTATACTATTTAAAATAACAAAATTGCAGAATAAACAAATTGCACTCAATATTGAAATATACATAACTTTCACAATTTAAATCCGTTTCCAACGAAACAAAAAGCAGTGTTCTTAAAATTTTATGTACTTTCATAATAAAAGATAAAATTTAAATTTTCAAACTTTTAAAATTTTAAATTAAAAGTCAAAGTTTGACTATTTTGACCAAAAATTCACTTTTTGGAAAATATTCTTTTTAGTCATGCTTTGGAATGATAATTCATATCAAAACTAAAGTTTATCATTCAAAATAAATAAAATAGGTTTTTAAATCAAAAATTAAATTAAAATAACTAAAATATACAAAAAAAATCACAAAATACAGAGTTGTTACAGATATGTCATGCTATTTCAATAAATAACATATTTTAACCAAATTTATCCTAACCAGTATATATCAAGCAATCTATTCAACCAAACAATTCAAGCAATAACTGGAATAATTTTATAGATAATGGGATATAAAAATAGTTGAGTTACAGAGATAACTCACTGAATTGTCGAGTTATACTATCTTTTCCATCATTGTTCCACTGTCAGCCGCCACTACCAAACACCTCCTTCGTCACAGCACAGTCACTTCCAGCAACACTCCATCATCACCAGCGCTACATCCACCTGCTCACGGCATCATCGAAACCCAGAAAAACATGCATCCTAGTCAACGTTGCCCGCCATCACTCATAACACCGCACATGCCTCCTCAAATCGCGACACCATCCATCACCAGCCGATGCCATGTCAGTCCTTCTCCCATTCAATGCCGTCGATCACCGCTGGCTATTTGACAGGCTTCGGGCGATAAAGTGTCGTTCGTCGAAGATATGTTTACCGAAAATCGCGATTTCAATTTTAGGGTTCGCTTATTTTAGTTGGAATTAGGGTTCAGGTTTTTGGGCGTACCAAAGAATATGATAAGGAATATTCCATAGAAAAAAGAAGAAAAACTTAAAGTTGGCTTGGATTCCATTGGCCTTGTTATAATTAAAATAAAAGTAGTTTCTTCTAAATTCCCATTTACTTATTTGTAAATAAGTTACAATCTAGTTTGAATTTATTTGCACTTCATTTTTCACAAAAAAAATTTGATAGCCGAACAATTTCATTCATTTTAATACTCATTTATTTTTATTTAATTATTCATTTAAAACAATTTATTGATTTGATTCAATTGTTACAACAAAATCATTTATTAAATAAACTTCAAATAAATAAGAATTAATTCCTAAAATAATAATTATCAAAAAATCGAATTCAATATTTCTATACAATAAAATTTTGTTTATTATTACGGCATAGAAAGCAAGATTGTTATAGACTCCTTATGAAAAATGTGTACTTGCAATTTCTTATAGGGAGACGTCAAACAATTCATATTCTGACTTCCTTCATATCTACGACTTTCTATCAAATTCAAACTACTCAATCATCTACGTGACTCTTATACTAATTCTCCTATCGCATGCTACAATTTAAATAGATTCAATTAATGATTTTCTATTTTTCACATACGATAAATTCTATGAAAATATTCTGAATGTCGGATTTTTTGAAATTTTTTAGCATAGTCTCCTTTTGTGTTGAAACTCTGAGAACATTATGAAAAATCATAATACAATATAATTGAAAGATGCTATGCGGTATGATCGTGTAATATGGAATAACGGAATAGTCTAGGTAGATAAAGTAAAAGCAAGGTAGACACCAGGATTTTATACTGGTTCTGACTTCTAGTCCTATGTCCAGTCCCTAAGCTTCACTTAGGAATTCTACTAACTAAAACCCTCTCTTAACTCGAAGGAATAGGTTTACAACTTACCCGAACAACCGAACGAAATTTCTTTCCTCAACTACCGAAGAGGACTTCAACTTAATTAAAAACAATATTCGACTTGTTGTGTTCTTGTCAACACTAATGAGTCTAATGTAGTACAACGTTCCTATGATTTTATCCTCGAGAGTATGCAATGTGTTTGTGAAGATTTAGGAAATGTGAATTGCTATGAATCAAAAGAGTGTTATAAACAAAACAGAGATTCAAGCAATCGATTGGTGATTGTTTTGAAAACTTTTAGAGAATAAAAAATATGTTCAAGCAAGTAGTGAGATTAAAGCATAAGAGAATTGGTGAATTTAAGATGTTAGAACCATGTATTTATATGTGTAGAAGAGATGTATTTGTTGGCTAGAGATGCAAACAAGTGATGCTTCCATTTCCATTAGAGAATGGTTGCAACTCTTGGGAGGAAGAAGGTGTCCTTTCAGAAAAAAAATTTAGGTTTAAATTCAGTCGACTGAGCAGGGTTTTCAGTCGACTGAAAAATGTAAAGTAAAATTTTCAGGAACAAATTCAGTCGACGGAGCAGGGTTTTCAGTCGACTGAAAATGTAAAGTAAAATTTTCAGGAACAAATTCAGTCGACTGAGCAGGGTGTTTGAGTCGACTGGAACTGTGCATGTTAAATATGTGTAACAGGTTCAGTCGACTGGGGATACCTGTTCAGTCGACTGAACTTTTGATTTCTGCACAGTGAATTTTTATTCTAAAATGAAATTTATGAAACATGTACTAGTGTTTGTGCAATACTCTTGAGGATAGATTTTAACAAAAAATCTAAATTAAGACCTATATAGAAATCATACTTATGTTTATCCTTGGTCTTTATCATTCTTCCTTTAGCTTTGCACATATTTCTTCCTTTTTGTTGAAGCACGTTGTCATTGATCAAAATATAGCGTATCAACATTCTTCCCCTTTTTGATTGATGACAATACTAAAATGTGTAAAGATGTAATTATTTCCTCCCCCTGAATATATGCACTGTCTTTTCTACAAAACAAGGTTAGTAACATAGATTTCTCCCCCTTTGTCATCGAAAAAAGGAAGTAATAATCGCGGAAGTATATTGTCAAAACAATCACTGATATGCATGACTATAGAATGTAGCATAAATAAATAAAACATAGAATATAGCATGAATGTAGCATAATAAAACATAGAATGTAGCATGAATGAAACATAAAAGGCTATTTATACGAGCCTTTTGATTAGTATTTTTGAAATAAAAATAATATAAGAGAGTTATTCATCTTTATCCCAATCGTATGAGGCTTCTCTCCCTCCCCTTGGTTCGCGAATAACGGGTCCACCTGTGGGTGGTCTATAAGCTCTTCCACCTTGACTACCGCTATTCCCACTTGTGATGCTGCTTGGATTTTCTTCGAATGACGTCCATGTGAAAGTTGGTGCCAGACGCTTGCCACGGGAGGTTGAAGTAATAGTGGAGCTCGTGCATGAGATGGCTTCCCATAATTTATTGAAGAACCCTTTAATTCTATCAAGTTTGTGGTCTACCTTCTTGAGGCGATTATCAAGAATTTGTTGATTTCTTGATAAAATTCCTAACGATTGATTGGTAGTAAAATTTGGTTCAATGATACGAATTTCATCATCTTGGTCGAATGGTTCTTCATGTTGAGCTTGAGGAGGTTGTTGTGGTTCTTGATGTCTAACTTCCCATTCGGCAAGAGATATAATGCGAGGAGGTCTATCCGAGAGTTGCATAAGGCTTATAGTCCGATGATTAATTTGATGAACCATGGTATTTTCGGACTCCGGTAATGGCGTATCAACATTGAAGAGAAGTCGCATGATATACTCTCCAAAATATATCGTTCGCATTTTTCCATTATTGAAAGCAAGAAATTCATCAATAATTAATTGGACCCAATTGACTTGAATATTGCCCCAAATAGCATATAGTGCTCTATAATTGTTTAGGTATACAATTTCATATGAGCCCATTCGAGGAGTGATTGTTCGCATAAGAGCTTTGTGGAGAAGTCTTGCTCTTAGTCGTAAGGAAGTTGACTTCATATCCCGGATGTTGATGTTATCATCCAAAAATTGATGATTTATGTTGTCTCGGATATGTGGACTAAATTCTATTCTTCAAGCTTCCTTCCCATGTTAGGAGATCCTAATATGTGTGTGATTCAGTATAGGGAGAACCATACCTTTTGCCGCACACCATACTCCAAACACTATCGTTTGGATTTCTTGGAGTTTGGTGTTCAAGATTGAGATTTGCATAGAAAAATTTGACCATAATGTGATTGATTGCATGGTCATTTCGTTTTATGTCTAAGAGAGAAGTTAAACCTGCTCGATCCGTCAAGGCTTGTATGTTATATGTTTGGAGACTTTGAAAATCAATGAAGGAGTGTTCAAAGATCCGAAAATTCTTCATTTTATTCCACCGTGTGACCTCCACTCCATCATAAAGCCATTGAGCAATTCGTGCGTCAATTGGCTCGAAGGAGGTTGAAGTTGAAGCCCTTGATCTTTTTGGAGCCATTTTTGTGAGAGTTTTGTGAGGGATTTTGAAAATTATGAAGATTGGGGGCTAGGGTTTTGAAGAGTAATGGGGAAGAAATTGCTTTTTGGAATGGTAAAAGTGAAAAGTGGGTGGTAAAAAGGAAAAAGTAGCGTGGGAAACGACGTTCAGTCGACTGAATTGTCTGTTCAGTCGACTGAATTTTTGGCCGAAAATTTTCTGTGTTAAATTCAGTCAACTGAACAGAGTTTTTAGTCGACTGAACTATTGTGTAATTGTTTTCTGCCTTGTGTTCAGTCGACTGAGCAGTAAGGTTCAGTCGACCGAACCTTGAATTTTCGGTGTTCTAAATTTTTAAAGCAAAAATTTCAATAAACGATTACAATTGTATAGACATATTACAATATAACAACATGATTTGGTCACCGAAATAATCATTTCTTTGGAGATGGACTATTTTTCTTTTTGCGTTTTATTTCCTTCATTCGCCATATAGTTTTTGTCCCATGAGTTTGGACTATATTGATGAGTTTTTGGCGACATCCAAGGATTCACGGGATCGACTAGTGTACGGTATGACGAAGATGGATCATACGAACTAACTGGTCGAGGTAGGGGATCGGTCACATCGTTTTTCTTTGAACTACGAAAACGTAAACCGATTTTCTCAAGAAAGCTTAATCGTTTAGCCGTTACTTTTTGTTCAAAATATAATTCTCGTTGAAGATCAATTTGTTGTTGTTGAAAGTGATGAATCTCATCAGTTTTTCTTTTCGTATCAGGTGAGATAAAAAGGCTACGTGTAGCCTTCTTCGATTCCGGTGTGTAGCCAGTTCGATAGTTTTCCCATTTATAAACCGGTTCATGCTTTGGTGTTGGCGTAGGAAGTTTTGGTGATGTAGGTGAGTTATCGACTGAGGAGGTGATGTTGATTGGAGAGTATGAGTTGTTAGAAGACATTTTTGTATAGAAATTTTCAAACTTTTTAATTTTTTGAAAATAACCTATGTATAAACGTGTGTATATATATAGTATAAAAGTGCTAAGAAAAATGTGGTGGTAAATTAATAAGGTTTTAGAACCAATCATTGTTTCTTTGTTTTTAAAAAATTGGTTAGTAATGGATGGATTGGAGACATCCTTTAATATATTATGTATTATGTAGCTGAATTGAAACATATACATTGAAATTTTTTGTTTTTGTGATTCAGTCGACTGGGCAGAGTTGTTTAATCGACTGAGTTTTATAATTTTTATAATATTTTCTATAAAACATCTTTAAAAGAAATTATTCCTAGCTCTCGTCGTAATTTTATAAAAGAGTTTTCTAATAAAGGTTTAGTAAATATATCGGCAATCTGATTTTCGGTAGAAATATGTTCTAAATTTATGATTCCTTTTTCGATATTGTCACGTAGAAAATGGTGACGAATATTAATATGTTTTGTACGAGAATGATTTACGAGGTTTTTAGATAAATTTATTGTACTTGTATTATCACAAAATATTGTAGAATTTGTTAAATTTATATTAAAATCTTTAAGTGTTTGTTGCATATAGACGACTTGAGTACATGCTAAGGCGGCTGATATATATTCCGCTTCACAGTGGAAAGCGAAGCACAATTTTGTTTCTTACTAAACCAAGATACAAGTGATTTTCCAATGAAATGGCACGTACCACTTGTACTTTTTCTATCTGTTTGAGATCCACCAAAATCAGCATCACTAAACGATACTAATTCGAATGGACACTCTTTTGGATAGAAAAGACCAAAATCTTTAGTATAGTTAAGATATCGCATAATTCGTTTTACAGCTCGTAAATGTGATTCTTTAGGGTTAGATTGAAAACGTGCACATAGACATACACTCATCATTATGTCTGGTCTACTAGCGGTTAAGTAAAGTAAGGAGCCTATCATACTTCTAAACAATTTTTGGTCTACACTTTTCCCATTTCCATCTCGATCGAGATGAGTAGTGGTACTCATAGGAGTAGGTTTAGCAGAAGTGTTTTCCACTCCGAAACATTTAATTAGATTAGCACAATATTTTTCTTGGTTTATGAAAATTCCATTTGTTAACCTTTTAATTTGAAGTCCAAGAAATAGGATAATTCTTCCATATGAGACATTTCGAACTCTTTAATCATTATATTTGAAAATTCTTTACATAAATTTTCATTTGTCGAACCAAATATAATATCATCTACATATATTTGAATTATTAGAATATCTTTAGTAGTATTTTTAATGAAAAGAGTTTGATCTAATTTTCCAATTTGAAATCCCGAATTTAGTAAATAGCTTTTAAGTCTTCATATCAATCACGAGGTGCTTGTTTAAGACCATATAGTGCTTTCTTTAATTTATATACATGATCCAGATATTTTTCACGTATAAATAAAGGAGGTTGTTCAACGTATACATTTTCTTTTATAAAACCATTTAAAAATGCACTTTCAACATCCATTTGATAAAGTTTAAAATTGTGAAAACATGCGAAGGCTAATAGAATACGTATTGCTTCAAGTCTTGCAACTGGAGCAAAAGTTTCTTCAAAATCAATACCTTCTTCTTGATTATACCCTTGTGCTACTAGGCTAGCTTTATTCCTAGTTATATTACCTTGTTCTTCTACTTTATTTTTGTAAACCAATTTTGTTCATATAACTGATTAATTATTAGGACGGGCAACTAACTCCCAAACATCGTTACGTTCAAATTGATTTAATTCTTCTTGCATAGCAACAATCCAGTAATCGTCTGTTGATGCTTCTTTAGGATTTTTAGGTTCTATTGTTGAAATAAAAGCAACATGTACCATTTGATTTAGTTGACTTCTTGTCTTAACCTGAGATTTCATTTCACCTATTATATTTTGCGTTGGGTGATCTCGTAATATTCTTGGTGGAGATCTTAATTCATTATCACAATTTTCAAGGTTTGTATTTTCTATATTTATAAATTCTTCATCATCTTTTATACTCAAATTTTTATTAAAATTTTCATCAAAAGATATATGTAAAGTTTCTTCAATTGCGTTTGTTCGTTTATTAAATACTCGATATGCTTTACTTCATTCTGAGTATCCTACGAAAATTCCTTCGTCGGCTTTTGGATCGAATTTTGCTAGTTGATCTTTTGTATTTAAAATAAAACATTTTGATCCAAATACTTTAAAATAAGATATATTTGGCTTTTTGTTATTAAATAGTTCATATGAAGTATTTTTAGTTAATGGTCTAATTAATATACAATTTAATACATAACATGCAGTAGCTATGGCTTCTGCCCAAAAATGTTTTGGTAGAAAATTTCCATTTAATTATGTTCTTGCACATTCTTGTAATGTTCTATTCTTTCTTTCTACAACTCCATTTTGTTGAGGAGTTCTAGAAAAAGAAAAATTATAATTTATTCCTTTCGTTTTACAAAAAGATTCAAAAGCTTCATTTTCGAATTCGCTGATCGCTTCGTATATTTTTAATCTTCAAATCTTTAATGTTTTGAATTCTTTTGACAAATGTTTAAAACGCTCAAAAGTGTCACTTTTATTTTCATAAAAATAGTCCATGTATATATTGAGAAATCATCAACTATTACAAACACATATCGATTATGATTAATGGATTGAACTTGTGTTGGTCCAAATAAATCCATATGTAGTAATTCTAGTGGTTGTAAGGTCGAAATATTTTTCTTAGATTTGAAAGATGACTTTGTTAATTTTCCCTTTTGACAATCATCACAAATATTTTTTATTTTAAAGTTTATTTTAGGTAAACCTCTTACTAACTTATTTTTAGAAAGTTTTCTAATAGTTTTAAAATTGATATGACAAAATCTTTTGTGCCATAACCAAGGATCATTATCTTTGGCTAGTAAACACATATTTGTATTATGATTAATTTTCATATTTAGAACATAAATATTCCTATCTCTATTTCCCTCAAAAAGAAGATTTTAGTGTTGATCAAAAATACTGCATTTATTTTTGGAAAGAGTTATTTTAAAACCTTTGTCACAAAGTTGACTTATGCTAAGTAAATTATGTTTTAGATTTTCAACTAATGAAACATTTGTAATAAAAGGTAAATTTGATGTACCGTAATTGCTCACATCACCTTTGCCAATGATATAGCCTTTTGAATTGTCTCCGAAGGTAACCGAGCAACCATCAAAGTATGTGATGTTTATAAGCATATCTTTGTCTCCGGTCATGTGTTTTGAGCAACCACTGTCTAGTATCAATTTCTTCTTTTTGAGTGGGACCTGAAAATAAATATGAAATTATTGGTACCCACCATTTTAATAGGGTCCTAAAAATTAGAGTTTAGGAAACCAAACCCAATTTGGTTCAGTATCCTTTTTATAAATATAGTTTTTATTATTATGAACACTATCCATAAATGTTTTAATATATTTATTCCTAATTAAAATATTGTTAGTCTTTGGAGCCCAAATTTTTATATCTTAGTTTCTGCTTTTGTTTTAATAGGTTCTCTTGATAACATTTGTTGTTTTGAATCAATATTCTTCTTAAAATTTGCATTTTTCTTTTTAGGAATTTTTGACTTCTTTTTATATCCTAATCCATGTTTACTTGAAGAGGATTGAGAATTTTCTAAAATCTTAGATAAATTTTCTCTTCCTTTGTTAAAGTTAGAAATATTTTTAGTGATGTTATCTAATCTAGCTTGAAGATTATTATTTTCTAACTCAACTTGTCTAATCTTAGTTTTTAACTCATGATTTTCAGAAACAATTATATCATTTTTTGTCTTTTGAGTTTCAATTTCTTGACTTAAAAGTGATAATTGATTTTCAATTTCTTGACTTAAAAGTGATAATTGAGTTTCTGAATTTGAATGAGATTCTTGAACTTTTTCAAGTTCTTCTTCTAGAATTTTCTTTTCATCTTTTAACATATCTCTTTCAAATTCAGCTTTGTTTTGATTTTCACGAGTTTCCTTGAGTTTCTTTTTAAGATTTTTTATTGTGTTCAAAAGTTCAGTATTTACTTCAATTAAATCATCGAAAGTTAAATTACTAACCTCAGATTCTTGAGCCATAAAGCATACATTTGCTTGTTCATTGTTGCTATCATTTTCACTTTCAGATAAAGAGGAATCTGAATCATCCCATGTTACAGAGAATGCCTTCTTTTTGAATTTCTCTCTCTTGTTTTTATTATTGAGAGCTTCCTGATTCTCCTTCTTTTGCTCCGGACAATCCTTGTGCATGTGACATTTCTTGTGACAGTTAAAACATTCTATATTCGAGGACATAGGTTTGTTCACTAAATTCTTATTGAATCCGTTTTTATTTCGTTTTCTATATCTTAAGAATTTCTTGAAATTTTTGGCTATAAATGCTAAATCCTCATCTTCAGATTCCGATTCTTCCTTTTCCGCATGAAAAGCTGCATTCTTTCTTTCTTGAGCTTGATCTTTCTTAGCTTGCATATTTACTTCATATGATATAAGATTTCCAATAATTCATCTGGTTTCATTGTAGATAGATCATTTGCTTTCTCAATTGCTTGTACTATTCTCTCCCATTCATCAGTGAGTGAATTTTGAACTTTAGACACAATGTCAAAGTCCGTGTATTTTTCTCCTAATCCTATTAAGGCATGATGAATGTCTTGAAATATTGAGTACATGTCATTGGTGGATTCATTTTGTCGCATTCTAAAGTTTTGGAATTGGTTCTTCGGCATAGATATCTTTGTTTGTTTGACCTTGTTTGTGCCTTCCTGTATGACTCTAAGTGTTTCCCATATCTGATATGCAGTAGTATATATGCTAACACGGTTGAATTCATTTCTATCCAGGGCGCAAAATAGCATATTCATAGCTTTGGCATTCGCACTAGCTTCATTCTTCTGAGTTTGTGTCCATGTAGGATAATCGGTCGTGGGTACAACGACCTCTGCTTGAGTGGCATTCCAGGCTTCGAAACTTGTTGCTTGCATATAAATCCTCATCCTTGTAGCCCAATAGTTATAGTTTAGTCCATTGAATAGGGGGGTCTTTGAGTAGATGTCCTTCCGCAAATGTAGAGTTTTAGGCAGATATTGTGCTTGTACTTGCGTTATTTTCCATATTATCAATATGTCTAATAATGGTGTTATGGTTATAGGACGGCCAAGCTCTGATACCAATTGAAAGATGCTATGCGGTAGGATCGTGTAATGTGGAATAACGGAATAGTCTAGGTAAATAAAGTAAGTAAAAGCAAGATAGACACCAGGATTTTATACTGGTTCGGACCTCTAGTCCTACGTCCAGTCCCTAAGCTTCACTTAGGAATTCTACTAACTAAAACCCTCTCTTAACCCGGAGGAATAGGTGTACAACTTACCCGAACAACCGAACGAGATTTCTTGCCTCAACTACCGAAGAGGACTTCAACTTAATTAAAAACAATATTCGACTTGTTGTGTTCTTGTCAACACTAATGAGTCTAATGTAGTACAACATTCCTATGATCTTATCCTTGAGAGTATAGAATGTGTTTGTGAAGATTTAGGAAATGTGAATTGCTATGAATCAAAAGAGTGTTATAAACAAAACAGAGATTCAAGCAATAGATTGGTGATTGCTTTGAAAACTTTTAGAGAATATAAAATATGTTCAAGAAAGTAGTGAGATTAGAGCATAAGAGAATTGGTGAATTTAAGATGTTAGAACCATGTATTTATATGTGTAGAAGAGATGTATTTGTTGGCTAGAGATGCAAACAAGAGATGCTTCCATTTTCATTGGAGAATGGTTGCGACTCTTGGGAGGAAGAAGGTGTCCTTTCAGAAAAAATTCGCAGGTTTAAATTCAGTCGACTGAGCAGGCTTTTCAGTCGACTGCAAAATGTAAAGTAAAATTTTCAGGAACAAATTCAGTCGACTGAGCAGGGTGTTTCAGTCGACTGGAACTATGCATGTTTATATATGTGTAAGAGGTTCAGTCGACTGGGCATACCTGTTCAGTCGACTGGACTTTTGATTTCTGCACAGTGAATTTTTATTCTAAAATGAAATTTATGAAACGTGTACTGGTGTTTGTGCAAGACTCTTGAGGATAGATTTTAACAAAAAATCTAAACTAAGACCTATATAGAAACCATACTTATGTTTATTCTTGGTCTTTATCATTCTTCCTTTAGCTTTGCACATATTTCTTCCTTTTTGTTGAAGCACATTGTCATTGATCAAAATATAGCGTATCAACAATAATTACATTATTTACAAGACAATATCACACAATATATCGATATACCGTAAAATGTCCTTTTAATTAGCATTTAAACGAGCTATTTTCCTTACGCGAGCAAAAGTGAGCAGCATCATCAACTAGAAATCTAAAAAGAAACTTTAGTACATATCTCAACTCAACTTTAAACATTAGTTTCAAATGGAAAAGTATTATAAGTTTGCATTCATGTAATGTAAAAGAAACTCAACTTCTATGTTTAATCACTTCCTAATAAATTTTAAATGGTTAACGACTAAATCAAGTTATAGTTTAGAGAAGTAAATTGTTATATAGTGTGATAGCTTCCCAAAACATCTTTTCGATTGAAAAAATATGCATTACAACTCAAGTTATGGAAGAATCCCGAACACATGTAGCTTGGTTTTTTCCCGATAAATACGCAAGCCGACCTTACAAAACAACATTTCTAACGTCATAAACGTTAAAAGTTTGCAAAACACTTAAAATGAAAGTTGTTTTCTAAGTTCTAAGCTTTCCAAAAATTGCAAAATCGTCGAATTCAAACAAAACACTTAAAAGTTATAGTCGTTTTTGTAAAAGTTATAGTCATTTAAACACAGATCAAGTGCATGGGCCTGTTTTTCTTTTTCTTCCTTTTATTTAATATACTCAATTATCATACATAGCAATATTACCAATAATATCTTCATTACACATATGGCATTACAAAAATTTCAATCTAAAAATAAACACAACTTTATTTTAGAACTTGTGAAAATTTGACGAGGGAGGAAAGTATAAATGGCTATGCACACCGCTTGTTTGATAAAAGTATCAAGTTAGTGGCATGATAAAAAACTTCAAATATATCATTCGGTACAAAATTGTAAAAAAAAAGGGATTTTAAAACTCGATTAATATATTTTAGATCAACTTCTGGAAAAATACAGAAAAAATTACATGTCGCATATAAAATATGGGTTGTTCGTCATGAAATAATACCATAAATTTAGTCATCAAATCAATCAATTTAATAACCATTGAGAACGATTCCATGTCATTGTCTACTGGCAGGTATAGAATGTTTATTTAAATGTTTCACTGAAATATATTTTGAAATTATAAATGAAAAACACAAATACATCACAATAAGCTATGAGTTTGCAAGCATGTCTCAAACCTAAATATATCGAATTGAAGCAGCATTAGACATTGGCATTATATTTAAGGAAATAAAACTGGGATGCACCTTTAATTTGACAATTTACTTTCATTGTTTTCTTAAACCATTAAAGGTGTTGTGTAATTTAAGTCCGGAATATGCATTAAAGAATTGCATTTCACAAAGGATAATGAAAAACACACGTGGTTCGAGCTTATCTATGTATGTTTGAGGAACATACAGTTAATACTCATTAACTGAGATAAACGATTGGACATATCTAGGCATGTTTAAGGAGAGAACTCGTTGAACTTTATTACAACTCGAGAAAGACTGAACTTGAATATTCAACCAAATAAATAGCAAAACAATTAAAAGTCTTATTTACAGAAAAAAATCCACTACCTTATGTACGTAACAGATTGGATACAATCAAAGCTAGGAATGTCACATTAAAAGAAACATGAAATCAAACAATAAACTCAATCAACCTCCAGGAATATCACATTAAAAATACATGAAATCAAACAACAAACTCAATCAACCCCGTTCAACAAAAACTGACATCTTTCCCCAAACCTCCTTTTTTCTTAAAAAAAAATCAAACATCACTAAATATTAATTTTTAAAACATTAGTTACTGCACAAAATATTATAACACTTCCAAAATCTTTAAATATATTTTTCAAAACAGTAATTCCCAATTTCCAAAATATTATGTCGAAATATCTCGTCCTACAATTTATGAATTCCTATCGATAATGATGACCAAACGCATCAACCAATTTTCTTAAAACACTTAACAGATTAATTAACACTAAAAATTAACTACTAACATATTTCCAATCATTTTTTAAAACCACATTCATATTTATTAAATCATCCAAAAATCCACACATCATCCAAAAATCAAACAAACATCAATAGAACAATACATACATTTTTAAACAAGAAAATAAATGCTTGCGGTGAAAAACCATTTATAAGCTTCCGCTGCGCAACTCTAATCACTACTGAATCATTCTACTCCACTTTCCACAAAGAGGTTTATTCAACAATACCATTGTCGACAATACTGGTTTGGTTAATGATTTATATTTCACTTCCTCTATCAACGACTAAGATTCCACACAGGGATTAGCACACAAATGTGATAGGGATATCATAGTTATATAGTGGAAAAAATAACAAGCATGTCCCAGATGATTACCCCAGAAATCATCATATACTACTACTATCACTTAAGTATAAACAATAATCTACCACATCCATGGAGACAGAGACTCTAAGTCTCATCTGAGGTCAGGACTCGTGTCTTTTGTATATGATGTATTGTACTGAAAGTCTAAACCTACATGATACCATGTTGTAACGACCCGCTTTTTCGACCATTGAAGTCGACACCAAATACATCCATGGTATTTCAATACCGAATATTTAATCGCCAGAAAGGCAAATTGTTAGGGTAAAACAAAAGGAACACAAGAGAAGATAGAAACTCATAGCAAAAATGACAATATGTAATATAATAAAAATTGTATAAATTGTCACTCCATTATACAAGGTACATCAGAATTAAAAACAAACCTTATCAGTTTGACAGTTAAAAATTTCTGGCTTACAATTGTTAATCGATATATAATAATACAACGGAAAATAAAAAATATCTATGATAGGTGAATATCCAGCTCATCTCCAAGAGCTTTGTGACGACCCATCATTTTGGACGGTTTAAGTCGACAATAAGTCACACATGTTCAACTAAAATCATTCAAAACTGACGAATTGTCAATGGGGTTTAAATGAGAAATAAAAAAAGAAAAAAGAACAAAATAGAACACAGAATCTCACACAGCGGTAAGAATAAAATATAATATCAAAATAAACAGTTGATGAAGCCATTTGTAATATACATGATTTCCATTTACATCACATCGGAGTTATACAATCAATAGACATAACAAACTGCAGCGAACTAATAGCAGTAAATACGATCTTCAAACCTCCATCTTCATCTTTAAGAACAACATCTCCAAATATGCGCGGAAAAACTCAAGCTAACCCGAGCATAAAGAAAAACAATACATTCAAGTCACGACCATATATTCATGTATAAATAAATCCAAATCAAGTCATAATTGCATTATAACTCCACTAATTGTACAATTTTAAGTTACAATTTTAAATTACAATTTAATAAAGCAAATCTTACTTCAAATCTTACTTTAACCCAATACCATATCTTTAAACTCAATTTCAAATTTTAAAACTTGAAATAATTCGATTTAAATAAATTTACCTAAACATTAATTTCCAACTTGTAATTTAAATTTTATGACTCCTAATTAAACCATTAAACAACTTTATTTAAAACAAGTTCAGTGCTCGCTAGTAAATTTCCTATCGTAGGCCAAATAAACATTTTATAATTTCAATTGCCAGGTATATATCATTTTAACTCATATTTGATGTCATAGGTATATATAATTTCATTCTATTTGTTAGTTCAGTTATTCAATTATAGTTATGATATTTAACAATTACATATTACAATAAATCAAAATAAAAAATTCACAATATCAACACAACATCGTCCATTATAACCATAAATAGGGTCACATATAACATCAAGATTCAAATTAACGTATATCACGATGGACATTAATTATAACATTTTTGGATGATCAAAATGTGACAACATATAATTTCCATATTAAATTAAATTTTCAATTATCAGTCAATTTATTTTAATTCAAATTCCAATCAATAAATCTCTTATTAGTACAATTCTATTTAATATTTCAGTGTCAATTTAATTATTAATTATTGCTACAAAATTCAACTAAATCCATTTCAATTAATATGAAAATCGATTAAATTAACATAAGTTATTCAATTAATATGGAAATCAATTTAATTAACATAAGTTATTCGACTCAATAAGTAATTCAATTCAATTAACAACATTAATTCAATTCAACACACAATTTAATTTAATTAACAACAATAATTCAATTCAATACGTAATTTAATTTGATTAACAACAATAATTCAATTCAATATGTAATTTAATTTGGTTAACAATAATAATTCAATTCAATACGTAGTTTAATTAGATTCGATTCAATTCTGTTCAATTCAATTTTGACTTAGTTACTGAGATATGATAGCAACCATTCAATTAACATTCAATTTACTCAGACTATAATTCAAATTTACTTGCATAAGAAAAAATATAGGTCATGAATTATAAAAACTCACCATAGATTTTAGCGCATCCAAACAAAATCATGTAGAGATTTGGAGAAAAAAATGAAATGGATCAGCATGCTTCAGGCGTGAACAAACAAAATGGAAAATATATGAAATGGAGCCACAATGTTAGCTTCAGGGATGTAAACAAAGAACATAAAAATGAAGAAAACACAAGGTTAATGAAAAATGTAAACATGAGGGAGCAGGGAGAAGAAATGTGAAGGTGAATGAATGGAGTAATAAAGGAAACAAATGAACATGTTGAGCAATAAAAGGTTCTTGTTTAAAATGCATACAATGTGGAGGAATTATATAAAATGAACGTTAAGAATATGAAAAGCAGTTGATTTCATTACGGAGAGAGAATAAGTAATAAATAAATATATGGAATTATGGTTATATGAAAGGGAAATAGGAAATGAAAAGAAAATGAGGTGGCAAGAGAATAAATGATTGGAAACATGAAACGAAGTATAGCTGGTATATAATTAGATAGGGAAAGCAAGGAACCAGCAGATTGAAATAAAACTTTGGAATTCGATAATATCAAAGTGTACATACACTCAATAAATTTTGTTAATCCTAAATAACTCAAGTTTACACCCATCTAATTTTTTTTATTAACACACAATGAAATAAAATTTAATACTCCAATTAACGTAACAGGGACCACCTTTACATACAATTTTGTCTTTCCTTCTTCCGTTACAATTATTTTAATATCTTTCGTTAATCAGTCCATAGATTCCTTGTTATCTTTCAATTCTGGGGAGTTGGTAGCCATTCCTTGTTATCTTTGACTGTTTATGTTTTCACAACTCTTATTTATGCTTACATATATGTGGAATCTCTTCCTTTTTCCTGTAAAGAAGGAAATATTCATAACTTTCTAATTAATGATATTAATTATGATAAAAAAATGTCATCTTTCCTATCCTACATGCATTTATTAGATTCTACACCAAATTAACAAGGAAAGATAATTTACAGCTATTAACACAGTAAATGCAACAACAAAAAATGCTAGGATTGATATTTACACATTAGTATATATTGGGGTTTATATCTACCATATATATACACAATGCATAAATGTAAATTATTGTCTCAACATTAATTGTTTAATGAAAATAAATTTGAAGAAGAAAGAAAAATATTGTTTCACGGTTACATGCCATAAATATGAAAAATGAACATAAATTTTTTGTATTCATATACTATACACATGAAAGGGTTTAAGGACTAAGCAAAAATAAATACTCATTGATTAATTTTTTTTCCAAATTACAAGTTTTAACAATATATTACATGAAAATACAAATATACATGAACATGTATAATTTAATATACAATTGTTAATATAAGATAATTTTTTATTTGATTCCACAACATTTATACAACATTTATAAAATTATACTTGCAATCTAATTAAGCGTTCATTCTATTTAACCCAAAATATTCTTTTATTATAATATAATCGTTCTTCCATTTTAATTACAACCAATATTTGATTTTATTAACTGCCAAAATGATTTGATTACTTTTGGTATTTAATATCGCAATTAACTTCAACTAAAATATCTCCTGCTTTTATAACAAATAAATTTTTGTACATTTTAACTAAATTCAAACATGTTTAATTTATTTCAGAATATATTTCTTATAATAATTATTATATTTTGAACCACATTTTGAAATAAATTTCTTTCCAAAATTATATATAAAAAAGTATTAAGCCATGATCCGTAGACAGCAACCTTGTCATTAGGCTGTAATGTTGATCATATAAATATCAACATCACATCGCATTAGTATCGTAATTTCTCACTATTGTTCAATAGCTAAAATAAATAATTTTAAGTATTTGAAATCAAAATATTTTATTATCTTTCAAATTTATATTATTATGTTAACTGTCTTGTTTGAAAGTTTAAAATACCAGTCAGTACGATGGCGTCACATGCAGCGATTAGAATTTCATAAAAAACTTTATGCAACGTCCCGCCTTTTCGCACGCTTTAAATCGACACGCGTGCCAATTCAAACTATACGGAAGGGAGGATTGTTATGGGGTAAATAAAAAACAAGAAAGAAATAAAACAAACAGAATCTCACAGTGGAAGGATAAAATATAATAATCAAATATACAGTTCATGAAGCTGTTTTCAAAATATTTAATTATACTTACAATATACATCAGAGTCATACATACCGTAGAATATCAATAATGCAGCGGAATACATTAGTGTAGTGGAATAATATAATAGGTAATAGTACTACAAATCTTTGTCTTCGTCCTCCAGATTAAAATCTTCAAATCTTGAAACGCTCGGACTGACCCGAGAGAATTGAAAAGACAAAACACTCGAGTCAGAACTAAAAGATCTTATGTAAGTTAAATTAACAGAAATAAATATGAGTGCAGTAACTTAAGAGATGCTCGGGATTCACATCTCCTAAGGATCCGTTAAACTATTTACTATGTAGTAATATTTCGCTATTATGATAGTGTCTATTAGTAAAATAAACTTACTTTAAAATAGCGTTAAGGAGTGACCCAATATTCCCCTTAACACAAAATATATTCGCATAGTCTATACAGTACCGTAATCTCTCCCGTACTGGGCGTCATCAGAGGGCACTACATAGGTACGGTACAAAACAAAATCGTATAAGACGCGCTAGGTTAGGTGACACGGCACAACTAGGCAATGCCAGGGTGGATATACCAATTACGCTTCCGGGTCGGTGGTAACGCGTAGCAGCTACTACCGCCCACCTCGAACAACACTTCCAAAATCAAAAATCAAAAGTGGCCACCGAAAAATTCAAAGTCAGAGTAGAATAGCGAAGGGATGTGTCCGATAAAAGGTGCTACCTACTTAACCCGTCGTTCGCTCCTGTTTTAGCCACCTTATGCCAACTCACGGGAGTTGGGTCCACGTATTTACCTCAAAGAAAACGCCGCCGCCATCCTACTTCATTCTGAAATCTCCATCGCGTACACGGTTGTTAAAGTGGTTTTCGGAGTTGGCAGAGAGTATGACAACTTCCGATCCCGGTCTCTTCAACAACCAATCGTTATTATAACACCACGGTCTTTTCAAAATAGTTTATACTTTAAAACTAGAATATAATATCCATTTCAAAACAAGATAAACATGATATCATTTTCGTTTTAAAACCCAAATCAATATGATATCTTTTTATTGCAAATATATCCTCTTCCAAAATCATAGCATTTAAATCTATATACTTTGAAACCCATAGCTTTGTATCATAACTCGTAATACCTAAATGGTTTAAATTTTAGAAATACAATACAAAATAAATATAACTTCTTTAATTCCCCAAATAGATTCCAAATACTGATTTGAACCTCCAAATAAACCATTTTAATTTTCCATATATTTCAAAGCTTTAAATATTCCACCATTTCAAAACTAATTCTTTTGATAATTCTATATATATCAAATTCAATTTTTAGTATTTAGATTTAAAATGTTTACTTAATAATCAAACATCATTTAAGTAAAACATTTAAACTTCAAACAACTGGATGTTCTTTAAATTTTATTTAGCTTGATATATTCATTTACATCAACTCGATATTTATTTAAATCTCTTTAACCCAAAATCAAGTTATAAAATCATTTCCTTTAAAAATCTCAATTTTTATTTAAATTTCACACCCATTTTTATTCGAGTCAAATTCTTAAATCCTTCAATTCAAACAAACTTCATAATTATCTTCCATCTTAATTTTTATTTAAGTCATCAAAACTTTATATATACAATATCTTAAATAGGTACTTACCCATATAATAATAAAACAATCAAACTCCGTTATTCAACTTATTTTTATTAAACCAATTTATACATAGCTTAAATTCAAGAGTTTAACTGTATATATAAAATAATATTTATATAGTATCAAAAATTAATATTTATTAAACCGTATATTTCTTTCCAAACCATAGAAAATCACTTTAAAATATTATTTATATATTGACCGCGGTGCCTGTATATAATTTTCTATCCTATGGTCAAATGATACGGATATTTATCATTTTAATCCGTAATTTAAAAATAAAAATTTAAAGTTATATATCGTTTCAAACTACAATCCCTAATGAAAAGAAAATGCATAATAACTTGCAGTTTATAACAATATAAAATATAGCATCCATTCATCCAATATCAACCATCAACCATTTATCGCAATCATCATCAAATTTAAACAATAGCATCAATATAGAACGGAAAGTAAACAACATGTATTAAATAGCAGTTTAATTCAATAATAAATTACATAACTGTTTAACTGGCAGTTTACATGCAATGAATAATTAATTAACAATTAACTGACAGTTTTAATGCAATGAATAAATTAATTAACAATTAATTGGAAGTTTAAATGCAATGAATAAATTAAATAGCAATTTAATTTAAATAAATGAAATTAACTGAAATGATGATCGAAAATATGCCAAACAACCATAAATAAATTTTAAATCACATCATATATCAATTTAACAAACATAAGAAATTTTAGAAGTTGTGAGTGGGTTAAAACACTCACATTTTGAATTTAAATTGAATTTGAAACACAATTTAAACCTAAAAATTTGACCGTCTTAGAATTCGTCCAAACTAGCGCCAAAACATCCGGAATTTTATTACAATCCTAACAAAAAAAACCGCTTGTGAATTGGATCTCGTATGCAAAAGTTACGCGATAATTTTCATAACAATATAATAAAACAAAAATTAACAAAAATTAATTAAAAAAAGGAAAACCTCTCTTCCACTCACGTATGCTCCCAGAACCCATCACCGTGACCGAAAATCAAACGACGCACATGCCTTCTGACCCCCGGAGTTCGATCAGCCTATGGCATGACGTGCGCCTCCCCTCCACAGGCCTCCGCCTTAAGCGCCTACCCCCCACACGCCTCCGTTTGCATGCAAACCAAGATGGACGCACGCAACAACACGGCCAGATCTTGGTGATTTCAAGAAGCTACGGGATGAATCAACCGTTGGATGCGAAGAGCTCGCCGAGCTCTACAAGTTTGCTTTTGAAAGTTTTCGATTCTGATGCACGGATTGGAAGAAATTGACACGAGAAGATGGATAAATTTCGGCCATTGAAAAGAAGAGAGAAGCGGCGGCTAGGGTTTCAGGATAATATTATTATTATCTATGGTTTTGCGTGCCTATTTATAACGTGAGGTCCAAAACAGTCCGAACTCCAAACGAAGCGTGCTGCCTAGCGTTCCTAATCTAAAAAGGCCTTATGAACACAATGGAACTGGTTTCAGAGTTTAATTCTATCATTTTCGTAGGTTACTGTTAAAGTCAAATTGGTTTGAAATGACAATAATGCCCCGAAAAGCCCGTTTCGACTCCGGAACGAAAATGGTTCATCCCATATATCAAAATAGATGTTTTTAAATATTTTAAACGCGATGGAACAAGTTTCAAGTCCAAATTCCATCGTATGAAGAAGCTATGTTAAAATCAATATTTTTCAAATTGATTTCAATTCCATTTATTTCAAGGCGTTTCGAGTCCGTACGATCAAATGACAAGTTCGATCGCTATGAAACTTGAAATCCTACAATAATTCACCGTTACGGATCCGATGAAACTAGTTTCGTCGAAATCCGAGTAAGTGGCCAAAATGGCTATTTTTACGCTAATAAAATAAATTAATAATCAATTAATTAAATCCAATTTTTAAATTTCAATTTTATAATTGATAATTTTATCACCTTTATATTTTTTAATCATTTACAAAAATCTAAGCAAGTTTAGATGTAAATTAAAAGTTGATAAATCTATCATTTGTAGGGTTAAGTCCTCCGCTTCATTATATTTAGAAATTATAAATTAAATTCTCAAAAACCCATTTATTAAATTTTTAAACCTTCTTATTCACATCTTTAACCAAAATAAGGATGCCACTACATTGGTTTATGATTTATTACATTATTATCCTCAAATTCCATTTTAATTTCAATAAAGTAGTATTTAAACGTTTAATTCTGTTTTATTTTGCAATAAATACAATTATTGAATTTTATACTTCAATTAAATTAATAAATCTTGCTTTCTATACTTTAAATCAACCAATAGTCATATTATGGATGGATTAAACATTGGATTCAAAACTATTACATAAATTTCCTCATATTTCATCTAAATTCCCATTGTAAAATATTTAATTCATTTAATTGCAATTAATCCTTTTATTAAATTTTAAATTCCAATAAATTAATAAAGCTTTATTCCCGATCCTTATAACTCAACAAATTGTCCAACATGAATAGCCTTAACATTACTTACAAACATTACCTTAATTAACATTTACGTAATATTAAATTATATTTATTGTAACGAATTTCAAGGTTTAAATTTACAAGCAATATACATAGTAACATACAATAATCGTTACCGTTAACCTTCAGTCACATTAATAGGCTTTTATTGCTTACAAAACAATGTTACATTTATTTTCATAATGCTAATTTCATTCACTCTATCCGTTACTACATTTATATCCATTAAAGTAATATTTAATTACCTTCATTCGAAATAACCGTTTATTACTAATATACTCTTTATAATACTTGTATGGTTACTCTCCACAACAATTACCATCCATCCTATTATTTCACCCATTATTTATAATTAAAGTCTCAATTAAATTTATTTACCTTGATTTCATTCTTTTATTACACTATTTATTACTTTACATAATAAAATAACATTTAAACTCATCAATGTAATACCAAATTTCATTCTAAATCCAATTGATTTCCAAATCAAAGTTTATACATATTTCAAACAACTATTATAATTACTCCCAGAACATTGGTTTTATTAAATGACCATTTATTAATATTTAATTTCCTTAATTTAATCCAATGCTTACATTTTGTTTTCATATATTCAACGTGTAGCTACATAAACGTCTTCATTAATTTCATTGATTTGCATTAACTCCATTCCATAAATCTACATCCAATTACTACCTTAAAATAAGTTTACGTTTCTATTAATTTCCATTCACACTTCCGTTATTTTATATTACAATCATTAACGTAACGTTTATCAACAATACAAACATTATGAATACTTATCAACCTACATCATCCTTATTACATTAATTTATGTTTTATCCCATTATAAATTAATGCACACATAAATTAATTCATATTTACATCCGCTTCCATATATAAATTTTGTAACCAAGTTATAACATTTACAAATTTTTTTCTTATTTTAATTAATTACCAAATATTCCTATTTGTACTCAATTATAACTTTGCAATCTTAACAAATCCAAAAATTGTCAATTGCCTGATATATATACATTAATTACTATTAAATGTTCTCCATAAATTTATTTACTTGGTTTCAAACTTTTTATTCATTAATTACTGCCCTATAAACAAACTTACATTTCTATTCAAATTACATTATTTCCAATTAATTGCAATATAAATTTTAAATTGTTAATTTTAATTTCAATTGCTACATCTAATTTCTAACATTCGTTCCAATATAAATTATAAGATTTTTATTCATTTCTAAATTTAATTAAAGTCTTATTAATTTAACTCATTTTAATCATCGAATTTTACGGGTCGTTACACTTTGGAGAAACAAACATAACAAAATATTAACATTTCAGTTTATGTAAATCGTTTCCAACTTTCAGTAAATCACAGGTAGAATTTTTCATATTATTATTAAAAATCAAAGATTTTATAGTTCAAAATAAATCTTTTTTCTCAAAATTTCTAATTATCAATCAATTTTAGTACAATTTACTTTAATATTAGATTTTAAAAGAATTCAAATAATAACAATGGTTTCTTGTTATAGTAATTCAATCGTAGTATAAGACTCATTGTATACAACAAAATTATACTTTACTTACCAATTACAAGTTATCTTGTGAGAATTTATTATTTTGTAATTTTATTTAAAATCATGATTTAGATCCCAATTAGAATTTTACATTAATACATCATGAATTTCCATTTTTACCAATTTTATTTTGAAATTTCTTATTTAATTTAATATTTTAACTGTTAAAAATACAGGCCGTTACAAGCTCCATAACGGTAATGCTAACCTGAAAAATACTCGGCCTGACCTAAACGTTATAATGAAATAATACCCGGGTCAGTCTAGAAATCAACGTGAGAAAACTCAAAGGACACGGTAAATATAAAATAATTCTATGACATCACACAGCTAAACACGAAACGTGTTTTTTTATCTTATAAGAACAACATTCATGCATGAAGAAATGAGAAACAAATCAGAATAATAATCCAAGCAAGAAAGGATGGGTACATACAAGATTAAAATCCAAACTTAAAGAATGGACAAAAATGATTAAACATAGAGTAGATCTCAAGGCACTACTCGATGCAATTAAGAAAAGATTAGCTTCAAGGTTCGAATCAAATAAGGAGAATGAATTTATCGAACATGACTAGGAGGGTGCTCCCCTTGCATCGAAAGTATACCGCTGGATAAAATATATTTAAGAGCCTAGGCCAAACATGCATCACACTTGGGAACTTTCAAGCTGGATCCTGCTTCACACGAGCATCCGAATATTTCACATCAAGCATGCATGCTACCAACAAATCTCTAGATAAATGTGAATATACCTTAATAGGTGTGATCCAACTGGCTTGACTCCCACTAGTTCTTTGGTTTTAGTTATCCATGGTGTTATATACCAATGCTCAAAATGAGCGACAAATCGTCTTATATTGACGAAACACAAAGAAGGATATTAGAATTGATAGTCGATAAATTAAACTATCAAAAACTAACACACACTACCTCCGAGAAAGCAATGAAGCCGGACAAGATATGGCAGTGTTGTTATCTATTTTACCACGATAGCATTCTTAACTTTAAGAATAACAAGATTTTAAGAATCCCAAAAGATAATAAATCAAATTTATAATCTCCTTTATAAATTTTGATCAATACTTATCCTTTATTTTCAAAATTCTTAAATTATTTGAAAATATAGTTACACAAATTTCAAAGTGCAAAAAAGCGACTAAATATTTATTTTGTAAGAACATAAGCACAAGTTTAAGGCACACAAGGATTTAAGGAGATGATATTTCATAAGTGACGGTGTAGTGAAAATCATTGTCACGACACTTACACAATTCAAATAGTATGACACGAATATTTCAATCAAACTTCAATATAAGCAATATAAGAATATAAATAAATCAATATTGATAAAAAACCCTTAGGGCCTCTCTACAAAAGTCCCATGTTAATCTCATATATGCATGCACTTCAAAGTGTTCTGTAGAGACCTATTCGCTATGAAAACACTCTGACTTCTTCTTTTTGTCCCTTGCAACAAAATGGTTATTTATGTCATCTGCTATCAAGCAGGATTATACAGTAATAAAAACATATTTTTACTAATAATTAAAAATCGATAGCTAGCATATTATTTGTTTATTAAATCATAAATTAATTAACTCCAAAAATAATCTTTTTACTTTGCAAGCACAGAACGGTGATTCACTCTGCTAATAGATGTCCAAAACAATATGTTTAATTTCATTATAACAGAACAATGTTTTATTCTGCTAACATCACAAGCGAGTATAACTAACTTAACGTTGTTAAACGTAATTAAATTAAATCACTATAATTTTATTGTTAATATACTTTATTAAAACTATCAACAACCATCTTAGCATTTAATAATAATCTATAGCAATACAGGTATCAAATGTTTATTTAAAGGGAGTAAACTCATTGAAATTCGAGCAAATGCTTTCATGTTACATTTGATCTTAGCTCAAAATTCAAATAGATTCAAATTCAACAAAACCAATATCAATGCATAGATAATAATCCCATGAGTTCAATGCAAAAGACCGCGTTCAAATCTGATCTCGTATGAGAAAGATACGAGTATTATAACATCTTGAAATTAATTGATTTATAAACCACTTAATTAACTAGGTAACTAACTTAATTACCATCGCTAATCCTAATTACTATAGATGCCATGCTTTTTCAAAGCCCATGCCGCCTCTTGTACGAACCCTCAATGCCATGATTTTTCAACCGTTACCGCCGCCACAGGCCATCTCCGACCACCGCATCGCCACTAGAGGTAGCCCCGGCCAAGAGCATCCCAACGCCGTTGACCCTAACATCGCATGTAGCTCCCCATCAAACTCAAAAAATATGCCGTCGTTCAACTCTAGATCTACTCCGCCTTGCCTCGATCCACCCTGATCTGATCGGTAATTTCTTATAACTCACCAAGCCTTATTTTCCTAGTATGGACCATTAACTAACTTGGCCTCCAACCACGCCGATCAATGGGACCATCGGATGGAGGGTTTTAATTTTCTATTTCAATCAATAGAAAAAAGGAGGGGAAGTGAATAAGAAGGAGGGCAAAATAAAAGTAAACATGAGGGATTTTCAAAGCGTTGAATTTTCTTATGTTGGGTCCGGTCTATAATAATATTTCAGGCACTTCGCTACACAGAATTTTGTTTGTATACACACGGGAACGATGAAAACAAAAATATGGCCGCACAAAAAAATTCAATTCAATTTCAAAACAATAATAAAATATACTGATTATTTTATTCTTTAAAATTCCAAAAATACCATTATTTTATGTAAAATACGTCAAATGATCATTTAAATATTTTTCAAATTAAAAATTATGAAAAAACCAAGTAAGTTCATTTAAAAATACATCAATAAAAATCAAGTCATTTTATTAACAAATTTCTTGTCTTATTATTTATTTGAACCATTTATTTATGTAAATAAATTTACAAAATGAGCTCAACTAGTTAAATAAGGCTATTAAATCCATTTAATTCACAATTAAAATATTTAAATAATCCTATATTTGAATATAAGTTATTAAATTCTAAAAACCAATTATTTACATATTCAAAATTAATTAAAGGGATTTTGTCCTAGTTTTCCGAGCTTGGTCGACCTAGTTCTGGCCTTCAATCTGAGAAAGGGATTTCATCCTCGCCTTTGTGTAAGTTCTTGTCTTCATCAACTATCGTGTGTGGTGGTTTGTCTACCACTGCAGTGGTTTCAAAATGTAATTTGGATAATGTTGGACCTGAAATTGTTGAGCGTGTATTGCCTGTTGCACGCAACGAGTCTGTAGAAGTTGGAGTTCCTGTTGTGAGCGTTGTGTCAGATGGAGTTGGTGCCGAGTTTAATTTGACTAGCAGCAATAATAGTATTAATTCTGCTGTTATTTCTGGTGATGTCCGATGCCCATCAGGTGTTTATATAAATTCCTCTGTGAATGTTGAACCTGCCACTGTTGGTCCCTCCATTGCTATGGAGCAGCCTGGTCGATTAATTAATTATCACTCTGCTCCTTCCCTGGCTAGCACCAAAACATGGTCTTCTCTATTCTCTTCTCTGCCACATAATGCGGGCGATTACATGCCGATTGAATTTGATATCGTTGAGGAGAATGGTGTGATGATTCCTCCTCCTATCGTTATGCAGGCCGGTATGGACTTTTGGTCAGATTATCTAGTTGGTTTCTTCTTGGATCCTAATCATTGCCTTCTTGATGCGTCTTCGGTGTGTCGTCGTGCTTGGAAGCTTCGTGATGATTTACGAGTTATATTGGTTGACTCCATATATTTTCTTAAGTTTTCCAATGTAGAGGAACGTCGTCGTGTTCATGAGGCTGAACCTTCCTTTTTTGATGGTAAGCCTTTTATTATCACTCCTTGGTCTCCAACTGTCGCTAGTGCTCAGAAGCAAGTTCTCTCAATCCCTGTTTGGGTTTTTTTCTCACATATTCCTTCTGCTCTTCAACCTTTACTTGGTTTGAATTGGCTTGCTTGTAATGTTGGGAAATTGAAATGTTTTGATTCTAATACTGTTGCGCGTGAAAGATTGGTGTATGCTAAGGCTCTTATTGAGATTTCCCCTGATAAGCCTCTCCCCTCCTCTATTCCTGTTCAATTTGCTGTTGGACATGTTATGCATGTCCGTGTTCGCTATGGTTGGGTTTCAGATATTTGTACCGCCTGTCACTCCTTTGGACACCTGGCTATTTCCTGCTCTCATTCTGCTATCTCTGCGGTTGCTCCTAAGATCCCTCTTCCTCGCCCCCCGCTTCGAAAATGGGTTCCTAAGGTTTCTTCCTCTGACTCTCAGTCTGCTCCTCCCCCGGCAGTTCCTTTGTCTTCCCCATATCCGCCTGTTGTTAGGCCTTCCTCCCCTACTGCCTCCGTGGATCCTTGTGTTGTTTCTTCTGTTCCTATTGCTGCTCCTGTTTCTATTCCTCAGAGTATTGTTTGGGATGAGACTGAGCGATGTTGGGTTGATCTACAATCTGATATGCGATTTAACCCCGTGAATGAATCCTTTTACAAATTTGTTACTGATGATCAACTGGACCTTATATGCCTTTATTACAGACCTTCTGGTGATTCCTTAATTCTTGATATGGATGGTCGTTATGCGAGATCGAATTCTGTCATGCTTTCCGACTCTTCCTGGGATCATTCCTTTATTTTCTCCCCAGATTCCTTGGATTATGATCCTACCCTTGATATCCTATTTCGCCCCTTTGCTGGTCGAATTAGGGAATCCCCAGATTCTTTTGTGACGGTGGATGTTGGTGCCGCCACCTCTTCTGAGGTGGTTTAGTCTAGGTTATTTGTGTAGCTGTGGCATGTCTGTCACACTCCAGTGCTGTATTTTATTTTCTTAACAGTTAATGTGCTTTTACCTTACTCCTGTACTTCATTTTATTACGTTCGTAATAAAAGTGGACGGTCCACTATAAAACCGGTTGGCCTTGCCAAAAAAAATTAATTAAATATTCAAAATCAAAACGATAAAATTTCAAGTGTTTACATTCTCCCCCTTATAAGAATTTCGTCCCTAAGATTCCCTAAGAAAGAAAATATACCCAACCCTTCAAATTTAAAAACTATTGATTACAATATGTTATTAAAACGTTTAAAATCCTTTAAGTTACAGAAACTTTAGCAGCACCTGCTTTGGTGGCTGGTCCGGAAAAACTACGACGTACCACGACTGGCCCAAACCAACAAAGATAACAAAAGCCAAGTTGTAACAACCCTGTTCTCAAAGTAGTAATATTATACAAATGTAACTGAAATAGATGAAATTTTTTTTTATTTGATATTTAATAAAAATCAATAAATCGACAAAAATGAATAAATTTATTTTTATATTAATATAAGGAATAATTAAATAAGCAGACAAATATTGAACTGAAATGAGATGTTTAGTTATCAAAATATAGTTTGTTGAAAGAAGTGTAAATCGGTTTCAACAATTTCAATTAGACTGGAATATATTTCACAAATTAATGAAATGGTGGTTTAAAAGGAAAAGAGACAAATAGAAATACGAAGGAAGAAAAAATGGATATGAAAAATAAAAGCCTAACCCATTTATGCCAAATACCATCCCTTTGTCTAACTCCCCTAACTCGTATTCAGTTTCCTAGCCATTATTTTACAAAATCCCTAAATCCAAAGGCTTGACCGAAAAAGAAAATTAAAAGTAAATGATGAGCGATCACTTGGCCAAATGCCATCACCGAAGGGCATGAAGTCAATGCATGCATGAAGGAGGAGGCAGGATCACATCAAGCCGCGATGAGGAAAGTGCGATGTTTGGAGTATTGACATGGTTCTAGGCCTCTGCCTATGCATGTATACTAGGGTTTGATGGCCGTGATGATGTCACAAGCAATGTAAGAATGATATTGTCACTGGCAGAAGCAAGAAGGAGAGGCTGGTGACTCGGAATTGATCTAGGCGGCGATGGTGGCGAGCATGGTTATGACAAGCGCTGTAAGGAGGAGCTCAGGCGAACGATTTTGCTCTAGAGAGTTGTTCATGTCACTGGCAGCTAGGGTTTTGGGCAACAAATTAATTTGGGAAATGCAAAGGTGATGGATAATTTTGATTTGCAAAAAGTTAGGGTGAGTTTTCTATTAACTCACACATCTATATCTGAATAATTATATCCTAAGTAGCATGTCTTGCTAAGGTTATGAATTGCATAAGTTTTCAGTAATGATTGAATGAAATTATTGAAATTACATGTTATAGATTCAATTGGTTTAATGTTTAAACTGGTTGAATTATGCGTTTAAAATATTGGATTGGATTAGATGTTTGATTATGAAGTTGCATTCACGTTGAAACCATCTAAACACACTTGATTTTTGCAGCTAGATTTTGCGATGGTTGTGCATTGTTTGTGTGGTCGGATTTCACCAAAAAGCAACTCGAATGGTTAAAATAGTTCTCTAATTGATGGGTGATATTTTCTAGAAGAACTTTAACTTAGAATTTCTATTTTTGGCCGATTCATTGTTTGAATTCATTTTGAATATTGGTTAATCATTTTTGATGGACGTTTTTAAATATTTTAAAGTTTTAAAATGTGATTTTATCCTTTTTTGTAAATTATTAAATCAATATCCTTTTTATATCAAATTCTTATTCAATAAAGTATTTCCTATCAATTTTTTGATTCATCACCTTAAGTCAAAATAATTAATTCAACCCTCGATAATGTATTATTTATTATTATTTAATTATTAATTAATCTTCTCTCGAAAATGGGTTGTTACATTGAACTATAAATTCTCAATTCCTAATGTTTATTTTTTAGGCTAAGTGGTGTGTAGATCAATCTCATTGTTTTCCTTTGATGTACTTTCGTTGATCCTGTTTTCTCCATCGTCGTCTTTATCTTTTCTGACAGTCTTATCACTATTTGACTCATCAAACTTCACATCGACTGTTCCACAATTATAATGACCCGTATTTTTAGCAACAGGTATTCAAATAATTGATTTAAATATTAAATTGCTAATTTAATTAAAGGTCCCGAACATGATTTTTGCTTACAATCGAATAAGAACTCAAGACTACTTCCATGAGTTTGGATTGACAATGGAAACTAAAATGAGTATAAGCATCACTGTATTTAATGATCAAGCGATTCAATGGCCAAAAAGATATCGAAATGCATGAAATTATCATCTAGAAGTGTTGTCTCAGATAGCAATAAAATTTATTATATTTGGATTGGAAAAATGAGGTAATGTGTGCCTACGAGTTTCGTTGTGATTGGACTCATCATGTAATCATATATTCTCGAAACATACGACGATTTATTTGAGAAATCAAATAAATAGAATATAATACTATTTAAATAAACCTTCTTATTCTCACTTATTTCATTATTGCATTGCCAATAAACAAGAAATGACCGTCACTCTTTAAATCCTTCCCAAAATTAAAATCAAGAGCTTCGGGGCAAGAGAAGAGATGTCGTAGAGTGCATTGGATTCCTAGAAAGGAGGAGTTAATGATTGTGGAAGTGAGCTAATGATTTTTGTATCGATAGGTTGTGCATTCAAAGAGAAGTGTGATGGTGTTAACATCATTCGATTTTGTGGAGCGGAGCTCCATGTCATGGTATGCATGCATGGTGAACAAGATGGGTTCGTGTGCATGACCCAGAGATGTAGATTGGGGAAGACAATTGTAACGACCTGATATCAACCATTCGTATTCGAACATGCCGGAATTGAATTGCTCAAAATACTAGATTGTAAGTTATTATTTGGCAAAACTCAGCATATACGATATATAAATAATCACAGGGTCACAGACAAAGAGTAATATACAATATGCAGCGGAAATAAAATGAATAGTAGTTCATGAAGCTACTATATATATATAACAGAGTTAAATAAGTTACAACAGAAGTCTCGAATACAATAGTCAAATACAAGAATCAGAATACATCACTAGAATCAACTGAATATTTGAAAGCTGGATAGATAGCTGGATCTTCAAGCGAAGCTCCAACTCTAAAGATGAGTCTCAAAAGCTATATCGCTCAGTCTGACCCGAGCGTAAAGCAAAACACAAAACACTCGAGTCAGGATTAACATTCTTATATTAATGAAATACAAGTAACTCAAAGGATGTTTGGGATAACCATCCTCTAAGGATCCGTTAAACTATCTACTATGTAGTAGTGTACGCTAAGTGATAATGTCTATCAGTAATATAAAGTATCAAAATAGCGTTAAGGCATTACCATTATCCCCCTTAACACATTTTATATAAGTGTCATAGTCTATACAACACTGTAAACTTCACCGTAAACTAGTGGGCTATCAGGGAGTACTCCATAGGTATAACACAAAACAAATCGTAGTGGTCGCGCATGACAAGGCACATGAGGCAATACCCAAGGTAGTGAAACTACCGTTTGCTTGATCCGGACTGGTGAGAACGCATCGCCGCAACGATCGCAACACCGTGAAACAACACTCTCAATTCAAGGGTGCGCACCAATCAAAACAAGTAATGTGTACTTTACGAAGAAGTGTGTTCGCTAAAGGCAGCTAATCTCATTGGCCAGACACGGTTCCTGTTTTAGTCATTTCAAATTTGAAACAAGTTTCAAGGCTATCCATTATCGTTCTCTTTCTTCAAATCCAGCAACATACATCATTCCAACCACTTCATTCTGGATCACACTCCACGTATAGTTATTAAGTGGCATTCGGTTTAGACAGTGAGTATGTCCCTAACCGATCTCGGACTCTTTAATAACTATGTAATTATTACACCGATTGGTCTTTTAATAAACTTTCAAATAGTATATATTTCAAAACCAAAATATCATTGCCATTTCAAAACCATATCAATACGATATCACTTCCATTTCAAACCGAATACGATATCATATCCATTTTAAATATATCCATTTCGAATATATCTATTTACAAAATCTTAGTACTTCAAAATTATAACACTTTATAAATCAAACACTTTGGAATCATAATACTTTGTAAATCGAAATTTAGAAATCATAATGCTTTGAATCATAACACATCTTACTTAACTGTTTGTAAATAATAGTATATATAATAAAATAGTTTATAATTTAAAATAGTTTATATTAAAAATAATTTATACTAAAATGGTTTATATGAAATAAATTTATAAAGTAACATATATAAATAGTTTTTAAATATAATTTAAATATACTTTATATAATACAAATAGCTTCCTCAAATTTCACAAATCGATTCAAATCAACTCAAATTCCAATATTTAAATTTAATCAAATCTTAAATCATCAATTTTAATTTTATTTTAGTTTCTCAATAGAACATTTCAAATTTTATCGATTTCAAATATAGATTTTTTAACCACAAAATAAACCATTTCAATTTCAATATTTTCAAAGCTTTAAATATTCCAAAATTTCAAAACTAATTCGATAATTTCATATATCAAATTCAATTTACTACTATTTATTTTTGAGATATTTATTTAATAAATACAATATCATTTAAATACAACTTAAAACTTCAAATAACTTAGTATTCCTTCAATTTATTTAAACTTGAAATATTCGTTCAATCCCCTTAAACCAAATCAAGTTATAAAAATCATATACTTTCCAATCTCCAATTCCATAAGTTTCAAATCGATTTCTAACTAAATATATTTCTTAATTAAATACAATTTCAAATCAATTTCAAATCTATCTTCTCAACCTTAATTTATTAAATCATTATAAACTCTATATTAAAATATAACTTAAATACTTACTTAACCATATTATATTTTAATAAAATCAAACTTTATTATTAAGCTTATTTTATACTAAAACAAATTTACGCATAGCTTAAATTCAAGAATTTAACTATACATAAAATAACATTTGTATAATATCTAAAATCAATAATTATATAAAACCATATATATTTTTCCAAAACTATAGAAATCATTTTCAAAATATTTATATATAGACCAACGGTGTCTGTATATAATTTTCTATCCTATGGTCAAGTGATACGGATATTTATTTATTTCAATCCGCAATTTAAATATATATGGGTATATATATATATATATATCATTTTTACTCGTAATCCCAAAATCAATTCGAATGAAAATCGCTTGGGTTAATCATTTCAAACCATAACGATTTTCTCCTATTCTACAGATTGTTCGGGTATGTATCATTTCAACCCATAGTGATTCTATACTAATAAGGAACTTGCAGAGTGATAACAGATATGATAATCCTATAACATGCATATATCATCAATATAAATAACAGATAATGGTGTCAGATGTCAAAGGTGAACTGATACAGGCACAAATAGCATATAAATAACAATGTAAATAACTAACAGCAGCATATTTCAATTGTCGTTTCAATTGAAATCAAATTTAATAAATAAAAGAACGTAAATCGTGAGTGATTGCTCACCATCCGAGGCTAGAGAAGTTTGACAATGAAACAGGTTACAGATCCAAGCACGAATTCCAAAGCGAAGTAAGATGGGCACGAATTCGACGGATAAAGCTGATAACAGAAATTGATGAGACAAATAAAAAACAGTTTGGATATAAACCGAATATATATATAACACTATTATTTTCTTATTACATCAATATTTCAGTTTACGACGAATATCAAAATAAAATACATATGTACATAAATCATTATTTTATATTAAAATACATATATTAAAATTTATATATATATATATATATAATAAAATTTGAAATAAATACTTATATATATAACAGACTCAAAACATCATACATACAGACATATGTAATACTATAATAGCATTGCAATCTATGCATACTCAACAGGTTTACATATATATAACTTGAAATATATGCAAAAGATAAAAATTTATATGCGTACCTCTAAACATATTCCTATAACTATATAAACATCAATATTATATTACACAAGCTTTTTACATAATTTATATAATAGGAACAACTAAACTGGCTTATACATACCTCTCCAAAACTAAATATATGACATATATAACTATAATATAATTGTACAAACAAACTAACGTAAAAAAATGCAAATCTGACCTCGAGTATAAACATGCAACTAGCAGTTTCACGTAGACTAGCACCATATAAACACGCAGCCAGCAGAAATGATATCCTTTAACATATACTTTCCTTTTTATAATATTATATATATATATATCCATTAAATTAAATGGTAAAGACTCACTAATGTATATAAACCGTTATTTATAATATCAAACTCATATTTAAAATTCAAGCTATCTCCTCATAACATAATATACATGATATAATATACCACAAACCATAGTATAAAATATTATGTAATATATATACGTACATAGAATTTGCAGTTTATATAAACTAAATATGACCGCATCAATATATATGTATATATATATGTGCGTATAGTGAAAAATAACCACTTATATAAATTTTATATGTACGAACTTATATATAAACCTGTTCACAAATCATCATATATAAGCAACTGTAACATATAAACTTGTATAAAACCATTTATCAACATAACAAATAGTGTATAGCCATTTATAACTGCAATATAGTGCATAGGAAACTAACATGTAATTATATTAAACTGAGAATACATATATATATATATTAAAGACATTAATATACGATATTACATATATATATATATATATATATATATATATATATTACAGTACTGTCATAATAAGATATATATACATGCACCAAAGAAGACAGGATGACTCGGTGTAACTAGATAGAGGAGAGGAGGAATGCCTAAAGTGGGTTGCTCGTCGAAGGGAGTATTACTGTGTTCTACTGTGGGGAATAAGGCTGGAACAAGAAGAGACGAAGCTAAGGAATAAGACGGAGATGTCCTTCGAGCTACTGTGGAGTGAATGGGTATATGGAGGAGGCGTCTATGATCAAAAATGGTCAGTGGGTGGCTGGCGAGTAGGGTGCAGGCGAAGGGATAGGCGAGATTGGGTCGAAGACGGGGCGGAGAGGAGGTAGGCGGAGGGTGGAACGGCGAAGATCGGGCTCGGGAAGGTCGTGGTTGCTCGAGCAGTTTGAAGTTGGCGTGGGTTTGGTTTGGAATGAAGCTTCAGGGAGGAGTAGGAAAATAAAATAACAAGAGGCAGAGAGGAGAGAAGAGGAAGAAACAAAGAGCAATGAAGGAGACAGAATGCAAACAGTACTGATATTCAATTTTGAAAATAATAAAAGTGGGTAACAGATTGGAATCATAAAAGTCACGCACATTAATTAAGTAAGTAATAAAGGTAGATGACCGTTTGATTTTTGAATGTTGGCAAATTTGAATGGACACAGGAGTTAAAACGTTTTTTTTTTAAAATGGAGTACCGATACGGGTAACAGTTTCACGGGTTTCGCTATGTATCGTACACCGAATTACAGAAATGAATATACTGCGGAGATCAGCACGACGAGACGGTTAAAACGGTATACAGATATCAGTGGTACGATTGAATTATAAAAATTTGAATTTTCTACTAGCGGAAAATGCAGCAAAATCGCAGAAAAATAAGATCGACGGAGCTATAGAAGTCCGTATTTGAAAAAACGAAAAATGAAGTCTTGCTCAGGAGATGATTTACAATTTTTCTACATAAAAATATTTAGGTTTCGAAAATATTTTATTTTCATCAATTCTTAACTAATTAAATTGAAATAAAATTACCCACGAAAATAAACTTTTATATTTTTAGATGAAAATTTATAGCTTGCTATGTTCAATTAGACGTATTCCAAATATTAAATTTTTAATTCAAAATTTTATTTTTAAAGTTTCATGAAAATTTAATAAATCACATTATTAAAACAGTTAAAATTTATAGGCCGTTACACTATCCCCCACTCAAAACTTTTCGTCCCCGAAAGGAAGGGGTAGGAGAATAGAAACAACCAGAAAGAAAAATAGATTTGAAATAAAAAATAGAACAATTAAATTTAAAACCATATAAATTTCAATTGAATTAATTAATTTTCAATAATTGATTTTAAACTCAAGGAATTTCATTAAGTTGATTCAATTGTTAATTTATTAATTCCTTCAAAGCAAAATTTTATTTGATTATCCTATTTATTCATTATCTTATTATCCGATTATCATCGATTAATAATTTTCTAAAATCATAAACTTGGATAGTCCTTTATTACAATCATATTTCATTCAACAAATTTAATACTTCTTTATTCCAAATTATTATCAAATTTATTCCACTTAATATATCTTACCACATATATTACTTCACTTATTATAACTACTCAGATTTATTGAAAATTTCTTTTAACATCATTTCATATTGTGTATTATTCAATTACATAGTTAACTTCTGTGTGATTTAGGTAAGTTATATTTTAGAATGCAATTGAATACTATAAGGGTAAAAATTCCTTTAAAAAAATTTCAAGTTTAAATATTTAATCAAAATTTTGGCTTTATTTAAAATCATCCTTTAACATAATTTCAAGGATTAAATTTCCTATTAACTTCAAACCATTTTATAGATAAATATACATATACTATATATATCAAATCAAATCTATAATCATATTCTTATATATATAATATATATTATAAATCAAGTCATTCTTAAGAAGTTCAAACCAAATTCATTTTCCAAACAAAAGAGTGGCAAAGCTACTAAATGTCTCTCCACTTCGCAACTCGAAAATGAATGTCGATGATGCGGCCGCCATCACCGAAATTATTTTTCAACAACAAAAGAGGAGAGCACTAATTTAATCATTCAAAATTCTTTGGAAAAGATTTCTGTTCGAAATTACTTATATAATATGCATTTTAAATTTTAAACCCAAAGTTTGAAATCACTGGAAATTAAATTCTCATGTTCTCCATTACAATCATTTGAATTTCCTGATCAAATTATAAACCGTATTTTATAAATTCATTTATTTATATTATGCAATAGTCAATGGTCACAAACAATAAATAAAATCAAATATTATCTTTTCTGACAACAAATTCATTAACAATTTAATTCCAGAAAAAAATTATACTTATATATAATATAATCATACAAAATTATTATTTTTACCAAATTTGAAAACAATATTGTGTTAGTTTGCTTTGTTCAAGTGTTTTGGAAATTCTATCGATAGCGTTGATCAAACAAATCAATCGAAAACCCAAATCAACGTCAACAACTCAAACAACATAATATATATATATATATATATATATATGACATTTTTATATTAATTTACAAATACACTTTCTCGCTCGATGATACAAGAATGGATTTCAAAACAAGTATAGAGATTCAAATTTGATGGAAATCAAATCAAAGAGAATTCTGATTCGAAAATAGATTTGAAACAAAGATAGATAATTAAATAACAAAGTAGGAAGATGGATAAAATTATATAAATTGAGGAAAACCTTAACCGGATCGACCGTGACTTCAAGAATAAGATCGATGCAGAATTCCAAGGCAAATCGACATCAGATTTTGAGGGATAGAATTCAGGTATAGTAGGGGATAGATAGCATCGTAGACCGATGATACAGAAACCTCCGGTAAATCAATGCCTATTGTAAAGGAGTTTCACCCCTTTACAAATAATTCGAAGATTGGCGAGACCGTCGATTTATTATAGAGATTGTTTGAAGTGGAGTTATGGGATACTCTAGAACACGAATAGGGAGAGACAATGATGGATTTTGGAACTGAGGGACGTTCCAAAATTTAAAGGGAATTCAAATTAAAGAGGAAAGATTAAAGTTCGAATGAAAGTGATTTCGTAATTAAATTTACCATACATGCTAAGTTTTGCCTAGAGCCAAAGCTCTGATACCAAATGTAACGACCTGGTATTTTCAACCATTCGTATCTGAACATGCCGGAATTAAATTGCTCAAAATACCAGATTGTAAGTTATTATTTGGCAAAACTCAGCATAGACAGTAAATAAATAATCACAGGATCATAGACACAGAGTAATATACAATATGCAACGGAAACAAAATGAATAGTAGTTCATGAAGCTACTATATATATATATATATAACAGAGTAAAATAAGTTACAACAGAAGTCTTGAATACAATAGTCAAATACAAGAATCAGAATACATCACTAGAATCAACTGAATATCTAAAAGCTGGATAGATAGCTGGATCTCCAAGCAAAGCTCCAACTCCAAAAACAAGTCTCAAAAACTGTATCACTCAGTCTGACCCGAGCATAAAGCAAAACACAAAACACTCGAGTCAGGATTAACATTCTTATATCAATAAATCCAACTCAAGTGAAATAACAACTGAAATACAAGTAAATCAAAGGATGTTTGGGATAACCATCCTCTAAGGATCGGTTAAACTATTTACTATGGTAGTGTACGCTAAGTAGATAATGTCTATCAGTAATATAAAGTATCAAAATAACGTTAAGGCGTTACCATCATCCCCCCTTAACACATTTTATACAAGTGTCATAGTCTATACAACACTGTAAACTATACCGTAAACTAGTGGGCTACTAAGGAGTACTCCATAGGTATAACACAAAACAAATCCTAGTGGTCGCGCATAGGGATACAAGTATGACAAGGCACATGAGGCAATACCCAAGATAGTGAAACTACCGTTTGCCTGATCCGGACATGTGAGAACGCATCGCCGCAATGATCGCAACACCGCGAAACAACACTCCCAATTCAAGGGTGCCACCAATCAAAACAAGTAATGAGTAGTTTACAAAGAAGTGTGTTCGCTAGAGGCAGCTAACCTTATTGGCCCGGCACGACTCCTGTTTTAGTCATTTCAAATTTAAAACAATTGTCAAGGCTATCCATTATCGTTCTCTTTCTTCAAATCCTGCAACATACATCATTCCAACCACTTCATTCTGGATCACACTCCGCGTATAGTTATTAAAGTGGTATTCGGTTTAGACAGTGAGTATGTCCCTAACCGATCCCAGACTCTTTAATAACTACGTAATTATTACACCGATTGGTCATTTAATAAACTTTCAAAATAGTATATATTTCAAAACCAAATTATCATTGCCATTTCAAAACCATATCAATACGATATCACTTCCATTTCAAAACCGAATACAACATCATTCCATTTTAAATATATCCATTTCGAATATATCTATTTATAAAATCTTAGTATTTCAAAGTTATAACACTTTCTAAATCAAACACTTTGGAATCATAATACTTTGGAAATCGAAATTTACAAATCATAATGCTTTGGAATCATAACACTTCCTACTTAACTGTTTATAAATAATAGTATCTATAATAAAATAGTTTATAATTTAAAATAGTTTATTTTAAAAATAATTTATATTAAAATGGTATATATGAAATAAATTTATAAAGTAACATATATAAATAGTTTTTAAATATAATTTAAAAATATTTTATATAATACAATTATCTTCCTCAAATTTAACAAATCGATTCAAATCAACTCAAATTCCAAAATTTAAATTTAATCAAATCTCAAATCATCAATTTTAATTTTATTTTAGTTTCCCAATAGACCATTTCAAATTTTATCGATTTCAAGTATAGATTTTTAACCACAAAATAAACCATTTCAATTTCAATATTTTCAAAGCTTTAAATATTCCAAAATTCAAAACTAATTCGATAATTTTATATATCAAATTCAATTTACTATTATTTAGTTTTGAGATATTTACTTAATAAATTCAATATCATTTAAATACAACTAAAAACTTCAAATAACTTAGTATTCCTTCAATTTATTTAAACTTGAAATATTTATTAAATCACCTTAAACCAAATCAAGTTATAAAAATCATATCCTTTCCAATCTCAAATTCCATAAGTTTCAAATCGATTTCTAATTAAATATATTTCTTAATTAAATACAATTTCAAATCTATCTTCTCAACCTTTATTTATTAAATCATTATAAACTCTATATTAAAATATAATTTAAATACTTACTTAACCATATTATATTTTAGTAAAATCAAACGTTATTATTAAGCTTATTTTATACTAAAACAAATTTATGCATAGCTTAAATTCAAGAATTTAACTATATATAAAATAACATTTATATAATATCTAAAATCAGTAATTATATAAAACCATATATTCTTTCCAAAGCTATAGAAATCATTTTCAAAATATTTATATATAGACCAACGGTGTCTGTATATAATTTTCTATCATATGGTCAAGTGATACGGAATTTATTCATTTCAATCCGCAATTTAAATATATGCAGGTATATATATCATTTAAACCCGTAATCCCAAATTCAATTCAAATGAAAATCGCTTGGGTTAATCATTTCAACCCATAACGATTTTCTCCTATTCTAGAGATCGTTCTGGTATGTATCATTTCAACCCATAGTGATTCTATACTAATAAGGAACTTGCAGAGTGATAGCGGATATGATAATCATATAACAAGCATATATCATCAATATAAATAACAGATAATGGTGTCAGATGTCAAATGTGAACTAATACAGGCACAAATAGCATATAAATAACAATGTAAATAACTAAAAGCAGCATATTTCAATTGTCGTTTTAATTGAAATCAAATTTAATAAATAAAAGAACGTAAATCGCAAGTGATTGCTCACCTTCCGAGGCTAAGGAAGTTTGACAATGAAATGGGTTTTAGTTTCCAGCATGAATTCAAAAGCGAAGTAAGATGGGCACTAATTCGACGGATAAAGCTGATAACAGAAATTGATGAGACAAATAAAAAAAACCAGTTTGGATATAAGCTGAAAATATGTATATAGCATTATTATTTTCTTATTACATCAATATTTAAATTTAAGACGAATATCAAAATAAAATACATATGTACATAAATAATTATTTCATATTAAAATACGTATATTAAAATTTAAATATATATATAATAAAATTTGAAAGAAATACTTATATGTTTTCAGATTCAAAACATCATACATACAGACATATGTAATACTATAATAGCACTGCAATCTATGCACACTCAACAGATTTATATATATATATATATATATATATATATATATATATAACTTGAAATATATGCAAACGCTAAAAATTTATATGCATGACCTCTAAACATATTCCTGTGACTATCTAAACATCTATATTATATTACGCAACCTTTTTATATAATTTATATAATAAGAACAACTAAACTGGCTTATACATACCTCTCCAAAACTAAACATATAACATATACAACTACAATATAATTGTACAAACAAACTAACGTAAAAAATAATGCAAATCTGACCTCGAGTATAAACATGCAATTGCAGTTTCACTTAGACTAGCACCATATAAACACGCAGCCAGTAGAAATAATATCCTTTAACATATATATTCCTTTTTATAATATTATATATATATCCATTAAATCAAATGGTAAAGACTCACTAATGTATATAAACCATTATTTATAATATCAAACTCATATTTAAAATTCATGCTATCTCCTCATAACATAATATACATGATATAATATACCACAAACCATAGTATAAAATATTATATAATATATATACGTACGCAGAATTTGCAGTTTATAACTAAATATGACCGCATCAATATATATATATATATATAATGAAAAATAACCACTTATATAAATTTTATATATACGAACTTATATATAAACATGTTCACAAATCATCATATCAAAATAGTTTATACTTTAAAAATCAAAATAAAATATCCGTTTCAAAACCATATAATTACGATATCACTTCCTCATTTAAAAACCAAATCAATATGATATCATGCTCAAATATATCTTCTCTAAAACCATACCACTTTAAAATTATAATATTTCGAAACCAAACATTTGAATTATAACTTTAAAAACATAATACTTCGAAATCCATAGCTTTAAAACCATAACTTCCAAAACTTAAATGGTTTGGATATTCAAACAGTATATAAAATAAAATGGTTTGAAATTAAAACTACTTTATAAAGTAAAATAATTTCCACGACTTTACAATTTTATTCTCTTTAAATTAAGTCCATAAATTTTAAATTCACTTTCAGTTTTCAATAAATCGCTTCAATTACAATATATTTCAACTTTGAGTATTAAACAATTTCAAAATTAAGGTTGGAAATTACTATTCAGCAGCTCAATGTCCTATTATTTAGTTTTGAAATATTTGCATAATAAATCCATAATCGTTTAAATAAAACTCAAATTACCTATAAATAAATATTTCCTTCAATTTATTTATACTAGAAATATTCATTCAATTCATCTTGAATAAAAATTCAGTTATAAATATCATACCTTTATAATTTCAAGTTAATAAGTTCTACCTCAACTTATGGAATTTAATTCTTAAATAAGCTTAATTCCCAATAAAATTTCCAATTTACCTTCCAATCTTAATTGATTTAAATCATTAAAACTCTATATATATATAACATCTTAAACATGTACTTAACCATATAATATAAAATAATCAAACTCCATTATTCAACTTATTTATTTTTATTTAACAAATTTATACATGGCTTCAATTCAGTAATTTAACTATGTATGCATATATAAAATAATATTTATATAATATCAAAATTAATATTTATTAAACCGTATCTTATTCAAACCATAGAAATCATTTTCAAATATTTATATATATAAACCGACGGTGTCTGTATAAAATTTCCTATCCTATGGTCAAGTGATACAGATATTTATCATTTCGATCCGCAATTTAAAAAGAAAATTTTACGGTTATATATCATTTCAAACCTTAATCCCGAATGCAATAAAATGCATAACAACTTGCAGTTTATGGTGATATAAATAAACATCCACTCATCCATCATAAAATCATACATCCATTCATCAAAATCATCATCCAACTGAAATAATACATCAACACATAACAAATAATAAACAACAGGTATCAACTGGCAGTTCATATTCAACAAAAATATAATTAACTGCTTAACTGGCATTTTATATGCAATAAATAAATAAATAACAATTTAACTGGCAGTTTATATGCAATAAACAAATAAATAACAATTTAACTGGTAGTTTATATGCAATAAATAAATAAGTAACAACTTAGTTAAATTAATTTAATTTAACTGGGATGATGATTGAAAATATGCCAAACAGTTATAAATAAATTTCTAAACACATCATAAATCAATTTAACAAGCATAAGAAATTTTAGAAGTTGTGAGTGGGTTAAAACACTCACCTTTTGAATTTAAATTAAATTTAAACCCAAAAATTTGACAGTCTCCAAATCCATCCAAACCAGCACAAAGTGTTTGGAATTTCAATACGAATCGAGCAGAGAAAGCCGCACGTAAAAGGGATATTGTGTGTAAAAGTTATTGCATAAAACGAATGAAATTCTAAATTAAATCAAACAAAACAAAATAAAGAAAGAAAACAAACTCACTCTGTCCACGTCTCCTCCTCTCATACGCACAGCTACAGGACACGATACGAAACAGAAACCCACGAAAACGAAGCAACAGCCGCCACCACGTTTCGCAATTTTTTACCAAACTTTAACCACGATACTGACGCGCCGCCGACCACAGGTGCCGCCGCGAATCTCTCCCGCGCCTCCTCGACCACCTGCGTTCGGCCACGTCCCCAATTCGAACACCAAACACAACTGCTGCCGAAATCCTTCAAACCCTAATCCAATTTTTCTACCATATCTAACCGTTAACTCCAAGAACGAATGACTTTGATGGACTACGATCGACCTCCTCTACACGATGGTATAAGCGATTTGACGATCGGACCAACTTGATTACGGCGTGATGAACGGTCGTGGCTTCTTTACTCGATTCCGGTCATATAACAATCCAGATCAGAAAATAAATCACAGAATTGGGCGCTATTCGAGAGCTTCGAATTGATATAAAATTTGGCATTTATTGTGGAGTTTGAAATTTTAGCTTTGGATTTGATTTGGGATTGCAATTGGAATTAGGGTCTGTTTGCCATTGAAGTGAGGAGCTAAATAGAATGTATAGAAATGAGGAACAGAGGCTGCTAGGGTTTATAGTAGGATATATATAAGCAAATTGAAATAGAATAGATGGATCGGGTTGAATATACGTGCTAACGACAAAGTGGCCCAAAAAGCCCGTTTTGACTCCGGAATGAAATTGGGTCAACCCATATGTAAAAATAGATGTTTTAAAATATTTTAAACGCAATGGAAAAGGTTTCAAGTCCAAACTCCATCATACGACGAAGTTATGCTAAAACCAATATTTTTCAAATTGATTTCAATTTCATTAATTTCAAGGTGTTTCGAGTCCGTACGATCAAACGACAAGTCCGATCGCTACGAAACTTGAAATCCTACAATAATTCACTGTAATGGATCCGATGAAACTAGTTTCGTCGAAATCCGAGTCAGTGGCCAAAATGGCTATTTTTACATTAATTAAATAATTTAATACTAAATTAATTAAATCCAATTTTTAATTTCAATTCTATAATTGACAATTCTTGTCATTTTTAATTTCTTAAACAATTATACTAAATAAACATATGTAACTATTGTTTTAAAATTGATAAATTCCTCAATTTCCTTAAATTCAACAATTATAAATTAAATTTCCAAAATTCAATTTAATTAAACCCATCAATAATTATTCCGTTCATTATTGTTAAATTGATGATTTAAATATTGGATTTAAAACTATTACATTAATTTTTATCATATTGTCTTTATTTCAAATAATGTAGTAATTAATTTCATTCACAATAAATCCAATAAATTGTAATTTATTTCAATAAATAAACTTGATTTAACTCCAAATCCTTTTTATCTAATCAAAAATTATTCAATAAACAAAGGTAACCTTTGTTTACCCTATTATACATTAGTAATTTCAAATTTTCATCTTTCCTTCGTACTAACTACCCTATTTTCATTTTATTACATTTCTACCAATATACATGCTAATTGCGTTTTACATTCTAAATAAATTCATTTACTTGGGTTCATACTTTCCATTATATCGATCACTACACTATGCATAAATTTACAATTTCAATTATTCCATTATTACATTTACACCTTCCGTTATTATATTAACAATCACTAAAGTAACGTTTATTATCAACTATAAATATTATAACTACTTAACGAACATTCATTTCATAAATTTACAATTTATTACGTATTCTTCATCAGTTAACATAATTTTGAATTCATTTCCCAATTTACTAATTTCAATCAAAACTAACTTTACCATCTGTTTCAATTAATAGGGTGTGCACTAATTTAGTTATTGTATTAATTCTTATTAATATAACATTAAGGTTCCTTTACTTTAATTGATTTCCAATTTTATTATAAAAGGAAATAAACAGGTAACCATACAATCACTAAGGTTTATTATTTCCAACAAATTATCATAGTTGCCTACATAATATTTACTCCAATATTTACACACAATCGTTACTATTTTCATATGCCAAATCTTTATACAATGGTCATTTTATTTTTATTTATTATAACATTTATAACTTAAATTTTTGCCTTGGTTTTCTTACATTAATAGGTTTTTTAATTTCTTATAATATCAATGTTACCATTTATTTTCATAATACTAATTCCATTCAATTTCCATTAACTACCTATTATTTCCTTGGTAAATCCAATATTTCATCTATTTTCTCATAATCAATTCTTAGCCTAGTATAACAATTTAAATTACTTCAATTATTCGTAATTTCATTTCAACTGTTAATAATTAGCTTAAGTTTCCATGGTTGCATTCCATTTGTAACATTTGCTTCATTATAAATTATAAAATTTTATTTCTTTCTAAATTAACTTTCAAATTGTTAATTAAATTAACCAATTTATTTATCAAAATTTACGGGTCCTTACAATAAACCATTGGTGGATTTTTTATACAATAATATTTACCAAGCTAACATCGGGGCTACAAATTTCAAAGCCTTATGTGGAAGATAATGTAAATAACCGTTGTGTTGATGGGATATGACATGCATGCTTATTCTTAGGCCGAATATGGTGAGATAGAGAATCGAAGATAGGATTTGGAGGAGGATGGTGATAACTTAGGATAGGCGGAAATTATTTGGTAACAGGAGGCGTACGATGCTAGTGTCTATAGCGGGTGACATAGTATTTGTGTAGGTTTCACTCCTTTGCATGTCATGAGGTTCGGTAGGTTGGGGAAGCTAGTACCGGGATTTGTAAGGCCATTTTCGATAGTGGCTAGAGTTAATAAGCTGGCATATAGAGTTGAGCTTCAAGAGTAGTAGTTATGGTACATGATGTTATCCATGTATCTCAATTGTGAAAGAGCTTACATGATACAACTACCATAGTCGAGCTGAGCTAGTTGTAGAAGATAGAGGTTGAATGAGAGTCATTTATTCACCGTGCATCCACTTGTATTCTAGAGCATGGTACAAAGCGGCTACACAATAATGAGTTTGGACTTGGCACTGTCCAGCGGTGAGACAATCTAGTGGAAAGTACATAGCTCGAGGAGAAGATCCAAGCTACTTACTCATAACTCTTTTTTGTACATCTTAAAATTAAATTTCTCGTAAGTGTAGATTTTTTTATGTGTAGGATTAGGTGTTATACCCATTAGGCATAGATGTTTGAATGATAGGAATGGTTGAAAATATGTCAATATGATTTATTAGGGATAATGTGTAACAACCCGGGGTTTTGTAACAATTAATTATCGTCAAATTGATGATTAAATTGGTTGTTGATTGCTGTTGGGTGTTTTAATCGGTTGATATCCTTTTAATAATTGGTTAACAGAATTCTTTTAAAATTTTGTTAAAAGAGCTAAGCGGGCTTTAAATTGCAGTCTTGGCCCATATTTTTGTTTGATGCCGTGATAAAGTGAAACTCGTTCCTTTCCCTCTGCTCATTTTCGTTCATTCGAAACCCTCAACCTAAATGCAAAAAAAATGGCAACCTCTTCCTCTTCGTTCAAAAATTAGGGTTTTGAGCAAATTTGAAGCGCCGACTTTAAGTTGATCGATCGTCTCCTCGTTTCTCATTTCAGCTGCTTCTATTTGATGGGGTTCGACTTCGATTTGGTGAGTGATTTTTAATTACTCACATCTAATTCAACTTCATATATATGTGATTTATGATTTCCACGGCTTTTAATCTGGTACTTTGACTTCGGTCATTTTAATTTTGTGATAGTATTTTGGCTTCGGCCTCCTTGTGCTTTGCGAACTCAATTTAGGGTTTTCGTGTAATTGGTGGTACCCGACTTTTGTTCGATCGTTGCCTCTTGATATGCTTTCGGCTTCACTTGACTTCGGTCATAGGAATTTTGCATATCAGTTTAATTGATTTCGTGGTCACCACGGTGTTGATTTTGATTATAGCTTGACTTATTCAACTCCTTGATTTCCATGGCTTCGGCTTTGATTATTTTCCTGTTGACTTTGTCACACCCGGCTATGAATTATTTTTACTTTGTGATGAAGGTTTACTCGTTCATAAATTGTGACGATTTTTGCTTTGCATTTGTTTAATGTTGAGCATTCTGTTGGTTGCCTTTTTGAACTACTGCACTCCTTCCATGTTGCCTCAAGTACATGTAAGTTATTACCTCTGTCCATTTGCCTCTGGTTACTTTGGTTACTGGTTATACTTCACTTGCTGTAGTTGTGTAGTTGGTTCATCATGACATCTGCTTGACACTTGAAGTTTGTTAATGATTTGCACTGCTTTATTTTGTATCTGCATCCTCAGGTGACATTTCAGCCGTGCTCAATTGTTGTTGTGCACTGACTTTGTGGTCTTCATATATGTGTATGCATGCGTTTATCTTTGAGCGTGGACAGTTATACATTTGGTTACATTCTTGGTTGAAACTGGTAATTCATGTTGTAGTTTGCATTGTCCAGTTTGTAGCTTTGAGTACTGTAGTTTACTTTGATAATCATGTTGCCAGGCTTATGCCAGTTCATTCATGTAGTGCCAATCACTTGAGTTTCACGGTACACGGAGCATATAATTTATATCACTTGAGTCATTCAGTTTGCATTTATGTTTCATAAATGAATGCTTTCTGCCTTGACCTGTTGCACTATCTTTTTTTTAGTTGCTGCTGCGTTATGTAGTAACCTAGTTTCACTTGAATTGCTCATATCTTTACCTTGTACTGTCCAATTGAGTTCACATGTATTTGAGCTCTGGTTGTGTTCATGAGCAGTTTGTAGTTTCTATTCACACATGTACATGCTTCACTGCAGTGTATAGGTTTGCATTCATATTCTTGCTTGTGCATCACCATATATCTGTTGCATTTATTGGTCTGTTTGCATATTTCACTAGCTTGACCCTTGCATATGTTCTCTGATACATATTCGAACTGGCTGTGTCACTTGCTTAGCTGCAGCTGCTGTCCATTTTGGTTTGGCAGTGACCTACTTTGTGTATTTCATGCTGTAGTGGCGAGGCAGTGCATGCGTGCGTGTACTGCAGCCACACAGTATTGACGTTTTGAATTGATATTTCAGTGATTTGAATTGTTTTGTGTATCCAATTCAATATTTTGAAATTGCATTTTTAATTGGTTTGATTTGATTATTTTGTTGTCGTCTAATTATCTATTTGATAATTAGATTATGAGTTTCTAATTATTTATTTAATAATTAGATTTTTGTCGTTAATTACCGTTTATGCAACCCTGTTGTTTTCTAAATTATCTTCATTGATAATCCTTTCATTTATCTTTATTGGTAATTTGAATTTGCTGATTTGTTGTTTAACACTGTTACGTGTTATATTTACCGTTATCCGATTTCCTTATCAAATGATGGATAGAGGAGATTTTGTGACTGTCGTCTATTTGATTATTTATTTATTATTGCTTCCATGCATTAATAATTGAGTTTGAATTAGACTGACCCGTGTATTATTTTCTTTTGAATTTAATACTCGGGTCAGACCGAGTTATTACAGGTTGTAGATATCTTGCTTTGGGTTGCTGCTAGAGCTATGAAGTCACTTTATACCTTTTGGCGTAGTCGTTGTTATAGTATAGGAAGATATGTATTCATGTATATTATTTACAATGATGTACTTGTATATGTAACTTCCAGAGTCGACAGTTGTAGTTGTATGATAAGTATTGTATCACGTGTATTGTAACCGACTTCAGTTATATATATATGAGACTTTTTATTATCCGTGTTCCGCATTTAGTTTATCTGTGTTATTATTATATATACTGTCCTAAACTATTATGAACCATCGTAGTTCGTTTTTATACTGGAATTGGGTATGTCGATGGGAGTAAATAAATAAGAGATGAAAAATAAATATATATACCACTCCTATCGAGATAACAAATACTAGTGTAAGGCCCAACTACGGATGGTTGATCCTATCCAGCCTTATTCTTCGTAATAACAGACAGTGCTTCTTTTAATACTCTTTGTTGTTGTGAGCATAGAGGTAGGGCATCATAGTTGGTATCAGAGCTTGGGGTTTATGGACATAATATAAAACATAACTTAGATGGAACATGGGTTACGACTATTTGTTGATGTTTTATCTGTGCTTGAGTCAAAACTAAAGTTTTGAAATCATGATGAAATTTTTAAATATCTTTATTTAAAAAATAAAAGTGAAGTGGTGTTTTGATGGTTGATTAATTTGTGTTCTGTTTATCAGAGTGCGCAGCGGAAACAGTGAGACTATCTTCGCTGAGTACAGCTGATAACTCTTTTGATTTATAAATCAAAATATGAAACTGAAATAAAATTCATTATATGATTACATAGATGTGATTATTTTTGATTTCTTTGAAAATTTCGAATCCGATTAAGTATCCGAAGCGATTGCAGTTATATGATTTTGTTGAGATTTTTGCTGTTTTGAATTATCTTCATTGAAGATATATTTGATTGATTTCTTTGTTCATTTTGTAGTATACGTGCAAATTTGAGTTGCACTTACTGCATTAATTTTACGTTGAACCGGTGTTTGGTTTTAAACGTATTTTGTTGCCATTATTTTTATAACGGGATTTTTACACCAATGCTAAATTTTTGAAGCATGGTGTTTTGTTGACATTTTTGATGAATGAAAATTTTCTGGTATTATATTTTGATGCGAATTATTTTGATGAGATTTTGACGTATAAAAATTACTGTCGCTTTGCCTTTAGTAACCGTCAATTTAAAGTGGATTTTCAAGTGGTTATCCCACAATGTTGATTTTGAGATCCATTTTTACGTTGTTTTGAGAAGTGCAATTTCCTTATCGAATTTGCTACAGATGTTGCTGTTTTAATCACGTATTTTAAAAATCGTTTTAAAATAAAATTGTTTTCAAAAAATTTCTACAGTTTGCGCTTTCAAAGGAATGAGGAAGCGATTTAAACGTTTCAGCTAAATCGAGAACTATGAACCCTTACTTTTACTGATTCGCTTAATTCTGGACTTGTCTGTTTGAGAACGTAAAATGTTATTTATTTAAAATACACAATTTTTGCACTTTCAAGGAAACGATGAAGAGAATTAAACGATTTAGTAAAACTCGTGGTTATGGGACATGTGCGTTTTCTATTTTGGTTAATTCTGGACTCGTTAATTGAAATATTTGTTGTTTTGGTGATTTTGTGTGCTTTCGAGCCACTATGTTGGACCTTCGGGTCATATGTTGGACCTCCGGTTCATATTGTTGGACCTTCGGGTCAATACCAGTACTGGACCTTCGGGTCATTTATTGGACCTTCGGGTCATTTGTTGGACCTCCGGGTCATTTGTTGGGTGCCAAAAGTATAGTACGTGGTAGGCTTCGGCCATTTGTTGATGCACGTGCGGCGTAGCTAAAAACTCGCCATTTGATGGGATCGATCCAACCTTTTATGTTGATTTTCTAGTCATCTTAATTGATTTCTAGATATTTGTTGTTTCTAATTATCTGCAGGTAATTAGATACTTGCTGATATGAGTTCTAATTATCGTTTTTGATAATTAGATATTTGTTGTTTCTAATTATCGTTTTTGATAATTGGATATTTGTTGATTCTCATTATCGTTTTTGATAATTGGATATTTATTGATTTGATATTTCTGATTATCGTTTTTGATAATTAGATATTTGTTGATTTGGGATTTCTGATTATCGTTTTTGATAATCAGATATTTGTTGATTTGAAATTTCTGATTATCGTTTTTGATAATTAGATATTTGTTGATTCTGATTATCGTTTTTGATAATTAGATATTTGCTGATTTGAGATTTCGGATTATCGTTTTTCATAATTAGATATTTGTTGATTTGAGATTTCTGATTATCGTTTTTGATAATTAGATATTTGTTGATTCTGATTTTCGTTTTTGATAATTAGATATTTGCTGATTCTGATTATCATTTTTGATAATTAGATATTTGTTGATTCTGATTATCGTTTTTGATAATTAGATCTTTGTTGATTTGAGATTTCTTATTATCGTTTTTGATAAGTAGATGTTTGTTGATTTGAGATTTCTGATTATCGTTTTTGATAATTAGGTATTTGTTGATTCTGATTATCGTTTTTGATAAATGGATATTTGTTGATTCTGATTATCGTTTTTGATAATTGGTTATTTGTTGATTCTGATTATCATTTTTGATAATTGGATATTTGTTGATTTGAGATTTCTGATTATCGTTTTTGATAATTGTTGATTCTGATTATCATTTTTGATAATTAGATATTTGTTGATTTGAGATTTCTGATTATCGTTTTTGATAATTAGATATTTGTTGATTCTGATTATCGTTTTTGATAATTAGATATTTGTTGATTTGAGATTTCTGATTATCGTTTTTGATAATTAGATATTTGTTGATTTTGATTATCGTTTTTGATAATTGGATATTTGTTGATTTGAGATTTCTGATTATCGTTTTTGATAATTAGATATTTGTCGATTTGAGATTTTTGATTATCGTTTTTGATAATTAGATATTTGTTGTTTCTGATTATCGTTTTTGATAATTAGATATTTGTTGATTTGAGGTTTCTGATTATCGTTTTTGATAATTAGATATTTCTTGATTTGACATTTCTGATTATCATTTTTGATAATTAGATATTTGTTGATTCTGATTATTGTTTTTGATAGTAAGATATTTGTTGATTTGAGATTTCTGATATCGTTTTGGATAATTAGATATTTGCGGTTTTGCGATTTGTGATTTGTGTTTTCTAATTATCTTTGTTGATAATTAGATTTTGCTGTTTGCTAATTATTGTATCGATAATTAGATATTGCTGTTTTGTGATTTTGTTTTTTAATTATCTAATTAATAATTGAATATTGCTGATAATTGTAATTATTCAGTGTCGTTGTTTTCTGATTGTCTATTGGATAATTAGATTTTGTGAGAATATGTGAATTTATTTTATGAAATTAAAATATTTCTTTGGTGTTTATATTCTCGACCTTTATTTTTCTAGCTTAACCAGTTTTTGTTAGAAAAATAATTGTTATTGACGACTTTAATTATGAAAATTACGGGGACGCAATTTTTATAAGGAGGGGAGTTTGTAACAACCCGGAGTTTTGTAACAATTAATTATCGTCAAATTGACGATTAAATTGGTTGTTGATTACTGTTTTGGGTGTTTTAATCGGTTGATATGCTTTTAATAATTGGTTAAGGGAATTCTTTTAAAATTTTGTTAAAAGAGTTAAGCGGGCTTTAAATTGCAGTCTTGGCCCATATTTTTGTTTGATGCCGTGATAAAGTGAAATCCGTTCCTTTCTCTCTGCTCATTTTCGTTCATTCGAAACCCTTAACCTAAACGCACGAAAGAAAATAAATGGCGGCCTCTTCCTCTTCGTTTGAAAATTAGGGTTTTGAGCAAATTCGAAGCGCCGACTTTAAGTTGATCGATCGTCTCCTCGTTGCTCATTTCGGCTGCTTCTATTTGATGGGGTTCGACTTCGATTTGGTGAGTGATTTTTAATTACTCACATCTAATTCAACTTCGTATATATATGTGATTTCCACGGCTTTGAATATGGTACTTTGACTTCGGTCATTTTAATTTTGTGATAGTATTTTGGCTTCGGCCTCCTTGTGCTTTGCGAACTCAATTTAGGGTTTTCGTGTAATTGGTGGTAGCCGACTTTTGCTCGATCGTTGCCTCTTGATATGCTTTCGGCTTCAGTTGACTTCGGTCATAGGAATTTTGCATATCAGTTTTGATTGATTTCGTGGTCACCACGGTGTTGATTTTGATTATAGCATGACTTATTCGACTCCTTAATTTCCATGGCTTCGGCTCTGATTATTTTCCTGTTGACTTCGTCACACTCGGCTATGAATTATTTTTACTTTGTGATGAAGGCTTACTCGTTCATTAATTGTGACGATTTTTTCTATGCAATTGTTTGATGTTGAGCATTCTGCTGGTTGCCTTTTTGAACTACTGCACTCCTTCCATGTTGCCTCGAGTATATGTAAGTTGTTGCCTCTGTCCATTTGCCTCTGGTTACTTTGGTTACTGTATAAACTTCACTTGCTTGTAGTTGGTTCATCATGACATCTGGTTGACACTTGAAGTTCGTTAATGATTTTGCACTGCTTTTGTAACAATCAGGTATTTTTAACCATTCGCATCCGCACATGTCGGACTTGAATTGCTCAAAATACCGCGTTGTAAATAAAATTTGGCAAATCTAAGAACATACAGTGAATAATAATCACAGATCACAGACACAGAGTATTTAATAACGCAGCGGAAGTAAAAGAAATAGTAGTTCATGAAGCTACTATATCAATATATCAGAGTTAAATAAAATACAACAGAAGAAATAAAGTACAACAGAAGCCTCAAGATGATAGCCGAGTACAAGCTGAATAGACAATAGAACTGGAATAGATAAAACTAGATAAGCAGATAATCTCCAGCGATTCCAATCTCCAGAAAGTGGAATCCAAATCTGTGAATAACTCAGGTTGACCTGGGCGTAAATAAAAATACAAACACTCGAGTCAGGACAATATATAATTATATAATGTAAACCAACTCAAGTGAACTGTAATAAGGTACAAGTAACTTAAAGGATGCCTGGGACCGCCTATCCTCTAAGGATCCGTTAAACTATTTACTATGTAGTAATATTTCGCTATTATAATAATGTCTACAGTAAAATAAACTTACTTTTAAATAGCGTTCCGGGCTACCCATGTCACCCTTCACACATAATAGTCCCAGTAGTCCATCCAATATAATGAAATCCCCAGATCGGGAAACGATCAGAGGATACCACACGGGCTACGGGAGAAAAACGAACTCGTAGTAAAGGCTCGGTATGGTAGGTGACACGACACATAAGGCAATGCCAGGGAAGATATATCAATTACGCACACGGGCTGGTGGTAACGCAACAACCACATACGCCCATCTCGGAACACACTCCCAATCAAAATCGGAGGATGGCCATCTAATCAATCACCAGTAAGAGTATAGTATCGAAGGAATGGGTCCGATCGGAGGAATGACCACACTTGGCCCGAGATCGCTACTGTTTTTGCCACCATATGCCAACTCACGGGAGTTGGGTCCACGTAATATACCTCAAAAACGTCGCCACCATCTTACTTCATTCTGGAATCTCCACCGCGTACACAGTTGTTGAAGTGGTTTTCAGTATCGATCCCAGTCTCTTTAACAACCAATCGATGGTTATAATTTTTAAAATATAATATTTTATACTTCGAAATAAAATATCATTTCAAATCCAAATCTTTATCAAAATAAAGATTAAATCATTTCCAAACCATTTCAATATATCAAAATAACACATCCTTTCAAAACTTCCTTTTCAAATCATTTCAATATATCGAAATATCATATCCTTTCAAAACTTCATTACAAATCATTTTAATATCAAAATATCATTTCAAAGATAGTTTATACTTCGAAAACCCAAAATCATTTTTGTAACGACCCGCTATTTTGGACCATTCAAATCGACAATAAAACCGTACATGTCCGACTTGAATAATTCAAAATACCGAATTGTTAATAAATTTTTTGGCAAAACGTAACATATACAATAAATAAATCAATCACAGATCACAGACACAGAGTAATAAAATGCAGCGGAATAGAAAAATAGTAGTTCATGAAGCTACTATATACATCAGAGTTTAAAATAAAATACATCAGCATCTCTTGAATACAGAAAAAGTCTTCAGTACGTGCCGATGACTTCTCAGAACCAGTCAACTAGAAAACTGAAAGCTGAAACGATAGTTGGATCTCCAAATGAAGCTCCAATCTCCGAAGGTGAGTCTCTAATGCTGTATTTCTCGGTCTGACCCGAGCGTAAAGCAAAACACAAAACACTCGAGTCAGGATTAACATTCTTATATCAATAAATTCAACTCAAGTGAAATATCAACTGAAATACTGAAAGGATGTTTGGGTGACCATCCACTAAAGGTCTATAGAATTATCTACAATGTAGAAATATATACTATTACACCGTGGTCATTCACTTAATTTACTTCAACCCAAATATCAAGTCACTTCAAATAATAGTATTTATATATTTCAAATGATGTATACAGCAAAGTACTTCAATTTCCCCAACTTAACAAACCGATCACATCAACCCGACCTTCCCATTCCAATTAAATTCAATCTCATTTTATCAATTTAAATTTTCCTAAAATCCACTTAAATTTATAATTCCCAGATTTGGATATCCCAATTTCCCCTTTTAGTTCAATATGATTCATGCTTTAAGTATTCAACATTTCAATTAAATTTTCCCAATCTAGTTTTCTAAATAAACTTTCCAATTTAGTTCAAACTCAAATCTCACCTAATTCAATTCGTTATCTACATAACAAGTTCAACTATCTTGGTTCAAAATACATATCCAAATCTCTAAACCATTTGATTTCAATATAGTTCATATCTTAAATATAACAATTTAAATTTAACAGTTTCATATAGAATCTCGATCCTTTTACATCATTATTATCTAGTCTTGAACACCCCTTATTTGATTCAATATCATTTTGGTGACCTTACGCTACATTATACTCAATATTTCTAATATTTTATTTAACGTGAAATATCCCATTCGATAAATTCAAGTTGATTTAAATAAACAAATCCTTATCTAAAATGCCATTTAAAATAATCCACCTTTATCTCCCAATCTTAATTGTTCAATATTATTGCAAAATTTATCCGAGATAAAACTTACGTAAATATTTATCATAATTTATGCATTTAATCAAATCTTGATTAGACTAGATATAATTAACTCCATATTTATCATTTCCCGTTATATATGTATTTAAAAATTTACATTTAATAAGGCCATATCTTTCTTATCATATGGTCAAGTGTTACGGATATTATCATTTCAATCCGTACACTAAATGTATACGGGTGGATAGCATTTCAACCCGTAATCCCAATTTAATTAAATGAAACCGCTTGGGCCTATCATTTCAACCCATTTCAATTCAAAACCAAACATAACAAAGGGAACTTGCAGTGTGATGACAGGGATGGTGTCCAAGTGAATAAACAAGCAATAACAACAATCAATAACCATCCAATAGATAAATCAAATAACCCCGAAATAATCATATTAATTCGCATTGTTATTTGTATAATTATTTCTAAAATCTATACTATCATTTCATGTAGATTATAGATTATTACATTTCAGTCTCACTTGTCGTCCCATTTCAAATTTCAGTTTAATACTACAACAATTAATCCAACTAAGTTCAAAGATTTAAAGTATAATTTATCAATTTCTACGACAATTAATGGGTCAAATTTAACTAATCAAATTAACATATGGCGGGGTCAGGTTTTAATAAATCAAGGTCCGTCATATAAAATCCGTTAAATCTATAAACTATACTAACCCAAATTAAGCTAGCAAACTAGTTATCACTCAACAAAATTAATAACATCCAATTTAAACAACAATCAATCAAACAATCAATTATCAACCAATCTGTATTATTATCACATAAATAACTAACCGATAATGGTGTCAAGTGTCATAGGTGAACAGATACAGATAATGGCAGTCATACAGTAAAACAACTAACAGCAGCATATTTCAATTGACGTTTCAATTGAAATCAAATTTAATAAATAAAGAACGTTAATCGTGAGTGATTGCTCACCTTTCGAGGCTAGAGGGGATAGACAACAGAGCAAGCTACGAATTCCAAAGCAAAGGAAGAAGGTACGATTTCGACAGAAAAGCTGATAAAAGAAATCGATAACGAATCAGAACCGGATTGATGAAGATAGATGGTATAAAAGAACTTATACGTCTAACTATATAACTATTTGAATACAGTCATATTTTTAAATTTTAAACATATATTAGATTAAATATATGTATATATATATATATGTCAAAATACCGGTTTCAATTTGAAACACCCATAGAAGAAATCCAACGTAAAAATGTTATACCTTATATATACCCACGCAGAATAAATATAAAACCTATACCGCAACTTCATATATTCAAGTATAGATACAAACCACATATAGCCCCGAATATAAAATAACCTATATTAACTATGTAAGTTATAGCTAATTTAAATGGTATGTTACACAAATTTGTATGCGATATTATTTAAGAATCTGTATATATGCATACACTACGAACCTAGCATGTCTACAAATTTAACAACAAAACTTTGAAGTAATACAACTGTTTTGAATCAAAAATCTATATATTATTTAAAGTCCAACGGAGTATCGTACATACTAACATATATAAAGCGTTGTATATATTTTATTATTACAACTGTTAAATCATAGCTTCAGTATATAAATACAAGTTACAGGTCTACCTAAACTAGCTTATATCTGCTTGTACTAGATCGAAAATCATCATATTTATCATAGCCGTATGCTATATTTTTAACATAAAATGAACTTATATTATTTAAAGGAAACATATATCTTACAGACCAATGTCTCTTATATGCGTACACACTTAACTATAACTAAAGTAGCATATCATGATACATATACAACTTGACACTATTTTATAACAACAAAATCTGGTATATTTTCTTCCAAAGTATGCAGACACATTTTAACAACTAAAAGGTGTAGATTCAAATACATGCAGGGTAAACATCAAACCATGCACAGCTTAATTATAATATATCATATATCAATGCATATTAAAATCTTATACAACGTGTGTATTTATAAACTTACATAAATAAAAATGTAAATAGAAGTTGACAGCAATTTATAAGAAAAGCCTACTACAAAGAGATTGAAACAAAGCATATTCCTTTCACATATTAACCCAAGCTTCAGCAACATATATATACATAGACTTCATATTATTATATTTATCTATAACCCATAAAATTTTATAAAAGTTTAATTTATAAAATTTGTAAACTTTACAGGTATGTGATACTTAATATACTTTAAACTCATATTAAACTTCATTCCAACTAGTACACTGTAACACATATTTTTAACGTAAAACTTTGAAAAAATTTAATATCAATATTCTTAAAATTAACATTCATTATAAGGTTAATATAAAATTTATTATTATAAAGCTTAAACAGTAACAGAATAAATTTTCCTTATATCATACTGTAAGTACAATATATAGCAACCCATCTATATATAATATAAAATATTTATACCTATAATACCTTTATATAATTTAACGCAAGAGGAAGAAGGAGGCTGACACAGGGACAGTGCGAGCATGGTTTGAGGCTGAGATGGAGGTTGGTTCAGTGATTGCGGTCGGCACTAGGGCTGTCAGATCGGAGATGGCTGATGTAGAAGGAGACTCACGTGGGTGGCGGTCACGGCTGCGAAGCGGAGGCGAGTTAGAACGGGGAGGAAGATAGAGTCGCCGTTTTGGGTTGCTTCGGTCTGGACACTGCTTGGTAGCGGAGGTGTGGGGCGTGATGTCTGACGCAAGCAGGTGGGGCCAATGGGTGGTATAGTGGTGGTGGAGTAGGTGGTTTGCTTGGCGTAGGCGGGTGCGTTCGAGGCAGAGGAGGGCAAACCGCGGCGGAGCTCTGAGTTGCTCGGCGATGGAAACAAATAAAATATGAGTTGCTCGGCGATGAACCCAAATCCAGAAGGGAGAAGAAGCAAGAGGGGAGAGGGAGAAGATAGGGACGTGCAGATCTGAGAAAAAAAAGAGAGATGAAGAGATATATATATAGGCTTTAGAAGGAGGGGAAAAGCAATTGGAAATGCGAAAGAGCTATAATGTGTACCGCTTTTAAACGAAAGGTTGTAACTGAAATAAAATAAATATGGAGACGTTATGCATAAAAAAATAAATGAGATGATGAACAGGTAGAGTGAATTCTGGGTTTTCAGAGGAAAACGTAGAAATATTTATTACCCCAACGTACCACGCGGTCTGACAAAGGATAGAGAAAGAAGTGGACCACTGAAATATGAATTAAATTGATGGATCCATAACCGTTGTCCCATTGATTCAGCAAAAGTAAATAAACAATTCTATTGGTTGATTGGACAGTACACTTTCAAATTTTGAAACGCAAAAGGAAAAGTTAAGCCAAATTTTAGGGTACCGTTACAAAAACAATTTATATCTTCCGTGGTACACCGGATCCCAAAATACGGAAATAAATATACCGTTGAGATCAGCTCGACGAGACGATCACAACGGTATACAGATATTAGTGGTACGATCATCCGATCAAAAGTCGATAATCGGTACCGAAAATGCTGCTATTTTGCAGAAATAGGGTAAACGGAGCAGTAGACGTCCGAATTTTGAAAAACGAAGGATGACGTCTTACTCAGAATAGGATTTAGAAATTTTTCATAGAAAAATATCCAGGCTTGAAAATAAATTTATTATCAGCAATTATTGGCTACTTGAATTAAATAGAATTTTACAAAGAAATAGACTTTGATAAAAAAATTTGAAAATGTACCATAGGCTACGTTTAATTGGACGTAATTCAAATATCAACTTTTTATTTGCAAATTAATTTATTTTAAAATTTCACAAAATCCAATTAAATACGTAAATAAAATTTATTAAAATCTTACAGGTCGTTACACTCTCCCCCACTCAAAACTTTTCGTCCCCGAAAAGGAAGGAGGTAGGAGAATAAAACAACCAGAAATTTATAGATTGAAAGATAAGATAAACAACAAATTTTAAAACTACTCAAATTATTTGAAATCTTCATTTGGAACTTCATTTGAAATTCAAATTGTCTATAATACTATAATACTTTTCAAACTCCTTTGAAAACAATTACCTGCACTATTACTTATATTTACAAGTCTATTGAAAATCTTAAATCCAAAATTTATGAAGTTTTTAATTTATCTCAAGATCTCTTTCAAATATTATCAGTAAGTTAAAATCATTTCTTTAACAATGTTTTATTTAATTAATAACTAAAAAAAAAAAATTTATAACACTTAAAATTTTATATTAAGCAATGTAGTATATAATTAGACATTATTTTAAAACGGTAAATCCAATAAGGAAGGAAGGTAGATTTGTAAACAGAATCAAGGTGAATAAATAAGCTGAGCAGATAGGGTAGATTCAAAAGAAAGAATCGGGCACGAAATTTCAATTTTCCAAAGGAATTTAATTTCGAAGATTTATACAAATATTTCTTTGATGGGGAAAAATACTTTTATAATAAAATACTATCATATCGAAATAAATTTCCTTTCGAAAATATTTTTATAACTCGATGTTTCCACAAGTTTATCCTCGTTCTTGCAGACTCTGGCCATGCGTTGATCAGGCGCAAAGCTAGAATTCTTCAAGTGCTTAGTAGACTTGTTTCAACAACCAGTGAAATTACTTGAAAAACCTTTTAAAAACCGATATGGAAAGTACGATCCAAACAAACAATCAAACAAAACCTTTGTCCGATCATGGTTCGCAGATACACAATGGTTACGCCTGGTTCCCCCAGGAAACAATCCATATCCGTAAGCTTTCACAGCCCTGCGAGTTACGCCATGATGACTAGTAGGGTGCAGGATACACAATGGTTACGCCTGGTTCCCCCAGGAAACAATCCGTACCCCCAGGCAAGACTCAGCCAGGCACTTGCGCTACTATTCGCGACCTACACAGATTGCAGGATACACAATGGTTACGCCTGGTTCCCCCAGGAAACAATCCGTACCCCTAGGCAAGACTCAGCCAGGCAATTTCGCTGTGCATTCACGAGAGAAAAAAAGAAACCGTGGGTTACGCCACGGTGGGAATACTCGAGTATTACATCCGGAAAACCAAAAATCAAAGAGAATATATCGATAGAATGAATCCACGCTGTGGCCACAAAGCGGATATCAAGCAGAAGGCACTTTCCATATCTTTGCTTGGAAAATATATATATCATATAGTACCTTTTTAAATCTCTTTCAATATCATACTTATACAAAGTCCATAATATATAGGATTCCATTTTCAAACCGAATACTTTCCAAATCAATAGTATATCAAATCATATTTATATAGACTTTGATTATATATAATTCTCTTTCCAAATCGAGTACCTTTCAAATCAATAGATTTCAAATCAACTTCATACTTATACAAATCCATTTTATATAAGTTCGATCACTCCCAAATCAGGTGCTTAATAATATAAGGTTCTCAATTTCAAATCATTTCAATATCAAATTTAGTTTCAAAGTCATATATGAATTCACCAAATTCCTTCCAAATCAAATATCTAAATTTCAAAGTTCCTAAAATAATAGGTGTAGAAAATTATCCCAGTTTCCAAATTAAAATAATTCAAGTCAAACAAATTCATTTCCAAAATTACCATATAAGTACTGGTTTTTAATTCCAATCTAATTTCAAAACCAAATATTTTTCTCAAAACAATTATACTCAAAATGATTTCCAAATTTTAAAACTATCCCTTTAAAACTTTTAAACTCTATTTCTATTTGAAATATCCAATATACCTTTCTGAAAATCATTATTTAAATTTTTTTTTTTACATTTCAAAACTAAATTCCATATTAGTATAATTAAAATAGCCATATTCACTTACTTAATGAAAGGTTTCAACCTCATACAACAAAACTTGCATACTTTATCAAATATTTTATACCTTTCGAAATTTCTTAGTTTTTAAACCTTTAATCCTTGATTTGGAAGTGCTCGAACCTTCAAAATAGTCGGTGAAAATCAATTTCAAATCCTAGAGTTGGAAATCAAATTTTTATAAATTGAGTTATTCTAAGTCAAATCGAAAACTCGAGGACTGAACACCGGTCTTACTTTAAATTTTCAAATATATACTTATATCTTTCTAAAATATCAAATTATACTTCGGAATTTGGAATCAAAAATGGTTTTACAAATCACTTGCATAGCGAAGCTATTAAAGTGGCCTCTCCCCCACTCTGAAACTCGAAAATCAATGTCGATGATGCGTGCACTCATCACCGAAATTATTCTCCAGCGACATAAGTGAGTTCTGGACTTCTATTTTCGTGAAAACTTCTTTGAATTTCTTCAAAATTATTGGAATTCATTTGAACTCATTTGAAACATTTCTTATTCGGAAAAATACCTTTAAATCGTATTATTTATATATATTTTCCAAAATCTTAAAACCAATTTCAAAATACCGGAATTCAGTTCTCGAATTTCAAATTTACCTTTACAGTTATAAATCATTTTTATATAAATAAACTTCTTATAATTTTTCAAATTTTCAAATCCTTTCAAAGCCCTTTTTCATAGAATAACATATCTTATTTGCTTTATACATATAGGTATATAATCCTTATTGAAAACAATTTCTTTTCACATATATAGGATAAAATCATAGTTACTAAAATATAATTTTGATATATAAAGAAATTTCAAAATACAAACATACCCGATTTCAAAGGATGATTCATGAATGGATTTCGGAACCAAGATAGAGATTTAATTTAGAGGAACTCTAATCAATAGAATCCTGATTCGAAGATAGGCTCAACAAAGTTGAGAAATCAAATTGCAAAATAGAAGATGGATATACTTCTATAATTCTCGGGCGACCTTAACCGGGTCAACCGTGACTTCAGGAATATAATTGATGTGGAATTTCTAAAGCAAATCGACATTCGATTGCCAGATATAGAATTCGGCATATCAAGATATATCAGCATCGTAAACCGAGGGTACAGAAATCTTCGGTGAATCAATGCCCATTGTACGGAGTTCATCCGTTTTACAAAACATCCAATGGAGTCATTGGATACTCCAGGATCAAAGAACATAAATAGAGGGAGATAAGAATGAATTTCGGAATCGAGGGGCATTCCAAAATTCAAAGGAAATCGAGTCGAAAGGAAGAGATTCAACTCGAGCGTAAGTGATTCTGTAAATAAATTTACTATATATGCTAAGTTTTGCCTAGAGCCTCGCTCTGATACCAACTGTAACGACCCGCTATTTTGGACCATTCAAATCGACAATAAAACCGTACATGTCCGACTTGAATAATTCAAAATACCGAATTGTTAATAAATTTTTTGGCAAAACGTAACATATACAATAAATAAATCAATCACAGATCACAGACACAGAGTAATAAAATGCAGCGGAATAGAAAAATAGTAGTTCATGAAGCTACTATATACATCAGAGTTTAAAATAAAATACATCAGCATCTCTTGAATACAGAAAAAGTCTTCAGTACGTGCCGATGACTTCTCAGAACCAGTCAACTAGAAAACTGAAAGCTGAAACGATAGTTGGATCTCCAAATGAAGCTCCAATCTCCGAAGGTGAGTCTCTAATGCTGTATTTCTCGGTCTGACCCGAGCGTAAAGCAAAACACAAAACACTCGAGTCAGGATTAACATTCTTATATCAATAAATTCAACTCAAGTGAAATATCAACTGAAATACTGAAAGGATGTTTGGGTGACCATCCACTAAAGGTCTATAGAATTATCTACAATGTAGAAATATATACTATTACACCGTGGTCATTCACTTAATTTACTTCAACCCAAATATCAAGTCACTTCAAATAATAGTATTTATATATTTCAAATGATGTATACAGCAAAGTACTTCAATTTCCCCAACTTAACAAACCGATCACATCAACCCGACCTTCCCATTCCAATTAAATTCAATCTCATTTTATCAATTTAAATTTTCCTAAAATCCACTTAAATTTATAATTCCCAGATTTGGATATCCCAATTTCCCCTTTTAGTTCAATATGATTCATGCTTTAAGTATTCAACATTTCAATTAAATTTTCCCAATCTAGTTTTCTAAATAAACTTTCCAATTTAGTTCAAACTCAAATCTCACCTAATTCAATTCGTTATCTACATAACAAGTTCAACTATCTTGGTTCAAAATACATATCCAAATCTCTAAACCATTTGATTTCAATATAGTTCATATCTTAAATATAACAATTTAAATTTAACAGTTTCATATAGAATCTCGATCCTTTTACATCATTATTATCTAGTCTTGAACACCCCTTATTTGATTCAATATCATTTTGGTGACCTTACGCTACATTATACTCAATATTTCTAATATTTTATTTAACGTGAAATATCCCATTCGATAAATTCAAGTTGATTTAAATAAACAAATCCTTATCTAAAATGCCATTTAAAATAATCCACCTTTATCTCCCAATCTTAATTGTTCAATATTATTGCAAAATTTATCCGAGATAAAACTTACGTAAATATTTATCATAATTTATGCATTTAATCAAATCTTGATTAGACTAGATATAATTAACTCCATATTTATCATTTCCCGTTATATATGTATTTAAAAATTTACATTTAATAAGGCCATATCTTTCTTATCATATGGTCAAGTGTTACGGATATTATCATTTCAATCCGTACACTAAATGTATACGGGTGGATAGCATTTCAACCCGTAATCCCAATTTAATTAAATGAAACCGCTTGGGCCTATCATTTCAACCCATTTCAATTCAAAACCAAACATAACAAAGGGAACTTGCAGTGTGATGACAGGGATGGTGTCCAAGTGAATAAACAAGCAATAACAACAATCAATAACCATCCAATAGATAAATCAAATAACCCCGAAATAATCATATTAATTCGCATTGTTATTTGTATAATTATTTCTAAAATCTATACTATCATTTCATGTAGATTATAGATTATTACATTTCAGTCTCACTTGTCGTCCCATTTCAAATTTCAGTTTAATACTACAACAATTAATCCAACTAAGTTCAAAGATTTAAAGTATAATTTATCAATTTCTACGACAATTAATGGGTCAAATTTAACTAATCAAATTAACATATGGCGGGGTCAGGTTTTAATAAATCAAGGTCCGTCATATAAAATCCGTTAAATCTATAAACTATACTAACCCAAATTAAGCTAGCAAACTAGTTATCACTCAACAAAATTAATAACATCCAATTTAAACAACAATCAATCAAACAATCAATTATCAACCAATCTGTATTATTATCACATAAATAACTAACCGATAATGGTGTCAAGTGTCATAGGTGAACAGATACAGATAATGGCAGTCATACAGTAAAACAACTAACAGCAGCATATTTCAATTGACGTTTCAATTGAAATCAAATTTAATAAATAAAGAACGTTAATCGTGAGTGATTGCTCACCTTTCGAGGCTAGAGGGGATAGACAACAGAGCAAGCTACGAATTCCAAAGCAAAGGAAGAAGGTACGATTTCGACAGAAAAGCTGATAAAAGAAATCGATAACGAATCAGAACCGGATTGATGAAGATAGATGGTATAAAAGAACTTATACGTCTAACTATATAACTATTTGAATACAGTCATATTTTTAAATTTTAAACATATATTAGATTAAATATATGTATATATATATATATGTCAAAATACCGGTTTCAATTTGAAACACCCATAGAAGAAATCCAACGTAAAAATGTTATACCTTATATATACCCACGCAGAATAAATATAAAACCTATACCGCAACTTCATATATTCAAGTATAGATACAAACCACATATAGCCCCGAATATAAAATAACCTATATTAACTATGTAAGTTATAGCTAATTTAAATGGTATGTTACACAAATTTGTATGCGATATTATTTAAGAATCTGTATATATGCATACACTACGAACCTAGCATGTCTACAAATTTAACAACAAAACTTTGAAGTAATACAACTGTTTTGAATCAAAAATCTATATATTATTTAAAGTCCAACGGAGTATCGTACATACTAACATATATAAAGCGTTGTATATATTTTATTATTACAACTGTTAAATCATAGCTTCAGTATATAAATACAAGTTACAGGTCTACCTAAACTAGCTTATATCTGCTTGTACTAGATCGAAAATCATCATATTTATCATAGCCGTATGCTATATTTTTAACATAAAATGAACTTATATTATTTAAAGGAAACATATATCTTACAGACCAATGTCTCTTATATGCGTACACACTTAACTATAACTAAAGTAGCATATCATGATACATATACAACTTGACACTATTTTATAACAACAAAATCTGGTATATTTTCTTCCAAAGTATGCAGACACATTTTAACAACTAAAAGGTGTAGATTCAAATACATGCAGGGTAAACATCAAACCATGCACAGCTTAATTATAATATATCATATATCAATGCATATTAAAATCTTATACAACGTGTGTATTTATAAACTTACATAAATAAAAATGTAAATAGAAGTTGACAGCAATTTATAAGAAAAGCCTACTACAAAGAGATTGAAACAAAGCATATTCCTTTCACATATTAACCCAAGCTTCAGCAACATATATATACATAGACTTCATATTATTATATTTATCTATAACCCATAAAATTTTATAAAAGTTTAATTTATAAAATTTGTAAACTTTACAGGTATGTGATACTTAATATACTTTAAACTCATATTAAACTTCATTCCAACTAGTACACTGTAACACATATTTTTAACGTAAAACTTTGAAAAAATTTAATATCAATATTCTTAAAATTAACATTCATTATAAGGTTAATATAAAATTTATTATTATAAAGCTTAAACAGTAACAGAATAAATTTTCCTTATATCATACTGTAAGTACAATATATAGCAACCCATCTATATATAATATAAAATATTTATACCTATAATACCTTTATATAATTTAACGCAAGAGGAAGAAGGAGGCTGACACAGGGACAGTGCGAGCATGGTTTGAGGCTGAGATGGAGGTTGGTTCAGTGATTGCGGTCGGCACTAGGGCTGTCAGATCGGAGATGGCTGATGTAGAAGGAGACTCACGTGGGTGGCGGTCACGGCTGCGAAGCGGAGGCGAGTTAGAACGGGGAGGAAGATAGAGTCGCCGTTTTGGGTTGCTTCGGTCTGGACACTGCTTGGTAGCGGAGGTGTGGGGCGTGATGTCTGACGCAAGCAGGTGGGGCCAATGGGTGGTATAGTGGTGGTGGAGTAGGTGGTTTGCTTGGCGTAGGCGGGTGCGTTCGAGGCAGAGGAGGGCAAACCGCGGCGGAGCTCTGAGTTGCTCGGCGATGGAAACAAATAAAATATGAGTTGCTCGGCGATGAACCCAAATCCAGAAGGGAGAAGAAGCAAGAGGGGAGAGGGAGAAGATAGGGACGTGCAGATCTGAGAAAAAAAAGAGAGATGAAGAGATATATATATAGGCTTTAGAAGGAGGGGAAAAGCAATTGGAAATGCGAAAGAGCTATAATGTGTACCGCTTTTAAACGAAAGGTTGTAACTGAAATAAAATAAATATGGAGACGTTATGCATAAAAAAATAAATGAGATGATGAACAGGTAGAGTGAATTCTGGGTTTTCAGAGGAAAACGTAGAAATATTTATTACCCCAACGTACCACGCGGTCTGACAAAGGATAGAGAAAGAAGTGGACCACTGAAATATGAATTAAATTGATGGATCCATAACCGTTGTCCCATTGATTCAGCAAAAGTAAATAAACAATTCTATTGGTTGATTGGACAGTACACTTTCAAATTTTGAAACGCAAAAGGAAAAGTTAAGCCAAATTTTAGGGTACCGTTACAAAAACAATTTATATCTTCCGTGGTACACCGGATCCCAAAATACGGAAATAAATATACCGTTGAGATCAGCTCGACGAGACGATCACAACGGTATACAGATATTAGTGGTACGATCATCCGATCAAAAGTCGATAATCGGTACCGAAAATGCTGCTATTTTGCAGAAATAGGGTAAACGGAGCAGTAGACGTCCGAATTTTGAAAAACGAAGGATGACGTCTTACTCAGAATAGGATTTAGAAATTTTTCATAGAAAAATATCCAGGCTTGAAAATAAATTTATTATCAGCAATTATTGGCTACTTGAATTAAATAGAATTTTACAAAGAAATAGACTTTGATAAAAAAATTTGAAAATGTACCATAGGCTACGTTTAATTGGACGTAATTCAAATATCAACTTTTTATTTGCAAATTAATTTATTTTAAAATTTCACAAAATCCAATTAAATACGTAAATAAAATTTATTAAAATCTTACAGGTCGTTACAATTTTTATTTCAAAATTTTATTTATTTCAAAAAAACAATATCATTTCCGTGCCAAACATATATTCACTTTTCAAAATAGTTTATACTTTCAAAGTTATAACTCTTTCGAAACCAAAACATTTGATATCATTACACTTTGAAAACCACAACATTTCGATATCATACATTTGAAATCATCCTTTAATTCATTACATTTTTACAATTTTTTTTAAATTAAACCCAAATTTCAAATTTTCAATTTAATTTAATTCAAATAATCAATTTCAATTCAATTTCAGTTTACCAACAAACCATTTCAAATCTTCTCAATTTCAAATATAGATTTAATCCACAAAATACAATATTCAATCTTAATTATATTTCAATGCTTAAATATCCCACATTTCATAAATCCAATATCATTTAAATAAACTCAAATTCATATATACTTCAAATATTCTATCAAATAATTTAAATATATCAGGAATCAAATATCATTTCAAAATATCAAAATATCAAAAGATTATTCAAAACATCATTCATTTTAATTCATTTAAATAACTTTTAAATCCCTTCATTTTATTTAGGAATAAATTACCATTTCAAATTTACATTTCAAAAGATTTTATACTAAAAATTAAATCTCTCCATTTAAATCATTTAAAGTCAATTCCTTATATTTATTAATTAAATATTAAATTTCCAAAACTTAAATCCTTTCATTTAAAGCCATATAAACGTCTCTTCATTATCTTTAGAAATTTAACATTTAATTTTCAAAATTTTATCATTTTCCAAAGATTATTTTTCATAAAATTTATTAAAACAACAAAAATATAGTTTCCGTAGCACTTAAAAAAGCTACGTAAAGTTATAGTTTAAAACAGTTCATTTAACAAAAGACAGCGTTTAAGTGCTGTAATAGATAATTTAAAATAAACTTAAATGTTAATTTTAACCACTATAGCACTTACAAAGTGCTATAATAGCCTTTATTTCAATTTAACTTTTTAGTTCATTTAAAACAACTACAGCATTTACAAAATACTGTAATACCCTTACATTACATTTCAAAAATGCTATTAAATCAAATTCTAGGCTTCAATACAAATTTCACCAACAGTTAATTTTAATTTAAACCATTTAACTTATAAAATCATAAAATTTCACATTTTAAAATCATCATTTTGATACTCTCATTTTTATGATTTTTATAAAGTTAAATTTCATCCAAAAATCAAATTTTAACATAATTTCTTATTTAAATTCAAGTGTTAAATCCCATTTCTTTAATTAATTTTATCACTTAACCATTAAGTTTTAAATTACCAAATTATAACTTATTTCTATTAATTTCACTTAATAAAAATATCATTTTTAACAATAGTTCAAAATTTCCCACAATAAGTTGTATTTCAAAATTTTGACTTAAAACGTTCATTTATTCACATTTTCATTTATTCAAAAATCACTTTTATTTTTATAAAAATCATTTTATTCATTTTAATTCAAAATATTATACTTTTACTTTTAAAAATAATTTTAAACATTTGGGAAAATAATTTATAACCCACAGGTCTGTATATAGTTTTCTAGCCTAGGTCAAGTGATACAGATGTATATCATTTCAATCCGCAGTTTACAAAGAAAACCCAGGTTCTATCATTTCAAACCCACAGTCCCAAGTAAAATGAATGATTTTGAAAACCGCTCAGTCCTATCATTTCAGCCTATAAAGATTTTCCCTTATTCTAAAGTCCGTTCGGGTATGTATCATTTCAACTCATAGTGATTCTAGTCTACAAGGAACCTGCAATGGTGATAACTGATATAAATAACAAAAATAGCATGAAATAATATTTAAATATGATATAACAGGTGTAATAACAGGTATGTACATCATGTGATAATAATATAGCAGTTATATAACAAGATGATATAAGTTACAGATTCAAATGTTGTCTGTTTATCAACTATATAAGTACATATTAGTCTGGGGAGATTTACTCATTTGTTCAAAGCAAGAGATAGCCGTCCAAGCACACAACATAGACTCTAGGAAAGCACGACAACTTGAATACGATTTGAGAGTGGAGAGCCAAATATAATTGCCTTGTATACATATAGACAAAACAATTCAAAATACATAAGTTTTCGAAGCTAAATTACACTAAACAACACTAGGAATCAAAGCCTAAAACAAAGACAAATGCTTTGCACTTGATCTCAACTTCGCATACTTTAGTTATGAACTGTAATAGCATAGCCAAGGCATTGATTAAGGTCTAGTTTGGGTTCCTATAGGGTCGGTCATGCATAGAGAAAATGGTGCGCTAGTTGGTGAGGCAAAAGGCTAACATTTCAAGGCAAAAGCATGGATTTCAAGGCAAATTATGGGCTCGGCCAAGGCATGGAGGGCATGGCTATTGATGTGCACGTAAGTGTGCATATTTTTACCACCATATTTATTCTATTTAAATTAAATAAATGATCATATTGGGTATTTTAACTTGTTTTAACCAAAATTCATATTAATTCCAAATTTTCATATATTCATCTTCATATAGGGGCAAAACGGTCATTTAAGTGCATATATTTGTTTGAGAAAAAAATTAATTGAAAATTTGTATATATTTTTGTAGGATTTTGATCTCAAATAGAAGTGGTTTCATGAAGATATGCATGCACAAAATTAATACAAAGGAATGAAGATGGAAATAATTCAAAGTGAAGAACATGGAGGACCCCACCTACCCACCTACCTTAATGTACAAATTAAAGGCTAATGCACATGCTTTTGGACTTAATGGTTTCATGTACACTTAATGGGGGATTAAGACATGTTAATGGTTACTTGGCCTCCACACTTCCTAAGGGGCATTTTGGGTATTCTCCAAAAATATGAATTAGGGTTTCATACATGTATAAATACCCATATGTTTCATGTAACATGATCTCTTCTTTAGTCTCTCTTAGGCCTCCTTCTCTTTAGTTTAGTTTAGATCAAAAATAAAATGAAAGCTCCTCTTTCTCTTTTCATGGCTACTTAGCCATTTTTATTTTATGTAATCTTTTTTATTTTATGCAATTTAATACATGCTCTTTCCTTTTCATGTTCATTTACTTTCATGTTGTAGTGTAGATCTCTTTTATTTTATGCAAGTAGAATAATTTTTCCTTTCATTTTGCTCTCTTTTTCTCTTCTTGTTTAATGTTGTTTTCTACATTTGTTCATATAATAACAAATATGATAGCTTAATCCCTTCAATTTAGGGGTAATGAAGCTCTCAAGTATGTAGATCCAACATTTTGTTGTTTATGCTCTCTTTTTGTGCTTAATGAGAATGATTGAAGTGGTTTAATGATGTTGTTTAGCTTTGAATTTGATAGTCTATGTTGTTTATAACAAATAGGCTATGCTTAAACAAACATAACACAAATTGCCTCTTCATCTAAATATGATTATGGCAAAGAAGTGAATGTTGAAATTGAAATTTGATAGCCTATATTTCTAAACAATAGTTAATAGGCTATGCTTAAAATAGATTTTGCTTTCAACTTTGTTGTCATATTTCATGAGAGTTAAATGTGTATTAGTGGTTGTGTTATAGTTTGATGGTTTATATTGAGCTAATTAATAGCACAAATATACCATACTTATGATAAGCACATCAACTAATTCACTAATGACAAGAAAAGAGAGATCATAACTTCATTTTGTTGATTTATATGATCTAGAGAGTGGATTTATCTCTAAATTGTTCTCTTAACTCTCATATTTTTATCATTTTCTTTTGCTAGTTTTTGTTAGTTTCTTACATTTCTAGCTATTCACTCTCGACTTCGGTATAATTTGATTGAATAGAATTTTAAAATCATCAATTCCCTGTGGATCGACCCGTATTCGCCGCGTGCTACATTCGTACACCGTGCGCTTGCGGTTATTTTTATCTCTAAATTCGTTCGACGATTTTCTAAACCGATAGAATTTCCGTCGACGAACAAGTTTTTGGCGCCGTTGCCGGGGAATTGCTTTGATTTTGATTTTCTATTCTTCGAATTATTGTTCATTTGATCATATTTTGTGTGTTTGTTTTGTGTTTATTTTTGTTTGTGTGTTTGTAGTTTTTTTCAATTTGCATTTGCATTTGCATTTTCATTATATATATAAAAAAAAAAAATTCAAAACAAAAACAAAAACATTTTATTTTCTATTCATTTTGTTTACAATTTTAGTTACTAATTTCAATTTCAACACACAATCTGTTTTTCTACATCATTTCTGGCCATACTATTTACTGTTTTCTGCCATTTCACTGTGCACACAGCATGCACACACCATCCTGAGCACTTCAACTCACCACAAACACTTCTGTTTGCCACATTTCTGTTACTACTGTCCCCATTACCACTTCTGTTTGCCAAATTTCTGCCATAACACATCTCCAAAGCTACTTCATACTACAGACTACAGTACAACCACCACACAACTTCCATTTGCCTCAACCATCTCCATCCAATCCCCTCAACAACAAACAACCGCTCCTTCCTTCCACACAATACAACCCTCTTTGTACATTTGCCTTCAACTTCATTAACCAAAATACCTCCCCTTCAGTCAAACAACCACCTTCTTCAGTCACATATCCCCAGAGCCATCACCACATTCCCACAACATATACCGCCTTTAACTTCCCATAGCAGTGCAACCCAATTTCTTTACCAAACATTACTTCAACCCACTGCATCCTCAACTAACCACCAAGCAACTTCAACACCCCCATTCACCTGACCACAGTTTCCCAGCCTTCACTGCCTTCTACAACCATTTGCCTCATCAACTTCATCAACATCTACTACACATTCCATCACAACTGAACAATTCCACCACTCGCCAGCCTTCACAAACTCCACTACATCACTGCTTCTTCCACTTTACTCCTCCCCTGATCTAAATTGCCATTGCAACATTTCAATTTCTCCTCACATTCAACCACAAAGCACACTACTTCGAACAGAGACCACAACTGCACTGCCCAATATAACTCAACCACCCCAAACAACCGGCTGCCACCAAATTACATCTGCAACAACAACTCCCACTTCTGCTGTCAGTTCGCATCTCCCACCACTTACATCGACAAAACATTTCTGCACACCTACATCTACACTGTCCACTTCACTGAAACCTTCAACTGAAGCCACTGCATCCATTCACCTCCTGACCATCAAGACAACCCACTGTCATCACTCAAAACTACAAACACTCAACAACCCACTGCCCATCTCTACGCAAAGTCACAGTCATTCACCCACCAGAACATTCAAAAAAAAATATAAAAATCACTCACTGTTACATCTCTTTACAGCCGCACCCACCTCCAACTCCAACAATTTCAGCTGCCTCACCTCGCCAATACCTTCCATTCATCACCAACATACAAAACTCAACAACATCGACAATCCCCTGACCACCAGTATTCCACAGCAGCAACACATAGTTCAACCACATCACCATCAGTATCACCAAGTCGCCGCGAACTCGACTTCTTCAAATAGCAAGCCACACGAACTCAATTCCGCCACTGTCCTTTCAAGCAAGCCAGACTTCGCCCCTAAGCAAATCGCGAGCATCACCAATCCCATCACCATTCCGCAACCCCAGTCCACACGCTACCACAAGCAAACCACAATTTCTCATCACCCAATCGCCAATAACCGAAACCGATTGACTCACAGCTACTCACATAACCATCGACCTACCTCTAGAACCCCAACTCGAACCGCCTCTGCTTGAAATTGCGATTTGATTTGGCTATTTTGATTTTTGCGACACAATTTTCTTTTCAAATTTCACGTCTTCATTTCTGGAATTTCGATTTCTTTTGTTTAAGGTGAATTGTGGTTCCATTATTTGATTAGTGAATTCCGATTTCTGCTATAAGATGATTTGCTAATTTATGTTTTGAGAAAGGGAGAACGTGTTATTTGGGTGTTGGGCTTGTTATTGGGCCTGTGTTGGATTTGTGGTCAGTCATTTGAATAAATTGCTTTGTTTAGTTGTTTAGGTTATTGTACATATTTTGTTTTGTTTTATTTATTTGGTTCTTGTCTAAAAACAAAAAACAAAAAATAAAAACAAAAAAAACAAAAAAAAAAAAAACCAAACAAGTCTCAATTGTCTTCATTTGTTTTGTGTTGACTTGTTTTAATTCCCTTGAATTTTTTATTTTTTTTTTTTTTTTTTTTTTTTTTTAAGTAAAACCCTACTTTTAAGTTTTCTTTCAAAAAAAAAAAAAACCAAAAAAAAAATATATTCTATATATCTTAGTTTTTAATTTTCAGGTTGCCAAAGCAGGAAATAAAGGAAGAATAGCTTGCTGAAAATTGCTTCCTTAGCTAGCCAAAATAAATTGCTCTGCTTGCTAAAAAATTCTGCTTTCATTTCTAGTTTTATTTGAATTGAATTGTTGGTTGCTTGCATTTGCATTTAAAAAAAAAAAAAATTCATTCGTAGTTGCATTGTTAATACATGTTTAGTTTCTGTTCTGCATTTCATCTTAGAATTTGATTAAATAATAACTCGCTTAATTGTATATTGACAGTTGTCTTCTTTGAACAATTTAATTTCTTGGTGTCTAGGCTACGGCAGAGTAATAACCATTTATAAATATTACGGTGATTCGTAAATATTATAGTGGTTGTTCCTCTGAAGGTACTTAAACCTTCGGCTGCATTGCTACGGTGATTCGTGGTGCACCGATAAATCCTGCCCGTTACCTGGCTGAGAACTATCTTGTTTATCTAAGACAACTTGTGAATATACAATTTTGGGTTAACTTAGGATAAATCATTTGTAATTAACCCTTGCATTCACTTAGTTGCATTAGTTCATGCATATTAAAAAAAAACAAAAAAAATTCAAAATCCAAAACTAAAAAAAAATTGTTAATATTTCTTAACTTAGTTTTTTTTCTTTTCTTTTGAAAATTTTCAAATCAAAAATCCAAAAAAAAAATTAAAATCAAAAATCCAAAAAAATCTTTTCAAAAAAAAAAAAAAATTGAAATCCAAAAACAAAACAAAAATCAATTTTCGATTTTGAAAATTAGATTCTACTTGTAAATATTTTTGTTTATAAAAAAAAAAACCAAAAAAAAAAAAAATCTTGAAAATGTCCGAGTTTCCTTTTTCTTACTCACTTGATTTTAGTTGTGAAAATCAATATAATCCATATGAGTTCACTCCAAATTCGTATGGATATTTTAACAACAACTATTGTGTAAATAATTCAAATTTCGAACAACAAAATTTTCAAAACGATGACCAACGTTCGACTCTTGAAAATAGCATTGAAATGATTTCATCTTTACTCGAACTTTCTACACGACAAAATCAAGAGATAAATGATTTATGTAATTCTGATTTGTGTAATAACTCGAGTCGAGGATTTCAAAATTTGAATTCAATTCAAAATTCAAACGATTACGATTATAACCCATGCCAATTTAATTTCGAGCTCCAAAATGAATTCCAAACACAATATGAAAATGGGAACAACTTTTCAAACGAATTTGGCAATGGGAATAATCTTAACCATGTTACGAGTGAAAAATTTTGTTCTCAACAAATCCAAATCGAAAATTCTCAATTTAATAACTATAGATTGGATTTTGTTGAACAAATGAATGAAATTTACGATGATCACACGGATTTGTTGTTTGAAACTTATATGAAACAACGTGAACAACAAAATCAAATCTCAACGTGTGATGAGTCAAGTGATAATCCATCTTTTACCCAAATCGACGATTTTCAAACAACAACTTTTAAAACTGAAAATAACAATCTTAATAAAGTTGTTGAAAACACGGTAATTGAGTTGGATTTCAATTCTTTTGAGGGTGAGAAACTCGATTTAAATTTCGATCTTCCTTTTTTTGAAAATTTGAATACAACAACTTTGGATTTTGAAATGGATATATGCGATGAAGTTGTTGATAATTCAACAAAGGAAGACGAATTTAATGAACATGAATTCTTTGGACTTTTCGAAAATGAGTTGTTAAATTATGAAGGGGAAGATTTACATCACCATTTTGATTTTGAAATCAATAATTTTGAAGAATTTTTCAATGACAAATTTGAATTTCAATTTGGTGAAAATAAACTTGAATTTCAATCACTTGTTTTATCTGCCCCAAAAATCATCGAAAACAAAACAACTCATTCAATTTTCAATAAAACGACATTCGTTTTTCCAAATCAACATTCAACTTCAAAATCTTTTATGGTTTGGTTTTTCGAGCTTAAGCTGTGTCTCGTATACTCGACGAGACAAATGAATCGGTTTTTGGAAGACCGTTTCATTTACTTTTTGACAATATACTTTCTGATCTCGTGTAAATACCGTTCGTTTTCATGTAAATAATAATAAGCATCCCTTTCACTTGGGTTGACTGTGGGGACACAGTCAAAATCAAGTGTGGGGGGAGACTCATCTTCTTCTTGATTTTTCAGGATTAATTTTTCATTCTTTTCCAAAAACTAAAAAAAAAAATTCCAAAAACAAAAGAAGAATTTTTTTTTAGCGTTTTTTATTTATTTTTAAAGAAACACTATAGGATAAATATATGGTTTTGGTTTATTTAATTGAAATTTCTGAAAATTTATTTGTCTTAACAAAAGTAAAAATAAAGTTTGATTACAGATAACAATGGTTTAACTAGCATATAGGAAGATTCATATGTGGTAATTATGAAATAAATCCTAATTGAAAATCTTTGTTTTAAAAAGTGGTTGATTTAAAGTAAAGGATATAACATTTTTTTTGTCTTCTAAGTTAAATGGTGCTAAAATGATTTTGCAAAACTCTCTCTCTCTTAAAAAAATAATTATAAAAAAATAATAACATCCAAGTATTCACTCTCATTTAAAAGTCCTCACGGTTATGCATGGGTGAGTTACTTGGAATTTTTGATTATGTGCTTTCATACTCATTTAAAATTCCTCACGGTTATGCATGTATAGAACACATGTAAATAAAAAACAAACTTAATAAAAACCACCTACGGTCGATAGGTGTATGCACGAAAGTGTGTGCACTCGCCATGCTCTGTACTCCCCTCGCATAAGCCCGAAAGGCAGTGCATGGGTGGTATATCTGGCCTCAGTTTACCTGAGCTAGGTGTGTAATTTTTCTTGCAAAAAACGAGAGAGCAAGCAATTGAAATCATAGCACTATTTTTACTTAGTTGATTTGATTTGTTATTGAAAAGAAATGAAAATACCACTTTGATAAACTTTGATAATCAACTAAGGATCCATTTCATAGTTACAATGTGTTATTAACCAAAACAACGAGTTAAACTATTGTCTATTTGTTATGATGACTTGATTTTTGTTGGAAATTTTGACGAATAAATGACATAAATCTTCAAGATAATAACCAAAACCTATATTTAACTTATTCGTGTCAATTTAAAAATAATCCCTTCATTTGTAAATATTTTCAAAATTTTGCATTCATCCCTTTGTAAACATATCTTGCATTTTGTACATATTTTCATCCTGCATTTGGATTTTGTGGGTAGTATCCGCTGAAAACCCTCACGAGACAACACTCGTCCTACTGGGGACACCCAGAGGTTTAACGGCTTATTGCATATGCTCAATGCAATCGTGCTCCCTACGAAAACGAATTTATCTTAGTTTTTCTTTATTCGAGGACGAATAAAAAGATAAGTGTGGGGGTATTTGATGTGCACGTAAGTGTGCATATTTTTACCACCATATTTATTCTATTTAAATTAAATAAATGATCATATTGGGTATTTTAACTTGTTTTAACCAAAATTCATATTAATTCCAAATTTTCATATATTCATCTTCATATAGGGGCAAAACGGTCATTTAAGTGCATATATTTGTTTGAGAAAAAAATTAATTGAAAATTTGTATATATTTTTGTAGGATTTTGATCTCAAATAGAAGTGGTTTCATGAAGATATGCATGCACAAAATTAATACAAAGGAATGAAGATGGAAATAATTCAAAGTGAAGAACATGGAGGACCCCACCTACCCACCTACCTTAATGTACAAATTAAAGGCTAATGCACATGCTTTTGGACTTAATGGTTTCATGTACACTTAATGGGGGATTAAGACATGTTAATGGTTACTTGGCCTCCACACTTCCTAAGGGGCATTTTGGGTATTCTCCAAAAATATGAATTAGGGTTTCATACATGTATAAATACCCATATGTTTCATGTAACATGATCTCTTCTTTAGTCTCTCTTAGGCCTCCTTCTCTTTAGTTTAGTTTAGATCAAAAATAAAATGAAAGCTCCTCTTTCTCTTTTCATGGCTACTTAGCCATTTTTATTTTATGTAATCTTTTTTATTTTATGCAATTTAATACATGCTCTTTCCTTTTCATGTTCATTTACTTTCATGTTGTAGTGTAGATCTCTTTTATTTTATGCAAGTAGAATAATTTTTCCTTTCATTTTGCTCTCTTTTTCTCTTCTTGTTTAATGTTGTTTTCTACATTTGTTCATATAATAACAAATATGATAGCTTAATCCCTTCAATTTAGGGGTAATGAAGCTCTCAAGTATGTAGATCCAACATTTTGTTGTTTATGCTCTCTTTTTGTGCTTAATGAGAATGATTGAAGTGGTTTAATGATGTTGTTTAGCTTTGAATTTGATAGTCTATGTTGTTTATAACAAATAGGCTATGCTTAAACAAACATAACACAAATTGCCTCTTCATCTAAATATGATTATGGCAAAGAAGTGAATGTTGAAATTGAAATTTGATAGCCTATATTTCTAAACAATAGTTAATAGGCTATGCTTAAAATAGATTTTGCTTTCAACTTTGTTGTCATATTTCATGAGAGTTAAATGTGTATTAGTGGTTGTGTTATAGTTTGATGGTTTATATTGAGCTAATTAATAGCACAAATATACCATACTTATGATAAGCACATCAACTAATTCACTAATGACAAGAAAAGAGAGATCATAACTTCATTTTGTTGATTTATATGATCTAGAGAGTGGATTTATCTCTAAATTGTTCTCTTAACTCTCATATTTTTATCATTTTCTTTTGCTAGTTTTTGTTAGTTTCTTACATTTCTAGCTATTCACTCTCGACTTCGGTATAATTTGATTGAATAGAATTTTAAAATCATCAATTCCCTGTGGATCGACCCGTATTCGCCGCGTGCTACATTCGTACACCGTGCGCTTGCGGTTATTTTTATCTCTAAATTCGTTCGACGATTTTCTAAACCGATAGAATTTCCGTCGACGAACAGCTATTTCAGGTGGGGTCAGTAGGTGATGTGCAGAGGTGTCTCAAGTCTGGAACAAGCTAGTGGTGGTGGTGTTTGGTCGGCCATGTGGAGGTTTGGAGGTGGTAGACATGGATGTGCTCGGTCTAGGCAAATTTTATGGAGTTTGTTGGATTTTGGTGATGCATCATTCCACAAGGAGGCATGGCTTCGGGTTTGGTCAGAGAAGGGGTGAAGATGGCGGTGTTCTCAGGTGGTGGTGGAGGTGGCAGGGGCTGGAGAGGAGGTGGCCGAACCTATGACATAAGAGAACAAGTGCAAATCAATGTCAAACAATAAGAAATAAACAAAAGAAGAAGGAAAAAGAATTTTTTTGCCAAACTTTCTCCTCAAGCAGGGCCGAATTTTTTTTGTATCAGAAGTGAGAAATGAGTTTATATGAATGGAAATGAAAATATGCGGTTGAAAGATGTATAAATTAAAAGCTAATTGATGAATAGTTATGATAAATGTGAAAGGGTGGAAGATAAAGGGCCATTTGAAAACCAAGAGTCAAAACCCTTTCAAATTTCTTTTAATTTACTTATATAAGATTAAATTGCTGAAAATAATAATTATTTCAGTTAAAATTTTGAAAATGAAACAAAATATAAAAATATATGTAAATATTTATTGATTATATAAGGTTAAAATGAGAAATAGCACAAAATTGCAAACTAGACTAGAAAATTTTGAAAATAACGGAATAAATTTTAGAAAAATTATATGGACTTGGAAAAATATTTATAACAAAGATAATAACATAAAAATAAAAATTCATTCAAGAAATGAATTAATAAATTTTAATTAAATATAATTTAAATAAAGAAAATAGCAGAAAAAATGGAAACTAGGCTTTAAAATTTGGAAATAAATTCAATAAGCTTTGGAAAAATTCATACATAACTTTAAAAATATTTAAAAGTCAAAATAAACATAATATAACATAAATATACAAATTAGAATAAGATATATTAAGTAAAATATCATTTATATAAATTAAAACAAAGAATATTGTTAAATAAGCCTATATGCACACAATATTGTAAAGGGCATAACTTTCACAATTTAAATCTAATTTCAACGAAACGAAAAGCAGTATTCATGATATTAAATCTATTTTCATAATAAAATATAAAATTCAAGAATTCAAATATTTAAATTTAAAATTTAAAAGTCAAAGTTTGACCAGTTTTGACCACAAATCCATTTTTCAGGAAAATATTCAATTTATACTAGTTTGAAATTATAATTCATATAATAATCAAAATTTATATTTAAAAATGTAATGTTCGAAATAAAACAAGTCTAAAATAATTTCAAAATAAAATAAAGTCAAATTTAAGTTATATGCAAAAATCTAGGATTGTTACACTCTCCCCCACTCAAAACTTTTCGTCCCCAATAAGGAATGAGGTACGGGAAAGCATAGAAAAAGATAAAGTGAAATAAGATTAAGACAAGATAACAAGGAGATTGAATTTATACCTGATAACTATTGTTATAGGTAAGTTTAACAAGGTGGAGATTATCAAAGATTATAGAAAGATTTCCAAACAGAAAAATTATTGAACAATGCCTACACCAGCCTGAAGCAAGATAAGGAAAATAAGGGCAACCAAAAGATAGTTTGGAAAACAAAATAAGATAATAAGTTAGAAACCGTGGAAATTTCAACTTGAATATGCATTTTTTTTCTACCCAAGTTAAATAAATCTTAAATATCTCAAATTTTATTACCTTATCTTCTAACCATCTTAAATTAACAATTGCTAAGATCATGGATTTGAAAAATAATCATTCATTATACTCATTATGTACTTAATAATTTAATTCTTCTTTATTCCTACTTAAAGTTAAATTTATTCCTCTCAATATATTTTATCACCTATGTTAAAGATACTTACATTTATTATAACTGTTTTAATTTATTGTTAGTTCCATTAATCATCATTTTATATTGTAAATTATTCAATTAACCCCTTTTTTCTATATTTACCTCTGTCAATCTTGTATAACTAAAATTTAAGTGTATAACATTTATTTTAACCATTTAAATTTTATTCATAAAATCTTTTTATATTGTATATTATCCAGTTACATTGTTAACTTCTGTATAATTTGGGTAAGTTATATTTGAATGCAATTGAGTATTATACAGATAAAACTTTCTAATTCAATCATTTCAAGTTTGAATCATTTATTCAAAAATTTAAATTTTCTTTTTATAATTAAAATTATTATTTAAGATAAAATGTAAGAATTTAAATTTCCGATTCCCTTTAAACCATTTAGAGATAAATAAATATATGTATAAAGTATGTTAAATCAAAAATTAAATCATATATCTATATATATTATAAATCAAATCATATTTTAGAAATTCAAATCAATTAGATTTGCCAAAACAACAATGTAGTAAGACTACAGAACGGTCTCTTCACTTCGAAACTCGAAAATGAAAGTCGATGATGCCACTGTTCATCACTGAAATTATTTTCCAGCGATAAAGAGAAGAGCACAAATTTCTTGCACTTTTCAAATTCTTTGGAAACAAATTTCTATTCAAAATGCTTTAAATAAGACATCCTTTTAAAACTTGAAAATACAAGGTTTGAAACCATCGGAAATTAAATTCTCAAATTCTTGTTATAAATACATTTCAGTTCCTAAATCAATTTATAAACAGCTATTTATAAATTCATTTATAGAACAATAAATGATAAATCAAGTATTATCATTTCAAATGATTAATTTAAATCAATTTATTAAGTTCCATAAATTTGCCTACATCAAAATTTATTTTGTTAACCAAATTTTAAAATAATATTGTGTCAGTTTGTTCTGTCAAAGTGTTTTAGAAATCCTATTGATAGCGTTGATCAGACGAATCAATCGAAAACCCAAATCAACATCAACAACTCAAACAACACAATATAAAACAAAACATTAATATTGATTTACAAGTACAATTCAAAATGTTTGGAAGATAGATTGGAAACAAAAGACAAGATGATTGAATAACAAAATAGGGTGGTGGATAAGCTCAAATAAATCACGGGCAACCTTAACCGGGTCAACTGTGACTTAAAGAATAAGATCGATGTGGATTTTCTAGGGTAAATCTACATTCGATCTCAATAGATAGAGTTTGGAAAAACAAAAGATATTAACATCTAAACCAAGGATAGTTATAAATCTTTGGTGAATCGATGCTAATTGTAAAGGAGTTTCCCCTTTTACAAATGATTTTTTTTTGAGATTGGCGGGACCGCCAATCCACTATAAAGCTCATTCGAAGTGGAGTTATGGGATACTCCAGAATCAAAAGGAGATGAATAGTAAGGGACTCGAATGAATTTTGGAACCGCAGGGAACGTTCCAAAGTTCAAATGGAATTTGAATCAAAGAGGGCGAGATTCAAGTTTGGATGAAAGTGATTCTGTAACCAAATTTTACCATACATTCTAAGCTTTTCCTCAAAGCCAAAGCTCTGATACCAACTGTAACGACCAGGTATTTTCAACCATTCTCATCCGCACATGTCGGACTTGAATTCCTCAAAATAGCGCGTTGTAAATAAAATTTGGCAAATCTCAGAACATACAGTGAATAATAATCACAGATCACAGACACAGAGTATTTAATAACGCAGCGGAAGTAAAAGAAATAGTAGTTCATGAAGCTACTATATAAATATATCAGAGTTAAATAAAATACAACAGAAGAAATAAAGTACAACAGAAGCCTCAAGATGATAACCGAGTACAAGCATAATAGACAACAGAACTGGAATAGATAAAACTAGGTAAGCAGATAATCTCTAGCGATTCCAATCTCCAGAAAGTGAAATCCAAATTTGTGAATAACTCAGGCTGACCCGAGCGCAAATAAAAATACAAACACCCGAGTTAGGACAATATGTACTTATATAATGTAAACCCACTCAAGTGAACTGTAATAAGGTACAAGTAACTTAAAGGATGCCTGAGACCGCCCATTCTCTTAGGACCCGTTAAACTATTTACTATGTAGTAATATTTTGCTATTATAATAATGTCTACAGTAAAATAAACTTACTTTTAAATAGCGTTCCGGGCTACGCATATCACCCTTCACACATAATAGTCCTAGTAGTCCATCCAATATCATGATATCTCCAGATCGGGAAACTATCAGAGGATACCACACGGGCTACGGGAGAAAAACAAACTCGTAGTAAAGGATCGGTATGGTAGGTGACACGGCACACAAGGCAATGCCAGAGTAGATATACCAATTACGCACACGGGCTGGTGGTAACGCAACAGCCACATACGCCCACCTCGGACCACATTCCCAATCAAAATCGGAGGATGGCTATCTAATCAATCACCAGTAAGAGTATAGTATCGAAGGAATGTGTCCAATCGGAGGAATGACCTCACTTGGCCCGAGACCGCTCCTGTTTTAGCCACCTTATGCCAACTCACGGGAGTTGGTTCCACGTAATATACCTCAAGAACGCCGCCACCATCCTACTTCTTTCTGGAATCTCCACCGCGTACACAGTTGTTAAAGTGGTTTTCAGTATCGACAGAGAGTATGCCAGATATCCGATCCCGGTCTCTTTAACAACCAATCATTATTATAACACATGGTTATAATTTTTAAAATATATTATTTTATACTTTGAAATAAAATATCATTTCAAATCCAAATCTTTATCAAAATAAAGATTAAATCATTTCCAAACCATTTCAATATATCAAAATAGCATATCCTTTCAAAACATCCTTTTCAAATCATTTCAATATATCGAAATATCATATCCTTTCAAACTTCATTACAAATCATTTTAATATCAAAATATCATTTCAAAGATAGTTTATAATTCGAAAACCCAAAATCATTTTATTTCTAAACTATATTTATTTCAAAAAAACAATATCATTTCCGTGCCAAACATATATTCACTTTTCAAAATAGCTTATACTTTCAAAGTTATAACTCTTTCGAAGCCAAAACATTTGAAATCATTACACTTTGAAAACCACAACATTTCGATATCGCACATTTGAAATCATCCTTTAATTCATTACATTTTTACAATTTTTTTTTAAATTAAACCCAAATTTTCAATTTAATTTAATTCAAACCATCAATTTCAATTCAATTTCAGTTTACCAACAAACCATTTCAAATCTTCTCAATTTCAAATATAGATTTAATCCACAAAATACAATATTCAATCTTTAGTATATTTCAAAGCTTAAATATCCCACATTTCATAAATCCAATATCATTTTAATAAACTCAAATTCATATATACTTCAAATATTCATTTATCAAATAAATTAAATATATCAGGAATCAAATATCATTTCAAAATATCAAAAGATTATTAAAAACATCATTCATTTTAATTCATTTAAATAACTTTTAAATCCCTTAATTTTATTTAGGAATTAATTACCATTTCAAACTTACATTTCAATAGATTTTATATTAAAAATTAAATCTCTCCATTTAAATCATTTAATGTCAATTCCTTATATTTATTAATTAAATATTAAATTTCCAAAACTTAAATCCTTCCATTTAAAGCCATATAAACGTCTCTTCATTATCTTTAGAAATTTAACATTTAATTTTCAAAATTTTATCATTTTCCAAAGATTATTTTTCATAAAATTTATTAAAACAACAAAAATATAGTTTCCGTAGCACTTAAAAATGCTACGTAAAGTTATAGTTTAAAACAGTTCATTTAACAAAAAACAGCGTTTAAGTGCTGTAATAGATTTCCTTTAATTTAAAATAAACTTAAATGTTAAGTTTAACCACTATAGCACTTACAAAGTGCTATAATAGCCTTTATTTCAATTTAACTTTTTAGTTCATTTAAAACAACTACAGCATTTACAAAATACTGTAATACCCTTGCATTACATTTCAAAAATGCTATTAAATCAAATTCAAGGCTTCAATACAAATTTCACCAACAGTTAATTTTAATTTAAACCATTTAATTTATAAAATCATAAAATTTCACATTTTAAAATCATCATTTCGATACTCTCATTTTTATGTTTTTTATAAAATTAAATTTCATCCAAAAATCAAATTTTAACATAATTTCTTATTTAAATTCAAATGTTAAATCCCATTTTGTTAATTAATTTTATTACTTAACCATTAAATTTTAAATTACCAAATTATAACTTATTTCTATTTTTTTTACTTAATAAAAATGTCATTTTTAACAAAAGTTCAAAATTTCCCATAATAAGTTATATTTCAAAATTTTGACTTAAAACATTCATTTATTCACATTTTCATTTATTCAAAATCACTTTTATTTTTATAAAAATCATTTTATTCATTTTAATTCAAAATATTATACTTTTACTTTTAAAAATAATTTTAAACATTTGAGAAAATAATTTATAACCCACGGGTTTGTATATAATTTTCTAGTCCGGGTCAAGTGATACAGATGTATATCATTTCAATCCGCAGTTTACAAAGAAAACCCGGGTTCTATCATTTCAAACCCACAGTCCCAAGTAAAATGAATGATTTTAAAAACCGCTCAGTCCTATCATTTCAGCCTATAACGATTTTCCCTTATTCTAAAGTCCGTTCGGGTATGTATCATTTCAACTCATAGTGATTCAAGTCTACAGGGAACTTGCAATGGTGATAACTGATATAAATAACAAAAATAGCATGAAATAACAGTAACATATGATATAACAGGTGTAATAACAGGTGTGTACATCATGTGATAATAATATAGCAGTTATATAACAAGATGATATAAGTTACAGATTCAAATGATGTCCGTTTATCAACTATATAAGTACATATTAGTCTGGCGAGATTTACTCATTTGTTCAATGCAAGAGATAGCCGTCCAAGCACGACAACTCAAATACGATTTGAGAGTGGAGAGCCAAATATCATTGTCTTGTATACATATAAACAAAACAATTCAAAATACATAAGTTTTCGAAGCTAAATTACACTAAACAACACTAGGAATCAAAGCCTAAAACAAAGACAAATGCTTTGCACTTGATCTCAACTTCACATACTTCAGTTATGAACTGAAATAGCACAGCCAAGGCATGGATTAAGTTCTGGTTTGGGTCCCTATAGGGTCAGCCATGCATAGAGAAAATGGTACGCTAGTTGGTGAGGCAAAAGGCTAACATTTCAAGGCAAAAGCATGGATTTCTGGGCAACTTATGGGCTCGGCCAAGAAATGGAGGGCATGGCTATTTCAGGTGGGGTCAGTAGGTGGTGTGAAGAGATGTCTTATGTCTAGAACAAGCTGGTGATGGTGGTGTTTGGTCTGACATGTGGAGGTTTGGAGGTGGTAGACATGGATGTGCTCGGTCTAGGCAAGTTTTATGGAGTTTGTTTGATTTTGGTGATGGATCAATCCACAAGGAGGCATTGCTTGGGGTTTGTTCAGAAAAGGGGTGAAGATGGGGGTGTTCTCAGGTGGTGGTGGAGGCAGTAGGGGCTGGAGAGGAGGTGGCCGAACCTATGACATAAGAGAACAAGTGCAAATCAATGTCAAACAATAAGAAATAAACAAAAGAAGAAGAGAAAAATAATTTTTTTACCAAACTTTCTCCTCAAGCAAGGCTGAATTTTTTTGTATCAACAGTGAGAAATGAGTTTACGTGAATGGAAATGAAAATATGTGGCTGAAAGATGTATAAATTAAAATCTAATTGATGAATAGTTATGATAAATGTGAAAGGGTGGAAGATAAAGGGCCATTTGAAAACCAAGAGTCAAAACCCTTTCAAATTTCTTTTAATTTACTTATATAAGATTAAATTACTGAAAATGATAATTATTTCAGTTAAAATTTCGAAAATGAAACAAAATATAAAAATATATGTAAATATTTATTAATTATATAAGGTTAAAATAAGAAAATAGCACAAAATTGCAAACTAGACTAGAAAAATTTGAAAATAACGGAATAAATTTTAGAAAAATTATATGGACTTGGAAAAATATTTATAACAAAGATAATAATATAAAAATAAAAATTCATTCACAAAATGAATAAATAAATTTTAATTAAATATAATTTAAATAAAGAAAATAGCAGAAAAAATGGAAACTAGGCTTTAAAATTTGGAAATAAATTCAATAAGCTTTGGAAAAATTCATACATCACTTTAAAAATATTTAAAAGTCAAAATAAACATAATATGACATAAATATACAAATTAGAATAAGATATATCAAGTAAAATATCAATTATATGAATTAAAACAAAGAATATTGTTAAATAACCCTATATACACACAATATTGTAAATGGTATAACTTTCACAATTTAAATCCAATTTCAACGAAACGAAAAGCAGTATTCATGATATTAAATCTATTTTCATAATAAAAGATAAATTCAAGAATTCAAATATTTAAGTTTAAAATTTAAAAGTCAACGTTTGACCAGTTTTGACAACAAATCCATTTTTCAGGAAAATATTCAATTTATACTAGTTTGAAATTATAATTCATATAATAATCAAAATTTATATTTAAAAATGAAATGTTTGAAATAAAACAAGTTTAAAATAATTTCAAAATAAAATAAAGTCAAATTTAAATTATATGCAAAAATCTAAGGTTGTTACAGCTTCATTTTGTATCTGCATCCTCAGGTGACATTTCAGCTGTGTTCAACTGTTGTTGTGCACTGACTTTGTGGTCTTCATATATGTGTATGCATACATTTATCTTTGAGCCTGGACAGTTGTACATTTGATTACATTCTTGGTTGAAACTGGTCATTCATGTTGTACTTTGCATTGTCTAGTTTGTAGCTTTGAGTACTGTAGTTTACTTTGATAATCTTGTTGCCAGGTTTATGCTAGTTCATTCATGTAGTGCCAATCACTTGAGTTTCATAGTACACAGAGCATATAATTTATATCACTTGAGTCATTCAGTTTGCATTTATGTTTCATGAATGAATGCTTTCTGCCTTGACCTATTGCACTATCTTTTTTTAGTTGCTGCTGCGTTATGTAGTAACCTAGTTTCACTTGCATTGCTCATATCTTTACCTTGTACTGTTCAATTGAGTTCACATGTATTTGAGTTATGGTTGTGTTTATGAGCAGTTTGTAGTTGTTGTTCACACATGTACATGCTTCACTGCGGTGTATATGTTTGCATTCATATTCTTACTTATGCATCACCATATATCTGTCTCATTTATTGGTCTGTTTGCATATTTCACTAGCTTGACCCTTGCATATGTTCTCTGATACATATTTGAACTGGCTGTGTCACTTGCTTAGCTGCAGCTGCTGTCCATTTTGGTTTGGCTGTGACTTCCTTTGTGTATTTCATGCTGTAGTGGCGAGGCAGTGCACGCGTGCGTGTACTGCAGCCACACAGTATTGACGTTTTGAATTGATATTTTAATGATTTGAATTGTTTTGTGTGTCCAATTCAATATTTTGAAATTGCATTTTTAATTGGTTTGATTTGATTATTTTGTTGTTGTCTAATTATCTATTTGATAATTAGATTATGAGTTTCTAATTATTTATTTAATAAATAGATTTTTGTCGTTAATTGCCGTTTATGCAACCCTGTTGTTTTCTAAATTATCTTCATTGATAATTCTTTCATTTATCTTTATTGGTAATTTGAATTTGCTGATTTGTTGTTTAACACTGTTACGTGTTATATTTACCGTTATCCGATTTTCTTATTAAAGGATTGGATAGAGGAGATTTTGTGACTGTCGTCTATTTGATTATTTATTTATTATTGCTTCCGTGCATTAATAACTGAGTTTGAATTAGACTGATCCGTGTATTATTTTCTTTTGAATTTAATACTCGGGTCAAACCGAGTTATTACAGGTTGTAGATATCTTGCTTTGGGTTGCTGCTAGAGCTATGAAGTCACTTTATATGCCACAACCCGAAATTCAGCATTCGAAAATTGACATCAAATACCTTACTTGTACTCGACTGTCAATGATTCAAACATAGAACTCCAGTCAGATGGAGCTTATAACAACATTAGATGAATATAAAACAACGGAAATAAAATGAATATCATGCATCATATCACAGATACAACATCATAATAATATCTGTTACAACATCAGTTCATAATACATGAATCACAACTCCCAAAAAGAATGCCATAATAGAACAACTTGATATCATATGCTAAAAGTCTTAAAAAAGATAGAGAATGATAGTGAACACCAAACTAAGCACCTCGAGATCCAAAAGCTTTCAAAATGTCTCTAAGGTGTAAGCCCCCAAAAACTGATAATCTCCAAAACCAAAATACTCCAAGATGTAGCTAGAGACAAAATACAAAAAACCTGCTACTAGGCTGCCCGTGTAGAAATGGTGGGCACCCAGAGTTTAGAAAGGAAACAATAAACTCTGGGTCAATCATGGGACTATTATGAGTAAACAAAGATAATTGCTTTCAAATAAAACAGATTTATACAAGAAAACCGGTATGCTTTTGGAAAATGAAACTACCATAAGACCTCCCGCCACACACACAATGCAATCGCACAATTGGAGGAGATTTTTTCTTATGATAGTCAAATATGCTTGATACGGGAAAATTCTTTGATATTATTACTAGTGCATAGTGTAGAAAGCCATTTCGAAAATAAAATATCGATCCTAGCCAACATACGACCAGTATCGTATGCCTACTATAGCTACCATCTAAACAGTGGGGCGCCACGATAAGTAAATGGTAGGTAATACAACTAAAACCGTACGGGGTTCGTATTGGGAATTGGATTTCCAACAAATGGTCAGGCTAAGGAACTTCCAATGCCATATGGGTACCTTTATCCGAGGCCCCTCCATCACAAAACAGTAACCATACAGAATAGTGAGATTGAAGCAACCACATAGGTAAGTATCTGGGCTCCATACCATGACACTACCTTTTTCCAGAAGGAAATGACATACCCTAAAGGGCGCGACCCTCATAACCTTGCCGCATCTTTCCTGTTTCGACCATTTCCGGGGTGTGAGGTCCGATGAGGTCTCGTCCACAAAGCTACGCTTTACAGAAAGACATGCTTTGATGACAAATGATCATCACTATACAGCAGCACTTAGCATGCTATACTACCAAATTGGAAGTATATCGCTGATAACCTTCAACTACATAGCCTCTAAGCTCGTACATCTCAGAGAAGGGTGTTAAGCTAAGAGAATAAATTCTCCGCCAACAACAGATATGTATTTGAAAGAAATCGGCTTTATATGTCAAAGTGTAGTGTCAGACACACGACCATACAAGTCTGTTCCGGGTTCGAACAAAACCGAAGGCACTTCGTCCAATAAAGGAAGAAGCCCTTGCAAATTCGGGCGTCCACAATCCCGATCAGACTTCCCAGCACTTAGGGAATCCCTATACCGGAGCAACTCGGTGCAGAGACAATCGATAGGTTATCCTATCATTTTCGAAGACACCCGGTCTTCACCGCCGGTCTTCAAATGCAATCCATTCGTCGAATCACTATTCGGAATGGGTTATATGACACAAAGGTCCTCTCCCGGCTAATCCAAATAGTGAGCGCTCAAATTTAAAACATGTGGGTGTATCAATCACAAAGGTTCACATTAAAGGTTCGATGTGGGTTTCGGATAACAAATTGAAATCCGACTCCCTGTCGCATTGAAGTTTAAATGCCATTTCACGGGCAAAAGGGGTTTTCACATATATATAGGAACAAATCACAAGTCAAAATCAGCATAAAGCAATCACAGTATCACAACAGAAATATCAATCCAGTACAGAACATTTGATGATAGTCAATCATCTCCAATTAGGGTGAATATGATTAAGTGAATTAACCACACAATTATTTTATTAACTTTAAATCAATGATTAATTATTCTTAACTATAAATTGATTCAATCTTAATTAACTTTATCAATTAATTATTCTTAATTTAATTATCTTAATTCATTAATTCTTAATCATTAATTAATAAACTTTTAATTATAAAGTAATTACAAATTTTAATTGTTGAAATCTTTATTTAATCATTATAAAGAAATTTGTTTTTTTAAGTTAAAATTTGAATATTTGATTTACTCCTCAAGTATTTTATCAAGTTAAATTTTAAATAATTTTATTTTTAAAATCTAAGTTTTAAAATACTTCATTTATTTCAGATAATTATTTCAAAAAAACAAATTTTAAAATCATGTTTCAAAATTTTCAAAACTTGAATCTTTACTGTTTTCAAGCTTGACCCGAGACCTTTCCCGAGTGGCCCCCGAGAACAACGCTTCCCCGCTTCAAGTTTCTACTCGAATTGACCCGAGAGAGAATTTTGTCCATAAATTTGCTTAAGTCCGGAAATCTACTCGATACAGCTCCAAAACGTCACGAATTCGACTTCGAGTTTTCACTCAATTTCCCCATGCCATGCTTCGAGCTTACTCCTCGTCCTCCCCAAACCATCACACTGTCACACCACCCATCCACGTGCACGTGCACGGCTATCTTTACCGCCGTTGGACGGTGCTGCAGCCACCAACACGTCGACGTCCACCCCCAAGACACCATGAACACCCGGATTTCGAATTTATTTCGAAACCACAAATCGAGCAACAGGACCCAAAAAATTATCAGGCACGCCATCAGATATTCGCCTCGCGCTGCCTCCCCTGGTCATTATCGGCCACCAAACTCAGTCCCTAGCCTCGTCACTGTGTCTCGCTCCGATTCGCCCCGGTGGCATTCGGTCCGATCGCTTGTGGGTGGTGCGGCATCGTCGTCTCTAACGTGAACAGAAAATGGGTTTTAAACCCTAGTTTACTCTTGAATCCAAGATTTAAGAATCTATAATGTAATCTAGTATTTTTCTGGGAATCATGAACACCCAAACCATCTACGACAACGAATTCGAGGCTTATAACTCCTTAGATCATCATATTTTGGTAAAACTTTATTTCCCAAAACATCCCGAATGTTTCAGTGAAAAACCAACGAAAAACTTAGATTTTAGTTTCAAAAATTATCATTTCCCAAGGGGATTCAAATAAAATTATTGAAATAAAAATTTGTAAAGTTTGAATTTTTGCAAAATTTGAATTGTTACTTGTGTTTCAAAATTTCCAGGAAGAAACTATATAAAACTTACTTTAATTCTTTACTGAAAATACAAGACAGGTTTAAACAATTTTTTTTTACTTGTTTACAACCTTTTCAGAAGCAAAGAGAGAAAGATTTTAAATTTCCTTTGATATGGATTACCCTGTAAACCCAAGTTCAGATGTACTGTGTTTTTTTATTCTTCTTTTTTAGTTCCCAGTAAGACTACAAACCTGTTTTGATTAGTTTCTGAACCAGGGTGCAAGCTCAAACACAAACTTCAACTTGTTACAATTTATTTCAGAAGGAATAAGGAAGAGAAAGATTGAGTTGGATTTTGATATGATTTATTCTTGTAAAAAAGAAGGCTATATGAATTTGAGTTTCACAGTTTCCAGGAAAGAAACAACTTTGCTTTGATTTATTTTAAAAAAAAATAGTGCAAGTTTAAACAAAATCCATCTTGTTTACTGAAACAAAAATGCATGGCTAACCTTAGTTAATCATTCAAATCAAATAGAGACAGGGGGGAAAGAAAATGGATTTTTTTACAGATTTTTACTTTTGTTTTTCCTGAAACTAAACAGTGACTACTATTTTTGCAAGAATCAACATGACAAGCCAAACATTCAACCATACATCCAAATCTCTGGCATACAAACAAAGTTTAAGTTTCCTACATCACCCAGACATACACAAAGCAACCATAATAAAAAGAAAACAGGGTTTACTCACAGTTTATTTTTTCCAGAACTCTTGACAGTTTCAACAGAGAGATGAGGCCTGCAATTTCCCTTCTTTTCTACTTTAATTCTCTTGGGGTTTTAGTTCTGAAATTGATGAGTACAGATCTATGATTATTTTTAGTCGAACTTATGCACTTAAATTATTAATAACAGGGTTTTTTTTATTTTACTCACATTTGAGATTTATAGCAGAGAAGACACTTTTTATTTTCTAAAACTTGAAACCAAAAATAGATTAAAGCTTCTAATCCTTGATTCTTTCTGCAATAAAATTAGATATTGTTGTATTAAATCCCATGTTGTATTCATTTATTTTAATCATTAAAAATAACAATTTTTTTTCAGATTACTTACAGCTTGAATTTTTAACACAGAATTTTTCCCTGAAACTTGAAACCAGCAATAGAGTAAAACTTTGATCTTGATTCTTCCTACAACCAATTAAATATTGTTTAATTCTTGCTTCATTTTCGATTGCAACCTTAAATTCAAAATAAATAAATAAAAGTTACTTGCCTTTTTAAATTTTATTTCCAGAAAGAAAAACTGCACTGCCTTAAAACCAAAAACCCCTCTGCTTCACAAATCTGCAGTTTTGTTTTGAATTGATTGTTAACACTAGGTTTAAAAATCAAAATTTCATAAACTATGGATTTTAAAACCAAACTTACCTAAAAGTATCACAATACTGTTATGAAACACTTCAGATTTTACTTTGAAATTGAAGAAGATAGTTTCCTTTCTTCTTCTTTTTTTCCTTTTTCTGAACTTTTCTTCTTGAATGTTGAAGTATAAATTGCAAAATCTTTTGATTACTGAACATTAGGTGTTAGGGGATTTAAAAATTTAAATTTTAGAAGGTGAAGAGTTTTCTTGAATTTTTTATTTGAATATTTTATTAAGGAATTGATGCCTTGTGCCATTTGTAAGAAGAGATCTTAAACCCAAGATTTTGTTACTTATTCAACTCTATTCTCCATGTATGTTTCAGCCTTTGATGTTTACAAAGCAAAAGAAAAACTTTATAAATTTTATATCTATATCTTATACATTTTTAAAAATAAATGTATATTTTTTACTCTTTTGTATATATATATATATGTCTAACATGTTCAATGTTGAAAGAATTAAACTAATATATATATATATATATATATATATATTACATCTTAGCAATTTTAAATACTACTTATTTTTTATTTAAACATTTGTTGTAAATTTAAAGTCAAACTTAAATATTAAGCTTGAAATATAAACACTTATCTTTAACAAATTTAATTAAATTCCAATGTGTATTAAATTTTACTAATGTATTTAATGTTCATAGATATAAGATTTTAAATCCAAATGACCTTTAAAAACATTTATTATCTCAATATTTTAAACCCAAAATAAATTTGGAATTTATTTCATATATTATTTTCACTTATTTTATTTGTTTTAGATATTTCTTCCAATTTATTCTCAAGTTAAACCCCAAGAGTTTAAATATATTATTTATTTTAATCAAAAATTTTGGGATGTTACAAATACCCCCTCCTTAAGAAAATTTCGTCCTCGAAATTGAAAAAAGAGAGAAGAAAACAGACAAAGAATATACGAATTCAAAAAGAATAAGGAAATAGCTTACCGGCTAAGCCGAGATATCCACTCTACAATTGGGATAGGATTTCTGCATATTATCTTCAGTTTCCCAAGTGCAGTCCTTTGGATCGCCACTCCACTGAACTTTAACAAGCTTTACAACCTTGTTCCTTGATTGCTTCTCCTCACAATCCACAATCTTTATCTGTTCTCTTTTTACGGTTAGATTGGGAGTGATGTCGAGACCTTGTTGGGCAGCTTCTTCAATAATACTGTCCGGATCGTGCACATACTTCTGAAAGCTAGAAATGTGGAATACATCATGCACACCCGATAACCAGCTAGGCAACTGCACTCGGTAGGCTAAAGAACCAATCCTCTCCAGAATAGGAAAATGACCAATATATCGTGGTGCTAGCTTACCGGTCTTCCCAAATTTCAGTACACCTCTCATAGGAGATACTTTAAGAAAAACAGAATCCCCAACCTGGAATTCCAAATCCCGTCTTCTACGATCGTAATACCTCTTTTGACGACTCTGAGCTGTCTTCGATTTTTTTCGAATAAAATCAACTTTCTCGGTGGCTTCTTTAATCATGTCCGGCCCAAGACGAGTCTATCACCTGCCTCGATCCAGCATGCCGGTGATCGACACGGTCGACCATATAAAGCCTCAAAGAGAGCCATCTCAATACTGGCCTGATAGCTGTTGTTATAGGAGAACTCGACCAGATGTAAATGGTCCTCATAAGAACCTCCAAAATCAAGTATACAAGCTCGCAATAGGTCCTCCAAGATTCGATTGATCATCTCTGTCTGCCCATCAGACTGTGGGTGATAAGCAGTACTGAAATTCAGCTTGGTTCCCAATGCGTCTTGAATCGCCTCTCAAAATCTACTAGTGAAGATCGGATCACGATCACTCACTATGCTGCTAGGAATGCCATGGAGATGGACAACTTCTTTCACATACAAATTAGCTAGACTTGCAGCCGTGCGGGTAGCTTTTACTAGCAAGAAGTGGGCTAACTTAGTCAAATGATCTACGATGACCCAGATCGCTTCATTGCCCTTTCGAGTGCGAGGAAAACCGTCGGTGAAATCCATCGACACTTGGTCCCATTTCCACTTGGGCACCTCTAAAGGCTGAAGTAAACCCGCTTTCTTCTTTTGGTCGCTCTTGATTTGTTGGCAAGTAGCACAGCGACTCACATAAATAGATATATCCCTCTTCAACGTCTTCCACCAGAAAGTTCTTTTGATATCTCTATACATCTTGTTGACTCCTGGATGGATGCTGAATTTTGATTTGTGACATTCATCTAACACTTCTCATTTCAAATCTGGAATGTTGGGGACACAAATTCTGCCTTTCATCCTTATAACTTCATTATCATCAATTTCAAAACTGGAATTCTCTCCTCGAACTATTCTTCTACGAATTTCCTGGAGAAATTTGTCTTCGGTCTGATGTCTTGCAATCCTCTTAAGAAGAGTAGGGGAAATAATAAGGTATGCAAGAACATCATGTCTTCTTCTTAAAGCATCGGCAACTACATTGGCTTTTTCCGGTGTATATAGAATATATAGGTCATAAGATGCCAGAAATTCCAGCCAACGCTGTTGTCGCAAATTCAGATCTTTCTGGGTGAAGAGATATTTCAAAGATTTATGGTCGGTGAATAATTCGAATTTTTCACCTAGAAATAAAGAGAGTTCGATAAGTATATTTGTTAAGTTAAATTAAATTAAATTCATAGATTGTTAAGAAAGCTGAAAAGGTTCTTATCCAGAAGATAATGTCGCCATATTTTTAAAGCGAAGATAACAGCTAGAAGCTCCAAATCATGGGTCGGATAATTTCTTTCATGAGGACGTAATTGTCTACTCGCGTAGGCAATCACCTTCCCGTTTTGCATCAATACTGCACCCAAGCCTTCACCGCAAGCATCGGTATAAACGGATATACCCTGATTCCCGTTGATAATAGCGAGAACAGGAGCGGTGGTTAATCTCTTCTTCAACTCCTCAAAAGATTCTGCACATTTTGGAGTCCAAATAAACTTTGCATTCTTCATTGTTAGCATGGTAAATGGACTAGCTAACTTCGAAAAGTCCTGCACAAACTTCCGATAATAACCCGCTAGGCCCAAAAAGCTTCGAACTTCCGTTAGGGTAGTAGGTCTTCTATAATCAAGAATGGCGGAAATTTTGCTAGGATCAACAGAAATCCCTTCTTCATTAACAATATGGCCAAGAAATTTGACTTCTTTAACCCAAAAGTGGCATTTGGAAAATTTAGCATATAGAATATTTCTCCTCAATATTTCCAAGACAATTCTAAGGTGTTCGGCATGCTCCTCTTTGGTCTTGGAATAGACCAAAATATCATCGATGAATACGAGCACAAATTTATTCAATACATCCCGAAACACACGAGTCATAAGGTCCACAAAGTATGCTGCGGCATTGGTTAGCCCAAAAGGCATGACTAACCATTCGTAGAACATATTGGGACCCCTGAAAGCTGTCAAGTGAACATAGTCTTCGGCGATTCATAATTAATGGAATCCTTGAGCTAAATCCATCTTCGAAAAGAAACAAGCGTCGTGCAACTGATCAAATAAATCATCAATTCTGGGCAGTGGGAATTTATTCTTGAGATTCTGCTTATTGAGATCGCGGTAATCTACACACAACCTCAAAGATCCGTTTGACTTAGCAACAAATACGACGGCTGAGCCCCATTCAGAAACATTGGGTCGAATCAACCCTTTTTCTAGTAAATCTCTAGTTTGCTCGACTAATTCAGCCCTTTCCCTAGGTGCTATCCTGTGACTTGCATGAACGACAGGACGGGCATTGGGTACAAGGTCAATTCTGAATTCTATTTCTCGGTGAGGAGGTAGAGATTTCACTTCTTCAAATACATCTGGAAAATCTCTAACAATAGGAATAAACTCCAAGCTGGGTGCAGGATAACCCAAATTATACATCAACCCTTCCCTTTTAGGACTAGTGTCCTCATAGAAATTTCGATGAAATCCCCAAATTCGGTTTTGATTGAAATTAATCGATTATTGCAATCCAATTTGGCTTTATATTTTGCTAGCCAATCCATCCCGAGTAAGACTTAAAACTCGTTGAAATCAAGAATAAAGAGACCAATAGGGAATTGATGGCAAGAATATGAGATAGGAACATTTCTACATCGAAGACAGAGGTTTGCGGGACCTCCAACTGGATTCCTTACACATATAGGCTCATCAACAAAATCAGGTTCAATATTCAATTCATTAATAGCTTTTTGAGAGATAAAACTGTGTGTAGTGCCAGTATAAAAAAGAACTCTAACAATGCTATCATAAATGGTAAGATTACCTTCCAGAACTCCCTTTCCCTTTTCTTCTTTGGAAGATGTAGGCTTGTCTTTGACTGAGTACACTTTAGCTGTTTGGGCTTGCATCATAGTTGGGCAATCTTTCACTTCATGTCCCACCTTCTGACAATAATAGCACTTCCTGGGCTTTTCTTGAGCGGATTGATTTCTCTTTGTCTTCTTACAACTGTTAGAATAATGTCCCTTCTCCAAGCAATTATAACAAGTGACATTCTCCGTAGTGCTCCCTTGATTGCTCTTCTTTCTCTCCTTGCCTTGCCATGGTTTCTTGCCTCCAAATTTCCTCTTCTTCCAATTCTGATTTCTTGAGTTTCCTTTCTCCCTTGGTGCTTCTTGCATGTCTAGTGTAGCATAACGGTATCCCATATCAACTAAATCTGAGAAGGATTCTTTGACGTGGCCAGTCATCCTTTCGTGGAACTTTTTATTCATCCCACGAATGAACCTCTCATTCTACTTCAAAGGTGTATTCACTAATTCTGGACCAAAGCGAGACAATTCATTGAATTTGTTGAGATACTCCTCGAATGACAAACTTCCTTGCTTTAAGTCCATGAATTCCTGGTACATACGAGAAATCCCGACTGATGGCATGTAGCACTTCTCAAATACTTCTTTGAATCTGCCCCAAGTGAACTCGTCCTCAGGCTCATCAATAGTGATTGTCTGCCACCAAGCTAAAGCTTCATCTTGCAGTTGCCAAGTAGCTATGAGACGCATCTGATCATCTTGCAGCTTAAGCCCCTTAAAGATTTTCTCACAAGACCTAATCCATTCCTGGGCCTCAACAATCGTCTCTTTGCCGGTGAATGGCTTACCCCCAAGCCTTGAGAAGTTCTCATATAAATCAGCCAGATTCGGCTGATTCTGAATAGGTAAAGCTGCCTCGGTTGTAGGGGGAACTTGGCTAGGTGCTGTGGCATTTCCTCGCCCCCCAACTCCGCCTCTTCGGCCGCTCATCCTTACTATCTGTAATTAGTAAGAAAATTGGCTTAGATATTTGGACGAGATATCTTAAGAAATATCGGCAATTAAAGGAAACAGACTAAGAAATTTTTTGAGGTGTTGATCGATTATACTCATTCTAGGGTATACTTCACCCTATCTCTAATGAGCCATCTAATGTGTTATTCTTCGTAGCTAAAGTTCTTACTCAACCTTTAGCTCTGATACCACATGTCACGACCCGAAATTCAACATTCGAAAATTGACATCAAATACCTTACTTGTACTCGACTGCCAATGATTCAAACATAATACTCCTGTCGGATGGAGCTTATAACAACATTAGATGAATATAAAACAACGAAAATAAAATGAATATCATGCATCATATCACAGATACAACATCATAATAATATCTGTTACAACATCATAGTACATAATACATGAATCGCAACTCCCAAATAGAATGCCATAATAGAACAACTAGATATCATATGCTAAAAGTCTTCAAAAAGATAGAGAATGATAGTGAACAACAAACTAAGCACCTCGAGATCCAAAAGCTTCCAAAATGTCTCTAAGGTGTAAGCCTCCAAAAACTGATAATCTCCAAAACCAAAATACTCCAAGATGTAGCTAGAGCCAAAATACAGAAAACTTGCTACTAGGCTGCCCATGTAGAAATGGTGGGCACACAGAGTTTAGAAAGGAACAATAAACTCCGGGTCAGTCATGGGACTGGTATGAGTTAACAAAGATAATTGCTTTCAAATAAAACAGATTTATACAAGAAAACTGGTATGCTTTTGGAATATGAAACTACCATAAGACCTCCCGCCACACACACAATGCAATCGCAGAATTGTGGGAGATTTCTTCTTATGATAGTCAAATATGCTTGATATGGGAAAATTCTTTGATATTATTACTAGTGCATAGTGTAGAAAGCCATTTCGATCCTAGCCAACATATGACCAGTATCATATGCCTACTATAGATACCATCTAAACAGTGGGGCGCCGCCATAAGTAAATGGTAGGTAATACAACTAAAACCGTACGGGGTTCGTATTGGGAATTGGATTTCCAACAAATGGTCAGGCTAAGGAACTTCCTATGCTACATGGGTATGCCTCTGGCGGGACGTCCCAAGAACCTACCCGGCTCTCTGCCAACACAAGGCCGGGTTACCTCTGTAACTAGGTAACTACTACTCGAGTATGCCACTCCCTGGTCCTTTGGGACCTTTATCCGAGGGTCCTCCATCACAAAGTAACAACCACACAGAATAATGAGATTGAAGCAACCACATAGGTAAGTATCTGGGCTCCATACCATGACACTACCTTTTTCCAGAAGGAAATGACATACCCTAAAGGGCGCGACCCTCATAACCTTGCCGCATCTTTCCTGTTTCGACCATTTCTGGGGTGTGAGATCCGATAAGGTCTCGCCCACAAAGCTACGCTTTACACGAAAGCCATGCTTTGATGACAAATGATCAACAAATGATCATCACTATACAGCAGCACTTAGCATGCCACACTACCAAATTGGGAGTATATCGCTGATAACCTTCAACTACATAACCTCTGAGCTCGTACGTCTCAGAGAAGGGTGTTAAGCTAAGAGAATAAATTCTCCGCCACCAACAGATATGTATTTGAAAGAAATCGGCTTTATATCTCAAAGTGTAGTGTCAGACACACGACCATACAAGTCTGTTCCTGGTTCGAACAGAACCGAAGGCACTTCGTCCAATAAAGAAAGAAGCCCTTGCAAATCCGGGCGTCCACAATCCCGATCGGGCTTCCCATCACTTAGGGAATCCCTATACCGGAGCAACTCGGTGCAGAGACAATCGATAGGTTATCCTACCGTTTTCGAAGACACCCGGTCTTCACCGCCGGTCTTCAAATGCAATCCATTCGTCGAATCACTATTCAGAATGGGTTATATGACACAAAGGTCCTCTCCCGGCTAATCCGAATAGTGAGCGCTCAAATTTAAAACATGTGGGTGTATCAATCACAAAGGTTCACATTCAAGGTTCGATGTGGGTTTCGGATAACAAACTGAAATCCGACTCCCTGTCGCATCGAAGTTTAAATGCCGTTTCACGGGCAAAAGGGGTTTTCGCATATATATAGGAACAAATCACAAGTCAAAATCAGCACAAAGCAATCGCAGTATCACAACAGAAATATCAATCCAGTATAGAACATTTGATGATAGTTAATCATCTCCAATTAGGGCGAATATGATTAAGTGAATTAACCACACAATTATTTTATTAACTTTAAATCAATGATTAATTATTCTTAACTATAAATTGATTCAATCTTACTTAACTTTATCAATTAATTATTCTTATTTTAATTATCTTAATTCATTAATTCTTAATCATTAATTAATCAACTTTTAATTATAAAGTAATTACAAATTTTAATTGTTTAAATCTTTATTTAATCATTATAAAGAAATTTGTTTTTTAAGTTAAAATTTGAATATTTGATTTACTCCTCAAGTATTTTATCAAGTTAAATTTTAAATAATTTTATTTTTAAAATCTAAGTTTTAAAATACTTCATTTATTTCAGATAATTATTTCAAAAAAACAAATTTTAAAATCATGTTTCAAAATTTTCAAAACTTGAATCTTTACTGTTTTTAAGCTTGACCCGAGACCTTTCCCGAGTGGCCCCCGAGAACAATGTTTCCCCGCTTCGAGTTTCCACTCGAATCGACCCGAGAGAGAATTTTTTTCACAAATTTGCTTAAGTCCGGAAATCTACTCGATACATCTCCAAAACATCACGTACTCGACTTCGAGTTTTCACTCAATTTCCCTGTGCCATGCTTCGAGCTTACTCCTCGTCCTCCCCAACCTATCACACTGTCACACCACCCATCCACGTGCACGTGCACGGCTATCTTCGCCGCCGTTGGACGGTGCTGCGGCCACCAACACGTCGACGTCCACCCACCAAGACACCACGAACACCCGGATTTCGAATTTATTTCGAAACCACAAATCGAGCAACAGGACCCAAAAAAAAAACAGGCACGCCATCAGATATTCGCCTCGCGCCGCCTCCCCAAGTCATTATCGGCCACCAAACTCAGTCCCTAGCCTCGTCACTGTGTCTCGCTGTGATTCGCCCCGGTAGAATACGGTCCGATCGCTTGTGGGTGGTGCGGCATCGTCTTCTCTAACATGAACATAAAATGGGTTTTAAACCCTAGTTTACTCTTGAATCCAAGATTTAAGAATCTATAATTTAATCTAGTATTTTTCTGGGAATCATGAACACCCAAACCATCTGCGACAACGAATTCGAGGCTTATAACTCCTTAGATCATCAGATTTTGGTAAAACTTTATTTCCCAAATCATCCCGAATGTTTCAATAAAAAACCAACGAAAAACTTAGATTTTAGTTTCAAATATTATCATTTCCCAAAGGGACTCAAATAAAATTATTGAAATAAAAATTCGTAAAGTTTGAATTTATGCAAAATTTGAATTGTTACTTGTGTTTCAAAATTTCCAGGAAGAAACTATATAAAACTTACTTTAATTCTTTACTGAAAATACTAGACAGGTTTAAACAAATTTTTTTACTTGTTTACAACCTTTTCAGAAGCAAAGAGAGATAGATTTTAAATTTCCTTTGATATGGATTACCCTGTAAACCCAAGTTCAGATGTACCGTGTTTTTTTTCTTCTTTTTTAGTTCCCAGTAAGACTACAAACCTGTTTTGATTAGTTTCTGAAGCATGGTGCAAGCTCAAACACAAACTTCAACTTGTTACAATTTATTTCAGAAGGAATAAGGAAGAGAAAGATTGAGTTGGATTTTGATATGGTTTATTCTTCTAAAAAAGAAGGCTATATGAATTTGAGTTTCACAGTTTCCAGGAAAGAAACAACTTTGCTTTGATTTATTTTAAAAAAAAAATAGTGCAAGTTTAAACAAAATCCATCTTGTTTACTGAAACAAAAATGCATGGCTAACCTTAGTTAATCATTCAAATCAAATAGAGACAGGGGGAAAAGAAAATGGATTTTTTTACAGATTTTTACTTTTGTTTTTCCTGAAACTAAACAGTGACTAATATTTTTGCAAGAATCAACATGACAAGCCAAGCATTCAACCATACATCCAAATCTCTTGCATACAAACAAAGTTTAATTTTCCTACATCACCCAGACATACACAAAGTAACCATAATAAAAAGAAAACAGGGTTTACTCACAGTTTTTTTTCCAGAACTCTTGACAGTTTCAACAGAGAGATGAGGCCTGCAATTTCCCTTCTTTTGTACTTTAATTCTCTTGGGGTTTTAGATCTGAAATTGATGAGTACAGATCTATGATTATTTTTAGTTGAACTTATGCATTTAAATTATTAATAACAGGGTTTTTTTTTACTTACATTTGAGATTTATAGCAGAGAAGACACTTTTTATTTTCTGAAACTTGAAACCAAAAATAGATTAAAGCTTCTAATCCTTGATTCTTCCTGCAATAAAATTAGATATTGTTATATTAAATCCCATGTTGTATTCATTTATTTTAATCATTAAAAAAAACAAAAAAAAATTTAGATTACATACAGCTTGAATTTTTAACACAGAATTTTTCCCTGAAACTTGAAACCAGCAATAGAGTAAAACTTTGATCTTGATTCTTCCTGCAACCAATTAAATATTGTTTAATTCTTGCTTCATTTTAGATTGCAACCTTAAATTCAAAATAAATAAATAAAAGTTACTTGCCTTTTTAAATTTTATTTCCAGAAAGAAAAACTGCACTGCCTTAAAACCAGAAGCCCCTCTACTTCACAAATCTGCAGTTTTTGTTTTGAATTGATTGTTAACACTTGGTTTAAAAATCAAAATTTCATAAACTATAAATTTTAAAACAAAACTTACCTGAAAGTATCACAATACTGTTATGAAACACTTCAGATTTCACTTTGAAATTGAAGAAGACAGTTTCCTTTCTTTTTTTCTTTTTCTTTTTCCTTTTTCTGAACTTTTCTTCTTGAATGTTGAAGTATAGATTGCAAAATCTTTTGATTACTGAACATCAGGTGTTAAGGGATTTAAAAATTTGAATTTTAGAAGGTGAAGAGTTTTCCTGAATTTTTTATTTGAATATTTTATTAAGGAATTGATGCCTTGTGCCATTTGTAAGAACAGATCTTAAAACCTAGATTTTGTTACTTATTCAACTCTATTCTCCATGTATGTTTCATCCTTTGATGTTAAGCAAAAGAAAAACTTTATAAATTTTATATCTATATCTTATACATTTTTAAAAATAAATGTATATTTTTACTCTTTTGTATATATATATGTCTAACATGTTCAATGTTGAAAGAATTAAACTAATATATATATATACATATATATATATATATATTACATCTTAGCAATTTTAAATACTACTTATTTTTTTATTTAAACATTTGTTGTAAATTTAAATTCAAACTTAAATCTTAAGCTTGAAATATAAACACTTATCTTTAACAAATTTAAATTAAATTCCAATGTGTATTAAATTTTATTAATGTATGTAATGTTAATAGATATAAGATTTTAAATCCAAATGACCTTTAAAAACATTTATTATCTCAATATTTTAAACCCAAAATAAATTTGGAATTTATTTCATATATTATTTTCACTTATTTTATTTGTTTTAGATTTTTCTTCCAATTTATTCTCAAGTTAAACCCCAAGAGTTTAAATATATTATTTATTTTAATCAAAAATTTTGGGATGTTACATTATACCTTTTGGAGTAGTCATTGTTGTAGTATAGGAAGATATGTATTCATGTATATTATTTACGATAACGTACTTGTATATGTAACTTCCAGAGTCGACAGTTGTAGTTGTATCATATGTATTGTATCACGTGTATTGTAACTGACTTCAATTATATATATGAGACTTTTTATTATATGTGTTCCGCATTTTGCTTATCTGTGTTATTATTATATATATTGTCCTAAACTATTATGAACCATCGTAGTTCGTTTTTATAATGGAATTGGGTATGTCGATGGGAGTAAATAAATAAGAGATGAAAAATAAAAATATATACCACTCCTATCGAGATAACCAATATTGGTGTGAGACCCAACTACGGATGGCCGCTCCTATCCAGCCTTATTCTTCGTAATAACAGACAGTGTTTCTTTTAATACTCTTTGTTATTGTGAGCATAGAGGTGGGGCGTCACATGATGGATGTATATGGATGTGTATGGATGTATTGTTCACATTGTATTCATTTACACTTTAAGATTGTATATTCTTTAGGTAAATATGCCCACTCATATCTTGTTGCATGATTTTTCTAGATTATTGTTATAGCAATAGATGTTATGCATATGGATGTTGCACATGTGTTTTGCACGTTCATATACAATCACAAGTATATCATTTAGGATATGGCATGTATTTAGGTGCGTAGCATAAACGTTTTTCATAACATGACGTCTTCTTAATCAATTGACTGATCGAAGTTTTTCTATCATATAGGATCACGTACATTACATGTTGAATATGTACATATTACATTAGAATTTTTTTAAGGATCGTGATTGCTTTAAGGTGATTGATTAGTAGATGGTTATTGTTATTGATTGTTATGTGTGAGTTACTATTTTTTTCATTCTGTGAGATTTCGGGACGAAATACTTTTAAGTAGGATAATGTAACATCTTGAAAATTAAGTAGAATTCGATAAAAAGATAAATTCAGGGCTCATGGAAATTTTATATAGGTGTTCGAATTTGTCTACGAAACTTACACCATTGGGTTTGTAATTTTCAACATAATTTTCAAATATAACACATCATAATCAGAGTTAGTATGGAGAAGTTACGGGCATTAGAAGGACTTAAATTTTATGAACTTCAATTTGTAAATTTACAAAGCCACCGATAGAATCGAATGGGGTTGTGGTCGACGTATAACGATCGACTCTAGTTTAGGGCAGTCGACTGAAGTGAGCAAAAAATCAAATGCCATCGATTTACAAAGACGAGATGAACGAATATGATTGTTTCTTTGCAACCAAAGTATTTGATGAGTGAAGCGGAATCTCTAAAAATATTTCCTAAGCTAATCTAGTGGCCCAAAATTGAACCCTTTCACTATAAATTACATGCTAATGAAACCCTAATCCGAACAGAAAAGTTTGCAATAACTGAACTTTACCTAAAATTTTCTCCAAACATAAACCCTAAAGTTCATAAAATGAAATCTATTTAACCAAAAAGATTAGAAACAACTAAAGTATAGGTGGATCCAGGCATTCGAGGTGGAGCTATTGATTTGTAGGGAAAATTTTCAATTGCAAGCATTAGGGGGAGTTTAAGTTTGAGATGAGTATGCACAATTTGATAAGTTGATTAGTGTAGTAAATTTTAACTTTTTAAATTGGTTTGGACATTTGAAATCATAAACTTATTATGTTAAGGTTAAATTTAAATATGCTAAACGCTACGTTCGAATTCGAAACCTTAGAAATTGAATCACAACAAGTTGCTAATTTAAACACACACTCTTTTATTAAATTTGAAAACCCTAAATTGAATTGCAGTTTTAAAATTAAATTGACCATTAGTAAATTTGGGTAATCAATAGATTGAAAAAGGCATGAATAAATATATAAATGATCGACAACAGGAATATAGTTGAAATCCTAAATTTACTTCGCAACCGGTCAAATTAGTGACCCTAGCTGTCGACAGGTAGTAATCAGCGAGAGGGTATCTTGCTCGACCATTAAATAAAATTCATAGAATTTTAACCTCGCCCAAAGGCCCAAGTTAAATAATAAAAATTATCTAACTTATCTAGGAGTTATATAAATGATGAACTATTTAGTTAAGCTAATTTAGGCTAAGTATACATGTATTTGAGGATAGTGAAATTATTCCCTAACAGAGTTGGATAGGATGATATATTTCGTGAAAGTTGATACAAGTCTGGGAAAATGAATTTTGAAATGGTTGATTTGGTATAGGTTACATATTTTGCATATACGGAGTTGATTACTGTGAAGAAACATCACCTCGACTCTCGAAAATTGATACTAATTCATCCACGGTATTCTTGTGCTGTAAATCCAAGTGCTGTAATGGCAGATTTTCATGGGTAAAGTAAAAGATAGAAACAACAATTCTCACATTACATTTAAGTAGATAGATAGTACATACAACTACCCATACTAGGGTACATCAAAGATTATTTTTCTATATATGAACTAACCCGACCTAGAATAATTATAACTGCCTGCTCCCACACTTGCCAATACAAACTGAACATAGACACAATGGAAAAATAAAATAAATAGACAAAAAGACACCCACATCAGGTGCTCCAACTTCATGCTCCAAAAACCTCTTCTAGATTTGCTCTTCCCCAGAATGCTCCAAACAGAATTAAGACTACTTGGCCGCCCAGAAAATAGGTCACCCATAGTTTAAAAGGAAAACCAAAAAAAACTCCGGGTCAGTCATGAGACTGGTGTGAGAACTTAAAATACGTTGTTTGAAAACAAAAAAGGTATCCCATAAGACCACGCAGCACATAAATACGGAATGAATTTTTGTCTTATGATAACCAAAACATTTGCACGTAAAAATACATGATATTATATTTTAATGACATATATTTGAAAAAAAATTCAAGTAACGTTATCAATCTTAGCCAAAATTCTTGCCATTAATAAATTCTAGCACACTAGGGTCTACAAAAAATGGCAGGCACTTATTGGAGAATGGGTTTCCATACAAATGACCATCTGAACAGACTACCTTTCGGCAATACATCTCTAGAGGAACGTAGCAAGGCCCAACAGATGGTCCTCTGCCAACAAAAGACCGACCTACCTCTTCCTAGATAGTACCAAATATGTCATCACCTCGGTCTTTACCAACCTAGTCGAGATGTCTATTATCATAGACCATAATAGTTTAAAGCCGAATGTCATAACGAGTAGGAATATATATAGAAGGGGATGATCTTACACTAATGGTTACGAACCACCTAGCCTTGCTGCACTACCCAGTTTCGGCCATTTCCAATTGTGAGGCTTGAGGTAACGATTACTTTTTCCTTACTTATCATCTTCCATTGAATGCCACACCGCCATCCCATGGTCAAGAAACTAATTTCTATAAACGTATAACTCCTGAGCTCATAAGTCTCAGGAAAGGGTGTTAAGCTAAGAGAAGTTGTCTTCTCCACCACAAACAGATGATATGTTCGTAGAGATCACTTATATAACTAGGAATGCAACATCATACATTCATCCATACAAGTTCTCTAGGTATAGGACAAACAAAAGGCACTCTCTTACCTTATCCTATCAGGAATTCCCCCCAGGATTAGTAGCGATTAGTCCTTGCATCGGATATTTCATAACAAAAAACTTGCACTATTATATGCACATTGGGTGTTTATCACTAAATGTTGAACAAGTAGTCTTTCATTATGAATAGCCAAAATATCATATCCATGTCTTCACCTCAAGTATGAAAATCAGTTAGAAGTGGTCTTTGGATAGGAATCATCTAGATCCGACCAAGGTTCCATCAAAACAATCACAGATAAAAAGATGTTTTTGTGAATATAAAATAATTCTTTAATTGATATATTTTTGAGATATATATTCCTTAAAACATTATTTCTGGTGCATATGGAATCATTAAACCTCTCTTATCATAGTTTTGATTTCTTAAAATCTTTTTACACTTAACTCGTTTTCAATATTTCGACCTTTTCTGTCCCTCGCCCAAGCAAGAGGCTAGGTGAGCCAAGGCACTGGTTGTTTTGGAACATCTCCTTAGTTGAAGCACCTCACATCCGATCTCACTTGTAGAACATTCAGTCCACTTGTCGGCTTTTTGAGCCAAGATTAAACCACTTAATTTTAACAGTTCTTCTTTAAATCTTTTATTTAAACTCTTTTAAATAAACTATAAAACTTTAAAAAAATCATTTAAATAGTTACTTATGCTTTTGAAAACATTTATAAGAGATTTGGAAAAGAATTTTTAAGTTTAAAGCTATATTTTATAAGTTAATGGAAAAGTGATGCTGTAAAGTGTTGTGGAAAGTGCTCGTTTAAGCTCTATTGATCAAAACAACTTTTCTTATTCGAAAATTCATTTTTATTACTCAACTCACTTTTAAAAAAATTCAAAATATTTCTAAGATTTATTCAATATTTGTAAAAGTCTTTAAAACATTATTTTGTACGAAATCTAGTTTTGGATCCCGAACTTCCAAACCGCGTTTTCTCCAGAAACTTGTTTTACTCATAACTCAAAATATACTTATTGAAATTTGGATTTTCTACCTCCGTTGGATAATTGTGGATATTATCGTTTGGAAAGATCTTACCTTGAACGATTAAAAGCTATTTTCCATCTTTTACACTTATTTTACTTTTATGGCATGAATTCGCGAACTCCCGTTACACACACACACCTATTTTTGAATTAATTTTAGTTTCTCATTCAAACTTCACTAAAATACCTTTGAATGTTTATGAAACATTCCAAACTAATTTAAACCATTTTTAAAGATGTTTATCATTCTATATACACCTTTTCTTTAATATAGTGGAAAGTGATTTCCTTGGTACTTATCAGTGCGTATTTCCGTGTCATGCATATATATTCAACACTCATTTTTAAAAAACCAAACATAATGACCAAGCATAATAAACATCAATTTCAACATCATATCATTATCCAATATATAATATAATAGTTTAGGAGTCCTCACCTTAGGTTTTTAATGATTAAATTAAAAAATTTCTATAGCTCCGCTATTTGAGTCCTGAAGCTCACTATTCTTTGCATTTTAGCTCCTAGATGCCTTGACCAAGACTTAAAAGGGCTAGGGGTTTCATGGTCTAGGTTGTAGCTAGGATTGTGCTTGCCCTATGAGGAAGTGAGGTGAAGTTTGTTAAGAACAAAGAGAAAAGTGGAGTTTTGGGATCGTTTTGAGGTGTTTTACTATATAAATATATGTTATACTAATTTTTTTTGAAATATATTATGACATTATTTCGCTTCGGATGGAAGCCATCAAAGTGGAAGCAAAAGCTTAAGAACATGAAGAAGAAGAAGAATGAAAACGAAGAGAAGAGGGTAGAGTTTTTATAGGAAAACAAGAGTATAAAGGAAGACATGTACCATCACATTTTGCTTCACAATTTCAAGGCTTCTCCTACACACCTCCATTGCTCCAAAGCACGGCAAGAAGTCCCCCAATGTGCCCATCACTACCATCTCCTCATGTGTGCATAAGTTGATTTATAATGCCTAAAGGAGTAAGAAATCATGAAATATATTATTTATTTTTATATCATATTTATATTTATATATTTTGATATATATATTTGTTTATGTGCATATTACATGTATGTATATGTACATGTACATGTAACATATCCCTAAAATGTTGCATAACTTCCGCGCGTTGTATCGTTACAAATCTCGGTTCCGATTTTCGGTCATATTTTCTCTTTAAATTAATATGCATATTTTTGTAAAAAAAAATTTGAAAATAAATTTCCATGTCATTACTAACGAATAAAAATGATCATGTTTTATTTATAAAACCATATATTAGTATAACTAATTATTCACAAAATATTTGTACTATCGATAAAGCTAAACAATTAATTATTTAAAGCGATATATTTACGGGTCATTACAGATTCCTTTCCTTAAAAGAACTTTGCCCTTGAAATTAAGATAAATAAAAATTAGCTCAATAAGAAATATAGTCGATGTAACTAACATATACAAAAATATGGATAAGTGATTGCACCACAGGCAGTGGGTACGCTACAACAACATGATTTATACAGTTCATTCTTCCATCATAAATTCGAGATATGCCTCTTTCATTCTTTTTCCATTACCCAAGAGCAATCTACGGCATTACCACTCCATTGAACTTTGAAAAACCTTACTGCCTTCCTGCCTAACCATTTCTCATCACGATCAACGATTCGAACTAGTTGTCTAGTAACAGCCAAATTTGGTTCCGCTTCTAAGTTTTCTTGACAAGGTGTTTCATGATTTACTCTGGGTCATGCACTTGTTTCCCTAAATGAGATACATGAATAACATTGTGTACTCCTGCCAATCTTTCTGGTAATTGCACTTGATAAGCTAGTGGGCCAACTCATTCAAGAATGGGAATGGTCCAATATATCGAGGTGCTAACTTTCTAGCTCTGCTAAATCTCACAACTACTCTCATCAGAGATACTTTAAAAAAGAATGAATCACCAACTAAGAATTCCAAATTTCTATATCTTTTGTCTGCATAACTTTTTTTCTGCTCCGGGCTTCCTTTAGCTTCTTTCTAATCATACCGACCTTCTCCGATGCTTCTGGTATCACATAAGGATCCAGTACTAACCGATTTTTGGTCTCGATCCAACATGCTGGTGACTTGCATGGATGACCTTATAGCGCTTCATACTCTCTCTGTCTGTCCATCAATTTGGAGGTAATAGGAAGTGCTTAATTCAGCCTTATTTCTAAAGTGGTCTTTAATGCTTCCCCAAACTAACTAGTAAAGATTGGTTCCCGATCATTTACTCTAGTGTTCAGGACTCCATGCAATCGTACAATTTACTTCCTTGCAAGGCTTGCAATAGTCCTTGTTGGCTTAACTGGAATGAAGTGTGCACTTTTAGTTAATCGGTCTGCGATAACCCATATGCCTTCGTTCCCTTTCCTATTTAAAGGTAAGCCACCAATGAAATACATTGATATTCGATCCCACTTCAAAATTGGATTCTCCAAAAGTTAAAGTAATCTTGAAATTTTCTATTGGTCGCTCTTGACTTGTTGACAATTGGCACATCTGCTAACATAAATGTATATGTCCCTTTTTACGCTTTTCCAAAAGATTGCGCACTTCATATCTTTGTACATTTTTTTAATTCCTGGATGAATGCTAAGTTTGGATTTGTGACATTCAGCTAAAACCTCCTGCCTAAGGTTTTCTACATCTGGAACACAAATTCGTCCATTCAATCGTAATATTCCGCTTTTACCTACTTCAACGCTTGAATTCTTCTTTCTTCATTTGCCAGAATGAAATTTTCAAATTTTTATCCTTTCCCAGTTTACTGGCTATTCTTTCTAGATGAGTTGGAGTTACTACCAAATAAGAAATAATAGCATACTTACTATTCAATGCATCAGCTACAACGTTGGCTTTCTTGGGTGGGTATAAAATCTCTAGATCATAAGGTGCGAGAAATTCCAACCAACATTGCTATCTCATGTAAAAATATTTCTAAGAGAAAAGGCACATTAAAGATGTATGATCTGTAAAGAGCTCCAACTTTTCACCCATCATATAGTGCCTCTATATTTTTAATGCGAATGCCATGGCTAACAATTCTAAGTCCAGTGTTGCATAATTCTTCTCATGAGTCTTTAGTTGTATTCCTAAATAAGCAATCAGCTTCCCTTCTTGCATCAAAAATACACCAACTCCTTCTCCATAAGCATTTTATAAATGTTTAATCCACTACTTCCATTTCTAATTGCTAGGATTGGAGTGGTTGTTAATCTCCTTTTAAGTTCCTAGAATGCTGCCTCACATTTAGGATTTCAGATAAATTTAGCATCCTTCATTGTCAACTTCGTTGGTGGTAGAAAATCTTTGAGAAGTCTTGATGAATCTTCTGTGACACCCTACTAGATATAAGAAGCTAGAAATACCTTTAAGTGTTTGTGGCTACTTCCAATTTAAAAAAGCTGCGACCTTTATATGATCTACTGAAATCAGTCCCTTGACAGTATAGGTCCAAGGAATCTTACCTCCTTTTCCTAGAAATGGAATTTTGAGAATTTGGCTTTAAGCATGCTATTTCTCAGTACCACCACAAAAATTTCTAGATGCCTTACATGCTCTTCTTCTATCTTAGAACAGACAAGGATATCATCAATAAAGGCTAACACGAAATTATTTAATACATCTCTAAATACACTATTCATAAGGTCTACAAAATAAGTGGGCACATTAGTTAGTCCAAAAGGAACAACTAATCACCCGAAGAAAGTATTTGGACCTTTAAATCCAGTAAGATGGATGCATTCTTCTGCGATTCTCAACCGATGGAATCCAGTAGCTAGATCCATTTTCCAAAATACCCTAGCACCATGTAACCGATCAAACAAGTCATTTATTCGAAGTAGAGGATACTTCTTCTTAATTGTTTGTTTATTCATATCTTGGTAATCTATGCACAACCTTAGAGGTCCATCCAACTTGGAAACAAAAACCACTGTCGATCCTTAACTTGATCGATATGGTCTTATCAACCTTTTCTTTCATAACTCTTGGGTTTGGTTATTCAACTCCTCCCTCTCATTTGGAGCCATCGCTTGGTCCCATTGTTTAATTGGCCTTGCATCTGAAGTCAAATCTATGTGAAACTCGATTTCCCGATATGGAGGTGAACTCTTCACTTCTTCAAAATTTTATTGGAATTTTTTAACAACAGGTATGATAATCAATCCTTCTTGGGATGAGTCTAATGTATATATGAAACTTCACCTCCTTGGACTAGGACCTTTACAAATTATTTCTATAGTCTTCCCGAAACAGGTCCATAAGGTTATCATCCTACTAACGCAATAGAGAAAAGCTTTAGACTTTGTTAACCAATTCATAGCAAGAGAAATTGTGAATCCAATAAAATCCAGACAAATAGGTCGAAAGGAAATTGATGTTAAGAATGGAAAATTGGGACTTTTTCACAATTCATATGAAGGTTAGTGGTACTATCCATTGTTAGCACCAAAATAGGTCACTAACACCCTTGAGTAGAGTTATGTAGAGAGCTTAATAAAGAGAATAAATTAAAACAGAAAAATAGTGTAATTCAATGACAAAAGAACAATCAAAACGAGAACACCGGATTTATAGTGGTTCGGCGTAACTGCGTACGTCCACTTTGAAGTTAATCTTTATTGCTTCCTCCATCACTTGAATACAGATATAATCCGTAAATAAATCGCTTGGGTACAAGTTTGAATCAAAAAGAGGAGAGTATAAAAAATGGCAGAGTCTCCCCAGTGTTCTCCAAAAAAGGTCCATTTCACTGTGCCCCCGCCTCTCTATTTATAGACGAAGATGGGTTGGACATCCCTAATGGGCCTAGGAACAATGTACTTCGGCCTGTGGTAGGTAACTTCTGCACACCAAGCCATAATGCCGAATGGCAACTGCCGAACGAAGCTTATGCCGAACGAGGCTTGTGGCGCCACCTGGACCAACCGACATGTTCCGAACAAATCTTTCCGAACCATGCCTAAATGCCAAACATGTTGACCGCATCAAAACCGTATGCTACCAGGCTCCTCTTGGTCAGAACCTCATCTAGTGCTAATAATAATATCTTCAACTATCGTTTTGTAGCCGGGCCAAGGTGCTGGTTAACACTTGCCCCCCAAAGTGTGTCGTGTGAAGCAACACGACACGCTTTGAATCAGCGAGCATTCCATGTCTCCAGAAAGAAATCCATCATGTTTCTTGAATAGTCATTATCCTTCAATTTTATCCTCCCAATGTGCCGTATCCTTCTTTGGTCGTCATGACGCTTGGTCGGTTCCTAATATTATAGATCCAGGGTTGTAGTTCATTAGTGGCCATCCGTGTCTGGTTCTACAGGGCCAGTAAGCTTCGGCTATCTGATCTAGTCTTTTCTTAATAACCTTAAGTGAATTCAACTCCCTATTGATTTTAAAAAGTCAAACATTTTTCGGATGAACGCATGCATGTTCGGGTACATGTTCTTGCCATTGGCTGTCGGATGCGTTTTATATGCTCATAAGTCATTGCCAATTCCATCAAGTTTAATTGCAATTCAATTGCGATTCCTTGTTTGTATATATTTTTTATTGAAATTATAGGATGACGACCTCAGAGTAGTAAGAAAGGGCGAATGGAGTACGTTCCGTCATGGACTTATTAGTAGTTCTATAACCCTATAATGCTGTTTGAAGTTCATCCACCCACTTGCCTCTAGCCTTTTCCAAATGCTTTTTCAATATGGATTTGATTATTTTGTTCAAGGCTTCCACTTGTCATTGGCTTTCGGATGAGCAACTACTGCAAACTTTTTCTCAATGCCATATTTTTGGCAAAATTCTTTGAACTCCTTACTTTCGAATTGAGTTCCATTGTCTATAACGATAGTTTGTGGAAGGCCAAAACGGCATATAATATTTCGTACAACGAAATTAATGACCTTTTTGGTGGTGATAGTGGCCAAAGGCTCTGCTTCTGTCCACTTAGTAAAGTAATCGACCGCAATTATCACGTATTTTGAACCACCTTTGGATATGGGTAAGGAACCGACTATGTCAATCCCCCACATTGCAAATGGATAGGGACTAACCATTTGTGCGAGTTCCGTCGACGGAGCTCTCGGAACTTTTGTATATTTCTGGCATTTGTCACATCTCCTCACATAGTCTGCAGCATCCCGATTTACAGTTGGCCAATAGTATCCATAGCGGAGGATTTTCTTTGCTAACGTCTGCCCTCCAGTATGGCCATCGCACTCTCCTTCATGGACTTCCTTCAGGACTCATTTTATCTCATCATGGGCTATGCACCGGAGTAAGGGGGTCGAGAGTCCCCTTCGATACATTATTCCGCTCTTCATTACATATCGCGAAGCCTTACGAATGACTTGTTGTCTTTCGCTCCTTCTTTCGGGTAAGACCCCATGTAGTAAGTATTGATCAAATGGGGTCATCCATGATTCCTTCTCGATTTTGGTTTCTAACACGAATCTAACTCCATCATATTTATACTCGGATTATGTAAGGTTTGAACGGGAACCAATCCCATTTGCAGGGCATCGTCGGCTCACAAATTTGGCCAATGAACCAGCTTCTTTGTTTTGTTCACGCGGAACATGCGAGATATCATAATATTCTAGATTTGCTAGCAGCGCCTGAACCCGTGCGAGATATGGGACATGTCTCTGTCCCTTTGCTTAATAGTCTCCCGCACTTGGTACACCACCAGCTGCGAGTCGCTAAAGATTTCAACCGATTTTACTCCCAGTTCTTTGATAAGCCTTAAGACGGCAATCAACGCTTCATATTCGGCTTCGTTATTCGTTGCTGTGAATTTGAGCTTCAAAGCGTAGCAAACTGATCGGTTCTCAGGAGTTACAAGAACTACGCCAACCCTCGAACAACGGTCGTTAGATGCCCCATCGGTGTACATCTTCCATCGAACGGGAGGTATGGCATTGTGGTCGTTTGATTCATCTGTCATAGTAAATTCAGCAATGAAGTCAGCTTTGCTTGTCCTTCTATGGCCCTTCATGGCAGGTAGGTAATGTCGAACTGACTCAACACAATATTCCATTTTAACATCCTTTCGGAAGTTTTCGATCGTTGGAGTATCTGCCGCAAATTTTGATCAGTATAGACACTGATTGGGTGTGCCTGAAAATACGGACGAAGCTTGCGTGATGCAATCACCAAGCAATAGGCTAGTTTTTCAATCTTTGGATAATTTCTTTCTGCCCCCATCAAGCGTTTACTAACATAGTAAACTGGCTTTTGAACTCGATCCTCTTCGCGAACCAAAGCCATACTGATAGCATGCTGAGATACTACCAAGTACACATACGACATTTTGTGGTCTACTGCTTTCGACAGCACCAGAGGACGTTCCAAATGCCTTACCAGAGCTCGGAATGCTTCCTCACGATTAGATGTCCACTAGAAATTCCTCTTTCCTTTCTTTATTACATCGAAGAAAGGAATACACTTGTCGATAGCTCTGGATATGAATCGACTCAGCGCATCCACCTTTCCATTCAAGCTTTGTACCTGCTTTGTAGTTCTGGGCACTTGTATGTCTCGGATAGCTTGAATCTTCACCGGGTTAGCTTCGATTCCCCGCTCATTCAAAATGAAACCCCAAAACTTTCCTGACGCTACGCCAAATGAACACTTCAAAGGGTTGGTTTTCATTCCATAATGCCTGAGTATATCAAACATCTCCGCTTGGTCTCGGATGTGGTTGTTTGACTGCCGTGACTTCACGAGCATGTCATCCGCATAGACTTCCATCGTTCTACCAATCTGGACTTTAAACATTCGATTCACCAGACGCTGATAAGTTGCTCCCACATTTTTCAATCCAAAAGGTATTACTACATAGTAATATAGCCCCACATCTGTGAGAAAAATGGTGTGTTCTTGGTCTGGAATGTACATCGAGATCTGATTGTATCGCGAATACGCATCCATAAAAGACAATAATTCGTGTCCGGCCGTAGAGTCGACGAGTTGGTCGATTCTAGGTGAAGGGAAACTATCCTTCGGGCATGCTTTATTCAGATCAAAATAATCAACACAAATTCTCCACTTCCCATTTGCTTGCTTCACTAGCACTGGGTTAGATACCCATCTAGGCAGAGGGCGTCGCGGATGAACCCATTGGCTTTGAATTTGTCCACCTCCTCTTTGAGAGCCATGGACCTCTCCGGGTCGATGCCTCTTCTTTTTTGTTTTACAGGGATGTATTTCGGGTCTATGTTCAACATATGGCTCGCAATAGCGGGAGAAATCCTGCACATATCAGAATGTGTCCAAGCGAAAACGTCTAGGTTCGCTCAGAGGAAATTAGTAAGATCTTCGGCCAATGATGGGTCGAGTTGCGATCCCATCTTAAGGGCTCGTGATGGGTCATACCGGCTGACTTGTATGTCACTCGTCAGCTCAGCTGGTGCTGCATTCGTTTCCTTAAGTCCCGCATCATCATCTCTTGGATCTATGTCTCTATAGATCCAAGAATGCTACCCGAGCCAGGGCTCGAGCACTACTTGCCAATTGTCATTGTTTTGGATATGGATGGAGCTATTCACCTTGTCTGCATCTCGACTTATAAACACTATATCGTCTGTCATCATGCGTTGTTCTTTTGCAGGGGTTCCATCTTCCACATTCGAGCAACATTTATGATCCGCATGCCTCGGGTTGGAGTGACAGTTAGTTGCCCACTAGCTTAGGTATCAATTTAATGATTCTATCCCTAGGCATTCTTTTGGCCTTGAGTAGTTGTAAACATTATATATAAGTTTCAATATTGAGCTATCGCAGCCAGTCTTCGGATGACCATGCATCTGCTCCCAGTCTTGGGTTGATAAATGTACTGCATGGACGGTTGAGTCTCATCCTAGCTATGTTTATATTCCTACCTAAACTTCAAAAACATAGAGTTGATCGATGAATAGTTGGTTCACATTCATGTTGCTTCTATCTCATGCCCCTATGTCTGGGGCATATATACCAATAAGTAGGAAGGTCAGCCATGCCCACTTTAGCATTACTCTCTTTCCCGTTGAATCGGGGATCAGGTCAGTCAATGGGAGACGGGGTCTCACCTATCTTGGATTTGATCGTGATTTTTCATTCCAACAGGAATACTTTCATGCCTCATCAGTTTTAGGGCGTAATTTGGATACTGGACAGTCATCCACATCCACTTTGGTTCATGTTCTGTAATGAGATCTCGAGGAAAAGTTGGCTACAAATGCAGTCGGGTCATGCCCATCCAGTTTCATATTCCTCCTAATGGATCGAAGGAGGGTGTTGGAGAATTTTTGACCAAGTTTTTATGGTTTACTCTCCTTTCCACACTCTGGAGGTCATAGTTTTTCAAGGAACATCCCAGTCACATTCGTATGTGCTTAGTGTGGATCGGTATTGAACCTCGATCTGAGGTATGATATAGTCGGTTGCTCGTAGCTTTAGATGCCGTTTCGATTAGTTCTGTATTGAGGCCTCCATGTAGTCATTGCCTTAAGTTATAAAGAATGCCAAAGCTAGTGCTACAGTAAGCTATCGTATTCAGCTTTTAGTGATTTGTACCCCTGCTCCCAGGATTGATTTAGCCAGGCCACTAGTTGGATTGTCGAGCTCCATTCTTAGCGAGTTAATAATCCTCCTGTCGATTTTAGGCCGAAGTTTGCGGAATAGAGAATGGTTGGAATCCAATCGTCTATTTTTCGATGTTTATACACCACTTTGCATTCTGATGACTTAGTGTTATTCTCGCCTCGTTCGACTTGCACTTATTTTGTGTTCATGCTTCGGTTAGTGCTTCGGGGACATAGAGATTTGTCGAATGGTTTATGCTTTAGTCCACAGTCCGAGACGCAGAGATTTTCGTAAACTCATTTATACTCCAGTCCGCACTCTGGGAACTTAGAGTAATCTAGTCCGCTTCTAGGATTTAGAGATTTTTCTCAAATCATCTATAATCTAGTCTGTGCTCTAGGGACTGAGAGTACCGTAGTCCGCACTCTGGGGACGTAGAGGTTTTTTAAGCCGTTTATACTTTAGTCCGCAGTCAGGGGACTGGGAGCACTTTAGTCCTCACTCTGGGGACGTAGAGGTTCTTAGGTTGTTTATACTCTAGTCCGCACTCAGGGGACTGGGAGCACTTTAGTCTGCACTCTGGGGACGTAGAGGCTTTTGAGCCGTTTATACTCTAGTCCGCATTCAGGGGACTTAGAGTACTCTAGTCCACTTTAGGGGACTTAAAGGTTTTTAATTCGTTTGTACTCTAGTCCGCACTCTGGGAACTTAAAGTACTCCAGTCCGTGCTTTGGGGACTTGGAGATTCGAGTCGTTTATACTCAAGTCCGCACTTTGGGGACTTAGAGTATTCTAGTCCGCACTCTGGGGACTTGGAGGTTTAATTCGTTTATACTCGAGTTCGCACTCTGAGGACTTAGAGTACTCCAGTCCGCACTCTAGTGACTTGGAGGTTTAAGTAGTTTATACTCGAGTCCGCACTCTGGCGACTTAGAGTACTCCAGTCCGCAATCTAGGGACTTGGAGGTTTAAGTCATTTATACTCGAGTCCGCACTCTGGGGACTTAGAGTACTCCAGTCCGCGCTCTGGGGACTTGGAGGTTTAAGTCGTGTATACTCGAGTCCGCACTCTGGGGACTTAGAGTACTCCAGTATGTGCTCTGGGGACTTGGAGGTTCAAGTCGTTTATACTCGATTCCGCACTCTAGAGACTTAGAGTACTCCAGTCCGCGCTCTGGGGACTTGGAGGTTCAAGTCGTTTATACTCGAGTCCGCACTCTGGGGACTTAGAGTACTCCAGTCTGCGCTCTGGGGACTTGGAGGTTCAAGTCGTTTATACTCGAGTCCGCACTCTAGGGACTTAGAGTACTCCAGTCAGCACTGTAGGGACTTGGAGGTTTAAGTCCATTATACTCGAGTCCGCACTCTGGGGACTTAGAGTACTCTAGTCCGCGCTCTAGGGACTTGGAGGTTTAAGTCGTTTATACTCGAGTCCGCACTCTGGGGACTTAGAGTACTCCAGTCCGTGCTCTGGGGACTTGGAGGTTTAAGTCGTTTGTACTCGAGTCCGCACTCTAGGAACTTAGAGTTCTCCAGTCCGCGCTCTGGGGACTTGGAGGTTTAAGTCGTTTCTACTCGAGTCCGCACTCTGGGGACTTAGAGTACTCCAGTCCGCGCTCTTTGGACTTGGAGGTTTAAGTCGTTTATACTCGAGTCTGCACACTGTGGACTTAGAGTACTCCAATCCGCACTCTAGGGACTTGGAGGTTTAAGTCGTACTCGAGTCCACACTCTGGAGACATAGAGTACTCCAGTCCGCACTCAGGGGACTTGTAGATTTAAGTCGTTTATACTCGAGTCCGCACTCTAGGGACTTAGAGTCCTCCAGTCCGCACTCTGGGGACTTGGAGGTTTAAGTCATTTATACTCGAGTCCGCACTCTGGGGACTTAGAGTACTCCAGTTTGTGCTTTGGGGACTTGGAGGTTCAAGTCGTTTATACTCGAGTCCGCATTTTGGGGACTTAGAGTCCTCCAGTCCGCACTCTGGGGACTTGGAGGTTTAAGTCATTTATACTCGAGTCCGCACTCTGGGGACTTAGAGTACTCCAGTTTGTGCTTTGGGGACTTGGAGGTTCAAGTCGTTTATACTCGAGTCCGCATTTTGGGGACTTAGAGTACTCCAGTCCACACTCTAGGGACTTGGAGGTTTAAGTCATTTGTACTCGAGTCCGCACTCTGGGGACTTAGAGTACTCCAGTCCGCGCTCTGGGGACTTGAAAGTTTTTATTGAGAGTAGTCATATTTCCACCCTTTAATTTATATTTCATCTACCGTATCGAAGCTAATGTTGTCGAATGAATGATCGGACCACATTTGCTCATGTAATGGGACTCTGCCTCCAGCATGAAGGATGAAACTTGAAGAATGGACGGTCGATTCTCATTCTCTTGGTGATTATAGCTCTTCTAATCAAGTCAAGGAAGGAGGTATATGACAGATGGTTGGATCACATCCATGTTGGGTTAGATAGTCAAATCTCACACAATTTTTTCGTATCTCTTTCTAGAAACCAAGAATAATGGATTATTGAGTAGACACAGTAAGTTGCATATGTTTTAAGGTCCAGTCGTGTCCATGTATTGAGAGCGATGGTTGAGAGTAGGTAGTCCATCACAACTACTCCAAGTCGGGCTTTCGAATAACCTTTTGTGTTCAAGGTAGGATTTGATGTGCAGACAGTCGAATCACGTCCACTCTAGACAGATCCTGACGTCACTGAGCTTCAAGAGGGGCATCTGTATTTTGTCGGATTTTGTTCTATGACTCGATTTGAGTGGATGATCAGGCCATAACCATTCCAAGCCTTGCTTAGGTCTCCAAGTCAAACGTGGAGGTCGATGAATGGATGGTTGGTTATATTGACTTTATATTGGGCTTTGATCGTGATGAACTTCTCAATATCTAGTCCATAGCCCCAGATCAAAAGAATATGGTTGATGATGAGCGATTGAATTATGCTCGTTTAGATGTAACTCCACACGTCCGATCATGGTCTGCGTAGATTGGTTGGCAACCAAATCTGAGTACCTGGTCACACGCATCGTTTTGAAAGTAGTTTAGTTCAAGCTAGTCGTAGTTCATAGAACAATTGAAAGAGAGATGGAAATGGAAATGGAAATAATTCAAAAAAGATTATGATAAATCTCATTGATAAGTGAAGTAGCATCGTGTGCTCGCTATTCGACTTCTGCCCATGGCTCCTTTCAAAGGGATATAGGGCGTCAGCAGTCCAATTGATAATCATAGCCCTTTATTAACAGGCATTGGATGTTCACTGCACGCCATTCTGCAGGACTTGTACATACTATTGAAGCCTTCCTTTCTAGATCGGCTTTTCAATTACGCCTCGGAGGTGTTTGTAATCGCTCGTGTTAGGATCAATGAGCATCTGGGAATATACAACATTCCCTTGATTTTCTTTAGACTTTGGTGTACTCTATCGAGGTTGGTTTCAAATACCACTCTGAGTCGCGAGTCTTCAAGTAGAGTTGTCAATTGAATCTTTCAAAGAGCGTATGAGCCGAATTTTGAGGTCTTGTTTTGGCTACTAAGATCTGCATCCTTAGCCGACAGGCCTTCATTGTTATTTTTCTTAGTCTGTTCCGCTCCTCCACACTTTGGTTTAGATTCATTTTTGTCATAGAAACGATCCATGGTCGTAGGAGGCTCTCCAGCTAATTGGCTTCCAAAATATATATGGAGGTCGCTTCTCCTCAAGGGTGATCAGTATGATATCCCTTTGAGAGTATCGTTTGAGTAGTGGTGGTTTGTCCGTTCCCTTGTTGCTGTTGAGAAGCTGTCGCTAGATCCTCTATGCCCTGGTCGATCAGGGTATGTAAGGGAAGTAGACAGTATATTCCTCTATTAAGTTGAGTTTTGATTTCACTATCTGGAGGCACTGTGCTGCAGCTAGGGTTCGGGGGGAAACTTAAGTTTTAGCCTCTTTTTTTAAAATTTGGGTCGTACCCGAAAATATTTTTTTGAAAATAGGGATCGTATAAGAGACCGTGTAACTTAAGTTTCGATCGGCATTGAGGGCTGTTTGGCGTGAAAAAGTTACTCGGCATACAAGATTGTTCAGCGTCCAAATTTGTTAGGCATTCCACACTGTTCGGTATTCAAGAACGCCCGACACTAAGGAGCGTTCGGTATTGGAGAGCGCTCGACGTTCAAGAGCGTTCGGCATTCGTTCTGTTCGGCCTGCTTTCTGTTCGACCTAATTTCTATCGGCCTAAATTCTGTTCGGCATAAATTCTGTTCGGCCTAATTTCTATTCGGCCTAAATTCTGTTAGGCCTAATTTCTGTTCGGCCTAAATTCTATTCGTCCTAATTTCTGTTTCGGCCTAAATTCTGTTCGGCCTTCTTTCTGCTCGGCCTAATTTTTGTTCGGCCTAAATTATGTTCGGCCTTCTTTCTGTTCGGCCTGGCATAAGTTCTGTTCGGCCTATATTCTGTACGGCCTAATTTATGTTCGGCCAAACTTCTGTTCAGCCTTCTTTCTGTTCGGCCTAATTTCAATTCAGCCTAAGTTCTGTTCGGCCTAAATTCTGTTCGGCCTAATTTCTGTTCGGCCTAAGTTCTATTCGGGCTAAATTCTGTTCGGCCTTCTTTCTGTTCGGCCTAATTTCTGTTCGGCCTAAATTCTGTTCGGCCTAAATTTTGTTCGGCCTAATTTCTGTTCGGCCTGGAGGTATGGATCGGCACTCTGATTCTGTTCGGCCTGGAGGTATGGATCGGCAGTCTGATGTCGCTCGGCATAGAAGTATGAATCGGCCTGGAAGAGCGTTCGGCCTTCAATGGGAGCGACTCGGCATACACCTTTTCAGGGGCGATCGGCATACACCTTTTCTAGGGCGATCGGCTGAATTGTCTTCGGAGGAGGGTCGTCCTTCATTCAACTTGAGTGCAAACTTCAACGCCCAATCCTTAGATCTTGCGTACGTCAGTGAATCCAATCCTTTCACATGAACATGAACACTTGATTAACTTACGGCTATCAGCTTCCTTTAGATTTCTTTCAAATCTGAGTAGAATAGGAAGTTTTCTAGTAAACAACTGGATCTATCTCGCGAATATGGAAATCCATTAGTAGATGATGAGATCTAATCAAGCTGAGAATTCAATTCTCAGTGAAAGCACCAAAATTGGTCACTAACACCCTTGAGTAGAGTTATGTAGAGAGATTAATGAAGAGAATAAATTAAAACAGAAAAATAGTGTAATTCAATGCCAAAAGAACAATCAAAACGAGAACACCGGATTTATAGTGGTTCGGCGTAACTGCCTACGTCCACTTTGAAGTTAATCTTTATTGCTTCCTCCATCACTTGAATATAGATACAATTCGTAAATAAATCACTTGAGTACAAGTTTGAATCAAAAAGAGGAGAGTATAAAAAATGGCAGAGTCTCCCTAGTGTTCTCCAGAAAAGGTCCATTTCACGGTGCCCCTGCCTCTCAATTTATAGACGAAGATGGGTTGGACTTCCCTAATGGGCCTAGGAACAATGTACTTCGGCCCGTGGTAAGTAACTTCTGCGCACCAAGCCATAGATACCGAACGACAACTGCCGAACGAAGCTTGTGCCGAATGAGCTTGTGGTGCCAACTGGACCGAGCGACGTGTGCCGAACCATTCTTGCCAAACCATTCCTAAATGCCAAACATGTTGACCGCATGAAACCCATATGCTACCAGGCTCCTCTTGGTCAGAACCTCATCTAGTGCTAATAATAATATCTTCAACTGTCGTTTTGTAGCCGGGCGAAGGTGCCGGTTAACATCTATAGGATTGCTCATTTATATAGGGTTATCAACCATCTTATGTTCAAGTTTTAGTTATTCTACGGTTTTCTTAACAATAAAACTATGAGAAGCTCCTGTATCAAACTATACTCTAATAAGAACATCCTCGATAAAAATATTTCCTCCTAAAACTCCTTTGACCTTCACATCCTCAGAGGTTGAAGGCTCATCCTTTAGTGTGTAGACTCTGGCTTGCTCTCCTTTCCCCAAGATTGGATAATCCTTGATCATATGTCCCAGTTTATGACAATTTTAACAGTTTGGTGGTGGCCTATGAACCTTGGGATTCTTGCAACGAGTCGGTAGGTAGCCCTATTGTTGCTAAATGTAACACGTAGCATCTTTCAAATAGTTACCACGGGCTCCTCTTCCAGATTTTCCTTGACTTGGCTTTTCTCCATTTTGATTAATCTTCCGCTTGTTCCAATTGTTGGTGTTATTGTTGTTGTTGATGGTCTGAGCAACTATCGGCTTTGTCTGCCCAATGCTTCATAATGGAAACTTATGTCCACCAAATCTATAAATGACCGCTTAACACGTGCAGTCGTTCTACTCTGGTATTTTTCGTTAATCCCAGAAATGAATTCTCATTTTTGTTCAGTGGCCAAACAATTAGACCGGCCTAAAACAAGATAATTTGTTGAAGTTATTAGCATACTCCTTAATAGTCGTTTCCTCTTGCTCTAGATCCATAAAGCTTCTTTTATGACAAGGTTTCCCAGACACTAGCATGTAATGTTACTCTAAAACCTCCATAAATCTTTACCAAGAATTTTTTTTCTTTGAATCACTTAAGGTAATATACTCCCACCAAGCCAGAGCCCCTTCTTGAAGTTGCCACGAGGCTAGAATTTTTTTTCTCTCATCGCTGATGTTCAATCCTTTAAATATCCTTTCACATGATTTAATCCAAGCCTGTACTTCAATGATAGATTCTGTACCCTTGATTGGTTTTCCCCTTTGTAAGTATAATTCATGCATAAGGTGGCAGAATTAACCTACGGTTGTACGGAAGCTATTTCTTGTAAGCAGCGGTTGGTGCTTGATCGTTGGTTGTCATGGTGTTGCTATTTCACCTACCTCGTCCTATACGAGTAATCACGCCTTACAAAAGATAATTTTAGAATACAAAGACGAATTTATCCTTGGGAATGGGTGTATAAAACAACTTTTTTTTAGATAATGATTCTAAATGCGTAGTCTTGAAGATTAAACTCATTCTAGGATATTGCTAACCATATCTCTAATGAGTCATAACCCACTAAAGCCAACGTTCTCGCTTAACCTTCAGCTCTATACCAAATGTGAAGGTCCATCTCCTCAACGCTTAAAAATTGACACTAATACGTCCACAGTATTCATATGCCATAAATCCAAGTGCAAGGGAGGCGAATTTTCAGGAGTAAAGTAAATTAAAAGATAGAAACACGAATTCTCACGTTACATTATAATAGATAGCCAAAATTTTTCTTGTATAAAGTAACCTGACCAAGAACAGTTATAACTGCCTCCTCCCAAACTTGCTGGTACAAACTAAACATAGACATATTGGAAAATAAAATAAATAGAAAAACAGACATCTACATCATGTGCTCCTGCTGCATGCTCCAAAAACCTCTTTTAGATTATTATCTTCCTCAAAATACTCCAAATGGAACCTTGAATACTAGGCTGCCTGGAAAATAGGGCCCCCAAAGTTTAAAGGGGAAATCAAAATAAACTTCGAGTCAGTCATGGGACTAGTGCGAGAACTCAAAATATGTTTTTTTAAAACAAAAATTATCTTATAAGGCCATACCGCACATAAATACGGAATGGCTTTTTAACTTACGATAAACAAAACATTCCTATATAAAAATACTTTGTACTACTTTTAATGACATATCTTTGAAAACCTTTGCAAGTATAGTTATCAATCTTAGCCGAAATTGTTACCATTATTACTAGACTCTACAATCAAAATATCAGGCACTTATTGGAGAATGCATTTTATTACAAATGACTAGGTGAAGTGACTACCATCCGATAGTACATATGTAGAGAAATGCATTGAGGCCCAACAGATAGGCCTCTACTAACACAAGATCGGCCTACCACTTCCTAGATTGTAGCAAATAATTCATCACCTTGGTCGTTACCAACCAAATCAAAACGTCTCTTAGCATACGACACAATATTTAAACTTGAACGTCGTAATTGGCAGAAATATATCTAGAAGAGGAATGATCAAACCCAAATGGTTGTGATCCACGTAGCCTTACTGGATTTCCCTCGTAATTGGTAGCGATTTGTCCTTGCATCTGATATTTCATAAGGAAGAAACTACCTTTGCTATATGTATTTTTGGATTTTATCTCCAAATGCTCAACAAGTAGTCCTTCATTTTGAAAATCCAAAATATCATATCCATGCCTTTACCTCGAATACGTAAATCGGTTCGAAGTTGCCTTCGTATAGGAATCATCCATATCCGACCTTGGTTCCTTCGAAAAAATCATCGATAAAAAGATGTTCTTGTGAGTAGAAAATAATTCTTTAATTTATTTAGTTCTTTTAATCAAAATAAATTTTGGAGATATATATTCGTTAAAAAAACTCAATTTAGTATATGTCGAATTATCAAACCTCTCTTATCAGTGCTTCTGATTTCTTAAAAACTTTTTACACTTATCTCGTTTTTTACATTTTGACCTTATCTATCCGTCGCCCAGGGAAGGGGCCAGCTGAACTAGGGAACTTGTTACTCCTGAACATCTCCTTACCTTAAGCACGTCACATCCGGATATCACAAATAGGAAAATCTAGTAGAAAAATCCAGTCTACTCATCGGCTTTTAGAGCAAAGATCAAACCAATTAATTTGTAATAACTTTTCCTTAAATCATTTATTTAAATTCTTTTAATTAAACCATAAAAATTCCAAAAAATCATTAAAATAACTAAATATCCTTTTGAAAGAATTTATGAAGATTTGGAAAAGAATAGTTAAGTTTAAAGCTATATTTCAAAAGTTATAGGAATAGTGCTGCGAAAAGTGCTCTTTTAAGCTATATTGATCAAAATAATTTTTTATTATTGAAACTTCATTTTCATTACTCAATCACTTTTAAAACACTTTGAAAGATTTATAAGATTTATTCCACATTTCTAAAAAAAATTAAAACATCATTTTCTAAGAAATCCCGTTTTGAGTCCCGAACTGCAAAAAGGCGATTTTTCCAAAAGGTTGTTTTAAACATAACTCAAAATCTACTTATCAAAATCATGATTTTCTTTATCCATTGGAAAAATATGGATACACTAGTTTGTAAAATTCTTATCTAGAAGAATTTCAAGCTATTTCCTATCTTTTAACTTGTTTGATTTTTATGGCATGAAATCGCGAACTACCGTTATGCGACATGCCTATTTTTGACTAAATTATTAATTCTCATTCAAACTTCACCAAAATACTTTTGATTATTTATAAAATATTTCAAACTCATTTTAAACCAATTTAAAGAGGTTTATCATTCCATATAAACATTTTCATTGATATAGAGGAAAGTAATTTCCTTTGTGCCTATCGATTTGTATTTCCTTGACTTGCATATATATATATATATATATATATATATATATATATATATATATATATATATATATATATATTCAACATTCTTATTTAAACAACCAAACTTGTTGATCAAAGCATAATAAACATCCATTTCAAACATCGTATCATGACCCAAAATATAATATAATTGTTTGGGAGTTCTCACCTTGGGCTTTAAACGCTTTCATTAAAAATTCGCTACAGCTCCGCTAATTGAGTCCTGAAGCTCACTATTCTTTGGATTTTAGCTCATAGACTTCTCGATCCAGATTTGAAAAGGTTAAAGGGTGCATAATGTAGGGTGTACCTTGACTTGTGCTCGAACTATAAGAAAGTGAGGTGGAGTTAGTGAAGAATCAGAAGAAAAGTGAAATTTTAGGATCGTTTTGAGGTGCTTTACTATATTTAACTATATTTTATCATTTAATTTCTTTTTGAAATAAATTTTGACATTATAACCCTTGGGATGGAAGCCATCAAAGTGGAAACAAAAGCTTAGGAATATGAAAAAGAAGAAGAATGAAAGCGAAGAGAAGAGGGTAGGGTATTTATAGGAAAAGAAGAGTATAAAGGAAGACAAGTACGCATCACCTTTGCATCACCATTTCAAGGCTTCCCCTACACACCTCCCCTCCTCCAAAGCAGGGCAAGAAGTCCCCCCGAAGTGCCCATCACCTCTATCTTCTCGTGTGTGTATAATTTGACTTGTCATGCTTAAGAAGTAAGAAATCGTAAAGTATATCATAATTTTATATTATACTTTTATATTTGTATGTTTTGGTATATATATGTTTATGTGCATGTTACATGTATGCATATGCACATGTATATGTGTATGTAACAAATCCTCACAACGTTGCACAACTTCCGCACATTTTATCGTTACAAATCCCGATTCTGATTTTTGGTCATATTTTCTCATTTAAATTATTATGCATATATTGTAAACAATTTTTAAAAATAAATATTATTATCATTATTAACTACTAAAATGATCATTTTTTATTTATAAAATCATATAAATAAATATAAATAATTATTCACAAAATTATTTATATTATCCATAAAGCTAAATGATCACTTAATAAAATGATATATTTATGGGTCGCTATAATTATGGCGATTTATTTCGCATAGGCTCTAGGGTGCTCCATACCGGTGCCGCACTGTAGGGCACACTTTCTAAGAGAGTTCAGTACTAACAGGAGATTCAGGTATGCATATTTTCTAACTCAACCTGGTATTGCTAGACATCGGCGCAGTACAATAAGTGGCTATGGGTATAGAGTAAATTTGGGCCTGTTACTAAAAAGGGTTCATAAGGTAGACATCGGTGCAGTGCAATTAGAGTTATTTTTCCACTGCGATCAAGAGATGAACATGGTTGCATATAATGAGCCACTTTGTGAGTTTACTATATTCTCCCTCTCTAGGCATAATGCTAATGGTATGCATTATAGGAGAGTAGTTCTTTCTTTGGTTGATCGTTTGTGTGACGTTCGATCAGCAGTTTCGACCCATTATGTTGGATATGAACCCTTCGGTTTTGGATTTAGAGAACTCACTCACATTAGGTATACATCCTATGTCATTTAGACTTAAAGCTAATTAAACTTAACAATCCCATATTAAACATGTTCTCATTCACCAAACTTTTGTCTAACCCGTTCCTTTTTTCACCTTTTCCCACTATACGTGGATGGGGTAGCAGCGACTGACACATTCTTGCTTCTTAGAGAGTCATGCTAATTTGAGAGATCACTTCTATTCTGTTTGTACCAAAGTTGGACACAACGCCCTTCGGAAGTTTTTGAAGAGATAATAAACGAAGAATATAAATTGAAAATGAGGATTATCGAACAAAAACTCCAAATAACAGTAAAATAAAGACAAAGACAAGCGATTTATAGTGGTTCGGCGCGTTTCGTACGTCCACTGTGAAGTTTTTGCAATTTTATTGATTCTCTTTCAACGTTTACCAGTGATTACAGCAAGCAACAGCAAGTTACAACTGGAAATTCGAAATCAACAGCAAGTATATGATGTAGGATGATGGAGATCTCGATCCGGCAGAGTCTGGGCGCTTGAGAATCCAAAGATCCCTTTTCTGTTGGCTCTGGGGCTCTATTTATAGGCGTAGGATGCTGATATTTCGATGAAAATTCGGGAGACCACTTCTGGCACGTGAGGGGGCCCACGCGCCCGGCCTCAGGAAATTTGGGCCCACTTTGGCATCGATTCAAACTCCATTCGAATCGATCATAAAATCATCCAATCGAGGTGAAATTTGGTGTGGACATTCTTCAACATGTATGCAAGCTTCTGTGAAAATTTGGTGCCATTTGGATCAGTGGATCACGAGATATCGTCGGTATGAAATGGGATTTTCCATTGAATGTCCGGTTCGATTCGATCATTTCGAATCGATGCTTTCGAATCGATCTCTTCACGTGGATATCCGATGACGTGGCACGCTCATTTCGCCTCGATCCAGTATTTGCGCCGAGTTGACTGTGTCGACTCCATATATCTCGCCTCGTTCGAAATGAAGACTGTTGTATTAGACCAGGTCCTTCTGACTCGAACGAACCGTTTGCCATGGGTTCGAACGAGGGTCTTTGATGGATTCGATGGAAGGTCCTCCGATGGGTTCGTGGAGTAGAGATTCGATGGATACGAACTTAGGTTTTCTGATGGATACGAATCTGATCAATGCAACTCGATGGTTTCGAACACTACCTACTTGATGGATACGAACTCATGAAAACAGACCGATGTGAAGCGGAGGATGGACACGAGCTGGATGGATACGAAACCGAGGTCTACTGATGGATACGAACTGATGCTTCTACGATGGGTTCGAAACAGTGACTATTGCCTTATTTGATGGAGGCGAAACAGGGGGACATCAATGGGTTCGAAGGCGATCGAGTCGAACCGAGGTATCCCGATGGATTCGAACTCGATCGATACGAACTGAATTCCCTCAACTGATTCGAAGTCGCTGTTTCTCTGATCGATACGAAAATTATGGATTCGAAATGAAGCCTAGGGATGGATTCGAAACTGAAGCCTCTTCTCTCAAATTGAATCGATCATAACTTGAACATACAAACTTGGATTGACTTGAAATTTGGAACGTTAGCTCTCTTGGCCTTGCTTGCTATGTCCAATCAATTGTTGCTCAATCCGGACTCGGACAAAATTCATCGATATCCATAGCAAACCCACGTATGCTCGATATCCAGGAAGAGTGATCCTTGGTATCTCGACCTTGCTAAAAGGTAGGATAACATTTGCCCCCCAAACTACGTCTTGTGGGAACATGACGTGCTTTGAAAAGCCGCGGTCTTTATTCTGGAGAATCATCGCTCTATTGCCAAAGGTTGTGTTTTCTGATGAAAGTTGCATCCCATATTGTTGTAATTGATTACTATGAGATAGAGATTAGCTGTTCGTTATATGTGAATTTCTGCCGATCCTCTCCTGAATCGACGTGAAATTTGAGCAACAACGTTTGATAGTTGTTTTATGGAGTCCCTTCGCATTTATCCTCTCCTGAATAGATATAGAAGGTTGTAAAAATTAACTTCGCATCGATAAATTAGGAGTTCCTTGGATACGAAACGTTCGTTCGTATCGATGCTGATGCTCGAGTTGTGATAGATACGAAATCCCTAGCGTTCGTATCGATGGACCTGCATTGCTTGTTTCGATGGTTGCGAAGTGGACATTTCGAATCGATCCAGATTTTCTGGATTCGTATCGATGGACGTTGGCTCCTGGAGGCGAAGGCTTGCATGGTTCAATCGATATGGATTACTTTGGTAGCTTCAGGGTGGAATCGAGTCGAGTAGCGGCTTCGAAACGATGAGGTCTGGAAGCAACTTGCCTCGATGAAAGCAGAGTCTGATGGGTTCGAATGAACCATTCGAACCGAGGCATGACTGGACTGGGTGTGGCCGGTCATGGAGACCGGGAGGCGAATCGACCCGGTCGCCCCTTCTCCCTCATATAAATACTTCGGGCTCTTTTACTTTTTCACTTTTTACTTTTCACTGCCGTCTCTAATTTTCGCATCGATTCGAAGTAGAGAGAAAACGAAACTGCATCACGTCCCTGACTTGATAAAATTCATTCCTTAAATTCTTCGAATCCTACATCCAAATAAGGCAATCAAACTCGAATCCAAACAACGAAATTGTGTCAGATCCACTTTCCCTTCATCGATCATCCATTTTTGGTAATTGGTAAAACCAGATTTGGTTCAGAGAAGAAAGAGTGGGAAGGTCAAGATCGGATCGATCTGGGGACTTGTGTTCGAATCGATGAAGGCGGCTATACTTGTCTTTGAATTTTCGCGTCGATCCGTGGAATGCTTTACTGAAAATGAAGCAGTTCGTACCGATGGCTATGGTGATGGATCGTATTGATACGAAACGATCGATACGAAACAAGCTAACGGTCGATTCGAGGTCCTGAACTTTAGATCGATACGAACGACATTTTTATGATCGGTACAAAAGATATCGATTCGAACGCGATCGATGTCAAGTTGAGGCCTTCCTGATCGGTACGAACCAGGCAACCAAGGGTCGATTCGAAGTCATTCTAATTTGGTCGATACGAAACCGGCCTCTGATCATCGATTCGAAACGTGTCCCTTTATATCGATTCGAACTGGTACCTTGATGGATTCGAACGAGCTTCCTATAGTCGGTTCGAACTCCTCCACGATGGATACGAAAATTTTGACACTTTTTTAGCATACTTCTGACGAGCTTCATTCTTGCATATCTTGACTTTGTAATTGAACTGCATACTTGACTTCCTTTCGATGCTCGTCGATGGAACCGCAACAACTTCAATCGTTTGCATATTCTCTTTAACTCTGCAACATTTATCCAAGTAATGCATAGCACTGCACAACACAACTCATACACTTTACACCGAGGAATGCACGGGGTTTTTATCGCCTAACGATAATTTTTCATAAGTTTGTCAGTTATGGAACCATCAAGTTTGCAGCCGCAAGAAAACCCGCAAGAAATCCAAAGTACAGTTCCTCCGAGATTAGAGGTTCCGGACATTGAGCCTGAAGTAGTCGGTCCAGCCCCAGATGAACTACCCGATGCATCATTCATTCCTAATCCACGAGATTCTATCCCATCTCACATCTCTGAAGACATGTTAGGGGGAGTATGCTTGAGGCATGGCCTGTCGATGGATGATGTGTTATTGTCGGGACCAAATGATAGGCCACACAATCCACCGGAGGGGTACACTGCATCTAACCGTCATGCGTGTGCTGTTGGAACGCTGCCTCCATTTAATGATTACATAAGAGAAGCATTGTCGTTCTTGGGAATCGCTCCATCTCAACTACACCCGAATGGGTATGCTTCGCTCAATAGCTTGTTTATCGTCTTCATGGAATACCTTCATCGGCCACCAATCCCAACTGAGATCAGATATCTGTTCAACTTCAAAACCCAAAATGATACTCCATCTTTTACATTTTTGGAAGCGGTCAGGAACTGTCAAGTGGTTACCGGGTCCTAGACTAGGCTAAGCTACTATAGGACAGAATAGTTTTATGCTCGATGTCCTCCAGGGTTCGCCCAGCGATGGTTATTCAGACGTGAGTAAAGCTGAACTCTCAAATATTTACTACGGCGTTTGCGGTTGAAGTAAAATTCATATCTTTTTCCCTTTTACAGCCGTAATTCAGCGACCATAGGGTAGACATTTCGAGGAGATAGTTCGGGTGCTTCAAGAAGTCCCGAGTGAAGATAGAGACATTGAACTGCTCTTGACTGACAGGAATCTTCGGATCCTTGGGCTGATCGAGCGAAGACAAAGCATACTGCTCGATGGTGCATTAAAGACCGCCTCGAAAGAACGAGTTATGCGGAAAAAACACAAAGTTGTTGTGATTGAAGAAGCTGACTCCGAGAGGACTCATACTGATGAAGAACCTTTGGGCGAACCTGCAGATGTAGCCCAGGATATTGATGAGCAGAGAAAAGGCAAGGCTGCCGTCTCTAAACCATCTAAAAAAGGAAGATGGAAATCTGTAGTTACGTCTTGGCTCGCCTTCGAAATTAGAATTTCAAAAATGTCTCCCTCTAGACGGAGAATCTTCATGAAGGACTTGCCGATCTTCCGATTCCGGACGATATGCTCTTGCGGCAGGACGTCGGATTGGACGAAATCTCACAAGCCTTAGTTTTAAGCGAGTCTTTTCCCACTAGTGTGGCAGACACATCTGGTTGGTTGGGGGTTGCACATTCATACATATTTCACAACACTGCATAACCTTTGACTGTAAACTATCTGTTTCGAAAGGTGATTAATTCTACTTTGTTTTGTTCTACAGATACTATGTCTGGGCGAGGTTCAATGTTAGGAAGTCTCCGACATGCTCGCAAGCCTTCACACCATGAGCCGAGCAGACGAGAAGGGGACAGAGATTACGACCAGGGATGCTCTGCGTATTCTGGTCAAGAAAGATATGATAGATAAAGGCTATAAGCGTCGATCTCGATCGCGTACTCCTCCTCCTCCCAGAGATCCCATACAACCTTCTGCTTATGTCTCTCGTCCCTCTGAATCTTCACACTACAAGTCGGCTTCTCAATCTTTTAGGCATGAATCCCGCCATTTTAGAAGCGAAACAAAAACTGCTGCTGTTACAGAACAGCCACCCGTGGAAATTTCAGGGAAGGAGCAATCAAGCTCGCTCAGCTAAATAAAGATTTTCCGAACATCTGCTTTGATAACTACATCTTTCCTCCACATTTAAAGAGGATCCCAGAGGAAGCCGAGCAGTTAGTACATGACTACGTGCATGATTTTTATGCCCAGTACAAGGCGTGGTCCAAAGCGGTTGATAAAGCATCGGCGTTGGCCTTTGAGCGAGCGACCATCATCGAGAAACTCCAAACTGATCTAGCTCACCGGGATCGTATCATACAAGTGCTAACTGATGAAGCCGAGTCATCTCGGAAGTCAGAAACGAATGCTACAAAGAAAGCGGATGAGGCCCAGGCGGCGATGGACAGGACGAAGCGTGAGCATTACGCTACGGTGGAGGACATGGGCCACCGAAACACTACCGTGACCACCGAGCGGGACGCGGCCTTGAAGGAACTTAATGCACTCAAAGCCAAATTTGCCGAAATCACTAAAGACAGAGATGACGTGCACAACGCGGCCCAAGAAGCATGCGAACAAGCCGCAGTGCTTCGGACTGAAAGAGATGCGGCAGTGGCTAAAGTTCAGGCTATTGAGGCTGAGGTTGAGGAGAAGGTTCAAAGGGTAGAGGCCAGGCTGGAGGCCGACATCGAAGATCTCCTCATTACTTACAATGCCAATGTGCTGAGGCATAGAAATTTGGCCTGGCTTTAGGATTATCCGGTACATCTTCGTAATGCTTCGGTCCGATTGGTTAAGGAGGAAGGAGAAGTGCACCCGGATGCATCAATCGACCAGTTCAAGCTTGAGAATCGGTTGTTGACCGAAGACGAAAAGAAGATCCTTCATGATGCCATAATTTCTCATGAGAAGGAGATGATTGGTGGCCAGCACCGGGAGATTGGGGAAGGATCGGGTGTTATCTGTGGTTGATTCACAATCCGTTCCAGCTTATGAACCAGAACAGCCGCGGCTATCTCCTATTCGGGAGCATACTTCCGAGGCGCTCAGCCGTCAGCAAGCCATACTGAGGAAGGTACTCCGAACATATCTCAAGTGTGCTTCGAATAGAGAGTTTGTTTTGAAATGATTGCTAATAACTCCTTCCCTTCTTTGTTCAGTAATTGGAATTATGCCGCATCCACGGCTCAGGAGTCTACTCAGGGGCAGAAGGCTGTCATCACCGAGACGACCGTTGTGATGACGGCAGTGTTTACTGAGATGACGCATGGGAGCTCCCTATCTCTCGATGAGCAGATGGTAAGTGAGTTACTTGGCCAGCACGGTGGCCCCTTCACAGACCTGCTGTTTATCATCAGTGAGCTCCCGCCGGCTTCTAGTTCTATAATGCAGGCCACAGTTGCCCCCAACCAGGCCCAATCAGCTCGAGACGAAGAAATTTTGGCCGAGATTAATGCCGAAATGGTGGCTGCGGGACATGAAGGCAGCACTGGAACTAGGACTACGGTGCATAGTCCAGCACCTCTAAATGTAATATTGCCGAGTCGCACTGTGGTCGATACCCGGGTGTCCGCCCCGTCTTCTGTCGCAGATCCAGTTCCTCCAACTCCTCCGATGGGAAGCCTTCATGTAAACTCAAGCTCTGAGGAGGATGTTGACATTATGCCCCCAGCCGAAAAGCAGCCACCGAAGAGGAAGCACTCCAAACAAAGGATCTCTGTTTCTAGAGAGTCCGAGAACGAACCGTTGATAAGGAGGTCGAAAAAGAAGAAATAGGCGAGCTACTTAAGCGGATCTTTTGATAGAGAGGAACTTGTTTTTGTTTTCCGCTAGTAGGCCGTGTATAGACGCAGGTTCGGCCCCTGCTAGTAGGAATTCTTTTTTGGAAGAACTTATTTGCATGTAAGTCTTCGTCTCTAGTTAGTTGAAATAAAATATTGCTTTTTTCATTCCAACTATTTTTTCTGCTTAAGTGTTGCAATGATTGGTTTACGACCGCACTTTTCTGCAAATCTTGAGCGCACGTCCACGCTCTGGGGAATTAGAATAAATTGCGAGCAATAATTCGGTTCATGCTCCGAGAGCCCGATGATTACCGGTGCTTATGATACAGTTCGCACTCCGGGAACTTGGAGTTAAGGCTTGTACCCCAGTCCGCGCTCTGGGGACTTAGAATTACTTTTCGCACTCTGGGATTCTGGAGTTAGTGATTGTTTATGCCTCAGTCCGTGCTCTGGGGACTTAGAGTTATTTCAATGTTTATAGTCCAGTTCGCACTTTGGGAATCTGGAGTTAGTGTTTATACTCCAGTCCGCGCTCCGGGGACTTAGAGTTATTTCAATGTTTTATACTCCAGTTCGCACTTTGGGAATTTGGAGTGAGTGTTTATACTCCAGTCCGCGCTCCGGGGACTTAGAGTTATTTCAATGTTTTGTACTCCAGTTCGCACTCTGGGAATCTGGAGTGAGTGTTTATACTCCAGTCCGCGCTCCGGGGACTTAGAGTTATTTCAATGTTTATACTCCAGTTCGCACTCTGGGAATCTGGAGTGAGTGTTTATACTCCAGTCCGCGCTCTGGGGACTTAGAGCTATTTCGATGTTTAATACTCCATTTCGCACTTTGGGAATCTGGAGTTAGTGCGAGGATTGTCGTGTATCAATCCTTTTAGATATTAATGTGGTGACATGCCCCCGCGCTTGGGTTTCACATAGTGAGTGACCGGTCGTATCACAGTCACTCCCTACTTGAATTAAATCCCACCGTATGATGGAACTTGGCTCTCCGTGCATTGTGATGTTTTGCGGCGTATTCAATAAATCACAGCTCTGGCTCGAAGAGATAGCATTTTATTGCTGAAATAAGAAAATATGGCAAAGTCAGCTGCCTTATTGCAAGTTCAAATTTCAAAATGCAAAAATAAAATGCGAAGTAAATAATGGGCTAAAACAAATAAAGCCTGTCATGTATAGTAGCGACGGAGACTCTCGCTATTCCAGGCTCTCGGCAGAGTAAGACCGTCAACGGTCGATAACTTGAATGTGCCATCTCCGAGCTTTTGTGAAATCACATAAGGTCCCTCCCAATTAGGTTTCATGTGCGAAGGAACAGGATAGATTCTTTTTAGCATGAGATCGCAGATTTCAAAGGTTCGCAGTCGGACCTTGACATTGTACATTCGGGCGACTCGACTCCAATACGCGTCTGCCCTCAGATCAGCCGCTTCACGCTTTTCATCGAGTAAATCCAGAGATTCCACAAGTAGTATGGAATTTTTTTCCGGATCATAGTATGCCACACGATGAGAAGGTACTTCCATCTCGACTGGAATAACGGCTTTCGAGCCATAAGATAGAGAAAATGGAGTATGTCCGGTTGCAGTCTTGTGGGTTGTTCGATAAGCCCATAAAGCCATAGGAAGTTCATCAACCCATTTGCCCCCAGCTTTTTCCAGTCGTTTCTTCAGAATAGATTTGATAATCTTATTAACAGCTTCGACTTGGCCATTCTCTTGAGGGTGTGCAACTGCAGAGAATTTCTTATTGATACGGAACCGTTGACATAAGTTCTTGAATTCAGCGCTGTCGAATTGGGCTCCGTTGTCGGTGATAATAGTATGTGGGAGACCGAACCAACAGATGATGTTGCGTACTACGAAATTGATTACTTTCTTCATCGTGATTGTTGCAAGAGATTCAACTTCAGCCCATTTGGTGAAGTAATCGACTGCGACGATGGCATACTTCGCGCCACCTTTGGCCAAAGGCAATGTACCAATTACGTCAATCCCCCATACTGCAAACGGCCAAGGACTGACCATTTGGGTTATCTCAGTAGGTGGGGATCTTGGGATCCGAGCATATTTTTGGCATTTATCACATTTTCTGGCGTAGTCTGCTGCATCACGGTTAATAGTGGGCTAGTAATACCCGTATCGGAGTACTTTCTTGGCGAGTGCTTGCCCCCCAGTGTGATCGCCGCATTCTCCTTCATGCACATCATGTAATACTCGTTTGATTTCGTCATGAGCGATACACTGGAGGAGAGGGACAGAATATCCTCTTCGATACATAACTCCGTTTTGGATGATAAACCGCGAGGCTTTTCAAAGAATCTGTCTCTTCTCACTTTTACGCTCAGGCAAGGTCCCATGCTCAATATAATCTCGATAAGGGGTCATCCAAGATTCTCTACTAGAAGTAGTCTCAAAGGTGAAGTCAGTCTCCATTTGATCAATGCTCAGAGAGGAGAGAGTTTCAACAGGGACAAGCCCTAACTCCTGAGTTTCGTCCGTACTTGCTAACTTCGCCAACGAATTGGCTTTCTGATTATGCTCTCGGGGTATGTATAAAATGGAATAATAATCAAACTGATCAAGCACCTTTCGGATTCGGGCTAAATAAGCAGCTAGCCTTTGATCTTTCACCTGATATTCTCCCTAGATCTGACATACGACTAATTGGGAGTCACAATAGATTTCCACCGCGGTAATTTTTAGATCGCGGGCCAGCTTCAACCCAGCAAGTAAAGCTTCATATTCGGCTTCATTATTGGTTGCACGGAACTCGAACTTTAAAGCATAACATATGGATCGGCCCTCGGGGGTTTCAAGTACTACCCCAGCGCCCGAGCACCGATCGTTGGATGCACCATCAGTGTGTAACTTCCAGATGTACTCAGGAGATTTGCTCGTCTCAGGCAAGTCTTCGGGAACAGTGAACTCGGCTATAAAATCTGCTAGGACTTGACCGTGAATAGCTCTCCTTGGAGTATAAGTAATATCGAATTGACTTAGTTCGATGTTCCATTTGAGTAACCTACCAGACGTCTCAGGCTGCGTGAGGACCTGTCGTAACGGCTGATTGGTGTATACAGTGATGGGATGAGCCTGAAAGTATGGATGGAGCTTCCTCGAGGCAATGACTAGGCAGTAGGCTAATTTCTCTAGCTTCGGATAGTTTCTCTCAGCTCCGGTGAGTCGTTTGCTAACATAGTAGAGTGGTTTCTGGATTCGGTCTTCTTCCCGAACAAGGGCAGCGCTGATCGCATTTTCTGACACTGCCAGGTAAAGATACAACTGTTCGTGGTTGATAGGCTTTGAAAGAATCGGCGGTGTGGAGAGATGTTGAACCAATGATTTGAATGCGTCCTCGCACTCCGCAGTCCATTCGAAGTTCTGCTTCCCCTTCGGATCAAATCGAAGAATGGGATGCATTTATCTGTGGACTTTGATATGAACCTGCTCAGTGCTGCTACCTTTCCATTGAGACTCTGGACTTGCTTTATTGTTTTTGGAGTTTGTAAATTTATGATAGCCCAGATCTTTTCGGGGTTGGCTTCTATTCCTCTGGCGTTGACGATGAACCTAAGGAATTTTCCAGATGCGACTCCAAAATGACACTTAAGCGGATTGAGCTTCATCCCGTATCTTCGAAGGGTATTGAACACTGAATCCAAGTCTTTAATGTGATCAGTAGAGTATCGTGATTTCACCAATATGTTGTCCACATAAACCTCCATGGTTTTTCCGATCTGGTCAGCGAACATCCGGTTAACCAAGCGTTGGTAAGTTGTTCCGGCGTTCTTCAATCCGAAGGACATGACTTTGTAGCAGTATAGTCCCAGATCGGTTATGAAGCTCGTATGCTCTTGGTCGGGCACATGCATGGGTATCTGATTGTAGCCAGAGTAAGCATCCATGAACGATAGTAATTCGTGTCCAGCTGTTGAATCCACAAGTTGATCAATTCGGGGAAGTGGAAAGCTGTCTTTCGGACAAGCTTTATTTAAGTCAGAATAATCAATGCACGTTCTCCATTTCCCATTTGGTTTCCGGACAAGTACAGGGTTGGATACCCACTTCGGGTATAGAGAATCCCGGATAAACCCATTGGCTTTCAACTTATCAACTTCTTCTTTAAGGGCAGCAGATATCTCTGGATCCATACCGCGCCTTTTCTGCTTGACCGGGATATACCGCGGGTCGATATTCAGGGTGTGGCTCGCGATGTCCTGTGAGGTCCCACACATATCAGAATGCGTCCAGGCGAACACGTTGAGATTCGCCCAGAGAAAATCAACCAATTCCTGTTGCATTTCTTGGCTCAACTGAGACCCAACTTTCAACATTCTCGAATCATCATTATCTACACCATCGATTGGGACATCAATCGTCAGCTCAGCCGGGGATGCCTGACTTTCAATAGATTCTTCCTTGTTTTCAATGTCTCTCGGGTCAAGATCCTTTTGGAATTGGTTGTGGTGCCCGGACCGAGGCCCAGGCACCAATTGTCAATTGTCCGCAAAACGGACGCAGAGAGATTCGTCTACGCCCTTTCCTTTCTCTTTTCGCTGCGCCTCGCGCAGCTCCGCAACATAACAGGCTCTTCCAGCAGCCTGATCTCCTTGAATAACTCCAATCCCATGATCAGTGGGGAACTTCAATGTTAAACACCATGGGGCAATCGCTGCCCTGAATTCAGCAAGGGCCGGTCGGCCCAAAAAGGCATTTTACGGAGTGTGAATATCTAAACAACAAACTGTAACATTCGAACCCTTCCGCGTTCTCCAACTCCTAACTCCACTGGCAACTCCACTACTCCAGTGGGTATATTAGCACTTCCATCGAAGCCATGGATTCTAGATTGACAAGGTTTTAAATCTTTGGCTTCCATCTTCATTTGATCATATGCTCTTTTAAACAAAATGTTTACTGAACTCCCACTGTCCACCAGGATCCTCTTCATCCAAGCAAGACCAACCTGAGATGATATGACAAGTGGGTCAATAGTTGGGGCTTCGACCCTATCAGCATCTCGGTTTCTAAGTACGATGTCGTTTGCCATTGTTCTCTGTAGTTTGGCCGGAGCCCCTTTATCAAAACTACTACAACATTCAAAATCAACATGCCTGATCGAACTGGCATATGACTCCATCTCCTTCCAGCTTCGGTCTACCGGGTGGGGACCACCACCGACTGTATTAATAACTAACCTCCCGCCTGTACGGGCAGGTTCCTCTCGTCTCTCTTGAGTTTGCACACGATTTTGATTGGATGGGCCCGCATCACCAGACTGCGGCGCCCAAACGAACTGATCTAGGTTCCTCTCTCTGATCAACTTCTCAATGAGGTCCTGCAAATGTCTACACTCATTGGTGTTATGTCCATAACTTTCATGGAACCTACAGAGCTTCCTTGTTTGGATCTGCCTCTCCGACGATGGTTTTGGAGCAGGCTTCTTATACTGCATAGCATTGCAAGTCTATAGATACACGTTCTCCAATGACGTGTTCAGCGGTGTATAAGTATCAAACATCGAAGCCCTACGTCGTGGGCCACGGTTCTGATCTCGTTTTCTGCTCTAACTATCACCGTTTCTCGGCTGTTGATCTTGTTTATTCTGAATATTTAACTGGACTTTTCCTGAACTTTCATGAGATTGTTTAACTGCAACATTACTCTGAATCCCTTCATTGCTGGGTCTCGCATCGTCCTGTTTCCAAGATTGTTTCGCATCCTCACGCCTTAAGAATTGAGCGGCTTTGGAATAGAAACGATCCAACGATGTGGGAGGCTTCCCAGCTAGCCAATTTCCAAACTCAGAATCGGGGTCAATCCCCTTAGTCAAGGCCATTAAGATTGAATTATCATTAGGGTTAGTGATCTCCGCACAAGCAGCATTGAACCTTTCCAAATATCACCTGAGTGTCTCCCCAGGAGCTCGAGTGACACTAGATAAAGTATTGACATCCTTAGGCCTGGCAATGTGCATACGAAACTGTTCAACAAATTTAGTAGCCAATTGATCAAATGAAGAGATAGATCGTGGGGTTAATCGTGTAAACCACATTGTCGCAATTCCCCCTAAAGAAATGGGAAAACTACGACACTTTACTGCATCATCAGCTCTTGCAGCAGTCATCGACCATTCGTATTTCAGAATATGCTGGTTAGGGTCGGAACATCCTTCATGCATAGGCAGGGTCGGCATCCTGAATCGCCGAGGAGGTTCAGCATATAATATGTCATTAGTGAACGGAGTATGACTTCAGAAGATTCCCCAATCATCATTTGTTAAGCCCTGACTCTCGCGAATCATTTGGCATACCATGGCTGAGAGGTCTGGTGTCGCTATAATCTGAGGGTGGTGAGCCAAAGTGTTGTCGGGTTCCACAGTGCGAGGTGGGATCGGGCGCTGTCGACGATCCGTATCTCGCCTCCTTGGCTCGATGTCTTCTGGGACATATGGTTATGGAGCACGTTCCTGCTAGTGGTAGTTCTGATTGGAGTGATTTCGGGTATCAACTCCTATGTCAACTGCAGTGGCGGTGGCGTGGTTATCCGTGGTATGTTGTGGAACAGTGCCTCCTCGGGAGGAGGGTCCTGTATGAAAACTAGCAGACGGACCAACTCTTAACTGTCCAACGGTCAACGCTGGCTGATGTTCAATGGCATGTGCATAATTTACGTCTAACCTGGGACGGGTGGATCTGTGATTGTAGTCGGATGAAGCAGAACTTTCAATGGAGGAGCGAGACGCATGATCCCTTCTGGATCTTCTGCACCCTTGACGGTCTAGTTGATTGGCTAATTCAGTGTTAACGCGCAAATGCTCAGCTAGCTGTTGCCGACTTTGAGTTAGTTCCTGGAGCAATGTCTGGAACTCTTGTCTGGTAACCGGACCTGATGGGTCGGAATGCCCGGTATCATCTTGGTTAGGTGGAGTTGGTTGCGCAGGATTCTGTCTATCCCGGCCTTCTTGACCAGCGGCAGAAGCGGTTCTTGTGCTAACCATCTTGAATAATGAACTCCTTTCCTAGACTTTGGCAAATCTAAATAGAACGGAAGGAATCTAAAATTGAAATCTGGATCTCTCCCTTAGATTTACGCAATCCGGTATCGGCGACAGATCCAAGGAGTAGGAGAATAACTGGATTTTCTCAGTGAAAGCACCAAAGTGTTTGTACCAAAATTGGGCACAACACCCTTTGGAAGTTTTTGAAGAGATAATAAATGAAGAATATAAATTGAAAATGAGGATTATCTAACAAAAACTCCAAATAACAGTAAAATAAAGACAAAGACAAGCGATTTATAGTGGTTCGGCGCGTTGCCTACGTCCACTGTGAAGTTTTTGCAAATTTATTGATTCTCTTTCAACTTTTAAAAGTCATTACAGCAAGCAACATCAAGTTACAACTGGAAATTCGAAATCAACAGCAAGTATATGACGTAGGATGATGGAGATCTCGATCCGGCAGAGTTTGGGCGCTTGAGAATCCAAAGATCCCTTTTATGTTGGCTATGGGGCTCTATTTATAGGCGTAGGATGCTGATATTTCGCTAAAAATTCGGGAGACCACTTCTGGCACGTGAGGGGGCCCACGCGCCCGGCCTCAGGAAATTTGGGCCCACTTTGGCATCGATTCGAACTCCATTCGAATCGATCATAAAATCATCCAATCGAGGTGAAATTTGGTGTGGACATTCTTCAACATGTATGCAAGCTTCTGTGAAAATTTGGTGCCATTTGGATCAGTGGATCACGAGATATCGTCGGTACGAAATGGGATTTTCCGTTGAATGTCCGGTTCGATTCGATCATTTCGAATCGATGCTTTCGAATCGATCTCTTCACGTGGATATCTGGTGACGTGGCATGCTCATTTCGCCTCGATCCGGTATTTGCGTCGAGTTGACCGTGTCGATCCATATATCTCGCCTCGTTCGAAATGAAGACCGTTGTGTTAGATCAGGTCCTTCTGACTCGAACGAACCGTTTGCCATGGGTTCGAACGAGGGTCTTTTGATGGATTCGAAGGAAGGTCCTCTGATGGGTTCGAGGAGCAGAGATTCGATGGATACGAACTTAGGTTATCTGATGGATACGAATCCGATCAATGCGAACTCGATGGTTTCGAACTCTACCTACTTGACCGATACGAACTCATGAAAACAGACCGATGTGAAGCGGAGGATGGACACGAGCTGGATGGATACGAAACCGAGGTCTACCGATGGATATGAACTGATGCTTCTACGATGGGTTCGAAGCAGTGACTATTTCCTTGTTTGATGGAGGCGAAACAGGGGGACGTCAAAGGGTTCGAAGGCGATCGAGTCGAACCGAGGTATCCCGATGGATTCGAACTCGATCGATACGAACTGAATTCCCTCAACTGATTCGAAGTCGCTGTTTCTCTGATCGATACGAAAATTATGGATTCGAAATGAAGCCTAGGGATGGATTCGAAACTGAAGCCTCTTCTCTCAAATTGAATCGATCATAACTTGAACATACAAACTCGGATTGACTTGAAATTTGGAATGTTGGCTCTCTTGGCCTTACTTGCTATGTCCAATCAATTGTTGCTCAATCCGGACTCGGCCAAAATTCATCGATATCCATAGCAAACCCACGTATGCTCGATATCCAGGAAGAGTGATCCTTGGTATCTCGACCTTGCTAAAAGGTGGGATAACATGTTCTATTCCACTCTTCATGTATTACTCTATCATATTACTGCAGTTTATTTTATGTATCAAATTTTGAGAGATTTTTTTCCTATATGTTTTACTCTGATTTGTATTATGTGATGATATTTTTTTGACACTATGTTATGATATTTTCTAAGATTGATATATTTTGTGTTATATACGTGTTTTCTACTTCCAGTATGATATCTTAAAGTTTATTTTATCTTAGATAATATATGTGATCTTAGTCTTTAAGTTGTTTAATTTTAAAACCTCGACAATTCACATTTCTTGGAAAAGTACATCGTCGAAGGCCCCATCGAGTTTCGGATGGACGCAGATCAGGAGGTGATATTTGCGACAGGTATGTATGCATGAATATACACATATTTCTATATAATATTTCAAATTAATTAAGCCCAAATATGATGAAAGGGATTAGTATCGCATAGACGCATAAATATATATCAAATGTTAAATCGAAAATGACACCTCTCATCGATGATGACTTGTCAAAAGCTTGTCTCACTGTTTTCTAAAATTACCCTATGGAAATTTACATTCCCCTCTTCAACTTTGATTTGCATGACTGAAAATATGGCTTCACGAATGGTTCAAACAGATGTTAAGGATTTAGTAGAAACTGTATAGAAAATGTTTAGAGGCTACACTATTTCTAGCAAAGGGTTAGCACCTTTTTCTCCCTCTTTTGCACTAGCCCTTGAAGGTTAGAACAAGACTCCCATTGTTAATCTTTATGGTATTCCTCAGCATAGGCTTAGCAAGGTTAAAGACCTTGACCACTGTTTGATGTTGTATAATTATTAAATTTTTACCTTTTTAATAAATTGAACGATCATGTAACTTTTATACGTTATTCTATCTTATTTCAAATATAAATAAATTATTATAAATGCCATAAAATATAAATGAAATGTTTGTGTTAATTTATTGTTCGTTGATAAATTTATAAATTAAGTTTACCATTGGTTAAACTAAATACTTAACAATGTGGTTGTGTCCACTCCCTTGTGTTAACTCGGTCCTTGGTCAATATTTGAACAATTAAACATGGAAAACTATATGGACTGTGCTGAAGAGATGTATTAGGCAAAGTTTAGACCTTACAAACAATTAAGGTGAAATCCACTTTTCATCTAAAGTAAGCTCTACATAGTGACGACAATTTGTACATGGCTTTTTTTTAATAATCACCACATTGCTTTGGAATACAGAGTTTAGTCCACACTGATAAACACTGTTGGAATATGTACTTATTGGATGAATTTATTTAAAGACTTCGATTCAATCTGATAGCATTTGTCAGTCAACGATATAATCAGCCAAAGATATTGATTTTAATTTTACTTACCAATTAGAGTGGCACTAAAACTCTTTAATAAAGGATTCAAATTCCATCTTAAGTATTATTTCACTTTGAGCACTTATCTATCTACTGGTTTAACATGGTCGCAGTGCCTTATGCTTGACTAGAGTTGAAATCTAATCAACATATTAAAGATCGATAGTAATCTAAAGTCAGAAAACAACTATATGTCATTGCCATATGGTCTCTTATTTGATTTAGTTGTGCTAACCTATAGAAGTTTATCATTGAGTCCTTTTGTGATTGTTTTATACAATCACAACTTCTTAACTTCTTGTTTCCCCTAATGGTCATTGGTAAATATCAACAATCCTTTGAAAAGCACTAGGTATACTAATCTCAAGAGACATACTGATATTAATTTTTTTATACATCTTGACTAATAGCATATATGGGATTAGTACTTTTTTCATGGTGATTAAATGCTAATTGTTATGAGTAATACAACTGATAAATCGATACTCCAAAGAAATTTATACATACATATATATATATATATATATATATATATATGTTCAATTTAATTAATTTATTATTTATGTCAGAGTATATTAACACAGATAATGGAAAAATACTAAAGTATAACTTATTTCGAAAAAGATTGTTTGTAAGTTTTGTTTACATAACAACCTACATAATTGTCCTTAGGTTACACTTTTAGCTTCAAAACAGAAAACTAGGTAAAAAATAGAGTTATCCTAAAGACAATCATAAGTGAAATATGCTAATTGATATTGCTTTACAAAAATGATTTGTATATGCCATTTACAATTCTCATAGTTTGTTTTAATACCCGAGTTTTCCACACCTGCTTAGCATAAAAAATAATTAAATAAACAAATAATTCTATGATGTTCATAATTTATCTTCAACATTTTACATACAACTGAAACAGTACTAGTTATAACAAAAAATGTTTGCCATTAAAGTTTTATCATAATGTGCTTTTGGATAGTGAAAAATAGTTTATGATATATATAAAAATTATTGCTATAATTTTCCCTTTATTTACTAGCTTTTGTAATATTAAGAAATTTTATGATAATTATTACATTGGTGCTACTACTATTGTTAAGATGTTGATATTTTCATCATAATAAATAAATATCATAATGTATAATGTTAGTGTGTTTCAATAAAGTTTTATCAAAATTGTAAAGGAGGTTTTTCCTGTAGTTATGTACTCTTATAAGCTTACCTAACCACAATAATCAATTTGAGAATCATTATTTTGATTTTCACTTCACATACAAGAGAAATGAATCAAAACTACAAGCATAGTACTATGGTATATTGTTCATTTATCATAAAGAGTCATTGATATCCACAACTGCATCTCAAATGTTCTTGGCTAATTTAAAAAAGAAAAAATTAACATAACGTCATTTTGTTTAAATGGGAACTCATTTTGAAATATAAAATTTAAATAAGTATATGTTAATAAATCCAGTTAAAATCACCACGAACGAATTAGAGAACTCGAATATGAGACATTGATAGAGATGCCACATGATTAGGGATGTGCTGTTTTATTTGATGTGACTTTGTATAAGTTGGGTATTTTCTTCATGGCACATCATATTTCTTGCACCGCAAAAAAGTAATATAAAATGGGTTTGAGGCTTTGTTATCTAGTTTTCATTTATTATCGATTCCTAGGCCAAATCTTCAACTTTTGAATTTTTATCATCTCTCTATGCATTGCACGGTTTTTGTCACCTCTCATTCCCACACTATATATCCATTTATCTTAGTTATTATTATTTATCTTCTCTAGAAAAAAAGAATTTGACATTGTTTGTTTAAAATGTTAAATATTGAATGATGAATGTTGTGTTGAATACTGAGCGTTGAATGCTGATTGTCGAATACTTAAATTAATATTCGTTTTCATTACGATTAGGAATTTGTTTTGCAAAGATAAATTATTACTTTGACAATACCTCTCAAAGTTAGAATAAACTGTTCTTTAGTACAACTGCCATACACAATGTACCTAATCATCATATTTTATGTCATCTATTTATACGCAAGCAGAAAAACAACAAACGCTCACATTTGCAAGTAATACAATATCTTCAAAAGATGACGAAAAGGAAAAATTTGATGACATAAATGTATTTTATAAGATTTGGCGAGAAAATATTCCGGTGTACAAAAATTAAAGCATATTTAATATTTTAATATCAAGTGATGTTTTCTACATTTTATATACATACATACGTACATACATACATATATATATATATATATGTATATGTATATATATGCGTGTGTGTATGTGTGCCTGTTTAATGTGCCAAAATTATGTAAACGATCTTGTATAACATTTCAAAATTATATAATATGCTGATACTCTGGGTTTGTATTACAGATTTTGTTTAAGTTTTCATTTACCTTAAATAAACAGTATTGTTTAGCTTATCGAAATTATTTATTTATAATCTTTCACATCCGCATTACATATTTAGTGTTTTTTTTCATTTACATTCTTATTAACCAATTTATAAATTATAATAATTTAACTTCACATTATAAGAAACGTCACGATAACTTGTAAATTATTTTTCTCACTACATTTTAGAATATTCATTTCTTTTGATTGAAATACCACACTATAAAATTAAGACCAAAACAACAACACAGTAGAAGGAGATGGAACTCAAATTAGAATTAATGTTATGTTTAAACATTCCTAGTCGCTTGATATAATTAAAGAAACTTTGTAAAACAATTACATATTATATTGCATATGGGTATAATTGTAAAATGCGACGTAATAAGTGATCAACTCTTGCAATACGAATTTTAATTTTTCTTATTCAATTTAGTGAATAAAAGAGCTTAATGAAAACAGTTATTTCAAAATAAATAAGTTGACAGCCACTCAGAACTTATATGATTATGCATTCAATCATTTTTTACTTAGAACAAAAGGATCCTTGTCAGGATTAAGCTAACTCTATGTTTTGATTAAACTTTTCATTTTCCTATATACATGAAATATAACTATTCATCTTCATTACCATTATCAACCAGTCAACAACATCATGCATATGTAAGCTTTATGCTAAAAGGCCCCCTTAGTTCTCTTTTATTTCCCATCACCTCGACTCAGACAAAATTTACATTTTCTTATAACCAATCAATGATCTTAAATTAAATCTTTGTTCATTATTTTTTATTTTTTATTTAATTTGTCGTGATTGAGTGTTTTCTCTATTGTTTGAAGATTTTTATGTCTATATGCTATGTAAAATCTAAAGTGAATAAAATGAATTTAGTTTTACAATCCATAACAACCAATGGAAGGTGCAATGACACATTTATTTTGAGTTTCCAAATATATCGGTTTTACATTGTCTATAAAGGGTTGAGATTTCATATTTAGTTTTAACTTTGAGTCATTTTCATTCTTTCACTTATATATTGTTATAAGTACTATATGAAATTTTATCATAGCTATCATTAGAGAAACATTTGAAGCATATCACTAATGTTTTTTCTAAAATCCTAGATTAAAGGGATCTTCGAGAAGGCCGACGATCTGTCTAACTCCAAGGTGAGATTAAGTGGTGTTTATCCACTTCAACTCTTGGCACATATAACCCCGTTGGTATTGTTTTTTGCGAGAAATTTTTAAGCAGCGCTCGAACCTGGGTACATTACGTGATCTAGATATCCCCTTTTCCATTATGCCACACCGGCGAAGCCTAAAGCTAATATATCAAAGTAATAAAATTTGTAATATATTGTTAAAACTAAGTTTCATTATGAACTCTCTCCTTGTTTCGTGCCTTTACCATTTTTCATTCCTTTATTTTTAAATGAAAATTAAGTTATTGTCTATTTTATGTTTTCGTCTATTATGTTATTACTATATATAAGAGAATATTTAGCTCTGTTTATTCTAATATCTCATTCATTCTCACTTAAAATGTCATTTTCTAATCAACTTATGGAGAAAATATTTTTTTGCTGCATAAGTAAATATACACATTTAGAGCCATATTTATTTCCACTATAAGTTAAATGCTTCTCATTGTGTTCTTTTCATCTCCCCGCTTCTTGTGTTATTATTTATCTTATACTTATTTAATCAAACTAACATTCTCATCCTCTTCTCAATACATTCAATACTTCTTCTTTCCTCATAATTTTTCATCTTCACTTTATTCTACCTTCTTTATTTTCCCACCTTAAATAATTTTTTTCCCTCTACCATATGCAGTATTATATTACAATTTCGCTTCTCAATCAATGATATAGAGTTTTTCCAAATAATGTTTACGTTGATCTTATAGTATTTTTAACAAGATTATAATTTGATATGACCCATCAATGATATTTGATTTTGCTTTACCTTAATTTTTTATTCTAACCATGTTAGGCCTGGTAGTTTTTCTATATCTTGTTTTTATTTTTATGATTCTTATTGTAAAACTAACCCAAAGAAGCTAAGTTTGACTTGATAAACAAGCTCTATTTAATGATGAGAACTGTTATTTACTACATATATTATATAATGATAATCCAAGTCTTAATATTACACCAACCACACTCACTTTACCCTTGTTCAACACCCATAGTTAAATCATTCAATTGTGCATCTTCTCCAAAAAAAAATATTCCTTCGTTCACAAAATCATTACCTTGAATATCATTTTCTCTTACATTCTATTCAATTTTCTTCTCTGCACCATCTTCAAATATAACATGGTGCAACAAATTATTACAAATAGTTTAGTTTATAGTCAAATCAGTATTGTATTTTTGTATTAAAAAAAAAAATTAAAGAAAGTGTAACGACCAAGGATTTTGGTCGTTAGTGTTGAACATTTAATTTATTTTAATTGTTGAATTTGGAATATAAATTTGTTTTGTATATTAAGAATTAGGTTGAATTAGTGAAATAGTTTATAATTTCAAATATGGCAATTTAACGAATTTGGGAAATAATAAATTTATAATTGAAATTGGGAAAAATATGTGAATTTTGTGTGTTTGTGAATGGAAATGATTTCTAAAATTTGTTTAAATTCTATTTAGATTAGAATTATAATAACGGACTTTCAAATGGGAGTTAAAAGTCGATAGGTTGGAATTTTGAAACTTATATATTAATTTAATAGTGAAAATTAATATATGGGAATAATGTAAATAATTTAATTTTGATTTAATACAAATCAGAATGAATTCTAATATGGATATAAACTCTATGTAGTTTGTAATGAAGTTAGTAAGTTTGAAAAATTGAAATTTTGAACGATTTTGATGATTTTGAAAATCACACAATTTAATCAATGAGTTATAATAGCCTTCCAGGGAACAGTCTCGGAAATCGACGAAACATATTCCATTGGATCCATAATAGTGTATTATTATCAGATTTCAAACTTCGTAGCGTTTGGAGTTATCGTTTGGTCATACGGGATAGAAACGCGTTGAAATAAATATCGAAAATTTAATATTTTAATTCAATCCAAAATGCTATCTTCCACATACGATCGAATTAGGCCCCAAACATGTTCCGTTGTGATTGGAATAAGGGTAAAACATTATAAACGCTAGAGGGCACGTCTCATTTGGAGTTCTTTTGAAAAGCCCATAGAAATTGGAAATATTAATAAAATATTATATGCACACACATATATACTATTCAAATAGAGCTAAACCCTAATTCCTTCATGAGCTGCCAGAGTAATTTTAATGGCCGAAAATGGCTAGCCTTCTTCCTCCATTATCTCTTAATCCACCAACTATCTCCCAAAACCTTCAACTACAAAAGTCTAGAGCTCGCTCAAAAGCTTCAAATTCAATGGTTAAGATCTTATATGGTGGCGAGGATTGGCGACAAGTCAGAGGAATGGTCACGACTTTGAGCACGAAATTCGAGGGAGAGGAAGCGCCGAGCTTTGATTTGGTTCAGGCGTTGGTAGGGTGTGCTATGGCGCGTCGTTAGGAGGTGGTCGACTGAGTCCTAGGGGGTCGAAAGGTGATGCGGCAGTTCGAAATCAAGGGCGGTCGATTGGTTGCGTTGTTCATCTGTACATGAAGAAGGTAGATATATTCTGTGCCTTGATTTCGTCTCAAAAATCTAATGGCCAGATTTGTTTTGAAAAAAAAGAATTTTTATTATATAAATTATATTTAAAACTAATAAGTTGCATATCTTCTCCGTACGAGGTCGAAATCGGATGAAACAAGCGGCGCCAAAATCACAACGATGAGCTCTGCACTGTGGTGCAAATCTGGAGTCGTTTGGAGCTAGCGAAAATTTTATGTTAAATCAAACGTACTCGATTTGATTAAACATTTGAGCATTGAGTGAATTAAAAACTCAAGGTGAGTTAATCACACTCAATTTTTGACTGCTATCTTTAATTTTAAATAGTTAAAATTAAATTGATGATTGATTGGTTAATTTGATAATTTTATTTATCAATTGAATGTTATAATATATAAATATATAGTAGCATATATTTGTAGTAGGATATTATGCCCATCGATTGGAGTGGTTGAGATCCTATGCGCCATGCATAATAGCGGATGACCCTATATACCGCGATATTCCACCTCGAAATGGAATTGGTATTTTTATGTCATGCTGACATCTTTGGATGTACGGAAATAGGTTGGAGGAATAAAACAGGACTCCTCAAAATGTTGAATTTAATTGCATATATAGTGATTTATGTTTTTGCCGAAATAATTTATGAAAGGTTATTGTGTGATTTAAATTGGTTGGATGTTATGGCAGTTAACTTGGATTTTTGGTGTTTTTTTAATACCAATTAAAACATGGTTTAAATTGGTAAAGGATTGTAAATGAGGATTTTGAAGTAAATGTTTATACCGAGTTTTTGGGTAAATTTGTTGGATAAAGTAAGTGGCTTTGAAATGTTAATGTTACTATTTCGGGTTATTGTGAACAGAGATTTTCAAGAAAAATATACAAAAGAATTTTTAAATAACAAAACCTTAAATGGTACTTGTTTAAAATATAATGGTTTTTAAAATCGAGATTTTAAATATTTTGAATATAGAAGTGAATTTGGGAATAAGTATAAAATTGATTATGTTGGAACTCAATCAGGATTTCCAAATTTATGGGATTAAATTGGAAATCGAGAAATTGGGCTTGTTTTTAAAAAGAGGATTTTTAATTATTAATTAAAAATTTAAAGTGCTAAAAATAATCTTGAAAGTAGTTATTTGATTATTTTAAATTGTTTAAACATACTTAATTATTAGTTAATAATATTATTATGAATTTTAAAGATTTATTATTATTTAAGAGCTAATTGGCATTTTTGTTTTAAAAGATAATTATTATATATTAATATGGCTTGGTATAATTACTTTTTATTTAAGTATATTTACCTAGTTTGAACTTGAACATTTATTTTAGAACTTATAAGAACTAATCTTTAGATAATTTTTTAAAACAAGTTTTAGGGAGTATTGTTATACTCGTGTGGCAAAAATCGAAGGCAGTGCGTGCCTGTAGTTAAGACTTAGATTTCTCTAGGATAGAGACATAACCGTTGAACTATGATCCATGGTTTGATACCGAGTGATACTTTCCACCTTTATTTTAAAAGGGTTTTCAGGTATTTTTTTAAAAGAGTATGTTAATTTACTAAATTTGATAAGATAAGTATGTATAATTTGACTAAAGAGATTTATTTAATTATTAAAAATTTAAATTAAAAAGTGATTTAATGTTTCAGTGGTAATGAAGTGTTGGGTTGAATTGATTGTTTATTTGATAGTAAATAACCGACTATCAAATCTTGACCTAAATATAACTTTAGAAATATTTAGAAGAAGTATGGGAATTATATGGTACAGTTATCGTTCAAGGTGTTATACTATATGTGTAAACTCATTTCGTTCTTCTAGGACGTTTAAAAGGAAATCTGTCCATAAATGGTTAGGAGGTGAACTCTGATCTTATTTTCGTCTCTTTATTTCCTAGAGAACCAAGGTTGGGTTTACCGAAAATATCGAATGTTTTGTTGATGAAACCGGGATCAGATTTATGATCTAAAAACCACTTCGATCCCATAAGTACATTTTCCAGATGAAGAAAAGAGCTTGGAGTCGAAGATGGAGCAATGAAGTGCAAGGGCTAATCGCTACTAATCCTGAGGGTGATTCCAAAATAGATGTAGTAGGAATAGTGCCTTCGGTTCCATTTGGACCAGGAACGGACTTTTATGGATGAATGCTATCAGTACATTGTCATTGGAGGACAATGAGCATTCTAAGTGAATTCCTTAAAAAGGTAATCGTAGCCTCTAGCCTCAACAACCGAGAATGACAGAAAATCAGGTGGAATGCAGCAAGGCTAAGTGGGTCGCACCCAAATAGAGTATGTCTATCACTTTTTGATAACCTCGGCTATTATTACTACATGTGGGATGAGCTTAAGGAAGGGTGAGAACACCTAGGGTGATAGCATATATGGGCTATCCAGATTAGTGGTAGTCCGGTATAGTGTTGGCAGGGATTGATAGGTTCGATCTCGGTACAGTGTTTCTAGATATGTACTGTGATAGGTGGTTCCACATTGCCTTGTCATTCGTATGGAATCTGTTCTCCAATATATGCCTTTACGGTTTTGATTGTAGATCCTAGTATTACTGGAATTTAATTAATGTAAGAATTTCAGCTATTTGAATAAGTATTTGTACTTAGACGCTATTGTAATATCAGAGGATTTTGATATGAAATGTTTTGGTTATCTTAAGGTAAAAACCCGTCGTGTTTATTTCTCACGTGGTCTTACGACATACCTTTGATTTTCAAAGGATTTTGAAACTTTAATAATTCAAATTGAGTGTGTTTTCTCATGCTGGTTCTCTATACTTACTCAGGTGTTATTTTATTATAATGCTCGGATCAGATCGAGTATTACAGGTTCGAGTTAGGATGTTATAGAGCTCAGGAGATGAGCCGGATAGCGAAGACTAATTGCTCATACTTGTTCATTCCGCTGTAGTATTTTGTTTTAAAATGCTAGCAATTGTGAGGGCATGTTGTGCCAAGCTGGTTATTATTGAATTGTGTACTTTGATGTGTAATATATATATATATATATATATATATATATATATTATAGTTTTGATTTGTCTAAGGAGTTATTGATATTATATATTGTTATGTCCACTGTGAGATTCTGTTTTGTTTAACTTTCATCTTCTTCCGCCTTCTTTCTTTTCCCACAATAATCTGTCTTTTCAGCACTCGATCGTTTGGCATGTTATGCGATGGACGTATTTATGTCAATTTTCGAGGGTCATGAAGGGCAGGTCGTTATTGTGGTATCAGAGCTTAGTTTGGTGATATACCTAGGCTTTGGTGGTGTTAAACATTAGAGATAGTGTCGCTAGTACTCTAGAATGAGTTTGAGTGTATTAATTGATATGAGCGCATATTTGTTAATAGTATAAAATGTTTTTATATTATGTTGACTTATCAGTTGAGTGTTAATGAATTCTAGTTGATATGGGAAGTACAACGTGTCGATAGGGATTTATAAACTTTCGAACAAGTAAACCGACATAGTATTCTTTTAAGGCGGGTGAATGAATTAATTTTACCCAAAATAATATTTTGATACAAAAGAAATAATTTTTTGAAATTATTATTGTGTATATGCTTGGAATTTTTTATTGTTAATATTATATTAAAATAAGACATAAAAATTTGAAATGGATATACATATATGTATAACCAAATAGAAGTTATAAATATAATTTATACAAAGGATTATAACTAAATTTGATTTAAACCAGGATTCAAATCCCAGAAATTTTGGAAAAAAAATGTTTTAACTGAATTTGAACTAAGTGTTTGGGATTTTTAAACCTTGGAAATTTGGAAACGTTTTCCAAAGTATTTGAAAGAAATAATGGAGTAATATTTTGGGAATATTTCTGAATAAAGATTGTTTAAAATTGAATTTGAAAGTAAGGAAGCACTGAAATCACCTTAGTTGCTGGAAAATAATCCCGGTGATGATGGACACTTCATAATTATTCATGTTTGTGTTTCTAAGTGATGGATTGCTACCATGGAGGTTGGTTATGATTACTTGTTTTGGACTTGATTGATAGACAAGTTTTGTTTCAGAAATTCGAATAGGAATTATTTTTGGTAAAACCAAGTTGTTTGAAAATCCAAAATGGGTGATTTGATATGCCAAAGTGGTATATGTACATTTATGATTTCAAAATGATTTGAAATGAAAATCGAGTAATTGGATTATGGAATTTCAGTGTAAATGATTTGAAAGGTTAAGAATAATTGGTTATTTAATTTGTAAATTGAAGTTTATATAGATAATAAAGGAAAATGAAAATTTTAAATCCTAAAATTAAAATTTAACTTGAGAAAATTGAAATGAAAAAGATGGGTTGGAATTTAGCTTAAGATAAGTTAAATAAAAACTGAATTTGGATTTGGTTTGAATTGGATATCAAATTTGAAGTGTAAAATGATTATGTAACTATAAGTTATAATTATTGAATGGAATGGATATACTTAAGCTACCAAGTGATATATATAATCTGAAGTTATGATTATAAGATGGAAGTAGACTCAAGTGAGCAAGGTGAGATTTTAAGTAAATGAGTTTTGAACTTATGAATTGAGAAATAAAATGGTACACCAATACGAAGGGTGAATTGAAATGCAGAAAATTGAAGGTAGATACGAATGGTGAAGTGATTATATAACTATAGGTTACAAATATTGAATGTAAATAAACTTAAGTGGAAATTCAAGAAAGTTGTAAATAAAATAAGGGGTGGAACTTATTAAACTGAGGAAGTGGGAAATCATTACCAAGTTACAACGGTTAAGTAATTGATAAGAAGAAATGAATTCAGTTTCGAAGTAAATGGATTTAATATGAATTGAAATATGTTGAAGTATAAGTTCGGTAAGAACTTAAGTTTTAAAGCTGAATATAACTTAAGCAATGATATGGAATACTCATAATAAACCTTAGAGATAATTTTGTGAAGTGGTTTATAAATTAATTAGCATGGAATAAAATGCTGCCCACTATAAAATAAAGCGAATAAATCTACGTGGATAAAATGAAAATGAATGGAAGAGAGGTAATATAAGTTAAGTAAATAGAAAATGAAAGTGCATGAACTTGAATAAAATTGTTTGAGAATCTATTATATGAAATGGTTTCCAAAGTGTTATAGTATGAAATTGGATATACTAAGTAATTAAAAACAAGTAAGCTGAATAAGATCAATTTAAAATGAATAAAAATTTGTTTGCAATGAAAACTTAACGTAAGTGATTATTTATGAATGGATTCATAAATAACATTAACATGGATTGGAATGTTGTTTAATATAACATAAAGCAAACAAGGTTTGGGGAGTAGCATAAACGGGAATCAAATGGAAATTGGATAAATTTGTTAAAGTCGATTTAAAAAGGGAATAAATTGAAGTTTGGTAAAATGTATTTGCATATAATGGAAGTAAATGTAAATGGAATGGAAGTAAGTTGATTGTGAATCAATTTCAAATTGACTAAAAGTGGATTTATGCAAGTAAAGCACATATAAACCAATTTGAAAAGAATATGAGTTTTTTGGTTGTAAATATGAATTGAATGTAATGAATTTGGTTGTAAATCATTTCAAATTTGGATGAAATGATATATTGTCCATAGAAAGGAAATTAAATTAGTGTTAGAACTTAATATGCTTATAAACATGATTGGCATGTTCGGGTTACAGAATTTATATGTTTAGCTAGTTAAATAAAATGAAATGTTATGAAATTTCATGATTCGAAAAACTTATGTGCTTGTTTGAGTAAGTACAGGTACAGGGTACTATTGGATAGATTTTGGTTGGCGTGAATGCATATAAAATAAGCCGCTTGCTTAAAAATGCTAATATTAGGTACACTTACGCAATAAAATAAAAAATGATGATATATTTTCATATATTTTATTTTCCGACAGTGTGGGTCGATGTATATATATTAACTCTTTTGTGATATTGTAAAAGGCTCATCGTACAAAGGAGACGTTGTCAAAAAAATTAGAAAATTTAGGGTGTTAGAAATTTTTTGGAAAATCTTGGAAATTTTAGTTAGCTATAAAAGTTGATTTTTGAAACGGTGTAAGAAATCAAGGTTTCTGGGTTAGGAATGGAAAACAATTATTTCGGGTTAAACTAAAGAGTTTTGCGAAGTGAATGTAGGATCTTAACTAAGTAGGTTTTGGGTAAGTAAATAGGTTTGGGAACGGAATGCAATGACCCAGGATTTTAGTCCTTAGTTTTGAACATTTAATTTATTTTAAATGTTGAACTTGGAGTACAAATTGATTTTGAATATGAAGAATTAGGTTGAATTAGTGAAACAGTTTATAATTTCAAATATGGCAGTTTAATGAATTTGGGAAATAATAAAATAATAATTGAAATTGGGAAAAATATGTGAATCTGGTGTGATTGTGAATGGAAATGATTTCTAAAATTTGTTTAAATTCTATTTGGATTAGAATTATAATATTGGACTTTTGAATGGGATTTAAAAGTCGATAGGTTATAATTTTGAAATTTATATATTAATTTACTAGTAAAAATTAATATATGCAAATAATGTAAATAATTGAATTTTGATTTAATACGAATCAAAATGATTTCTAATATGGATACAAACTCTATGTGGTTTATACTGTAGTTAGTAAGTTTTAAAAATTGAAATTTTGAACTATTTCAACGATTTCGAAAATCACTCGAATTAATCGACGAGTTAAAATAGCCTTCCTGGAACAATCTCGGTATTTGACGAAACTAGATCAATTGGACCCATAATAGTGTATTATTATTGGATTTCAAATTTCGTAGAATTTGGAGTTATCATTTGGTCGCACGGGATGGAAACGCGTTGAAATAAATATCTAAAATTTAATATTTTAATTCGATTTAAAAAGCTATCTTCCACACACGATCGAGTTCGGCTCCGAAACATATTCCATTATGTCTGAAATAGGGGTAAAACATTATAAACGCCAAGCAGCACATCTCGTTTTGCAGTTTGTTTGAAAAAGCTCGTAAAAATTGGAAATATTAATAAATATTATACACACACATATATATACTATTCAAACAGAGTTGAACCCTAATTCCTTCACGAGCCACCACAGTAAGTTTAACGGCCGACCTTCTTCCTCCATTATCTCTCAGTCCATGGACTATCTCCTAAAACCTTCGACTACAAATGTCTGGAGCTCGTCAAGCTTCGAAACCAATGGTTAAGATCTTATATTGTAGCGAGGATCGACGGCATGTCGAAGGGAAAGGTCGTGACTTTATGCACAGAATTCGAGGGAGAGGAAGCGTCGAGCTTTGATTGGCTTCAGGTGTTGGGAGGATGTTCTATGGCACGTAGTTTAGAGGTGGTCGATCGAGTCCAAGGGGGTGGAAGGGTGGTGCGGCAGTTCGAAATCAAGAGTGGTCGATGGGTTGCATTGTTCATCTATATGTGAAGAAGGAAGAGGTATTCGGTGGCCTTGATTTCATCTCAAACAACCAACGGCCAGATTTATTTTGTAAAAATAAAAAAAGAATTTTTATTATATAAATTATATTGAAAACTTGTAAATTGCATATCTTCTGTATATGAGGTCGGAATCGGACGAAACAAACAGTGCCGGAATAACACCGATGAGCTCTATGCTGTGGCGCAGATCTATAGTCGTTTGGAGCTAGTGAAAATTTTAAGTTCAATCGAACGTACTCGATTTAATTTAAAATTGGAGTGTTGGCGATTTAAAAACCCAAGGTGAGTTAATCTCACTCAATTTTGAAAAGCTAGCTTTAATTTTAAATAGTTAAAATTTAAATTTATGATCGATTGGTTACTTTTTTTATTTATCAACTGGAAGTTGTAATATATATATATACACACACACATATAGTAGTGTATATTATGCCCGTCGATTAGAGTGGATGAGACCCTATGTGCCCTGCATCATAGCGGAAGACCCTATATACCACGATATTCCACCTTGAAGTGGAATTGGTATTTTTATGTTTTGCTAACATCTGGGGATGCAAGAAAATAGATTGGAGGGATCCAACTGGATTCCTCAAAATGTTGAATTTAATTGCATATATAGTGATATATGTTTTTATTGAAATAATCTATGACAGGTTATTATGTGATTTGAATTGATAGATGTTATGGCAGTTAACCTGAATTTTTAGTGTTTTTTAATACCAATAAAAACATGGTTTAAATTGGTAAAGTATTATAAATAAGGATTTTGAATTAAATTTTCATATAGAGCATTTAGGTAAATCGATTGGATAAAGTAAATGGCTTTGAAATGGTAATGTAACAATTTTGGGTTATTGTGAATAGGGGCTTTTGGAAAAAGTATATAAAAGGATTTTTAAATAATAAAACCTTAAGTGTACTTGTTTAAAATATAAAGGTTGTAAAAATCAATATTTTAAATATTTTAAAGATAGAAGTGAATTTTGGAATAAGTATAAAATTGATTATGCTGGAACTCGAGTAGGATTTCCAAATTTACGGGATGAAATTGGAAATCGAGAAATTAGGATTGTTTTCAAAAAGGGGATTTTTAATTATTAACTAGAAATTTAAAGTGTTAAAAATATTCTAGAAATTGGTTATTTAATTATTTTAAATTGTTTAAATACATTTAATTATTTTTTAATAACATTATAATGATTTTTAAAGATTTATTATTATTTAAGAGCTAATCGACATTTTTGGTTTAAAAGATAATTATTGAATATTAATACGGCTTTGGATAATTACTTTTTATTAGTATATTTATCTAGTTTAAACTTGAAAATTTATTTTAGAACTTATAAGTACTATTTTTGAGATAATTTTTTAAAACAAGTTTCGGGGAGTATTGGTCTACTCGTGTGGTGTAAATCGGAGGTGGTGGGTTCCCGTAGTTGTGACATGGATTTCTCTAGGACGGAGACCATTGAGATATGATCTATGGTTTGATAATGAAGTGGACTTCCCACCTTTATTTTAAAAGGATTTTCAAGTATTTTTCAAAAGTGTAATTTGTAAATTTACTAAATTCGATAAGATAAGTATGTATAATTCGAATAAAGAGAGTTATTTAATTATTAAAATTTTAAATTAAAAAGAGATTTAATGTTTCAGTGAAAATGAAGTGTTGGATTGAATTGATTGTTTATTTAATAGTTAAATAACCGACTATCAAATCTGGACCTAAATATTACTTTGGGAATATATAGAAGAAGTAGGGAATTATATGGTACAGTTATCATTCGAGGTGCTATACTGTACGTGTAAACTCGTTTCGTTCTTCTAGGACGTTTATAAGGAAACCCGTCAACAAACGGTTAGGAGGTGAACTTCGATCTTATTTTCATCTGTTTATTTGCTAGAGAACCATGGTTGTGTTTACCAGAAATATCGAACGTTGTTTCAAAGAGACCGGGATCAGTTTTGTGATATGAAATCCACTTCGATCGAACGAGTACTTTTTCGAGATGAAGAAAAGAGCTTGGAGTCAAAGATAGAGTAAAAAAGTGCAAGGGCTAATCGCTACTAATCTTGAGGATGATTCCAAAATGGATGTAGTTGGAATAGTGCATTCGCTTCCGTTTGCACTGGGAACGGACTTGTATGAATGAATGCTATTAATACATTGTCATTGGAGGACATTGAGAATTCTATGTGAATTCCTTAAAAAGGTAATCGTAGCCTCTAGCCTCATTCACTGGAAATGAATCAAAATCAGGGAGGATACGGCAAGGTTAAGTGGATCGCACCCAAGTAGGGTATGTCTATCACATTTCTAGATAACGTAGGATATTATTACGACATGTGGGATGAGCTCAAAGAAGGATGGGAACACCCGGGGTGATAGCATATTCAGGCTATCCGGGTCAGGGGTAATCCAGTCTTATGTTGGCAGGGATTGATTGGATCGATCTCGGTACAGTGTTTCTAGACATGTACTGTCAGAGGTGGTACCCCAGTGTCTAGTCATTCTTATGGAATCCATTCTCCAATCCGTGCTTTTACGGTTTTGAATGTAGAGCCCGGTACTGCTAGAATTTAATTAATGCAACAATTTCAGCTATTTGAACAAGTATTTTTACTTTGACACTGTTATAATGTTAGTGGATTTTGATATGAAATGTTTTGGTTAACGTAAGGTAAAAACCCATCGTGTTTATTTGTCGTATGGTCTTACGAGGTACCTTTGATTTTCAAAGGATTTTAAAACTTTAATAATTCAAATTGAGTGTGTATTCTCACGCTGGTTTTCCAGACTGACTCGGGTGTTATTTTATTTTAATGCTCGGGTGAGACCGAGTATTAAAGGTTCAGGTTAGGATGCTATGGAGCTCGGAAGATGAGCTGGATAAAGAAGACGTATTACTCGTACTTGTTTATTCCACTACAGTGTTTTGTTTGAAATTTCCAACAATTGTGAGGGTGGGTTGGTATAACTGTCCAGGCTGGTAATTATTGATTTGTGTACTCTGATGTGTAATATGTATATTACACTTTTGATTTGGGTAAAGAGTTGTTGATATTATACATTGTTTTGTCCGTTGTGATATTCTGATTTGTTTTGTTTTCTTCTTCTTCTACCTCCTTTCTTTTCCCTCAATAATCTGTCTTTTTGGCACTCGATTGTTCAACATGTTATACGATGGACGTGTTTATGTCGATTTTCGAGGGTCGTGAAAGGTAGATATTTATAGAAAGAAATAAAAAAATCAAAAAATAGATTCAAAATCAGCAACAATATGCCATCTACATAGTAATGCAATCAATATGTGCCATTTTAAATCATATTCTTAGAGTTTTCTAATACCAATATTTTTTTTTTTTACTTTTTTGGATTCTTTGGCAATTAAGTAAATCTAAGGTACTAAAAAAATAAACTGTGAATCAAATATACCTCGAATGCCATATTTCCATCTATATCTTTTCCTTGACCATGCATAGTTTGCAAACATAAATTTTTTAATTTATTTTTTTACTGATGGTAACAAAGATGAAAGTTTTATAGTTAACTATCAATGAGAATTACTAAACACGAACGAATACTAAGAGATAGTTGGGTAATTTTAAGACTGTTATGTTGTAATTATTTAAAAAAAAATTGGGTAATTTTAAAAGTTATTTATGGTGTGAATAACACCCTTTAATGATTTGATCTTTATTTTACCACACACCATGCCAATTAATTCAAAGTTTAATTTTCATATCTTTATCTTAAATTTATGAAATTATATCTTTTGTTTTTTATTTATGTCCAAATTTCTCTTTTTCTCCGATTCTGTTTCAATTACAATTCGTTCACCTTTATTTCCATATATATAGAAAAAAAAGTTCTCAATTCGAACCAAATTCGGGATTTTTTTCAAATAATTTATGATATATTATTCGAGATAATTTTTTTTATTCCCATAACTTTTGATTAACATGATTATGGTTTTGAATAAATTCATCACTAGTTCTACGATTTTGTATTAACCTATGTTTTTTATTCATGTTATGATGTCTTCCTGTTTATTTTATTGTTGGCATAAATAAAGATAAAATACCAAAAAGCCACTAAAAACATTAGTTTATTGGATCAAGGATTTTGTTTTATAGATTGGATCGTATTTTAGAACATATATTTTCTCCTATTTCGAGGTTGAATTGTTGTTTGCCTAACATTTTGTCCATATTTCCATTTTCCTCTGATTTTTTTTGATTAACTAATTTTCTTTACAGCGGTTTATTGGGTTTATAATACATGGGCATTATAGAATATTATTTTATAAAATCTGTTACATGTAAATTTGAACTATTTTTACTTTCTCACGTTTTAAGTGAACTTTTTTAACTTTTTTTCATTAGTAAGATTATGTACCTGAGTTCCTTCATTTTTTTAATGGGGAGTGATATGTAGTTGTATATATAGATATCAAAATACTTAAACTGTTCTTATGGCACTTGTCAGTGGAAGAAGTTCTGTAACGACCCTAGATTTTAATTTAATTTGAATTGATAATTAAATGAAATTCTGAATAAAATTGTAAGGTAAATTGATTATAAATGGAAGCGAGTTTCCCCGAGTTCAAATATATTCTATATAAATCATTTAAATTTTTAAATATTATATATATATATGTATATATGTGAATATATATATATACATGTATATTTGGGTATATATGAGTCAATTTGAAATTATAAAATCTTGTGTGTATATATATATATTTTGATTTGAATTTAAATATTTAAACTAAAAATAGAGATAAATATAAGTTAAAGTTATAACCAATTACAAAACAAATAAAACAAAATAACAAAACAAATACATAAACATGCAGGCAAATAGAAAGTAAGTATAAAAACATAAACAAACTGTACAAGTTTATAAAACAAATATAAATAAAGTTTTAGTATGCAAAGAAAAATAAAATAAAATAAGAGCAAATGAAAGTATTCAAACAAAAGAAATAACATACAAAGAAGAAACCACATATTTATAAAATTATGTAAAATATAAAACAAAAGAAAGAAATAAAATAAAATATACGTTGTAAATTTAATACGTATGTTAGAAATATGATTAGAAGATAAATTATAAAACAAAAACAATAAGTATAAAACAAAACTAAAGCAAAGTACAATACTGCATAAACATAAACAAAGAAAAATATCCACAAACTAACTACATACATAATTTAAAAAAACAAAGCAACAAAAAAGGAATACAAAGCATAAAGCAAATATGAAAAGTAAGTATAGAAACAAAACAAAATAAATAAGTTTGTACACTTAAAAACAAAACTAAAGTATAAACAGGTAAAAGCAAAAGTATGTAGGCTGTAAACCAGAAAATAGGAAGCAGGACAGCAAGTATATGTTTAAGTATATAAACATAAAGTAAAAGCAAACAAGTACATAATGTTATATCTCTAGCCCATAACTAATGCACCTCAGCCATACAGTTACATCCTGTACTTGCAAAGGACTTCAAAACTGCATACTTCTCTTTATATACATCCACTTCTTCATTTCATCAGTTTAGTCCATCATAAACAAAAATAAAGTGGCATCATTTCAAAACTCAAACAAACTACAACCAGAGAAATCAAAGAAGGTGATTTCAGCTGGCAATTTCAAAAGCCTGATTCAAAGTAAAAGCCCTGTTCATTCTTTAAGCACAGTGAGTAACCCTCACTTTTAAACTTTAAGTATTTGAAATCAGTTGCGTATAAATATGTGGAAATGAGTATGTGAGTATCAACTAGCAAATATTAACTTGAATATATATATATATTTGAAAGTGCTATGTCTATATGTGTATGTATCTGTTCTTCTTGCTTTACAGTGTACAACCCAACAAAGAAAAGAAAAAAATTCAATTTCTTGTTTTATAATCCATATTAGACTTTGGTTTCAAAACAAAACAGTGGTGTTTAAGTATGAACTACAATGAGAAAAAAATCTCATGAAGTAAAAATGCATATAGGATGGAAAAATCAAGTTTTACAGTAAAAACTTTAATTTCTAGAAAATTCGAGTATCACGAATCATTGATTCAAGTACATAACATGAATCCTAAATGGAAGACATGATTTTTAAATCTTGTTTAATGATTTTTAAGCAATTGGTTTAAGAGCAGTTTGTTTTTGCTCGAAATTTGAACTTTGATCAAATTCCGGTGATCCATCGATTCGTGGGGCTCGGGGATGTGTGCAGGCGTAGAGGAGCCTACATGGATGCTAGGAAAAATATTCGGAGGTTGATCTATGCCTTGTGGAAGCGGCGGCGAGTAGATTGTTTCTGGTGACCTAGTTTTAGGGTGGCTGATGATTTCCACTCGCGCGTCGTCAGCGATGGATCGAGTGTCACGCGGGTTTGAGGGAAGGTAGAGGGGACATGGATGGAGTTGTGGCCGGAGTTTCACGTTTTCTGGTGATGGGTGTCGCGAGTATGTCGTGTTGACAGTTTTGGGGGTGTTGAAGATAGCATGTTGTTCCAGTTTGGGTTAGGCAGTGAAAATTTGAATGCATCGTTGTTACAAATTCCTGTATTATCTGGAGACTTGTATAGATGATCGTTGATGTGTCGAGGGTGGTAGGTTCGACTGGAAGTGGCCGGAGTTGCCGTACACGTGCACGTGCACGTTGGGTTAGATTGGGCTGTGCTGTGGGTTCGTGTTTGTGGAAGAAGACGTAGTCTCGAAGCGTGTCTCGGGGAGAACGAGGGGTAGCTCGAGTTTTTACTCAAAGCAGGATCTCGGTGTTAAATCAAAATACTTACAAAATTTTTAAATTTGGAAAATTTTGGGGACTCGGGTAAGTTTTTAGAAGAACTCGAAGTAGGACTCGAGTACGTAGGGGATTAGCTCGGGTTTCACTCGGGTTGGGTAGGGATTTTTATATTTTCAGTTTTTAAAACTTTAATAACTTGGTTAAATAACCTTCTAAAATTATTTCTTCTATAAATAATGATTTGTTTACTAAGTAGAAGGTATAATTTGAAAAGTTTTGAAATATAAAGGATTTCTTTTTAACAATTAAGTTTTTTTAAACTTATATCTTTAACAAGTTATTTTTTTTAAAAAAAAACTTAATAAGTGATAATTTTTACTTAAAGGCAAGTTAATATATGTCGTTAATGATAATCGAGTAGTTAATAAAGATAAATTAATGGTTTAGATTAATTTATAATTAGAGATTAATTTAAATGTAATTAAGAAATTTCATTAGTTAATGAAGATAATTAACTAGAAATTATTAAGTAATTAAATTAATGTGATTAATTTTGATGATTTATTAGATTAAATTAATTAAGATAATCAATTGTAAATTGTTAATTACTTAATGAAAGAAATTAAGGGGTTAATTACTAATTGTAATTAAACTTGAATATTTTGATTAAATTAATAATAAAGATAAATTGGTAATTCATGATTTGTTATTATGAGATGATTGCTTAATGATAAGTAATTAAAGAGTAAATTTCTTGAAAAAAATGAATTAAGAAGTTAATTAATTATATAATTGGTTCAAGAGTCGATTTAATTAATATGATTGATTAAGAATAATTTAATTAATTAAAGTGTTTGATAAATTAATTTATATCAAATGATTTGAATTAAGAAACCAGAATGGGATGATAAATTCATAAGTAATTTAATTTTATTTACTTGGAAATAAATTGAATTGATTAGGATTAAAACAATTAATTAATCCTGCTTATAAATGATTATTAAATGCTTGACCTTACTTATGAATGATTGTATTGTATGAGATGTCTTGAATTGATTGTCCTATCTGATCTGTGATATTTTGTTCTATGGATTGAGCTGTGTATGATTCATTCATTTATTTATATTTGTATATTATCGGTGAATGGGCGATGAGCGTTATAATTTATATCGCTTATCAACTATATTTCTGTGTTTTAATCAGTGATGATTGTATGCTGTTGCACTATTGTGTTAAAACCCTGGACCACACCATACGCACACAAATATGGATTTCACGAGGAAATCGATTAAGTCGCAGATTTTTGAAATAGTTAATTTTGAATTTTTAAATTCAAATGTTTTGGAAATGGAATCGGAATAAATGTGAAAAGCTTTTAGAATGAAATTTCAAAATAAAATTTATATATATTTTTTTTAAATTACTTGATTTAGTTTTGGAATTTAAATAATTTGATTTAAATTTGAATTCAAAAGTAGAAATTAAATTCTATAATTTGAAACTAAGGATTAATGATATTATACTAGTCATTATGAGTTAAATCATTTTTAAAGTATTATTTTTGGGAATTTGAATTTAACCCAGGGATTTCAACTCGTATAAATGAATCAGATTTCCAAAATGAAAACTGTTGTTTTCAAATGATAAACACTTTTAGATAAGAACTGAAATTCCAGTTAATTAGGGGAATTTCAAGATTGAATAGAGAAATGATTTTTCAAGTTATGAATGAATTCTTTTTGAAAGCTATGAATTAAATCTGTTTATTTTTAACAGATTTAAATTGATGATTTGTTTAAATCAAATTGAAATGAAATTGTTTTGAAGGTTATAAGTTAAATCTTTGATTTAAAGATTTAACGAGTTAATCAAATTGAAATGAAAATTGATTTGGAAAATCTGTGAATGAATCTTTTATTTAAAAGATTAAAATGTGAAAATTGTTTAAACCGTTAAAGGTTGTGAAAATGAATCTTTTTGTTTAAAGATTGAAAATGGTAATTTGTTAAGCCATTTGAAGAAAAGTTTTGGGTAATAAGTTGTGACTTAATTGAAATCCCATTATCCATTTGTTTTTGAAATGTTTTCGCTCACTATTCGGTTTAGCCGGGAAAGGACCTTTGTGTCGTATAACCCATTCTGAATATGAGATACGTCGTTATGGATAGCATTTGAAGACCGGTGATGAAGGCCGGGTATTGGCGAAAGCGATAGGATGACCTATCGATTGTTTCTGCACCGAGTCGCGCCGGTATAGAAACTTCCTAATTGATGGGAAATCCGATCGGGATTGTGAATATCCGGGTTGCAAGGACTTCTTTGTAAGTGCCTTCGGTTCTGTTCGAACCCAGAACAGACTTGTATGGATTGTATGTCTGACATTACAAATTGAGATATAAAGCCGATTTCTTTCAAATATATTTCTGTTGGTGGCGGAGAATTTATTCTTTTAGCTTAACACCCTTCTCTGAGACGTACGAGCTCAGAGGTTATATAGTTGAAGGTTATCAGCGATATATTTCCAATTTGGTAATGTGACATACTGAGTGTTGCTGTGAAATGATCATTGTGTTGATTATTTGTGATAGGATCATTTGTTTGATCGTCTATCCTGGTGATCATTTCTATGATCATTTGTTGACCCAAAGCATGGCTTTTGTATAAAGTATGTTTTTGTGGACGTGACTTCGTCGAGCCTCACACCCCGGAAATGGTCAAAACAGGAAAGATGCTGCAAGGTTATGAGGGGTAGCTCCCTTTAGGGTATGTGCATTTCCTTCTAGATAGAGGTGGTATCATGGTATGGAGCCCAGATATTTAACCTATGTGGTTACTACGAATTTATTACTTTGTGGTTGTTGGTTATCGGGATCCCGTGAGAAAGGTCGTTTACGATCGGGGAATGGCATGCTCGTGTCAGTAGTTACCCAGTTAGGGGTAACCCGGCCTTGTGTTGGTAGAGTTCCGGTTTGGTTCTCGGGGACGTCCATCCAGAGGCGTTCTCATGTGGCAATGGGAAGTTCCTTGGCCTGACCATTTGTTGGAAATCCAATTCCCAATACGAAACCCTGTACAGTGTTAGTTGTAGAACCTGCCATTTACTTATGGTGGCGCCCCACTGTTTAGATGGTAGCTATAGTAGGCATACGATAATGGTCGTATGTTGGCTAAGATTTATATCTTTACTTTTGAAATGATTTTCCCTACACTATGCACTAATAATAATATCAAATGTTTCTTTTTAATGCGTATCAAGCATCTTTGACTATCATAAGGAGAAATCTCCTCCGATTCTGCGTTTGCATTGTGTGTGTGTGCGGGAGGCCTTATGGTAGTCTCATTTTTAAAAAGCATTGCGAATTGACTTTGAAAATCTTTTGTTGAATGTTTTAAAAGATAAACTGTTTTTGTTGCTCACACCAGTCCCACGACTGATCCGGAGTTTATTGTTTCTTTCCTAAACTCTGGGTGCTCATTATTTTCTACACGAGCAGTCTAGATTTGGGTTTTTCAGATAGTCAGATTAGTAGGTTATCTGGAGTTAGTTCAGTCTTTGGATCGCACCAGTCTTGCTTAGCTTGGTGCATCGTTATTTGGGGTTCGAGCTTTTGCTGGATTGATTCTTGGAAATGGAGTTGCAGTTCTCGGAGTTCTCTTTTGAAGACTATCTCAGAGTTATATTGTTCCGCTGCTAGCTGTTATCTATTTTCTTTCCACTGCTATTTTATTGTATCATATCTCTGATGTATATTGATATCTACTGGATCATCTGTTGTATCAGATATTGTATCAAAGCTGTATATCAATGTATTATTCTTTTATTCCGCTGTGTTGTTTACTTAATGATTATTATAAGCTCCGGCGAATCGGATTTGAACGGTCGAATCTATGCCATTCGAGTACGATTTGAAGTATGGATGTTGATTTTTGAGCGGGCGAAATTCCGAAACGTTACAAGTTCTTTGAATAAATGAAGTTGAAAAATATATTTTACTGTAAAGAATTCATCAAAGGAGAGAATTAAATAATTATTATTTTTATATAAAAATAAATGGTTTTGCTACTAACACTCCAAATTGATACAAACGGTTAAAATTTATCGGCACTTCATTCCTTATAAAATTGATATGAGAAGTAAATGATCATTTCTACTAAAACCATTATCCTCGTCATTAGGCACTTCGACCTGGTGCGATAAGTCACATGTTCAAAACTTGCATTGTGTGATTCGAACATATATTGACATGTAATATGTTGTATACTACTAAGAGTTATAGTACTAATATATACTGCCACTACCATGTAAGTATACAATTTCAAAATCTTACTTTAGACAAAACAAAACAAAACAGAGTAAAACTATTGGGCCCTCTTCCCCTAGAGGAAAAGTGGTGAGACTAAAAAATTGATCACTATCTTCATGGCTAGATATTAACATTATTGAGAAGACCGTGGCAAGGTAAGCAAGGGTTTTTCTTTCATTTCGAAAACTAAGGTTCAAGACATCATCAATTGCACAAAACCACAATTTCAATCATCGGTAAAATTACGACGCTGCATTTTTTTACGTACCATTTAGGTTTAGTGGTAGGGTTTTTTTAAGTTCAGTGGAAGGGAGTTGTTGGTATAACAGGGACGCCTATTTCAGCATTTTTATTCAGCCTTGCTTAGGGAATTTTTTTTAATAGCAGTGTCATTTTATGTCAATTATTTCAGCAGCCACCTTCCACGCATCATTAAGATTATTTATTTCCCCTACTTTTCATGATCGACAAATACTTAAACTTCTTGTGCAAAATCTAAAAGAATTAGGAAAAAATTTATCTGATCGTTTTCTTGAACAAACTCTATGTTATTAATGCTTTCCTCCATAATAATTAGTCTTGCTTTTTATCGATTTCAAATTTCATCTGCAAATGTTTTATATTTCTCCATTAATTATTGATTATGATTTAAGTTTCAATAAAAAATATTAAAGTAGATCAAAAAGAGCAAGCATAAAAAAGGAAAAGGGGCAAATTGGCCAACTAAAAATTTAGTTCTGTAAGTAGTTTATTTTTATTAATACCCCTCATATTAAAAGGAAACTTGATAAAAGTAGAACCCCCGTTTCCATTTTTGGAATTTTAGTAGTAAGAATCAAGATGAATCATAAATACTAAATTAACATTTTCATAATACTTTTCTCTCTTTTCTTTTTCCTAATTTGTTGTTACAACAAAATCACTTTTTCAAACACATCTCTAAAACTTAAATAATTCAAATAAATAGTTAAAAGCTGAAGATCATGGAGGACTCATCGCTATCACTACGTTTCCATTAGCTCAATGTCATCTCAATTAAAGTTGAAAATAGAAATGGATTCACTGAATATTTTATGATGATTAATTTTATAGTGGCATAGAAAGAGAAAAGGAATTCTATTCAAAATTAGAAGTGATGGAAAGCAAGAACGTTATTTTGTAAGATTTGATAATAATTTTCTATAATAAAATAGGTATAGAATTAATATTTTCCTTACCCTATTTTTTTCATATAATTTTCTCTATTTTATTCATTCCCATTATACAGAATACTTCTCACTTTAGCAGCTTCTAATTAAATAAAGCCAAAGTTAAATTTACTTTATTCTCAAATGTAAATACATAAGAAAAACAAGTGGGAAGAAAAATATTATTCGAAATACAATGAAATGACAAATACATTCATGCTTATCATCATGGAGATCTTATTGCACAATAAGGTAATTCTCCCTTTTTTTTTTAAGTTTTTCTATGTTTTGTTTTTTTAGTTTGGAAATGTTTAGAAATAATGATATATTGGAAATATAGTTATTTATAACGTGCATAAGTGAAGTATTTTTTTAAATAGGAAGAACGATTTCAAATAATATAACAATGCAACAAATGAAAGGTATTAATTAATATTAATTTTGATCGATTTGAATCCAGAATAATCAAAGAAATAAATTTTAATTTAATTTATTGAAAGGATTAATTGCATTAAGTATCTTTAGTATTAATCAATCAGAGAAATAACGTAGTTATTTAATTCCTTTTGTTAAGAGCACATTTTATATTAATTTTTCTCACATTATTTTTTGTTAAGATTATGAAGTGCGGTTTCTACATTAATGTTCAAGTAAGAACACATTTCATATTAGGTTTTTTTCACAATATATTAAAGCATATGAATAAGGTACACTCAATGATAGGAAAAAGTGTATAATTTTTATTATATATTTTGTTAAATCTATATCAAGTACTTTAGTATATGTTTTTTAAAACACCATAATGATTTTAAATCACCCTAAAATTTTATGTAATTATTTAAATATAATCTTATATTTTATAGGATTTTTTGTAAACTTTGGGAAATTTATGAATGTAAGAAAAAGCAGGAGAAAAACACAAAATTATGCAAGTTTGGACAATAAGAAATGTTTTAACATTTGGCTAAAAATATTTGACCCTTGGTACAATCAAAAGTCTTGACTACGAAGGAGCAAGCATATTCAAGCAAAAATATTCAATAGCATTTTCCTTAAAGGTGTTATCGACATGTGATTAAAAGGTCTACCTTCTAAATAATTATAACGTCATAAATTTATAAAAGGTGTTCATGCCTTTTCATCACTCTTCTTCATTTCCAAATTTTATGTATGGTTACAACTTTCCGAATGGCTTCCATCAATTAACATAAAAGCCTTAAAAATTAGTAGTGATCAAAATTATATTCTTTTGCTCTTGCTTTATTCTTGAACTTTGAATTCTTGAATTTATTTTTGTATATTGTTAATTCTCGCTAAAACAATTATATAATGGAACTTTTTTTATGTCTGACCTATACACATCCACCCTAACACATGTGTGAGATTATGTGATCTTTGTGATACAATGATATGTATCTATTCTTAAGACACAAGTGTTTGTCAAAGTTTTTCTCTATTAGAAGTTTGTATTTGAAGCAAAGTATCTTAGTAATGAAAGTCTAAGAGTCATCAAATGTTGTAAATAATAAGAGGTCGGTAGTGTAGAAAACCCTATATATCAAGCAAGGTCAGAAGCTATTTATTTCAAGCTTGTTCCTTTGTGTAAAGTAATGTTTTGGTGATAGTGAAAATTTACTAGAGTGGATGCAGAATTGAATTGTCCAAATCGGTAAAAATCCTACTTTGTTTACTTTATTTTTTTATATTTAAATTTCATAAATACTTTGATTTATTCATTAATAATTAGATAAATTATATTAGCAATACTTAATGTATATTTGGTCCATATTACCCAATCCACCCAGGAACACTCAATAATGTGATGCCATAGATTTTTGTCATTGTTAGATCAACTATTTTCATTGGTGGAACAACTCATCATGAGTTCATATCAAATGCGCCTTTGAGATGTGTTAACAAAGTACATTGTTAACCTCGAAATGTGGAAGTTAGGTAAACTTAGTTAGGAATTGGCTTAGGAAGCCTTATGTCAGCTTGTTAGAAGCATAAAAAATCCATAGCGAAGCTAAAGTTATGTCGAAATCATAAGTGCATAAATATCCAATATAAGCCAAAATTCAAGAATCTTTGTCGATATGCTATGCTATATTAATTTTACAAGTACTTATTTGCAATAAGTCATGAGATTAAAGTCGGCAATAAGAATCCCCAAATTGATTTGGGCTTACAAATTTGAAAAGGTAAGAAGATGGTTAGAATTTATTGCTTCCTCTTCATTATCATGAGGTCCATATATATAGGAGCCGGGCGGCGTGGCTGCCATAAGGCTCTTGAGATGCTTGACATTGGACATCATTGCATGCTTCAATGATCAATGGCTTCCTATGGAAGGATGTTGATATACGTCATCTAGGTAGTGCTTTTAGCCTTTAGCATCTCATTCCAGAGTAGGCATTCGACATCCTTATCATTCAGTTAGCCTCCGTATCTTAATGAAATAAGAATCTTAGTCATACTACCGATATATGATACCCTTTCTATTCCTTTGAAGTTTGACATCCACTTGTTCACTAATAACTTATGATATCCCTGTTATAAACTTGATATCTTCATAGAACTATGGCATGAGACAAGTTTGGTTTATTGTCGATTTTTGACAACCTCAAGTATGCTATCAATATGTGGCATCCTACCATGTTGATAATTGATGGCATCTATCCTTGCCTTCGTGGTATAGGACATCCTTACCTTATATATGATATATGATGTGTCCTATAATCATTGATGACTTGTTGAACACTTATTGTGTTGATGACTTACGATATCTATACTGCTTATATTAATGATATACAACATGATTTCCTATTAGTGATCTACGATATCCTATTAAGCCTGAAATACATATGGCATACTTCTCTGGATTAATAATATATGAAATATTTGCTTATATTGTCGAAATCTGACATCTCCCTTCTTTTGTTCATATTCGGTAACCCTCAAAGTCGGTCATCCCTAGGGACTTGATACCTTCATGCGACATCCTTCCTTTGTTGAAGTTTCATAACCCTTATGTTGGTTTAATCACTTAGAATTCGAAACTCTTGAAATTTGATTATCCTTTATTAGGCGTTCGACATCTCTTAGTATAGAGATTCGATATCTTCCTAAAAAAATTTAAAATTTGATATCCCTTGTTGTATGCTTCCCTGCTTTCTTTTCAACATCTTAGAATTTTACATGCTCTTTTCATGCTTTTGATATTACTATTTATGGTAACTTTTTCCTCTAGTAAAGGAGGAATGTTGAATTTTCAAGTCAACTTTTTGATATTAGCATTTTCCACCTATTGAAATTCCACTCGGACTGGGCCGATACATTCAAATCGAGATCAAAAGCTCGAGCTCTTCCTCTTTCCTCTAATAAATATTTGTTCTTCTTCCTTTTCCTTCTTTTACCCATGAAATCAACTCGAGACCAGTACTTGAATATTTTTGATCTTGTGGCATTCAACCTCAAACCGTGGTAGGAATTTTATTTAAAGCAATTTTATTGATAAATTAAATTAAGAAATTTCGATTCCAAATTAAAACTTGGGTTTAATTCAGGTATCTTCGGTTTCAAATCAAAATTAGGGTTGCTAATTGGGTATGGGTTGTTAATCTTCGATTTGTAAGTTAAATCATGTGTTCATTATGCATGTGGGTAGAACTAGCATTCAAATTGGCATGTTGTAAATTGGTTGATTAAAGCTTATCAACAACAATTTGAAAATCTAGAGCTTTCCAATTTAATTAAGAAATTGGTTGACTGTTAGAAACTCAAAACCCACTTCAAAATTTGATAACTTATTAGTTCAAAGCTGGTCCCCTTGAGTACGCAATGCTTATTTTGATGCCGATACCCAAAAGGTTTATCTTTTCATTCATTATTTTGACAACTAGTTTGAAGGTCGGAATACATTCGGGAATTCGGCAACTAATTTGAAACATGAAACCCCTATAATGTCGACCACTAATTAAAAATGCAATATCTATTTAAATGCACGACATCTATTTTGAAATGTTGTCACCTTGGATACAAATTCGACATCCTCATATTCATTTATTACTCTTTTATAAACTCAAGAATCTTACATTGTTGACGTTCTTGTTATAAATCTGATGTCCTATTTAAGTCTTTACAACATCATTAATATGTAATGTATTTACTATATAATAGATTTCTAATAAATTTATACACTCCACATCTTTATGAACTCCATAATTTATTAAAGCTCTTCTAAACTAATCTGCCATTACTCACTATTCACAAATTTGACAATCTTATAATTCGACATTAGGTTATCGATTCGTTATCTCATTATGGTTTTTATAAGAAGCTATTAATTCAATATCCTATGAATTCGATATCATATTATTGATTACACGCTTCACATAAGATGATATTCATATGATATTCCAAGTGATTGGTTAAGAACTTGACATTTCATCATTGATTTAAAAAGATGTTAATAAATTTTCAATTGGCAATAAATTTCCTAAGTACCTTACCAATTCAACATCTCATTATAAACAAGACTTCTATAAATGGACTACATAATGGGTTATTGATTTGCTGCAAATAGCATAGCTAATTTTTTGGCACCTTACCATCATAACTTAAATAAGTTTTAATTAACTAACTAATCCTTGGTTTGGAACATAATAATCTATTTTTCATTTATGATCATTCCAAGTTTTGTAAAAAAGTAGCACTTGCCTGATTTTCTGTAATATTCCCTGGTAAGAAAATGGATATCAAGAAGCTAAGCAAGAGCAGTAAACCTTCTCCTTCTCCAAAGAAAGGTGAGTACATGCTTAACCAGTCTTTCATCACCACTCAAAAGGAGGTAGATATAGGTCCTTCAGCAATTGGGAATTACAGAAATATATTCCATGGTTGTCGGTCTCTCTAATTGGATAGGTCATTCTCTTGAGAAATTTTGGGTTTTTATCCTAACCACTTCCGGCATTTGGGTACTTGCCTTTCCAGACTTTTTTTTAATTCCTAGAGCATATGAACATTACTCCAATCCATCTAACCCTAAATTAACACACTTACCTGAGCTGTTGAGAGTTCATTGCTAGGGCTGCTAAACTTCTTTCTCTAAACCCCAAGACTCTTTATTCCTTAGTAAATCTAATAAGGATAAGTGAAAATTTGGTTAGTCCTATGTACCTTCTTCACCCTATCCCAAAAAGTATAATCACTTGTCCAACAAATGAAATAAGGGAAGAGAATAAATTTTTCTTTGTCAGATGCTACTCCACTATGATCAAGTGGACTTTCTATATATTCAGTAAGTTTTTGCTCTCATTGTTATATATCAAATTTTCACCTTCTTTCTTCCAAATCCTGCTCCCAAGCAACTAAGTCCTTTTGTCATTGCTACTATTAATTCCTAAATCAAGCCTCTAAGAGTATGGGTGACAAGATTAAATTTTGATGAAAGAAAATCTTCGCAAATATTCTCTGATCTTGGCCAATCACAATATAGTTGGAGAACCCTCGACGATGATGGGGAATGGCAAGGCAATCTATCGTTGGTTGTTTATAATTGGAAAGCCTTTTCAATTCCTCTCCTATCCAACATGAATATTCCGGTAAATTATCATTTCGGTTTAAATGGAATATCTTGTGTTCTCGTCTTATATACAACCCTTTTTGAGTAGACCCATCTATACTCGTCATTGCTTAAAATTAATTGAATGCCAAAGGTTACACTTTTGCATTTGCTAAACCAACCAAACCAACTCCTCTCAAGGAATCTATTGGTAGGTTAGTTGATGAAATAAAAATGAAATTGGGCACCGACGCACTGGACGGTGCTTCAACTCTTTCCCAAGTGAAATGCCTAAGCATAGGGATGATCGCACTTTATTGTCATTGCGGAGGAGTTGAATGTGGATAATTTGACGACTCAATATACTAATGTAGTCAATTTAAGATCTTTGGGTCATGAAGTTCAAAAGTGCTATGAGGAGGTTCACACTCTAGACTCCTTTCTTAAGATCTCATTTCCTACTTCCCCGACAAGCACCCATCGCATGTACGAGGAGCTTAGTCTAATTCCCTTTCCCAATGTTTCTCTTCCTTCAAAAGCCAATGTTAAGACTTCTGACATAGGCTTTGATGATCTTATCTGCTTGGTTGCACAATCTCCTACTTTGGCCTCTCTTATGCCATTGTAGCCTTCAACTTTTGAAAGATAATCTTTATATCATTTATTAATAGATTCTACTGGTAGTTATCTTTATTATTTGGTTAATCTAGACTTTTATCACATTATATCCAAATATAAAATATGTTATATAATTTAGGTGGCCAAGCACATATTCCTCAAACGGGCCCCTCGGGAGCCTTTTAACCAAATTGCTGAGCTCAAGGAGCAAGTTTCTACACTTACAAACAGTGTGATGGACATTATATAGGAGAAAGATGAAGCCATCGCTAAAAAGTGGAAACTTTCCTCCTCTCTTGATGTGGAAAAGTTGGTCAAATAGCCACTGGAGAAGGTGAAAACTCTATGAGCAGACCTTAAGAAGGCTAACAAAGAGAAAGTCGAAATAGCCAGCTAGGTGAAGTCTCCAAAGGGTGAGCTGGAAGCTAAAGGCGCCACTCTAATCTATTCCAACAACATCATCAAGGATGATAAAAAAAAAAGGTTTCCTTTCCTTGACTATGCCCTTACTGTGGTTGCGAAAAAGTATTATAAGGATGCTCTATTTGTGGCCTATAATAATTATATTGGCAAACTCCCAAACTTGGACTTTCCCTCCCTTCCAAGCCTAGATGAGAGGTTTAAGAGGAAGTTCAATCTTATATTGGGGAGACCTCAAGGACTAGTTTAAGAGGAATTCTCTGTAGATGACACTATAGACCCCAAGAAGTTACTTTCTTTTGATGATCCCCTCTTAAAGCGGAAAAGGAAACTGACAGAGGGGAGGTTTGCAATGAGGATGATGTCAATGATATTAATGAATTCAATAATGATGAAGATATCAATGATGATGACTATGGTGGATATGGTGGTGGGAAGGTTCCTAAGGGACCAAGAGATGAGTGAAATGGATCGGGTAATCACAAGTTAGATTTGTCTGCTCGTGATATAGAGCTCCCTAATTTGCATAATCCTCAAAATGCTCCATCGGATAATACTCCCCCATAAGGCGCTATTCCCTCAAGCCATTAGCCGAAAGGAAAAGCTCAAGCTGCATTTTCTCAACTCTAGGTCATACAGGTATGAAATTCTTTACTTAAATGTCTAAAGTTATCTAACAACCTTTAGTTAATAAGCTGAATATTTAAGTTAGGAAAAAGAACCAAATATTATTATCAGTCTTTATATGAGAAGATTCAAAGGGAGGTTCTTTGGTTAAACAGAGAAGTTGATAGATTAATTAATGAGCATAGCTAATTATCTGACAAATACGATCATATCTCTACTAACGCTGAGCAATTAAGGTTTTCAAAGGGAATCAAGCTACTCAGTGATTGAAGAGAGCTTGCCTTCACATGGGGAGTGTTATGAAAAAGAATGTAGAAATAACTACTCTTTCCTTGGGTGCTTGTTGATGATAGAAAAGCTTCAATAGAATTTCTATATAAAAAAATTATTCTAGAAGCAAGTACGCTGATTTTTCTTTTTGAAGGAAGCAGGGCGGGGGTTTAATTAGACATCTTCTTGGTAGATACTTGGGATAATATGAGTCTGATCCTCATTTTTGGGAGTGTTGGAACCTTCCTATGGTGGCGAACAATCCTCTCTCTCTCACACTCTTCCTCTCGTGAAGGTCAAGTTTAACAAAGAGAGCTAATATTGAATTTTATAAAGGAGCAATATTTTATAAACCCAAATAATTTTGTTATTATATTGTGTGATTATTTTAGTTTTTAAATTTTGATGTTTTCATTCCTTTGTAGCCTTAGATTTTTTTCATACATTATTTGGTTAAAGGAACCATGAAGTAGTCCTATTCCTATAGAGCTCTTAAGTAAATAGTTTAAGTTAAAGAGGGATTTTAAAGAGAAATCTATAATTTTTAAAATATCTCAGTTAGAAAAACTTTCTTCCTTAGGTCTCTAAGATATCTACACACAATTTCCACAATTCCATTTTAATTTTTTGGAAAATCAGCTCGTAGGCTGAAAAGTGGGGCTGCCATCAATTCCCTCCTATTAATACCCTAGAATGCTTTAATATTCCTATTGACTCTACCCTTACTTTTTTCGATGGTTCATTTAAAAATGCTCAAATTGCCATCTTAAAACTTTAGGAATTAAATCATGAAATTGATGTAATTTGAACTTCCTTGCGTTTGCAAACTTTTGTTGCCAATAAAGAAAATGTTTCCTATGTATTTATTTCATTTTACATTTACTTATTAGGAAAAACAATTAACGCTCACATCCCTTGGTCCAAAACTCCTTGCTAGGTTAGATTCTATTAAAGGTAAGTATAAAATGGAATTCAAGAAGAAATTCTCTTCTTAAGGCACTTTAACTTTACGATTCCCGAATAATTTGGATGCATAAATATGATATGAAAAATATTGCAAATTGCAATCTATGTTTAGCAGTCCAAAGGAGATGACCTCCAACTTAGAGAAATAAATTAAAGAGAAAGACGGAAGAATCCAAGAGAAAAACAGGAAAACAAAACAGTTGGCTAGTCTAAATCTTCTGTCCAAAGTATTGAAGCGGATGCAGGGATTGCCCGATTCACCAATGTAATGGATATCAAAGTGGTGTTATTGAACAGTCAAATAACTATGAGCGAAGGAAAATCTAGCCTTTCTATTCATACTCCCTTGGTTGGGGTAGAATAATTTTCCATCTTGTTGAATCGATCCACGAATTTAGATGATAGTGAGATCTCTGGATGGTGTAGAAAATTTAGATATCAAGGCGTTTAATTTTTAACAAGCAGTGGAATTATGAGGTCTCCACAAATCACAATACTTATGGGGGTGTGATTGAGAGAATTACACATAAGAAATACATTCTTGAATAAGAGGTTGGGAAATTAAAGAGCAAGGTTTAGATTTTAATGGGAGTTAGTAAGGTGCTCGAATATGGATTGAAAATTCTAGTTGATTCAACCGACTGTGCAGATACTGTTCGAAAGAAATATAAGAAGCTTAAATGACTTCTTGGTTTGGCGATTCATTAAATTATGGATTTTTCTTCAGTTGTTGAAGATTTGAGGAGGATGGCATGAGACTTTTAGCTCTTAGTGGAGAGTTACTTGTGAAGAGACTCTCTTATTGTTCAACCTTGCAATTCTTGTATATATTTGTAAAATAATAAATAAACTCCTACCTAAATGGTTGTTATTTCGAAAATTACGCTTTGTTTTTTGTCTAAATTTTAAAATTAATTTTCATAGTTTCAGTTTAATGCATCATGCTTTGTAATCTCTGTTTCAAGATAAACTTCATTCTTGTAATTCAAGCTTTTGATAAGTAGGTTAATAACCTATTCTATAGGAGAGTCATGAACCCTGACAATGAAGATCCCATCATTTTAATAGAAAACTTGATTACAGTTTCAAAATTAAATGGTGAGAGCCAATTTGATATTGTCTTGGTTTTGAGTAATGAAATTTCTTACATTTGAATGTCCATATTTGATTTTGGAATTTCGACTACGAGTAACTCTTTGCCTTTCCTCCAGAGATTGACCTATTTCTATTGTTGATGGGAGACAATTCACACTTGGCAATCCTTCTTTTAGAAGAGTGCTTCCCTTTTGATTTATTTGATTGTTTTCCTTGGTACCGTAGCAAGTAAGGATTTTTCTTTTAATCGAATTTTTTACTACCACAATAGGCAATGATTTTGATTGCATCTTGATTACCAAGATAGGGAGTTACCTTGATTGAATAGGTGATAATACTGATTAATTTGATTGATTCTTGATTACCAAAATAGGCACGATTTGCGAGAATCTTGATTACCCCAATAAGTATGATCTTGATATCGATTGTATCCCTTATTATATTTTATGGTAATTATTTAGGATTTGATTTATTTATTTGTTACCATCTTTAGATAATGATCTACACTTTGATTGAACTGTTATCACCCTCTTAGGTGATGATTTAGGTCTTTCGTCCAGTGCGGTTGGTTTTCTATTTTTATCCAACTATATAGCCTTGCTATAAGAAAACTGATTGGACGAATTAGACTCGATGATTGACAAGGTAAGTAGCTTGGAGGATTGATCATGGAGTCTATAGATCAAACATATTAAATGGTATAAAACAGCGATCAAATGAGACCAAGAGATAGACTCCCTGAAGTATTCTAATTATGGATTTGTACCACCCCAAGGCAGGGATCTGTACTTAGCCATTCCCCTAAGCAGCGGATCAGATCATATTCCATTCCTAGGCATGGGATTAGATCCTATCAATTTCCATAGGCTGGAGATCAAATTGTATTACTTGCCCTAGATGGAGGTTTGTATTACTTCCCCTAGATAGGGGATCGAATCGTATAACTTCTCTAAATAGCGAGCAGATTGTATCAGCCTAGTAGTTTAATTCAACAGGGATCGATTGATGTCTCCAAAAAACATGTAAGTGACTTTTAAAACAAAATATAGAAACAGGAAGTCAACATCAAGATATACATACATGAGCGATCACATGACCCATAGTGGTCATCTAGACCAGTTGTCCATGATCGCTTAATATTGGGAGTTTGGATACAAAATTTTTTGGGTGACCTTGGCCACATCTAGAGATTCCAACTGTGAATTTTCAGAAAGGTATTCGTCCATCTACTCTTATGAATAGGGCGTTCTTTATTCATTTTAGGGATCTTTGCACTCTTATTTTCTTTGTACTCTATTTTATTCACGGATTCCGATCCGATTTCTCTTGTATTCAAAAATTCAAGTGATTATTAAAGCTATTTCATCAACGTGGACATAAGCATTCAAAGCCAAATCACTATAGATCTATTTGCCACTATTTTTTTATTTGTTTTCTGTTTTTTTCTTCTGCTGATTTTTGTTTTCTTCATTTATTTTATTACATATCTATTGGATGCCTCTACCAACTTTTAGTGTAAACACTTTGGTGCTTTCGTTGAGAAGGCAATTCTCAGTATCTATATATCCTTATTCTACTATTGGAATGCACAAATCCAAGGAAGGGATCAAGATTCTTCTTCATTAAGTTTCCTATTCTATCAAACAAGGAAAATGCCTACAAAGAAACTATCTACAATGCCTCCTAGGAAAAAAAGGCTATTGTAACCTCCTCACAACCTATTGGTGAAGCAGTATAACACACGAAAATCACTTTCCTGGAAGGTGGAGCGCAGCTAGGAGAAACAAATGTACATGTGTCCTTTGGAATAATCACTAATACTGATATGGGAAGACTGCGGGGAGAGCTCCTTGTTACTTGCTTATAATCGTAGAAACAATTCTAAGATAACAAGGTCCTCAATCCTGCCTCTAAATATTCCTTCAATTCGCCTCACCATCGCCTACTCTGCCTCTCGAAGTATAGTTGTCCAACATTAAAGTGGTACTTCCTATCAGGGAATTTCCATCATTGATTTGCAAGTGGTCGTCATTGGCAATCATCGAAAATCATCAAACGATCATCGAAAAAGTCACTTCAAGGTTGACCCAAAGTTTGACCCGAAGTAATCACCCATTTGACTCGATGCAATCTCTTGAAACTTTAGCCTATTATAAGGCCTGAGTAAAACAGAGATTCTCCATGCAAATTCAAGGATTGATAACGAACTTCTACTTGGTCTATTTTTCTGCCCTTGAAATTTTCCTAAACCAGACCTAGTTTTTCGGTGAAATGACCCAAAGTCGAAACCGAAGTAAACTATGGAAATTATGGAATAAAGTCAGACTTGGGTAAAATCCAGATTCTCTCCATGCAAATCCCAATTTGACTCCAACACCATTCGTCACTGACCTAGCACTTCCAATTTCAGCAACTCAAATTTCTCGGGTCGGTCTGCATGTAGATTACTATCGAACCATACTCATAAGGTCACTAGCAATCCATCAATAACTTGAGCATATGAACTTTAAACGATATGATATTTGAAATGTGGCCTTATCGGGCCTTCCTTATCAACCCTTATTGATCTAACCCAGTTTCGGGTAAAAATTGGGTATAGGTAATAATCTCCCTCTACCGATCCCACTCTACAAGTCCCACTCAACCAATCCCTCCAACTAGATTGGCCCATCCTTTTTCATGATGATATGCAGCTCCTGCTTCCTAGATTTGGAACTTAACTTAAAGATGTTGCATTCTCTCTAATCTTCATGACTGACCAAGGTCCCATGAACCAACCGACAGCTATTGAACTACTGCTAAGGAGTGAATAAAGAATTGGTACTCAACTGGTACTCCTAAAGGCCGTTTAACAAAACTGATATGGAATAAACTAGGATGGATTACCCAACCATGATTCTGCAGTAAATTACGACTACTCCCAACTAATCAACTTCCAAACACCTTATTGGTGGTCATGGTACTAAAGCTCATGAGAAAAGCCAAACCAATGACGACTAGGCAATGTCTCAGAGAGCCATATTCCATTTACTGAAGCCATTCGCTATGTAAAGTATCCTTGCAAATTCAACATGCCAACCATACTAGCACGCCCAAAGAAAATTAACCTTGGTCTACATTTCAAGAAATATGAATGGCACTTGGATTCTGCTAGAGTGACGAATGCAGTCAATTTAAACGCTTTCCCATTTTTTTGAAGGAGTAGTGACCATCTACCAAATGCATATGAATGGAAAATAGGCCGTCTCCTCATTCGACTACCAAGAGAAAAAGTTTGTTGAGTAAATCTGAATACAAGCGACTCAGCCCAAGCATGCCATGTCATTGTCAAACCTGTCCTGGGAATCAGCCGACCACTCAAATATTTCTTACATGGGTTCAACGCTGCCGCAACCTAAATGAGCAACCCCAGCGAGAATACCATCACGATGGCATTGATAAAGGGAATTGACACAGAGAGAGATTTTTTATGGTTGGTTAGCTGGAAGGCCTCCTACCACCGTGGATTGTTTTTACTTCAAGGCGAACCAATATTTATGTTAGGAGGTGGAAAAGCTAACATGGAAAAGAACAATGTAGGTCCTTTGGTAGAAGGATTTTAAAAAAAGAGCAATGACGATGCCCTAAACGAGGACTCGGATTCTAAAAGACAGCCCAGGATCTTGAAATTTGATGCATATAATTTATTGAATGATTCGAGCGAAAACGTCCTCCTAGATACTCGTGACTCGAAGCAATATCAAAAGTCAGCCCTGAGAGGGTCATCAAAACCACGAAGAAATCAAGTAAATATTGCATATTTCATGAGACATGCGACCATAACATTGGCGATTGCATACACCAACGAGATATGATCAAAGAGCTGGCCAAAAAGGAGAGCTTCAATAGTATGTGCAAGCCCCACAAGATGGCAGGCAAGAATGTCAGATCCTTACCAATAAAGACCTTTGGTTATCCACCGGACCATCGACGATTGACTTCCAACTAAGAAGAGATGGAGCAAAGTGGAATAACGAGCACATGAAGTCGCTTCACTTATAAATAAGATCTATTTCGATTTTCATTAAAATTCTTCATTAAATAGACTTTGTTATTTATATTTTTGAATAAAATCGCCCTTCGGTCGTGTACTTTTATCTTTATGTAATTATGTTTTCAACTACAACCAACTTGAATTAAACTACATGCAAATGATACACGTGACAAAGTACCAAGGGTTAAGCGCTAAATAACCTCCTCGGACCATGATCAGATCTTGGGATTTTTATTAGGATGAGTGTGATTCGACTACTCGTCATGTACCATACACCCCTGGATTGGGTGCAAGAATTCAAAACAGAAAGTGGTTATGACTTGACCATCCACCTCCTATTTCGTGCATCAATTTTGACATAACCTTTATGCCTTGCTTAGAGCTTGGAAAGTTCAAACTTCAATACGTAGTAATTGACCACTCATCAACATCCGCACTTGACTTGGAGACCATAAAAGACTTGAAGTGGATGCGATCTGACTATCCACTCCTTAAGTCGTACTTAAAATTCTCGATGATACTTATGCCTCTCTTGAAGCTCAACGAGACCAGGATTCAAATAGAAGTGGAAGTGACTTGGTCATCCGCGCATCGACTCCCGCTTTGGACATAGGGGGCAATTTGGGGAACTCAACCTAACATATGCATGACTGGTCGCCTACTCATCAACCGCTGCCCTCAACATGGGCGAACAACTGCAGCTTGAGGTGAAGGTGACCTTATCCTCCACCCATAACTCTCTCCCACAATGTGCTAAGATGAGTACAAAGAATATTGGACATGAACTGGTTGTTCAAACCAAACATGGATGTGATCCGGCCGTTCGTTGCTCACTCCCTTCCTTGACATGATAGAAGGAGCTACAATCACTAAGTGTACATGAATCGACCGTCTAATCGCTAACTTCTGTCAATTGTGTTGGAGAGCATAATTCCATTCCACGAATGAACGTGACTTAATCGTTCATTCAAAAACTCCTTCCGTGATTCGACTGGTGGAGTATAAACTCAAAAAACGGATGTGACTAACCAATCATTGTATAACTCTAGCTCTAAAGTTTGGATTGTAGTATGAACAAAAATTGGATGTAGTTTATGGTCCCTCAATCAACTCTAGTCCTTAGAGAGTGGATAGGAATATAAACTAAAGATGGGTGTTAATGACCACCCGTCGAATGACTCTTGTCTGTAGTGCGCGGGTTAGAGTGAGAAAAAGAGAAGGATATGACCCGATTGTCAATCAGATTATTCTGATCCCTAGAGCATGGATAAAAGAATAAAAAAAGAAGCGTGACTTGACCATTCATTCTTGAGTTCCCTCTTTCGTCCATCAAGAGAAGTATGAAACCAGATGAACATGACTTGAACGCTCCAAAGCTAACTCTATCGCTTAGTCCGATGTGAGAATATAAATCAAAATGGACGTAACTGACCGCCCAGCTCCAATTATATGTGACATGATTGTTCATTCGCTAACTTTGACCATGATCAGACAAGAAGAACAATTCAAAATGGATGTGACTCGACCATTTTCTCTCCAAATCTTGCCCCTAACTTGAGGACAAAAATGCGACTTGAAGTAGATGTGATCTTACCATCCACTCCCCTTCTTGAGATTAAAGTTCGCCAAAACACTCATCTTGCTCCCAAATCACATTAGAAACAGGATCCAAATGAAAGTGGATGCAGTATGATTGTACATGCAATAACTCCTGCCATGGATGCATGGGACAGTTTCTGAGCCCAAGCTTAAATTAAATGTTATTCGACTATCCAATTCAATTAGGATGTGATCCACCCATCTATGACCTTGCTCGCGCATATATTATGACAAATTTGTTAAGCCTTTCCCAGATATCGACGAGCCTAAACTCTAAACAAAACGCGTGGAACGGTTCAAATGTCCCTCAGCTAATTTTGATCCCCTTAAGCAAACTGCAGTATAAACACCAAAACATGGATGTGGTTCGACCGTCCATCGAACAACTCTGGTCCTCTAGCACGGATTGGAGTATAAACATTGAAATATGGTCATGCCTTGACTGTCCATCGAATAACTCCGGTCCTCTAGAGTGGAATGGAGTATAAACATCAAAACATGGATGCTGTTCGACCGTCCATCAATTAAGTATGTTCCCCTAACATAAATTGGAATTAAACACCAAATGGGTGCGACTAACCACCCATCAATAAACTATAGTACCTAGAGCGTGGATAGGAGTAGAAATAGTGAATGGATGTGACTTGAAAGTTCATTCATTAACTCCGGCCTGAACACGACACGAGGAGTATAATATCAAAAGGACGTGACTTGACTGTCTAAGAACTAACTCTGCTAACCCAAGACCGAGGACAAGAGTATAAACTACTAAAAGCTGAATATGATATCTCATTGTAGCTCAAGTTTAGTGTTCTTTACGACTTAAGTTAGTGACTAAAAGGAGGCCTTACTACAAGACCAATTAGAACTATGCATGAAGTTATGAGCGATTGCCTACATCATACCACTGGATCGACGGTCAAGGTCGATCCACACCAACCATAAATGGATGTAGTCAGAAAATCAATCACTTAGTTTTTCTCCTTGATTTGACATGAGATGCATGAATCACATAATGTATGTGACCTAGCCAACCATTCTTTAGTTACTACCTAAAATATGGTGAGCTCTGGACCAAAGCTGGACATGATTGACCGTCTAGTACTTAACTTATGCCCGAAATCCGACGAAGCATTGAAGCCTTTCCTCAGGAATGAAAAACAAGAATACAATTCATAATAGGCATGCCTTAACCGCCAATCAACTAACTCTAACCTCAGATCTGATAGAAAGAGTATAAAACCTAAGTAGACATTAGTTGCCCTCTACACGACGAAATTTTCCATTGACTTGGAAGGCACAAGCGAGAATCAAGATGTATATGACGTGGCCATTCATCAATCGACTCTAAGCCTTTAGAGCTTAGGAGCGAATATAAACACAAATGGGACAAGACTAGATAGTTCATGTAGTACATCTATCAACTCGAGACTAGAGTTGTGTAGTGAAAATGCGCTGCAGATTCAATGTGGCGGAGGTGCAAAAAGTTATAGTCGGAATGTAGCGAGGATATAGCAGGATATAGCGGATGACTCCAAAACAACATATAAAACTCATATTTAATGTTTTTACAAATATATAAATGCTAATTAAATGAAAAGCTAACATTCAATTGAATTACAATTAATACACAAATAATTTTAAATAAAAACATGTGCGGATACAATATAAATAAACATAAAATTTTTATATAACATAATTGAATTTAGTAGAATATTAGAATATTTTCATTTCTGAAAATATATTAAAAATTCAACTAAATAAATTATTTTCATAATTTTTATAATGTATAAATGTCATTTTTCAATTCATTTCTTTTATAGAAGATATAGCGGAAATAGCATAGTATAGCGGAATATATCAAAAATAGCAGGGCTTAAAGCGGAAAGGGTATATTTGGGGCTATATGGAAAAATCGTAGCGGTAGAAATCCTCTACGATAAATAGTAGGGTTACACGGGGTAACAATGAGGCATTAACTACACAGGACTTGAGGTAGAAGTGTCATCGTCTAAAAGCTTATTGCGCTCGACCAATACTATGACTCATGCATAGTGTTACCATGACACGAGAATATGACTAAAAGTAGTCCTAAAGATGGAATCATCAGATTGATTCCCAAGCTCATAGGCGGCTTATTATCATTCCAACACAAATGACAAGCAACATATCGCATGTACATTAAATGAAAAGTAAGTTAATTGAATACATAAGAAAATTAGAATGCAAAGAAAAAGCCAATTATGTAGTTGCATGCAACATAAGGCTATACTCTGTGCAAAGTTTGATTCAACGTGCCTAAAACCCTGATCTTCAACCATTGTAGACAATCACTCGAAGCATCTAGAACCCATGACTATGAAACTCATTAAATAGTCATTGTTAGTTAAATTAACCTGTTCCCTCATGCTAAGTACAATGTAGTGTAGTGTTGGGTTGGTGTAAAACCCGATATCTTTATAGCATTAATTAGGATATTTAATTAGCTAAATTAAATAAAATAATGTGATGATTAACAGAATGAGATTTGATTGTAAACAAGAGTAGCCATGCCATGTTAATATGTATGACAAAATTAGATAACATGAATAAATGTGTTAGGAAATAGGAAAGGGAAAAATCGAAGATATGGGTATACCCTTAGGAAATGAAAACACACATTCATTTGATTCTCCCAAAAAAATAATCTTAAGGCCGGCCACCATTTTTAATCCCTAGAGAAGACAAAGCTAAGGTTTTCAATAGTTAGAATTAAACCAACTTATTCAACATGAAATCTCACATCTTTTAATCTCAAAGTTAAAATGGATGATTACTACATCCCTCTTTTGATATAATTTTTGGTTTTAAGTTAAATCCGAAATGATTTTGCATCTTTATGCCATGTTTTAAAGTTATATATATGCTTGTTGATTATTTATACATGTTCATATTTGTTTTTATGATATGTTTGATATGAAAAGCCTACAAATGACATCCAAATGCCTTGAAAATTTAGATATTGATCGCTAATGATATTTTAGAGATGGGTTTCAGTTTTTATAATTTTTTGAATTATGGTGTATTTTATATTAATTTTCAACTAAAGAAAATGATTTATTGGATTTTAAATTATTTACGATAAAATAAATAATTGTTTGGGTCTGAGATTTTTATATGTAAGAAAACATATTAAGATAGATTTTTTTGGATTTTCCAGATTTTCCTAAATGTTTTGATGAATATATAATATTATTTAAGATATAGGACATAAATGTTTTATATATTTAATTAAGGGAAATGGGCATTTTATAAAATAAAATCATTGTTTATTTCTTAAATTATTGGCAGCATTTTTCTGAAAAGTATTTAGCAACCAGTGAAAATTTGACAAACAAAGGTAGGTTAGTTGAAAAGTTTTCTCTTTTAAGTTAAAAATAGAAATAACATGATTTTAACATGTTCAACCACTTTTAGCACATAGGGTTCTATCAAAACCTTTTGCCACCAACGATTTCGAAACCAAAGTGCATAGTATCAAACTACTTGGTACGCGGCCATTTAGACGAGGGTGGAGGGGTACTTGGTCGAAACCTTAGGTTCTGTAGGTATTGGAGTATGTTTGCTTTGAAAACCAAATTTAACACCTTCTTTGCTTTCGAAAAAGATAGGTTTCGACTCAGTTGCTCTCGAATGGGTCAAATAATTTTAAAGGAAAAGGTTTTGACTTAGGTTGCATTCCTTTGTTTTTAAATAAAGCTTTCGAAGGGGTATTAACCCCTAGCCGCCTCTATTCTACCTTTCGAAGTCAATGTTTTCGAAAGGTATACTTACCTTTCAAAAATTAGTCACTTCTCCCATTCTTTAGAAGGCATGGTTTTGATATCATTGCTTCTTTACTCAGGATCAAGGTTTCAAAAAGAAGGTTTTGACATTGATGTTTTAATGACCCTTTTTATTCTGTTTGAAATATAACCCTAAGGTTTCAAAAGAGCCAAATTGAATAATTTTGAAAGGTGTTTTCCACATGTTTTAATTTGAACCCTAGTACTTTCGAATGGTTTGAGTTTCAAAAGGTTGAATACTTTCAAAAGGTGTGTCTAATGGCTTTAAGCGAGTGATTCCACATAGGGTATCAAAACAGTTGAAAGATACTATTTTCTGATCCTTTCGAAAGGGTTGAAACGAAGATTTTTTCCATGGTTTTCTGAGGCAATGTTTTAAAGTTTTTTAAGATATGATGTCTAAGGTTTTATTAATTTCAAAAGGAAGGATTTCAAAAGGTTTTGAACCGCTTTAACTATGGTTTCAAAAGGGAAGCTTTGGCCTTTCGGCCTAGATAAATAAGGGTTTTACTTGGTTTCGAAAGAGTTGCTTTTAATGGTTTGAAAGGGGTACTTTCAATAGAATCATAAGGGGGTACATTCAAGTGTTCAAATGTTTTCATTAACTAAGGTTTGAATAAAGTATGTATACATATATGTATGTATGTATGTATATAATATGGCAAGGTTGTTTTGATAAAGCATGGAGAATGAATAATTTCCTTGTATGATTTTATTTAAAATATTTTAAATCATTTTGAAAATGGTTCCCAAGGAAAATTATGGGAGGGGATCCCTAAGTGAAAATGACTCGTGTATTAGAATACCGATGGGACTAGTATAGGGTCGCACCCTGTACACTAGCTCTTGCCCCCAGCTTATTTTTGTCCAAAATTCCAATGTGTAAGGCTTGGTCACAGGTAAGACTAAAATTATTACTACGCATCAAAAGGAATATATACTTGTATAAAGATAGGTTATTGGTGAGTCCGAAAAACCAATTGGATGAGTTGACCTGTGAGATGATTAAGTTAGGGACAGACCATCCATAAAAGAAGTATTTAATAGATAGCTAAGGATAAACTATCCAATGGAGGAGTATATAACAAATGTTAGATAATTCTATTTATATCGTCTGGTAGGCCCGAGTCAGCCAATGGTTAAAAGTTAGCCAAAAAACTTATGTGTTTGAATTGATAGCTCGTTTATTACCTGATATATATATATATATATATATATATATATGTTTACATAATGATACTTTGTAGTATTTAACAAAATTTAATTGTAGGAAGTGATTTTCGAAAGATATGTTTTAAAAGGATGTTAGTGAGGGGAACCCGTTTCACTAAGCGGTGTGGTCTCACATAACATATTTAACCAGGATGTATAGTATTATTCATGCCAGGCTTTATGTCTAACTCAATGTTTATATTTTCCCCTTAAAGCCTCGTTTGCTCAAAACTGATTTGAGTAGGCTGAGGGGTTAATGTATTTGCAGGTTTTAGCAGGATGATGAATAAGTCTACCGTAGGCATGCTGGAGGCAAATTGATAGTTGTTTAGGAGTTGCATTTCTTTGTTTTTTTCCTATTTCCGCTATGTTTGTATTAAGTCAACTATCACTATATGACTATGATCATCCAAGGGAGTATCTTCATATACCGCTCTTGGCGTATTTTGTAATAGATATATTTTATCTATAACCTGGATTGTATTTGGGATTATGTACTATGAATATGGAACATTTGTTTTGAAATTTAATGTGGAAATGTGGTTTTGAAATCTATTTTTTGTTTCATATTCCTATGCTCCTAATATTATAAATACCAATAGCATAGCCATACATAGTCACCGGAAGCTAACACTATAGATGACTGTAGTATCTGTAGTGTTTAGTTTTGGGCCTTTGGATAGGTGATGTTACAACTAGTTATTAGAGCATGGTTTATGAAATACTTTGACTAAAAATTTATTTTAAAAACATAATCCTTAGGAATTAGAGTTAAGATCGGGGTATGGGATAATGCTATAGTGGCATCCTTGTATTTGCAATATATAAGTATACGCTATATCTTTGGACTCCTATCTTTGTTAGGCAATTCATCTGTATTGTCACTAGGCTTCAATATGGAAATGGAAGGAAGAAGACGCAGTGTTAATCTTAGGGGAGAGAGCACCACCACAAATGGAAATGACCGACCAAATGCTAGAAGAGGTGCAGGTTAAGCTTAGGATGAAAATGTTGGTGTTGGGTTTCTCGAAGTGGATATCGAAGGCATGTATTAATTTTTAATAAACATAATGCAAGTTGGAATTGCTACTGGAGTTGTTGGAGGGAATGCTACCGGAGGAAGAGTTCACGAAGCTTCGATGGTCAACCACTATGTAACTTGAGCAGAGACTATATTAGGCTTGGAGGAAAGCCATTCATCGGAACTAAGGATGCAATTGAAGTAGAAAATTGGCCGCTACATTGTGAAAGGATTTTTGCCGACTTAGGACTCAACGACGAGGAGAAAAGGAGACTAGCTTCAAAACAGCTTTAGGGTGCTGCTCTATTTTAGTGGAATAATGTGACAGCTGGTGTCGATGAGGAAACTGTGACTTGGGCAGAGTTTAAGAGGAGGTTTCAAGAAAGGTTTATGTCAGCAATGGTTTAGTTTGTATTGGTTAGAAAGTTTGCTAAACTGGAACAGAAGGAAGATGTCTATTCTGGAATATGCTAGATGATTTGAATAGATGGCTTGATACCGGTATACCACGGTCGACATAGCGATGAAAATAAATGTGATGTTTGTTAGGGTTCAAATCTAGTGTTGGAAAGTGCTATGTTACCGCACATAAGGGATCCATGCGATGTAGTTTTAAGATGGTGATGAGGTAGGAAGAGATGTTAGCTAGTTTGGAAAAGAAAAAGGAGAAGAAGGCTCAGAATGGACAAGACTAAAAAAGAAAAATTTTCCATAAGAAAAATGCTAAGAAGGGGGAGCGTAGAAGAAGGAAAAATCTAAAGTGGTCTGTTATAGGTGCGATAAAAAGGGACACTATGCCCACGAATGTCGTACTGGAAAAGGAAAAAGAAATAAGGTAGCAGATGCACTCGACAGGAAGCATCAGAATATGGGTTTAGCTATGATTACTGAGTAGAAAGATTTAGAAGCACTATCAGCTTGTAGAGTGTAGTATATATCTGAGGCACGTTTTAGTGGATGAAGAGCCAAGTCGACTTGTTTAGAAAGCCGACCGGTAATGATTGAGAAGATAACCTCTAAATAGGAGGAGGATCTAGTTTTGGCTGAACGGATCAAGAAGCTCAGGGAAGGAACAGAGAGCGTCGACTTAATGGATTTCAATCTTGACTAGAATGGGTGGTTAAGAAAGAAAGGAAGGTTATGTGTTTCGAATGTAGCAGACATAAGGAAGGAATTTTGGAGGAATGCCATCGTTCGTAGCTCACTATCCATCCAGGAGGAACCAAGATGTACCAAGGTATGAAGAGGAGTTTCTTCTAGGAAGGCATGAAATGGGACATTAGTTTATGTGTAAAGCAGTGCTTGAATTGCAAGTGGGCAAAGGCTAAACATCTGAAGCCAAGTGTATTGCATCAGTCGTTGGATATTTCGATGTGGAAGTGGTACTCTATCACTATGAATTTCATAGATGGGTCACCAAGATCTAGTAGATGAAATAAAAGAATACGGGTCATAGTGGATAGACTTGTTGGATCATAGGTTTTGGTTACTGACAACACACAACAAGTTACGAATCTATGACTACGACAACATCCGGACTAATCGACTCAAAGTATGGTTCATATAGTTATATATTTTAGTATGAGTTAATATGCGTATATATAGAGTCTAGTTTATTGCTCTGTTAAAATCTTTCCTCAAGAATCATCACTCATATCATTCACAATAATACGTGCATTCATTTTTAATCAAATTCTATACATATATTTCATTGCATTGACAAGCAGTATTCAGTCGACTGATCATGTGATATCGGTCGACTGAGTCAGTGTAAAAAAATTAACATATTATGTGGACCAGTCAACAGAACAAACCGGTCAGTGGAATGAGTCTGCATATGACTCATGAGCACGTTTTGAATTCAGTCAACTGCCCTTGCATGTTCAGTCAACTAACCTGCAACAGTCAAGTTTTTTGAAAAGACACTTCCATTTATCAAGAGTTATCTCCTTTCTAAAGAGTTACATCCATTAGTTTTAACAAATAACTTTTCCCAAAAGTTGTAACTCATCATACACTATAAAAGCACTCAAGTTCTATGAACAAATAACCTAATTTTCTATTTTCTCTTGATCTAACGATCATTGCATTCTTGATTCTACTATTTACAAATCTCTATACAATCATTGCTTGTGATTCATTTTCCATATTCTTCAAGTAATACTAATCTTCCTTTTCTTCATACACACACAATTATGCACATCATTCTTGAGAAAAAGACTATAGGAAGAGTGTACTACAAGTGACAAATTCATTTTATTCAGACACATAAAGTCAAGTTAATCCAGTTTGTTAGAAAGTCCTGTTTTGTTGCTCAGGCGGTCAAGTCCTGTTCTGTTGCAGGCAGTCAAGTCCTATTCAATTGCTCAGGTGATTTAATACCCATTACTCCAGGCTAAGTGAGGGTTTCTAGCTTTAATTCTAGAATGAGTCTACGACTGGACGTAGAAATGGAGTTCGAACCGGTATAAAAATTCCCGGTGTCATTTTTCTTTACTGCTATTATTTTCCACACTAGCAATTTATTATATTCCATATTACTTGATTCTATAGCACAATCACTTTCATTTGGTATCAGAGCAAGGCCATCATATAACCATAACATACTTATCTGATATATTTTTTAATATGGAAAACAACACTGGCACTGTAGCTAACAATGCTTTTCTTGAAGGTCAATCTACTGCACGATCACCGCTATTTAATGAAATGAACTATTGTCATTGGGCTACTAGAATGAGAATTTATATGGAAGCAAGTATTTATGAAACCTAGAGCATTATGTAACTGAATATGCTATGCCAACTACTGAGTGTTCACAATGGTCTAACACACAAAACTTAGATGCTACTACAAATGCTAAAGCAATGAATATGCTATATTGTGCATTAAACAAAAATGAGTTTAATAAAATAAGCATCTGTAAAAATACTCATTAAATTTGGCATACACTTAAATTTACACATGAAGGTACTAACAAAGTCAAACAAAGTAAAATTTCTATGCTTAAAATCTGTTCTAGAATTTTAAAATGAAGCAAGATGAGACTATAAACGAAATGTACTCTAAATTTCAAGATATATATCTTTCTTTGATAGCATTAGGAAAAACTTATATTGATTTGATATTGTTTCAAAAATCATCAACTCATTAACGGGTGAGTTAGAACTAAAGGTCTTTGCAGTCAAAGATGCTAACAACATTTCGACATTAAAACCAGAGGAGTTGATAGGAAATCTAATGTCTTATGAAGTTAATCTCCAAGAAAAATGAGTACCGACTCAAGATAAGAAAAATATAACATTCCAGGCAGAAAAAGATGAATCAGATTCAGATGAAGAAGATATGGCGTTCACTGCTAAGAATTTCAATAAGTTTTTGAAATTTAGAAAAAGCAACAATAACGACCCCAACAAACCATCATCATCTACTCTAGAATGTTATGAATTTCACAAGAAAGGCCGCATCAAGAAAGTTTGTCTTAAGAAAAAGAAAGGCAAACATAAGCAAAAAACGACAGATTCAAGTGAGTGATCTCTGTCACTTGAGAGGATTCAGAATCATCTTCATCATCATATAGTGACTTGGACAGTGATACAGAACAAGCCAACATACGTTTTATGGCCACAAAAGACGAGGTGAGTGATCTTACTTTTGATGATTTATTGGAAATAAACTCATAATTACTTGACAAACTAAAAGATAAAAGAAGAAAGTAAAAGAATCTCTTGAGAAACCGAATAGAACTGAAATTAAAGTAGATATGTTAAGAGATGAGAAAAAATTCTTAGAAGAAGAACTTGAAGTAACTAAAGAATCATGTTCTAATATGACATCTCAACTCTCAATGTTAAGTCAAGAGATAGAAACTCAGAAAGAAAAGAATGATGCTCTGTTAAATTGAAAATCATGATCATAAAGCTAATGTCAAGATTTTAGAATTATATATCTCTAGCCTTAAAAAAATTTAAATCATATTACTAAAAATGTCTCTAATTTTAATAAAGGTAGAGAAAATCTTTCCAAAATTATAGAAATTTCTGAAACTTCTTCAAATAAAAGGGGATTAAGATATTAGCAATTTTCTAAAATTATTCCAAAGAAAAATAATTCTTCATATAAAAGGAATAATAAAGTTGAAAAAAGTAGTTCTAAAGTTTTAAACTTTAATTCTAAATCAATTAAAATTTGGGTTCCTAAAAAAAATAATTCTTTGATTAGAAATAAGTATATAGAAACTATTCATAAAAAACAAAGATTTTAATTTCAAAAGGAATTCTGAACCTTCTTGGGTCTAGCTTCCTAAGACCTAACTCTTACGACCTAAATAAAATGGTGGGTACGAATGTTAATTCTATATTTTGCATATAGCACCTAAAAAGAGAGGAAAATGGATACTAGATAGTGGTTGCTCAAAACACATGACAGGAAACAACGACATGCTAACAAACATTAACTACTCAGATGGAGGTTCTATCACATTTGCAGATAATTCGAAAGGATATGTCATCGGCAAATGCGAAGTGAGCAATAAAAGTATATCTAATTTACCTCTTATTACAGATGTTTTATTAGTTAAAAATCTGAAGCATAATTTACTTTGTATCGCCAATTGTGTAACAATGGAAACAATATTTCTGTTTTTGAAAATAAGTGTTGCATTTTTTATCAAAATAAAAACAATATTTTTGAAGGTTTTAGAGATAAAAAAATTATGTTTTAAATATGATTGTAAATTACTATACAAATATGTGTTTAATATTCAAAGAAAATGATCCTTTGTTATGGCACAAAAGGTTTTGTCATATTAATTTCAAAGATATAAATAATTTTGTAAACGTGATTTAGTAAAAGGTTTACCAAAAATGAATTTTAAAGTAAATAATACTTGTGATGCTTGTCAACTAGGAAAATTATAAAAATCATACTTCAAGTGAAAGAAAAATATTTCTACTATACAACCACTAGAACTATCGCATTTGGATCTATTTGGTCCAACTCAAGTTCAATCTATAAACCATAGAAAATATATGTTTTCTATAGTAGATGATTTCTCAAGATATACCTGGACTGTTTTTCTGAAAAATAAAAATGTTACTTTTGAAATTTACAAAAGTTTTGCAAAGCGAATTCAAAATCTTAAAAAATTAAAAGTTAAAAATATTAGAAGTGATCATGGAGGTTAATTTGAAAATAAAGCTTTTGAACATTTTTGTAATAAAAAGGGAATTTATCATAATTTTTCGTTTCCTGGAACATCACAACAAAATGGAGTTGTAGAAAGGAAAAATAGAACGTTACAAGAATGTGTAAGAACTTTATTAAATAGAAGCACATTACCAAAACATTTCTTGGTAGAAGGTCTAGCAACTACTTGCTATGTTCTGAATCGTGTTTTCATATGACCTTTAACAAAACACACCCATTTTCATCAATGAAAATCGAACATTTATTATTTTAAAACTTTTGGTTCAAAATGTTATATTTCAAACACTAAAGATCAGCTTGGAAAATTCAATCCAAAATCCGATGAAGGAATCTTCGTAGGATATTCAGAACGAAGCAAAGCTTATCAAATTTTCAATAAAAAAACAAAAACTATTGAAGAAATACTTCATGTTTCATTCTTCGAAAATTTCAAATTTAATAAATTTTTTAAGGATGATGAAGTTATACCTAGGTCGGCCACTAATACGGTTACTAAAAACAATTTTAAAGAAGATGAAAACATTGTTCTTAATTTTGAATAAGATGAAAACATTGTTCATAATGAAAATGAATTAAGATCTCCTCCTAAGATTTTATGAGATCACCCAGTAGAAAATGTCATAGGAGAAATTGATTCACATGTTAGAACTAGAAATCAACTTAATCAAATGGGCCATGTAGCATTTCTTTTTAAAATTGAAAGTAAAAAATGCAAAAGATGCCACTGCTGAGGACCATTGGATTATAGCCATGGTAGAAGAGCTAAACCAATTCGAATGAAATGATGTTTGGGAACTAGTTCCCAGACCGAGTGATCAAACAGTCATTGGTACTAAATGGGTCGCAAAAATAAAACTGATAAACGAGGTAATATAATTAGGAATAAAGCTAGATTAGTTGCACAAGGATATAATCAATAAGAAGAATTGACTACGATGAAACGTTTGCTTCAGTTGTATGACTTGAAGCAATAGATATCTTACTAGCCTTTGCATCTTTTCATAATTTCAAATTTTATAAAATGGATGTTAAAAGTGCTTTTTTAGATTGTTATATAAGAGAAATGTTTTTGTTGAACAACCTCTTTTATTCACACATGAAAATTTTCCAATCAACGTCTATAAACTTAATAAAGCCTTGTACGGTCTAAAACAAGCACCCCGTGCTTGGTATGAACGTCTTAAAACCTATCTAATAGATTCTAGTTTTAAAAGTGGGAAGGTTGATCAAACTCTTTTTATTAAAAGAACTAAAAGGATAGTTTAATTATTCAAATTTATGTAGATGACATTATTTTTGGTTCTACAAATGAAAAATTATTTCAGGAATTCTCAAAATAATGACCAAGGAATTTGAAATGTCACATATGGGAGAATTATCTTATTTTCTGGTTTACAGATTAAACAATTAGAAAATGGAATTTTAATGTAACGACCCAAAATTTTGGTTATTTCAAAATTGGAATATTTAATTTATTTTAAATATTTAAAAGTAATTTTTAACTTACATTTCAAATATAACGATTTATTGGATGATTTAATTATTGAATTTAATAATTGAAAATACGTTAAAACATGGAAACTTTAGTTTTTAGCTAGATAAAAATAATTTAGAGGCTTATTAAATTTATATTAATAAGAGTGAAGGTAACAGAACTTTTAAATTGAATTACTCAATTTTAAAAATTCCTTGTATAAATTGACGAGTAAAAATAGACTTCCAGGGCATCGTCTTGGAATTTGACGAAACAAGTTCCATTAGATCCAGTGTACTGTTATCGGATTTCAAAATTCGTAGCTTTTGGACTTATCATTTGGTCATATGGGATATAAATGCATTGAAATTAATACCAAAAAGTTAATATAATAATTGGGTCCAAAAAGCTGTCTTCTCCATATGATAGAATTAGGACTCGAAATTTTCTCATTGCATTAGGAATAGGGGTATAATAATATGGACGCCTAGCGGCATGCCTCGATAGGATTTCGAGATTTTAAGTTACGTAAAACGAGAAATTTTGAGAACTAATTAAATTTATTGTTCAAGGGCAACCCTTCAGGTCAACTTCTTTTCTTAATTTCACCAGTCACTGTTCCTTTCAAAAATCACATCTTGTTCTTTTTTAAACAAACATGTATCTTCTTCCTTTAAGCCACATACAACCTACGTATGATTGAACCCAATTTTTTTTAAAGAAAGACGTTCTCTTCCTATTCAAATTCTCAGAGACGGAAAAAAAAGTCACGTATATTATCTTCTCCTCTTTCAATTTGAAATCGCGTAGATAAAAAAAAGAAAGACCTCATAATCGAGTCTCAAGTTGATGGAGGTGGATGAATCGTTCGCGATGGTGCATACGTGGAGATGCGAGGCAGTGGGAATGGGTTCAGATAGGTAGCTGCTTGAGCTCTAAGATGGGGACAGCTGGCTCGACGCCATACGAGATGAGGGGGGTGCAGTAGAGCTGCGTTCGTACAGGCTTCGGCGGAAGGCTTCCTGACATTGGAAGGAGGAGGTGGGTGCGGTCTCTGGAGGGAAGTAAGGTGGATCTCGCGCTTCGTATCGGGGCCTCCGATGATTGCCTGACGGTTGTATGGAGGTGCGCCAGTCAGATTCGAAGAGGCATGATGGAAAGCAATTTGAATTTTGAAGGTAATTAATTAGTAATAGAGGTGTTTGGCTAATTAGTTAGAAAAAAATTGTTAGCTTATTATTTTTAATAACTTACTTGTACGAGGTTGGAATTGCGTGGAACCAGCAGCATTGAACCCATAATAATGTGAGCTACATTATGGAACTAATTGGTGTTGACTTGGATAGCAGAAAATTTAATTTAAATCGAAGGCATTCGATTTAATTTAAATTGGATCATTTGGCAAATCTAAAAATCAAGGTGAGAAATTCTCAAACATTTGGATTGCAGAATTCAATTTAAGTAGTTAAGATTAATTATTGGATGCTTGGTAGAAGTTATAAATTATTATCAGATTGGACGATTATATTATATATAGTAGTATATATATAAGTAATCGAATATATTGCTCCCCTATTAGAGCTGATGATACACTATGCACCCCGCATGTTAGTGGATGACCCTATATACCGTGTTATCCCGCCTCAAAGCGGGATTTGTATTTCGTGATTTAAATAACATCTGTTGATTCGGGAAAATAGGTTGGAGGGATCCAACTGGATTCCTAAAAAATGTTGAATTTAATTTCATATATAGTGATATATAATATGTTCGAATAATCTATAGATTCCAGTGTGGTTTGAATTTATTGGATGCTATGGTAGCACTGGCTTAGATTTTGGTATTTTAAAATACCATAAATATTTAATTTGAATTTGAAAAGAGATTAGAAAGGGGATTTTAGAAGTGAAATATTATATTGAATTTTGGGGATAGTTAAAGAAGTTGAGTTGGGTAAAATAAATGGTTTGACCTAAAGTTTGTACTGAACTATTTCGTTATATTGTAAATAGAGATTTTGGAATAATGTATATAAAGTTTTCTAAATAAAAATTCTTAAGTGAAACTTCTTTTAATATTTTATTTTTTAAAATTTGAGATTTTAAGTAGATTGGAAAAATAGAAGTGAAATTGGAAAGAAATATAAAATTTGTTGTACTAGATCTTAAATAAGATTTCTACATTATGAAATGGAAATAGAATCGAGATTTGTTCGTTTTGGGATGTAATTTTGGTTATTTAAAAAAATTTATAAATTGATTTAAATTTAGAAATTGATTTATAATCGATTTAAGAAATGTGAAACCATTATAAACTGGAAATGAGACTATGGGATTTATAAACAATGTTTATAATTTAAAGTTAAATGAGTATTATTTGATAAATTGAAGATATAAATTCACGGAGAGGGTTTATAATGAGATGGGTGAGTCGTTTTAAAAAGAAATGATAGATTATCCTTTTGGAATTGTAGAAAAAGGATTTACGAAATTAGAGACGTAAATGAGTTGGTTATAATTGAGAGAGATTTATAAATAATATATTTGGTTATATTGGAATTGAAAAGGTATATTTTTATTGAGAAGTTGGATTTTGTTTAAAAAGAGGATTTTTAATTATTAACTAGGTAATATAAAAAGTGTATAAAAATATTCTAGAAAATTAGTTATTTAATTATTTTAAATTGTTTAAGTATATTTAATTATTAATTAAATAACCATATAATGTTTTGTTTTTAAAGTTAATTGCTATCTAATAATTAATCAGTATCAGTATTTTAAAAGATAAATTATTCAATATTAATATTGTTTATCAAATAAATTTTACTAAAAAGTATTTCCTTAAATTAAACTTGGTAAAATTATTATAGAAACTTTATAAGCATTATTTTGAGATAATTATCAAATTATGTTTTCGGAAAGTAATGGTATATTTTCATGGCGAAATCGGGCAAAGATTGCCCCGAGTTAAGTTTGGATTTCTCTGGGATAGGAACGTAATCATTTAGCTGTGAATCCATGATTGATACTGCGTGGTGCTTTCCATATTTATTTTAAAAGGTTTTTCAAATAGTTTTGAAGGTAAAGGTTTGTGAACCTACTCATTTCGGTGAGATAAGTATATACTTTGAATAAAGAGATTTAACCAAGGAACCTGAAATTTGTAGAATTAATTATAAACGAGTTAAGGAATTTAAATAAAAATTGTGAAGGGTTTTGAGAAATGAGAAATAAAAGGAACTCTCCTAAGTATTGGGAAATGAGGGGTTTAGAAAAATACATGTTTAAATATTTTTCTAAGTGTTGAAATAAGAGATGGTTTGAAATATCCTAATATGGATATAAGTATTTGAGTTGTCTCAAATGTTGTAACTTGGAAGGGATTTGAATATGTATCTTATAAAGATATTTTGAAGAAAAAAATTGGAAACAAATTATAATATGGGCCTAGTGACTGCTTATGAACGTTATATTGATAGTTAAATAACCAACTATCAAGTATCTGGCTAATTTTGTTGATCGTTTCGAAGAGACCGTGATCGAATTTAATTATCTGAAAACCACTTCGATTCGATTTGAGTGTTACGAATGGATACCGTGAATATAGTGATTTTGTTTATCCAGACCTAGGACAACTTGTATGGAGAATGTTATCAGATCATCCTCATTGGAGGATGATGAGCATTCTAAGTGAAATTATTCTTAAAAGGCAATTGTAGCCTCAAGCCTCATCAACCAAAATGATATGTGGCAAGGCTAAGTGGGTCATACCAAATTACGGTATGTTATCACCTTCCTAGATACCCTCGGATATATTATAAATTATGGATACGGTGGTGCATGCAACAAAACTCTCGCTAAGGGTGGGAACACCTGGGGTGATAACATATTCGGTTCTATCTAGCTTCGGGATAGGGACAGTCTTGTGTTATAGGGGATGCCGGCGAGGTTCTCGGTACATTTTTCTATACGTGTACCGTGATAGGTAGTACCCAGGTGCCTAGTAATTTTATGGAATCCATTCTCCACTAAGTGTCGTAGGGTTTTGATTGTGCCCAACTATGCTGATATATGAGATGCGAGCATTTCGGCTATTTTCTATTTACTTTGTTTTGATGCTATTATAATAACAGATGATTTTGATATAAAGTGTTTTGGTTATCGTAAGGTAAAACCCATCGTGTTTATGTGTGACGCAGTCTTACGAAATACCTTCGCTTTTCAAAGGATTTTGATAACTTTAATAACTCAAATTGAGTGTGTTTTCTCACGCTGGTTTTCCAAGCTGACTCGGGTGTTATTTTATTATAATGCTTGAGTCAAACCAAGTATTACAGATTCAGGTTAGGATGCTATGGAGCCTATGAGACGAGCCAGATAATGAAGACGTATTACACGTACTTGATTATATTCGGCCGTGTATTGCAAGCTGTATATTCAGCACTATTGAGGACAAGTTATTATAGCTGTCCAGTATTGGCTTATTGATTAGTTGTACTCTGATGATGTAATGTATAAGTAACAGTTATAGTTCTTTTTGTATAAAGACATGTTTTTGTCTATTATATATTGTTCCGCTGCGATTATGTGATTCTATGTTGTTTTCTCTATTTCCTTCTACCTCTTTCTACTTTTCCTCTAACGATCTGGTATTTTCGGCACTTGATTCCTCAATATGCTATACAGTGAACGTATTGATGTCGTTTTTCAAGGGTCAAAAATCCGGTTCATGACATTTTATTAATCAAGAAAAATAATTGTAATAATCTAATTAAACGCTTTGGTATGGAAAATACTTCTGCCAAACCAACTCCAACGAGTACAACGATACATCTCGATGGAGATGAAAATAGCAAAGTGTCGACCAAAAATTATATCAAAGTATAATTGGATTATTACTATATTTAATTGCTAGTACACCTAACATAATGATGAGTGCTTGTTTATGTGCTCAATTTCAAGCAAATCCTAAAGAATTACATATGAACCAGCGAAACAGATATTGTGTTATCTAAGCAAAACCAAAGATTTTGTACTTTTCTATCCGAAAGAATGTCCGTTTAAGTTAGTTTCATATAGTGACGCTGACTTTGGAGGATGTTCGACGGATCGAAAAAGTACTAGCGGGACTTGTCACTTCATTGGACAATCCTTAGTCTCTTGGTTTTGCATGAAACAATTTTTTTTTCACTTTTGACTTGTGAGGCATAATACATTTCTGCTACTTTAGCATGTGCTCAACTCATTTACATGCAAAAAAACTTCAAGATTTTTGCATAATTTTATCTAAATTTACTATTTTCTATGATAACACAAGTGCTATAAACTTAGCTAAAAATCCCATTAATCACTCATCAACTAAACATATTGACATACGCCACAATTTCTTCATGATAATATAGAAAAGGATTTAGTTAGATTGGAATTTGTCCCCTCTACCTGCTGATATATTTACAAAACCTTTAAATGAAAATATTTTTATAAAACTTTGAAGGGAATTGGGAATTATGTCTTTATAAGATCTATAGTTATCTTTAAAAGGATTTTTTTTTTCAAATTAAATTCTCTTCAAAAAATTTGATGATTGCCATACATGAATATTGGACCTTTAACCTCACATGTTGGTAGTCTAACACTTTACAATATTTTTTTTCTTATCTAATTTCATATTATTTTTGATCTTTTTAAACACTCATTTTGACTTTATATTTTACAACCATTCCTTTTTCTAGTTGTTAGTTATCTTTTAATTTATTGGTTTTCATTTTCTGATTATTGTTATCGCGGATTCTCTTCTATTTCAAGGCTCATGTTCATTATAAATTCAAGATTATTTTATTTTTACTTTCACATAAACTCCTTGATTTCAAAAAACAAAGCTTGAACCTCTTCAAATTTATTATCATGTCCTCACAACACAACTTTTAATTTTCTTCCCTTTCCTATACCTTTATAAGTTCAGATTCTGCCAACCTACCTACACCAACCCCTATTTATGAGTCCGTTCTAATTGTTCCACCGTCCACTTGCACTAGCTGCATTCCTATGGGTAAAAGAACTAAATGCTCTTTATTTCTTGGATCGCCATCAACCAAACATAAGATAGACGACATTCACCATTATCAATGGGAGACGCTGGAATTAGAGCAAGAGATGTAATACGAGCAAAATGTAAATGGGAAGTGCTTAAGCTTCCTAGAGCAAGTGGCTCTAAAATTCAATGGATCGTCATCTCTGGTTCACTAGCCAAGTTCTCCTTTATGTCGTAACCCATAGGAACCCTTACCTTAACATCCCCCTGTCTCTCCAAACTCAAGGGAACATGGAAATCGATGGTCTCTAATGTGACCACTTCGAGAGAGTACCTAAGTTGAACTGGACGAATACCACACTCCATCCTCTTCTTCCAAGCCTTAGTAAATTTTATTTGATTGATTTAAATATTTGTATGTTAATCTTTTACTAATTCTTATAATCATATGTTTTGTTTCTAAAAATTGTTACAAGAGCATGTATCGTCATCCTGATGTTTTTAATATTTCCAGTTGATAACATAAGATAAAAAGTTGACTAAACATGTTTTTATACAATGTTTTTTTACCATGTAATCGGTCGACTGAACCTTCAATTTAGTTGACTGAATTTAGCTAGTTTGAAGTAAAAACTCCATGGATGAATTCATTCGACTAAACCCCTGAAGTCAACAGCCTGACCCTCATAAATTCTTCTTCAAAATACCCGTTCAATCGACTAGTGTTGAATACTCAGTCGACTGAAAATGGTAACCAGGTTTTCCTGGCCAAAAGTCACTTAAAATAACTATTCGAACTTTTTTTGATTTCAATCTTATCAAATTTCTGTCATTATTCCTCATTCTCACTTCAAATTCGTCCAAAAAAAATCCACTTTTTCAAATTTTAAACCGCACTCTTTGCACTCCAAAGCCCTAGTCTCTCAATGGCACCCAAAAGAGCTCGACAATCCTAATCTACACCAGGTCCTTTCAATTCTCAAGTTCAAGAATAGTTGCATAATGAAAAAGTGGCACAACGTTTCAATAAGATGAAAATTATTGATTTTTTGAAGGTTCGCTCGTCAAATTTCCCGACTTGCTCCGTATGCAATCCAAGAGTTAGCTCGTCGTAGTGGTCTAGAATCCCTAATTGATTTTGCTACAAATAATAACAAAATCAATGATCTACTCCTGAAGCTCTTCTATGCCAATCTAAATATTGACCATCACGTCATGTCAAACCCAGATGATGCCATTTGGACTAAGGTATGTGGCGTGAAGATTTTCCTTCCTCTTCAACGACTTGCTCGAATTCTAATATGCCCGAACGAAGGAGAAGAGTTGAGCGAAATACCGGTTAATATGGAAACACGAGATCGTATTTGTCATATATTCCTCTCCGACGACTTAACAGAACTAAAGGAGGCTGCGCTACGACCCAAGGCTCGCATCATGCATCTTGCGCTAATCCAAACAATCAACCCAAGAACTGGAAGCTAATGTTTATAGGAGGGACTACCAATCTTCGTATGCTATTTGGGGAGGTTATCTTATGGATTGGGCAAAAGTTATCTTTGACGAATTTCAAATATTCAACCAAAGTCGCGTGAAAACGATTCCATATGGCTCTTATATTATGTGTATTCTCAAGCACTTTGATGTTCCTTTTGCCGACTTGGAATGCTCTACCATTATTTCCTTAAACACCAAGACACTTAGCTTAATGAACCTTTTGAAACAATATCTCGACCACACCATTATTACCCATGCGCATTGGCTTAAAAATAAATCCTCTGGTTAAGCTCAACCTTCCTCTCACCAAAAAACTCCTCATATTCAAGCTTCCACTTTATCTCAACCTCCTCCAACTAAAAGAGAAATTATCGAGATTCGAAAAGTTAATACTCAAGCTCGGCCTCAAGAAGCCATAACTATCATTTCTAGAAACCAACGACCTCTTGATCAATGACCGCCTCGAGTGGAATCAAATGCATCTTAAGTTGAAAAATCCATTACCAAGGTCAATAAGAACCAATCATGTAAAGGGTTTTCTCAACAATATTTGGGAAGCAATCATGAGCTCTCAACCTTCTTAATTTTCCAGTCATGTGCCTACTTCACATAGGAAATGACATGCTGAGCAGTTCACATATTCAACTTCAAATGAGGAACAAGAAAAAGAAGAAGAATGAGAAGAAGAAGTTGGCGGTGAATCTGGCAATGAAGAAACCCAAGGTTATGAAGAAGGAGAAAGCTCCAATGAATGAAGAAATGGAGATGAGTAAGGTTATTTTCTTATGTTCTTGATATTTTGATGAACTTCTATGTTATTTCATTTCAAAAAAACTCTATGTGGTTATGTGGTGTGTTTATGTGATAGTTTTCTTATCTAGACTAATTATGTAATATTTACACTCTGTGTTTCTATGGTTATGTGTTTCTTTGTGGTTATGTATTCTTGTTGTTGAGTTACGTTTTTCATATGTAAATTTGTTCTATGTTATGTGTTATTATAATTGTTCATATTATAATATTCTCTACTTTGAGAACACTCCTTTTTATCGATGACAAAGCGGGAGAAAATATTAATTATTTCTAGTAATATATAACATAGGTTCAAGGGGAGAAAACTATAACATAGTTGCAGGAATATATTCAGCGGGAGAGATAAATCAACACAGCTCATCAAAGATTTGTTAGTAGAAAATGGAGTTGTCATCATCAAAAAGGTGAAGAATGTTAGATCATAGGTTTTGATTACTGACAAGACACAAGAATTCACGAAACTACCACTACGACAACATTTGGACTCATCGACTCAAAGTATGGTTCATATAGTTATATATTTTAGCAAGAGTCGAAACGTGTATATATATAATCTATTTAATGCTCTGTTAAAATATTGCCTCAAGAATCATCACTCATATCATTCACAATAAAACTTGTATTTATTTTTAATCAAATTTAACACATATATTTTATTGCACTAACAAGCAGTATTCAATTGGCTGACCAAGTGGTACCAGTCGACCGAATCAGTGTAAAAAATTTAATATATTATTTGGTCTAGTCAACTGCACACACCTAGTCAGTCGACTAATTTTTTACATGACTTATGTGCACGTTTTGAATTCAGTCGACTGACCTTGCATGTTCAGTCGAATGACCTTTAACAGTCCAGTTTTTTGAAAGATGCTTTCATTTGTCAATAGTTATATCCTTTCTGAAGAGTAACAACCATTAGTTTTTTACATATAACTTTTTCTAGACGTTGTAACTTGTTATACACTACAAAAGCATTCAAGATTCAATGATAAAATAACATAATTTTCTATTCTCTTGATCTAACAAGCATTGCTTTCTCGATTCTATTATTTACAAATCACTATACAATCATTGCTTCGATTCCATTTCCATATTCTTCACACAATACTAATCATTCTATCTCCATGCACACACAATTATACACATCATTCTTGAAGGAAAGATTATAGGAAGGTTGTGCTACAAGTGACAAATTGGTGTTATTCAGAACACACAAAGTCAAGTTATTCCAGTTTGTGAGAAAGTCCTATCCGGTTGCTCGGGGCTATCAAGTCTTGTTCTGTTGCTTAGGCGGTCAAGTCCTATTCGGTTTCTCAGGTAGTGTAATACACGTTCCTTCGGGTTAAGCGAGGGTAGCTAGCTTTAATTCCAGAAGGAATCTAGGACTGGGCGTAAAACGGGAGTTCGAACCATTTCTTTACGATGAAGTCAACTAGGACGGCACCTATTTTGGCAAAGTTATTCATGAACAATGTGGTTAGACTACACGGAATTCCTTGTAGTATTATTAGTGATAGGATTCCTTTTGTACTAGAAAGTTCTAGAAAAGTTTATAGGAAACTTTAGGAACAAAGCTCAAAATGAGTACTACTTACCATCTAAAAATTGATGGGCAATCGAAGAGAGTTAACAACTCTTGGAGGATTTGTTACGAGCTTGTGTATTGGATTTCAGAGGATCATAGGAAGACCATCTTCATTTAGCCGAGTTCCCGTATTACATCTGGACTAGTATTAGGATGACACAGTTTGAAGCTTTGTATGGAAGACCACGCAAATCTTCTGTATGTTGGTTGGAGATTGGGGAAAGTTTAGTTCTTTGTCCGGATTTAGTGTACGAAGATGTAGAGACGATTGAGTTGATTCGAGCTAGAATGAAGGAAGCTCAGTCTAAGCAGAAAAGTTATGCTGATAGAAGAAGAAATGATATAGTTCATTGTTAGAGTTTATGTGTTTATTAAGGTTTCACTAATGAAGGTTATGATTAGATTCGAAAAATCAGGAAAGGTAAGCACCTAGATTCGTTGGACCTTATCGTATTGTTGAGAGGATCGGGAAACTCGCTTGTAGAGTGGAGCTACCAAGTAATTTAGAAGGAGTCTATGATGTATTCCATGTATCACATGTGAGGAAGTATGTTAGGGATCCACACATTACTACAGTAGCGACAGTGTTTGAAGATTTAGTAGTGGAACCAGACATGACTATAGTTAGGAATCTTATTCAAATATTCGAAAGATATGAGAAGAAGTTGAGGAACAAGGTAGTGAGATTAGTAAAGTTCTAGTGGAGTGATGATGCTAGAGACTATACTTGGGAGACCGAGAGCAGGATTAGAGAAGCTTATCTTGATTTGTTTTGATGGTATGCTTTAGCTTTTTGGTTGATTTTTGTACCTTACCATAATTTCGTGGATGAAATTACTTAACGAGGGGAGCCTATAACACCCCATATTTTTATATCATTATTTAGGACATTTAATTAGCTAAATAAAATAAAATAGTGTGATTAATAGAATGATATTAAATTATAACCAAGAGTAGCTGTGCCATGTTAATATGTAAGTCAAAATGAGATAACATGAATAAATGTGTTAGGAAATATGGATGGGAAAAATGGGAAATATGAGAGACGTATACCCTAAAACCTTAGGAAATGAAGACACACATTCATTTCATTCTCTCAAACAAAAGAATCTTGAGGCTGGCCAGCTTTTTTAATCTTAAAAGAAGACAATGCTAAGGTTTTCAAGAGGAAGAATTAAACCTACTTATTCAACATTAAATCTCACATCTTTTAATCTCAAAGCTAAGGTGAATGATTACTACATCCCTCTTTACATAGAGTTTTGGGTTTTATGTTAAATCCAAAATGATTTTGCATGTTTATGCCATGCTATGAATGATTAATGTTATATATGTGCTTGTTTATGATTTATACAAGTTCATATTAGTTTTTATGACATGTTTGATATGAAAACCCTGTTAAATGACATCCAAAGCCTTGAATTTAAGTATAGATCAAAAATGATACTTTAGAGATAGGTTTCAATTTCCATATTTTTCTAAATTATTGTGGATTTTATAATAATTTTCTAGTGAAGAAAATAATTTATTGGGTTTTAAGTTATTTACAACAAAATAAATAATTATTTGGGTCTAAAATTTTAATATGTTAGAAAACATATTAAAATAAACTTTCTGGAATTTTTGTTTATTCATCATAAGTGTTTTGATGAATATATAAACCTATTAATTGTATGGGACTTAAATTTATTATATATTTAATTAAGGAGAAGGGGTTTATAAAATAAGATCATTGTTATTTCTGAAATTATTGGCAACACTTTTTTGAAAGGTATTTAGTAACCAATGCAAATTTGACAAACAAAGACAGGTTAGGTGAATTTTTTTCTCTTTAAGTTAAAAACAGGTACATGAGTTTAACATGTTCGACCACTTTCGACACAAGGGGTCCGACCTACACCTTTCACCGCCAATTGTTTCGAAACCAAAATGCAAGGTGCCAAGCTACTTGGTACATAGCGTATTGGTCAAGGGTGGAGAGGTACTTGGTCGAAACTTTAGGTTCGGTAGGGTTGGAGTATGTTTGCTTTAAAAACCAAAGATAGCACCTGCTTTGCTGTAACAACCTGGGGTTTTACAGCAATTAATTATCGTTGTTTGACGATTAATGTGGCTTGCGGATTGCTATTGGAGTTTTTAAATCAGGTTGAAATTCTTTTATAAAATTGTTAAAGGGATTATGCGGGCTTTCAAATGAAATTTTTGGCCCACGTTTTCTTTTGCTTTTGGGTACCGTGTTATATCGGAGCACATAACTGTTCCACTTACCCCTTCCATTTTTCATTTCACTCGAAAACCCTAAAAATATACAAACGAGAATAAAAAAATGGCCGCTTTGTTCCTTCTTCGTTCGCTCTGAAAATTTGGGGTTTCGATCTTCGTTCCTCTCTAAAGCTTAGGGCTTTTCGAAGCGTCGTTTTAGTTTGATCGAATTAGTGATGGGGCGTTCGCCTGTAGCCTTGCTCGATCCAATTCTCGTTGCTCGCGGCTGCTTCTACGCTCGTCGAAAAAGGTGAGTAACACTCACATCTAATTCATTCGTCAATCTCTTTGTTTTGGCAGTTCGATTTTGTTGGTGTTGATGAATTATATGACTTTTGTTTTTACTTGAACTTTTCTGTACCTTGTCTGGTTCATTGAGTATGCACCTGACATCGGCTTTGCTACTGCTGGGTGTATTGGCTTCGGCCATTATACGTTTGTTTTGTTTGGGGTTTTTGACTTGAGTCTTCTTCATATTGAACTTTTGTTGGTTAACTATGGCTTTGAATTGTTACCTGACATCGGTAACTTTGGTACAGTGTGATTTGAACTGCAAATGACTTTGAGTATTTTTCTGTTGGCATCGGCATTAACGTGAATTTCATTTCTGCTTCAATTTGTTTATCACCTAACATTGGCATGTAATAATGTTGTTCTCAGCTTTGACTTATTTTGACGAAGTGATTTCGTCTGACTTTGGCCATACAGATCACTGTCCCTGGCAACATTTGTTCGTGTTCACCTGACTTCGATTTGTGTTGTTGTTTATGAGATGATTTTGGGCTTTTCAAGGTTAAACTTGCTGCTGTAGGTTTTCGTGACTTCGGTCCTCTGACTCTGTGTATACTATACCCTGACATGTCATCTCTGGTCATCACCTTGGGTTGGCATCGATCTGTGGTTGTTTACTTGTTAAATTACTGTTTTGAGTTGTAATATTGAACCCTGTAACTTGATGGTTTCGGTGGCACTCATTACTATCATGTTGCACTTCATATATATGTTCCTGAGTTCACATATTGAGCCCTGGTTTCATTTTCATGTGCAGTCTTTGCTTTTGTAGTCTCGTATATTGTTACTGCACACTCCGGCCTCATGTTACATTGGTTCATTTTGATTTTGGATCGAGGCTGCATTGAGTTGTTTTCGTAAGACTTGAACTTGTTTGGAGCATTTGGATTGACTGATTACTTGAAGTCTTTATCCATATTTCCAATTGTGTGATTGCACACTTTTAATAATGCTACTTGCTTCGAGACAGTTGCATTCAGTTGCATTGTTAGTCTTCTCGTGTCTCTTGCATTTTGTTGTGGTTTGATGCCCTCTTGAATTTTGCAGCCTTGTTGTATATGATTGTATCTTTGAATCTGGGTAGCTTGTCGCTGTGTTGCACTTGCTTGACCCAGTTTGGTAGTTGCATACATGTTGTGCACTTTTCATGTCCTTCCCTTAGTACTATTGCAGTATATATATGAGTTGATTCATATTTATGTTGTGCACTACTTTCATTCTGGTATGTTCTAAGTTGCCACTGCCTTGTGATTTCGAACCTGTAGCCTTTGTGTTTACTTGTTCACTGGACTGTTGTATCACTTAGGCATTCCATTAACATGTATATATGTGCATTCATGTATACTTGGTTTGTGGTCATCATGTCTGGTGCACCACTTCATTTGTGCACTTGTTTTGGTACAACTGCCTTTGTGCCTTGATGCTTTTCCTTTATATGTATGTCATGCATTGTTTTCAAGTATAGTTGCAACATGTTGATTGTTGCAGTTTGTATCTGCTGTACCCTTGCATTCATGTGGTGGCTGTAGTTTTGTTGCAGTTTTGCACTTGTATTCATGTCGTGCCATCTCGAAGTCTGAACATTGCTATGTTGTATTTATATCCATGCTTGAACTTGACTGGATACTGTATTTTATAGATTGGTCAGAGATGTTGCAGTCTCTGTTTTCTGTTAGTTGATTTGGATTACGGTCGAGGCTTGAGTTATATGTCTTGACCATTTCAATTGAATTTGTACATTGAGTTGAATCCGTTTTTAATTCGGGTTTGACCTTGTATTCGTTTGTGAATTTTCATTGTGTACATACGTGCACATTTTCCATGTCATTCTGCTTTGACGTTGAGGCCGTGGCATCGATATTTGATTCTTCATTGATTTTGGTTCGTTGATCTTTTGGGTACATCATCACTGTAATGGCAAGGCAGTGCACGCAAGCGTGTACTGCAGCCACACGGTATTGCTTTTATTGATATTCTAATTTCTTCTGATTTATTGATCTTTTGTGTATTCCATATGCTGTAGTGGCGAGGCAGTACACGCGTGCGTGTACTGCAGCCCTACTCGAATTGACGTTCATCGCCGTAGTGGCGAGGCAGTGCATGCAAGCGTGCACTGCAGCCCTATCGGATTTGATGTTTTTGATTGATATTTCAATTGTTTGAACTGTTTCGTTTATTCAATTCAATATGTTTTGAACTGTATTTTGTTTGGTTTAATTTGATGATTTTGTTGTTGTCTAATTGTCAATTTGATAATTAGATTATGAGTTTCTAATTGTTTATTTAATAATTAGAATTTGTCATTAATTGCCGTTTAGGCAATTCTGTTGTTTTCTAAATTATCTTCATTGATAATCTTTTTAAATTATCTTCATTGATAATCTTTTTTCTATTTATCTTCGTTGATAATTTGGATTTTGCTGATTTGTTGTTTAACACTGTTACGTGTTATATTTATCGTTATCCGATTTCTTTATTTAAGGATCGGATAGACGAGATTTATTGTGACTGTCGTCTATTTGTTACTAAATTATTACTGCTTCTGTGCACTAATAACTGAGTTTGAATTAGACTGACCCGTGTATTATTTTCTTTGAATTTAATACTCGGGTCAGACCGAGTTATTACAGGTTGTAGATATCTTACTTTGGGTTGCTGATTGAGCTATGATGTCTTTTCATATCTTTTGGAGTAGTTATTGTCATCTATTGTAGTCAGTGTATTTGTATAGGAAGATATGTATTCATGTATATTATATACGATAATGTACTTGTATATGTAACTTCCAGAGTCGACAGTTGTAGTTGTATCATATGTACTGTATCACATGTATTGTAACTGGCATCATTTATTATATATATGAGACTTTTTGTTTTATCTGTGTTCCGCATTTATATTATCTGTGTTATTATTATATTTATTGTCCTAAACTTTTATGAACCATCGTAGTTCGTTTTATACTGGAATTGGGTATGTCGATGGGAGTAAATTGAAAAAGAAAAATATAAACCACTCCTATCGAGGTAACCAATACTAGTGTAAGGCCTAACTACTGATGGCCGCTCCTCAACAGCCTTATTCTCCGTGCTAGTTGACGGCATGACACCGTAGTGTCCTTGGCTAGCGTGGGTATAGAGGTGGGGCGTCACAGCTTGGTATCAAAGCCTGGGGTTTATGGACATAATATAAAACATAATTTAGATGGAACATGTGTTACAACTATTTGTCGATGTTTTATCTCACATCTAAGTTTATAACTATCTTTGATTGTTGGGTATGAATTACTAACACTTATTCGTGTGCATTTGCTTTTGGTTTGGATTGGTTTTATGAATATTCCAGTTTTTAGTGTTTTGGGTTCAAATCTTTAAAGATCCTAACTTTGATGTTTGAACTTGTTTTTGGTGATTGATCGATGAGCCAATAGGACCGGGTAGCCGATGGGCGTAATCCCCAAGCGTCCGTGCTCGACCGGTTGCAAATTGAGTGAGAGATTGCACTTTTATTAAATAGGGTAGGAATTGCAGAATTTGCAGTTCGGTCCACCGACCTGCTCCTATTTCTCTGTTTGCCTATTTATGCTCGTTTTGCTTTGTTTTTCCAATTGTTAATCGATTCTTCTTCTCCGATTAGTTGTTATCACCTTTGTCAACTTTGATAACTTCTATTTTTGGAATTTTTGGGTATTTCCACTTTGATGAATTTGGAATCGAATTCTTTGGATTTTATTCACGTCTTCGAATGTGAATTTTTGTGATTGATTGTTTCTACAATCATTTTTGTGATTTGTCACTTTATTTCACTCGTACGATAAATCTAATTAAACGGTCGTAAAACAAGGGTATGAAATGCTTGCGTTTACCTCGTTGGTTAATTCTTGGACTTGTTCGATTGAATCTCTTATGACAATTTTCTAGTGGTAATCTACAATTTGTTCGTAAATATTTAAGTTAAGCTAGTGGTTATGGGACATGAAGCTAAGCTTTTATATTTACTAGCTTACTGTAATTGACACTTCTTGACGATAATTGATGATCATTTTTGTGATTTAGACTAGCAAATGTGCGATGTCTCTTTGTCTACGAGGGAGACTAAACCCCGTTTCTGTGGAGCTTCAGCTCAATTTGGTGGGGTAGCGACCCATGGTCTTTGGGCCATTTTGGGGAGCTTCGGCTCAAAATTAATGGTTAGCAACCATGGAATAGCGTTCCATTTTGTGATACACGTGTTGGTGAGTTTTCATGCTCCCGTTTTGTGATAGGCCTTCCCTTTTTGTGATTTAGACTAGCAAATGTGCGATGTCTCTTTGTCTGCGAGGGAGACTAAACCCCGTTTCTGTGGAGCTTCGGCTCAATTTGGTAGGGTAGCGACCCATGGTCTTCGGGCCGTTTTATGGAGCTTCGGCTCAAAATTTATGGTCAGCTACCATGGGATAGCGTCCCGTTTTGTGATACACGTGTTGGTGAGTTTTCATGCTCCCGTTTTGTTATAGGCCTCCCCACTTTTGTAATTTATGGATTTCCATTGACGATTTCTGGAATTTGTGTTTCACCGATTTTCGTGATTTACATTGATAAGTTTTATCAATATTTGTGTATTGGTGAATTTGTGTGTCATTGACTTTTGTGATTGGCATTGATATTATTGTCAATACTTATGGTTTTGGTGAATAAAATAAAGGAGGATGACATTCTTTTTTGTCTTTGAGAAGTGCAATTTCCTTGTCGAAGTTGCTACTGATGTTGCTGTTTTAATCACGTGTTTTAAAAATTGTTTTCAAAATTTTACAGTTTGTGCTTTCAAAAGAATGAGGAAGCGATTTAAACGTTTCAGCAAAATCAAGGACTATGACCCCTTTTTTACTGATTCGCTTAATTCCAGACTTGTCCGTTTGAGAATGTAAATTGTAATTTTATAAATAAAATTGTTTTCAGAAGTTTTGCAGTTTGCGCTTTCAAAAGAATGAGGAAGCGATTTAAACGTTTCAGCAAAATCGAGGACTATGACCCCTTTCTTTTACTGATTCGCTTAATTCCGGACTTGTCCGTTTGAGGACGTAAAATGTTATTTATTCAAAGTATACAATTTTGCACTTTCAAGGAAACGATGAAGAGAATTAAACAATTTAGTAAAACTCGTGGTTATGAGACATGTGCATTTGCTATTTCGATTAATTCCGGACTCGTTAATTGAAATATTTGTTGTTTGATGATTTTGATGATTTTTGTGTGCTTTCGAGCCACTATGTTGGACCTTCGGGTCATACGTTGGACCTTCGGGTCAATACCAGTACTAGTCCTTCGTGTCATTTGTTGGGTGCCAAAATTATGTTGATAGTACTTGGTAGGCTTCGGCCATATGTTGATGCATGTGCGACGTAGCTTAAAAACTCGCCATCTGATGGGATCGATCCAACCTTTTATGTTGATTTTCTAGTTATCTTAATTAATTCTGGATATTTGTTGTTTCCAATTATCTGCAGGTAATTGGATATTTGTTGATATGAGTTCTAATTATCTTTGTTGATAATTAGATATTTGTTGATTCTGATTATCGTTTTTGATAATTAGATATTTGTTGATTCTGATTATCGTTTTTGATAATTAGATATTTGTTGATTCTGAATATCGTTTTTGATATTTAGATATTTGTTGATTCTGATTTTCGTTTTTGATGATTAGATATTTGTTGATTTGATTATCGCTTGTGATAATTAAATATTTGTTGATTTGAGATTTGATTATCGCTTGTGATAATTAAATATTTGTTGATTTGAGATTTGATTATCGCTTGTGATAATTAAATATTTGCTGATTTGAGATTTCTGATTATCGTTTTTGATAATTAAATATTTGTTGATTTGAGATTTCTGATTATCGTTTTGATGATTAGATAACTGCTAATTTTTGTTGATTATGAGATTTTCTAGTCCCCAATTGATTCTAGATTATGCTGATTATATTGAATTATTGTTTTCTATCTATCTCTGTTGATAGTTAGAGTTTGTTGATTATGGAGTTCGTGTTTTCCTGATTTTCTGGTTTATAATTAGATGTTTGCGGTTTTACAATTTGTGATTTGGTGTTTTCTAATTGTCTTTATTGATAATTAGATTTTTCTATTTTCTAATTGTCGTGTCGATAATTAGATATTACTGCTTTGTGATTTCTGTATTCTAATTATCTAATTGATAATTAAATATTGTTGATAATCGTATTTATTCAGTTTTGCTGTTTTCTGAATTATCTATTGATAATTAGATTTTGTTGAGAATTTGTGAATTTCTTTTATGAAATTTAAAGATTTCTCTGGTGTTTGTGTTCTTGACCTTTATTTTTCTAGCTTAACCAGTTTATGTTAGAAAAATAATTGTTATTGACGACCTTAATTATGAAAATTGCGGGGACGCAATTTTTATAAGGAGGGGAGTCTGTAACAACCCGGGGTTTTACAGCAATTAATTATCGTTGTTTGACGATTAATGTGGCTTGCGGATTGCTATTGGAGTTTTTAAATCAGGTTGAAATTCTTTTATAAAATTGTTAAAGGGATTATGTGGGCTTTCAAATGAAATTTTTGGCCCACGTTTTCTTTTGCTTTTGGTACCGTGTTATATCGGAGCACGTAACCGTTCCACTTACCCCTTCCATTTTTCATTTCACTCGAAAATCCTAAAAATATACAAACGAGAATATAAAAAATGGCGGCTTTGTTCCTTCTTCGTTCGCTCTGAAAATTTGGGGATTCCGATCTTCGTTCCTCTCTGAAGCTTAGGGCTTTTCAAAGCGTCGTTTTAATTTGATCGAATCAATGATGGGGTGTTCGCCTGTAGCCTTGCTCGATCCAATTCTCGTTGCTCGCGGCTGCTTCTACGCTCGTCGAAAAAGGTGAGTAACACTCACATCTAATTCATTCGTCAATCTCTTTTTTTTGGCAGTTCGATTTTGTTGGTGTTGATGAATTATATGACTTTTGTTTTTACTTAAACTTTTCTGTACCTTGTCTGGTTCATTGAGTATGCACCTGACATCGGCTTTGCTACTGCTGGGTGTATTGGCTTCGGCCATTATACGTTTGTTTTATTTGGGGTTTTTGACTTGAGTCTTCTTTATATTGAACTTTTGTTGGTTAACTATGGCTTTGAATTGTTATCTGACATCGGTAACTTTGGTACAGTGTGATTTGAACTGCAAATGACTTTGAGTATTTTTCTGTTGGCATCGGCATTAAAGTGAATTTCGTTTATACTTCAATTTGTTTATCACCTGACATTGGCATGTAATATGTCGTTCTCAGCTTTGACTTGATTTTGACGAAGTGATTTCGTTTGACTTTGGCCATACAGATCACTGTCCCTGGCAACATTTGTTCGTGTTCACCTGACTTCGATTTGTGTTGTTGTTTATGAGATGATTTTGGGCTTTTCAAGGTTGAACTTGCTGCTGTAGGTTTTCGTGACTTTGGTCCTCTGACTTTGTTTATGCTATACGCTGACATGCCATCTCTGGTCATCACCTTGGGTTGGCATCGATCCGTGGTTGTTTACTTGTTAAATTATTGTTTTGAGTTGTAATATTGAACCCTGTAACTTGATGGTTTTGGTGGCACTCCTTACTGTCATGTTGCACTTCATATTTATGTTCCTGAGTTCACATATTGAGCCTTGGTTTCATTTTTATGTGCAGTCTTTGTTTTTATAGTCTCGTATGTTGTTACTGCACACTCCGGCCTCATGTTACATTAGTTTCATTTTGATTTTGGATCGAGGTTGCACTGAGTTGTTTTCGTAAGACTTGAACTTGTTTGGAGCATTTGGATTGACTGAATACTTGAATTCTTTATCCATATTTCCAGTTGTGCAATTGCATACTTTTAATAATGCTACTTGCTTCGAGACAGTTGCATTGTCAGTCTTCTCGTGCCTCTTGCATTTTGTTGTGGTTTGATGCCCTCTTGAATTTTGCAGTCTTGTTGTATATGATTGCATCTTTGAATCTGGGTAGCTTGTCACTGTGTTGCACTTACTTGACCCAGTTTGGTAGTTGCATACATGCTGTGCACTTTTCATGTCCTTCCCTTAGTACTATTGCAGTATATATATGAGTTGATTCATATTTATGTTGTGCACTACTTTCATTCTGGTATGTTCTAAGTTGCCACTGCCTTGTGATTTCGAACAAGTAGCCTTTGTGTTTACTTGTTCACTGAACTGTTGTATCACTTAGGCATTCCATTATCGTGTATATATGTGCATTCATGTATACTTGGTTTGTGGTCATCATGTCTGGTGCACCACTTCATTTGTGCACTTGTTTTGGTACAACTGCCTTTGTGCCTTGATGCTATTCCTTTATATGTATGTCATGCATTGTTTTCAAGTACTGTTGCAACATGTTGATTGTTGCAGTTTGTATCTGCTGTACCCTTGCATTCATGTGGTGGCTGTAGTTTTGTTGCAGTTTTGCCCTTGTATTCATGCGGTGCCATCTCAAAGTCTGAACATTGCTATGTTGTATTTATATCCATGCTTGAACTTGACTGGATATTGAATTTTATAAATTGGTCAGAGATGTTGCAGTCTCTGTTTTCTGTTAGTTGATTTGGATTATGGTCGAGGCTTGAGTTGTATGTCTTAACCATTTCAATTGAATTTGTACATTGAGCTGAATCCGTTTTTAATTCTGGTTTGACCTTGTGTTCGTTTGTGAATTTTCATTGTGTACGTACATGCACATTTTCCATGTCATTCTGCTTTGATGTTGAGGCCGTGGCATTGATATTTGATTCTTCATTGATTTTGGTTCGTTGATCTTTTGGGTACACCATCACTGTAGTGGCAAGGCAGTGCACGCAAGCGTGTACTGCAGCTACACGGTATTGCTTTTATTGATATTCTAATTGCTTCTGATTTATTGATCTTTTGTGTATTCCATATGCTGTAGTGGCGAGGTAGTACACGCGTGCGTGTACTGCAGCCCTACTCGAATTGACGTTCATCACCGTAGTGGCGAGGCAGTGCATGCAAGCGTGCACTGCAGCTCTATCGGATTTGAAGTTTTTAATTGATATTTCAATTGTTTGAACTGTTTCGTTTATTCAATTCAATATGTTTTGAATTGTATTTTATTTGGTTTAATTTGATGATTTTGTTGTTGTCTAATTATCAATTTGATAATTAGATTATGAGTTTCTAATTTTTTAATTAATAATTAGAATTTTTCATTAATTGCCGTTTAGGCAATTCTGTTGTTTTCTAAATTATCTTCATTGATAATCTTTTTAAATTATCTTCATTGATAATCTTTTTTTTATTTATCTTCGTTGATAATTTGGATTTTGCTGATTTGTTGTTTAACACTGTTACGTGTTGTATTTATTGTTATCCGATTTCTTTATTTAAGGATCGGATAGACAAGATTTATTGTGACTGTCGTCTATTTGTTACTAAATTATTACTGCTTCTGTGCACTAATAACTGGGTTTGAATTAGACTGACCCGTGTATTATTTTCTTTGAATTTAATACTCGGGTCAGATCGAGTTATTACAGGTAGTAGATATGTTACTTTGGGTTGCTGATTGAGCTGTGAAGTCTTTTCATATCTTTTGGAGTAGTCGTTGTCATCTATTGTAGTCAGTGTATTTGTATAGGAGGATATGTATTCATGTATATTATATACGATAATGTACTTGTATATGTAACTTCCTGAGTCGACAGTTGTAGTTGTATCATATGTACTGCATCACATGTATTGTAACTGACATCAGTTATTATATATATGAGACTTTTTGTTTTATCTGTGTTCCGCATTTATATTATCTGTGTTATTATTATATTTATTGTCCTAAACTATTATGAACCATCGTAGTTCGTTTTATACTAGAATTGGGTATGTCGATGGGAGTAAATTGAAAAGGAAAAATATATACCACTCCTATCGAGGTAACCAATACTAGTGTAAGGCCTAACTACTGATGGCCGCTCCTCAACAGCCTTATTCTTCATGCTAGTTGACGGCATTACACCGTAGTGTCCTTGGCTAGCTTGGGTATAGAGGTGGGGTGTCACATTTGCTTTTCAATAAGATAGGTTTCGACTTATTTGCTTTCGCTTGGTCAAATAATTTCAAAGGAAAATGTTTTAACTTGGTTTCATCCTTTAATTTGTAAGTAAAGCTTTCACCTTTCTGCTATTCGAGGTCAATGCTTTCGAAAGGTATACTTATCTTTTAAGAATTATCCTCTTCTCCCATGCTTTCTAAGGGATGGTTTCGACACCATTGCTTCATTACATAGGAACAAGGTTTCAGCATAGATAATTTAATGGCCCTTTTTATTCTGCTTGAAGTATAACCCTAAGGTTTCGAAAGAGTTGAAGTGAATGATTTCGAAAGTTAGTTACCCATGTTTTAAAATGAACCCTAGTGCTTTCGAAAGGTTTATTTTCAAAAGATTTAATGCTTTCGAAAGGCGTTTAAAATAGCTTCAAAGGGGTGATTACCAAAAGGGTTTCGAAGGAGTTAAAAGGTACTATTTAATGATGGTTTCGAAAGGGTTGAAATGGAGTGTTTTTCCATGATTTTCTAAGGCATTGTTTTGAAGTGTTTTAAGATATGATGTCTAAGTTTTTATTGCTTTTGAATGAAAGGATTTCAAAAGTTTTCGAAAGGGTTTAACTATGGTTTCGTAAGGGAAGCTTTGGCCTTTTAGCCAAGATAAATAAGGGATTTTTCTCAGTTTCAAAAGAGGTGCTTTCAAAGGTTTGAAAAGGGTACTTTAAATAGAATCGAAAGGGGCACTTTTAAGTGTTTAAAGGTTTTGATCAACTAAGTTTTGAATAAAGTATACATATTTATAACATGGCAAGGTGGTTTTGAGTAAAGCATAGAGATTAAATAATTTCCTTATATGAGTTTGATTTAAAGGTTTTAATCATTTCTAAAAAGGTTTTCTAGCAAAATTATGGGAGGGGGATCCCTAAGCGAAAATAACTTGGATATTAGAATGCCAAATGGGACTGGTATATGGTCGCACCCTATATATTAACTATTGGCCCCTACTAACTGTTGTCCAAGATTCTAGTGTGTAGGGCTTGGTCATAGGTAACACTAAAATTATGATTACACACCGAAAGGAATATATATTTGTATAAAAATAGGTTATTGGTGAGCCAGATAAACCATTAGGATTAGTTAACCTAAGAGACGATTAATTTAGGGACAGACTGTCCAAATCAGGAGTATTTAACAGATAGTTAAGGATAGACCATCCAGAGGAGGAGTGTCTAACAGATGTTATATTAATTTTGTTTATATTGTCTGGTAGGCCTAAGTCAGCCAATGGTTAAAATTTAGCCAACAAAACTTACATTTTTGAATTGGTAGTTCATTTATTAACTGATATTTATGTATGTTTACGTAATGATCTTTAAAGTATTTAACCAGTTTGGTTGTAGGAAGTGATTTGCAAAAGATAGTCGCCGTGGATGCAGTTCGACGAAATTTGTCGATTTTAGTTTCAAGTAGTTTTAAATTGAAATTATTTTGTAACAGTTTTCGAAACAAACTTAATTAGAAATTAAAAAAGTAAATAAGTTTGTAATCTAATTATTTAATTCGTCAAATAAAAAGGTGATTAGCCTTAATTAGTAATTAATCAACACTTAAGTTAAGTTAATGATTGTTATTTGATTAATTAAGTTTAAAATGGTATTTATCTTGCTTAAGAAGTAATTAATAGTTAATAATTATATAATTAAGTTAAGTAGTCAATTAACTATTATTTAATTAAGGTATTATTTAATTAAGGTATTATTTAATTAAGGTATTATTTAATTAATATTTTAAATAATTAGGGTTTAACTAATAATGATTTTATTTAACCATAATCAAGATGCATTAGGAAGTTAATTATGGCTTAACTAAGTCCATTGACTCTGACTAGAGTTTAATTATGATTTAATCTTGATTTAATTTGGATTAATTAAGATTTCGTTAGGGTTTAAATTGATTTATTTATTTATCTATTTATATATTTAAATCTTTTCCAAAGGTGATTTAAATTAAACCAAATAGGTTTTTTAGCCAGTATTCTTCCCAAGGTAAATTAATGCCAAACCAAATGATATATTTTCTAGAATAGTAAGTAGCCTAATAAACTAAAGCAGCGATTGAAAATTTTTACTCGTTTACCTATGTTTAGCATGAATGTTGGATATTGGAATTGTAGCAAACATAAGGAATTTAATTTTGGTAAGCGGGTCATGATAGCTAAGTACGTAATATGTCTTCATATGTTATTCTATCACCTAATAAGGAAGTTGTTCACTATCAATAACTTGACCCTTTTAAATTTTAAATGTTGGTTTGAAGAGACGGGGATCAGATGATAAGCTATGATCCGAAAACCACTTCAAACAACCGTAAACAATTGAATTGGAAGTATTGAATTCTTGATTAAGATTCAAGACTTGAAATGCAAGGGCTATTTGCTACTAAGCCCGAGGGTTATTCCAAAATAAGGTAGTGGAAATAGTGCCTTTGGTTTCTTCATCTCTTGAACGACTCGTGTGGATGAATGCTAACATCGTGTCAACATCTTGAAGGCGATGTAGAATTCTATGTGGCATTGCTCTATAAAAGTTAAACATAGCCTCAGGCCTCATCAACCAGAAATGACCAAAATAGGGTATGCAAGAAGGCTATGTGGGTCGCACCTATAAGGGTATGTCACCATCGTATCTAGAATCGATTTATGACCCATTTTATTATATGCTCCGGTATGGTTGCCGATCCCAACCGTGGTTTTGATGTATTCGGTACTACTAGTCAAGTGGTAGAACGGTTCTGTGTAGCAGTGGTAAAAGATGTTCTTATCAGACCCCAGGTGTATTTTATCTAGTGGTGCATCTTCAGAAGGTAGTTCTTTACTTGGTCATGTATGGAATCCATTGTCTAATAAGTGTCGTAAGAAATTAGTTGTGCCCCAATAAGTGGAAATGATATGCAAGAATTTTAGCTATGTTCTATCTTGAAAACCCTAGACATTATTATAATATCATTATATTTCAATACAAAGTTTTTTGGTAATCGTAAGGAAAAACCAGTCCATGTTTATGTGCTTACATAATACCTTTGATTTTAAAATTGTTTTATAAAAGTAAGAATTAAGTTGCTTGGATTTACTCCAACCAAACCCATGTCTGACATGGAGTTTTATTTTTTTCCTAAAACTCTTTAGTACTCAAATTTATATGAGTAGCCAAGTGATCTAGGTTTCTCACGGTAGCATTTCAAAGGAGTTGGAGCAGATGGCTTCATCGATAGCTAGCTAGTATCAAGTTTTGCGATGTATGTTTGTATACATATATATATTTATATATTGGACTTGTGATGCAAGGACAAGTGATTGTAATTTTCCTAGCATGGAGCTTGTACTATTATGACTTACGTATTATGATAACGGTAAATATGTATAATCCTATATTATATATTGTACGTTGTTCCTTTACGATATGAGATTTTGTGGTTCCCAAATTTTCTTCATATATTTCCTTTTATTTTACATACAAGACTCATCTTTCGAAGTAAGAAAGGCGGTTCATTACAGTTTTAGTCCAAAATCGGAACATTTGGACGAAAAATCAATGTGAGTTTAACTCACATTAAATTTTATTATATCATATTAATGGTGTTATAAATATTTATTGATTGTTTGGATGTCAGTCAAATTGTTTGATTGCTTTTATTGAAATTCTATTTGGAAAATGAATGACCTATTAATTTCATCGTTATGAACCTATATGGTTACATATATATTATTTATATCAATAATTTTGCAGGAAAAATCTATTGAGAGACCCTAGGGAGTTTCTTTCCCACTATTGTTTATTGACATCCATGTGTTGTCATCTTAATGGATAATTGAAATAATCTTGATATTCCATTTGACTTGTTAAAATTGTCATTATGACAATTTCGCTATATCGTCATTTATTAATTTTAATCCCCCAACCATGTCATATGTTTTTGAACATGAGCTTGTGTTCCCACTAAACAAAATGTTAAAATTCATTAATCATTTTGATTGATGATAATTTAAAATAATTAGTCATTTTAACTACTGATTTTGAAATTAATTAACCAATTTGATAGATAATATTTTATAATTGTTTTATCTTTAGATTTAATTAATTATCTTTGATATGATGTTTTATACTTAGCTATTGATTTTAAATATTGATTATTTGAGTTTAATTGATTATTTTTTAAATGATAACGAAGTTTAATTAATTATTTTTCGTAATGATAATTGAAAATTAATCATTTTAAATAATGGTGTTTGAATTTAATTTATCATTTAATAAGATTGTTATAAATTAACCGATTGTTTTAATTAATGATATTTGGAATTCGATTAAATCATTTTAATTAATTATGTTTTATAACTAAATAAATCATTTTGACAAATGATATTTTTAATTAATCATTATGACTAAGGATGCATGAATTTAACTAATCCAATTAATTTATGATTATTTGAACTTAATTAATTTTTTTAATTAATGTATATGAAATTTACTTATCATTTTAATTAATGATGCTTGAGGTGAATTACTCATCTTAACTAACGATTATTTGACTTGAATTAGTCTTTTTAATTAATCATATTTCAAGATAATTAATTGATTCAATAAAACATGAATTAAGTAAATTAACTAATACAATAAAAGTGTTTCAAAGTAATAAAGGTTTAAAAGTAAAATTAATGGTAATATAAAAGTGTTTAGAAAAAATTACCTATTTTACTAAAGATAATGGATTTATTTACTTAAAATAGATTAAATGTGATTAGTCATCTTTTGGGATAATTTATATTGTTTTAAATTTACAAATCATGATCTATAAATGTGAAAATCCTTTAAAAGGGATTTATTTATAAATAAAGCTAGGTGTAAATTGTTTTTGGGTTTATAGTATACAATATTTTAACAACATTTGTTTTTGACCCTTTTTAAATACACTTGTTGTTATAAGTTTTGCCTTATAAACGAATGTTTTGAAAAGACCATTTCTAAAAGCGTTTTTCCAATATCGTACTACGGAAATCATGCACAAGTTCAGTTATAAAAGTTATTATTCGACTGGTTATGAAAAACTGGTTACATAATTGATATGCTTATATGGAAAGGAACTAATCGTTCTTTTAACACTTAACGTTGGGGCTTGGACTCGTTTCAATCTCGAAAGTTTAAATATACTTAAGACAATGCCTAGTGGTATCACTACCTCAACTCCTCCGGCTTCATTTTCAACCAAAAGATAGCAGTAGTTTGGAATCAACGAGTAGTCGTAAATGTATGATATTTAGTTTCCAAATAAGATCATTTTAATTATCCTCTATAGTTTGTATTCTAATTATCAGATTCATCTTTCTTTACGGTGTATCATCTCCTTAAAAATGATTTGCTGCTCTTTGAGCTTCGTTGTTCTTTGTCAAAAATGACTAAACCAAAAGCATGAGTTGACATCCATCTATATAGGGTTGCTCCCATTTTCGAATTTTTACATGTCATCTAGTTTGGATTCGGTTGTGCGCTTAGATTTGAAAATACTCGGATTCTCAGTAAGCTTTGGTGGGGTCCTGCTAGTACATTTTCAAGATGTGTCACGAAGTATATGGGCTTCTCCGGAGTATAATGCTGGATTTATATCCCTAGGGGGTGCACCTACCTAGTCATTTGTTGAAAAATTTCCTTTCCGTATTTGATTTGAATCCTTGAATCTATTATCTTTAAATTTCCATAAGAAGTGTCAACCACTCTTCATGGTGCTTAAGCATTAATTTGGTCCTTTCTATCAAGTTGGACTGTTACCTTATTCAGTCCATTTCTATCAAGTTCGGTCGTCACCTTGTTTAGTCCGTTCTATCAAGTTGGACTATCACCTTATTTTGTCCATTCAACCAAATTTGGACTATTTTCTTGCTTTACCCATTCTGTCCACTTTCGATTTTACTAGAGTTATTTTCATTCCTTTAAGTTTGCTTTTAATATTATTTCTAGTCATTCATATTTGGATTTGTTTCTTGATGATTATTTCTGCTCTTTCATGTATGAATGTTATTCTTGTGAGGTAATATCTCCTTCTACATTAAGGGCGCGATCTGATAGAACTTTTTATGTTACCTATAATTTGAGTCATCTTACCCTGGTACTTACAGACTGATCATGTGTTATGTTAATATAATGCTCAGGTAAGACCTAGCATTTTTTTGGGTTGCCCTTGGTGTCATGGAGGTCTAGAAGGGGAGCTGAAAATTCACCTATCGTAGTGTTTTGTTGTTCACAGCATTATATCATGTCCCTATCAGCATTTTTAGGGTAAGAATTTTATAACTATCCAACAAATAAGGTTTTTTAATTATGATATACTTTGCACTTTTGGTGTGATAGTTTCTACCGTCCTTGTTATATTATGAAATGTCGATTCCACTGTGAGATTTTATTTTTCTTTATTCTTTTCTTTTTATTTACCCTAACAATCTGCCATTTTGTCGATCGGATGTGGGACATTGGAACACAATGGTAGTGTTGGCGTAGACTTTCGATGGTCAAAAAGGCAGGCCGTCACATTTCTTATCAGAGCGCGAGGTTAAGCTAGAATCATAGCTTTGTTAGGGTTTATCTTATTGGAGATAGGATAAGCGACACCCAAAAATGAGTTTGTGAGAATTATATATACGAGAGCGTATTTGTTTATGTTATAAAAGCATGTTATGTTAATCGGTCTATTGAGTTATTATGAATTCTAGTCGAGACATCGGACACCGTGGTATCGATAGGGATTTCTAAACACTCTACGAAGGCCATAGGACATGGTATTGAATTTTAGAAAATTTGGCAAATTGAATTTTTTTCCTAAAATTATATTATATTATATATATATATATAAAGGAATAATTTTCAAAACTTTATATAGTTATAAGGTGTGTTTATTTGAATGTAATAATATTTATTTATTATCACTATTATTTGTTCAGTTATGGTTAATTTAAATTAGAAGAATTGAATGTGGCTTGTCAGTTTTTAAATGTGCCTTGTTTATTTAGGATCATTTATCGCTTTGAATAAAAAGGAAGCCTTTCTGAATTAATTTTCAAAATTTTACTATGAGGCGCTCGGGGAAAAATGTTAAGTTGAAATTTCACCGGGGAAAAATGTTAAGTTGAAATTTCACCATTTAATAACAATGGGTTAAGGATTAAATTTTGATAAAAAGTTATTAATATTATCTAAATAGTGGGATGGGATATACAGAGAATAAATATTCGTAATAATTTTATTATAATAAAGAAGGATTATTACAATATGAAATGTTTTTTATATAATTTAAATTTTATACAAATTTAGTTTGTAAAATATGTTTAAAAAAATTTATGAATCTAAATCCCAAATTTTTTTGGAATAAATTCCGAAAGGATTTTGACAAATGAAGTAGTAGTATTTTTTGGAAGTAAATGAAAATAAAAAAAAATTTAGTAAGTAGAATTTTAAATAGAACGTATTTTCTCTAGAATAATTAGGAGGAAATCATTTCGATTAGTTTTGTGATGATCTGAATGATCTTCTAAGTGACGATAAAATGTTTGCTCGGATGACCGTTGTGGCATATTTAGTAAATTATTTTGTTTATCATTGTTCGATTGAAATGAGTTCAAATCCGACGAACCCGAAGTGAATCTTAATAAATAAATTGTTTAGAGTTTTTTGATACCAAAAAAATATATGTTGTACGTTTCCAAAAATGAGTTTTTGAAATTAAAAACTGGGTATTTAATTTTGAGTTAACTTAAAGGGCACTGATTTCAAAGTAAAAGGTATTTCTAAGAAGAGATTGTTTTGATAAATGAGAGTTTTCCTAAGATTGGGTATGTGATTATTTAACACATGTTTATAATTGGATTAAATTGGATAAGAAGGTTTTGATAAACATTGTTTTTATTAAAGCTATATAGTTTTTTAAAACCTCTAAGTACTATAAACGATTTGTTGATTGGGTTGACCCATAAATATCGTTCATTTTAACACTCTACATTAGTGAGGTTAACAGGCTGACTCGATTTAAGAAAAAACTATAATTTGATTCGATCTCCATCTCAATCTTTGAAAATGTAAAATAAAATTATATGTACTCATAGTATATATGATACTTTTATACAAGCAAATCAAGTGGAATAAGTTATTATTTAATGTTTTATAAAGAAATGAATTTGTCAAATATTTTGAAACTAGGGTGAGAATTTATTAAATAATTCACAAATAATTTTAGCATTGAAGAAAATACTAAGTGAAAATATTAGGGATTTGGAATTTTTTTAATATAATTAAAAAACCAGCAAAATATAGAGTAAACTTTCCCTTTTTTCGAGTGAGTTTGGATAATCTGGTAAGCAATTACCAAAAGCTAATGAGCAGAGCTATACGCTTGGATTATTATATATTTTTGGACAATCTAGATTGTTTTGAACCTAAGTTAAGATTTTTTTTTAAGTCATTTAACATTTTGAAACAATAAAAAGTGATAAGTTTTCCCTTATGGAATTTGATTGAATGTAGGTGTTAGCATACTCCGTCACGGAATTTGATTGATATGATTTGATTGAATTGAATTGATTGGTAGTATGATTTTATATACCATTGTTTATAAAGTTCATATTTATATAAAAAGGATTTTAAATTTTTGTTATTAGGACCTAAATCCCGAAGATTTTGAAAATTGTGATTTTTGGAAATTTTTGGAAACAAATGATACTTCTTCACTCGAGTTGATGTTTTAGAAGGAACTGGAATACCACTGGACGTTCCATGTTATTTTGACTCTCGAGTTTCATAGTACTTGATTAGGAATTCCCTTCTTGTCACTTTGATTTTTGATATTCGATTTCTCTCATCAGTGAAATTTGAAAACAAAATTTTAAATCGAAAAACACGGGGATTTGATCTAAATTTGTCATTTGAAAATCTACGATGCATAGCATTTATTAAAGAATATTGTTGGTATTTTGTTACATATGATTAAGATATGGTTGTTGCTTGCATGTAGATTGATATCAAACTAGTTTTTTCAAGTAAAGTTACAGTACATTGCTTTTTTCCACTTGATTTTCTTTTAGATTTCACAAGTACCGATATGTAAGAGATTGCTATTTGATTCTTGTTTATTTGCATTTGCATAAAAGAAGATAAATTACTTGCCAAAAGATAAATCAAATACTAAAAGGTACATAATAAATTTAGAAAATTTAATTTGATTGATGATTTTATGCCCCATATATAGGAGGACACGTGACTTTTATTTTCTTTGATTTGTTTTGAGACCGTAAAGGCGGTTTATAGTTGTTCTGATCGAGCCGTACAAAGGAGACGTTGGCAAAATTTTCAATAAATTTAAAAGCAATAAATTTCTCGAGAATTTTTGAAAATTTTTGACAACTAATATTTGACTTTTGAGTTACGTCTTGGAATGAACAAATGGAAAAGAACTAGTTGTTACGGATGGCTGAATTTAGAAGACTTGAAAATTTTGTAATCTCTTCTACCTAATTGGTTTTAAAAAGTTAATATGTTTAATAAGTAATTTTAATCAATATTTTAAACTTAAGTATTTGGTAACATTTTCTTCCGTATGAATTTCAAGGTCGAAACTCATTTAAGGGGGAGAACATAACGACCCAAAGTTCTAGCCAATTGATTTTAAAAGTTTAATTAATTTAGATATTTAAATAATTCGATTTTGGGATTTAATAACTTATAATTCAAATATTGGGAATGATTAGTTATTTGAATTATGAAATGTAATGTTAGTTAAAAGGATTTAATAATTTTATTCAACTCTTCTAATTAACAAATAATATTGGTGAATTCATTATGTAAATTTATTTACAAATATGAATATATCAACTAATTATCAATAATTAAATCTAAAACGGTATTTAAATCTGTGAAATTGATTTTTCGGGCAGTTTTCGGATTTCGAAGAAATCGGTGTTATTTGATCCATAATAATGAATTATGATATGCAGTCGAATTTCATGGCCATCAAGCATATTATATGATCATGCGAGGTCGAAATGTGTAGAAATTAATTTTAGTAATTTCATATAATAGTTGATTTGAAAAGCTATCTTTGTATATGATCGATTTAGACCTCGTGGCTAATTATAGTGATTTTGGAATAGCGGTATAACATATAAAATACCAAGCAGCATGCCTTGTTTGCAGGCTCGTTTGGAGTTCGAGATTTGTGGGCATGTTATGTTTGATATTTTATCAAATAAAGTAATATATATACATAATTTTCTACCCAATCAACTAAGCCATGCCCACGCCATGCCCCTTATGCGTACCCATACCCGTTTTTCGCTGTTTAAAACTTGTCTGAGAAATAAATTTGAGTTTCCCCCCCTTTGAATTCAAACATCAAATTTAACTTAAAAATCTCATACTTATTTTAAAATTCATGAAACTTGTTACAGGGGGGTAAGGTTGGGAGCCTCGAACTATGCATTTATAGTGATGATCGACCGCTATTTGGGGAATGGTCGAATTTGCAATGCAACTGAGGTTCTTGAATTCATTTGATTCAAGAAGAACTAGTGAAGACGGAGCTTGGATTAGAGTTTAGCATTAGAAGCTGGTGCTTGGGGAAAAGTTTCGGATGGTTCGGTGAGCTAGGGAGGATCACAACCTAATGTATAGCCCGGGGTAAGAGGATGTGTTGCGTTTTTGCTCAATGCTCCGGGACTGTCTCCATGGGGTTGCTCGCATAGAGGAAGTAACGAGTAGTTCAGCGGCAAAGACAATATTAAATTTGGTTAAATAATTCTCCATGTCAGTACATATATGCACAGGGCTATAGTGGGTTCCTTGCTGTGTCACTATGCACGATTTTTCGGAGGAGAAGATGGTTGAGAGGTTATATGTTAATTAATATTAATTTGTTTGAATTTTAAATTGAATTAATCCAAAAACTTATTGTTTAAATAACTTCTGCATGCAAGGTCGGTGCGTTTTTTACGTTGGACTCTCGTCGTTGAGATCTTCGCGATGGATTTAGATTTTTTGGGTCTGGAGCTTGTTCGAATTTATGATAAATTGGTCGAAAGTTTGTTTCATTCCAAAATCGGAACGTTCCAGCGAAAATGAAAAATTAATGTGAGCTTACCTCATAATAAATTTTATTGTATCATATCAGTGATGTTATAAACGTTTACTGACTGTTTGGATTTTAGTTAAATTGTTTTATTGCTAGGTTAGTTGTATTTCCATTTGGAAAATGGATGACGTATTAATTTGTTTGTTATAAACCCATATGATTACTGATATATTATCCATAACCACTATTTTGCAGGGAAAATCTTTAGAGAGTCCCTAAAGGGTTTCTAGCCTACTATTATTTATTTACATCCGTATGCTATTTTATTAACGGATAATTAAAATAAATCCTGATATTCCATTTAACTTGTTAATTTTTGTTATAGCGATTTCGCTTTATCGTCATTTGTTAATTTTCGTCCCCATAACCTTGTCGTACGTCTTTGAACTTGATCTTGTGTTTTCACTAAAAAAAATGTTAAAATTCATTAACCATTTTGATTTATGATAATTTAAAATAATTAATCATTTTAACTAATGATTTTGGAATGAATTAACTAATTTGATAGATAATGTTTTAAAATTAATTTATCTTTCGATTTAATTAGTCATTTTTGATAATGATGTTTTATACTTAATTAATCATTTAACTAACTATTATTTGAGTTTAATTGATTATTTTAATTAATGAAAATACAGTTTGTTAATTATTTTGGTTAATGATAATTGTAAACTAACAATCATCTTATATAATGATACTTGAATTTAATAATCGTTTAACTAAGAATTGTTTTAAATTTAACAAATTGTTTTAAATAATGATAGCTGGAATTTAATTAATTCATTTTAATTAATGATGTTTTCAAATTAAATAAATCGTTTTAACATGTGATGTTTTTAATTAATCATTTTAACCAATGAAGCTTGAATTTAATTAATCCAATTATTTTATTAGTAATTGAACTTAATTAATTGTTTTAATTAATGGCATTCAAAATCTACATATCATTTTAATTAATGACGTTTGAGATAAATTATTCTTTTCAACTAACGATTATTTGAATCGAATAAATCATTTTAATTAAAAATATTTAAAGTTAATAAATTCATTTAATAAAAGTGAATAAAGTAAATTAACTAATATAATAAAAGTGTTTTAAGGGAAGAAAGTTTAAAAGCTAATTTAATGGAAATATAAAAGTGTTTTGAAATAATTATCAATTTTATTAAAGATAATGAATTTTTTTACTTCAAGGAGATTAAGCGTGATTTTCCATCTTTCGGGAAAGTTAATATTGTTTTAAATTTATAAATGATGATTTATAAATGAAAATAAATCATTTGAAAGGAATCTATTTCTAAATAAAACTGAGCGTAAATATTTTTTGGGTTTATAGTAAATAATGTTTTAATGATACTTTCTTAACCCTTGTTTTAATACACTTAGTATTATAAATTTTGTCTTAATAAATGAACGTTTTGAAACGTGTATTTCTTAAAGCATTTTACCAATACTATAATATGAAAATCAAGCACAAGTTCAGTTATAAAAGTTAAAGTTCGATTTCGGTTATGAAAAAATAGTTCTATAATCATTATCGCTTCTATGGAAAGGATCTAGTCATTCTTTTAACGCAAAACATTAGGGCTCGGACTCATTTCTATCTCGAAGGTTTAAAATATCATCAAGGCGATGCCTAGAGGTATCACTACTTCAACTCGCCCGGCTTCATTTTCAACCAAGAGATACCACTAGTTTGGAACCAATGAGTAGTGGTAAATGTATGATATTTAGTTTCCATATATGATCATTTATTTTATCCTCGATAATTGATTTATTATTTATCGGATTCAGGTTTCTTCATGGTGTATCATCGCCTTAAAAAGGATTTGGTACTCTTTGAGTTTGTTATCCTTAATCAAAAACGACTAACCAAAAGTTCAAGTGGACGTACATCTATGTGGGGTTTCTCCCATTATGGTATTTTCACATCGCATATAGTTTGGATTCGATTGTGCACATAGATATGGAAATATTCGGATTCTCGGTAAGGTTTGGCGAGGTCAGGCTGGTACACTTTTGAGAAGTTTCACGGAGTATATGAGCTTCTTAGGAATATATTACTAGAGGTATACTCCAAGGTGGTGTATCATCCTAGTCAGTTGTTTGAAAATTTCCCTTCCTTATTTGATTCAAAACCTTGAATCTATTATTTTTAAATTGCCATAAGAAGAGTCATCCGCTCATCACGACATTAAAGCATTGATTTAGTACATGCTATTATGTGAAACTATTATGTCATTTAGTCCATTCTATCAAGTTATATTATCATCTTATCTTTTTCCAATCAGTTAAATTTGGATCGTCTCCTTGTTTTATTACCCATTCTATCCAGTTTAGATTTTACTCGGGTTATTTCCATTCATTAATGTCTGATTTTCGTATTATTTTCACTAATTCATATTTGAATGTGTTTCCTAATGATTATTTTTGCTTTTGCCTTTACGGATGTTATTCTTGTGAGGTAAAAACCCATTCCATATTAGTGGGGTGCTCTCATAGAACTTTTATATGTTCCCCATTATTTGAGTAATCTCATGTTGGTATTTCCAGACTAACCCGGGTGTTATTTTATTATAATGCTCGGATCAGACCAACCATTTTCTCGGGTTGTCCTTAGTGTTATTGAGGTATTGGGGGGCTGAAGATTCATTTATCATAGTATTTTAATTTCCATTTTACATATAGTGTCCCTATCAGCACATGTAAGGTTAGAATTTATAATTGTCAAACTGATAAGGTTTGTTTTTAACTCTGATATACTCTGTATTTTTGGAGTAACAGCTTCTACTATCCTTGTTATATTACATGTTGTCGATTCCACTATAAAATTCAATTTTTCTCTATTCTATTCTTTTTATTTACCTTAACAATCTGCCCTTTTGTTGATTGGATACACGACAATGGAACACAATGGTAATGTTTTGTGTTGACTTTCAATGGTAAAAAGGCTGGTCATAACATTTTGTGCCAAATTTGGATTTGGTGAAGATTTTGAAAAGAAAATATTTTAAGGACCTTAATTCTGTAAGTTGGGAATACTAATAATCGAATTATTATTATTGATTGTTTTAAATGCTTTCAAGTAATGCTTCATCGAATATGGTACAACGCTTTGAGCAGATGTCCGAATGGAACTTACTAGCCCATTAGTGGATACTTGAATTCCACTGGGTAGTATGGGATGCCTTGATTAAATTCTTGTGATTGCTATTAGGATGTATTTAACACTTTAGGATTGTATTCTGTTTTGTTGTTCGGTTGGACCGACACATCCTTAAAGGAATATAGGCCATATGTCATATATCCTTGTGCTATGCCTTGTTCTTACCCTTTTTGATATCTAGAGATAATCTGACCCTTTATATTACTCGGGTTAGGCCGAGACTTTTCAGCTTACAGGATTAGTGGACTTTTGGATGGATATGGTGGGAAGGGGATAAAAAATTTAACTTTTTTTCATCTCATTTAGGATTTTTTTGTGTATGTACATAAGTTGTATATTTGTGGTAGTAATTTGTATTGGGTGTATATTATATGAATCTAGTATTTTCTTTGTAGACATACAACATGTATTTGTATAAGTTGTACTTTATTCCATTATAATCTGCGACTATTGTTTATATGCTATAATATTCTGATTCTGAGAAACCGTAGTGGATATTACTTTGGACCGATATTAAGCACGTCAAATTTTATTCCAGACATCAAGAAAAACTATAAATACAATGCATCAATATTAATTAAAAGACATATTCACAGTCGACCGCCCTTAACAAGCCATATTCTCCATATTATTATAGACATTAGTTATAATATTCTTTAGTAATATGGTATAGCGGTGGGGTCGTTACGGACATACATACGTATAAATATAAAATTTGTATGGTTAGTAACAATATATACATGGTAAAGGTTAAAAATAAGTTAGATATTTACTTAAAGTGAAATGGTAAGTTGATTTTTCTTCTTAAAATTGAAAAGTAAACAAAGGTGCATAAGAACACACTATTATCCAATGTGTTTTCTATGTTTGATGCGTTAATGGAGAAGGAGGGTAAAGTGTAAACGAAGGCGAGGGAAGGTGGTGATGATGTGGTATAAACATAGTGCAGTGTATATGATCAAGGGCTAAAGGGTAATTTTACCTTACTCCATTTAATGTAAAAGCTTTTTACTTTTACTCCCATTCTCACTTTCATTTTAAAAATCTCTTCTTTCTCCTTACGAGCTCTCTCTTGCATTTTAATGGCTTCTCAATTTTTTTTTAAATTTTCTCCTTTAACTTTAAGAAACCTTATAATTAAGTAAAAACATTTCCTTTCTACCATGCACCTTCTCTCTTCTGAAATACAGGTTAAAAGCTCCATCATACCCTCATGGCCTAGCCCACCTAGCTAAGGCTGAGCCTATTCATACCTAAGCCGAACAATATGACCTCATTTTTCTCATAAAAGTTGGATTTTGCTAAGGGGAAGCTATGATCTAAGGCTGATCTATGTTGTACTGAAAGTTCTAGTTATTCGTTTTGTTTTGTTGAATAAAGCTCACAGATTTAACAAAATTTTAAACTTTATGTTATTTCTTAACATTGTAGAACATTTTTTGGATGTTTTGGCTAAGATTTGATGTTGATTTGTAGGATCATATATGTGCTTATAAGTGTTTGAATGTGATTTGTGGATTATACTTGAAATTGAAGTCTGAGTGTTTTGATTTGGTTAAAAGAGGTGACCTTGCTTATGGTTGTTATTATGACATGAAAATAAATGCTATAATCATGTAATTTCTAAGAAAGTTAGCATCTTGACTTGTTAAAGTGACTTATCCCTTGAAAACTAGGTCATGTTTTACTATTTTAACTTTACTTGAAATGTTTGAAAGTTCCAAAATTTATTTTAGTTTTCAAAAACCTCTTACTATATTTTATAAAGTTAAATTTTAAGAGCTAAAGAATAAATGGTAATTTTAAGTTATGACATACATAGCGATAGTTGCTACGTACGTTGTTTGTAAAAGAGATCAACTTTTTGTGAACTAAGAGCGTTTACATATAAGAATCCTTCGAAAAGTTATTTCAAATATAATAAGTGTTAAGTAAAGTTAAATAATTATGTATTAAATAAAAGTAACTAATTTTTACTTAAGTTTTAATTATTTATTAATTATAATTTAAGTAGTTTTAAGGATTAATTAGCTATTACTAAGTAAAGGTTTAATCATCTGATTAATTAATTATTTTAAGTATGTTTAACTAATAATTAAGTAAAGTTTTAATTACTAATTAATTAGGATTTAATCATTTTTAATTGGTAACTAAGTTAAGGTTTATATAACATTTAATTACAATTTAATAACTGATTTAACTTATTGGTAACCTATTTTAAGGAATTCAAATTCTTAATTACTTTATTTTCAATGAACGGTTTGTTTTAAAAGCAATTTTCTTTTATGAAGAATTGTTTAAAGAAATACAAGGGAATCCTTTTGTCATTGTCATTTAATACCCAAATAAATATGAATAAGTTATACTAAAATGTTGACATTTATTTAATAGAATAAATCATAGTTCTGCTTTCTGCTACGATTAAGTTGAATAGTTTATTGAAGATATTAGTTTAACGAATAATTCTTGTTCTGCTATTTTTTGGACATTTATTCTTATGCCAGCTAATTATTAAATGGATTGATTAATACCGGATAAGTGATGGATTAGCCATTGATTGCCAAACTCTTGATTGTATTCATATAGATACAGCTTATGTAGATACCATTATTATGACTTGGAAAGTAAAATTAAATTAAAATGGTAGTTTGTAAGTATCATCAAAATTATTGAGCCTCTATTTGAATATTGTTTAAAGTTTACTAAAAGTTAATTAATTATTTTATTAATAGTGAAAGGCCAATCGATTAATTATTTATGATGTTTAAAGGTAATTAATCAATTTATTAAAAGTGTATATAAGTTATAAATTACTTGTAAAAGGGGATTTCATTTCCGAGTAATATTTTGTAAAGGAGATTTATAAATGATATTCGATAAAGAAGACTTATAAATGATATTTTATTAAAGAGATCTATATAAATGATCTCTATAACGGATTTTATTTCAAGGATTTTTATAAAGGAATTTAGTAAAAGGATTCATGGAAAGGAGTTGTGAATATGGAATGGGTCTATAAAAAGGGAATTTTATAAAAAGAATAATTAGGCTTAATATATAACTCTTCTTAATTTTTGTTGTATGGAAATATTCTTTCCATAGTTAACACTGAAGAGTACGTGGTTTTGTTTTAGTAAACAATGTTTTAAATGACAATTGTTTTTGACCTTTTTAAAATGATTTTGAAGTAAAAATCATCCATAACCTGTTGGGAATATAATTATACTAGTGAGATAAATATGTGAATATTTTGGTAAATAAAGAGATTTTAATTAATGGAAGATAATTTAAACAAAGCTTAGTGATTTCATGGGAAGCTAAACCATGGACGTATTATTGTCCACTTTTGTGGATCGAAAAGGCGGGTTGCTGCCATAAATATTCATTTCTTCAAATAAAATGGAAATCAATATTCATTTGATAGTTATTTGTACGATTTTCTCCAAATTTGAAAAATGTAATGAAATTTATATTTTGTAAATTAATATTTCAAATCAAATTTTTAATGAAATTTCAATAACACTTCCAACTTGCTGCCGGTATATATTCTTTTTCTGATGATATGGGACCTAAAGGGAAGTATTGCCTAGTTTTTTTATTATTCGATTTAAAATGATGTGAAAACATAAATAAAGTTACATTTTTAATGGAAAGTAGAATGGTCAGTCATCAAAAGTAGTACGTAGAAATACCTAGATTATATACCTTTGAAATTATTTTTCATGTCCAATGTTCTATAATAAATTATTATTATTATTAAAATTGAAAGTAAAATTAATATCAACTTTGTGGCATGTTTTTTAGGCCTTTAGAGACCTTGTAGTGTTTCGTATGCCTTTATAGCATGTGTCGTACGCATTTATGGCATGCATTCATATGCATTTTTCGTGCATTATGTATGCATCTTTGGTGCTTTCATACGCATTTTTCGTGCATTATTTTGTGCATCTTTGTCATACATTTGTACACAATTATGGCATGATCAGTTGTGAATTCGTAGCTTTGTTTCATATGCATTTATGCCTTACTTATGTCTGTAATTATGTCATGTTTTGTATGCATTTGTGGCATGCTTTTTTCAAAACAAACTGTTGAAGTTCCAAAGGGAATCGAAAAGTTACTCCTCCAATTACTTGTGACCCTTCTAGTTCATGGGGCTGTGAGTTATTAGGCCGCGTCATTTGTCACATGTTATTGTAAGAATTTATTACATTCTTTTATAAGCTTTCAAGTCATATTTGTGCTTGTTTTTAGTGTTATAGAGAATTCTGTAAGATTACTGACCTAATAATAAATAAGAGGTCGATTATTGACATTGAGATACAAAGCCCTTCTTCAGTAGGTTACAACTACACATAGTTTGATATCCAGTAGATTGATATAGTGGCCTTAGTTGCTATCAATTGGAATATCATTAGATTTTATTTTATTTTCCATTAGTCAATTGTTTTTTACAGTAGTATTTTTATTATCAAACGTGCATGTTGGTAGAAAATTTTGAATATACTTTTCTAGTATCGTATGGTTTTACTCGACATATTTAGACTACTAACACCTTATAAATGTAGTATAGTGAACTTGCCCTTGGATGGAAGTTAGTCGGAATAACTATTTTGGTATTTTTGACACCTTTTGAGTATTCTGTTGGGTAGGATGAGACACATGTATAGTGATCCTCAGCTGGCATGATATATGATCTTATGGAGTTTGGAAGATTTCTCATTCACCTATTTGAAATTTATTATTATGGAGTTTTATCAATATGCTAAGCCTATTTGCACAAAGCGTAGACCATATATATAACGTTATTTAGTACTTTGCTCATATATGATAGATTTACTTCTAGTTCACATTTTTGACACTATCAATCTTAGTTCCACATTATGGGATAAGAATAGGCTCTAGTGACGAGATGATGAGTGCTACGTAATTGACACATGCTCGGTGCATGAGAGAAATTTAATTAATATAACAAGCATATGCTTCATGTATGGAAGATAAAATACTAAAATATGAAATTCAATTATTCAACTATTTTTGTTGAAATCATGACATGTTTTTTCAGTTTTTACTTTATTGTATAAGGAACATATGGTTGAAAGTAAAGTCAAATATTCAAGTTCGATATTTCAAATTTGTATAAATAAAATTAACGATTAGAAAGGAAACTGAAATATTTATATCCAAAATTTCAACTTCCAATTTTTTAAAATAAAATACATATTAGGTCAAAATTTTAAAGTTGTGTTTTAAAATTTAAAAGTTAAGAAAATAAATTGTTAATGAATAAAAAAAAAGAAATATTGTTTATAAAAATAGAAAGTTTAATTGGTAAAATATTGAATATATGCTGATAACACAACATCATGAAGAGTAGCTATTTATATAAAAAAAGTATTTAATGCCACTAACTTTTTTTATTATTTATTTTTTAGAAACTACCTGATATAGGGGTTCCCGTGGAGAACCAGTGGATCGACAAATTCCAATGGGAGATTAAGGTGTGCTTTTTTACTTCAACTCGTTACATTTGTGACCTCTGGGTGCTTGTTTTTTACTTTTATTAATTTTTTTAAGAAATATGTGCTATGCCATTTAATTTATAAATAATAATTTTAAACACATGGATTCGTGCTGCTAACTACAATAGGACCTTACATAGTACAAAATGAAACAGATTTAACCTTGTTACCTCTTAGAAAATAAGGAAATGTTTCAAAGTGGTTTTGGAATCTATAACTTTATCCACATAGCCATAGAGACCATTTGGAAGGTTTTTTTTCACAGAACATGCATTATGTCAAATGTATAGCTATATTACTTTAAGGGTGTGTGTGAAATTTGTTTCTGCTAGTTTATCTTCTTTGAATTTTTCCAAAGGGATAATATAATGTTATGTAGAATTATGTCAACATCTATTTTATGATTAGAATGAACAAAATTATTTACATTTAATTTTGTCAGCAATCATTTTGTGAATAGTAACAATTGTTGAATATTAATCAGTGATGAAAAGTAAAGATAAAATACTTAGGATGAATTATGTAGTTTTGTGAACTACACTGAGCTGCTTTTTGCGTTACAATAAACATAATGGGCCATGAATCAAATATTCAACTCATATAAGCCCATGTTAAATAAAGCAATACAACCCTATTCATTTGTCTCCTCCAACTTCATCTCATATTACAACTCTTTAGTTTGTTATTGATGAATATAACTCGATTTAGTAATAATATCTCTTTCAAACATCATATTTTGAAATAAATTTCACTTTGAAATAAGTAAACGCTATGCTAATCTTTTGTTCATTTTTTGGCAAGTTAAGGATATTTTGATATGGAGAAGCGGATATCAGTAGCATTATGTAGCAGGTATATAAAAAACCACAACCTATATAACATCATATTTGAATTTTGGTTGTTTTTGTCTTAATATATTTGTGCAGCAATGTACCACTAGATGATCCTCCAATAGATCAATGCAGTTAATAAACCCATTAAAGTGTGTGTTTGAATGGGCGTGTGTGTAGACCTTCACATACCTTATCATCGAAGTACCAAAATATATACATTCCCCTTTTGGGTCTGCAAGCCTATTATCCAACACAATAGTGACATCTTTATTTAACATTTCGAGCAATCATCTATCCACGCATGCTGATGTTGTCCTTCTTGTTGATTGGAGTATAATAAGATGACGTGTACACTGAAATACATAAGCTTTAGTATTCTATAATGGGATAAAATGAAGTCAACAACATCGACGAAAGGAATTATCAAAGCTTCGGTAGGTAAAATAGTGGATGAGCAAGCATTTGAGATTTTTAAGCATTGGTAGATAAAATTGCACAAAACATTACTCAAATGGAAAAATGTTTGATATCCGCTAAGCTCGAAAAGGCGGTAAGCTATTGATATCTGCTTTGTTAATCATATGTTTAATCAAAACCACCTCCAAGTAAGGCTTTACACATAGCCCATCAAATATGATATCACACGTTCAAATTCCAAGGTAGTTAAAGTAAATGACGACCATGATGATGATAATTAAAAAAAAAAATGATATGTAGCTAGGCCATAAAACCTAGTCATTTAGACAGAAATTTTTCTTGTATTATGTGAATGTTGTGCAAGTTTAAAAAAGTAATCCATTAATTTCAACATACACTAAAGAAATTAGCTTGAAACCATGATACACGGAAGTTAGGTTAATATTATTTTATTGGAATATACAACATCATTGTGGTTTTAATAGATATTCCAAAGAAAAATAAATTAGAAAATTGTTAATCATAAGGAAAAAATCCATGACATGAACATTTATATATTGAGATGCAAGTGTATTATACACTCAACATACATAATTGTGTAGTTTAAACTCAACCAATTCATGGTATGAGATATAAAATAGTCAAAAAATGTGCATTGCACGAAAAAGAAAAAATATGTCTTTTGGGGCACCGCAACATAGAATTTAGTCTATTTTCACCAAATAATGAAATCACTAATGCCGACCATTTGCAACAACAAATTATAAACAAAAAATGAGTCCTTATATGCTGCATTTGTTAAATGCATATATAGGCTTTTTTGTTTCATATATCTAGTTAAATTTCTTACCTATAAAGATATTTGTCTTCTTATGGAACATATGACACTTTAGTTCATCTGATTCTTTATGCATCTAAGTTATTCTTATGTTGATTTCCCAAAGTTGACATTTCTCATATATGTAGAAAATTCTTTTACAAATTTCTTAAAGAATTCGAAGCTTATTTGTAGTGTAAAACAAATTAAATGATAAAATATCCGCAAGTCATCTTCCAATCACAAAAAAAAATGCACAATGTTAATTTCCTGAATCGTTATTTCGTAATTGAGAATAAAAAAGATAAAGTGATCGCTTGTTATCGTGAGAGGAGTGATTTTACATAAACCACTTCTAAAATGAAAATGATATTTTACCCATTTCATGCATACTTTAATTTCATAGAAAATAAGAAGAGAACAACAAAAAATCAAACTACTCAATTGGGAAAAGAAATTAGTTGTTAACTTTGTATTTACTCTTATGTTAACCTTTAGTTATTTAAGAAGAAGTTATATTGAAAATTATTTAAGATAATTAAGAGGTTGAATTCGAATTTATATAAGACAAAATATTATAATGTAGTTTGTTTAACCCTGCGTTTAATATATTAAGGGCAATATATTTAAGTTAAAAGTCATAAGGGACACACTTAATGAGTCAAGTTTGCATTAATATAACAAAGAAATGAGGTCAGGTGGTATTGACAACTTTCTTAAAATAGAATGAATTATGAAATAAGTTTGAAATGTGAGTTATAAGACTTAGACTTATGAGTTATTTAATCATTATATTTTGGTATTATTAACTATGTTGCTATTCATTTAAATCTGATCGTTTGTCCTTGTTATCAATCTTATTATAACATTTAATCTAGAAGGTTTCTATTTTAAAGGTTAAAAATTCAGACTGAAAAACAAAGAACCAATAATGTTCGAAGATGGGTCATGCTAGCTTACCTATTGAATAAAGTAAAGAAGAAAAATTTGAAGCAACCTTTTCAATACTTGGGGTTATAATCATTGAGTCTGCATTTTTATTTTCAAAATTGTATGATTTATCGCTTTACGATTATTTTACTAGAATTCTCGTACTATTTTACATTCAAATATCCATATTATTTTTAAAACTACAAGTATTTGCAGATCTTTCACGGTTAGATTAAAGCTCATACATTTAAATAGATTACATAATATAAATTAAAACTAATTGTAAACTTAGTTAACTAATATTTATTAATAAACCTAAAATATGAGTGTTCTAATATGTATAACACATATACGAACAAATTGGTTTAAAAATCATTTAGATGGAAACATGCATATGTATATATGTGTGTATGTATATATGTATAAGTATATGTTTGTGTATATGTATATGTGTTTGTGCATTTGTGTGTATCACATAATATAAATTATATGCATTGATGAAAATTAAAAATTTATTTTAAAATTTATTTAATATACGAATTTATCACACATTGCGCTGTAAATTCTGTAAGTGTCAAATACCTAAAAAAGATTTACAATTACGCTACAACCTTCTCAATTATCTTCTAATATTTAAAATTCAAGTCTATACATTTAACTAACCATTTAGTTGTAAATTTAAACTATTTAAATGAGTATGATTAATTAATTTTCAGTAATCTATGTAACAAATCTTAAAGATATGAGACTTTAAATATATACAATATTCATTTATATGGAAAAAAAGTACAAAATTATTTCTTATTTATTCAAATATAAAAAATATTTAAATCATGTAACGTAAAAACATAAATAATAATAACTCTTCTGATTTCTAATTCATTTACCTCATAAAATTATTGTACATTACATAACATAATTTTATTTTGAATAACCTTTACAAAATAAATATATTTTACAACATTACGATGTGAATGCAAAAATTACGCCAATACTAATTATTTAAATATTTACACTTTCAACATTTTATCAAACCATACGTGTAACAACCCTAGTATTAGTGACTATCTGTAAAATTGAACTATAACAATAATTATAATTTCAATATTGAGAATCAAATAAATTTAAGAAGAAGAATTTTAATTAAAGTTGTTTGTTTGGAATAAACAATGTGACTTGAGAATAAATAATTGGTTTTTGTTAACTTTAAGTTAATAAATCAATTGAGTGGTTTATTTCAACATATAATGGTTGGAATAAACATTTATAGTTGAAAATAAAGTTTTAAAGCTTTATTTTGTTAAGTTTGAGAAGAAAATGATCAATTGTTGATTTTATTTGAGTTATGCAATAGTATTGTAAGTTGTTGCTTATATTAAAGCTTTTATTGATTTTAAAAGAGGAATTTAGTGCATTTATGTGTTTTATATGTATAAAAGTGTGAAATATTGTTTAAAAATAAAATTTTGTTGTTTTAATAAAGTTAAAATGATTTGTTGCAATTTATTTGACAGGAAAGTAATTTTTATGGAGCCTGTTATGATAAAAATAGTGTTTTTGTACTAAAATAGTGTGAATTGTGTAATATTGTCAAAAATAAAGTTTTATTCATAAAAAATAATTTTTTTTGTTAAAATAAGTTTTATTTTGTTGAGAAAAAAATATATTTTACATATACTTTTATGTACAAATTTAACTTGGCTTCAAAATAAGAAAATATGAGTTTATATTGTTAAATAGGTGAAATGTGTGCATTTGCTTAGTAAATTTCACTGTACTGTTGTTGGGCGTAATGGGTATATGGTTTAGATCCTGAACCCATTCTAGAAGCCTCAAGAGAGAAGAAAAATAACTTGTACATTGTTTTTCCTGCTTAGTCATTCCTTTCTTCTCCTAAAAAACAATTACAACGAGAAGGAAACCCATGGCCACTTCTTGTTAAATTCAACTTTCTTCAATTTTCGCTGAAAATTCAAGGGTTAATCAACCAAAAAAAGATTAGAAAAGGTAATCCAAACTGATACTTTAAAAATTTCATCAAAATCCATGAAATAGATATGAAATTGTGCGTAACTCTTCTATAACGTTCTTGCATATCTTTGAAAACTCAATTTCTACATTGTTGAAGCATCTTTCAAGCAAAAGCTCCCCACTTTTCACCAATTTGATCTTGAAGTTTAGGTATTTTGAAAGGTGACCATCAATCTCATAAAAGTTAGCTCATGTAATGCCAAAAATCGCAAGTAAAAATCAAAAATTTGCTAAAAAAATCGTTTTTGAACTATTTCGCTTTTCTGTGTAAACTGTCTTGAGTTGCAACTTTGTGCAGTCATATCTTTCTATTCTGGCAACGAAATTGACGCAGAGGCTATATCAAAAATGAATGAAACGGTGAAAAGTATAATCGATGGATTAAAAATACCCAAGTGCCCAAATCCGTTGATCTCAAGAGATACCGGATTCTAGCTATCTCCAACACGTTGATCGCGCACGATACCGTGTTAAAAGATCTACGATCCTTCTACGTTGATCTCGCGCACGAGATTTCGTGAATCGGCTTCAAATCCGTTGATTCGAGCATACTCGAATAACCGAAAATGGAGAAATGAGACAACGCTCAACTTCCAATTTTTAAAGAGGCACAAAGCACTCAAACAAAAGTTTATTCAAAATCAATCATCTCAAATGTTACAACTCACCCGCTATTTATAGAGAATTTACAACACACACAACTCATCATAATACTACCGACCTAACACAAGCCGACCTAACCCTACAAGCGACCTACGACCTACCTTAGGTCGTTAACGACCTAACAACACCAGGCACAACACAATACAAGTCCTTTACGACCTAAAACAAGTACAAGTTACAACAATAACGACCTATGAATACAACACACACGACCTATAGACTCAGCGACTCAAGAAATCCATGCGGCATAAGCTTCCGCGACATAAGGAATGAGAGACCTAAGAATTCTGCATCAGGTGAGCGACCTAAGTGAATGAGCGACCTAACTCCAAAGCGACATAAGACATGAGCTTCAGCGACCTAAGGACTCCGGCTTGAGTTAAGCGACCTAAGAAATGTAAGCGGTATAAGCTTCATGCGGCCTTGTTAGGTCGTTTATCTTGCTTGAGCGACCTAAAGAAACTGGACTTAACTTGCTAAGTCGTTCGCGACGTATATTAGGTCGCTGGTAACAATAAGCTTGTGAACCATGATGCGCTGCTTCACTAGGTCGTTCGCGACCTATCTCTGCATCACTAGGTCGTTCGCGACTTATCTCTGCGTCATTAGGTCGTTCGCGACTTAAGAAACCCGCGCGACCTAAAGCCATAGAGCCATCATCTGAGCGACTTAAAGCATTGGGGAGACTTGTCTCATGATGCGCTGCATCAGAAATGCTGCCAGATTTTTTTTTTGTAGACCATGTTTTTTAGATTATGCATACCCAAGTTTAGATCGCTTAGGCTTATGTAGCTTATAGAAATATGCTGCCAAACTTTGATTTGGACCATGTTTTTGTCCAGATTTTTACAGTGAAAACACAGTCTGATTTCAACTTTGAGGCATCGTAACTTTCTCATAGCTTGTTCAAGTTCCATGCTTTTTCTTCCAGTTTCAAGTGTGAGCGTTGCATATTATGAGTACCAAATTTCATGTCATTTTGACCTATGTAAAGTAGAGAAATATGCTTCCGAACTTCGATTCGGTGCACGTTTTTGCCCAAATTTTTACTATGACAACACTGCCTGGGTTCAAATTTGGGACCTCAAAACTTCCTCATACCTTGTCTGAATTATGTGATTCTTTTTGCACTTTAAAGTATAATTATTGACCTTTATATATGTTAAATTTCTTTTTATTCTGACCTTTGCAGCCTATAGAAACGTGTTGTCAAAGTTTGAATTAGAGCATGTTTTGCTCCAGCTATGACAGTGAAATCTGGCTGCAGGTCCAACTTTGGAAGATCATATCTCTCTCATTTCTTGTCTGATTGTATCTATTCTTTTTTTATTTAAAGTAGAGTTGTTGAGCTCCATGCCTGCAAAATTTCAAGGCTTTTAACCCTTTATAACTAGTTGAAAATTTGCTTGGAACTTTGAATCAGAGAATGTTTCACTCCAGCTGAACATTTGAATTTCTTTACGTGGATTTTTTTCACGTGGATTTTTTTCAATGATGTTTTTGATTGCTAAATCCTAGATAGAAGAGCCAATATTACCATTAATCCGTATTTTGGATTGGTGAGTTTTTAGGAGATTTTCGTATGATGATTTTATGAATAATTTCATTGAATTTTTGTTGTATTTTGTTGTTTCTTTGCACATGCTTTCTAAACCATTTTCGAAAGATCTTTCTAGATTTTGAAATAGATATTTTACAATATTATAATTAATTTAAAGCTATTAAAATTATACATTAACTATAATAAGAGAATTTCAATATTTATTTTCCAAACGATTTCGAAAATAGTTTTAAAAGCTTGTTTTTATATAATAAATTATTTTCAATGTAATAATATATGTTTTTGCACTTTTCAAACGTATGAGAAAGAGAATTAAACAATTTAGTAAAACACGTAGTATGGGGCACGTGAGTTTACTTTTTCGGTTAATTCCGGACTCGTACGATCGAAACCTCTTGAGTATTGTGTTTTGAGTTGATATTTGAGAATTATAATTCCTATTATAGGAATTATTGAGTTAGCCAATATTTGGCGAGTTAAGACGTTCGAGATCTCCTATTATAGGGCAAATAGTCGACGAGAACCACTTATAGATACTATTTTACCAGCCGATGAGACGAGGCGAGTCTTGAAATGAGATTTCCCTTTTCGGGAATTATGGTTTATGAGAAACCATTATTATATCTATTTGCACTTGCCATGATACTACGCAAGATATATGAGTATTCTGCGATTTCATAGATTTGGGATTTTATTTTTATGATGTGGAGTTAACTTGTTGTTAGTAAACCGTTTAGTGTGAACGTGCGATATGGGATGCATATTAACACTTTTTGGGTTCCTTTCTGAGAGTTTGTGAAACATCCACGAGTATGTCAGTGCTATAGACCTTCGGGTCATTTGAGTTATGTGACTTCGATCACCATGAGTTATTTGACTTCGGTCACCAAAAGTTATGTGACTTCGGTCACCACAAGTATGACCTTCGGGTCCATGAGTTAGATACCTAAATTATAAATAGCACTAGACAAGAGTTAGCACGTGCAACATTGCTTCAGCTTTGCAATCGGGGATTTAGCCAATCCAGGGTTTTCTGAGTTTTGTGAGTTTTGTACGATTTCACCATTTTGAGATATTTTTGTTACATTGACATCCTAGTGCTACATGAGATGTTATCTAGGGTGATTTTGTTTTTATGAGATTTGAAATCTATCTTGAGATCCATGATATTCATATTGGAATATTGATGAGTTCCACTTATAAATTTTGTATGGTTCCTTGCATTTGAGTTGAATGCCATTAAGTATGGATTTCTTATCTTGAATTGAACCTATTCATGCGATAACCCTTGGTGAACATATGCCATGCATTGAGATTATACTATACATATACCCTTCCTTTATAGTTAAAGGAAGAATTACCATATGAACTTATATTCCTCTTATTATATACTAATATCATGTCCTAGCTAGCCTGGCCCGTTTATTTATTACACAGGTCAGATCGAGCTACATGTTAGGTAGTTGGACTCTTAACTTGCTTTGCCTTTTGGACTTCACCATTGACTTGGGATATGGAATAATTTTTCTATATTAGTCATTCTATTGGGAACTTGTGATGTATATATTCTTTTGTGGGGAATGTGTAAACATATATTGTGGTTGTATATCACTAGTGGCATGTCGTATTACATATTATGTATGTATTCATATGTATTGTTTCTGTGTTGCTGTTCCTTGACTTGTGTTTGCACCAAAATTGGTCACAACACGCTTCGGGAGTCGTTGAAGAGATAATAATGAAGAATGTAAATTCAAAACGAATATTATCTAACAAAAACTCCAATCAACGGTAAAGTAAAATGCGTAGACAAGCGATTTATAGTGGTTCGGCGTGTTGCTTACGTCCACTGTGAAGTTTTTTGCAGTTTTATTGATTCTCTTTCAATTATTACAAGTTGTTACAGCAATTAACAACGAGTTACAACTGGAAATTCGAAATCAACAGCAAAATTATGGTGTAGGATGATGGAGATCTCGATCCGGCAGAGTCTGGGCGCTTGAGAGTCGAAAGATCCCCTTTTCTGTTGGCTCTGGGGCTCTATTTATAGGCGTAGGATACTGATATTTCGCTGAAAACTCGGGAGACCACTTTTGGCACGTGAGGGGGACCCACGCGCCGGCCTCGGGAAATTTGGGCCCACTTTGGCATCGATTCGAACACCATTCGAATCGATCAGAAATTCATCCAATCGAGGTGAAATTTGGTGTGGACATCCTTCAACATGTATGCAAACTTCTGCGATAGTTTCGTGGCATTTGGATCAGTAGATTGAGAGATATGATGGATATGAGATGGGATTCCTTGTGGGGCTGTTTGGTTTGAAACCATCCCTTCAAATCGATGGTTTCGAATCGATGGTGGCACACGCCTTCGTGATGACGTGGAGCGTAAACCTCGAATCGATCCGGTCTTCACTCCGAATTGACCGCTTCGACTCCATGTATCTCGGCGCACTCAAACCGATGGATGACATGTCACCATGGATAGTTGACTTGGTGGATTCGAACGAAGCTTTACTGATGGGTTCGTATAAGGCTTCACTGATGGGTTCGAACAAGGCTTCACTGATGGAGTCGAACAACCAATGCTCGATGGATACGAACTAGCCTTTCTTTGATGGATACGAGCATTGTAACTTCTCCATGGATACGAAGTCAATTGATGCAAACTTGGACCCTTCGATGGATTCGAAGCACGATGATCTGATGGGTACGAAGCAAACACTGGCTGATGGATACGAGGTCCATCGGTACGAACACGGTGGATTCGAAGTTGATGGAGTCGAATCTGAGGCACTTCGATGGGTTTGAAATTGATCGATACGAAGGTGATCGGTTCGAACCAGTGTTCGGTGATGGATTCGAAATCTAGGTCTCTCCCTCCAAATTGAATCGATCATAACTTGAGCGTATGAACTCGGATTGACTTGAAATTTGAGATGCTGACTTATATGATCTTTCTTGCCATGTCCTATCAATTGTAGCTCAATCTGGACTCGGATAAAATTCAGCGATATCCATGGTGAAACGAAGTATGACCAACCTCTGAGACGAACTGTCCTTTGTTTTCGGTCGATCTTTTGGTATCACAGCTTTGCCAAAAGCGGGATAACATTTGCACCCCAAAGTACGTCTTGTGGAAACATGACGTGCTTTGAATAACTGCAATTTCTTTCTGAACAATCATTGTTCTCTTTTGTTGAGACTCATACTCTGTATTGCTGTATCCTTGCGTTGATATGATTGATTGCTGTATAATAGTGTTTAGCTGTCGGTTGTTGTATTCATAACAAGATGAGTATCCGACCCCTGTAAATGTTAAAAATCGAATGTTAGTCCGACATATATGCACATATGTTAGTTTGACCCTTGTTAACGTCGTGCGTCCACGAGTCGTTTTCAGTTTTGCTTGCTATTGAATTTCGTATCGATTCTCTCCTGAACCGATTTGGAAATTTGAGTCGAGATAACGCTTGATGGTTGTTTTGAAAAATCTCTTCGTATCAATCCTCTCCTGAACCGATATAGAAGGTTGAAGGAATCGACTTAGTGTTGCGCGAATGTAATATTTCGAACCGATGGATATGAGCATCGATGGATTCGAGATCAACATTCGTATGGATGAGGTACGCTTATGCTATTACGGGTACGAAGTTGACATTCATATTGATGGCTTGGATGAGTGCGAATCACCCATTCGCATCGATGAGAAAGGATGGATACGAAATCGTCGTTCGTATCGATAGGAAACGATGGATACGAAACCGTCGTTCGTATCGATAGGAAATGATGGATACGAAATCGTCGTTCGTATCGGTAGGTTGTGGATGGAGTTGTGAATTTATTGATGTGAACAGGGGATTCGAATCGATGTGCCCACTGTTTGTTTCGCATCGATGCGACTCGATGTTCTGCTGTGTGTTTCGTATCAGTGAAGCTTCAAGTGCATAGATTCGAAGGTAGATTTCGAACCGATCTGTGAATTGACCAATTGTGACCGTTCGAGTTGACTGGGATGCGAAACGTCTCGGTTGCTTTCAAGGCTCTATATAAATAGCAGGGGGTTTGCCATTTTTCACTTTTTCACTTTTTACTGCCGCCTTGTGTTTATTGTGTTTTGCATCGACTCGAAGCTTAAAGGAGGAACTGTGTCACGTCTTCGAACCAATGAAGATTCAAATCCTTAAATTCCTCGAATCCCACACTCAAATCAGGTAATTAACCTCGAATCCAAACGGCAAAGCTATTTCTGACCTACTACTTCTTCATCGATTGGCCACTCTGGTGGTTGATAAAACCAGATCAGGTTTGGAGGAGCTTTGAATCGAACTGGGGATTCACGTTCGAATCGATGAGGGCGGCATCACTTTTCCTTGGATTTCGCATTGATCCCTGGGATGCCCTCATGGAGGTGACGCAGTTCGCACCGATTGACTATCTTAATGGGTCCATTCGAATCGATGGATTCGAATCCATCAGCCATCGGTTCGAAGTCCTTTACATCGATACGAATTGCTCCTGTATGACCGATACGAAAGGTATCGATTCGATCGTGATCGACGTTAAGTTGAGGTTTTCCTGATCGGTACGAACCAGTTAACCAAGGATCGATTCGAAGTCATCCTTCATTGATCGATTCGAACTCGGCACTTGATCATCGATTCGAAGCGCGCCTCTCTGCATCGGTTCGAAGTGGTATTATGATGGGTTCGAACGAGCTTCCTGTGATCGGTTCGAAACCCTCTATGATGGATACCAAAGTTTGACATTTTCTTAGCATGATCCCGACGAGCTTCATTCTTGCATATTTGGACTTGAATATTAAACTGCATACGACCACCTTCCGAAGCTCGTCGATGGAACCATAACAACTTCTATCCGAATCAATTTCCATCATATAAATAGTTTAGTGATGATGGTCAGCGACGACGGTCATTATAACTAGACTCCATAGCTTTGTCATTTTCATATTCCCTTTTAACTCTGCGACATTTATTCAAGTAATGCATGGCACTGTACAACATACATTCATACACTTTACACTGGGGAATGCACGGGTCCTTTGTCGTCTAACGATGGTTTCTCATGAGTTAGCTAGTCATGGAACCTTCAAGTTCGCAGCAGTAGGAGATTCAAAGTACAGTTACTTCGAGACTAGAGGTTCCGGATATTGAACCTGAGATCATCGGTCCAGCCTCGGACGAATTTCCCAATGCGTCTTTTATTGCCAATCCATCGGATTCCGTTCAATCCAATATTTCTGAAGATATGTTGGGGAGAATATGCTTGAGGCATGGCCTGGCATTGGATGACGTGTTATTGCCGGGGCCGAATGATAGACCACACAATCCGCCGGAGGGATATACAGCATTTAATCGCCGCACGTGCGCGGCTGGGACGCTTCCTCTGTTCAATGAGTACATAAGGGAAGTATTGTCTTTTTTGAGGATCGCTCCATCTCAACTACACCCAAACGGATAAGCTTCCATGAACAGCTTGTTCATCGTCTTCATGGAGTACCTTCATAGACCACCGATCCCGGCCGAGATCAGATATCTATTCAATTTCAAAACCTAAGGTAATCACCCCTCCTTCACATTTTTGGAAGCAGTGAGGAATTGTCAAGTGGTTACTGGGTCCTGGACCAGGCTGAGTTACTATAGGACGGAATGGTTCTATGTCAGATGTCCTCCGGGGTTTGCCCGGCGATGGTTATTCAGACGTGAGTATAGCTGAGTTCTCAAATAATTACTAAGGCAATTGCAGTCGAAGTGAAACTTATATTTTTTTTTTCCTTTTTACAGCAACGATTCAGCGACCTGAAGGTGAACACTTTAAGGAGATGGTGCGAGTACTTCGAGAAGTCCCGAGCGAAGATAGGGATATCGAGTTGCTTTTGACGGATAGGAATCTCCGGACTTACGGGTTGATCAAACAAGGGCAGAGCATAAAGTTTGACGAGGCACTAAGGACTGTCTCGAAAAAACGAGTCAAGCACAAGAAGCCCAAAATTATGATAGCCGAAGAAGCTGACTCTGAAAGAACCCATACTGATGATGAGCCATTGACCGAGCCTACAGATGTAGTTTAGGATGTCGCAGAGCAGAGAAAAGGCAAGGCAGCTGTTGTTAAGCCAACTAAGAAGGGGAGATGGAAATCGGTTGTCACGGCCCGATCCGCTCCCGGAGTTAGAATTTCGGAGATGTTTCCTCTGAGAACTGAAAATCTTTATGAAGGGCTCGCTGATATTCCAATTCCGGACGATGTGTCCCTGCAACATGATGCCGGATTGGAAGAACTTTCAGAAACTTTAGTTTTGAGCGAGTCTTTTCCCACTGGTGTGGCAGACACATCCGGTTGGTCGGGGGGTTGCACATTCATACATATTTCACAACACTGCATAACCTTTAACTGCAAACTACCTGTTTCGAAAGGTGATTAATCCTACTTTATTTTGCCCTGCAGATACTATGTCTGGATGAGGTTCAATGTTAGGGAGTCTCCAACATGCTCGCAAGTCTTCATATCATGAGTCGCGCAGACGAGAAGGGGACAGAGATTACGACCAGGGACGCTCTAGGTATTCTGGTCAAGAAAGATATGATAAAGATAGAGGCTATAAGCGTCGATTTCGGTCACGTACTCCTCCTCCTCCCAGGGATCCCATACAGCCTCCTGCTTATGTCTCTCGTCCCTCTAAATCTTCACACTACAAGTCGGCTTCTCAATCTTCTAGGCACGAATCCCGCCACCCTAGAAGCGAAATAATAACTGCCGCTGTTACAGAACAGCCCCCTGTGGAAATTTCAGAGGAAGGAGCAATCAAGCTTGCTCAGCTAAAGAAAGATTTTATGAACATCTGCTTCGATAACTATATCTTTCCTCCACATTTAAAAAGGATCTCAAAGGAAGCCGAGCAGTTAGTACATGACTACGTGCACGATTTTTATGCCCAGTACAAAGCGTGGGCGAAAGCGGCTGATAAAGCATCGGCGTTGGCCTTTGAGCGAGCGGCTATTATCGAGAAACTCCAAACTGATCTGGCCCACTGGGATCGTATCATACAAGTGCTAACCGATGAAGCCGAGTCATCTCGGAAGTCAGAGACGGATGCTACGAAGAAAGCGGACGAGGCCCAGGCGGCGATGGAAAGGATGAAGCGTGAGCATTACGCTACGGTGGAGGACATGGGCCACCGAAACACCGTCGTGACCGCCGAGCGGGACGCGGCCTTGAAGGAACTTGATGCACTCAAAGCCAAATTTGCCGAGATCACTAAAGATAGAGATGACACGCACAACGCGGCCCAAGAAGCATGCGAACAAGCCGTAGTGCTTCGGACTGAGAGAGATGCAGCAGTGGCTAAAGTTCAGGCTGAGGTCGAGGAGAAAGTTCAAAGGGCAGAGGCCAGGCTGGAGGCCGACGTCAAAGATCTCCTCGTTACTTACAATGCCAATGTGCTGAGGCACAGAAATTTGGCCTGGCTTCAGGATTATCCGATTCATCTTCGTAACGCTTGGGTCCGATTGGTTGAGGAGGAAGGAGAAGCGCACCCGGATGCATCAATCGACCAGTTCGAGCTTGAGAACCGGTTGCTGACCGAAGATGTAAAGAAGATACTTATGATGCCATAATCTCTCATGAGAAGGAGATGATTGGTGGCCAGCACCGGGAGATTGGGGAAGGATCGAGTGTCGAGCATCACGCTACTATTCTTGAATCTACTGCTCCACCTTCATTAGAGCCTGTATCTGTGGTTGATTCACAATCCGTTCCAGCTTATGACCCAGAACAGCTGCGGCTATCTCCTATTCAGGAGCATACTTCCGAGGCCACTCAGCTGTCCGCAAGCCAAACTGAGGAAGGTACTCCGAACTTATCTCAAGTGTATTCCAAATAGGGAGTTTGTTTTGAAGCAGTTACTAATAACTTCTTCTTGTCTTTGCTTAGTGACTGGAGTTGCGCCCATTGCCGCGACTCAAGAATCGAGTAAAGGGGAGAAGGCCATCACCACCGAGACTACCGTCGTAACAGCGGTGTCTACTGAGGCGGCGCAGGGGAGCGCACTATCTCTTGATGAACAAATGATGAGCGAGCTGCTCGGCCAGCAGGGTGACGTCCCTACAGACTTGTCGTCCATCGTCATTGACCTCCCACCAACCTCTAGTTCTTCAATGCATACTGCAGATGCCCCCAGCCAGGCCCAAGCGATTCGTGACGAAGAAATCCTAGCCGAGATTAATGCAGAGCCAGAGGCTGCGGGGCAAGGTGGCAGTATCGGTGGCAGTACGGCGGCGCATAACCCGGCACCTTTAAGGGTAATATCATCGGGTGGCACTATCCCATCTTCCATTGCGAGTTCAGTCCCTCCTACTCCTCCGGTGGAAAGCCTTCATGTAGATTCGAGCTCTGAGGAGGACATTGACATTATGCCCCCAGCCGAAGAGCAGCCACCGGAGAGGAAGCACTCCAAACGAAGGATCTCTGTCTCTAGCGAGTTCGAAGACAAACCGCTGATAAGGAGATTTAAAAAGAAGAAGTAGATGGGCCGTTTAAGCGGATTTTTTGATAGATATGATCTTGTGTTTGTTTTCTGCTAGTAAGCCGTGTATAGATGCAGGTTCGGCCCCTGCAAGTAGGAATTCTTTTTTTGAAAGAACTTTTTTGCATGTAAGTCCTTATCTCTAGTTAGTTGAAATAAAATTCAATTTCTTTGTTTCAATTCTCATTTCTTTTATGCTTAAGTGTTTGTAGTGTTCGGTTTTCAGTCCAGTGCACTTGTGGTGTTTTTACCGTCAAGTAGAGTTTGTTTTATTTGCCAAGTCTGAAAATCTTGGTCACAAGTTGTGATGAATAAGTTGAACTTCGGACATTGTATCACTTTGGTTAGTGATTAACACTTAGCTTTTTTGCCCCCTAGTCTCGGGGAACAACATTTGCGTCTTGATGGTTGATCGCACTTATTGCAAATCTTAAGCACATGTCCACGCTCTGGGGACTTAGAATAATTTGAGATCGGTAATCTGGTTCGCACTCTAGGAATTTGAGAGTTATCGATGTTTGTGGCACGGTTCGCGCTCCGGGAACCTGTAATTGATGTTTATACTCCGTTTCATGCTCCGGGAACTTGGAGTTAGTATTGATATTTCGTTTCGCACTCCGAGAACTCTGACGTAGTATTTGTGCTCCAATTCTCACTCTGGGAATTCGGAGATAGCATGTATGTTTGGGTTCGCGCTCCGGGAACCTGTAATTTATGTTTCTACTCCATTCACGCTCTGAGAAGTTGGAGTTGGCCGATAGATGGTCAGTCACACCTATTTGGGCTTTTTAAGAATTCGTTCACACTCCGGGAACGATGGATTTGATGTTTATACTCCAATTCGCACTCTGGGAAGTTGGAGTCCGTTCGTGCTCTGGGAACAAGTTGTTAGATGTTTATACTCCAATTCGCACTCTGGGAAGTTGGAGTCCGTTCGCGCCCTGGGAACGAGTTATTGAATGTTTATACTCCAATTCGCACTCTGGGAAGTTGGAGTCCGTTCGCACTCTGGGAACAAGTTATTGAATGTTTATACTCGAATTCGCACTCTGGGAAGTTGGAGTCCGTTCGCGCTCTGGGAACGAGTTATTGAATGTTTATACTCGAATTCGCACTCTGGGAAGTTGGAGTCCGTTCGCGCTCTGGGAACGAGTTATTGAATGTTTGTACTCCAATTCGCACTCTGGGAAGTTGGAGTCCGTTCGCGCTCTGGGAACGAGTTATTGAATGTTTATACTCCAATTCGCACTCTGGGAATTGGAGTCCGTTCGCACTCTGGGAACGAGTTATTGAATGTTTATAGTCCAATTCGCACTCTGGGAAGTTGGAGTCCGTTCGCGCTCTGGGAACGAGTTATTGAATGTTTATACTCCAATTCGCACTCTGGGAAGTTGGAGTCCGTTGTAGGACTGTCGTGTGTTGGTCCAGTTCAGCCTTTGATGTGATGGCTTGCCCCCGAGCTGGGGTTTCACTTAGTGAGTGGCCGGTCGTATCGCAGACACTCGCTATTTGAATAAATTCCATTGTTTGATGGAACTTAGCTCATCGTGTGTCGTGATTGTTGAATGTTGCATTCGGTGAATCACAGCTCTAGCTTTAAGAGATAGTAATTTATTGCTGAAATAAGAAAATATGGCAAAGTCAGTGCCTTATTACAAGTTCAAACTTCAGAATGTAAAGGAAATTGCATAGTATTCATAGATTGAACAGAGCCCGTCATGTGTGACAGTGACGAGGATCTTCGTCGTTCCAGGCTCCTGAGAAAGTTGGTCCGCCACTGATGGCGTTTATCACCAATCTTCCGCGGGGACCATTGAAGTCCTCATGTCTCGGTTGATTGGGTTCATTGTTTTGATTTGATGGGCCCGCTTCTCTGGGCTGCGGTGTCCGCACAAACTGTTCCAGCTTCCTTTCTCTAATCAGTTTTTCAACGAGATCTTGTAAGTGACGACACTCGTTCGTATTGTGCCCGTAGCTTTCATGGAACCTGCAAAACTTTCCCGTTTGGATTTGTCTTTCTGACGACGGTTTTGGTGCAGGTTTTTGATATTGGATTGTATCACAGGTTTGTAAATACAAGTCCTCTAGTGATGTATTCAGAGGAGTGTAACTGTCAAACATTGGATTCTTGCGCTGCGGGCCATGATTTTGATCTCATTTTTTAGTTTGATTCACGCTCACTCTTCGCCGAGCTTGTTTGTTTTTAACGTTCTACTGAACTTTTCCGGAGCTCTCACCGAACTGTTTGATTGCAACATTGCTTTGGATCCCTTCCGTGCTTGGCCCCGCATCGGTTTGCTCCCTAGACTGTTTCGCATCTTCCCGTCTCAGGAATTGAGCCGCCTTGGCGTGGAAACGGTCCAACGATGCAGGTGGTTTTCCAGCTAACCAGTTGCCAAACTCAGAATCGGGGTCGATCCCCTTAGTCGACGCCATAAGGATGGAGTTATCGTTTGGATTGCTGATCTCCGCACATGCAGTATGGAACCTCTCTAAGTATTGTCTGAGCATCTCTACAGGAGCTTGAGTGATGCTAGATAGAGTGTTGACATCTTTCGGCCTTGCGACATGCATGTGGAATTGTTCAAAAAATTTTGTGGCCAACTGGTCGAACGAAGAGATGGATCAAGGTGGCAATCGACTGAACCACATGGTAGAGATGCCTACCAAGGATATGGGGAAACTACGACACTTCACAGCATCGTCAGCTCTGGCAGCGGTCATCGACCATTCATATTTCAGAATATGTTGGTTGGGGTCGGAGTTTCCTTCGTACATGGGAAGAGTTGGCATTCTGAATCGCCGTGGGGGTTCAATAGTAAGGATATCGTCCGTAAAAGGAGTGTGACTTCAGGAAACTCCCCAATCGTCATTCGTGAACCCCTGGCTCTCACGGATCATCTGGCGTATCATAGTGGAAAGATCCGGCATTTGCGCGTTCTGTGTGGCTTGCGCCGGAGTATGATTACGTTCCATACTTTGGGGTTGGACCGGACGTTGTCGACGGTCCAAGTCTTGCCTTCTTGGCTCATAGTCTTCTGGGACGTATGGTTCAAGAGTAAGTCCGCTATGACGACGGTCCAGGTCCGACTGATCTTGGACGTCGACCCCTGGTTCAGCCGCAACGTTAGTGGTGCGGTATTCTACGGTGTGGCGAGGGACGACACCTCCTCGGGAGGAGGGTCCGGTTTGGAAACTGGCTGATGGACCAACTCTCAGTTGTCTAACGCTCAGTGTCGGTTGATCTCCGGCGGCTGGCATGTGACTCCCATGTAGCCGGGGTCGTGGAGATTGATTATAATAATCAGAAGATGAAGAACTTTCGCTGGAGGAGCGAGGAGCATTGTCTCTCATGGATCTCTTTCGCTTCTGGCAATCCAGCTTGTTAATCAGCTCGGCATTAGCACGCAGTTGTTCTGCTAGTTGTTGCCGACTCTGGGTCAGCTCTTGGAGTAGCGACTGTAACTCTTGTCGGGTAACCGGACCTGACGGTTCCGAGTGTCCAGTAGCATCTTGATTAGGTGGAGGTAGTAGGGCAGGATTCTGTCTATCCTGTTCTTCTTGATTGACAGCATTTGAAGTAGTTCTTTTGCTAACCATCTTTGAAGGTTGAATTCCTTTCCTAGACTTTATGCAAATCTGAATAGAAGGGAAGGAACTTGGATTTGATGATCTGGATCTTTCTCTTAGATCTACTCAATCCGGTATCGATGACAGATCCAAAGAGCAAGAGAAAATCTGGGTTTTCTCAGTGAAAGCACCAAAGTGTTTGCACCAAAATTGGTCACAACACTCTTCGGGAGTCGTTGAAGAGATAATAATGAAGAATGTAAATTCAAAACGAATATTATCTAACAAAAACTCCAATCAACGGTAAAGTAAAATGCGTAGACAAGCGATTTATAGTGGTTCGGCGTGTTGCCTACGTTCACTGTGAAGTTTTTTGCAGTTTTATTTATTCTCTTTCAATGATTACAAGTTGTTACAGCAATCAACAGCGAGTTACAACTGGAAATTCAAAATCAACAGCAAAATTATGGTGTAGGATGATGGAGATCTCGATCCGGCAGAGTCTGGGCGCTTGAGAGTCGAAAGATCCCCTTTTCTGTTGGCTCTGGGGCTCTATTTATAGGCGTAGGATGCTGATATTTCGCTGAAAACTCGGGAGACCACTTCTGGCACGTGAGGGGGGCCCACGCGCCCGGCCTCAGGAAATTTGGGCCCACATTGGCATCAATTCGAACTCCATTTGAATCGATCATAAATTCATCCAATCGAGGTGAAATTTGGTGTGGACATCTTTCAACATGTATGCAAGCTTCTGTGAAAGTTTCGTGGCATTTGGATCAGTAGATTGAGAGATATGATGGATACGAGATGGGATTCCTTGTGTGGCTGTTTGGTTCGAAATCGATGGTTTCGAATCGATGGTTTCGAATCGATGGTGGAAAGCGCCTTCATGATGACGTGGAGCGCAAACCTCGAATCGATCCGATCTTCACTCCGAGTTGACCGCTTCGACTCCATGTATCTCGGCGCACTCGAACCGATGGATGACACGTCACCATGGATAGTTGACTTGGTGGATTCGAACGAAGCTTTACTGATGGGTTCGAACAAGGCTTCACTGATGGAGTCGAACAACCAATGCTCGATGGATACGAACTAGCCTTTCTTTGATGGATACGAGCATTGCAACTTCTCCATGGATACGAAGTCAATTGATGTGAACTTGGACCCTTCGATGGATTCGAAGCACGATGATCTGATGGGTACGAAGCAAACACTGGCTGATGGATACGAGGTCCATCGGTACGAACACGATGGATTCGAAGTTGATGGAGTCGAATCCGAGGCACTTCGATGGGTTCGAAATTGATCGATACGAAGGTGATCGGTTCGAACCAGTGTTCGGTGATGGATTCGAAATCTAGGTCTCTCCCTTCAAATTGAATCGATCATAACTTGAGCGTATGAACTCGGATTGACTTGAAATTTGAGATGCTGACTTATATGATCTTTCTTGCCATGTCCTATCAATTGTAGTTCAATATGGACTCGGATAAAATTCAGCGATATCCATGGTGAAACGAAGTATGACCAACCTCTGAGACGAACTGTCCTTTGTTTTCGATCGATCTTTTGGTATCACGGCTTTACCAAAAAGCGGGATAACAACTTGTAATTGATATAGTCATTATTTTTTGTTATTTGAGTGGATACTATAGCCACCGTAGTAGTATATTAGGTAGGAATTAAGTATGTCGGATACTCGAGATGAAATGGAAAGTAAAAAAAGAAAAAAAAATAAGTGCCAGAACCGACAAATTTAGCTCTTATCTAATGCAAGACTATGATGGTCACCCTTAACCAGCCCTATTCTTCGCATTAGCAAGAAGAATTACTATGTAATTCTCTTTGTTAATGTGGGTCTCGGGGTGGGGCGTCACAATACCAACTCGCTCAACTAAATGAAACGTAACATTATTTTACAATCATCAAAATTGAAAGCATAACCCTCCTACAATCGTACGAAATATACGATTAATTTCAAGGATAAAATTTTTAAAGATGAAAACAATATATAGATAAAAGTTCACATGTAGATAAGATGAACAAAAAACTACATGACTTAGAAAGAACGAGAATTAAATAGGTGTTAAACCAAAAATGGAGCAACACCCTAGGTTAAGTGTGAAAGCACCAGCCTTCTCTCTGAGTGCAATATACATGTAAAATGAGCGGAAATAATAAAGAGACGTTTTAATGGTGAATCGGCTGTTAATGATGCCTATGTTCACTTTATATTTTCTTCAAGCTAATTGTTGTTACAGGGTTGATTTGGTTTAAAATATGATTGAATCACCTAAGTTTGATCTAAATCACAAGTACTTGGAGGCAACCAGAGGATCCCATTTGCTCCTTGGTCACTATTGTATGGGAGATGAAGAGTGCAAAATAGTAAAGGCAGAGTTGCTCCAGCCAGTTTAGGGATCCCTTCACGTTGCAGATGAGACGGTATTTATAGGAGTTAGAGGGCACTTGGGACAGAGCTACTTTGCCAGAAGCATGTATTCTTCATGCAGAGGAAGCCCAAGAAGTTTGGAGGTTATCAAAGTAAATTATTTGGATCTGTGCCGATCCAATCCATGCACCGATCCAAATAGTCAAGCATTTTTAATGCTTCAACTATTTGGTTGTCTTCCTTGTCTGGTCATGATGCTCTCCATTTAGTTTCATAGCTTGTTGACTTGTTTTAATGATGATTCGCCTATGGGTTAGATTGAACTAGATTTTGAATCAGATAAATCTTCAATTATGGAAATAGGTTGCTTGGAATGCTAACAAATTTATTTGGTGAGCTTAGTGGAGACATAGGAGTGTGATATAAGTGATTTAGAGTTACCCTGAATCAATGATTCGGAACGGTACTGATCCAATTGAATTGGGTCGGATCCGATTCGAAATGTTGGCTTATTTTTCACTTGAATTTCTTGGGGACTTATGTCAAGTTCTTTTGGACCTTTTGGCCAAGTTTCGAGTCATTATGGCTTATTCAAAATGTTCTGACATATAGCTAATTTTGTTGGGTTAAAATTCTAGTTAACACTTGCCCCTCTCCCTCAAGATTATGCTTTCATTGGAAACAAGGCGTGCCCTTGAATTGACTATCTCCAGGTTTCCATTTCAAGGAGTTCCATTGATCGTATCTGGCTATCTTAAAAGGATATCGATGAAGTATAGGTTAGCCGTTGATGACGGATATAGTGGATGATTCGAGTTGATTGTGACTTTTTGGAAGAGGATAGCAAACTGAGTCCTCGGTTTTTCATGTAACGAAGCAAGGTTTTGCCTTGGTACTTTTTATGTTTTGCTATCTTCAACTAGAGAGTTAGAATTGATTTACACCAAGTTACATAGTCAATCCTGGCACAGTGTCTTGTAGATTTATTTTGGTTTTCTGAGAGGTCATAATAGCTTAAGGTAGCATCTTGTGTGCAGCTCATGCTGTTATCACCCTCCAAAGAACTAAAATTGACTCATGCTGAGAATACTTTACTTAATTTGGAAACATCAATCTACATTTTCTCACTTTGGATTAGTCATGTCATTGCATAGTCGTGTATCTAGAATAGGAAGGGCATCCCATGTCGCTTGGAGAACGAATCCTTTATCGATCATTGATAAATAATAGATAAGTATAGAAGAAATGAAATTCATGGATGATACAGATCACTCTTTTAGATGTGAATGAGCCTTCGACGTGGGATGATTTATTCACAGTGTTTAGGACACTTTACCCATTCTTACTTAGATTACACATCACATACATTCCCAATTAACATAACTAATCCAATCAGTTGTTGGTACACTTCCACAATCTCCTAGATTTCAGTGTCAACCATGCAAGTGTATATTGTTTAGAGATTAGCCATACCTGAGAGTTTTGGACACAACCTTCCTTATATAGAATGACGTGCAAATCTTCCCAACGCAAATCAGTTAATGAGAACTCACCTCTTTCTAAAGTAGAGTCATCTTCGATCCCAGCTTGATCCGTTGCTTACATAACATCAGCTTAATATGATCATCTGATTCTTGTCGGTCTCATCATCGATCACACTACTTCTAATTTTAGAGTCCTGCTTGATCCTTCGGAGAAAGATCCTACAACTCTTAAATATAGTAAGCATTCGATTGTAATATGGTATCCTAGAAGATGATGTGCTTCTACAATCGACAAGAGAATTTTCTTATAGGCGAACTTCTTGATACTTGGGTTACCACCGATATATGGGCATGTACTGTGCAATGCCCTCATTTAATCACTAATGAAAACACTTCAAAACATAGGGTTGGCCCGGTTCCAGCTTCTTCCAAATGGCATAGATACGCCATGTTAACATGCTTATTTGTTCTATTCATGCAAACACTTAATCATGCACCGAATTTCACTCAGCTGTAGTGTCTTTTACTGTTCAAGAAGAGAGAGCCTGGTCCCCTACTTGTTTATATTGAAGCATAGTGTAGCCGAAGAATTATTTGGATGTTTCCATCAATGTTCCTTCACTTAAGAATCAGTTCTTTCTTGCTAAATGTCCAGAAGGATTCAACCATTCATGGACTACGCAGGGTAAATTTCTTTCACCATGCTCGGGGTTTCCTTTTATTGCTATAAGTTTTCTGAATGCTCATATATTCCTTATGGTTCTTCTAAAAATTGAGAAGGACCTGGCACTTGGCACCATTCTTCGCACATTGAAAGCGGTCGATGCTTAGGAACACATGACTAGATTCTTGCTCATAGATGAGAAACTTCGTTAATGTAGGCTTTTACACCCTGGGAGATCCATTTGATACATTATTTCTCCTTCTTGCTCTAGAGCTTGAACCCGTCCTGTATCCTTTTCCTTTGACTATGGCAAAGATGATGATGATGAAGAAGAAGATGGTGTCCCATCCGATGAGTTAGAAAGACCCTTAAGGAGATCCAAATTCAAGTCATGATCGACAGTCTACCCAAAATGCCACCGATTCCAAGAGAGAAAGAGAAAGATTTTTTTCAATGGAAGGTAATGGTTTGCTTATTGAAGAGAAGGAGGAAGGAGAAATCAGTGACAAGCATCATCTAAAGGAGGAAGAAACAGTTGGGACACAAATGAGGGTGACATCAAATTAGGTGACAAGGCCTCGGAATTAAGCCATGGTCATGCATCCTATCCTTATTTGAAAGAGCCTATTTAGGAAGCTTCTCCCAAGAATAAGAATGATCCACTTCGCTACCAAAAGGTTCTGACATTGATTTGGGAGATAAGAGTAACATTTTTTTGAATGTGGGTGACTTAATGGATGACTTTACTTCGGAAGGGTTGCCTTCCCCATCTACTCAAATCATCGCTTTACAAAGAAGATGGAAGGCTTGGATGCTACTATTTTGGTCCTCTATGTAACTCCATGCTACTTCAAGGGAGTCTTAGTTAATTGGGTTCGTTGTTCCCTCATACACTTGCTATAATCTGGAAAGATATTCTTGCCCGATTTTAGGACATGGGCAGCGGCTATACCAAAGAGGACTTTTTTTAAGCATATTGAAACAAAGAGTCCCATGAAGCTTTAGGGGAGGGCTAGGAAATCATGAGACTGAAGAGGAAACGAGAAGTTATTGATGTCATAGCTGTCGCAAAGGGTATAACCAAGAATTTTCCTTCAGGCAATGATGAGCCGTCTTCACATCATCGTGTTGATGAGGGAGTCATTTCTACTTCTCCTATGATTATGCATCCATCAAAAGAAGGCAATGACAAGGGCTTCAAAGTAGTGGTGCATGTACAGACCCTCATAGCAAGTAATTTTTTTAATCTTTCTCATGATCTAAAATTTCAAATTTACATTATATGAAATTGCCCAGATACTGTCCTTTATTCCGATATTATATATCGGCCTTCTCTTCCTGTCGAGCTACCTTCTCTTCATGGTGCCGGATCAAATTCTATTCTTACCACATCAACTGTTATCTCTGCACCTGGCTCATAGCCTGGTCTGGAAAATTGTAGCACTGCGTCATTTGGATGACCTCGCTTTATCTCAAGAGGAGGGCTTGGTACCTATTGATACTGGAAGCAGGCGAATCAAGCTTGCCAACTAGACAAAGCGGAGATCGAGCAACCGATGATTAAGTAATAGATGGTAGTGCTAAAGAAGGAGAGAAGGTAGAAGTACCAAAAAAGGTCATCGAAGAGTTCTTACAAATCCCACAAGCATAAACGCAAAGGATGGTCTGCTAGTGGCAATATTTTAGAAAGCAAGAGGGGAGGCAGTGAGAAGTTGCCGACTAGAGGCAGGAAGACGGAAGGGGAGACAGTGAGAAGTGCCATGATATGTCCGTGTAATTGTGAAGCAGAGCTCTCATTTTTTGATTACTTTTTGTACAAGTGCAAAGTCAACACTTAGCGTTTCTTATTGTTGTTGCAACAACCATGTTTGTATTTTCCTTTTCTTGGCCGATTTTTGTGGGTATGGCCCCCACTATTTGTTATTGTTCATGAAAAAAGTTGTGAGCGATAAAATTATTGAAATTTTGGCTGCAATTTCACTCATCTACTTATTTATATTTCACGCATTTATTTTTGATACAACAAGATTTTTCATTGTCAGTAGTCATTGTTGTTTTTCTTGTACCTTTTATTCAGCTCATGGTCACTACAAAAATTCTTTGTTTGGAATAACATGACTGTGGAGTATTTTGTATTTTAGTATAGTGTTAGGGTGTGTGCGCCCCTAGTTCATGGGACTGTTTACTCCAAACACTTAATACGAGACCTAATACCACTGGTAGTCCTTCGAATGTCCCCATTCGAGTTAAATTGATGCTCCTATCTTTGGGAACTTCTGATTTTACTCTCCTTATTTTAGATATCCCATTTTTAATTCTGAGTTGAGATATCTGTGAAGCTAATTTTAGTGGCCTTACGGCGAGTGATTTACGCACATACGAATTTTACAAGTGATTGGTGATGTTAGAGTAACATGATTACTCGAATACTGTTAAGTGATTCCGTTGCAATATTCGTGTTTAGGCTATTGTGCTCGTGTGTTGCTCCTTGGACTATTATTTCCTTTGGCTCCAAAGGCGGTGCATAGCTTTTTGTAATATAAAGCTTTCCTTGTATTTGGAGCAATTTTGCTGATCCAAGTAGTGGGGTGTAGCTTATGAAATGCACACAGTGGGGTCGAGGCTCGCTCGGTCGCTGTTTTGTGAACCAAGAAGCAATGTGTGGATTGGGCAACCTTGTTCTCTTAGAGATGATTTCACAATCCAAGAGATAGTGCATGACTTAGGAAATGCACAACTTTGATTCGAACCTTTACGGTGTCGTCGGAGCAACACCGGCTCTTAGAAGGAAAGGATCAAGTTTTGTGATGCTAACGGTTTGAGTTGCTTTACTTCCATCGACTCGGTGGGTAGATGGGGCATAGTTGAGCTTGGTTCCACTATAGCAAGCGGCAATTGGATGGCTTTGAGTCGATTTGACCCTATTGACTAAGCAGGTTTCTTTTGCAAACACATTTCATTGGTTCAGAAAGCAAAGCAGTTTCATTAACTGAAATTAAAATTGGGCATGTTCTTCCAATTTATAATGCATTTGGTATCCCAGGATGGATTATTTGCATAAAATAGGAAATACGTAAGATAGTCTGAAATAAAGTAATGACACAGCGATTCGCTGTTCGAAATACGGTAAATCTGGGTTCCATTAACGGTTGTAAGCTTAAACGTGCCATCCCCTAGTTTCTGGTCTGTCATATAGGGTCCTTCCCAGTTTGATCCAAATGCTCCTGGTATAGGGTAGACTCATTTGAGGATGAGGTTTCCTAATTTGAAGGTAAGGCGAAAGACCTTGGAGTTGAAATGTCATAAGACCCTTTTCTGGTGAGCGGCAGTTCTTAGCTCAGCTTCTTCCCACTTCTAAATAACCATATCGAGCGATTCGATTTGGAGCTTCTCGTTGGGCTTTTCACCGATATTTCACATTCGATGGGAAGGAACCTCTTATTCAACTATTATCATTGATTTTGAACCATATGCCAGAGTGAAGGGAGAGTGACCAGTTGTAGATTTGTATGTTGTTCTAAAACCCATAGTGCAAGTGAGAGTTCATCAACCCATTCTGCTTTAGCTTTAGTTAGCCACGTTTTGATGGTGGACTTGATTATCTTGTTTACTTCATCAACTTGGCTGTTCTCCTACAGATGTGCAATAGTGAAGAAGCTTTTCTCGATTTGGAAGCTTCGCAAAAGTCTTTGAATTCAACGCTTTCGAATTAAGTCCTATTATCAATAATTATTTATCGTGGCACTCCAAACCTACAGATAATGTTTTTGTGACAAAGTTAACAACTTTCTTTATAGTAATTGTGGACAGCATTCCACTTTGGCGCTTTTGATGAACTAGTCAACAACAACGATAGCGTATTTGGCCCATTTTATTGGATTGATTTTCATTATATACTTGGGATTGATATTGAGTGCATGGCATGCAATCTTCGATGACACCTCACACATATCAAAATCCATCCAAGCGAATACATCTTGGTTGGCATGAAGAAATTTGATTATTTCTTATCCCATTTGGTTTCCAAGTTGTGACCTAATTTTTCGGAACTGAGTTGGGTCATCCATATCGACTGCGCTAAGCATAGCCAATTCGGCCGGTGCAGCCTGATCCTCCCCCAAACTATTCTTTCTTAGGTTAAAGGCTTATTGAATTGGCTATGGTCCTAAAGCCAGGGGTGGCTCGGTAGTTGCTATGTAATGTGGAGAGTTCTTCCACATTCTTTCCCTTCTCTTTTCTTCTAGACTCGTGCGTGTCTATGATGTAGCATCCTCTAGCGAAACTTTGGTCTCCTTCAATCACCCTAACTCCATTCTCTACTGGAAACTTCATTGTTAGACACCACTGAGCTATAATGATCCTGAAATCTACCAATGCAAGCCGACCTCAGATTTGTAGGAGAACATTTCATTAACAATCATAAAGTTTTGGATGAGAATAACTCTTCGGTCGGACTCCCCAAGTTATACAAGCAAACCAATTGTTTTGATAGGTTTCTTAGGTTCACTAGTGAATCCTTATATCTTTATTTGACCAGAGGATACATCTTTCATACTGATCTTCATCTGATCAAACATGTGCTTGAACAAGATCATGATAGAGCTGCCACTGTCCCCAAATACTCATCAGACCATGGCTGGTCCGATTCCTACCGTCACAACCATGGAGTTGAGGTTTAGAGCTTTATCCCGGTAGTTTCTCGATTCTAGAATATTATAACCTCGTAGGTTTCTCTACTGCTTAGCAAGAGTTCCATCTTCTACACGAAGCACAAATCTTTTGGAACAATTTTCAATAAGCTTACATATCGCGCCATTTCTCTTTGGCTTTTCTACACCAGATGACGTCCTCCAGATATTATTCCAATGATGAGCCTTTGGTTGTTCATCTAGATTCCTCTTTGCTTGCGCCAGCTTGATTTCCTCGGTATTTAGAATCTTGAGGTGTGGCAAGCTGGTCAAGATTTTATGGTCCTTAAATACTACTGAAGCTTGTTTCCCCAAATGATATAATCAATTATGTTCTTCCAGTGTTGGCATTCATTCATGTTGTGATAATGTGTTTCATGGAAGTGACGGTACTTTCTGGAATGCTTTTGTTGTTCAGTCGCTTCCATTTTAGGTGGCTTCTTGTACTCCTTCGTCCCTTTTGTCGCAAGGTAGATGTTTTTTGGAGTACCACTGAGAGGGGTGTAGTCCTCGGGCCTCAAGCCTTTAAGTCACTTGTTGCCTCCATTTCATTTGTTGGAATTTTCGTTCTTTCTTTTCTGGCTCCCACCCTTCCCCGTGTTTCCTGTAGCGGTTCAAGATATGTTTAGACCTTGGTTAGCTGCCATGTTATTCTGGTCACCTTTGGTTAGAAGGTTTTCCTTCTAGCTCCTCCTTCTCTTCCAATCTCAAGTACCGGCTTGCCTTTCAGTTAAAGTCCTTTCCTAGTGGTAGGTTGTTTAATTTTGATCCATTTTCTTAATTTAGTGTCAAGGTGGATAGCATGGACCAGGGCCATTAAGACCATATATTCAGATGGGTTAATTACATCAGTCACCGCGGTGTTGAACTAACTCATAAAGGATTTCAAAGACTCATTTTGTCATTGAAAAGGCCAGAAAGGACATCATGTCTTTTATTTGTGTCATGTAACGTGTAAACTAATCAAGGAATTTTGTTGCTAATTCACTGAAAATAAAGATGGATTTTGGTGGGAGCCTAGTGAACCACATAGAATCAATTCCCTCTAGGAAGATAGGAAAGAGTCTACATCCAACAACATTTGAAGAATTTTCTCCATACATGTACCAACTATACCTGTAAAAGTAAGGATTTAGATCACTAATTCCATCATAAGATTAAATATTCAGAATAGTAAACTTTTATGGTGTCATTCATTCAAAATGCCATTAGTGATGGAAGTCTAACTTAGAGTGGAACCCCATTCTTCTCTCATGTTCTTACTTGTATCCATCAAGAGATTGATCATATCGTCGATATATGACTCTGATGTCCGGTAGTCCGTAGATTGACTATTAACGATTATGCCAAGTGTTTGATTTGGCAAACAATCTTGGTGAGTGGGCTAAAACCTAGGCTTTCCTATCTTCGGGACAACAACTCTCTCGGAGATCAGTTGGCTTGCAGTAGGACAAGAAGGGAAATCTAGTCCTCCCTGCCAGTATTAAGTGCATTAGCATTTTCTTCCAACATGCCGTCGTCAATTTGCTGACCATTTTCAAAGTCGAAGAGATATCTTCCCATGGGGTTTTCTGCTTCTTCATTATATTTCTTCTGTTTAGGCTAGAAATGGAAGAGTTTTCCTGCTCCATTATAGCCTTGGGTTTTGGCATAGTTCTTGGAGCAGCTAGTGATTGCAAGGTTAGGAGGACTTTTAATCTGTCCATAAAAGCTTTTTGGATGTTCGCCATCTTTTGGTCGATTTCGTTAATCATCTTATTCAAACGCCTTTAGTGGTGACTTCATGGGAGGTAGAAGATCCCGACACCTAATCAACGGTATTAGCCCCAGAATTAGCTCTAATTAATGGATTGTAGGTGTTGTTGGCTTCAACTTGTCGAGGTCTCTTCTCCAACTATAATAGCTCGTATGGATCTTCCAGAAGTAGTTCCCTTTCTCACCACCATTGATCTTCAATGGCAATCTTAAAACTTCCTAAAGCCTATTTGATGGATCTAGTTTCTATATCTGGCGAACCAAAGAGAAAAGCTAGATCTATGCCTGAACTCAATGAGTTCTTAGTGAAAGCACCAGAATGTTAACCTAAAAATCGAACAACACCCAGGGTTGACTGTGAAAGCACCAACCCTATTTCTTAGAGAAAAAAGTATATAGAATAAATGTAAATAGAGTAGAAATAGTAAAGAGATAAGAAGATTTTCATAGTGGTGCGGGTGTTAATGAAGCCTGTATCCAATTTATAGCTTTTATTAGCTGATTGATGTTACAAGATTGATTTGGTTTATAATATGATTGAATCACCTAAGTCATTTCTAGATCATAAGTACTTGGAGGCAACTAGAAGATCTCAGTTGGTCTGTTGTGAATGTTGTGCAGGAGAAGAAGAGTGAAGAATAGTGATGGAGAAGTTGCAGCAACCAGTTCAGCGATATCATTCAGGTTGCAGATGGGATTGTATTTATAGGTGTTGGAGAACACTTGGACCAGAGCCACTTTGCTAGAAGCTTGTAGTCATCATGTAAAGGAAGCCCAAGAAGTTTGGAGAATATCGAAGCAAACAAATTAGATTGGTACCATGGATCGGATTTGTACCGATCCAAAGAGTTAAGAATTTTTTATGCTTTGACTACTTGGTTGCCTATCATTTTTGGTTATGATGCTCTCGATGTAGTTCCGCAGCCCGTTGACTTTTTTTGATGATGATTCACCTATGGGTTAGATTGAATTGTGTTCCAAATTGGATGAACCTACACTTCTGGAGATAGGTTGCTTGGAATACTACGAAATTTGTTGGTTGAGCTTAGTAGATACATAGGAGTGTGATGTAAGAGATTTGGAGTTACATTAAATCAATAATTTGGATCGGCATCAATCTTATAGGATCAGGTTGGTGCCAATTCGAAAGGTTGGCTTATTTTGGACTAGAATTTCTTAGGGTCCTTTTTAGTCTTTTTGGGCCTTTCGGTGAAGATTCTAGTCGTTCTGGCTTAATGAAGATGTTCGGACTTCTAGGGAATTCTGCTTGGTTAAAAACTCGATTAAAAATTGGTTAATGGGATTTTAACCTTGGACATGCTATGGATAAAGTGTGGTTAAATAGAGTGAGGTGGTTATAAAATATTATATTAAAAATAAGGTTGAAGGAATTGAACATGGACGTTCTTGAAAATAGAGGAAATCAAGAATGGAGGAGCAATTTTATCTTAAAACTATGGAAAACAAAAAAATTATGATAGATCCGTCCATATTGTATACCCTTGTTAGCTCATTCTGAGCACATGGAGTTCACCACATAATTTTGTTAATGATTCATTTTTTTGATTTAATTTTACGAAGATAAAAGCATATGCTTGTGATTCAAATTTATTTATATTAATCTTTCCTAAGTACTATAAGCAAACATTTTTTGTTAGATTTCTCAAGTAATGTCAAAGAAGATAGAGTATGACAATTTTTTAGAGAATAATAGATGTTAACAATTTTTTAAACAAATAATGAATGTATACAAAACTCACTATCCTCAACTGTAATGCCTTTAAAATTTTAAATAATAATGTAAAATAGAAATCAAGGTAAAAATATAGTTTTACGTAAAAGGATCAAAGATTAAATTTTCATAAACATTGGAATTAGGCTTAGGTACCAATTCAATTCTATAGGGTATGTCATTTACATTTGAATAACATATATAATTTTTATATTTGATAAAACATGTCAGAATTAGTGAAAGCTAGAAGCAGTGGCATTTCTTTAATAATAAAATTTGGAATTTAACCTAAGAATCCTATTTTTTTAGCTAAATTTAGGACTTTAAACTCACTCCTCTTCATCCTAAACCCTAACCTGTCTCTTTAAATATACATGTACTTTTCTTTCTCTCTCTCCTCTAAAACTTCTTAACTTAAACTATTTCTTAAATCGCTCCTCAGAATTTCAAAATAAAAAAAAAAACAAAACAAAATAAAAGGGGGGAGAGAAGCAAAGAATCGAAGGGTGAAAGTTTTAGGTAAAAAGAGTGATAAAAAATTACACAAAGAAGAAAAAAATAGATTCAAATCAAACTGGAAGAGGAAATTATAAATACGTCTTATTGAGATGAGTGAATCAATTATGGTGTTAGATGATTCATAAATAGTAAGCTCCTTTATACTCGGTTTTTTTAAATTAGAGTGATAATTTCAACCTAGAGTTTATTCAAATGACGATTTCAACCGTGAATCAAAAAGGGTAGGTAAGATCTAAAAAGCCCTAGTTAATATTTAGTCAAAATAATATTTAAAATACAGAAAGAGAATAAACTATTGTAATTCACCTTAAATTCTATAGGTATAAATCTTTATACGTTAAGCCTGAGTTGATTTAGGTAAAGGAAAGTAATCAAATACCCACTTTTAATTTGATTTGAATTGATTATGCAATGAACAATATGCATAAAATATTGTTTGAAAGTTCATGGGTGGTTTATTGTAAAGTTTTATATAATAGTTAAATCAACTAGTTAAAGATGCAAGTAAAGAACTAGAAATCAAAACAAAAATACTATTAAACAGAGTCTTTGCATCTATATTAGAATCCATGTACAAGATTGAAAAAATAGGAATTAGACCTGGAAACCGTAATCTAGACTTTGAAATTATTTTTTAAACATCTGGATTTTAGAAAAAGAGAAATGCAAAAGGATTGGTTCATTTCTGACTAGATTCATATGCCTGAATTTATTTTTAGACTTCAGATGTCTAAAGATAGAGTCAGACATCTAAATACCTGCACTAGATATTTCTACAGGGGTTTAAACGACTAAATAGCAGAAAAATGCCCAAGTCAAAATTTGTACCTCGTGCATGCTAAGTTGGACGAATCAAGGAGACTGTTCCCACATCTTTGACTTTAGGGTTCCAAAGAAACTAAATGTTGTCCTGTAAAGAGACGAAAAAGTATCACACTTGTTAACATCATAGGTTCGTACTTCATGAAGTTTTAAGGCATGGAACAGGGCATGCGGTTCTTTCGTAATTGTATGATTTAGAGCATACGGTACTAACGAGAAAATATGTGTATACCTGGTACTATCCATAATTATGGGGAGTATTGGATGGTTACTTAATGCTTGTGGGGTAAACATGCACTGGGACGGTGTGTATGCCCCATGCTATGCATTGAAATACAATATCATGCACCAACACGAGGTTGTGTAATGATTATTTGGGAAATGCATCTATAGATAGTGTGTATGCCCAATGATGTGCATAGGATAATGAACTTTAGCGTGTAAATTATCCAATAATTTTAGGTAAGTGGGCCTACACACTATGGAGTATGCTTGGTAGGATATGTAAACTATAAGATTATATATGTGGATTTCAAACCGGAGACTGTTTTCTCAGCATAGTTTTTTAGTGGTTCATCACTGAAGATGTTTATTAGATGATAAGTAAACATAGGGTGAATGTTGCTGTTAGTATCAGGTTATAACACTTTAGCCTGTAATTCTTTCGTACGTACGTAAATAAATCTACACACATATATACACACACACACACACACATAGATATATACATATGTATGTATGTATGTTAAAGTCCACAAATAAATATGAACATCCTAGGTCATATTGATTATAAATAATATTAATTACTTGAGACCACTATACATTACTGATAAAATTAGTTCACCAGACTTTGTTTTATCCACACCCTTTCATAATATTTATACCCATTATAGGATGAAAGACTAGAAAGGGAGTTCATCTAGAAAGGTACTTGGACATAGTGACAAGAAGCTTGGGATACACATGCACACATACATCTATTTAGCTATTCTCTAATGTATAATAATATATATAGTAAAACCGACTTTTATAACGATTTCATTTGGAGATTTATCTATGTCAAACATCGTATGAACCATGGTTGTTATGACTTTGGATTATTTTCCATATTTATATTTTATTTCCCTTTAGTGTGAGATATGAAAGTGTAGAATATTGTTAATTATATATGTCTATGTATCATGTAAAACATAGAAACTATAATTTGTTCTTCTTGGTGTGACGCAAGTTCAAAATGCTATTTTTGAGCTCTAGATTAATATGTCTAGAGGCACGGATTATTATAATTACTATGGTTTAGGATTCTTTAGTTATTAGTCGCATACCGAAAGAGCATACTCAAAAAAATTTCAAAAAGATTATATATATAAGCATGACATGAACACCCATACTCTAGTAATGCTGAACACTATTTGATGAAAGTTACTAGTTATTTCTAGTTACAGGTATGAGAGAATGAGCAATCAAACAAGAAATAATTCCACAAAAGTGGATAATGTTCCATGCATGAATGTTTTGATATGGTTAGGTCAGACTAAACTTAACCCTAATGGAGGACCCATAGTGCAAGTACAAGTGCAGCCCTATCTTGACCACTCACTTTGGGTTTCCTCAAGCTATATTTTGACTTCACAGTCTATGTGGAAGATATTATTTAAGGACTAAATAACTTGTTAAGACAAGGGCATAGCAGAGGAGTTGTGAAAGGATTTTTCTCATAACCAGTTTGGAAGACATAATGAAGAGATTGTTGACTTCATGACACTTTCAAGAAGAAGCCTTAAACTAGTTGGAGATTATTGCTGCTAAGGCCTATGAGACTGGGTTTACTTTGACTCACTATGGGACTAAGTTCATTATTGAGGCAGAGTGTAACAACCCGAGATTTTGGTCATTAAATTTGAATATCTAATTAAATTAAATATTAGAATAGTTGGTTTAAGATTTTAAACTTCAATTCAAATATAGGGATTATTTAAAATATTTGAATTGTGAATTAATATTTGAATAATGTTCCAAATAGCTAGATTTTTAATTTAATGTAGATTTAACGGATTTAATGGGCTTATTTAACTTCTTTTAATTTATAAACAATAATGGTGTTTTGCTGATTTTTACAAAACATGAATTTTTATTATTATTATTATTAATAATACGTTTCAATTGGCGTGTGAAATTATTATTCCATAGCATTGTCTCAGATTATGACAAAACAAGTGTCATTAGAGTTGGAATAACGAATTGTTGAGTGCCGATGAATCTTATGGTAACCAGATGTATTATGTTGTCATGCAAGCCCGAAACACATAGAGAATAATTTAAGGAAATATAATATAACTTAATTTTAAATGCTAATTTCTATAAAATAGTTCCATTGATTTCAGAATAGGGGCAATTAGCCGGGACTATTAGCAAACAAACCTTGATTGTTGTTCATAAATTGCTGGATGTGAATATTGTCGGCTAGTTAGTTATATAAGGACCCACACCCTTCTTTATTTTGGCCAAACCAGGAGATAAACCTTAGTAGTTATTTCTGTAAATTTCCATCCAATGGCCCACGTTCATAATTGCCGCCAAAGCCGAGTAGGCCTCGACCTCAACTAGGAAGTTGTTCATCCTGATGAGTCAAGGTAGATAATTGGTTTGATTCGTCGGAGTTGGCTTATTACGATGGGGATCTAGTTTAGAAGGCGGGGGCTATTTATGGTTCTCCTATGAGCTCAAGTCTTCGAGGTGAGGAGAGGTTGGCATCGATCGGTTGCTCTTGGTCGGGCTGTTCATCTGGAGGCTCAGGCAGCGGATGGTGGCCCATGGCGGATAAAAGAGGTGGAAAATCACGGTGTTAAGTTTCTTAAGTGTGTGGCCTGGTTCAAAGATGAGATGATTAGAGTGTGACTAAGGTTAGGTGTTGTAATTAGTGTTAATTATTAATTTAATCAACTTAATAACTTTTAAAATGCATATCTTGATCATATAAGGTCCGAATCGAATGTAGTCAGTCACGTTTGATTCTTAATGGAGTTAGCCACATTTTGGAATTGGATTGGTTGTGACCAGATCTCGTAGAATTTCATGCTAAAATCGAATGTTGTGCAATTTTAGTCGGAACCATAACGTGGAAGCGGTAAATGGAATTTCAATGAGTTGAATTCAACTTTTTCATTAATCAATATGTTATGTATAAAAATTATTGATTGCCTGATTAGATGTTGCGTTCACTGGTTGTTAATTTTTGGATAAATTATCATTTTCGAAAATGGATAATATATATACTATGACAAAATAACACTCATTTAATATAATTATTTTGTTTTATTAATAAGGTAGTTAATTTAAGCATAATTCTTTGGTATTATGTATTTGGACAAATAAACACCATTTAATAATGAACTAAAGAGTTTATTTTGAATGACTTTTGTTTAGTAGAACAACTCCTCATTATGTTACCCTCTAAATTTGAACATTTGTTTAAGTGTCATTTGATTAATGTTAGATATGTGATGAGTTAACAATGGATTGTTAATCATGGATTTGGTTTACATATATTCCTAAATATGTAGACACCTATAATTTAACTTAGAAAGTAAAATTTAACTTAATGGTAGCTTGTTTAAGTACCATTATTGTCACTGATCCTCCTTTTGGATTTAGAAAGTTATGGTTTAAATTAACTTCAAATTTTATAATTTGCAATTATATGTTTCATTTAATTATTATCTAAACAAAACATTTGTTAAATTTCTATTTTACAAAGTGCATTGTAAAATTATTTCTTTAGTAAAGTTAATTACTATAGTTATAATGCTTTAAAATTAATTATTTTATTAATATTTTTCAAGATAACTAGTTACTTATCAAGTTTGTTTGAAGTTAGTAAAATAATTTATTATTGATTATTTAAAGTTGATTAATTATTGTACTAGAAATATTGCTTAAAAGTTAACTAACTGTATTTTAAAGGTTGTTTAAATTTATTTTATTATATTTGTTTATTAAAATGTTTTAAAAGTTAATTTTTACATTACTTAAAATGTTTTAAAGTTTATTACTGTATTATTTAAAAATGTTTAAAATTTATTATTATGACGTAAAGTTTTAATTTATTATAATTTAATAAAGAATCATTCTCAGGATTTCTTTTATAAAAAGAATTTATTTAGAGGAGTTTATAGATTTCGAAGAGGAGAGAATCCGTAAAGAAGTGGGGTTTGAATGATTTTAGAAAAGAGGCTTATAAATGGTTTAGCAATTTAAAAGGGAAGTTTTATAAATGGGTTTTCGGTGTTCTATAAAATGGTATTTTTATAAATAAAATTTGAAGATTTATAAAGAAGTAATAAAAATAGATTTGTTGATTTATAAAGGAGATATTTATAAAATAAAAGAGATTTATGGAACAAAATAGTGTTGCTAATTATTTGTATCTTCGTTTTAAGGATATTTGGGTTTGATCATTTCAATACCATTTTGAAATAGGAAATCTCTTTCACTGATTGGCAATTATACTTATGCCATTTTATAAGTGCTTTTAGTTTATAGATACTTATGTGGGTCGCACCATAAGGATATGGTCATCACCTTTCTAGATTACCTTACATATTTGAGTTTTGTGTGCTATGGCCATGGATTGGTAGGGAACGACTGGGGTGATGTCATATTCGGTACTATCCAGATGGAAGCAGTAGGACCTAGTATGCTGGAATTTTATATTGGTAACAATTTCGGCTATTTTAACTATTATTTGTATACTAGACACTAGTATAATTTAGACGATTTGATATGAAAGGTTTTTCTTATCATATGGTAAAAACTCGTCCCTGCTTATGTAAGGGCTTGTCTTATGAGATACCTTTGTTTTTGATAAAATAATGCTTTTATGACATTAAAATAAGTTCAGTTGAGATGCATTTTCTCATGCTAGTTTACCAGACTGATCTGGGCATTCTTCCCTTCAATGCTCGTGTCAGACAGAATATATTTACAGATGAAGATTCGAATGCTTTGGAACTTCAGTAGGAGAGCTAGATGTCTTTTTTTCGTATTCCACGTTGATATTTATTTTCTACTGCATTGTTGTTTGAGTTATTAGCATTTGTGAGGACGAATTATTATAAATGTCCAACTGATGATTTTGATTTGATTGTTGTATTCTGATTGGTCTATGTATATTACATTATAGTTTATCTTTTGTAAAGATCACTAATATGATATTGTATGTTTTCCATTGCGATTGTGGATTCTTTAATTGTTTTAGCTTCTTTTATTTTGTCTTCTCTTCCACCTTATCTTATCTTGTTTTCTTTCTCTTTTCTTTTCTTATTTCTCTCCTTTTCTTCTTTCTCTTATTCTTTCATCTTTCTTTCCCATAAGATCTGGTTTTCCATTCAGTTTAGGTTAGACATGTGTGGTTAATTGTCAGCTCGAACTAGGTGAATTTTCGGGCCTTCACGGCTGGCGTGGAGGCGAAGGATGGCGGCATGGCATGGGCGAGTGGTTGCGATGGCTAGGCAGTGCAATTCGGTCGAGCAAAGCCATGAAAAATTAAGAGAGGCGCACGTGTTGGAATGAGCATGAGGGAGGGGAGATGATAGGTTTAAATTTAATTTAGTTTTTGTTAATATTAACTATAAATTAATTTTTATCAACATTCGTTAATTCTTCATTTCTTGACATGTGGTCCAAATCGAACATGACAAGTCAGGTTATCGTACCGACTAAGTCTATGCTATAGAGTTGGAAGGATCAGAGTTAGTTGAAATTTTGGGTTAAAATGAACGTCCGTTTAATTTTAATTCAAAATGGAACGTTTGGTGACTATTAAATATCAAAGTTAGTTAATCTCGCCTTTTTGGTTAACTAGAAATATTTGTAGTCAATAAAATTATTTATTGGATGTGTAGATATTTTATTATTAATTAGTATTGATTGTTTGGATGGATTACTTATTCATATTTCTGGTTTGGATATATTCCCGCCCCTGGAGCGGGTAAGAATCTATTACACTCCCAATTAAGAGCGGATGACTCTTTGTATATGAATCTTGCCTCGAAACATTTGATTTAAATTATTTCAATTATATACTATATGTGATGCAGGAAGACATGTCGAAGGGATCCATTGGGATTCCTGACACTGTTAATTTTATTTTTCAAATATATTACGATATATGATATGTTGGATGCTATAATTGATGACATGGACAAGATTTTTCTTATTTAGTGTTCTAGTAGCACTGAGCCTCATTTTTGGTATTTCTAAATTACTATAAAATAGTGATTTGATTTGGAAAGGAATTTCGAAGTGATTTTGGACATTTTATAGGTTTAATAATTTTTATAAAGTAAAACCTGATTTTTAGTGATTATACATTTATTGTTTTATAAAATATTTTAAATAAAGATTTTGAACTGTAAATAAAGATTTTTTAAATATCTGAAATAAGTTTTGGTTTAATAATAAAGGATCATAGTTTAAAAAAGAAGATAGAAATAATTATTAGTCGTTTTATATAAACGATATGTGTACAGTTTATACAAATGTTAAGATTTATTTATAAATATGGAGATGTGTAAAGAGAATAATGTATAAAGTGGCATTTTACAAATAAAGTTAATATTTATAAATTTCAGTTTATTTATAAAAAGATAGATTTATAAACGATGTATTATAAATTAAATTAAAAGGAAAGTAATATGATTCAATAGATTGGAGAAATAAATCAAATGGTGGATTTATTTATAGATGTGGAATGATGTTTTAGAAAATAGTTGATTTTATTTTGGAAATTTAAGGTGAGGACAAATTTAAGATCATTAAATGATATTTTATAAATTGAAGAAATTTATGAAAGAAATTTATATTTATGGGAGTAAGGTAAAAAAAACTGTTGAAATAATGTTTTGAACGGGATTTTATGAAAGGAAGTTTCATGAAATTGAAGTGGTTTATAAATATAGTTTTATAAATATGGGAATGATCATATTGGAAATTAAGTACGGTCTTTTATCATGGAAATATAGTAAGGTTTAAAATGTTTATTTATAATAATATTGTCTTAAGTTGTTTATCCATATTTTAAATATATGAAAATGTTGATTATTAAAATATTATCATAGTTTGAAATTGACTATAATTATTATCAGTAAAGTTTTGGAAATTAATTTTTAGTATTTATAAAAGGTTGAAGATAAATTATTATTGTTTTATTTAAGATGTTTTGGGGGCTTATTAGCTATTATTTTGCAATGTTTTAAAGTCAATATTTATTTATTTAAAATGTTTATTAAATTTGTAATAGTGTTTCAAGTAATTGATTATAATTTATATTTTAAATGTTTACGAGAATTATAAGTAGGGTTTTAAAAGCAGTTATGGGTTGTAAGGGGGATCTCATAACATGTTTGGAAAGCGTAAAGGAAGAATGGTTAAAAGATAAAAGAAATTTCATAAATCGTTTTATATATTTATCAAAGAATCCTTAGGAGCAGTCTTATGGATTTATAAAAGGAGTTTTGTAAATTGTTTATGGATTATAATAGAGGTTTAAAAATGGTTTTTGAATTTAATAAAAAAAGGGATTCTTCAAATGTTGGTGAATATACCTATACCGTTGAGATACGTATACGGATATTTTTCAAGTATTGAAAATATAAGAGTTGGTACACACACACACACACACACACACACACATATATATATATCTTTTTGAATAGTTTTTGAGACAAATATTTACAAAGTGAATTTAAAAAATTAAAGAGTATTAAAGAGGCTTAGTTTTGCTTAGTGCTTAACAATGTTGATTCTTCCATTGGAATTAAATTCCTGATTGAATGTTTGTTATTTGATGGTCAAATAACAAACTGTCAAAATTGGACCAAAATGTAACTTCGCAAAAAATTTAGGAAGGCATGCGAGTTTTATGGCAAATTCATCTCTGATGATGGTGTACTATGAGTATAAATCTCCTTTCGTTATCCTAAGACAATGGTAAGGAAATCCATCCACTAATGGTTAGGACGTGATCTCCAACCTTATCTTTGATAGCTCATTTCCCAAAGAACTGGGATTGAGTTTATCAGGATTATCTAAAAGTTGTTTCAAAGTGACTAGGATTGGATATATTATCAGAAAACCACTTCGATCCAACAAATGCTTATCGAAGTGAAGACATCTTGAAGATGAAGGAATTTAGAGATGGAGCACCCAAATGTTTCGTCTAGTCCAGTACATTTTTTTATGGATGAATACTAATATTGCATTGTTGCCTATAGGTCAGTATTAGCATTCTAAGTAGGAAAGGCTGTCTTAAAGGTAAAGCGTAGCCTCAAGCTTCCTCAACTGGGAATGACCAAAAGATTGGAGATGCAGCAGGGCTAATTCGGTCGCTTCCATATAGGGTATGATCATCCCTATATAGAGTCGTTATTATATCTCATTTGTGCGCTTCAAGGACCATTAACGAAGGGTTGATCATATTCGGTGCTATCCAATAATGGGTAGGGCGATCCAATGTTGGCGGAAATTTAGGCATGGTACTCGGTGTTATTTTCTAAAGGTGCACCATGATGGGTGGTGCCCCAGTAGCCCAATCATTGTATGGAATCCAATCTCCAATTCGAGCCTTTACGATTTTAGTTGTATAACTATTATGCCAGAATTGATTTATTATAAAAATTTCGACTATGATTAATAATCATTTGTATTTAGGCTGTACTAAAATATAATAGAATTTCATATGAAATGATTTTGGTTATTTAAAGCAATAACCCGTCTAGGATTATGTGCGACGTGGTCTTATGAGATACTTTTGGTTTTTAAAGGTTTCTTGAAATTTAAAATCCAATTGGGTGTGTTTTCTCATAGTGGTTTTCAAAAATGACCTGTATGTTATTTTATTATAATGCTCAGGTCAGACCGAGCACATTTATAGATTGCTTTGGATGCATTGGAGCTCAAGAGACGATTTGGAGGTCTCCCAGTCATATTCATGTATATGTTTATTTTCCGCTGCTTTGTTGTTGAAATTATCAGCAATTGTAAGGACAGGTTATTATAATTGTCCAGGCTGATGATAGTAAATTATTGTCATACTTTGATGAATGTATGTATATAAATTTTCTCTTTGTAAAGATCTTTGACATTATATTATATATTGTTCCGCTACGATTGTGATATTCTGTGTTGTTTTAACTTCTTTCCTCTCGTTCTTCTCTTCTTTTTCTCCTTCTTTCCCATAAAAATCTCTTTTCGTTCACTTTGGGTTGGGCACGTGTGGTGTATTATCAGCTTGAATTTTACGGATTGGCTTGTGGTTTATTATTAGCTTGAATTTTACGGATTGGCGCATCTGCTACACTTGGTATCATAGCTTAGGTTGAGAAAACACCGAGGCTTTGATTGGAAAATATTTATGGTATTATTTTGAAAATATTTAGTTAGAAATATTTTGATATGGGATTTAAAAGGGAATAGAAAGCACTAAACTCACTTCAGTCGTTGGAAAATAATTCTGGTGATGCGTGCAACATCATCGACATTCATTTTTGAGTTTCTAAGAGATGAATTACTACAGTTGATGTTTTGTTTGATAATAAAATTTATTTTAGGTTTTAGAAGTATAATTTGATATGCAAAGGAGTTACATATATATGTGTGTGTGTGTGTGTATTTTCAAAATTATTTGAAATAAAACCAGGTGTTTGAAATCCTGAATATTTCTATCCAAATGTTTTGAGAAACATAAGATAATAAGTTTTTAAACTTCGAAAATGATACATGTAAGAAATAAGTTTACAAATTATGAATTTGAAAGAGTTAAGTGAAAACAAAATTTTAAATTGGTTGAATAAGAATGTTAAGTGATGAAAATCATAAATTGAGATAGGTAATTAAATTTTGTAATGACCCGGAATTTTGGTCGTTAATTTTGAACATTTAATTCATTTTAAATATTGAGTTTTGGGACGTGAATGCGATTTCAGTATGAAGTTTATCGATCAAAAATAGTGTAATAAAAACTTAAGTTCCAAATATAGTGGTTTAATTACTTATGGAGTTAATAAATTAAAATCACTTAAATAATTGAATCGGAGTTGAATATGAAATCGAAATAATTTCTCATATTTTCGTAAATTCTATTTAAATTAGAAATTATTTAATAAGATTTTAAAACTGAAATTTTAAGCTATTTCGTAAATTTTGAAAACCATCGATTAAATCGACGTGTTAAAATATCGATTCGGGCCACTGTCTTGAAATTCGATGAAACTGCCACCATTGGATCCGTAATAGTATATTATTTGCGAATTACAAATTTTGCAACATTTGGAATTATGTTTTGGTCGTACGAGATCGAAATGCGCTCAAACTCATATCGAAGTTCAGCATAATAATTGGGTCCAAAAAGCTATCTTCTCCATACGATCGAATTAGGACTCAAATCCTTTTCCATCGCGTTCAAAATAGGGGATAACGTTATAAAAGCCTTCATGGTTTCAAAATTTGGTGATATGTAATGTTAGATAACTAAATTTTAAAGTAAAAATATATATGGTCAAATCAGTCACCTTACCTTTTGAAATATGTTAATCATTTACCTTTAAATCAAGTCGTTCCTTTTCTCTTCCATCAAAACAAATCGATTAAATCAGAGAAGAAAAATAGGGTACAAGATTGATCCTCATACAAAAAATGAAGAGTGAAATCGAATTCGTCATCGTTTAATAAAATGGAGAGATAGTGAAAGACTGAATCTCAACGAGAATCTCAATTCTCCGAAGGCGATTGTTTAAGGCTTGTACTCGTATCGCATTGGCGTGTTCGGGGAGGCGTTAGGCAGTAAGGTGGCGTGCGAATTTGATTGGCCGTGATGGTGGAAGTCGCATGCCTAGGGAGGAGAACGAGGCAGCGCAATCGCGATTTAAAGGAGGGCGAACTCGACGGTCTGTGATGTTTGATGGAATTAGCGGTGTCGTAGGGAGAGGATTGCGACTCTGGCATTCGTTTTCGTAGGGGAGGGGGAAGGGGTGCGAGCACCTGGAGGTGTTCGATGATCGATGGTGGTTGGGGAGTCGATAGGGGTGTGATTCTCTTTGTGGACGAAGTCACTGTGGGAGGTAGCCTGGAGCGTTGTTCGTGATCGAAGACTTTGAGGTGGAGGTCGATGTCTGGTGGTCGCTAGTGGTGATTGAGGGCTGGGGAGAGGCAGAGTGGTGTTTAGAGCGGCATCGAGTTCGTCCCTTGATGCGAGCTAAAAATCGTGCTTGAGCGGTTGAGGATCTAGGTAAGTTAGTTTTAATTTTATGGTTGTGTCAAATTTTAATTTAATAAAGTTAACTAGCTGTTAAAGATTTTAATTCATCTAAATAATTTTTATCGAATACATATAAATTGTAAAAGTTTTATACGAGGTACAAAAAAATCATGGAAACAAGATGAGTTGTACTTGTAGAAGAGAAATATACAAGGTGAAATTAAAATTGGATCGATCGGCAAATTCGATAGTTAAAAGGTGAGAAATTCTCATTCATTTGGATTACTAGAGTTTATTTTATATACGTAAAATAAATTGTTGAATGCTGGTCGAACTTATAGATTATCATCTGTTGAATGCTAAATATATATATATATATAGCAATATATATCAAGTATTATGGTGATATTCTCGCACATTATAGCGGATGAGACCCTATACTCCCCGCATAACAGCGGATGACCCTATGTACCGCGATATCCACCTCGAAGTGGGATTGGTTTTTTTATGTTTTATTAACATCCGTGGATGCAGAGAAACACGTTGGAGGGATCCAACTGGATTCCTCAAATATGTTGTTTATTTTTCATATACAGTGATATATGATGTGTGTAGATAATGTGTTATCGATAACTTTTGAAATTTGAATTAGTGGATGCTATAGTAGCACTAGCCTGTAATTTTAGTATTTTTTAATACCATAAATATTATTCTTTGGAATTCAAAGGAATGAAAAGAATTTCGTGTGGTTATAGTGAATTTGATTTTAGCATTTTTGCGAAAAATGAGGCCCATTGGAACTCGGATGCTTATAGTGTTTTAAGTAAATGATTACCATTTATATTTTAAATGTTTTCTAGATTCATAAATTGGATTTATAAGCAGATATGGGTTATAAAAGCAATCCATAACATGTTTGGAAAATGTAAAGGAAGATTGGTTAAAAGACAACAGAATTTTCATAAATAGTTTTATATATTTATTATAAGAACCTTAGAAATGGGTTTATAGATTTATAAAAGGAGTTTTATAAATGTTTTGCAGATTATAATAGGGGTATAAAAAGGGTTTTTTAATCGAGTAAAATAAAAGGAATCACGCCAAATGTTGGCGAATATAGCTATACTATGAGATAAGTATATGGATATTTTCCAAATATTGAAAATGTTAGGGTTGGTGAATATATATATATACACACACATACACACACACACACACACACATATATATATATATATATATATATATCTTTGTAAAAATATTTTGAGACAAATATTTACAAAGTGAATTTAATAAAATGAAAGATTATTAGCTTGAATTGTATGGATTGGCAGGTTTGTTATAGCATAAGTGTCGCGTTTTATATCAAGAAGTATGCATGCCGCATATGCCACTTCAAATTTCAACCTTATTAACATAAATGCCATCGAGCCTAACCCAAAATTTTATTATTACCAAGCCTACACCATGCCACATTCAACTTGTTTTCGTGCTTTATCTAGGCCGCTTTTAAAATTGATATCAAGCCTTATCAATATCGATTTTAATTAGTCTTCGAGTTTTTAAATAGGTGGATAACCCATGTATCATGAGGATCGTCAACTTCATTATCATCGAGAGTCATGATGCCACATGTTTAGGCTTTGAGTTTTAAGAATAAAAAAGCTTTATGATTTTACATCAACATGATATAATGTCCACATTGATTAAACTAAGTTGTTTTGGAAGCAATAAACCTTATATCATTTTCAATAATGTACATGGCAACGTATAAAGGGTTTTAGAAACGGCATTAGACTTTGAAAATACAAAGAAATTATTTCTTTGTTTAAATTTTGGGTTAAGGATACTAACCATACATCATTAAGAAAAAGATTAGCAGGATTTAAATATGGATGTCAACGTAATGCATATCGAGCTTATAAATGACATAGAACCATTTGTTACATGATTTTAACTTCGAACCATAGGAACACAAAGGTATATCTTAACAAGTTTAATATGAAATATTTTGGGATTACCAATTTATGTCACTATGAAATTTAAATAACTAAAGAGAAATAACTTAGTTGGGGACACAAGTAGAAATAAGCTAAACATGTGAATAGCATGGATTAATGTTGAACACATGGGTAGCATGGAGTAAAGTTAAACATTTAGTAGCATCGGATAAATAGAAACTTGTGGATATCATGGATTAATGTTGAATATGTGGGTAGAATGGAGTAAAGTTAAACAAGTGGGTAATGATGGACAAATAGAAACACATGGATAACATGAATTAACTGGCCAAATGAGGGTTCGTAGTTATTCTAGGAAAAAGAAGGGACGGATGATGGATAGTCTACATAATGTCGGAGATGGATAGTTTATAATTGGTTAATTTAAGTGTTCATTGTCATCCTAGGAAAAATATGTAATGGATAGTCCATATCATCTTGAAAGATAAAATGCAATATGGATAGCCCATATAAGATTTAAATATAATAACATGCGGGATGGGTAGTCCACATGAATATAAGATGGGTTATCAATAAGTACTTTGTTGGATTGTCTAATAAATGGGATGGGTAATCTAGTATATACGACATGGTTATACAGTATCATATTATTCTTTTATAACAATTGTGGATGCAGGAGCACAATATATGATTAAGATGTTTAGCTAGATACTAGTGAGAGGATACCCGTTCCGCACAACAGCGTGGTTTCACTAGAAATCTATTGGTTTAAGGTGGTACATTATTATTCACACAAGACTTTTTATCTGAATCTAAGTTTTTGTTTTGTCCTTAAACTCTTGGGTATTCCTTTGAGTAGGTCAAGAGTAAGGATTTTTCAGGTTCTCTTTAGACGAATAAGCTTCCGGAGACGTAAGGAGGCCATCTAGTTAGTAAAAGCCATACATCTATTTTTTTTGTTTAGATTCTAATTTTGTGTTGTAATGGAAAGTTGTATTAAATTCCAGATATTTGATCACCTAAGGGGTCATTTTCATATGTCGCTCTTGGGATTTGGTGTAATAATTGTATTTTCTTTTAACGTGGATCACAAATTGGGATTATGTAATGAAATGGAAATCTTATTGTGAAATGAAAAGGGAAAATTTATTTTAAAATTGTGATTAATTTTCCATATTCATGTGCTTTTGGTATTATCAAAATTATTAATGTACCGCATTTTGTGATCGAAAATTAATTATAATGGATGATTGCAGCATCCATAGCACTTAATTTTGGGCCTTAAAATGGGGGGTGTTCCATTTTGGTGTCCAGGCATAGGTTTATGTAAACTTAAAAGGAATTAAACCTAAAAAGATTTTGAAACGTAATACGATGAATTGGATAATAAGATTGGGGTTGGGATAACGCTATTATAACGTACTTTTATTTTGTTGTATATGAGAATATATTCCCTTCTCTCTTAGCTCGTTCTTATATGTCTTACTAAGGCTCGGAAGTAGATTTATGAGAAAGAAAGGTATGTAAGCATGAAATCGAAGAGTGGATCTAGGTAGAGGAAGCACCACAACTAATGGAAATGCTCAACCAAATAGCAGGAGAAACCAAGATGGACAGACAAATGCTAATCAAAAAGCAAATGCCAATGTAGGTGCTAATCAAAGTAGGATCACACATGAATCCAATATAGGAAGGACCGTATGTCATTGAACAGAGGCTTGGAAATGAAACTTTCAAGCTAGCGACTGTTGATGGCATCACACACACAAGGGCATGGAATATTGAGCATTTACGATGCTATTTCACTTAGTTGATTTCTTTTTCATGCAATTGTGTTTGGTTTTAGAATTTGTTTTAGCATTTGATTTTCATGTATGCAATAACACAGATTACTTCATTCTTTTGCATTTAGCAAATAAATTCTTGGACTCTCTTAGTATTTATGTTTTCTATAACATTGTGATCGGTTACACGATGAAACTAAAATAAAATAAGAGTGATCATGATGAGATAGATCGCTCACTAAATTAAACCCTGACCCTTAAGAGAAATTCAATCAATTATGGATGGTACGATTAGACTGCTCTCTAAAATAACTCTAGGTCCCTAGAGTGCGAACTAGAGTATAAACATAAATTGGGATGGTTCGACCAACCGTGAAATAACTCTAAGTCCCCAGTGTACATATTGGAGTACAAACATAAATTGGGTGTTATTCGACCACTTGCAAGATAATTCTAAGTCCCTGGAGTGGGGACTAGAGTCTAAACATTAATTGGGAATGATTCGACTACCCAACAACTAATTCTAATCCCCGAAGTGCAGATATGAGTATAAACAATCAGTTAAGTGTGGTTCGACTGCTCAATATTCCATAAAGTCTGGACTGAAAACGACATAAGGAGTGTAAATTCTCTAATGATGGAGTTTGACCATCCACCACCTAACTCTGCCGATCCGAAACTATAGGCAAGAGTACGGTTACTCAAACCGTAGAGTTCAATAAGTGTAACACTAAGGCTAGAGCCTAGTGTTTTATACGACTCGAGGCCATGACTCCAGGAAGGCCTTGGGATGGATAAATAGAATTGATATCGGATATGACAAGCAGTGAATCACAAATACATAAAATGAAAACATGATAAATCGATAATTTAAACAAGTGTATACAAGAATTATACACAAAAATGAAAAGAATTCTTATTTACATTAAACTTGTTATACATAATACAAGTTTATCAAAAATGAAAAAGAAAGTTGGGGTCATACCCAAACAAAAACGACCAACGAATAGAAAAATTAGCCATCCATATTTATATGACTCCAATCCAATGATTATTTCTTGGATTTCCTCTCTTTCATTTGCTTCTTTGAAGTGGCTTCTTCTGAACTGCCACTGGACCATCTCTTCGACCCATTTTCGCTTCGGCTTCTTTTTGAAGAATCATCTTCAGTTGTATGGATCAAGTAGGTATCATCTTTAGAAGTAGGAGGGATCGAGTCACTCTCAGTACCAGAAGCAGAGGGGACCTCATCTCGGGAAATTGTCCCTCCAGAAGGAATCATCGAGAATGGGATTGGAATCGGTTCACTTATGTCTAAATCAACAGGCTTGGTTTTTGCCAGTGTTTTAAACAATTCTTCCCTCTCAACGTGCTCTTTCATGCTAAGCTCAACAGTGGGGTTTGAATAACCCGTGATAACAACATCTCCATAAAAGGTAATTTCATGATGTGAGTCACTCCCTTCCTTTAATAATGCCTCCATGAATTGATCATCAATAACAAAAGCCTCTTCTGGAGCACCCCGAGCAGCGGCCGACAAAGTAACTGTAACGACCCAGAATTTTAAACAATTTAATTTGGGAATATTTAATTAATTTTAAATATTTGAATGATGGTTTGAATTGAATTTCAAATTATCAGAATGAATTTGGCGATTGAATTTTAGGATTTAATCTATTGAGAGTTGAATAAAAATTTGAATCTTCAATTTTAAGCCAATTAAAAATATTTCAAAGGCTTGTAAAATTCATATTGATAATATTGAAGATTATGGAAGCTTCAGAATTGAATTTGAAAGTGAATTGTTCAGTTTTGAAATTAAACCGTTTGAATCGATATTTAAAAATAGCCGTCCGAGGCACAGTCTCGGAATTCGACGAAACCAGTTCCATTGGGTCCGTAATATTGAATTATTGCCGGATTTCAAATTTCGTATTTTTCTGAGTTGATATGTGAGCACACGGTGAGTAAACGCGTTGCAATTAAATCAAATTCAAATTAAATTTAAATTTAAATTTATTAATTAATCAACATGTACACGTTTTCTTCCCTACAATTGCTCCTAAAACTATGTCGAGAATCACGAAAATGATCGTGTAACCCATGCCTCCATTTCTTTTTATATAACCCAAGCCTTTCCTCCTTCAGTTCAATTTTCAAATCAAAGAAAAAAAAAACTGTAATGGCCGCGTTCCCCCCTTCAGCAAACCCAACCCCGATTAAAAATCAAAAGTAAAAAAAAAAACAAATGGCCGAAGCCCTAAATCGCGTCGCACGTGGAGGAGCAGGGGCGACTCGCGTAGGGCGTAGCGGCGGCAAGCAAGTGGGGAAGCGCGAGGTCGAGGTCGAGGCGACGTGGTGATGGCACGGCTCGACAATCGCGATGCAGTGGAGGGGCGGCAGTGCCCATTAGGGCTTCGCGACATCTCAGGTTGCGCTTGGGGGGCCGCGACGTCAAAGGCGATTGGGAATGAGGGGGGAGGCGACTCGCGATCTGCAATGGCGCTCTGTGGGTCGCGACGAGGGGTAGCTGCAGTGTCGCGCGGCACGAGGCAGCGGCGACTACTGGAGGCGGCGCGCGAGATGATCGTGGCAAACGAGGCTAGGGCAAGCTCGCGTTACAGTGGGAATTGGGGGATTTAGCTGTATTCTTCATTTATCAGTAAGGTAATTTTTTATTTATTTATTTTATTTTATTTTATCTTATTCGATTTCTAAAAAAATAAATATATATATTCCAGTGAGTATATACAGAAAATAATAATAATAATAATATGAATAGTTAGTTAATAAAATTTTAAAAGAGTAAATCAAATAGTTCGACTTATATTGAATATTGATAAATTTCATAAAATTATTTGAAAGGAAATGTATTTTTAGAATTAATATTTTGTTAGGTAAATTTTTATAAAAGGAAATTTGTTAGAAATTTAAATTGCTAAGTAAAGTGATTTATTAAGGGAAAATTTGTTAAAATAAATTTTTGGTCAAATAAAAGTTTATTTGACTAAAAGAAATTATCTTAAATAAAATTATTAGTATAAACCCAAAATGGTTAGCCAAATTAAATAAACCTATCGATGGAAATTAAATTTATTAAGGGAAAGATTTTTAAAGGAAATTTAGATTAAAAACTTAATTTTTATAATTTATTAAAAGAAATCGATTTAAAGATATTAATTTAAAGTAAAAGAATTAGTAGAAATAAATTTTAAAGGAAATTTAATTTTTAAATTTTTAGTTAAATAAATTGTTAAAGAAAATTAGTTTAAAATTAATTCTTTGATATCATTAATTAAAAGTGTATCGTTGGTTAAAATTGAATTGTTTAGTTAACTTAGGGAATTATTTTGATTGCTAAATATATATTTTTTTTTTTGAAGAAAAATTGGTTTAAAATTTAATCATTGGAAAATTTAAATTTATTAAAAGAAGAAAATTTGTTAAAAATAAAATCTTGGTTAAATAAATTTAAAATAGAAGGAAATTTAATTTTTTAAATTTTTGGATAAATATTTTTTTAAACAAAAATTAGTTGATTTAAAATAAAAAAAAAAGAAATTTAGTCCAATTGAGATTTCTAGTTAGGATTATTTTCAAAGGGAAATTTAATTTAAATAAATAGTTAGTTAAGAAAGTTTATTAAAAGAAATTTAAATTTTTAGTTAAACAAATTTAATTAAAGAAAATCAGTTTGAATCTTTAATTTTTAGTTTAAAATAAAAATCATTAACTTGAGATTGAAATAATTAGTTGGATAAATTTAATTAAATGGTAAGTGATTTTTCACTTAGTTCAAATATTCTATTTAAAAAGGAATTTATTTATAACAAATTTAAAACCAAAGTTTGTTAGTTGATTTAAATTTATAAAAAGGAAAATTAGTTTTAATAAATTTATTAAAGAAGAAACTGGTTTAAATAAAACCATTAGTTAATTTAACTATTAAAAAAATGAAATCGCAGATGAATCGAAATTATCTAATGAAAATTTAATTTATTCGATTGATTCGAATATTAATAAATTGTGTATAATATTTATACAAGGTATAAATGAAGAAAACAAGTTGAATTTGAAGTGGATTGCAAACGGGAATAAAGGTGAGAACTTCTCACTCAAAAGGATTTATTTAAATTTTAAATAGTTAGATTTAAAAATTTGCTTGACTGTGTTGATTGAATGATGATTGTTATATATATATATATATATATATATTGGATGTGAATAGACCCTATACGCCGTTAGTAAGCGGAGGTTATTTATTACACACATATACCGCGATATTCCACCTTGAAGTGGAATTGGTATTATAATATATATATAGCAATATATATATATTGGCATATGTATATATTGCAGTTGATTGATTTCCCGCATTTTTTTTTAGCGGATGAGACCCTATTGCGTCGTTAGTAAGCGGATAATATTTATAAAATCCCATATACCGCGATATTCCACCTCGAAGTGGAATGGTATTGTGCTAATGTCTGTGGATGCAGGGAAACAGGTTGGAGGGATCCAACTGGATTCCTCACAAATATTTATTTGATTTTAGATATTGTGATGTTTGATTGTTTATCATATAGATATATGATGTTTGAAAGTCGTGATTGACTATTTGATGTGTTGCATCATCGGATCCAATTTTTTATGAAGTTTAAAAATAACGATTTTGATTTCTAAAGTGATTTTTGGAAATATACGTTTATAAAATATTTTTGGAATTGATTCATCTTAAATAAATAAACGTTATAATTTTAATGTTATAAAAATTATGATTTTTGAGAAATTCAGTTAAAAGTTGATTTTTGAAAAATATGAGATTAGTGATTTTATAAAATAGTTTGAACTGGGATTTCTGAATTTATTATAAGAAGTTTAAAAATAGGATTAATAAAAATTTTATTTTATAAATCAGAATGATGAAACTATAAAAGAGTTGAAAGACGTTTTAAAATAGTATTATAAATTGTTCTATATTAAAAGATTTATAAATTGATATTTATAAATTAAAAATATTGGAATTATAAAACGAGCTTTTACAAGTATTAGAATGAATTGTAAATGAATTTCATAAATTGGAATTATAGAATTATAACGGTGAAGTTATAAATGGAATTTTATAAACAGTAGGTTTATAAAATTTGTAAAGCTATTTAAAAGAATGGAATTTGGATAAATAAAAGAATCTTATAAGTTATAAGATTTATAAATTTATGAAGTTTAAAGGAACGATTTTATAAACAAATGAATTATAAGTATTTAACTTATAATATGAAATTTTAGTATATCATTGAGATATGAAATTGAATAGATTTATAAAGGAAATTTATAAAAGGAAGTTGTTATAAAATAAATAGAAATAGAATTTATAAACATTGTTTTATAAATCCGCAACGACTTATTTTGATAAGTGAATTGTTGTAATTTATTTATGGAGTTATATTCATGTTTTAGACAGTGAATAATTCTTTAAAATAAAATGAATAGAAGTGATGAAATTTATTAACAAGTATATTCACGTTTTTGAATAGTGAATATTATGTTAAAGAAATTATTTTGAGTGTGATGTTTTAAATGGAATTAAAACGATCTAAAGATGTTTTAAAATGTATTGAGATTCGAAACCATAGATTTCAACATTTATTGTTGAAATAGATGTTTTCGAGAAATAAAAGGAAATGGTAGACTATAACACTGTTGTTATGGTAAATGATTTCCGAAAGGAAATGTTTTGTATAGTATTGGGATTTATATATCTATTTTAATTTCGAATCCCTATACCAGTGATTTTGGGTTGTCGTAACGATGTTTTACGCAACATCCGTTTTGGCCCAAATAAATATGGTTAAGTGAATGATTTCCTTAAAGAATGAAATATATACTTAATTTCGATTAGGCTATATTAAATATTTTCTAAGTATAGAAAATAAAAAGATCTGTGAATTACTTATTTTTAATAAGTATAGAAATGCTTTTCCAATATTAAGTGAATATTTGGAATTTATCTTTTTGAAGATAAATTGAAAATGAATATTAGAAATTGAATGGAAATCGTATATTCATAAATATTTTGGAATGTAAATTCATTATGGAATTTATAAATGAAATTTGAAAATTGGGTTTAAAAATAAATATTGATTTATTTTTGAAGAATGGAGAATATATATTTTGTAAAGATATTTTTTTTTGGGAAATAAATAATTTGGAAAATTATTTGGAATCTAGTTATGCCCTTTGGACTAAAAAATGCACCACAAATATTTCAAAGAAGAATGGATGAAGTATTAAGACAACATGGTGATTATTGTATTGTATATGTTGATGATATTCTAATATTCTCTGATAATTTAGAAGACCATATTAAACATTGTAATTTTGTGATAGACACATGTATTAAAAGAGGAATAACTCTTTCTGCTAAAAAGGCAATTATTGGAGTACAAAAAATAGATTTTTTAGGCATAACCATAGATAATGGAGATATAGAATTACAACCACATATACTTACAAAAATTAAAGAATTCCCTGACCAATTAGAAGATACGAAACAATTACAAAGATTTTTAGGATGTCTTAATTATGCTGATATATTTATTAACAAATTGGCAAGATTAAGGGCTCCTTTACAACAAAAACTTAAAAAGAATATTAAATGGCAATGGACTGAAGAAGATACAAAATATATTCAACATATTAAAAAGATTTGTGAATATATGCCCAAATTATCTTTACCATTAGAAACTGATGAATTAATCATATATACAGATGCTTCAGATTCATACTGGGGAGCAGCTCTAGTAGCTATCCGAAATAAGCAAGAAAAATTGTGTAGATATAAATCTGGAACATTTAAACAAAGTGAATTGAACTATCACTCGAATGATAAAGAACTTTTAGCTATTAAAAACAGTATTAAAGCCTTTTATTTGTATCTAAATAAACCTTTCAAGGTACGCACAGATTCTATTACAGCAAAATCAAGAATAAAAAATAAAATCCCTGACATAGGACCTAATAAAAGACTAATACGATGGCAATCATGGTTTTCTGAATTCAATTTTGAAATTGAGCATATTTCTGGAAAAACTAACTTTCTTGCAGATACTCTAAGCAGGGAGTTACATAATGGCAGTTAACAATGCAGATACAATGGATTATCTTAGCATCTTCGATGAACTATATAACCAAGTAATAACAGCACAAGAAACCTTTGAACAGTACTTACTCAAAGCAGATAATGAGAAAAAGGAAAAGCTGAGATCCTTCTTCCAGCACATGGTATCCTACTCAAAACTAATCATTACAGAAATACAAAAGGATACAGGTAGAAAAGAACAAGTAACACAACAGATGCAAGTTACTGAGAATTCAGTAAACAAGCCCTCTGAGGTAACAGAGCATAATAAAGAATTTATACAATGGTTCAGTAAATGGGTCAAACCAATTTTACTAGAAAAAAATCCCTGTACTGGGATATATTCAGGATATGGTTATGATTTGAATAAAGTATATATCTACCCTGACGCAGATCCGTTGGTGGTAAAAAACTCATATAAAGCAGGCTTAATCTACTGTATTTATACAGATAGTACCCTACATAATCTAAAAGAGCTACCAACAGTAAGAAATGCAGTATATACTTTCTCGAAAGCAATTAAACATAGCAATGTTTATCTCGCATGTAACCAAGTTATTCCTGAAGAAGGCAAAAGGAGCATATCCATGGTTGAACTAAGAATGGGATCAAAAAAGTTAATTCCAAAATTCTTCCAAAATATGTTCCTAGCTGAAGAAGACATAATATCAATTACAAGAGCAAAACAGTTGGCAGGTCTGGTATCAAGAACTGTTGAAGCCTTATCCAACACTATATGGACTTATGAATCTGGGCCGAATGAATTAATTCTAACATTAAGCAAAGTTCAAAAGACGGGAGCGAAAACAGATGTAATCCAATTTCTAGAAAGCATTTTACAATGGAAAGCACACAAAAACGCATATGACTATTTTGTCATAAACATGACAGAAGACCTAAAAGAAAAACTACAAATGCATGGGATAAGATGGGAGACATATCAGGATCAAAATATCATGGTAGGACCCTCAACGATAAAAGATAAAGACAAGTTGGCAGACACAGCTTTTCTGGACACATGAACACCTGTCCAAGATAAGAAAGCATCTTAAAAAGAAACAAATACCTATCCCGACAAGATAAGATAAGAAGGCATCTTACAAAGCATCCACGTACAAAAGGAAAAGAAGCATCGAGTAAAGCAGCCGGTTTTGAAAAGGACTTAGGCGGTGAAGAACATCTATAAAAGCAAGCTGAATGCATTCTCTTAGGACATTCAGAAAATAAGCAACAAAGCAATCTTGTAAAATAGAGTGTAAGCTTGTGTGTACTGTAATCCTCAATCCTCTGTAAAATTTCCTCTATTATCAATAAAAGTTTGTTTTGAGTGAGATTATAAAAATTTGTCTGCGTTTAGAAACTCATAAACAAAAGCTTCTAAGATTGTTTACTGCTGGTAGTCAGCCATTTCCTGGAGTCCTGATTAGTATCCAGTGTTCATAGGCGTTTGGCAGAGTTAGCCGTGAAGCCGAAGAAGGACAGGAGAATCGTAGGGATTGGAAGCGTGCTGGGCCAAAACAGGTAACAACTAGAGATTGCCGGTTTTTGAGTTTACTAATTGAGAAAAAATTTTATAAACAAACTTGAACGCGCTTTAATTGGTATCGGAGCCATGGAGGTAGATAAGATTTATGAAGATCTTAAAAGTAGACTATCAGTATTTTTGATGGCAAAATCTATAATAGAAACTGAAGAAAAACTATTTATCATTAAAACTGGTACGCCAGAATATAATTTGTTCGCCAATATTCTTACATATAATCAACTTAGATTAGCCTCCCTACAAGCCCCTAGTGACTATGTAACTATAGTTGAGATTAATAATAAAATAGATAGAATGATAAAAAGATTAGGTATAGCGGAAGAAATGTTACCAGTAAGCATGAAGTCTCCTACTTCAGGAGGATTTACTCTTAACCCTAAATCCTCAATAGAAAACAGTAAAATGAATACTATTGTTGGGTCTCATACTCAGTATGATGACAAAACAATGGAAGAATTGGAATTGCTTTGGGATACAGCTGATGGCTCCCAACTAGGTGACATAGCTATAGCCATGTCTAGACTATCTGTAGTACAACAACATGCTAAAAAAGCTGTAGAACATTTAAAAATGGAAGCCACCAGTAGTAGTATGGTTACTGTACAAAATCCCCCAAGAACAGACAACCGAGCAGATAATCTAGAATCTGTAACGCAACATGAAGGGGAAGAAATCTATAATGAATATATCTTTCCAAAAAGAGAAAAACCTTACAAAACATATTCTGAGTTATATAAACCTACAGTTAAAAAATTACAAGAACATTCAAGATCAGTCTTAGATCTTGACTGTGCTAAAAATACTATTCAACTAGTGGACGCATGGGCTGGAGATTTGCAAACTTTAAGAATTACAAAAGGTATACAATCATCCATAGACATGTTAGGCATTATAGAAAATACCTTTGTAGGAAATGTAAGAAACTGGTACAAAAATCTAACTAAAGAAGCGAAACAATTAATTAACACAGGATCAAAGAATTCTGTTAATTTACTAGATCCCTTAAATTTAATTGAATCATTTAGAAAAATACTAAAAACAGAATTTGGAGGATTACCATTTGAAGATAAAAAATTAGAAGACGAAGAAAAGAAAAAGGCAAGAATAAAACTAGCTAACCTTGCCATATGTGATCTAAAATATCTTGATGGATATAATTGTGAATTTGCTAAATATTACTATGCATCTGCACCAGACGAAGGAACAATGGAAAATGTTTTAGCTTTATACTTCTTAAAACTACCTTTACCATGGGCAAATATATTACCAAAAGATTATGAAACTTATCTTAGAAATAATCCAGATATATTTCCATCCCTGGGAATACAAATAAAATTTACTAAAGACAGAATTGATTACTATTGCATGCAACAATCTCTTATGGGAAGCGCCAGACAATATAATAGACAAAAGGGTTTGTCATGTGAAACTTCTGAAATACCAACCCAGTGGGGTTGTACTCCAGTTGGTAAAAAATATAAAAAGAAATTTAAAAAATACTTTAAGCCAGTCAAAAAGAAACACAAACCGCCTAATTTTAAAAAGAAAAGATATTTCAAAAGAACAACTTTTAAAACTAAAAAAGATACGACTAAAAAGACATGTCGATGTTGGGCATGCAATAAGGAAGGGCATTATGCTAATGAATGTCCGGAAAAAGGAAAATTTAAGAAAACAGCGGTAAAAGCATTTAGATTGTTTTCTGAACAAGTAATACCTATATACTCAGAAACAGAATATGACCCTAATGACGAAATATATGAATTAATCTCAGACTCTGACTCAGACACTGACTCAGAATCTGAAGAAGAAGAATATAATTATAAACCACACAGACTAAGCACAGTAAATGTTAAAATGCTAAGAACAGCGCCGCAAAACTTTGTACAACAATATAATGAAAAATTTGAAAAATTAGTAAAAACACCAGTACCATATGATCTTCTTGAGTTTAAAGAACCATTAGAAAAGAAACAACAAAGACCTAAACATAAAAAGGTTATTCCATGCGATCACATTTTTGATCATCAAATATATAGTGTGATAAAAACTAGACAAAATGTAATAATAAGTAAAAAATCTAATGGGAAAATAACAATTTTTGATAGAGAAAAATATAATGTCCAAACATATCTAGATGCATTGACAAAAGTAACAATAGTAAAAGAAAGAGAACCAAAAGAAGTTATTTCTGAAATCTCATCTACAGATAGTGAAAGTAGTATGTCTGATAACACAGAAGAACTTGAAAAAGAATTCCAAGAATTAATAAATGAACAAACCAATTTAGATCAACAACCTTCTATGGAAACAAATATAATTTCCACATCAGAACCCTCAGAAATATCTGAGACTAGAGATGATGAAACTGGATATGAACAAACTATACAAATGTCAGAAGAAAAATATAAACAGATAGAAAAAATAAAACATACACTCTCTAGAGATGAATGCTATGAAATGCCATTAATAAAATATATGTCTAAAGAAAAATATGTTATAAAAACGTTTGAACAACCTATAGATGTATTTACTATGGAAGGAGAAATTCCTTTAAAATTACTTACACAAAAGGCAATAAAAGAGGATAGAAAACACTTTTCAAAAGAATTTAATAAACAAGTAAAATGGATACATCTAGGAGGAATAGAACTGATTATAAAATGCGCATGTAGACGAGGGATGAACGTCCCCTGTACATTTTGGATATCTGATGATAGGATACTTCATGATGCAAAAGACGCCTTATTAGGAGTAATCAGAGGAAATTTTGCATATCAAACAATAAAAATGAGAATATTTCCTGATTTTGCAATTTCATTATCAGACCAAAATATAGAATTAGGACTTACAATGTATCATAAAATTGAAAGACTTAAAATGCCACCAGGAAGTAAAGTATGTAGTATTACAGCTTGCATGGTATATGCTTATTCAACTAAACATCATATTACTACAAAGAAATTTAAAGAAGAAAATATCAATATTGACAAACCATTTTCTGATATCTGTGAAGTTATCCCTCCCAGAGAATTAAAACATGAAGAATTAGATTTTCCACAAGAATTAATTCTCCAAAGAAAAAATAGATATAAGACTCAACCAACTGTAAAACCACATAGCAGAAACTCTTTTAGGATAAGTTATGATGAGGAAACATCTACTTCTGATTCCTTAAGAGAACTAACCCTACAGAAAAAAGGATTAGAATTACAATCATTAGAAAAGCTAAATCTCATAGAATCCAGTAGACAATTATATATACAAGGCTTTTTAGATAATAAAGAGGTAAATGTGCTCTTAGACACAGGAGCAGCATCTTCACATATTAACTCTTGGCTAGTACAAACATACCCATACAATACTATACAAAACCCTTACAAATATATTGATTATTTTGGAACAATACATGAATTAAAGAAATGTGTAGAAGTAAGATTATCACTTATAGACAGAAGTGGGAAGATCCTACAAATACAAATGGAAATGTTAATAGATGATAAATTAGCAAAAAATGAAGTATTGTCAGGAATGAATTTTATTACCAAATATACTTTTACTCTAAAAGAATCAGTCATACAGTTAGATCAATATGAATTTCCAATCATTAATAAACTACATATAAAAAAGGCAGTAGTCACCTCACCATATTCCACCTATATAGAAGGGACCATAGAGGTACCTTATTACCAACCATTATTGTTAAATGCATATGTTGATACAGGATCAGGAATATCGTTGTGTAAAAAATATATTTTACCACAGAAATGGTGGATTCAAGATGGATCATCTATCATTGCTTTAGATATACAAGAAAAAGAAATATGTTATAAAGAGTATGCAATAAATGTACCTTTTACAATAGGAAATATCAAAATTAAAATACCAAAACTATGGGCCAGTAATATTCAAGGTCCAGACATTTTGTTAGGAAATGATTTCTGTCTACAATATCAACCTATGACTCAATTAACAGATCATATTATCTTTACTACACCATGTGGAACACCAATTTTAGCACCTAGACTTAAACAAGCTTATGCTGTTAATCCAAACTATCAACCTACGCCAGCACAGCGTGGTGACAATCCAAAAGTCGAAAAAATACCCATATTAAAACATGAAAGCATAGATAATCTTGACACTATTAAAGAAAGATTCAAAGAAACATATAATGAAAATCCTTTAGCAGCCTGGGATAAAGATAAAACACTAGCAACAATACAATTAAAAGACCCTAATAAAATAATAAGAGTAAGACCTATGAAATATTCGTTAGAAGACTTAGAAGAATTTAAAATCCAAATTAAAGAACTTTTAGACTTAAAAGTGATCAGACCTTCTAATAGTCCACATAGTTCCCCTGCATTTATAGTCAGAAAACATAGTGAAATTGTTAGAGGTAAAGCTAGAATAGTTTTTAATTACAAAGCTTTAAATGATGCCACAATCTTTGACGGATACTATTTACCAAATAAAGAAGTATTATTAAATAAAATACAAAATAAAAAATGGTTTACAAAAATGGATTGTAAAAGTGGCTTTAGGCAAATAAGATTAACAGAGGAATCTATACCATATACTGCATTCAGTTGCCCACAAGGACAATATGAATGGTTAGTTATGCCCTTTGGACTAAAAAATGCACCACAAATATTTCAAAGGATACAGGTAGAAAAGAACAAGTAACACAACAGATGCAAGTTACTGAGAATTCAGTAAACAAGCCCTCTGAGGTAACAGAGCATAATAAAGAATTTATACAATGGTTCAGTAAATGGGTCAAACCAATTTTACTAGAAAAAAATCCCTGTACTGGGATATATTCAGGATATGGTTATGATTTGAATAAAGTATATATCTACCCTGACGCAGATCCGTTGGTGGTAAAAAACTTATATAAAGCAGGCTTAATCTACTGTATTTATACAGATAGTACCCTACATAATCTAAAAGAGCTACCAACAGTAAGAAATGCAGTATATACTTTCTCGAAAGCAATTAAACATAGCAATGTTTATCTCGCATGTAACCAAGTTATTCCTGAAGAAGGCAAAAGGAGCATATCCATGGTTGAACTAAGAATGGGATCAAAAAAGTTAATTCCAAAATTCTTCCAAAATATGTTCCTAGCTGAAGAAGACATAATATCAATTACAAGAGCAAAACAGTTGGCAGGTCTGGTATCAAGAACTGTTGAAGCCTTATCCAACACTATATGGACTTATGAATCTGGGCCGAATGAATTAATTCTAACATTAAGCAAAGTTCAAAAGACGGGAGCGAAAACAGATGTAATCCAATTTCTAGAAAGCATTTTACAATGGAAAGCACACAAAAACGCATATGACTATTTTGTCATAAACATGACAGAAGACCTAAAAGAAAAACTACAAATGCATGGGATAAGATGGGAGACATATCAGGATCAAAATATCATGGTAGGACCCTCAACGATAAAAGATAAAGACAAGTTGGCAGACACAGCTTTTCTGGACACATGAACACCTGTCCAAGATAAGAAAGCATCTTAAAAAGAAACAAATACCTATCCCGACAAGATAAGATAAGAAGGCATCTTACAAAGCATCCACGTACAAAAGGAAAAGAAGCATCGAGTAAAGCAGCCGGTTTTGAAAAGGACTTAGGCGGTGAAGAACATCTATAAAAGCAAGCTGAATGCATTCTCTTAGGACATTCAGAAAATAAGCAACAAAGCAATCTTGTAAAATAGAGTGTAAGCTTGTGTGTACTGTAATCCTCAATCCTCTGTAAAATTTCCTCTATTATCAATAAAAGTTTGTTTTGAGTGAGATTATAAAAATTTGTCTGCGTTTAGAAACTCATAAACAAAAGCTTCTAAGATTGTTTACTGCTGGTAGTCAGCCATTTCCTGGAGTCCTGATTAGTATCCAGTGTTCATAGGCGTTTGGCAGAGTTAGCCGTGAAGCCGAAGAAGGACAGGAGAATCGTAGGTATTGGAAGCGTGCTGGGCCAAAACAGGTAACAACTAGAGATTGCCGGTTTTTGAGTTTACTAATTGAGAAAAATTTTTATAAACAAACTTGAACGCGCTTTAATTGGTATCGGAGCCATGGAGGTAGATAAGATTTATGAAGATCTTAAAAGTAGACTATCAGTATTTTTGATGGCAAAATCTATAATAGAAACTGAAGAAAAACTATTTATCATTAAAACTGGTACGCCAGAATATAATTTGTTCGCCAATATTCTTACATATAATCAACTTAGATTAGCCTCCCTACAAGCCCCTAGTGACTATGTAACTATAGTTGAGATTAATAATAAAATAGATAGAATGATAAAAAGATTAGGTATAGCGGAAGAAATGTTACCAGTAAGCATGAAGTCTCCTACTTCAGGAGGATTTACTCTTAACCCTAAATCCTCAATAGAAAACAGTAAAATGAATACTATTGTTGGGTCTCATACTCAGTATGATGACAAAACAATGGAAGAATTGGAATTGCTTTGGGATACAGCTGATGGCTCCCAACTAGGTGACATAGCTATAGCCATGTCTAGACTATCTGTAGTACAACAACATGCTAAAAAAGCTGTAGAACATTTAAAAATGGAAGCCACCAGTAGTAGTATGGTTACTGTACAAAATCCCCCAAGAACAGACAACCGAGCAGATAATCTAGAATCTGTAACGCAACATGAAGGGGAAGAAATCTATAATGAATATATCTTTCCAAAAAGAGAAAAACCTTACAAAACATATTCTGAGTTATATAAACCTACAGTTAAAAAATTACAAGAACATTCAAGATCAGTCTTAGATCTTGACTGTGCTAAAAATACTATTCAACTAGTGGACGCATGGGCTGGAGATTTGCAAACTTTAAGAATTACAAAAGGTATACAATCATCCATAGACATGTTAGGCATTATAGAAAATACCTTTGTAGGAAATGTAAGAAACTGGTACAAAAATCTAACTAAAGAAGCGAAACAATTAATTAACACAGGATCAAAGAATTCTGTTAATTTACTAGATCCCTTAAATTTAATTGAATCATTTAGAAAAATACTAAAAACAGAATTTGGAGGATTACCATTTGAAGATAAAAAATTAGAAGACGAAGAAAAGAAAAAGGCAAGAATAAAACTAGCTAACCTTGCCATATGTGATCTAAAGTATCTTGATGAATATAATTGTGAATTTGCTAAATATTACTATGCATCTGCACCAGACGAAGGAACAATGGAAAATGTTTTAGCTTTATACTTCTTAAAACTACCTTTACCATGGGCAAATATATTACCAAAAGATTATGAAACTTATCTTAGAAATAATCCAGATATATTTCCATCCCTGGGAATACAAATAAAATTTACTAAAGACAGAATTGATTACTATTGCATGCAACAATCTCTTATGGGAAGCGCCAGACAATATAATAGACAAAAGGGTTTGTCATGTGAAACTTCTGAAATACCAACCCAGTGGGGTTGTACTCCAGTTGGTAAAAAATATAAAAAGAAATTTAAAAAATACTTTAAGCCAGTCAAAAAGAAACACAAACCGCCTAATTTTAAAAAGAAAAGATATTTCAAAAGAACAACTTTTAAAACTAAAAAAGATACGACTAAAAAGACATGTCGATGTTGGGCATGCAATAAGGAAGGGCATTATGCTAATGAATGTCCGGAAAAAGGAAAATTTAAGAAAACAGCGGTAAAAGCATTTAGATTGTTTTCTGAACAAGTAATACCTATATACTCAGAAACAGAATATGACCCTAATGACGAAATATATGAATTAATCTCAGACTCTGACTCAGACACTGACTCAGAATCTGAAGAAGAAGAATATAATTATAAACCACACAGACTAAGCACAGTAAATGTTAAAATGCTAAGAACAGCGCCGCAAAACTTTGTACAACAATATAATGAAAAATTTGAAAAATTAGTAAAAACACCAGTACCATATGATCTTCTTGAGTTTAAAGAACCATTAGAAAAGAAACAACAAAGACCTAAACATAAAAAGGTTATTCCATGCGATCACATTTTTGATCATCAAATATATAGTGTGATAAAAACTAGACAAAATGTAATAATAAGTAAAAAATCTAATGGGAAAATAACAATTTTTGATAGAGAAAAATATAATGTCCAAACATATCTAGATGCATTGACAAAAGTAACAATAGTAAAAGAAAGAGAACCAAAAGAAGTTATTTCTGAAATCTCATCTACAGATAGTGAAAGTAGTATGTCTGATAACACAGAAGAACTTGAAAAAGAATTCCAAGAATTAATAAATGAACAAACCAATTTAGATCAACAACCTTCTATGGAAACAAATATAATTTCCACATCAGAACCCTCAGAAATATCTGAGACTAGAGATGATGAAACTGGATATGAACAAACTATACAAATGTCAGAAGAAAAATATAAACAGATAGAAAAAATAAAACATACACTCTCTAGAGATGAATGCTATGAAATGCCATTAATAAAATATATGTCTAAAGAAAAATATGTTATAAAAACGTTTGAACAACCTATAGATGTATTTACTATGGAAGGAGAAATTCCTTTAAAATTACTTACACAAAAGGCAATAAAAGAGGATAGAAAACACTTTTCAAAAGAATTTAATAAACAAGTAAAATGGATACATCTAGGAGGAATAGAACTGATTATAAAATGCGCATGTAGACGAGGGATGAACGTCCCCTGTACATTTTGGATATCTGATGATAGGATACTTCATGATGCAAAAGACGCCTTATTAGGAGTAATCAGAGGAAATTTTGCATATCAAACAATAAAAATGAGAATATTTCCTGATTTTGCAATTTCATTATCAGACCAAAATATAGAATTAGGACTTACAATGTATCATAAAATTGAAAGACTTAAAATGCCACCAGGAAGTAAAGTATGTAGTATTACAGCTTGCATGGTATATGCTTATTCAACTAAACATCATATTACTACAAAGAAATTTAAAGAAGAAAATATCAATATTGACAAACCATTTTCTGATATCTGTGAAGTTATCCCTCCCAGAGAATTAAAACATGAAGAATTAGATTTTCCACAAGAATTAATTCTCCAAAGAAAAAATAGATATAAGACTCAACCAACTGTAAAACCACATAGCAGAAACTCTTTTAGGATAAGTTATGATGAGGAAACATCTACTTCTGATTCCTTAAGAGAACTAACCCTACAGAAAAAAGGATTAGAATTACAATCATTAGAAAAGCTAAATCTCATAGAATCCAGTAGACAATTATATATACAAGGCTTTTTAGATAATAAAGAGGTAAATGTGCTCTTAGACACAGGAGCAGCATCTTCACATATTAACTCTTGGCTAGTACAAACATACCCATACAATACTATACAAAACCCTTACAAATATATTGATTATTTTGGAACAATACATGAATTAAAGAAATGTGTAGAAGTAAGATTATCACTTATAGACAGAAGTGGGAAGATCCTACAAATACAAATGGAAATGTTAATAGATGATAAATTAGCAAAAAATGAAGTATTGTCAGGAATGAATTTTATTACCAAATATACTTTTACTCTAAAAGAATCAGTCATACAGTTAGATCAATATGAATTTCCAATCATTAATAAACTACATATAAAAAAGGCAGTAGTCACCTCACCATATTCCACCTATATAGAAGGGACCATAGAGGTACCTTATTACCAACCATTATTGTTAAATGCATATGTTGATACAGGATCAGGAATATCGTTGTGTAAAAAATATATTTTACCACAGAAATGGTGGATTCAAGATGGATCATCTATCATTGCTTTAGATATACAAGAAAAAGAAATATGTTATAAAGAGTATGCAATAAATGTACCTTTTACAATAGGAAATATCAAAATTAAAATACCAAAACTATGGGCCAGTAATATTCAAGGTCCAGACATTTTGTTAGGAAATGATTTCTGTCTACAATATCAACCTATGACTCAATTAACAGATCATATTATCTTTACTACACCATGTGGAACACCAATTTTAGCACCTAGACTTAAACAAGCTTATGCTGTTAATCCAAACTATCAACCTACGCCAGCACAGCGTGGTGACAATCCAAAAGTCGAAAAAATACCCATATTAAAACATGAAAGCATAGATAATCTTGACACTATTAAAGAAAGATTCAAAGAAACATATAATGAAAATCCTTTAGCAGCCTGGGATAAAGATAAAACACTAGCAACAATACAATTAAAAGACCCTAATAAAATAATAAGAGTAAGACCTATGAAATATTCGTTAGAAGACTTAGAAGAATTTAAAATCCAAATTAAAGAACTTTTAGACTTAAAAGTGATCAGACCTTCTAATAGTCCACATAGTTCCCCTGCATTTATAGTCAGAAAACATAGTGAAATTGTTAGAGGTAAAGCTAGAATAGTTTTTAATTACAAAGCTTTAAATGATGCCACAATCTTTGACGGATACTATTTACCAAATAAAGAAGTATTATTAAATAAAATACAAAATAAAAAATGGTTTACAAAAATGGATTGTAAAAGTGGCTTTTGGCAAATAAGATTAACAGAGGAATCTATACCATATACTGCATTCAGTTGCCCACAAGGACAATATGAATGGTTAGTTATGCCCTTTGGACTAAAAAATGCACCACAAATATTTCAAAGAAGAATGGATGAAGTATTAAGACAACATGGTGATTATTGTATTGTATATGTTGATGATATTCTAATATTCTCTGATAATTTAGAAGACCATATTAAACATTGTAATTTTGTGATAGACACATGTATTAAAAGAGGAATAACTCTTTCTGCTAAAAAGGCAATTATTGGAGTACAAAAAATAGATTTTTTAGGCATAACCATAGATAATGGAGATATAGAATTACAACCACATATACTTACAAAAATTAAAGAATTCCCTGACCAATTAGAAGATACGAAACAATTACAAAGATTTTTAGGATGTCTTAATTATGCTGATATATTTATTAACAAATTGGCAAGATTAAGGGCTCCTTTACAACAAAAACTTAAAAAGAATATTAAATGGCAATGGACTGAAGAAGATACAAAATATATTCAACATATTAAAAAGATTTGTGAATATATGCCCAAATTATCTTTACCATTAGAAACTGATGAATTAATCATATATACAGATGCTTCAGATTCATACTGGGGAGCAGCTCTAGTAGCTATCCGAAATAAGCAAGAAAAATTGTGTAGATATAAATCTGGAACATTTAAACAAAGTGAATTGAACTATCACTCGAATGATAAAGAACTTTTAGCTATTAAAAACAGTATTAAAGCCTTTTATTTGTATCTAAATAAACCTTTCAAGGTACGCACAGATTCTATTACAGCAAAATCAAGAATAAAAAATAAAATCCCTGACATAGGACCTAATAAAAGACTAATACGATGGCAATCATGGTTTTCTGAATTCAATTTTGAAATTGAGCATATTTCTGGAAAAACTAACTTTCTTGCAGATACTCTAAGCAGGGAGTTACATAATGGCAGTTAACAATGCAGATACAATGGATTATCTTAGCATCTTCGATGAACTATATAACCAAGTAATAACAGCACAAGAAACCTTTGAACAGTACTTACTCAAAGCAGATAATGAGAAAAAGGAAAAGCTGAGATCCTTCTTCCAGCACATGGTATCCTACTCAAAACTAATCATTACAGAAATACAAAAGGATACAGGTAGAAAAGAACAAGTAACACAACAGATGCAAGTTACTGAGAATTCAGTAAACAAGCCCTCTGAGGTAACAGAGCATAATAAAGAATTTATACAATGGTTCAGTAAATGGGTCAAACCAATTTTACTAGAAAAAAATCCCTGTACTGGGATATATTCAGGATATGGTTATGATTTGAATAAAGTATATATCTACCCTGACGCAGATCCGTTGGTGGTAAAAAACTTATATAAAGCAGGCTTAATCTACTGTATTTATACAGATAGTACCCTACATAATCTAAAAGAGCTACCAACAGTAAGAAATGCAGTATATACTTTCTCGAAAGCAATTAAACATAGCAATGTTTATCTCGCATGTAACCAAGTTATTCCTGAAGAAGGCAAAAGGAGCATATCCATGGTTGAACTAAGAATGGGATCAAAAAAGTTAATTCCAAAATTCTTCCAAAATATGTTCCTAGCTGAAGAAGACATAATATCAATTACAAGAGCAAAACAGTTGGCAGGTCTGGTATCAAGAACTGTTGAAGCCTTATCCAACACTATATGGACTTATGAATCTGGGCCGAATGAATTAATTCTAACATTAAGCAAAGTTCAAAAGACGGGAGCGAAAACAGATGTAATCCAATTTCTAGAAAGCATTTTACAATGGAAAGCACACAAAAACGCATATGACTATTTTGTCATAAACATGACAGAAGACCTAAAAGAAAAACTACAAATGCATGGGATAAGATGGGAGACATATCAGGATCAAAATATCATGGTAGGACCCTCAACGATAAAAGATAAAGACAAGTTGGCAGACACAGCTTTTCTGGACACATGAACACCTGTCCAAGATAAGAAAGCATCTTAAAAAGAAACAAATACCTATCCCGACAAGATAAGATAAGAAGGCATCTTACAAAGCATCCACGTACAAAAGGAAAAGAAGCATCGAGTAAAGCAGCCGGTTTTGAAAAGGACTTAGGCGGTGAAGAACATCTATAAAAGCAAGCTGAATGCATTCTCTTAGGACATTCAGAAAATAAGCAACAAAGCAATCTTGTAAAATAGAGTGTAAGCTTGTGTGTACTGTAATCCTCAATCCTCTGTAAAATTTCCTCTATTATCAATAAAAGCTTGTTTTGAGTGAGATTATAAAAATTTGTCTGCGTTTAGAAACTCATAAACAAAAGCTTCTAAGATTGTTTAAAGCTTCTAAGATTGATAATAGAGGAAATTTTACAGAGGATTGAGGATTACAGTACACACAAGCTTACACTCTATTTTACAAGATTGCTTTGTTGCTTATTTTCTGAATGTCCTAAGAGAATGCATTCAGCTTGCTTTTATAGATGTTCTTCACCGCCTAAGTCCTTTTCAAAACCGGCTGCTTTACTCGATGCTTCTTTTCCTTTTGTACGTGGATGCTTTGTAAGATGCCTTCTTATCTTATCTTGTCGGGATAGGTATTTGTTTCTTTTTAAGATGCTTTCTTATCTTGGACAGGTGTTCATGTGTCCAGAAAAGCTGTGTCTGCCAACTTGTCTTTATCTTTTATCGTTGAGGGTCCTACCATGATATTTTGATCCTGATATGTCTCCCATCTTATCCCATGCATTTGTAGTTTTTCTTTTAGGTCTTCTGTCATGTTTATGACAAAATAGTCATATGCGTTTTTGTGTGCTTTCCATTGTAAAATGCTTTCTAGAAATTGGATTACATCTGTTTTCGCTCCCGTCTTTTGAACTTTGCTTAATGTTAGAATTAATTCATTCGGCCCAGATTCATAAGTCCATATAGTGTTGGATAAGGCTTCAACAGTTCTTGATACCAGACCTGCCAACTGTTTTGCTCTTGTAATTGATATTATGTCTTCTTCAGCTAGGAACATATTTTGGAAGAATTTTGGAATTAACTTTTTTGATCCCATTCTTAGTTCAACCATGGATATGCTCCTTTTGCCTTCTTCAGGAATAACTTAGTTACATGCGAGATAAACATTGCTATGTTTAATTGCTTTCGAGAAAGTATATACTGCATTTCTTACTGTTGGTAGCTCTTTTAGATTATGTAGGGTACTATCTGTATAAATACAGTAGATTAAGCCTGCTTTATATAAGTTTTTTACCACCAACGGATCTGCGTCAGGGTAGATATATACTTTATTCAAATCATAACCATATCCTGAATATATCCCAGTACAGGGATTTTTTTCTAGTAAAATTGGTTTGACCCATTTACTGAACCATTGTATAAATTCTTTATTATGCTCTGTTACCTCAGAGGGCTTGTTTACTGAATTCTCAGTAACTTGCATCTGTTGTGTTACTTGTTCTTTTCTACCTGTATCCTTTTGTATTTCTGTAATGATTAATTTTGAGTAGGATACCATGTGCTGGAAGAAGGATCTCAGCTTTTCCTTTTTCTCATTATCTGCTTTGAGTAAGTACTGTTCAAAGGTTTCTTGTGCTGTTATTACTTGGTTATATAGTTCATCGAAGATGCTAAGATAATCCATTGTATCTGCATTGTTAACTGCCATTATGTAACTCCCTGCTTAGAGTATCTGCAAGAAAGTTAGTTTTTCCAGAAATATGCTCAATTTCAAAATTGAATTCAGAAAACCATGATTGCCATCGTATTAGTCTTTTATTAGGTCCTATGTCAGGGATTTTATTTTTTATTCTTGATTTTGCTGTAATAGAATCTGTGCGTACCTTGAAAGGTTTATTTAGATACAAATAAAAGGCTTTAATACTGTTTTTAATAGCTAAAAGTTCTTTATCATTCGAGTGATAGTTCAATTCACTTTGTTTAAATGTTCCAGATTTATATCTACACAATTTTTCTTGCTTATTTCGGATAGCTACTAGAGCTGCTCCCCAGTATGAATCTGAAGCATCTGTATATATGATTAATTCATCAGTTTCTAATGGTAAAGATAATTTGGGCATATATTCACAAATCTTTTTAATAAGTGATTTTGGGTTGTCGTAACGATGTTTTACGCAACATCCGTTTTGGCCCAAATAAATATGGTTAAGTGAATGATTTCCTTAAAGAATGAAATATATACTTAATTTCGATTAGGCTATATTAAATATTTTCTAAGTATAGAAAATAAAAAGATCTGTGAATTACTTATTTTTAATAAGTATAGAAATGCTTTTCCAATATTAAGTGAATATTTGGAATTTATCTTTTTGAAGATAAATTGAAAATGAATATTAGAAATTGAATGGAAATCGTATATTCATAAATATTTTGGAATGTAAATTCATTATGGAATTTATAAATGAAATTTGAAAATTGGGTTTAAAAATAAATATTGATTTATTTTTGAAGAATGGAGAATATATATTTTGTAAAGATATTTTTTTTTGGGAAATAAATAATTTGGAAAATTATTTGGAATCTAGTGATGTTGGCATATCTATTGATAGTTCAATAACCGACTATCAATATTTACCTTTAAATAGGTATTTGTTGTGATTTGTTTTGAAATTGGATGCCACACTTATTTTTTTTTAAAATAAGCGCTCACTATTCGGGTTAACCGGGAAAGGACCTTGGGGTCGTATAACCCATTCCGAATATGTGATACGTCGTTATGAATTGCATTCGAAGATCGGTGTTGAAGACTTTTCGAAAACGAAAGGGTTTCTTGTTGATTGTCTCTGCACTGGCTGATCCCCGGTATTGAGATCTCCATATGTGATGGGAAATCCGAACGTGATTAGAGATTATTCGGATTGCAAGGACTTCTTTGTAAGTGCCTTCGGTTCTGTTCGAACCCGGAACAGACTTGTATGGATTGTGTGTCTGACATTACAAGTTGAGATATAAAGCCGATTTCTTTCAAATATATTTCTGTTGGTGGCGGAGAATTTATTCTCTTAGCTTAACACCCTTCTCTGAGACGTACGAGCTCAGAGGTTATATAGTTGAAGGTTATCAGCGATATACTCCCAATCTTGGTAATGTGACATACTGAGTGTTGCTGTGAAATGATCATTGTGTTGATTATTTGTGATAGGATCATTTATTTGATCGTCTATCTTGGTGATCATTTCTATGATCATTTGTTGACCCAAAGCATGGCTTTTGTATAAAGTATGTTTTTGTGGACGTGACTTCGTCGAACCTCACACCCCGGAATGGTCAAAACAGGAAAGAAGCAGCAAGGTTATGAGGGGTAGCGCCCTTTAGGATATGTGCATTTCCTTCTGGAAATGGGTAGTATCATGGTATGGAGCCCAGATACTTACTCATGTTGAAAACACTTTATGATTGTGTGATGATGGTGACGAGCGCTCGGTGAAAGGTCCCAAAGGACCGGGGGATGGCATATTCGGTCAGTTGTTACCCAGTTAGGGGTAACCCGGCCTTGTGTTGGTAGAGATCCGGTTTGGTTCTCGGGGATGTCCATCCAGAGGCATTCTCATGTGGCAATGGGAAGTTCCTTGGCCTGATCATTCGTTGGAAATCCAAAGAAACAATACGAGACTTGTACGGTTTTAGTTGTAGAACCTGCTTCCTCATGAAGTAGCTATAGTTGGCATAATATAATGGTACCTATGCTGGCTAAGATTTATATTCTACTTTCGAAATATCTTCTACACTATGCACTAATAATAATATCAAAATTGATTTGATTTTAATGCGTATCAAGCATCTTTGACTAACATAAGAAGAAATCTTCCCCAAGTCTGCGTTTGCATTGTGTGTGTGGCGGGAGGTCTTATGGTAGTCTCATTTTTAAAAGCATTGCGAATTAAATTCAAAAATATTCCTATATTTTGATTTTAAAGAAAAATAAACTGTTTGAGTTCTCGCACCAGTCACATGACTGACTCGGAGTTTATTGTTTTCCTTCCTAAACTCTGGGTGCCCACTAATTTTCACACGGGCAGTCAAGAGTTAAGGTTTATCAGGATATTCTGGAATTCAGGAGTTGCTGGAGGCAAGCTGGATGGCGTATTACTAGTATATAGTATTTCTTTTCCGCTGTTTAAAATTGTTTAATGTTGTACACTCTGATGATATGATGTAATGTAATGTAATAACTGATATAGTTCTTTGTTTAAAGATTATTCATTTATTATTATATGTTGTTCCGCTGCGAATTGTGAGATTCTGATGTTGTTCTATTGTTTTCTGTTCTGTTCTATTTTCTTTATTTTCCCTATCTTTTTCTATTCTCTTTTCCCTCCATTTTCTACCTTCTCTCTTCTTTCTTTTCTTCTTTTCTTTTTCTTAAACCCATAACTTTTCGTATTTCCGGCCTTCGATTTCTCGGCAGTCGATAAAGTGAGTATCGATGTTGAATTTTCGAAAGTCGAAAATTTCCGTTTGTTACATCTGGTATCAGAGCTTATGGTTAAGCGACAACCATGGTTCTGTTGGGTATTACTCATTAGAGATAGAGTCAGCAGTACTCTAGAATGAGGTTGAGTGTAATAATAGATATGAGCGCGTATTTGTTAGTGAATATAAAATTGTTTTGAAACGGGTAAATAATATATTTTTGCCCAAAACTATTTTGTATAGAAAAGAAATGATTTTCTATGGATTATTATGGTATATGGTTGCATGATTGTTAGGAAGTGATAATATTGAATTATTATCATTATTATATGAAATTAAATAAGATAAAATGGATTGGATTCAAGTAAATTAACTTGATAATTTATTCATTTGTGAAATAATTTCAATTGGAATGAATATGAATATGGAATGTGAATAAAATTGAATAAAGATGGTATGTGAATTAGTAGTAAGCAATAAAAATTGAATTCAAATGAAATTGAATGAATTGAAGTTTAAATGTAAAATTGAATGAAATTGAATATGTAACTTCAATAGTGAAGTAAAAGTGTATAAGAACATATGTTGGAAATTTTGTAATAGAATTTGCAAAATGGTTTGAATGTTGGATATTTTGGATGCTATTACTAGCAGGTTATACAGGTGTATAAAGGAATTGAGATTTTGATTTCAAAGATAAAATTTAATTGCTCGACAAAAAGGTACGTATTTCAATTTCAGTATGAAATTTGATGATTTTCTTCTCCAGCCACTTGGCTTTCTCTTTTCTTTTTGATTCTGAGGGGCCGTGGTGCCATTTTGTAGTCGTACCGAGCTAGCCGCGCAAAGGAGACGCTGGCGAAATTTTTCGAAAATTTAGGGTGTTAGAAAAATTTTGAGAAATTTTGAAAGTTTAAAATTTGAATTTGAATTTAAATTTGAATTGTTAGGAAAACAATGTTGATTGAAACTTATAATTGAAGTTGGAAAGCTAGTTGAAATGATAATGAATCTCTAGTAAAAAGATTTAGGTTAGTAAGTTGATAAAACTATTTGGATTGTGAAAAATGATAGACGGGATAAGGGCATTCTTCTTAACTTGTAATTTCGGGACGAAATTCTTTTAAGGAGGGAAGATTGTAACGACCCAGAATTTTAAACAATTTAATTTGGGAATATTTAATTAATTTTAAATATTTGAATGATGGTTTGAATTGAATTTCAAATTATCAGAATGAATTTGGCGATTGAATTTTAGGATTTCATCTATTGAGAGTTGAATAAAAATTTGAATCTTCAATTTTAAGCCAATTAAAAATATTTCAAAGGCTTGTAAAATTCATATTGATAATATTGAAGATTATGGAAGCTTCAGAATTGAATTTGAAAGTGAATTGTTCAGTTTTGAAATTAAACCGTTTGAATCGATATTTAAAAATAGCCGTCCGAGGCACAGTCTCGGAATTCGACGAAACCAGTTCCATTGGGTCCGTATATTGAATTATTGCCGGATTTCAAATTTCGTATTTTTCTGAGTTGATATGTGAGCACACGGTGAGTAAACGCGTTGCAATTAAATCAAATTCAAATTAAATTTAAATTTAAATTTATTAATTAATCAACATGTACATGTTTTCTTCCCTACAATTGCGCCTAAAACTATGCCAAGAATCACGAAATTGATCGTGTAACCCATGCCTCCATTTCTTTTTATATAACCCAAGCCTTTCCTCCTTCAGTTCAATTTTCAAATCAAAGAAAAAAAAATAAACTGTAATGGCCGCATTCCCCCCTTCAGCAAACCCAACCCCGATTCAAAATCAAAAGAAAAAAAAAACAAATGGCCGAAGCCCTAAATCGCGTCGCACGTGGAGGAGCAGGGGCGACTCGCGTAGGGCGTAGCGGCGGCAAGCAAGTGGGGAAGCGCGAGGTCGAGGCGACGTGGTGATGGCACGGCTCGACAATCGCGATGCAGTGGAGGGGCGGCAGTGCCCATTAGGGCTTCGCGACATCTCAGGTTGCGCTTGGGGGGCCGCGACATCAAAGGCGATAGGGAATGAGGGGGGAGGCGACTCGCGATCTGCAATGGCGCTCTGTGGGTCGCGACGAGGGGTAGCTGCAGTGTCGCGCGGCACGAGGCAGCGGCGACTACTGGAGGCGGCGCGCGAGATGATCGTGGCAAACGAGGCTAGGGCAAGCTCGCGTTACAGTGGGAATTGGGGGATTTAGCTGAATTCTTCATTTATCGGTAAGGTAATTTTTTATTTATTTATTTTATTTTATTTTATCTTATTCGATTTCTAAAAAAATAAATATATATATTCCAGTGAGTATATACAGAAAATAATAATAATAATAATAATATGAATAGTTAGTTAATAAAATTTTAAAAGAGTAAATCAAATAGTTCGACTTATATTGAATATTGATAAATTTCATAAAATTATTTGAAAGGAAATGTATTTTTAGAATTAATATTTTGTTAGGTAAATTTTTATAAAAGGAAATTTGTTAGAAATTTAAATTGCTAAGTAAAGTGATTTATTAAGGGAAAATTTGTTAAAATAAATTTTTGCTCAAATAAAAGTTTATTTGACTAAAAGAAATTATCTTAAATAAAATTATTAGTATAAACCCAAAATGGTTATCCAAATTAAATAAACCTATCGATGGAAATTAAATTTATTAAGGGAAAGATTTTTAAAGGAAATTTAGATTAAAAACTTAATTTTTATAATTTATTAAAAGAAATCGATTTAAAGATATTAATTTAAAGTAAAAGAATTAGTAGAAATAAATTTTAAAGGAAATTTAATTTTTAAATTTTTAGTTAAATAAATTGTTAAAGAAAATTAGTTTAAAATTAATTCTTTGATATCATTAATTAAAAGTGTATCGTTGGTTAAAATTGAATTGTTTAGTTAACTTAGGGAATTATTTTGATTGCTAAATATATATATATATATATATATATTTTTGAAGAAAAATTGGTTTAAAATTTAATCATTGGAAAATTTAAATTTATTAAAATAAGAAAATTTGTTAAAAATAAAATCTTGGTTAAATAAATTTAAAATAGAAGGAAATTTAATTTTTTAAATTTTTGGATAAATATTTTATTAAAGGAAAATTAGTTGATTTAAAATAATAAAAAAAAGAAATTTAGTCCAATTGAGATTTCTAGTTAGGATTATTTTCAAAGGGAAATTTAATTTAAATAAATAGTTAGTTAAGAAAGTTTATTAAAAGAAATTTAAATTTTTAGTTAAACAAATTTAATTAAAGAAAATCAGTTTGAATCTTTAATTTTTAGTTTAAAATAAAAATCATTAACTTGAGATTGAAATAATTAGTTGGATAAATTTAATTAAATGGTAAGTGATTTTTCACTTAGTTCAAATATTCTATTTAAAAAGGAATTTATTTATAACAAATTTAAAACCAAAGTTTGTTAGTTGATTTAAATTTATAAAAAGGAAAATTAGTTTTAATAAATTTATTAAAGAAGAAACTGGTTTAAATAAAACCATTAGTTAATTTAACTATTAAAAAAATGAAATCGCAGATGAATCGAAATTATCTAATGAAAATTTAATTTATTCGATTGATTCGAATATTAATAAATTGTGTATAATATTTATACAAGGTATAAATGAAGAAAACAAGTTGAATTTGAAGTGGATTGCAAACGGGAATAAAGGTGAGAACTTCTCACTCAAAAGGATTTATTTAAATTTTAAATAGTTAGATTTAAAAATTTGCTTGACTGTGTTGATTGAATGATGATTGTTATATATATATATATATATATTGGATGTGAATAGACCCTATACGCCGTTAGTAAGCGGAGGTTATTTATTACACACATATACCGCGATATTCCACCTTGAAGTGGAATTGGTATTATATTATATATATAGCAATATATATATATTGGCATATGTATATATTGCAGTTGATTGATTTCCCGCATTTTTTTTAGCGGATGAGACCCTATTGCGCCTTTAGTAAGCGGATAATATTTATAAAATCCCATATACCGCGATATTCCACCTCGAAGTGGAATGGTATTGTGCTAATGTCTGTGGATGCAGGGAAACAGGTTGGAGCAGGGAAACAGGTTAGAGGGATCCAACTGGATTCCTCACAAATATTTATTTGATTTTAGATATTGTGATGTTTGATTGTTTATCATATAGATATATGATGTTTGAAAGTCGTGATTGACTATTTGATGTGTTGCATCATCGGATCCAATTTTTTATGAAGTTTAAAAATAACGATTTTGATTTCTAAAGTGATTTTTGGAAATATACGTTTATAAAATATTTTTGGAATTGATTCATCTTAAATAAATAAACGTTATAATTTTAATGTTATAAAAATTATGATTTTTGAGAAATTCAGTTAAAAGTTGATTTTTGAAAAATATGAGATTAGTGATTTTATAAAATAGTTTGAACTGGGATTTCTGAATTTATTATAAGAAGTTTAAAAATAGGATTTATAACATTTTTATTTTATAAATCAGAATGATGAAACTATAAAAGAGTTGAAAGACGTTTTAAAATAGTAATATAAATTGTTCTATATTAAAAGATTTATAAATTGATATTTATAAATTAAAAATATTGGAATTATAAAACGAGCTTTTACAAGTATTAGAATGAATTGTAAATGAATTTCATAAATTGGAATTATAGAATTATAACGGTGAAGTTATAAATGGAATTTTATAAACAGTAGGTTTATAAAATTTGTAAAGCTATTTAAAAGAATGGAATTTGGATAAATAAAAGAATCTTATAAGTTATAAGATTTATAAATTTATGAAGTTTAAAGGAACGATTTTATAAACAAATGAATTATAAGTATTTAACTTATAATATGAAATTTTAGTATATCATTGAGATATGAAATTGAATAGATTTATAAAGGAAATTTATAAAAGGAAGTTGTTATAAAATAAATAGAAATAGAATTTATAAACATTGTTTTATAAATCCGCAACGACTTATTTTGATAAGTGAATTGTTGTAATTTATTTATGGAGTTATATTCATGTTTTAGACAGTGAATAATTCTTTAAAATAAAATGAATAGAAGTGATGAAATTTATTAACAAGTATATTCACGTTTTTGAATAGTGAATATTATGTTAAAGAAATTATTTTGAGTGTGATGTTTTAAATGGAATTAAAACGATCTAAAGATGTTTTAAAATGTATTGAGATTCGAAACCATAGATTTCAACATTTATTGTTGAAATAGATGTTTTCGAGAAATAAAAGGAAATGGTAGACTATAACACTGTTGTTATGGTAAATGATTTCCGAAAGGAAATGTTTTGTATAGTATTGGGATTTATATATCTATTTTAATTTCGAATCCCCATACCAGTGATTTTGGGTTGTCGTAACGATGTTTTACGCAACATCCGTTTTGGCCCAAATAAATATGGTTAAGTGAATGATTTCCTTAAAGAATGAAATATATACTTAATTTCGATTAGGGTATATTAAATATTTTCTAAGTATAGAAAATAAAAAGATCTGTGAATTACTTATTTTTAATAAGTATAGAAATGCTTTTCCAATATTAAGTGAATATTTGGAATTTATCTTTTTGAAGATAAATTGAAAATGAATATTAGAAATTGAATGGAAATCGTATATTCATAAATATTTTGGAATGTAAATTCATTATGGAATTTATAAATGAAATTTGGAAATTGGGTTTAAAAATAAATATTGATTTATTTTTGAAGAATGGAGAATATATATTTTGTAAAGATATTTTTTTTTGGGAAATAAATAATTTGGAAAATTATTTGGAATCTGGTGATGTTGGCATTTCTATTGATAGTTCAATAACCGACTATCAATATTTACCTTTAAATAGGTATTTGTTGTGATTTGTTTTGAAATTGGATGCCACACTTATTTTTTTTTAAAATAAGCGCTCACTATTCGGGTTAACCGGGAAAGGACCTTGGGGTCGTATAACCCATTCCGAATATGTGATACGTCGTTATGAATTGCATTCGAAGATCGGTGTTGAAGACCGGATATTTTCGAAAACGAAAGGGTTTTTTGTTGATTGTCTCTGCACTGGCTGATCCCCGGTATTGAGATCTCCATATGTGATGGGAAATCCGAACGTGATTAGAGATTATTCGGATTGCAAGGACTTCTTTGTAAGTGCCTTCGGTTCTGTTCGAACCCTGAACAGACTTGTATGGATTGTGTGTCTGACATTACAAGTTGAGATATAAAGCCGATTTCTTTCAAATATATTTCTGTTGGTGGCGGAGAATTTATTCTCTTAGCTTAACACCCTTCTCTGAGACGTACGAGCTCAGAGGTTATATAGTTGAAGGTTATCAGCGATATACTCCCAATCTTGGTAATGTGACATACTGAGTGTTGCTGTGAAATGATCATTGTGTTGATTATTTGTGATAGGATCATTTATTTGATCGTCTATCTTGGTTATCATTTCTATGATCATTTGTTGACCCAAAGCATGGCTTTTGTATAAAGTATGTTTTTGTGGACGTGACTTCGTCGAACCTCACACCCCGGAATGGTCAAAACAGGAAAGAAGCAGCAAGGTTATGAGGGGTAGCGCCCTTTAGGATATGTGCATTTCCTTCTGGAAAAGGGTAGTATCATGGTATGGAGCCCAGATACTTACTCATGTTGAAAAAACTTTATGATTGTGTGATGATGGTGACGAGCGCTCGGTGAAAGGTCCCAAAGGACCGGGGGATGGCATATTCGGTCAATTGTTACCCAGTTAGGGGTAACCCGGCCTTGTGTTGGTAGAGATCCGGTTTGGTTCTCGGGGATGTCCATCCAGAGGCATTCTCATGTGGCAATGGGAAGTTCCTTGGCCTGATCATTCGTTGGAAATCCAAAGAAACAATACGAGACTTGTACGGTTTTAGTTGTAGAACATGCTTCCTCAGGAAGTAGCTATAGTAGGCATAATATAATGGTACCTATGCTGGCTAAGATTTATATTCTACTTTCGAAATATCTTCTACACTATGCACTAATAATAATATCAAAATTGATTTGATTTTAATGTGTATCAAGCATCTTTGACTAACATAAGAAGAAATCTTCCCCAAGTCTGCGTTTGCATTGTGTGTGTGGCGGGAGGTCTTATGGTAGTCTCATTTTTAAAAGCATTGCGAATTAAATTCAAAAATATTCCTATATTTTGATTTTAAAGAAAAATAAACTGTTTGAGTTCTCGCACCAGTCACATGACTGACTCGGAGTTTATTGTTTTCCTTCCTAAACTCTGGGTGCCCACTAATTTTCACACGGGCAGTCAAGAGTTAAGGTCTATCAGGATATTCTGGAATTCAGGAGTTGCTGGAGGCAAGCTGGATGGCGTATTACTAGTATATAGTATTTCTTTTCCGCTGTTTAAAATTGTTTAATGTTGTACACTCTGATGATATGATGTAATGTAATGTAATAACTGATATAGTTCTTTGTTTAAAGATTATTCATTTATTATTATATGTTGTTCCGCTGCGATTGTGAGATTCTGATGTTGTTCCATGGTAGTTTCTGCTTCACAATGAATAAGTGCATCGACATTTTTGGCCCTTTCAACAACCATGTCCTACTCAAGTCAGACATTCACCAATTGTCACAAGCATCATGAGCAATTTTCTAAGCATCATCTTTTCCTTGTTGGCATAATAGAACAGAGCATTGAGTCTACTATTTCCAACAAGATTGTAGATTAATTGCTTCAGCTGTATCCCGCTCGAGCACTGTTTCTTGATTTCAATGATGTAACACTTGAACCATATCAGGATGACATGATTTCATCTCCTCCATGGATTTGACATCAGCTTTAGCTCTTCTTCGACATCTACTAGAGGGGTCCTAAAAGCCTCTAACTCATTTATCAAAGTATCAATAAATTTTTTATCTGGAGCTTCTTGGCGCTTTAACTTTTCAGTTTTTGCCACGCGCTCGAAAGATAATTTTAACGTATCCTATGTTGCCTTCATCCATTTGCAGTTCTTCATGTAGATGTCAGTGACATATCGAATAGTCATTTTGACCATGGCCCAGGACCCTCTTAAGGTTTGGAGGGAAAAAGAATCCTTCAAAACATAAGTTAGGAAACTCTTCACGAAGCTATGTCAAACGAGCCATTGGATTGAATGTAGGATCTATAGTAGTTGCTTCAAATTCAATAATTTCCTTCCCAGGCCTTTGGATAGCAGTATGTTCACTACAACGACGACGATTGCTCAACCGTTGAGAATGAGATGAAACCAACGGCTATGGAGGAACTGAAGCGGGAGGAGGACCATGCAAGGGGTCGATAAGTAGGTCCCGACAATCGGTTGGCTTCTCGAAACCCTTTGGAAGGGGATATCTGGATTGTGATCTACGTTTATCTTAGGGTGGCTTATCCCTATCAACTCTATCTTGATGACCCCAGTCCAACTTAGGTGATAACTGGAATCAAAATACTCTCGACTTTAATTAGCCCTATGCTAAGGCTCTCTTCTATCAAACTAAAAGTACCATCAAGCTTATCCATGACTAGATATTCGATGTTCTTGTCCTCAAGCGATGCATTTTTTAGAGTTGTGACCGCGTCCTCATAAAGATCACCGTTAGGGCTAGCGATACATGTGAAAGAGTAACTAGTCGGTAATATGACATGAATATCGTTTTTCCATGCTAAGATGGTGGATAGCACTTACCTCTTTCCAGCCATTATCGACCAAAATTGGGCACACAACGAATAAAGAATCACTCACCTTTAAAGACGCTCAGTTTGTTCCATGCGCCAGGCAGAATCTGGCACATCTTCATCGGCTCAATAAATGTAAATAAAAGACTCCTTGTCTATCGCTTGATAGTGAATATGAACTGAATTTCATTGATGGATGGGGGGAGGTGCAGGTACTCCATAAATACCATATAAGTACACTTGAGAAGAGCATAGCCATTTGGATGAAGCAGCTCTGGAACTATCCTTAAATAATGAAGAATCTGTTGAATGTATGACTTAAATGGAGGGATGCATCAGGCCTAGCACATGAACTTGTTGCATGTAGTATACCCATCTAGGGATCTATAAGCTCTGTGATCACACTACGGAACCAACACATCATCAAAAGGAATTCGTTAAGCAGATTCGACAAGAGCGTCTTCCTTAAATTTAAGGCTATAGAATTAGCAAGGTTATTTAGAATAACTGTGTCCTCTAGAGGTGTCGAGAGTAGGATCAACAACTTTTGGTGGAAGAATACGAACTACATCAGGAAGATCAAATTGAGGACTCGGGCTTTCTGGTTATTCCAAATAATGACTAGAGGATGGACTATCATATTCGTTTGCAAAACTTGATCCCATGTCAGTGTTATCCTGTTGAGAAGATGAACCAACTGGCATTTTTGCGAGATGCCCAGAATGTCTAGAACCCATTGTTATTGATCTTAGCAAACATCATGATCAGTCAAGGTAACATGTACCTCCCAGTGCATAGTGAGTGCTAGTGTTGTGCGGTGAAGTGTTATACAATGTAGTAATAAGTTGTATGAAATTAAAGACGAAAAAGATGACAGAACTTCAAAGTTTGATCGGAATGACTGTCATTGCTTACCATCTCAACCGGTTCACTACATCATCAGGGAATGATCCAGCCTAATTTTGGGGATCGATTATCAATTTGAGAGCAGTTTTTCATGTTCAAGTGTAACGGCCTAGATTTTATGTCGTTCAGTTTTGAATATTGGATTTGGAATATAAATTGATTTCTGAATACAAATGTTTTGGTTGAAAATTCTAGAATGAAATTAATCTCTAAATATAGAGGCGTATGGAAAAAAAAAATCGTTGGATTTAAATTGAAATCGTCAACTAATTTGAAATCTAGATTTGATTATCAATTAAAAAAAATTCTAATGTTGATATAAATTTTAATGAAAATAGAATTGAATTAATAAGATTTTCAAACTTAATTTTAAGTAATTTTGAAAATATTGAAATCATCGATTTAATCTACGCGTTAAAATAGCGATCTAGGTCATAGTCTCAGAATTCGACGGAACCAACTTCATTAGATCATTAATAGTGTATTATTATTGGATTTCTAATTTCGTAGCATTTGGAGTTATCGTTTGGTTGTACGGGATATAAAGGAACTGAAATTAATGTCGAAATTTAATATAAATAATTGGGCCAAAAAAGCTGTCTTCTACATACGATCGAATTAGGACTCAAAACCTTTTCCATTGCATTTAGAATATGGGTATAACTTTATAAACGCATAGTGGCATGTCTCGAAAGGGGTTCGAGATTTAGGTTATGAAAATCAAGATATTTTAATATAAAAAATTTAATTAAATAATGTGTAGTCAAACTTTCTTTCAGCTGCTATTACATCTCTTCACTGTACCCATTACCCATTACCTATTCAAACACGCCATCTATCGCATTCAAAAACCACCATCTCCCTTCGAAAAAACACGTCCATCTTTTTTACTCTTCAGTTCGAAATAAATTCATACAATTTGAAATCGCAGCAGAAAAAAAAGGAAGGATATCGAAATTAAAATCTACTTCCTTCGATTCCCTTGCAATAGAAATCGCATGTTTCTCTTACTTCCCACGAATTTGAAACCATGAAATCCAAAATCAAGACAAATGGAAAATCAGAATCAATTCGAAAAAAAGAGAGAGGAATCGAATTTGTGCTCGCATTGTTGAAGATGCTCGTGACCCTGGGTTGACCTACGTAGATGGAATGGAGCTCGAGATTAGGGCAAGGGCATGGTGTCGTCGAGTTTGGGGTTTGAGAAGTCATGGTCGATGATGGAGGAAGTCGCATCGAATGTAGACAGCAATCGCGAGGTTGATAGTGGGTGAACATGTGCGTTTTGAGGTGCAGTTGCAGCAGCAGCATCGCGCCAGTAGCGGTGGCAGTGAGATGATCGAGGCGGCGGCCAATGGTGTTCGAATAGTGATTTTAGGTTGAGTTGGTAGTAGGACAGGCTGAGAATATTTAGGTTATTTTAGTTTAAAATTTGTAATTTATGCTGTAGATAATTTGGTCAATTATATTATTAAAAATCAAATGCTTATAATATCATAACAAATTCGTACGAGGTACAAAAATCGTGAACTTTAATCTGGAATCGATTGGACATTTTTTGAAGTAGCTATTAATTAAAAATAAGAACGGGTCACAATAAAAATAAAGGTGAGAATTTCTCACTCATTTGGATTGCTAAATTTAAATTTAAATGTGTAAATTAAATTATTTGATGCTTGATTGGATTGATAAATTATAATTATCTACGAAATGATATTATATTATATATAGTAGTATATATACTAGTATTTGGAGTGATATTCCCGCACATTAAAGAAGATGAGACCCTATATGACCCATATAACAACGGATGATCCAATATACTGTGACATCGCCCTCGAAGTGGAATTGGTATTTTTATGTTGTATTAACATTTGTGGTTGCAGGAAAACAGGTTAGGGGACTACATCTAGATTCCTCAAAATGTTAGATTTAATTTCATATATTGTGATATATGGATTGCGTAGAATAATCTATTATAGATTATTGTAGTGTTTGGAATTATTGGATGCTATTATAGCATTGGCCTGAATTTTGATATATTAAATACCATAAATATATTTATAAGATTTAAAGGATAAAAGGTTGTTTTTGATATAAAAATATTTATATTGGAATTGGGGGGTATTTTAAAGAAACCAAGTTGGAGAAAATATATTGGTTTTTGGTTACACTTAACCATTATGAATTATTAAATGGAGATTTAAAAAAAATGAATTATATAAGAGAAATTATAAATGATATTCTGAAAATATAAAAAAAAGAGTTGAAGTCGATATTAAAAATAGATTGGAAGTTATAATGGGATTAGTAAATTAATGGATTCATAAAAATGGAATTTTATAAACGAGATTAGTTTTATAAAAAGTGCAACTCAAAGGAGTTACAAAATTTTAAAATGATGTTATAAATAAGGGAAATCGATATCCAATGATAGATTGGAAATAAATATTACATGAAGAATTTATATTAGATTGGAAATAGGGTGAGTAAAATAGTGGTACTATTTTTGGAAATAGAGATAGTTAAGAAGATCTGAATGGAAGAATATGATGTGATTCGAGAAGAATTTACAAATTTAATCAGTTATTGAGTTTTTTAAAAATATATTTTTATATTAAGAAGTTAAGTTCATTTTTAAAAGTCAAATTTTATTTTGAACATACTACGGAATTTTAAATTAGATAGGATTGAGATACTTAGGTACGTAGATTTTCAAATAATTAAGTATTTATTTTAGTAAATTATAACTTTTAAAATCAGCTTTGAAAATTTATATATTTATCTAAAAAAGAGTTATTGAGGTTTATGAAAAAATTGTTTCGATATTTTAAATGATTACTTGAACGTGTTTTAAAAATAAATTATTATCCTTGAAATACTTATGTTATTTATATATAGAGTCTTAAAGTGATTGAAAATTTTTATTTTATAAATTCCCTAGAGATTCATAAAGGGGACTTAAAAGTATATGATTTTGAGGAGATAAATTTATTAGTGATTCCGGAGACTTTGGTATAAGTTACGGAATATTATCTAAAGCATTCATATGGAGAAATTTTAGGAAAATAAGATTTAAAATATTTTCCCTAAGTATAAAAATGGAAATTTGGAAAGATTTCAAAGTGTTGAGATGGTTTGGAAATATCCGGTTACAGATTTAAGTATTTGAAATTGTTTTCAAATGTTGGAAGGGATCGATATGTCTTATAAAGATATTTTGAAGTAAATATTTTGGAAAAATTTATATTAAGGCCTGGTGACTCCTTATGGATGCTTTAGTGATAGTTAGATAACCGACTATCAATATTGGCCAATTTCGTTAATCGTTTCGAAGAGATCGGGATCGGATTTAATTATCCGAAACCATTTCCATCTGGTTTGAACGTTATGAATGAATACCGTGAAGATGATGAAGACAGTGATTTGGTTTGTCTAGACCAAGGACAACTTGTATGGACGAATGTTATCAGAACATCGTCATTGGAGGACGATGAGCATTCCAAGTAGAATTGTTTCTTAAAAGGTAATGCTTAGCCTCGAGCGTCACCAACTGAGAATGACTAAAATAGGGGAGATGTAGCAAGGCTAAGTTTTTCACACCCAACTAGGGTGTGTTATCACTTTTCTAGATGCCCTCGGAAACCTATTTACTATGGATATGATTGTGCATGAAAGAAGGAGTGCTCGATGGTAAGGGTTGGAACACTCGGGGTGATAACATATTCGATCTATTAGGGGTGAGTCGGTCTTGTGTAGCAGGGGATCCCAGCTTGGTCCTCGGTACATTGTTCTAGAGGTGTACTATGATGGGCGGTATCCCAGTGGCCCAGTCTTTCGTCTGGATTCCATTTTCCAATATGAGCTTACGGTTTTGTTAATAGAGCCTAGTATGATAGAATTTAATTAATGTAACAATTACGTCTATTTGAATAAGTATTTGAACTTAGACACTATTATATTGTCAGATGAATTTGATAAAAATTGTTTTGGTTATCGTAAGAGAAAACCCGTCGTGTTTATGTGTGACGCGATCTTTTGAGATACCTTTGTTTTCCAAGGATTTTATTAACTATAATAATTCAAAATGAGTGTGTTTTTTCACGCTGGTTTTCAAAACTGACTCGGGTGTTATTTTATTATAATACTCGGGTCAGTCAGAGTATTACAGATTCAGGATAGAATGCTATGGAGCTCAGGAGGCGAGCTGGATAGTAGAGACGTATCTCTATACTTGATTTATATTTTCGTTGTATAAGGACAAGTTATTGTAACTGTCCAGATTGATGTATTAGTTCTTGTACTATGACATTTGTAAGTATATAAACTATTACAGATTATTTTGTGTAAAAATCTGTCATTATATATTATATTTTGCTCTGCTGCGATTGTGAGATTCTACGTTGTTGTTTTTTCCTCTATCTCCTTCTTCTTCTTTACCCTATTTATTCGCTCTTTTGTGCAATTTGGGTTGAATATGAGTGAATTATTTTCACCTCAAAGAATATGGAACTACGGGTCGTTACATTTGGTACCAAATCTGAAGGTTAAGCGAGAACCTTGGCTCTGGTGGGGATTACTCATTAGAGATAGAGTCAGTAATACTCTAGAATGAGTTAAGTGTAATAATAGATATGGGCTCGTATTTGTTAGTGAATATAATTAGTTTATATTGTGTTAATTTATCCATTAAGTGTATATAATTTCTTTTCAAATAGTGGGACGCCACTAATCGATAGAAATTTATAAACATTTGAACACGGAGAACTGACATGGTATAGTTTTGAAGCGGTTAAATGAAATAATTTTACCGAAATAGTATTTTGATAAAAATAAATAATATTCTTAAAGTTATTATAGTATATCAGTGTGTTTGGATGCTATTATTATGATCAATACAATATTATAAAATTTGAAATGGTTATATATATAACCAAATGGAGATTGTATATGAATTATACATATGAGCTAGAAACTACAAAGAGGTTCAAACCAGAGTTTGGAAAATTAAATCCCCGAGATTTTTGGGAATGTTTCCCAAAGTATTTTGATAATAGTATATTATTTTGGAGATTTTTAGGAAAAAAATTAGCTTTAAATGGATTTTGGAAGTGATATAGCACTGAACTCACTTCAGTCGCTGGAAAACAATTCTTATGATGATGTCCACATCATCAGTATTCATTTTTGAGTTTCTAAGTGATGGATTGCTGCTAAAATTGATTTGATTCATATTTTTTGGGAAAATGTATTTTTTTTTAAATTACGAAGGGAATTGTTTTTGATAAAATCAGGTTGATTTTAAAATTCAAAGGAAGTGGTATACTAAACCAAAAAGAGTATATATGTATATATTGATTTCAAAGTGATTTGAAACAGAAACCGGGTGTTTGAATTCTAGAAATCCCTATTTAATATTTTGGTAAAACATCAGAAATAAGCTTTTGGATTAATAAAGTGAGAATGATTTTAAAAAGGTAGGAAAGTATGGGATTTGAGAAATAAATTTTAAATTAAGTTAAAATAGATTGTGTGAGTTGGATTTAACATAAGGAAAATTAAATAAATTTATTGGGAATTGAGACGATAATAAATTCGAATGGTGAAACTAGTATATAAATATAAGTCAAGGAGTGGAAAAAACTGAAATTAGAATTGAATTCTTAGTTTATTTAATTGTACAAATTAAAAAAAATTGCTTGGGGTAGAACTTAATTTTGGTATGGTTTGGAATGATGGTAAAGAAGAATTTAAATTGAAACTAAATTAAATTAATTGGACTAGAAATAATATCGAATTGAAGTAAATATAAATTTTAAATTGTGAAATAATTATATAACCTTCAGTTTTAAATTTTGAGTGAAATAAAATTTGAGTGGAAATCTGAAATTTTGAATAAATAAATTGGAATAGCATATAAAAATTGGAAAAAAAAATGAATAAAAATGTACTTGGTGTGACAACCCTGGTTTTTACCTGTAAAAGTTAAATTATAACGGAAGTTATAATTTAATATTGTGAATTATAATAGATTAGAGATTAAATTTTTAATATGGAATAAACAGTGAATTTTGAAAATAAAATGTGAAAATAAAGTTTGGAAAGTTTATTTTGTTTAATTGAGTTAATAACGAATGAAATGTGATTTTATTAAGAGAATATGAAATAATTTTTTAAATTATTGCCAATTAATTCTTTTAAGAAATTTCTAAAGGATGTATCTAATTTTTAAAAGGTTTTTATTTAAATATAAAGATGTAATTTGTAAAAATGTGTTTTGGTTATAAAATTAAGTTTGAAATGAGTTATTATATTTTATTACATAAGAGAATAATTTTTGTGAAATTTTTAGAGTTAAAAATGAAGTTTTATGTAATATTACTGTAAAATTGTGTTATTTAAATAAAAATAAGGTTTTACTGATAAATAAATTTTTAATGTTGAAATAAATTTTATCTTGTAATAAAAACAATTTGTTTGCATACAATTGTGTTGTAAAAGTTTTATTTGGTTTTAAATTAAGATGAAGTGTGTATTGGGTAAATAAGTGAAAATATGTGTATTTACTTTGTGAATTTTCACTAAGTATAGTTTTGGGCATAGTGTTTGATACTTAACACAATTCTATAAGTTTCAGGAAGGGAGAAAGAAAAAAAAACATATTGTATGTAGTTTTCTCTCTCTTTCATTCTTTCCCTCTCCTTCTCAAAAAACAATGGTACATGAAAAATAATTGCTTCTTCTTATAAAAAAGAAAACCTTGCTCTAATTAATTGAATTAAGAGAGAGAAAGCTTGCTAATCAAAGTTATATACAGGTAATCAATATCAAAATCTCCAATTTATATTATCAATTCTCTGTTTAAGGATAGATATTGGTTGCAGCTTTCTATTCTCTATTTGCATATTTGTTCCTCCTTCTTCTATAGGTTTCTAGCTCCAAATCAAAGAGAAAGCTTCCAAATTGCTCTTTAATATGCTTTAGATTTGCTGCAAATAATCCAAGGTGAGTTTGAAACTCACATTTTCTACCTTTGATTGAGATTTCAAGGTAAGAAATCTCAATTTTGTTTGTTGCGTGTTCATTTGTGAATCACTGTGAGTAAATTGGGCATATCTCTTTCGTTTTAAACCAGAATTTGATTTTCTTTGAAGTTTTGGAAAGCATAAAAAAGTGTGATAATTTTCATGTTAAACACTTTCGAAAATTTTGAGCATAAAGGGTCGAAAAACGAAACTCAAACTCGCTGCCCCTGCCATTGTAAAACTGTGACTTTCGGTGCTAAGTGTTGTTGGTAATTTGAGCATATCTTTTTCGTTTGATGTCCAAATTTGACAGTTCTTGATGTTCCTGAAAACATAGATTGCATGCTACAACTTTCATGTTTTGAGTTTTGTTAAATCTTGAAGTTTACACAGTCGAAAGTTCATTCTAGTATCGCTGTCCCGCAACAAAAACGACAGTTGTAGTGAACTTTAGATCTGGAATTTTTTTGGCCATATCTTTCACGTTTCTTATGCAAATTCAATAATTTTATATGTTTAGGAAATCATAGACTTTGTGCTAAATGTTTCATATTTTGTGTTTTCTAAAATTTCAAAGTTAGCTTGGTTAAAATTGTGATTGTTTGTTGTTGTCCTGAGAGCAAAACGACAGCAATAATAATCATTGACTTGAGAATTATATTAGCTTATTTTTTCTCTCATTCTTGTTTGATTTTGATGTTGTTTTTGGGATATTTTAAAAGCTATGATGTCCATCAATAGGCTAGCTATATTTGGAGAATTTGAAATTCAAACTTAAATAGAATTAGAATTGATTTTGGGTTAAATTTGAATTGAATTCGTATTGAATTCAAGTTATCAGTCTTGAGTTATCTTTCTTGTTTCTCATTGTTTTCGAGCACGGTTTTCACTAAACAACTTTTGAAGTGATTTTTGAGATAAACGGACATTTCAAATTTTCATTGTATAGTATTGTAAAATTATTTTTCTAAATATAAAGTCAATTTATTTCCTATAGTAAAGGAATTTCAAATATTGATTTTATTAATCATTTCGGGAAAAAGTTTTAAAAGCCTGTTTCCTCTGGTAAACTATTTTAAATATAACATACACTTTTACACTATTTGAATGTATGAGAAAGAGAAATAAATGATTTAGTAAATCACGTGGTATGGGACATGTGCGTTTACTTTTTTGGTTAATTTCGGACTTGTACGATCGAAGCCATTTGAGATTATTGATTCTGAGATGTTTAGCCATTTTATGGCATATTTTGAGTTTTATAATACCTATTTATTGGAATTATTTAAGATGGCCAATATTTGGCAAGTATTATGGTTTGAGATATCCTATGTAGGAGTATGGTCGATAAAAACCATTACGATGTTTTATTTACTTGCCAATGATATAAGGCAAGTCTTGAGTATATGTTTTCATATTTTGAGATTTATGGTTCATGAGGAACCATCACGACGTTTTCACTTGTCGATGAGATGACACAATTTACGATGCCATTTAATACTTGTCGATGAGATGAGACGAGTACAGTGTCTCTTTATCACTCGCCAATGAGACGAGGCGAGATATGGTTTTCTGACTTTTATAATGTTCCTAGTGTGGCATCGACTAGCGGCTAGTAAACCGCTAAGTGTGAACATGTGGTATGGGACACACGTTAACACTTTTCGGGTTCTTATCCATGAGTTTGTTACACATTCACGATGTTTGCCCAACAGAACTGCTTTGAGAGATGTTAGCGACCTTGTCATGAGGACGAACTACTTTGGGAGGTGTTAGAGACCTTGTTTGAGCTGACAAAACGGCATGGAGAGGTGTCAGCGACATTATCATGAGAATGAAATGCTTTAGGAGGTGTTAGGGACCATTTTAGGGCTGACAAAATGACATGGAGAGGTGTCAACGACCTTTTCATGAGGACGAACTTCTTTGGGTGGTGTTAACGACCTTGTTAGGGTTGACAAAACGACTTGGAGAGGTTTCAATGACCTTCTCATAAGGACGAACCACTTTGGAAGGTGTTAGCGACCTTGTCCTAGGCTTCGGTCATTTGAGTTTAACATGTGCAGCACTGCTTCGGCATTGCAATCGGGGATTTAGCCAATCCAGGTTTTCTGAGTTATTTTTATTGTGATTTCACCATTTTAAGACGTTTTATTACAATGATAGCCTAGTGCTATATGAGACGATATATATATATATATATGTTGATTCCATTTATGATGTTTTGAACTCTTATCGAGCTTCTTGAGTTATGAGTTTGGATGATTTCATGATTTTATAGGATATTTTGAGTTTTTCCAATTTGGCGAGTTGAGATTGAGATTTGTAGACATTTATATCGATGAGATGAGGTATAACAGAATTTGGAGATTCTTCTATATTTGAGATTGGATCATCCTATTTGAGAATGTTTTATGTTTTCCATTTTGGCGAGAGTTTGTATTGATGTTTCTCCTTTTGAGGAGATATGATTCATGGAAATCATGTAGATATTTTGGGATGTCGCCGATGAAATGAGGCGAATGCTTATATTATTTGAGTATTATTATTGAGTTGGCCTCTTTTGATGTCTTTGTATACTTAAGTGACATTAGTTCACTTAAGTCGTGGGTTGTATTCTTTTTGATGCCTCTTCTCATTCGAAAAGAATTTTCCTTGCATCTTATGTTTCATATTATCGTTTATCCTCATAAACTGATTGTTTTAGCTAGACTGACTGGTGTATTTTGTACTCAGGTCATATCTAGTTGTTTCAGGTTAGCTATCAGTTATGGGACTTAGCTTTGATGCATCTGCTTGGATATCAGCCTAGCACTTTTGTGTAGTTTATATTTCTTTCCGCTTGACTCAGATATGTATTTGATTAAATGTATATAGTGTGGTCTCTGTACCACTATTATGTATCAGTTTGCATCATACTGGTATGCATCTGTGTATATATATTTATATATATGATGAATATTGTTCTGTGATGTGGTAGGCATTCTGTTATTGTATTTTGTTCTGATAGATCCACTAACCACCTATAGTTTTATGACGCCCCACCTCTATACCCACGCTAGCCAAGGACACTATGGGGTAATGTCGTCAACTAGCACGGAGAATAAGGCTGTTGAGGAGCGATCATCCGTGTAATTGCTTTGTGCGAGCATCGATATGTCAGATAGTATAACATGCATTTCTTTTCAAGAGGAAATCCGACATACTGACACAAACTCAAAGCTACTACACAGTGGCTATAATATCTTCGAAAACAAATATAGAAATAAACGTAACATAAATCAGTCACGGATAATTCATATCACAAAGGCGGAAATAGATATGAATATTACACATAAAAGTGTATATCAGAGTAGTGGTCTAACAAGATCCACAATATCACAAAAGAATAGATACAAGTGCTAGACAAAAGAATATGTATACATCAAGGAGTCTATATCTCAAATTGTACACAACCAAAAACTACAAGCTAAGTAGTTAACCAAAAGATCAGATGATGGTCCGATAAGGTGGCAAGCAGAAGCACCTGTAAAATTTCAGTCTGACCCGAGTATTATTTAAGAAGAAAATAATAAACGGATCAGTCTAGCTATAATTATCAAATAAGATGAGATATAAGAAGAGATGTAGTAAAAACATATGATAACCAAAAATGTCATACTACGACAAGTATACATAGAAAAATCAACAAAGGAAAATCATACAAATATCTCAAGAATCTCATAGCACCAAAAAATGTCATATTCTTTATTTCATTCACCAAGCCACAGAAATGACATGCATATCAATGCCAATCGTAAAAGTTGGTGAAACCTAAATTCCAGAAATCAACCATTAGAAATCCAGAAATCACAAGAAAAGGATGGCCAATCCCAGAAAAATGAGTCGGAGCTCCTCCAGACAGGGTATAGTCCCCCATTGCGGACTTTGAGCCAAAGCTCCTCTTGGTGAGTCAAAACTCCTCCTGACAGGGTATAGTCCCCCATTGCGGACTTTGAGCCGAAGCTCCTTCTGGTGAGTCAAAACTCCTCCTGACAGGGTATAGTCCCTCATTACGGACTTTGAGCTGAAGCTCCTCCTGGTGAGTCAAAACTCCTCCTGATAGGGTATAGTCCCCCATTGCAAACTTTGAGCCAAAGCTCCTCCTGGTGAGTCAAAACTCCTTCTGACAGGGTATAGTCCTCCATTGCGGACTTTGAGCCGAAGCTCCTCCTGGTGAGCCGAAGCTCCTCATAACAGGGTATAGTCCCCCATTGCGGACTTTGAGCCGAAGCTCCTCCTGGTGGGCCGAAGGTCAATAAAAATGAGGTACAGTCCTCCACGTGGACAAAGAGACATGTGTGAGTCGAAATCACACAGATGAGGTCTAGACTAACCTTGCAAACAAAGAGGTATGTGTGAGTCGAAATCACACAGATGGTTTCTAGTCTAGCCTCACAGACAAAGAGACATCGCACAATTGCTAGTCTAAATCATAAAAATGACCATCATGATCATCAAGAAGTGTCAATTACAGTAAGCTAGTAAATATATGAGCTTAGCTTCATGTCCCATAACCATTAGCTTAACTTAAATATTTACGAACAAATTGTAGATCTTCACTAGAAAATGGTCACAAGAGTTTCAACCGAACAAGTCCAAGAATTAACCGACGAAGTAAACGCAAGCGTTTCATACCACTTGTCTTACTAAGCCGTTTAATTAGATTTCTCATCCAAGTGAGGTAAAATTTGTATATACTAATAGATTGGAAATCGGTTTGAGAAAACGAGCTTTGTTATTGAAAATAGAGTTGAAATCGTTTGAAGAAAGAGTTTTGATATTTACTACTAGTATAGAAAACCTTTATATTTTTAAAGTGATAAATCATAGAAAGGATTGTAGAAACAGTCCATCATCAAAATTCACATTCGAAGACGTGAATAAAATCCAAAGAAATTGATACTGAATCCATCAAATTGATATTCCAAAAAATCACGAAGAAAATGTCATCAAAGTCGATAATAAGTGATAATAACAAAAGGGAATCAACACGAATCGATTAAAGTTGGAATTTTCAAGCAAATAGGCAAATAGGGAAAAGACTGCATATTCAGACGTCTGAAATCAAGGATTCAGACGTCTGAATTTGGAAAATAAAATATTTTCCAAAACAGAATTCAGACATCTGAATCTTTGATTTCAGACGTCCGAAATAGGCACATTTAGCCTATTTCCTTTCTGGTTCCAAATGAACCAATTTAGACGTCTGAAATATAGATTCAGACGTCTGAATACTGGGGGATAAAAATTCCCAGTGTAATATTCAGACGTCTGAACACTACGTTTCAGACATCTGAAACCTGGGTTCAGGGCATTCCCTGAACCTAGGCCAAAAATGGCCAAACGAATATCGGAAGCGATCGATCGAGCGACAACGACTAAGGATTTACGCCAAGCGACAACCCAGCCTTAACGACTCTTCGATATGTCTCAAATATCAATGTCCAAATGTCCATAAAAGGATTTTCATAGATTTTGATTTCAAAACACCAAAAATTGGAATTTACATCAAATCAATCCAAACAAAAATCAATTGTACAAGAATAAGTGTTAGGAATTCATACCTAACAATCGAAGATAATTATAGACAAAGATGTGAAACAGAAATCTACCTTTAAACCCAAAAGCACAAGATTGAGAAGCTTGAAAACAAAAGAGGATCAACCACCTTCAATCCCAACTCAAGAAGCTTGATTCTAAGCTTAAAAGAGAAATATTTCCCAAATTAGGTTTAGAAAATTCTGAAATTGGAAGGAGAATGAGTTGGAGAAGAAGAAGGAGATGCTTACCAATGGGTTCTCTTGAATTTGGAGCTAGAAGTTGGATTTGCTAATGAAGACTAGGGCTTGGAGTTTTAATTTCCTCTTCCTTCCCCCATTTTTGCTTTAGCTTGAAGTGTTAGGAAATGAGGAATGAAGTAATGAAGAGGAGAGGGGGTTGGGACTGAGTTAGTAAGAGGGTTCAGCCCAAACCAAAGCCCTAAGTGAAAAGTAGCAAAAATCAACCTACTCCAAACATATCGAAGATTATACTAAAAAATATTGCAAACGGCATTTTGAACTCAATGGAAGGGGTCTCGAGTCCCAATTCGACTGTTTGCTAAAAGTAGGTTTTCGGACAAAAATCCGACGAACGATGAAATATTTAAATAAAATATTTAAATATAGGATCGATAAATATGCTGGTTGTTACAAGTTTTGTATCAAGCATTTATTGGATATGTTGATCCACTATAAATAGAAAAAAATAATATAAAGCATTTATTGACTTATAAAATTTGAAAAGTAAAATAGAAAACCCAAAAAAACAAAAAAGGAGTGATATTTTGGTAAGGGAAATAAGTTCCAAACTTGGATTATGAAATGAACTTGGAACACAAGAAAATTAATTGAAGTGATTTTTTAAATAAAAATCAGAAATTGAATGAGGAACATGAGTATGAATTAAAATTTGACAAAATGTATGCGAACTAAACACGTTTTATAATGTGGATGAATAAAATGTAATTAGATTGAAATTAAGATGGCTTAAGTTATAAATAAATTCAATTTGTGTATAAATAAATTGAAGATGGCCTTGATATCATTCAAATGAATTCAAAAATGAATTTGAAAATGGAATTAAAATTTAAATAGATGAAGTGAATGGGCTAATCAAATAAACTTGTAAATGAATGGAATTTGATTGAATAGAAAAAATCAATGCGAAATTTAAATGCAAATTGATTGCAATAGAAATAAGCTTATGTATGCGATTGTATTAAGTGGAAATAAAAGGGATTAACTTAAGCTAATATTTTTGATGAAATCTTAACTCTAATAAATTGTTTCGCATGAAATGTTTTCGAGCTAAATAAAATGGATTTGAAAGGAATGAAAGTGGTTATGAAGGAAATGTAAATAAATCGATTGATGATTAATTCGAAATGGAGTATAATTGGATGTAAATTGATGTGGAATCAATTAAAAATAGCTATAGGCTTAATTGGTTATCTTATTAAATAAATAGCGCCGAATTAGCATAGAAAATTTGTCATTTGACGCAAACGAAGTAAATAAAATTCTATGAGTTATTAGAAGTGCATAAAATTGATTTTTAAATCAATTTGGAATGGATATGAGTTTGTTGAAATTTAAAAAAAAATGAACCGAATGAAAATAATTTTGGTTGTAAATCATTTCGGATTAAATGAAATGGTATAAGGATTGTTTGAAGTAAATAAATTAGTATGGGAAACTCATGATTGCTTATAAGTATATGATAACATGTATTGTTTATGAAATCTATGTGTTTTAACCACTTAAATGAATAAAATTTGATTAAATTTCATGTTTTGATAATTACGGGTTCAAATTGAGTAAGAACAGGTACTGGGAACCTTTTAGGCTAGAGTTGGGTTATCTAATTGCATACTAAATAAGCCGCTTGCTTAAAAATGCTAAAATAAGGTACGTTTTCATATTAAATACTACGAAAATATAAAATATTGATTTATATTTTGTTCTCTGACTGTGTGGGTCGATGTATATGTATTTTTCTCTCTTTTCATACCGTAAAGATCCTCCATACAAAGGAGACTCTGCAAAAAAAATTGAAAATTTATGGTGTTAGAAAAATTTCGAAATTTTTTGGAAAAGTTTAGTTAACGACAATTTGATTTCGAATTTAAATTGGAATAAAGGGTTTCGTAATTGAAATTAAAAACTAATTTTATTTTGGCGGAACTAAAAGATTAGAAAGTGAATATCGAGTTTTCACTAGGTGCGTTTTGGTAAGTTAATAGGTTTGGACGTTTTTCTTGCCTTAGAAATTTCAAGGACGCAGTTCTTTTAAGGGGAAAGGAATGTAACGACCCGGATTATTTGTCGTTCGGTTTTGAATATTGGATTTGGAATAAGATTGATTTCTGAATATGAAGATTTTGGTTGAAAATTCAAGAATGCATTTTTGCTCTAAATAGAGCGGTTTATTGAATAAAATTTAATTGCTGGACTTAAGTTGAAATCGTTAAGTAATTAGAAATTTAGAGTAGATTATGAATAGAAAGGATTTCTAATGTTGATGTAAGTTTTATTAAAATACAAATGAATTAATAAGTTTTTAAAACTGAATTTCAAGCAATTTCGAAAATTTTGAAATCTTGGATTTAATCGACGCATTAAAATAGCGAACCAGGGCACATTCTCGAAATTCAACGAAACAAATTCTATAGGATCCGTTATAGTGTATTATTATCGAATTTCAAATTCCGTAGAATTTGGAGTTATCATTTGGCTGCACGGGTTAGAAACGCGCTAAAATTAATATAGAAATTTAATATAAATAATTAGGTCCAAAAAGCTATCTTCTCCATATGACTTAATTAGGACTCAAAACCTTTTCCATTACATTCGGAATACGGGTACAACATTATAGATGCCTAGCGGTACGCCTCGATTGGGGTTCAAGATTTTAGGTTATGAAAAACGAGATATTTTTAAAAAACGAAAATTTCAATTAAATAATGTCTAGTCAAACTTCCTTTTAGCTGCTATTACATCCCTTCATTGTACCCATTACCCATTCAAATATGCCACCTATCATGTTCGAAAAACAGCCATCTCCCTTCGTTAAAATCACATCCATCTTCTTTACTCTTTATTTCGAAATAAATTCAAACAATTAGAAATTGTGGCAGAAAAAATAGGGAGGATATCAAAATTAAAATCTACTTCCTTCGGTTCCCTTGCAACAAAAATTGCGTGTTTCTCTTGCTTCCCGGGAACTCGAAACCATGAAATCCAAATTTGAGACAAAGGGAAAATTGGAATCAATTCGGAAAAAAAGAGTGCAAATGAATTCGTGCTCGCATTATCGAAGACGCTCGTGACCCTAGGTTTGCGCATGTAGATGGAATGGAGCTCGAGATTAGGGCGAGGGAATGGTGTCGTCGAGTTTGGTGTTTGAGAAGTTATGGTCAACGATGGAGGAAGTCGCGTCGACTGTGGGTATCAATTGCGAGGTTGAAAGTGGTAAAACTCCTATATTTTGAGGTCGAGTTGCGGTGCTAGAACGTCGCCTGCAGCGGTGACGGTGAGATGATGGAGGCGGTGGCCAGTCGTGTTCGAGCTGTGATTTTGGGTTGAGTTGTTACAAGGCCACGCTGAGAATATTAAGGTTATTTTGGTTTAAATTAGTAATTTATGCTATAGTTAACTTAGTCAATTATATTATTAAAAATCAAATACTTATAGTATGATAACAAATTCGTACGAGGTACAAAAATCACGAACTTTAATCTGGAATCAATTAGAGATTTTTAGAGGCAACTATTAATTAAAAATGAGAACGGATCACAATAAAAATCAAGATGATAATTTCTCACTCATTCGGATTGCAAAATTTAAATTTAAACGTTTAGATCAAATTATTTAATGCTTGTCTGTTGCATGATATTATATTATATACAGTAGTATTCATACTAGTATTTGGAGTGATATTCCCGCACATTATAGCGGATGAGACCCTATACGCCTCGCATAATAGTAGATGACCCTATATATCGCGATATCCCCCTCGATGTGGGATTGGTATTTTTATGTTGTAATAACATTTGTGGATGTATGGAAATAGGTTGGAGGGATCCAACTGCATTCCACAAAATGTTAAATTTAATTTCATATATTATGATATATGGATTGTGTGGACTAATTTATTATAGATTATTGTAGTGTTGGAATTCTTGGATGCTATTGTAGCACTGGCCAGAATTTTGATATTTCGAATACCATAAATATATTTATAAAATTTAAGGGATAAGAAGGAATTTTTGACATAAAAATTTTATATTGGAATTTGGGATGTTTTAAAGAAATTGAGTTAGAGAAAATATATTGATTTTTTGTTACACTTAACCATTGTGAATTATTAAATGGGGACTTTAAAAATTGAGTTATATAAGTGAATTTACAAATGATATTCTGAAAATATAAAAGAAGAGTTGAAGTCGAAATTAAAAATAAACTGGAAGTTATAAATCGAACTAGTAAAGTAATGGATTTATAAAAATGGATTTTATAAACGAGATTAGTTTTATAAAAAGCGAAAAAGACTGGAGATATATAATTTATAAACGATGTTATAAATAAGGGAAATCGACATCAGATGATTGATTGGAAATAAATATTATTGGAAGAATTTATATTAGAATATGTAAACAGGGTAAGAAAATAGTGGTACTAATTTTGGATATAGAAATACTTAAGAAGATCTAAATGGAAGAATATGATGTGATTCGAGAAGAATTTATAAATTTAATTGATTATTGAGGTTTTAAAAATATATTTTTATTTTAAGAAGTTAAGCTCGTTTTTAGAAGGAAAATTTTAATTTTAAAAAACTATGAAATTTCAAACTCGATAGGATTGAGATACTTCGTTAAGTAGATTTTCAAATAATTAATTACTTAAGTAACTTCTAACTTATAAAATCAGCTTTGAAAATTTATATATTTATCTAAAAAAAGAGTTACTGATGTTTATAAAAAAATGTTTTCGGTATTTTTAATGATTACACGAATATGTTTAAAAAAATAAATTATTACCCTTAAAATACTTATTTTATTTATATATAGAATTTTAAAGTGATTGAAATTTTTATTTTATAAATTCTCTCGCGATCCGTAAGGGGGGCATATAGAAGGATATGATTTTAAGGAGAGGAAATTTATTAATGGTTCAGGAGACTTTAGGAAAAGTTATGGAATGTTCTCTAAAGTGTTAATATTGAGAAATTTTTGGAAAATAAGATTTATAATATTTTTCCTAAGTATAAAAAAGGAAATTCGGAAAGATTTCAAGGTGTTGTGATTGTTTGGAAATATCCTGCTATGGATTTAAGTATTTGAAATTGTTTCCAAGTGTTGGAAGGGATTGATTTGCCTTATAAAGATATTTTGAAGTAAATATATTGGAAAAGTTTATATTATGCTTATGGATGTTTTATTTATGGTTATATAACTGACTATCAATATTGGTCAATTTCGTTAATTGTTTCGAAGAGATTGGATCAAATTTAATTATCCGAAAACCACTTCGATCCAGTTTGAATGTTAAGAATGACTACTGTGAAGATGATGAAGATGGTGATTCGGTTTGTCCAGAGCGAGGACAACTTGTATGGACGAATGCTATTAGAAAATTTTCATTGGAGGACGATGAGCATTCTAAGTAGAATTATTTCATGAAAGGTAATGCTTGGCCTCAAGCCTCACAAACTGGGAATGACTAAAACAGGGGAGATGCAGTAAGGCTAAGTGAGTCACACCCAATTAAGGTATGTTATCACTTCTCTAGTTGTCCTTGGAAACCTATTTATTATGAGTGTGGCTGTACATAAAAGAATGAGCGCTCGATGGTAAGGGTGGGAACACCCAAGGAGATAACATATTCGGTCTATCCACATTAGGGGTATGCCAATCTTGCGTAGCAGGGTATCCCGACAAGGTCTTCGGCACATTATTCTAAAGGTGTACTATGATGTGCGGTACCCTAGTGGCCCAGCCATTTATATGGAATCCATTGTCTAGTATGAGCTTATAGTTTAGTTTGTAGAGCCTAGTATGATGGAATTTAATAATGGAACAATTTCGGCTATTTCAATAAGTATTTGTACTTAGACAATATTATAATATCAGATGAATTTGATAAAAATTGTTTTGGTTATTGCAAGGGAAAAACACATCGTGTTCATATGTGAAACAGCCTTACAAGATACCTTTCTTTTTCAAAGGATTTTGATAACTCTAATAATTAAAACTGAGTTTGTTTTCTCACACATATTTTCCAAACGGATTTCGGTGTTATTTTATTATAATACTCGGGTCAGATCGAATATTACAAATTCAAGATAGGATGCTATGGAGCTCATGAGGTAAGCTGAATGGTAGAGATGTATCTCCGTAGTTGATTTATATTTATGTTATATGAGGACAAATTAATATAACTGTCCAGATTGATGTATTGATTGTTGTACACTGATATTTGTAAGTATATAAACTGTTACAGACTCTTTTGTGTAAAAATCTATCATTATATATTATATTTAGCTCCGTTGCGATTGTGAGATCCAATGTTGTTGTTTTTTTCCTCTATCTCCTTCTTCTTCTTTACCCTAGTTATTCGCACTTTCGTGCAATTTGGGTTGAACCGGAGTGAATTCTTTTCAACCTAAAGGGTATGGAACTGTAGGTCATTACATCAAGTCATAGAGGAGCTTCAAGAGAATTGTTTAAGGCATTGGTTCACATCATAATTCAAAAGTCATGAATTTGAATATGCATTTTGAATCATATGCAAGTCCAAGTTTCAATTCAAGTGTTTGAAGCCAATGCTCATCTCGAAGTCAATGTTCATGTGCTCAAGTTCCATTTTAACAATTAGTCGTTGACAATCAATCCATCTACTAAGATATAAATGATCATTCCAAAATGATCGTCAGTGGCCAAGCCAAATCCTATCCAACTAACCGTTCATGTCCAATCTCCAACCAATCGTTCATCTCAACCATTATGCATAATCATTCTTTCCACTCCACCCTTAATATCGATCGTTTGCTACATCATTTCATACGATGGTTCATGTTATACATTCAACCGATCGTTTGAATCAACATCAACATAGATAGATTGTTGGCATTGATTCACTTCATCTGAACATTCTACAAATTGATCCATCTTCTCTGATATTCATTAAGTTCAGAAATTAAGTCAATCATTCAAGAACAATCGTCCCACATATAGATAGCATCTTCCCCAAAAGCGATCGGTTGAAGCTTACATCTTCTCTAAATGATACTCGTTCATGCATCGTATCGAACACCATGAAAAAAGAAAATCCCCAAATCTAACCAACCCAAATTAGAATATAAAGAAGCAAATCGATTCGATCTCGGATCTATGCAAGATTAAAAGGGATGTAACGACCCGATATTTTCAAACATTCGCACCCGCACATGTCGGACTTGAATTGTTCAAAATACCGCGTTGTAAATAAAATTTGGCAAATCTCATAATATACAGTAAATAAATAATCACAGAATCACAGACACAGAAATCAGAATACTCGCAGCGGAGTTAAAAGTTAACTTAGTGGTTCATGAAGCCACTATCAATAGTCTCAAAATAAGTATAAAGTACATAGTCTTAAACCAAATTTAGTTTGAAATCTCCCCAGAAACTCTCAATATTAGATTGTCTTGATTACAAAGCCTAAATAAGAACTGAACGGAAACTTGACGGCAGCTTGAAAAGAGATGATCAGCAGAAGTCCAAGCTCCGGAGGTGAAGTATGAACTGAAACTCAGGCTGACCCGAGCGTGAAATAAAACATAAACACTCGAGTCAGGACATACATACTTATATAGTGTAAGCTAATTCAAGTGAACTGTATTAAAGTACAAATAACTTAAAGGATGCTTGGGACCGCCCATCCTCTAAGGATCCGTTAAACTATTTACTATATAGTAATACTTTGCTATTATAATAGCGTCTATTTGTAAAATAAACTTACTTTAAAATAGCGTTAAGGCTTTACATTTTCCACCTTCTACGCATAATTAGTGTCAGTAGTCTATACAGTACCTGCATATCTCCTAATCGGGAGACTATGAGAAGATACTCCATAGGTACGACACAAATCAAACTCGTACAAGGCTCGCTATGGTAGTTGTGCCGTGTCACCTACCATAGCGAGCCTTGTACGAGTTTGATTTGTGTCGTACCTATGGAGTATCTTCTCATAGTCTCCCGATCAGGAGATATGCAGGTACTGTATAGACTACTGACACTATTTATGCGTTAAGGTGGAAAATGTAAAGCCTTAACGCCATTTTAAAGTAAGTTTATTTTACAAATAGACGCTATTATAATAGCAAAGTATTACTACATAGCAAATAGTTTAACGGATCCTTAGAGGATGGGCGGTCCCAAGCATCCTTTAAGTTACTTGTATTTTAATACAGTTCACTTGAATTAGCTTACACTATATAAGTACGTATGTCCTGACTCGAGTGTTTATGTTTTATTTCGCGCTCGGGTCAGCCTGAGTTGCAGTTCAGTCATCATTCCGAAGCTAGGACTTCTGTAGATCACTTTTCAAGCTGCTGGCAAATTTTCCTTTCAGTTCCTTATCTTAATTTATGTAATCAAGACTATTGAATATTGAGATTTACTATTGTTGTTTCAAACTATATTTGGGTTTAAAGACTATTTAATTTTATTGTTTTGGGATTTTTAATAGTGGCTTCATGAACCACTAAGTTATTTTAAATTCCGCTGCGAGTATTGTGATTTCTGTGTCTGTGATTCTGTGATTATTTATTTACTGTATATTCTAAGATTTGCCAAATTTTATTTACAACGCGGTATTTCGAACAATTCAAGTCCGACATGTGCGGATGCGAATGGTTGAAAATATCGGGTCGTTGCGGATGAATTACTAAAGGATCATTATTATTTATCAATTTAACTATTGAATTGTTTTCGAGAGAAGCTTTAGTGGATGAATGCGAAAATGTCTAGCTCTACTTATTTGTAGAGGCTTTCAGGCATGCTTTCTGATTAAACATGACACGTTTACAGAAACTGCATAGACCCCTCTCTATTAGCTATCATCCAAATTAATTTAATAATATTTTCTTAATCGTAACATATATACACTTATATTATATTATGATCTTAAATCAAAATTTATTTAATTATATATACAAAATCGAAATTTATTTAAAATATATTTAAAATATAAATTTATATTACATTGTTTAATTTATATACAAAATCAAAATTTATTTAAAATATATACACTTATATTATGTCATGATCTTAAATTTATGTTAAAAAACTAATTTATTATATTTAGGTGGAAAATTTGTAATTCCTAATTATACATATGTATTTGGTTGGACTTAAAATTCATGAAATATTAAATTATAAATTAGTCATTTTCTCATTAACATTGGTTTATGAATGATTTGTTACATTGTTATCCAGAAGTTACGTTCAATTAGGTCTGAACATGTGTAAGTAGTCTTTATTTATTACCATTAAAAGGTGCATGGTGAAAATATGTTCATGGTTAATTTAAACCGAAATAGGTTGTGTAATGTAAGAAATTCGCATGCTTATTACATGAAAATACAAATATTCAACAAGACTTTGAACAAGAAAACACAATTGATAAGCACTTTATGCATTTTTGCTTTATGTTGACTGTTCATCGGTCTTTATGTATTTGTGACTGCTTATTTGGTTTGTGTTCCACTGCTCTATGATGAAATTTGATCTTTCCATTGTCTTATAATTGATTATATTTTCTTCGAATGCACTGGAAACAACTATGACATGCTTTTTGCATAGTAATCTCACTAATTGTTTATATTACTATCAAATTAGTTCTGATCGCGGTAAACGCTTGAGGCAATCTAAAATTCCTTTTTAGTTTCTTTCTATGTTATCCATTTTTTGTATTATCAAATAATGTAAGTTTTGGTTTCTATTATTGAATTTGACTGGATATTTTGAGCCACATTATGTTCTTTTCCATATGAGTTTCCAAAAATTTCGATGACACTATTTTTTGTACTTACAGTACTGCTTTTAATAAATATCTTTTGTCATCACTTTATGTTTTTTGGTCCTTAATTTACATTTGAGTTTCGATTAACTGTTATTTGATAATCTTATGTTTTGGCGTGCTTAAAATGATATACCGTCTAACTACTTTGGTCAATTATACAAATTCTTTGTATGCGTCTAAATCTACGTTTATACCAAAATTGTATTATTGATATCAAATAACTATAGAACTTTTTGGAATGTAGAAGCCAATATATATATATATATATAATATTAAATTTTTAATGATATATGTTCTATGATATGCTATATAGCACTTTTTAACAATAAATATGTTGGATTGCAAAGTTATATAACAAGCGACGTTTGATTTTAAATGATAGAAGTGTTTGAATGTAGAGCTAGGTATTAAATGATATAAGTTTGTTGAAGAAGAAGAGGTATGTCACGTACTTTCAATCATTTAATTATCTATAGGATTTTGCAAGGAAATGATATAGATTAGTAATTGACATTATTGGTAGAGAAGTTCTATGTAATAACCCGTAAATTTTCAATAATTAAAGTTTGTTAATTTAATAATATTTTGGTAATTAAAGTTGGAAGAAATAAAAATTTGAAATTTGTTAATGAAATAATAAATAGGATGAAAGGTAACCATGTAATTTTAAGTCAATGGTTAACAACTTTAATGAAACTCCAATCAGTAGAAATAATGAAAATGTTATACTTGGTTATAAAGTTGAATATAAGAAACCAATGTAAATATTTAATTATTGTATAAAATAGATAGTTAATGGTAATTGAATAAAATCAGTATTATATAAGAATTGTAATATTTTCTTGTGAATAATGAATTCATATGTGTAAGTAAAAGTTATGGTAACGATTATTATAAGTTACCTGTGTATTTGTCTATTAAAATTAAAGTGGGGAATCAATTAGAATTAAGTGAACATTAATGTTACATTAATAGGATTAAGACAATAACTGAGACTGTGAATGTAACAAAATAAATAAGAAATGCTAATTTTATTCATAAAGTAATAATTGATTTAATAAAAGAATGGAACTAAGATAAAATGATTAATTGGATTAAATATTAATTAACGTCTGCATTAATTTATATGGGACATACAAGGTAAATTGATAATTTAAAATGTTGACTTACTGATAAAAAATGTGTAATGAATGGAAATGGAATAAATTAGTGTCATGAAACTAACGGTAGAATTTGTTGTAAGTAATAAACTTATAAATGAAATAAAAAGTTAATGGTAACAATTATTATATGTTACCTATTTATTTAGTCTATTAAATAGAATTGGAAATCAAATTTTGCAATTTAATGTGACTAAATACTACGTTAATTGAAATTAGATGAAATTGGAAATTATTAATGTACTAAGATATAAACCATGATAATTATACCATAAGATGAAATTGATTGAATAATAATTGGAAAGCAAATTAAATTTAATTTATTATCTCTAAGTATATTTAGACTGAAATTTAAAACTTTGAAATTGGCGAAATATGCAACTTAAATTTATATGGAAATTTGTTATAAAGGGTTATAAATTACTAAGTAAGTTAAAATGATAGGATTTGTAAATAATTAAAATTTGAATTGAAAGTTATTTAATTAATTTAATATTAATTTATTTAATTAACGTGAAAATAGCCGTTTTGGCCACTGACTCGGATTTCGACGTAACTAGTTTTATCGGATCCAGAATGGTGAATTATTGTAGGACTTCAAGTTTCGTAGCGATCAGACTTGCCGTTTGATTGTACGGACTCGACACGTCGAGAAATTTATTTAATTAAAATCAATTGAAATCAATCTGAAATAAGCTGATTTTAGCATAACCTCTTCATACGATGGAATTCGGACTTGAAACCAGTTTCATTGAGTTTTAAATTATTGAAAACATCTATTTTGATATATGAATTGACCCATTTTCATTCCCGAGTCGAAACATGCTTTTCGGGTTGTTTATCGTTCCAATCCAAATGAATCCTGTCCATTTGTTCTATTTTCAACTTTGCCTATAAATAGCTAGTTATAAACCCTAGGTAGTTTTTATTCTCATTTGTATGTACATACATTTCATTCTACTCCTCCTTCTCAATGGTAGACAAACCAAATAAGCTTCTCAATTTAATTTCAAAGCAAAAATCAAATCAAAAATTAAAACTCCTTAAAATAATCGAACTATATATCGATTCGAAGCTCTCGACGAGCGTAATCTTCTACAATGATTTGTTTATCAATTCGAATTATCATTTGTTCAGAAATAGATGAAGAAGGTCGGTCGTCCGTTGCTAGGGTTTCCTAGCGGATGGTGGATCTTCAACTTGAGGTCGATCTGGGCGCTAGGGTCATGTGGAGATCATCGAGGCATGACGATCGATGGGTTTAGTTTGGTCACTGGAGGCTGGAGTTCGTCGATAATTGGTTATTTATGCGGCTGTGAGCGGTTCTTCGGGGTAGTGGAGTTGTCTAAATAGGTTAGGACGGTGCGCCTCGAGAAGGCCAAGGCGTTGGTGGTGGCTGATCACTGTGGAAGTGAACGTGGGCGCGGCGATGTTTGCCTGAAGTTGGCTGCTACCGTCGGTTCGTTCGCGAGTTTTGATGAGAAGGTAAGGTTCGTGATGAAGTTCTGCTGACGTGTTCTCTTTTTTTTTTTTTTTTTTTGATTCATATCGTTCTAACTGCAATAAATTTTGCATACGATGGACTATTTACGCTCGGTTTCTTGTGTCGGGATCGTATTGGAATTATGGATATTTTAACGCTGGTTTGGACGAATTCCGAGACTGTTTGAATTTTGGGTTTAAATTGGATTTAAATTCGATTTAAATCCAAAAGTTGAGTGTTTTAACCCACTCACAAATTCTAAAATTTCTTATGTTTGTTAAATTAAATTTACGATGTTATTAGAAATTTATTTATGGTTGTTTGGTATATTTTGAGTCACCATCTCAGTTAATTTGAATTTATTTGAATTAAATCGTTATTTAATTTATTATTGAATACAAATTGCCAGTTAAATACCTATTATTGATTTCCAGTTCTATGTTGATATTTATTAAATGATTTGGATAATGGTTGTGATGGATGTTTGACTGTTGATATTGGATGAATGGATGTTGTGTTTTATATCATCGTAAACTGAAAGTTCACTGTGGGTTGAAACGATACATAACCGAATGATCTATAGAATAGGGAAAAATCGATATAGGTTGAAATGATAGACTCGAGCAATTTTACGGATGTTATTTATTCGGGATTGCGGTTTGAAATGATATATAGCTGTAACATGTAAAATTGAGGATTAAAATGATAAATATCTGCATCACATGACCCTAGGGTAGAGAATTTATACGAACATCGGATTGGTTAAATCAAATGATTTTAAAATCCTTAAATTTTTGAATTTAATTAAAAGATATTTTGAAATAAAATTTGGTTTATATAAATTGAAGTATTATTGGAAAATCAAGTTTTGTGTTGAATTATGAATTGGTTTAAAAATGAATTGATTTAAGAAAATTTAATTGGAAGTTTAAAGGTAAACTTTTAAGTATAAATGAAATTCTATCGAAAATGAGTTATTCAATTTGTTTGAAAATAACTTTGAAATATTTTGAAATTGGAGTAATTCGAATTGATATTTGAGCATGGAAATTGAAATTGGTCCAGATATGTTGAAATAAAATGAATAGTTTAATATGATATAAATTCTAAATTCATATTTTAATATAAACCATTTTAAAAATATGTTATTCTAAAATTTCTAATTATTAAGATTTTCAAATTTATTAAAATATTTAACCAATATTAACTATAAATTATTTTAACCTATTTAAAACAATGTAATTTAGCTTAAACAAATTAAACTATTTAATTTATTTTAAATATAAATAATCTATTTTAAGCTATTAAATCTATTTTGATTATATTTAATCTATCTTAGATCTATTTAACTATCTTAAGTCGATTTAAAAGCTATTATAAATCTATTTTATTATTTTAGAGTATTTAACTATTTTAAAATTTATTTTTTTATGTTAAACTATTTATAACTATTTTAACTATTTTTAATTATTTAAACTATTTATAAATATTCAAACTAAGTAAAGTTCACGTGGTTATATTCAAATTCATTGATTTAAAAGCAAATACAGCTAAATGATGTTATGCACTAAACTGGGATTTAAACGTTGTAATAAATTGAAAATGATGATTTTGAAGTAAGGATTTAACCTATTTTGGAAATATGGTTTTGGAAGAAATTATGACTTTTGAATGTGAATATGATTTGGATTTGAAAGTGATATGGTTCGAGAATATGATATTTTGATATAAATTTTGAATTAACTATTGAAATCTAAAAGAACCATCTGGTGTGTAATAAGCGATTGGTTGTTAATGAGACCGAGATTGGATATTGTCATACCCTCTGCCAATACCGAAAACTACTTTAACAACTATGTACGTGATGGAGATTCCAGAAATGAAGTAGGAAGGTTTGGTGAACGATTTCTGTATGAGGTATGACGTGACCCTGACTCCCGTGAGTCAGCTTAGATTTGACTAAAATCAGAAGCCATGCCGGGCCAAGTGGGGTCATTCCTCCTATCAGGCATACTTCTTCGATACTATATTCTTACTTTGTGATTGATTTGGTGGCTGCCCTTGTTTTTTTATTTCAGATTGTTTTCGAGGTGGGCGATAGTAGTGGCTATGAGTTACCATCATTCTGGATACGCAATTGATATATCTACCCTGTCATTGCCTCGAATATCGTGTTCACATCCGCAAGCTCACCTTCTATAAAATTGTTGTGTACCAATCCTATGCGGTGTCCTCTGGGTAAACCTCCAGTTTATGAAATAGCGCATGACATTGTATACACTACGGGAATATATAAAATGTGTTAAGGGGGATATGGCTAACGCCTTAACGCTATTTTAAGACTTTTACTTTACTGTAGACATATTATAATAGCGTATTGTACTACATAGTAGATAGTTTAACGGATCCTTAGAAGATGTGAATCCTGAACATCTCTTAAGTTATTGCTCTCACGTTAGACATTGGATAGGAGATGTCAAACCCGTTTGCATTCATATTAATTGCTGATTTAACTGACACAAGATCTTTTAGTTCTGACTCGAGTGTTTTGTCTTTTAAATTCACTCGGGTTAGCTTGAGCAATTCAGGATTTGAAAACCTTATTACTGGAGGACGAAGACGAAGATTTTATTATTATTATTTACTATATTATTCCACTGCATCATGTATTCCGTTTCATTATTTATTATTTTCTTGTATGTGTAACTCTAATCGTTGTTGTATAAGTATAATAATTCTTTTTTGTAAAACAACTTCATGAATTGTTATTTGATTATTATGTTTTGTCATTCCACTGCAAGATTATGTTTTTTATTCTCTCCCTTCTTTTTATGTTTCACCCCAATAACAATCTGCCCTTCTGTGTGGTTTGAGTTAGCACGTGTGTCTGCTCAAAACATACAAAAAGGCGGGATGTTACAGTTGGTATCAGAGCTAGGTTAGCGAAAACCTTAGCTTTGTGGGGTCTGACTCTTTTATTAATTGGGTAGTAATACCCTAAAATGAGTCGTTGAGTGTATATATAAGAGAGCGTATTTGTTAGTGTTATAAATGGTTTTTATATTGTGTTAATATGTTCCATTTTGTATTATAAATTCTGGGTGGTTCATTTGTTGCTATGACATTGAGAGGGATTTCTAAACCCTTAATAGGACAGGCCGACACAATATTTGTTTTCAAATATAGGTAAATGAAATAATTTTACCTATTGTATATTTTTGTATGCAAAATAATGATATATAAATGCGATATATATTGTGTTGTAATATGTTGGTTGTTAGGTAGTGAAATTTATAAATATTGGTTGGAAATAAGATTTGAAAATAAAAAAATGAAAATTGGAAATTTAGAACATAGGTTCCGGGGTTTTTGAAAATTTCTTTCGAATGATTTTGGGATATAATAATAATATTATTAGAAGTATTTTTTTGGTATAAATATTTCAATATAATTTGAAAGAATTGTTTTAAAGAAATTTTTGAATGAAATAAGTTCTGTACTCCCCTCTCTGTCGCTGGGAAATAATTTTGGTGATGAGTGCATGCATCATCGACATTCATTTTCGAGTTTCAAAGTGGAAAGGCCACAGTAGTAGTTGTACTGCAGATTTATTTTGATAAACAAATTTCAAATTTCTTTAAACATAATTGGATATATAAGTTATGAGTATACACATCCATCTAAATTTTTTAAATGATTTGAAATGGAACCCGGCTTTTAGTTCTTAAATTTCTATGAATTAAAGATTTTAATTAATGAAATGATATTTTACTAATTAATAATTGGAACCTCTAAATGAAATAAGAGATTAAATGCTAGGTTATAAATGAAATTACAAGAAAGTTGAAATTTGTAATCTATAAAACAAAGTATACGATCATTGAACATTAAACAAACTAAAAGAAATGAGGTAAACTTGTGTAACTTTCAATTGCATTCTTAATAGCATATAGATATATATATATATATATATATATATATATATATATATATATGTATATGTATATGTATGTATATAACTTAACGAATATTAAAAGTTGCAATGTTAATAAGAGAATGTAATAGAATATATACAAGTAAAACTGAAAGTAATTAAAGTATTCAATGAAATTCTTTTATAAATAAGAATTTAATGTTATAGTTGTTATAAACTTAAGTTATAATTTAAATGTTACTATAATAAAGGTGACAAAAAGTAAGTATTGTAAGTAAAAGATTATAAACTTAAGTAAATGAGTTGATATGCTAAGCAATAGAATTGAACATGAATACTATCAATAAATGAATTATGAACATAAGTTAATGTTTGAAGCTATTTATAATTAAAGTAAATAATGAAATGAATACTATACTAAATTAAAGGATTATAACTTCAGAAATTGTAAAAACATTAAAAAAAATAGGTTTGATATTCAATGACATTAAATAAGAGAATGAATGTAAATTAAAAGGGAAAAAACTTATGTATGAACTTTTGCACAAATGAATATTAATGTCTAATTGAAATCAAGTATATAAATTAATTTATGTGAACTAAACTACAATAAAAGTGTGAAATACTTGAGTAATGAATTCACTGATCATTATAAACAATTAAATGGATATAATTTATGCAAGGAATTAATATAAAGTAATGAAAAGAGATTTTCAGTAAATAAATAAATGAAACGAATTTTGTAAGTAATGAATGAAATAAATGAAAATAAGTATTAATTGAATGAAAAGAAAAATAAGCCATAAATGTTGTGAAAAGAAATTAATAAGAATAAACTTGGTATATTTGGAATTTTTTGTTTGTTTTGGTTTATGGTTGTTTGGGAAAAGATACTTCTAATTGCTTAGGATGTATAAATAATCCATTGAGTTTTATCAAAAACTGTTGAATAAATGGTATACTTAGCAGTTTATTTGTCATTCTATGCGATTAAAAGTTTTTGAACCCGAACGAACCATTTTTTTGATTGATATGGACATAAGATTGATTACATTGGTTTCATACGATGACTATATGCTTGTGAGCTACAAGTGCTTGTTGTATGTTGTTTGCGAGTGAATATTGTTATGATTTTTTTGTCATAAATTTGAAGCAATATAAGTATTTCTCTTATATAATTATTAACTTCTTTGGATTATATATGTGAAACACGGGTTATGGAAGCAATTGCCACTGCTTTTGGTTTCATAAGTTAACCGTTGTTTGCCTGACAAATAGGTACGTTCTTGGATTACGGTTTTCCAGTAATTATTATATTGTTTTCCTGCTACTGGGATATATTATTTTGAAAAGTCTGATATATTATTATTATTATTATTATTATTATTATTATTATTATTATTATTGGTATTATTGTTTCACCTGAGCCTCTCCGTACAGAAGAGACTTTGTAGAAATTTTTAATAAATTTTGGACTTTGAAAATTTTATGAAATGTTTCAAAGCTTTTGTTAACTTGAATATAAAAGGATTCAATAGTTTATAAATTTGAAAATATTTTTTAAGCTATTTTATTTTTTAAATTAACTGATTATAAATTTAATATTTTGAATAAGATATATTGATTTCTTAATTTCTTCTTATCCCATCTTTTCCTTTTCGGAGAGGATAAGTTTTGAGTGGGGGAGAGTGCAACAACCCGTAAATTTTTGATAATTAAAGTTTGTTAATTTAATAATATTTTAGTCATTAAACTTGGAAGAAATAAAAATTTGTAAATTGTTAATGAAATAATAAATAGGATGAAATGGAACCATGTTAATTTAAGTCAATGGTTAAGAACTTGAATGAAACTCCAATCAGTGAAATAATAAAAATGTTATAGTTTGTTATAAAATTGAATATAAGAAACAAATGTAAATATTTAATTATTTTATAAAATAGATAGTTAATGGTAATTGAATAAAATCAGTAATATATAAGAATTGTAACATTTGTTTGTGAATAATAAATTCATAAGTGTAAGTAAAAGTTACGGTAACGATTGTTATAAGTTACCTGTTTATTTGGCTATTAAAATTAAAATGGGGAATCAATTAGAATTAAATAAGCTTTAATTTTACATTAATAGGATTAAGACAATAACCGAGACTTGTGAATGTAACAAAATGAATAAGAAATGCTAATTTTATTCATAAAGTAATAATTGATGTAATAAAAGAATGGAACCAAGATAAAATGATTAATTGGATTAAAATATTAATTAATGTATGCATTAATTTATAATGGGATATAATAGGTAAATTGATAATTCAAAATGTTGACTTACTAATAAAATATTTAATGAATGGAGATGGAATAAATTAGTGTTATGAAATTAATAGTAGCATTTGATGTAAGTAATAAACTTATAAATGAAATAACAAGTTAATGGTAACAATTATTACGTGTTACCTATTTATTTGGTCTATTAAATAGAATCGAAAATCAAATTTTGCAATTTAATGAGATTAAATACTACGTTAATTGAAATTAGATGAAATTGGAAATTATTAATGCACTAAGATATAAACCATGATAATTATACCATAAGATGAAATTGACTGAATGTTAATTGGAAACCAAATTAAATTGAATTACTGGAAATTTAATTTATAATCACTAAGTATATCGAAATTGAAATTTAAAATTTTGAAATTGGTGAAATATGGAACATAAAATTTATATGGAAATTTGTTACAAAGGGTTATAAATTACTGAGTAAGCCAAAATGATAGGAGTTGTAAATAATTAAAATTTGAATCGAAAGTGATTTATTTAATTTAATATTAACTTGTTTTATTAATGTGAAAATAGCCATTTTGGCCACTGACTCGGATTTCGACGAAACCAGTTTCACCGGATCCGAAGTGGTGAATTGTTATAGGATTTCAAGTTTCGTAGCGATCGGACTAGTCGTTTGATCGTACGGACTCAAAACATCTAGAAATTTATTTAATTAAAGTCAATTGAAATCAATTTGAAATAAGCTGATTTTAGCATAACCTCTTCATATGATGGAATTTGGAATTGAAACCTGGTCCATGGAGTTTAAAATTATTGAAAACATCTATTTTGATATATAGGTTAACCTATTTTGGTTCTGCTGTCAAATGGGCTTTTCGGGTTGTTTATCGTTCCAATCCAAATCAATCTTGTCCATTAAATCTATTTTCAGCTTTGCCTATAAATAGCTCGTTATAAACTGTATGTTGTTTCTATTCTTATTTGTCTGTACGTACATTACAGTCTACTCCTTCTTCTCAATGGCAGACAAACCAAACAAGCTTCTCAATTCAATATCAAATCAAAAATTAAAACTCCTCAAAATATATCGAATTATATATCGATTCGAAGCTCTCGATGAGCGTAGTCCTCTGCAATAATTAGTTTTTCAATTTAAATTATATTTTGTTAAGAAATAGACGATGAAGCTTGGTCGTCCCTTGCAAGGGTTTCCTTGCAGACGGTGGATCTTCAACTTGAGGTCGATGGGGGGCCAGGGTATGGTGGAGATCGTCGAGGCATGTCGATCGGTGGGTTATTTTGGTCACTGGAGGCCGAAGTTCTCTAGTAACTGGTCATTTGTGCGGTGGTGGCAAGTAGTTCTTTGGCGCAGTGGAGTTGCCTAGGTGGGTCAGGATGGTGCGCCTCGGTGAGGCCAAGGTGTTGGTGGTGACTGATCACCGTGGAAATGAACGTGGGCACGGTGATGCTTGCCTGAAGGTGGTAGCTACTGTGGGTTCACTTGCGTGTTCTTATGAAAAGGTAGGGTTCGTGATGAGGTTCTGCTGACGTGTTCTCTTTTTTTTTTCTTCATATTTTGAGCCGTAACGTTCTAACTGCAATAACTTTTGCATACGTGGTCCTTTTTATGCGCGGTTTCTTGCTTTGGGATCGTATTGGAATTTTGGACATTTTGACTCTAATTTGGATGAATTCTGAGACTATTTGAATTTTTAGGTTTAAATTGAATTTATGTTCGATTTAAATTCAAAAGGTGGGTATTCTAACCCACTAACAACTTCTAAAATTTCTTAGGTTTGTTAAATTAAATTTATGATGTGATTAGAATTTTACTTATGGCTGTTTGGTATATTTTGAATCACCATCTCAGTTAATTTGAATTTATTTGAATTAAATAGTTATTTAATTTATCATTGAACATAAACTGCTAGTTAAATACCTATTATTGAATTCCAGTTCTATTTTGATATTTATTGATAGATTTGGATGACGATTGTGATGGATGTTTGATTGTTGATATTGGATGAATGGATGTTGTATTTTATATCATCATAAACTGCATGTTCACTATGGATTGAAATGATATATACCCGAATGTTCTATATAATATGGAAAAATCATTATGGGATGAAATGGTTGTGACGCCCCACCACTATACCCACGCTAGCCAAGAACACTACGGTGTAATGCTGTCAACTAGCACGGAGAATAAGGCTGTTGAGGAGCGACCATCTGTATAATTGCTTTGTGCGAGTGTCGATATGCCAGATAAAAATACAACTTTTCATCTCAAGAGGAAATCCGACATACCGATACAAACTCAAAACTACTACACAGTGGCTATGTATAATCTTCGGAAACAAATATAGAGATAAGCATAACATAAATCAGTCACAGATAATTCATATCACAAAGATGGAAATAGATATTAATATACAACACTTAAAAGTGTTTATCAGAGTAGCGGTCTATAAGATCCACGATAACACAAAAATATAGTTACAAGAGCTACACAAAAGAATAAGTATACATTATAGAGTCTACATCTCAAATGTATACAACAAAATAAACTACTAATCTAAGTAGTTAGCCAAAAGTCAGAATAATAATATCTGACGAGGAGTCAAGCAAAAGCACCTGAAACATCTCGGTCTGACCCGAGTATTATTTAATAAGAAAATAATAAACGGATCAGTCTAGCTATAAATATCAGACGAAATGATATAGAATAAGAGATATGACTTAAACATATAATAACCATAATGCCATACTATGATAAGTACGTAAATTGAAAAATCAACAATGGATAAATCAATATCACAAGAATCTTCTCAAAGATCCAAATTCACCTATAAAGGTGATGACACACAAATTCACCAATGCACAAAGATTGATAAAGCATATCGATGGAAAACACGAAAATTGGTGAAGTACAAATTCTAGAAATCATCACAAGAAATCCAGAAATCCCAAAGGGGGGGAAGGCCTATCACAGACGGGAGCATAAAACTCCCTACACGTGTATCACGAATGGAACGCTAATTCCATGGTTGCTAACCATCACGAATTGAGCCGAAGCTCCACAGACGGCCCGAAGACCATGGGTTGCTACCCCACCAAATTTGAGTCGAAACTCCACGAAACGGGGTTTAGTCTCCCTCGCAGACAAAGAGACATCGCACATTGCTAGTCTAAATCACGAAGATGATCGTCATGATCAACGAGAAGTGTCAATTACACTAAGCTAGTAAATATATGAGTTTAGCTTCATGTCCCATAACCACTTGCTTAACTTAAATATTTACGAACAAACTGTAGATCTCCACTATAAAATTGTCACAAGGGATTCAATCGAACAAGTCCAAGAATTAACCGACGAACTAAACGCAAGCGTTTCATACCACTCGTTTTACTAAGCCGTCTAATTAGATTTCTCATACGAGTGAGGTAAAGGCTTGTATATACTAATAGATTGGAAAACGGTTTAAGAAAACGAGCTTTGTAATAAAATAGTGTGGAAATCATTTGAAGAAAGAGTTTTGATATTTACTACTAGTATAGAAAACCTTTATATTTTTAAAGTGACAAATCACGAAGAAGATTGTAGGAACAATCAATCACTAAAATTCACATACGAAGATGTGAATAAAAATCCAACGAAACCGATAAAGAATTCATCGAAATGGATATTCAAAAATCCCTAAAAAGGAGTCATCAAAGTCATAATAAATGATAACAACAAATAGGAAACAACACGAATCGATTAAAGTTGGAAATTCAAACAACTAGGCGAAATAGGCAAACTTTCATCAGGTCGGTCGGCCGGCTACAGAACTCGGTCGACCGGACCCTGTTCTCAAAATTCCTCGGGAAGCAGGTCGGTCGGCCGAACCCTGTACTCGGTCGACCGAACCTTAAACAGAGAAGTGCTTATGCACTTGGCAGCAGGTCGGTCGGCCGGCTACAGGGCTCGGTCGACCGGACCTGTTGCCAGTCCCCTCCCAGTCCATCCAATTGAGGTCCAACCTCGACCAAATTGCATTCTCTCGAGCAACGGCACTAAGGGATTATGCCAATCAACTACCTGGCCCTATATGCTCCTCGATGCATCACCAAACACATGTTCAAACATCAAAGTTATGATTTTTAAAGGATTGAACCCAAAACACCAAAAATTGAAATATTCACCAAATCAATCCAAACCAAAAGCAATTGCACACGAATAAGTGTTAGGAATTCATACCTAACAATCGAAGATAAATATAAGCATAGATGTGAGATAAAAATCTCACCTTTGAACCCAAACAATAGAAGAAGAAGCTTGAAAGCAAGCTAAGATCAATTCCCCTTCAATAACAACTCAAGAAGCTTCAATCCAAGCTTAAAAGAGAAACATTTCCTAAATTAGGTTTAGGAAATTTCTGAAATCAAAGAGAGAATGAGTTGGAGAAGATGAAGAGGAAGCTTACCAATGGGTTCTCTTGAGTTTGGAGCTAGAAGATGGATTTGCTAATGGAAACTAGGGCTTAGGATTTCCTAATTCTTTTTCTCTTCCCCCATTTTTGATGAGCTTAAATGTATTAGGAAATTATGAAGGAATGAAGAGGATAAGGGGTTGGGACTGAATACATAAGTGGGGTTATTGGGCTCAGCCCAAACCAAATCCCTAAGTGGAAAAGTGGCAAAAATCAACTATCTCAAAACATATCGAAGCTTATACTCAAAAAGGTCGCAAACGACATTTTAAACTCAATGGGAGTGGTCCCGAGTCCTAATTCGACCGTATGCAAAAAGTAGCTTTTCGGACTAAATTCTAAGTATCGATAAAATATTTAAATATAAAAAAATCGACAAATATGCGGGTTGTTACAGACTCCCCTCCTTAAAAAAATTGCGTCCTCGCAATATTTAAGACGAAGATATATAGTAACAACCATAAAAGCATATTCAACACAAAAGAAGTTTGAAATAAGAAGTTCACCTCAAAGAGCACGGGAAAGTAAGTCCGGATGTGATCGCTCGATGAACTCTCTAGACTCCCAAGAGCAATCCTTAGGATTTGAAGACCATTGAACTTTCACAAGCGGAACATCTTTATTTCGAAGACGTTTGACCTCCGAAGCAATAATTCGAATAGGATGCTGCTCATAAGTTAAATTAGGTGAAACTTCAATCTCCTCCACAACACCGGGCTCAAGAATAGAATCAGAATTTCGAAGACATTTTCGAAGTTGAGAAACGTGAAACACGTCATGGATAGCAGAAAATTGAGCCGGTAATAAAAGGCGATAAGCCATGGAACCAATACGTTCAGTGATAGGAAATGGCCCAATATATCAAGGCGCTAATTTTCCCGATCGACTGAAACGTACAACACCTTTCATAGGTGAAACACGAATGAACACAAGATCTCCCACAGAAAATTCTAACTTCCTTCTTTGGTTATCGACATAGGATTTTTGTCCACTCTGGGCATCTTTCGTCCTATGTCGAATAAGTTCAATCTTCTCTTTGGAATCACGAATAAAGTCTGGACCTAAAATCAGCTTCTTACCGGCCTCAAGCCAACAAGAAGGTGATCGGCATGGCCTTCCATAGAGTGCCTCGAAAGGTGCCATACCAATACTAGATTGGAAGCTATTATTATAGGAAAATTCAACAAGTGAAATATGATCTTCCCGACTTCCACCAAAATCAAGCACACAAGAACGAAGAAGATCTTCAAGAGTTTGATTCACACGCTCAGTTTGTCCATCGGACTGGGGGTGATAAGCGGTGCTAAAATTGAGCTTCGTCCCCAAAGCTTTTTGAAGACTCTTCCAAAATCCACTAGTAAACAATGGATCACGATCGCTAACAATAGAAGTAGGAACCCCATGCAATTTAACAATCTCTTTGATAAAGAGCTTGGCCAAAAGAGGAACGGTTCGGTTAGACCGAACGTGAATAAAATGGGCAGATTTAGTAAGCCTATCAACAATCACCCATAAGCTATCATGACCCGAACGAGAACGGGGAAGGCCATCTATGAAATCCATGGAAATTTGGTCCCACTTCCAAATTGAAATTTCTAAAGGTTGCAATAACCCACCGAGCCTTTGATGTTCGGCCTTAATGAGTTGGCAAGTCATGCAACGCTTAACGAAGTTAGCGATGTCAAGTTTCATTCCCTCCCAATAATAAAGTCGCTTCATATCCGCGTACATTTTACTACTACCGGGATGAATGGTAAATTTAGAACGATGTGAATCTTCTAAAATATCTTTACGAAGATCACTAATATTTGGCACGATAAGTCTATCAAATTTCCGAATGCCGCCACGAGAATCGATATCAAAGTCCTTCAGACCTTCAATATCAATCTTATCCTTAATATTTTGGCCAAGAAGAGCCAATTCGGGATCTAGCCTTTGAGCTTCAAGAATGCGGTCTAAAAGAGAAGGATGAGCCTCAAGGCTACATAAAACAAATGATGAGCATAAATCGGATACGCGGTCTCGAATCTCACAAGTGGATAAGATCTCGAGATCGTTCCATTCGGATATCATCATAGAAACAACAGCTTGTTGTTTACGGCTAAGAGCATCGGTGACACGATTACCCTTACCGGGAGTATAAAGAATATCAAGATCATATGGTGCAAGAAATTCGAGCCAACGCTGTTGACGCAAATTAAGTTCCTTTTGAGAGAATAAATACTTCAAAGACTTATGATCGGTATAAAGAACAAATTTCTCTCCTAAAAGATAATGACGCCAAATCCGAAGAGCGAAAACAATAGCCGCGAGTTCTAAATCATGAGTGGCATATCTAGTCTCGGCAGGCTTTAATTGCCTTGAAGCATAAGCAATAACACGTTCTTTTTGCATAAGAACGGCACCCAAACCAACGCGACTGGCATCGGTATAAACAACGAAATCCTGATTCCCCTCGGGAATAACAAGAATAGGAGTATCATAAAGAAGTTCTTTTAATTTATGAAAAGACGTTTCACATTTGTCCGACCAAATGTATTTAACACCTTTCTTCGTTAAGCTAGTGAGAGGCACGGCAATCTTAGAAAAGTCTTTGATAAAACATCGGTAATTACCCGCCAATCCAAGAAAACTACGAATCTCTGTCACACTCTCCGGTCTCTTCCAATCTTGAATTGCTTCAATCTTTGAAGGATCCACGGAAATTCCGAATTCGGAAATAATATGACCGAGAAACTTCACACGAGATTGCCAAAAATGGCATTTAGAAAATTTTGCTTTCAAACGATTACTCCTAAGAGTTTCCAACACAATCCGAAGATGCTTCTCATGCTCCTCCTCGGTTTTTGAATACACAAGAATATCATCAATAAAGATGAGGACAAACCGGTCGAGGAAGTCTTTGAAAACTCTATTCATAAGGTCAACGAAATAAGCCGGAGCATTCGTTAGACCAAATGGCATAACAAGCCATTCATAAGATCCATAACGAGTACGGAACGATGTCAAAGGAATGTTATCCTCTGCAATACGAAGCTGATGAAATGCAGTAGCTAAGTCTAATTGTGAAAAGACTCTAGCACCAGTAAGTTGATCGAATAGATCATCAATCCGAGGTAAAGGATATTTATTTTTGATAGTAAGATCATTAAGCTTGCGGTAGTCAACGCAAAGCCTAAGTGTACCATCGGATTTCTTCACGAAAATAGCCGAAGCTCCCCAAGGCGAGGAACTAGAGCGAATAAATTGCTTCGTCTCCAATTCGGATAATTGTTTGCGCATCTCCTCGTTTTCTTTATTGGACATACGATAAGGAGGGCGAGTGATAGGTTGAGCTCCAGGAATGAGATTAATTCTGAACTCAATTGCTCGCTTAGGTGGTAATCCTAAAACGGGCTCAAATATGTCGGAAAATTCACGAACGACGTGAATAAGAGAAATAATATCACCCTCGTCATCATCATCGTCATCACGAGGGTTTAAAGAATATAAAGATGCAACCAAAACGGAATCCGAATCTTTAAGAATAACAGAAACCTGATTAACAGATAGGGGATGTCGAAGATAAATAGTCCGCTCAAGACATAGGATGTGAGCTTCATAACGATTAATCCAATCCATTCCCAAAATCATTCCAAAGCCTAAATAACGCATGACATGCAAATCGGCTAGGAAAGGAAAATCACACAAAATAATCTCGACATCTTTACACAATAAACTGATTGTTGCGGATCCACTAACCGGATTCGCAATTCTCAAAGAAGTCATTAAACACAAAACATCCAAAGAAAAAGTATCAACAAGTTCTTTTGATACAAAAGAATGGGACGCACCCGTATGAAAAAGAACTCGAATAGGATGATCACGAAATAAAATAATTCCATCCAGAATAGAATGAGAAATACCTTGGCCACGAGATGTGTTGTCAGGGGCTTGAGCAACATTTAACTTTCCATCCTTCTTGCCCTGAAGCTTGGGGCATGAAGATATAACATGACCGGGAACTTTGCAGTAGCGACAAGAGAGAGACTTTGGGCACTTGTTCGCATAATGGTCCTTCGAACCACAATTATAGCATTCCCCACGACCAAAGGAAGAAGTCTTTGCCACAGAGGTTGCTTGCTTCCCTTTCTTATTGGGATAAGGGCCTTTGAATTTGTTTGGCCTTTTCTTGTTGTTGAAGTTTGGTTTGGAACCCACCACTTCAACATCATTCTCCTTATCCGCCTCTTCAAGACGAAGAGCGATATCAATGAGTTGGTCGAAAGAAACTTCTAATTTTAGAAGTAATGGCTTCTTGAGACTTTTGTTTAAGCCATAGACGAACCTCTGATTTTTCTTCAATGGGGTGTTGATGTATTCAACCCCATATTTGGAGAGAGATTCAAAAGACGCGACATAATCTGCCACGGAAGATTCACCTTGAACAAGGTCTATAAAACGGCGAGCCAATGTCACTTTCTCAGCTTCTGATACGAATTTCAACTCGAAGCGTTCCCGGAATTGCTCCCAGGTGAGATCCGCTTCATTAATCTCAGAAATAAGAAGCTTGTACCAGTCCAATGCTCTTTCTCGGAGCATACTGGAGGCCACCTGAACTCAGTGAAGGTCAATAAGATTCATGCGAGAAAAGATTCGATCGCATGACCTTAGCCAAGCCTGTACTTCAATAATAGTTTCTGAACCTTTGAATGGCTCCCCACCCAAATTAGTGTAATCGCTACACAAGCGTGCAAATCCCGACTTTGGGTGAGTAGGTTCCGGGTTAGCTCCAGCTGCTTGAGCATTTGTCACTAAATCAAGAAGCTGTTGAGCAGTCATAAAAACTCCATCTTGGGGTGGAACACTAGATGGTCCGGCTCTGGGGCGACCTGGTCTAGACATTCCTCTTCCTTAAGAAAGAAAGAAGAACAAGAAGAAGATTATTCACTAATGAATATCAAGCAATCTTGATAGACAAAACAAGGAATCATAAAAGAAAATAGGATGAATCGGTACGAAGACTCGAATAAAATCCTAAAGCACGACTCCTAAGAAAGACTTAGGACGATGATCCTTGTTATAATATTCCATATTGTTCCAAAGTTTGGCTTTGATACCAAGCTGTGATGCCCCACCTCTATACCCACGCTAGCCAAGAACACTACGGTGTAATGCTGTCAACTAGCACGGAGAATAAGGCTGTTGAGGAGCGACCATCTGTATAATTGCTTTGTGCGAGTGTCGATATGTCAGATAAAAATACAACTTTTCATCTCAAGAGGAAATCCGACATACCGATACAAACTCAAAGCTACTACACAGTGGCTATGTATAATCTTCGGAAACAAATATAGAGATAAGCATAACATAAATCAGTCACAGATAATTCATATCACAAAGACGGAAATAGATATGAATATACAACACTTAAAAGTGTTTATCAGAGTAGCGGTCTATAAGATCCACGATAACACAAAAAGATAGTTACAAGAGCTACACAAAAGAATAAGTATACATTATAGAGTCTACATCTCAAATTTATACAACAAAATAAACTACTAATCTAAGTAGTTAGCCAAAAGTCAGAATAATAATCTCTGACGAGGAGTCAAGCAGAAGCACCTGAAACATCTCGGTCTGACCCGAGTATTATTTAATAAGAAAATAATAAACGGATCAGTCTAGCTATAAATATCAGACGAAATGATATAGAATAAGAGATATGACTTAAACGTATAATAACCATAATGCCATACTATGATAAGTACGTAAACTGAAAAATCAACAATGGATAAATCAATATCACAAGAATCTTCTCAAAGATCCAAATTCACCTATAAAGGTGATGACACACAAATTCACCAATGCACAAAGATTGATAAATCATATCAATGGAAAACACGAAAATTGGTGAAGTACAAATTCTAGAAATCATCACAAGAAATCCAGAAATCTCAAAGGGGGGGAAGGCCTATCACAGACGGGAGCATAAAATTCCCTACACGTGTATCACGAATGGAACGCTAATTCCATGGTTGCTAACCATCACGAATTGAGCCGAAGCTCCACAGACGGCCCGAAGACCATGGGTTGCTACCCCACCAAATTTGAGTCGAAACTCCACGAAACGGGGTTTAGTCTCCCTCGCAGACAAAGAGACATCGCACATTGCTAGTCTAAATCACGAAGATGATCGTCATGATCAACGAGAAGTGTCAATTACACTAAGCTAGTAAACATATGAGTTTAGCTTCATGTCCCATAACCACTTGCTTAACTTAAATATTTACGAACAAACTGTAGATCTCCACTATAAAATTGTCACAAGGGATTCAATCGAACAAGTCCAAGAATTAACCGACGAAGTAAACGCAAGCGTTTCATACCACTCGTTTTACTAAGCCGTTTAATTAGATTTCTCATACGAGTGAGGTAAAGGCTTGTATATACTAATAGATTGGAAAACGGTTTAAGAAAATGAGCTTTGTAATAAAATAGTATGGAAATCATTTGAAGAAAGATCTTTGATATTTACTACTAGTATAGAAAACCTTTATATTTTTAAAGTGACAAATCACGAAGAAGATTGTAGGAACAATCAATCACTAAAATTCACATACGAAGATGTGAATAAAAATCCAACGAAACCGATAAAGAATTCATCGAAATGGATATTCAAAAATCCCTAAAAAGGAGTCATCAAAGTCATAATAAATGATAACAACAAATAGGAAACAACACGAATCGATTAAAGTTGGAAATTCAAACAACTAGGCGAAATAGGCAAACTTTCATCAGGTCGGTCGGCCGGCTACAGAACTCGGTCGACCGTACCCTGTTCTCAAAATTCCTCGGGAAGCAGGTCGGTCGGCCGAACCCTATACTCAGTCGACCGAACCTTAAACAGAGAAGTGCTTATGCACTTGGCAGCAGGTCGGTCGGCCGGCTACAGGGCTCGGTCGACCGGACCTGTTGCCAGTCCCCTCCCAGTCCATCCAATTGAGGTCCAACCTCGACCAAATTGCATTCTCTCGAGCAACGACACTAAGGGATTATGTCAATCAACTACCTGGCCCTATATGCTCCTCGATGCATCACCAAACACATGTTCAAACATCAAAGTTATGATTTTTAAAGGATTGAACCCAAAACACCAAAAATTGGAATATTCACCAAATCAATCCAAACCAAAAGCAATTGCACACGAATAAGTGTTAGGAATTCATACCTAACAATCGAAGATAAATATAAGCATAGATGTGAGATAAAAATCTCACCTTTGAACCCAAACAATAGAAGAAGAAGCTTGAAAGGAAGCTAAGATCAATTTCCCTTCAATAACAACTCAAGAAGCTTCAATCCAAGCTTAAAAGAGAAACATTTCCTAAATTAGGTTTAGGAAATTTCTGAAATCAAAGATAGAATGAGTTGGAGAAGATGAAGAGGAAGCTTACCAATGGGTTCTCTTGAGTTTGGAGCTAGAAGATGGATTTGCTAATGGAAACTAGGGCTTAGGATTTCCTAATTCTTTTTCTCTTCCCCCATTTTTGATGAGCTTAAATGTATTAGGAAATTATGAAGGAATGAAGAGGATAAGGGGTTGGGACTGAATACATAAGTGGGGTTATTGGGCTCAGCCCAAACCAAAGCCCTAAGTGGAAAAGTGGCAAAAATCAACTATCTCAAAACATATTGAAGCTTATACTCAAAAAGGTCGCAAACGGCATTTTAAACTCAATGGGAGTGGTCCCGAGTCCTAATTCGACCGTATGCAAAAAGTATCTTTTCGGACTAAATTCTGAGTATCGATAAAATATTTAAATATAAAAAAATCGACAAATATGCGGGTTGTTACAATGGTAGACTCTAGCAATTTTATGGATGTTATTTATTCGGGACTATGGTTTGAAATGATATAACTATAACATGCTAAATTACAGATTGAAATGATAAATATCTGTATCACTTGACCCTATGGTAGAGAATAATATTGGATACCGGATTGGTTAAATTAAACGATTTTAACAACCTCAAATCTTTTAATTTAATTAAATGATATTTTGAAATACAGTTTGATTTATATAAATTGAAGTATTATTGGAAAATCAAATTTTGTGTTGAAATGTGAATTGGTTTAAAAAGAAATTGCTTTACGAAAATTTAATTGAAGTTTAAAGGTAAACTTTGAAGTATAAATGAAATTCTATCGAAATTGAGTTATTGAATTCGTTTGAAAATAACTTTGAAATATTTTGAAATTGGATTAATTGAATTGATATTTGAACATGGAAATTGAAATTGGTCCAGATATGTTGAAATGAGATGAATAGTTTAATTTGATATAAATTCCAAATTCATATTTATTATAAACTGTTTTGAAAATATATTTTTCTAAAATTTCTAATTATTAAGATTTTCAAATTTTTAAACTAGTTAACCAATATTAACTATAATTATTTTGACCTATTTTAAACAAATATAATTTATCTTAAACTAATTAAACTATTTAATTTATTTAATTTATTTTAAATCTAATTAATCTATTTTAAGATATTTAATCTATACTGATTATATTTAATCTATTTTGATTATATTTAACTATCTTAAGTCAATTTAGAGGTTACCTTAAATCTATTTTAATATTTTAGATCGTTTAACTATCCTAAAATTTATTTTATTATGTTAAACTATTTTTAACTATTTAAACTATTTCTAAATATTCAAACTAAGGAAAGTTGATGTGCTCATATTCAAATTCACTGATTTAAAAGCAAATACAGCTAAATGATGTTATGACCTAAACTGGTATTTAAACATTGTAATAAATTAAAAATGATGATTTTGAAGTAAAGATTTAACCTATTTTGGAAATATGTTTTTGGAAGAAATTATGACTTTTGAAAGTGAATATGATTTGAAAGTGAATGTGATCTGAAAGTGATATGGTTTGAGATTATGTTATTTTGATATAAACTGTGAATTGACTATTGAAATATAAAAGAACCATTCGTTGTGTAATAAGTGATTGGTTGTTAAAGAGATCGAGATCGGATATTTTCATACCCTCTGCCAACACTGAAAACCACTTTACCAACTGTGTACGTGGTGGATATTTCAAAAATGAAGTAGGATGGTTTGGTGAACGATTTCTGTATGAGGTATGACGTGACCCTGACTCCCATGAGTCATCTTAGATGTGACTAAAATTAGGAGCCATGCCGGGCCAGGTGAGGTCATTCCTCCTATCGGGCACACTTCTTCGACACTATATTTTGACTTTGTGATTGATTTGATGGCCACCCTTGATTTTGATTTGGGAGTGTGTTCTGAGGTGGACGGTAGTAGCTGCTATGTGGTACCACCAGTCCGGATATGCAAATGGTATTTCTACCTTGGCATTTCCTCGAGTGCCATGTTCACATGCCCTTGCGCACCTTTTAAAAGTTTGTTTTGTACCGTACCTATGTGGTGTCCAATGGTAAACCTCCAGTTTTTGGAGGAGCGTACAGAATTGTATAGACTAGGAGAATACATAAAATGTGTTAAGGGGGATATGGGTAACATCTTAACGCTATTATAATACTTTTACTTTACTATAGACATATTACAATATTGTATTGTACTACGTAGCAGATCGTTTAACGGATGCTTAGGAGATGTAAATCCCAAATATCTCTTAATTTATTGCTCTCATGTTAGACACTGGATAGGAGATGTCGAACCTCGTAAACATCTCTGACGCCGTTGCACTCATATTTACCGTTGATTTAACTTACATAAGATCTTTTAGTTTTGACTCGAGTGTTTTGTCTTTTCAATTCGCTCGGGTCAGCGTGAGCATTTCAGGATTTGAAGACCTTATTTCTGGAGGGCGAAGACGAAGATTTCATTATTATTATTTACTATATTATTCCACTGCATCATGTATTCCGTTTATTTATTATTCTCTAGTATGTGTAACTCTGATCTATGTTGTATAAGTATAGTAATTTTTTTGTAAAATAGCTTCATGAACTGTTATTTGATTATTATATTTTTTTCATTCCGCTGCAAGATTCTATTTTGTTTTTCTCTCTCTGCTTTTTCTTCTTTACCCCAATAACAATCTGCCCTTCTATATGGTTTAAGTTGGCACGTGTGTCTGCTTGAAACGTACAAAAAGGCGGGATGTTACATTCTAGCTTTTCAATTAGTGAAAATAATGCAATTTATTTTTAAGTAACCCATAGATTCCACAAATTTTGGTTCATAACAAATGAAATCAACCTTTGGGAACTTATTGCATTTTACAAATCATCATTTTAACACATACAATTCAGACTTTTATTTAAATACCTTTTGCTTCTGTATATGGGTGCCAATTTTATAAATATTGATGATAATCCATTATCATTACTTTATTATGCTGATTATGTTACGTTACACTATTTGATCAAAATTTCACCTTTAATGACATTTCACGTAAAGTATGTTTTTACCATTTGCAAGTATTTTGTTTAACAGTGAAATTAATTTACATTGTATAATGTTATTTGTTATTCTTATTACCATATTATTTCAATTAACATGTTTACATGAATATCCATTGTAAAGGGAAATCTTTTTAGCTTTTTCGAAATTTTGACCTCTTAATGTATATATTACGCATAATTCTCATGTTGTATATGCTATCCGTATTACAAACTATAACATTTCAAAGCTATTGTAATATTTTATCTAATTTAATTATATTATATATAATGTTATAAAAGATTAATAACGCAAATATTAGAATATGGTTTTTTGGGATCAAATTTAAACATTTGTCACGTTGAATACATTCTATTTTAGGTTTAGAAAATTACTATCAAACCAACTTGCCTATGTATTTAGTCTTATTTATTAAGCATTTAACAAATGAATATTGATTATATAACTTGATTTTAATGTCGTATATTTAGTCTTACTTATTAAGCATTAAAAAAGTAAAGCTAATTATATCACTTACATTTGAGAATTATTCAATAGCATGCTTAATAATGAAATAAAGACCAAATTAGGAACAACTATAGTTGATGTTGACATTTTTTGTATAAAATCTTTATGCTCGAGAATATTAATTATAGTTTATATGCATTGAGATTTGCTAAAGAATTATCAGAAATGTTTGTCGGTAATTTTCAAAAAGAAGTACATAAAAAATTACCGCCAAAAGCATCCATTTTTAGCATTAAATAGCTAAAATTTAAAAAAATGGGCCATCTAATGTATATGGTGAAATCCATATGCGTAATATGGGTTTGCTCAAGTAATATATTAAAATCTATCATTACCTAGAAAGAATAATATCTGAATTCAAAAAAGTTTGGATTGGTTAAGACTATATAAATGATTTAATGTACATAAATTTTCAAACACGTATTGAAAATTAATTTTTTTATAAACTCTTAGATTGCTTATCGAACGAAAAATAGAAATGTTGCATAAATTTGACTTTTTCTAATCTTTATTCATTAGATATCTATTTTTGACAATGAAATAAAGATAGAATTCTCCTATGTTTGATTATAGAGAAAACTTATGGTATTTTTGGTTTGTATATATTAACCAACCAATAACATTCACATAAAACAAAAGACATAACCCAAATTAATAATCCTACTAGTAAAATTATAAATATGATAATTGTATCTGATACAAATTATGAAATATAAGAAATAATTAAACTTTACCTATAATAGACTTTGTAGAACAACATAAGGTTTTACAGTGCTTGTGAACTAATAAATCCACCACCTGCGAAATAAATGAAGAAAATCAAGTTGGTAATCATACTAATCGAAACAATAACGAAAGGAAAACAGAAATCTAGGACACCAAATTCTAACCAAGATATATAATTATAAACATTGGGTAAATAGAATAAATTCAACCCCAAACTAAAAAAAAGATGTATAATAAAGTAAAGAAGCAACCTTTAAACCAAGCTTGTTTGTCTTAAGGTATTAAATATCTTGAACTTAGTATAGTAGATTTCAAGAATAATGTGTAAATTTCAGTACATAGCTTTTCTGAACTTTGTAAACATTCTACAGAAAAAGTAATCAAGTGCAAAATGGCTATTCCCTTCTCATCACATTAGCACCTACCAACTTAAATGGGAATTAATTGATAATAACCAGTTTATTACTTATTAATTGATACCATAAGTTTATGTGCATTTATTGTCGACATGGATTAATACCAAAAACTGATCTTAATTTATGGCCAAAAACTGGTATTGTAAATTATAACAATTACTCATCATATAAAGAACTCTACCGTGATCATAGATAAGTGAGCACAAATTGATATTATTTGGTGTTTTTCTTCTACTAAAGTATAAAGGAGTATTTTTCATTTGGATTCTTCTTACAAATGTTCTTTCCAACATAGAAAATTATCATTCGTCCAATTTTATAATCACCTTCGCATTATATTCGAAAAACATATGCTTGAGAACTAGCTGTAATATGATAGAGTTAGGTGTATGCCCTAGGGAAAATTCTGTTACATGAATCAAACTCGATAACTATAATGACCCAAAATTACGGACAATTCATATTTAAATATCTGAATTATTCAAATATTTGAATCTAGGTTTAAATGTTATTAAAATGTTTTAACAAGCATTTTAACCCCTTTTAAGTCATAAATAACGATGGTAAATTTATTTTGAAAAAATGTTTACAAAAATAAATACTTCAAAAAAATATTGATAATGTGAACAAAAATCAGTTTATCTATATGCATCTTTTTAACCGTCATAAGTTGTTCATATTTTTTTACGTACACTTATGCTTATGAATTAAAAAAAATGAATAAAAATATTTTTCCATTTTGGAAATTAAACTTTATAGATGATGTCATGCATGGGGTAATGGAACATATTTAGGAAAGGAGCTTAAATGGAAAGTCTTAGAAGTCAATAAATGATAAGGGAGAAGTAATGTTTGTAATTACTATTAGGAGGTTTTTTGAGGGGTTTTTGGTATTTTTCCATCACATTTCTAAGCATATATAAAGAGGAGTGCACATTTAAGAAATAATCATAAATATTCACAAAGCTTGAGATGAAGCAAGAGGCTTGAAAATGGTGGAAGTGCTTAAACATTAATTCACTTATTACTCTCTAACTTTTCAAAAGAACCAAATCTTCTCCATTCTCTTTTAAACTTTGTCATTAGGCCTAAAACATCATGGGAAGCATGATTAGAAAGTAAGAAATGGAACGACGTGAGAAGAAGATGGGATCTTGGATGGGCTATGAGAATGGAAAGAGGAGGAAGATGGTGGAGGCATTGGTTAGAAAGTGCTAAAAGTTGGATCTTTAGGCTTGTTGTAAAGGAAGGACATGGTTCTTTGTTCTTATAGCTTTGTACTTGGTTTTTCATGAATCCAAATGAGTTAGAAAGCTAAAGTGTCATTAATTAAGTAGAGTAAAAAACACTGGACCCCACTTGCTTTTGAAAGAAAATGATGACTTTATATTGTGTAACATCGCTTTTATAATCCTATTAAACACATGATCTACCCATACCTTGATGTTCGTATAGTTGGCTAACTTGTTTTTAAATTAAAATAACTTTACTGTGTTTAAAACAAGAAAGTCATAATAAGTGCACTTCCAAATCCCTTGTTTTCAAGAATTTTTATAAATGAATAGAGAGATTGTAACGACCTACCTTTTTAAATGATTTAAATCGACAATAAACCACACATGTCAGACTCAAGCCATACAAAGGGGCATATTGTTATCGGGGTAAATAAGAAAAACAGAGAAAGATAGAAAACAAATGTAGAATCTCCTAGCGGAATGACAAAATATAATAATCAAATAAACAGTTCATGAAGCTGTTTATAATAACATTGATTATTCTTTTATAGTACAGATCAATGTTACATACAACAAGAATAAATAAATAATGCAGTAGAACAGCATGATTCAGTGTAATAAATATAATGAATAAAAATTGTATAAATCTTCGTCTTCGTCCTTCAGAAATAAGTCTTCCACTCTGAAATGCTTAGGCTGACCCAAGTGAATTGAAAAGACAAAACACTCGAGTCATAACTAAAAGATATTACATAAGTTAAATCAACAGTAAACAAATATGAGTGTAATGGCATCAAATATGTTTATGGGGTTTGAAATCTCATATCCAGTGTCTAACGTGAGTATAATAACTTAAGAGATGTTAGGGATTATCAACTCCTAAGGATCCGTTAAGCTATCTACTATGTAGTACAATACGTTATTATAATATGTCTATAGTAATGTAAAGTATTAAAATAGCATTAAGGCGTTACCCATATCCCCCTTAACACATTTTTATATTTTCCTATAGTCTAGACGGTACCGTAATTCCTCTTTAAACTTGAGGGCTATCAAAGGGCCACTCCATAGGTATGGTAAAAACCAAACTCGTAAAAGGCACGATAGGGCATGCGACATAGCACTCGAGGAATTGCCAGGGTAGATATACCAACTGCACTCTCGGACTGGTGGTAATGCCTAGCAGCAACCACCGCTCACCTCGGAATACACTCCCATAATAAAAATCAAGGTGTGGCCACCAATTCAATCACAAAGTAATAGTATGGTATCGAAGAAATGTGCCCAATCGGAGGTGCGACCTCACTTGTCTCGGTATGCTACTGTTTTAGCCACATCAAGCTGACTCACAGGAGTTAAGGTCACATAAATACCTCATACTGTAACGACCCGAAATTTTCGATCCCAAAAATTCTAGATAGTTAGGGAAAGAAGAAAGAGATAGAAGAAGAAGAAGAAGAAACACAACAAAGATTCTCACATTTGCAGCGGGTCAAAATATAATATCCAATAATAACAGTTTACAAAAGAATTCTGTATTTGTCAAATACATTTATAATACATCAGAGTTACACATACATACAGACTCTGGATATACGCAATCATCATGTCTCGGATATACAACAATATAATAAAGCGGAGACACTCCATACGTTCTTGCCATCCAGCTCGCCTCCTGAGCTCCAGAACGTCCTTACCTGAAACTCTGTAGTACTCGGTCTGACCCGAGCATTATATCAGAGTAACACATGGGTCAGGCTGGAAACCAGCGTGAGCATGCACATATAATTTGAAATACTAAATTCAAATCATAAAAGGAAACTCCCGGGTAACTCGTACTTCATTATGAGTTCATTATCAGTTATATCCAACACTTATATTCACAAATCAATTCCTAAGTATCTTCACTTGGTTTTAAATGGTCCAGTCATTTAAATCATTCCATTCTGGCCTATTGATAGCGCATATCAGTCTATAAAGAATCATTTTAGGTTACAAATTCGAAGTGGATTCGAACGAAACCGAAGGCATTAACTCGTTACACTCATTTTGGAACCACCTTCAGAGTTAACGACAATAACCCTTGCACTCTGAAACACCATCTCGATCTTCACTTGGAGATGCCACGATCTAACGTTTTATTTGGATCGATGTGGTTTTTCGGATAATCATAACTGACACCCGATCCCGGTCTTATCGAATTCCAAACGCCATTTTAAAGGTTAAGTTGTTTAATAGTTTAAATAATTTAATTCAACAGGTTGAATTCACATACATTTATCATAGATAAATCATACTCAAACATTAAAGATGTATCCAAAGCATATCATAGAGTATCACAGAATATCACCAATAGATATCACAAATTCAGACATTCTACTTATAGAACATCCAAACATGAATTATTAATCCATGGTATAATTAATTTAATTGTCTTAAATTAAATTAATTTCTTAATAATCAATTACTAATCCTGCTTAATTAATTATTAAGTAATTAATTATACCATTTCAAACCATTTCATTAATTAATCTTTTCTTAATCTATTTATTAAACCTTAATTGCTTAATTCATTACTCCTTAATTATTAATTAATAACCTTAATTATTAATTCTTAATTAAATTATTTAATTAATTAACTACTAATCATATATTAATTAACTTTAAGTAGTTAATTTAAAATTCTTAGTTTCAAATTAATTAACACTTAATCATTTGTTAATCAATTTTTAATAACAAATTTATAAATTTTAATTCACTTAGTTAATCGCAATTATAAATTAATAACCATTCTTAATTTTCTTACAATATAAACTAAGTAAATAAAAATCATGTATCTTACATTTTAAAATCAACCTTAATAACTTTAAATAAACTGATTACTAACTTAAAAGCTTTAATATTAATTAAATTTAACACTTATCTTAAATTAACTGCTTAATTAAAATATTAATTAAGATTTTAAAAACATTCTTAAGTATTTACTTCAATAATTAAAACTTAAAATAAATTCCTTACTTAAATTGTCAAACATTAATTAAATCATTATTATTTAAACTTTGTTTAAGATGATATAACTGAAACTTATTTCGCCAAGCACTTTGAATGCCAACCCGAGAAAATTCCCAGTTTACTCGAGTTTCCACCCGAGTTTTCCACCATTTCCCTCGAGTCTTTCTCCTCTTCTTCACATACTTTTTTTTCTCAGGTTTAAGTTTTAAACTTTAGTAACAGGAAAACATGTTTACGCGCTCAGTTCCAACTCAAAGCAAACCTTTCATTCCTTGAGCATCCACTCGAGTCGTTCACCACTCAAAACTTCCTGACACCGTCTCAAGGCCATGCACGTGCATGGCGCCTCGCCGGCGCTCTGGCGAACCACGGTACCTCCAGCGAGTCATGAACTATCACTACAATCGAAAACAAAGATCAACTCGATGCCAATATTTCCAGATCGCGATTAAGCCTTTTGTTCGAAATTCTGAAACTTGACTCCACCCAGCACATTACTTCGCCCCATCCACGCCGTCCACTTGAGGGGCTACGACTTCAGCCTCACCTCGCTGATCCCCTATACTACACTCCCCTTCAATTTCGAGCAACTCGATCGTCCAGAGGAGACGAAATCTCCTTGTTTCAATCCACGTCAAAACTCATGTATTAAACCCTAAATCTTCCTCGTTCTATCGTCTCTTGCAATAGAAAATTTATTTAACAATTTTTCTAAAATCATCGATTGCCAAACCTACTTCGTGCAAAATTTCAACATTCAATATTTGTTCGATCGCTGGAAATTGGTTAAAAAGCATTTTCGGTTCATCTATAAACTGCTCGAAGCATACTTAACTAAAAATTTCCATTTTAGTTTTTAAAATCCTATTTTGAAGAGTGGATTCAAGTTATGTAATTGAATTAGCAATTTACCACATTCGAATTTAACATAATATTACATGTTGCTCTGTAAAACAAGATTCCAATGGTCATAATTCACCAACATGTTTAAAACAGATTTTAAAATCATGATTTAGGTTTAAACATCTAGTTTTGTTTGAAACTCTAAGCTTAACAATGATTTGATGAAAGTATTTGAATTTTGATTAAATATTCAATTCTGAAACTAAAAACAAAGAAGAACCAGTATATTCAATTTTCACAGAACACTCATATATAAACACAGAGCAATATTCAAAAAAATACATATGCAAGCACAATATTGCTCATGAATCACATACACAAATTTAATTATACTTAAGTCTTTTAAAAATTGTGTTTACTCACCTGAAAAGTGTTTTGAAGAGAGAACCAATATTGTGTTGGAAAGGTGCTACTTGATTTTCCTTTAAATCCTCTTGTTTATTTAGTTTAGATGTATTTGAGTTTATAAGGTGATGATGCTTATTTTTTCTTCTTTCTCTGATTTGCTGTGTTATGAATGAACTAGAATAAGAGGATATGCATATATAGAAAACGGTTTTGTACAGGGGTTGGCTTAACTGGTACAAACTTATTTCTTTGGTCAGAGTTTTGTTTCATTGACCAGCAAGATTTTTTTTCTCTTTATAGAAACTGAAATGATTTTACAGGTTGCGAAATGACTTGTTTTTGTGCTAGAATTGATAGTATTTAATGCAATTGTTTCCCATCCTGTTTACATACTTATCCTATTTGATATGTATATGCATATGTTTTTGTTTTATTATCTTCTTGCCTTGCATATACAAACTCACAGCAAACATACTTTCCCCTGCCTGATTTTATTTTATACCCTTGTGCTTAATTTAAAATTGTTATAGTTATTGGTATATGTTTATCTTATGTTGCATACACACAAACCCACTTATATACTTATTTTTAACATAAATCATTATTTTTATTTCCATTTTAAGCTTAAACTACCAAATACTTTATTTATATTCATATATTTTTATAATTATATTTTATACTTATATTTAATATTGATAGGATTAATTTTTTTTAAACATTATTATCTATATTACATTCATATGCATATATTTAAATTAAATGCTAATAAGGTAGAGCATTAGTTAAATTGAATAAGATAGATTTCATTTCAAATATTTTTTAAAGATTGTATTTTGAATTTTCAAATCAAAGCTTCCTTCACAATACATACATACATACATACATATATATATATATAAATCGTAAATGGCAAAAAGTCTTATTTCTTTTTAGAATGACAAGTTTGTATTTTATTTAATTAGATTAAATGCTTATCAAAATAATACTGCCAAAATCCTGGGTCGTCACATTCCTCCCCCCTTTGAATCATATCATCCTCGAAAAGGATCGAAGCCAGAATTATTAAAATGCTTAAAATCAGATGAATTTTCTTCGATCATTTTTAAACTACTTTAAAATTCTATATAATATTACTAAAATAGTTTTTATACAAATACTTTTATAACTCGATGTTTCGACAAGTCCATCCTTGTTCTCACAGAAATTCGGTCATACGTTGATCAGGCGCACGACTGAAAATCTATAAGTGCTTAGCAGAGCCGTTTCCAACATCTAGTGAAAATATTTTGAAAAATAATTTTATTGAAAATATAGAAAACAGTTTTTGAAAATAGAGGAAATATCCTTGGTGAGAATGCTCTGATGATCACCCCTATCCATGGTCGCAGTTACATCATGGGTTACGTTGCCATCACAGCAAAAGTCCATGTAACTGTAGGCACTCTGTGCCCCTCGATTACGCCATGGAACCCACAACAGATCGCAGTTACATTCCAGGGTTACATTGCCATCGCAGCAAAAGTCCATATAACTGTACGCATCGGCGCCCTCGATTCTCGCTGCCAAAAATGAAACTTCTCCACTCCCACATAGGTCGCAATCTATGACGTAAAATCAAACGTACACTGTTGGCTCTCAGCGGCACATACGACTTTCTCTATGTTACCATAGGTTGCAGTCTACCGATATAAAATCAAACGTAGACTGTTGGCTCTCGGCGGCACACATGACTTTCGCTATGGCCCGTAGTAGATCGCAGTGACATCGAGTTACACTATCGTCATAGCATACCCAAATGTCTCTGTAGGCCTCAGCACCCTCGACTTTCGCTACATACTATACATAATCATCAGGAACTAGTTTTGTCCGGACTCCTCACAAAATCAACTTTAGAACCCCCCCCCCCCCCGGTAGGGTTCAAGGCAGTACCACCCTGGCACTCCTGAGAAGTTCATTTCAAGAGAGCGCCTGTTTCCCCAGAACCATTATCTAAACACTTTATGCTATTCACATATTGTATCTTCCAAATCATACACCTAGTATGAATCTCATATAAATCTCCTTTTCTCAAAATCGATTATCCCAAAATCGATAATTCTCAAACTAGGCTTTCCAAATTCCAATATTGATTTTACCCAAAAACCAAAAGCCTTTCCAATCCAAAGGTTCCAAAAACCTTTCCGAAATCATCCTTATAAAATGCTGTATATATATACATAGATATATATAAATTTTGAAAATCTTTATTTACTTTGAACTTGTATAAATTCCCTTTTTATACTTCAAATACCTTTCAAAAATCCTTTTCATCTTACCATAGATTCATCAAGGGGAGATTTATCTCATATAGCAAAGATATATAACTTTGTTTATTCCAAATCAAATATTCAAATTTGATTACTTTATAAAGTCACATACCAGTTTACTTACTTCCATAAAGTAAATTTCTACCAGAGAGATACCCATTTTCTATTTTATTTCATCATATATCTCACAAAATATACCTTTCATTTCACATTTCCTACCCACAAATTTCCAACATCGATTTCATTCAAATCCGTACGATGTACACCTATCATCCGTACGCTATACCAATCTAATCGCTCACTCGATCACACAATTTCAATTCCGAACTAGTATCGTCCGCCCGACTTCCAAGTGTGGACTCAGATCTGGTTTCTTGATCAGAAACTGTCATTCTCCTTGCATAGTCATAACTATGATAGAGAATATCCAGAAGCAATCAACAATCCATATCCAGATTCGTTGTCGAAAATCCAATGGAAAATCCCAACTCGAATTGATAAACAGTCCCGAAATTCTATGCTCGAATCTAGATCAAATCACTATGCGAATAGAATAATACACGTACATCCTACGTATTTAATCTTCATTGATTATTAGCCAAATCAATTCTCTTTTCTATTCACCTTCACTTATGATTTGTATTTACTTATTCTCATTTGCCTCAACCCCCTTTCGATTATCACTAAAATTCTTATCTCAATTGGATATTTAATCATAAACAGTTTGAACTCCGTCCAACTTAAATTTAGAAAATAGATTGAAAAGTTAAAATAGATAAGTAGTTGAAAAATAATTATTAGTTTGTAAAATAGCCGTAAAATAGTTAAGTAATTGTAAAATAGTTGGAAAATAGTCAAATAGTTATAGAAATTTTAAATAATTGCAAAATAGTTATAAAATAGTAATTAGTTATAAAGTAGTTGAAAAACAGTAATTAGTTTATAAAACAGTTGCAAAATAGTTAAGTAATCTCAAGAGTAGGTGTAAAATAGGTATAAGATAGTTTTGGGTTTAATAATAAGGTTGTATATATAAATAGCTTGGGAAAATAAGTTTATATTTAAAACAATTTATATTGAAAATAGTCCAGAGTCAAACTGTTCAATTTCCAACCTCCATTTTCAAACAATTTAATTTAAATTTCCACTTCCATTGAAATTGACTCAATTCCAATTTAAACAACTTCAATTTCCCTTGAACTTGATTTATCCCCAATTCAAGTTGAATTAATCTCAATTTCTAAGTACCAAATCTTAGATTAAATGGTCCAATTCACTTATTTACAATCGCTTCAATCCCATTTTGATTTGAACTCAATAAATCTTCCATTTTATTTCAGATTAATCCAATTCATTTGAATTTTATACTCATCCATCTTCAATTCTAATTAATTCATACTAAATTCAATTTGAACTATGAAATCTAAATCTCAACTTTAACCCATCTCGAATTATATAAATTCGAGCTAAATTTCCAAATGTTGATTTAATCCCATAAATTAGATTAACCTTTAATTTTAAATCAATAATCCAATCTTTAAACAATTTAATTCCGAGTCCAATTCTAAATAGATAAAGAAAATTTCATATTAGATTGTACTACCACAAATATTCCATACATTAATTGACTACATACTAGTAGTTCATACATTACATATATTTATCCAAACTAAGATTCTTACAAAAGTCATAAATTGTGACACCCCACCTCTATACCCACGCTAGCCAAGGATACTGCGGGGTAATGCCGTCAACTAGCATGAAGAATAAGGCTGTTGAGGAGCGACCATCCGTGTAATTGCTTCGTGCGAGCACCAGCATGTCAGATAGTTAAGATGCATTTCATTTCAAGAGGAAATCCGACATGCCGATACAAACTCAAAGCTACTACACAGTGGCTATATAAAATCTTCGGAAACAAATATAGAAATAAACATAACACAAATCAGTCACAGATATCCATATCACAAAGGCGGAAACAGATATGAATATTACACATGAAATTGTATATCAGAGTAGTGGTCAAACAAGATCCACAATATCATAAAAGAATAGTTACAAGTGCAAGTAAAAAGAATAAGTATACATCAATGAGTCTATATCCCAAATGTATACAACTAAAAACCACTAAAATTAGTAGTTAGCCAAAAATAGGATAATAATGCCAGATGAGAAGTCAAGCAGAAGCACCTGTAATATCCCGGTCTGACCCAAGTATTATTTAATAAGAAAATAATAAACGGATCAGTCTAACTATAAATATCAGATGAAATGATATAAAATAAGAGATATGACAAAACGTATAATAACCATAATGTCATACCGTGATAAGTATGTAATTGAAAATCAACCAGAGATTAATCAATATCACAAGAATCTTCTCAAAGATCAAAAGAATGTCATACTCTTTATTTTTATTCACCAAACCATAAATATTGACAATTATATTAATGCCAATCACAAAAGTTAATGACACACAAATTCACCAATGCAAAAATATTGATAAAACTTGTCAATAAAAATCACTAAAATTGGTGAAACACAAATTCTAGAAATCATCAATGGAAATCCAGAAATCACAAGAATGGGGAGGCCTATCACAAAACGGGTGCATGAAAACTCACCAGCACGTGTATCACAAAACGGAACGCTATTCCATGGTTGTTAACCATTTATTTTGAGCCGAAGCTCCACAAAACGGTCCGAAGACCATGGGTCGCTACTCCACCAAATTGAGCCGAAGCTCCACAGAAACGGGGTTTAGTCTCCCTCGCAGACAAAGACACATCGACATTGCTAGTCTAAATCACAAAATGATCATCATCGATCATCAAGAAGTGTCAATTACACTAAGCTATCTAGTGCCTACCGTGAGTGCAGTAACTTAAGAGATGTTCGAGGTTACCATCTCCTAAAGATCTGTTAAGCTATCTACTATGTAGTACAATACATTATTATAATATGTCTACAGTAAAGTAAAGTATTAAAATAGCATTAAGACATTACCCATATCCCCCTTAACACATTTTATATATTCCCATAGTTTATACAATACTGTATGCTCCTCCTGAGGTTTATACAAGGGGCACTCCGTAAGTATGGTACAAAATAAACTCGTATAGGGGGCGATAGGACATGTGAACACGGCACTCGAGGCAATATCAGGATAGATATACGAATTGCACTCCTGGACAGGTGGTAACGCATAGTAGTCACTACCGTCCATCTTTGACACGCTTATAATCAAAATCGAAGGGTGGCCACCAAATCAATCAGAAGGTCAAAATATAGTATCGAAGAAATGTGCCTGATAGGTGGAATGACCTCACTTGGCCCGGTATAGCCCATGTTTTAGTCACATCTAAGCTGACTCACGGGAGTAGGGGTCACGTAAATACCTCATATAGAATCGTTCGCCAAACCATCATACTTCATTTCTAGAATCTTCACCATGTACACAGTTGCTAAAGTGGTTTTCAGTATTGACAGAGAGTATGACAATATCCGATCTCGGTCTCTTTAACAACCAAATGCTTATTACACACCGGATGGTTCTTTTATATTTTTAAAATCGTTTTATATTGATATCAAAATATCGTATTCAATTCAAACCATATCGCTTTCAAAATTATAATTTCAGAACAACGTCCTCATTTCAAAATCATCATATTTACTCAAAATAAATTATTTAAACCCCAACTTAGGTTATTACATCATTTAATCATATTTTCTTTTATATCAAGGATTTACATATAACCACTTCCACTTTACAATTTAGAATTTAGAAAATAGTATGGAAAGTTACAAATAGTCTAAATAGTTTAGTATAGTTTGAAAATAAAATTTAATGGTTGGAAATACTTTTAAAATAATTTAAAAGGTGGATTGAAATAGTTTAAATAGATTTAAAATAGTTCTAGCAGAAAATAAAATAGATTAAGTAGATTTAAAATAAATTAAATAGATTTAAAATAGAATAAATAGATTTAAAATAGATTAAATAGGTTTAAAATAGACTTAATACATTTAAAATAGATTAAAAACTGGTTAATTATTTTAAAATCTGATAAAATAGATTAAATAGATTAAAATTAATTAAAACAAAAATAGTTTAAATTGATTAAATGGTTTAAAAAAAATTAAAATGGATTAACTTAGTTTAATAGTTTGAAAATCTTACTTCCCAGAATTTAAAATAACATTTTAATAGTTTATATTAAAATAATAAATTTGAAATTAACATCAAATTTAACTATTTATTCCATTTCAACAAATCTAAACCATGTTCGGATTTCAAATCAAAACCCAATTTCAAATCTTAAAATATCAATATTAAGTTGTTCCAATTTCAATACATTTTAAAGTTGCAAATTTCAAGCATTTCAATGACTCAATTTCGATAAGTTCCATTTATACTTCAAAATTCAACTTTAAAATTTAAAATTAAACAAATTTCCAATTCCTACAGTTAAAGCTTAAATTTCCAAAAATAATTCGATTTATATAAATCAAATTTTATTACAGAATGTCATTAAATTGGATTCAAATTTTTAAGGCTTTCAAATCATTTTAATTTAACCAATCCGGTGTCCATATATAATTTTCTACCCTATGGTCAAGTGATACGGATATTTATCATTTCGATGCGTGATTATTTTATATTTATGGATACACACACACACACCCCCTTCAACACGCAATCCCGAATTTAATTCAATGAAAATCGTTGGGTTTATCATTTTAACCTATAACGATTATCCCCTATTCTATATGATCGTTCGGTACGTATCATTTCAACCTATAGGGAACTTGCAGTGCTATAACAATACAAAATATAACATCGAATCATCTGATATCAACAATCAAATATCCATCACAATCATCATCCAAATCAACCAATAAACGTCAATAAATAATTGATTATCATTTACAATTATTAGCTTGACAATTAAATTCAATATTAAATTAATCGATGACTAATTCCCAAAAAAAGTCAAATTTAACTAAAATGACAATTTAAACATGCCAAACATCAACCAATTAATTTCAAACACATCATAAATTTAAGTTAACTAACATAAGATAATTTAGTAGTCTGAGTGGGTTAAAACACTTACCTTCGATTTTAAATCGATTTAAAATCCAAATAAATGCCTAAAATTGAACAGTCTCAAAATTCGTCCAAACTAGTACCAAAATATCCGAAATTTCGATACAATCGTACTGGAGCAAACCACGCATGAATCAAACCCTGTATGCAAAAGTTATACACATTAGATGATTGAAATCTTAAGTTAAATAAAAATAAATAAAAAACGAACTATTTAAACAATGCCACGTTAATTATGCTCTTCATCCCTAACCCTATCTTGTAGCTTCCATACGCACGCATGCCAGGAACCTGGCCGCCACCTAATCCACTTCAACCGATCATCGCACATCACACCGCTCCACCATAGGCATCGCCTATCACCTCTCCTCACGACCCTCCCCCCACGATCAACCTTCGAACGCCAATCGAGGCTCTAAATGCACAGCCGCCTCCTATTGGTATTAAACCTTAATGAATTTCCAGGCTAGATCCAACTGTCAAGTCGCCATTCAACTTGCATGGAAGAGCTTCGCTCGTGACTCTCCAAATACTGGTACCTTCAATTCGACGATCGGTCGAAGTTAATAACGACACTATGAATTGCCGAGACTTATCGTTCAATTTTTGGACACACAGAGGATCAAATCGAAAAAAAACTACAGATCTAGAATGCGCTCGTAGAGAGCTTATTGGTATATAATATGATAGAGTTTTGAGAAGTTTGATTTTGAAATTGATTTGGAAATTGGTTTTTAGGGTTTTGTAATTTGAATTGGTTTCTACCATTGAGGAAAGAGATAGGCAGATAGAATTATATGTACAGGAATGAGAAAATGACTACTATGGTTTGGGAAATAAGACTATTTATATTAACAAAGCCCGATAAGAATGAACGAATGTGAATCGAATTGGTACGAAAGACAATAACGACCCGAAAAGCCTATTTTGTCTCTGAATCGAAAGTAGGTCAACTTATATATCAAAATAGATGTTTCCGATATTTTTAAACTCAATGGAATAGGTTTCAAGTCTTAATTACTTCCTACGAAGAAGCTAGCTTTAAAATCAGCTTATTTCGAATTGATTTCAATTGAATTGATTTCTATGCGTTTTGAGTCCGTACGATCAAACAACAAATCCGATCGCCACAAAACTTGAAACCTTATAATAATTCATGGTTATGGATTCAATGAAACTGGTTTCGTCAAAATCCGAGATAGTGGCTAAAATGACTACTTTCACGTTAATTAAATAAACTATTATAAAATTTATCGCTTCTTATATTCAAATCAAATAACTAACCATTTTTATCATTTTTTGTTACGTAGACATTTACAATAATTTAAAACAAATTTATATATCAAATTCAGTGTTAAATATTGCACTAGTTATAGTGTACAATTTCAACTGTAATGAAATCCAATTAATTATATATTTAATTCCAATAAAATGATTTAATTCAATTCAAATCTTCTTATTTAATCGATCATTACTTTATGGACATATTTAACATTGGTTTATGTCTTATTACATCAAAAGCTACCATTATCATATTTTGCCATATAATTCCAATATTCCAATTATATTGAATTTTTGTTGATTTGACATTAATTATAATTTTAAATCCCAATAACTTCATTTATCCCGATTTTATTGTTATTATTAAATTAGTTATTGTCTTATGAATATAATAGACATTCCTATACATTTTATTACATTCACATTTCACAGTTATCATCTAAACTCGTATTAACGTAACATTCAAATACATTTAATTGCACTTGATTTCCAATTTAATTCAACATAATAAATAAATAGGTAACAAATAACAAATGTCACTTTTTACTTAATTTAATTACATTTATAATTTTATTATCTACAAAAAATGTTATAACCATTTACACAACACTGATGTTATCTAATTATAATTGATTGCATATTATTTCACCAATTAATATAACATTTAATATATTTTCTTATTTTAAACTTATAAGTTATAACTTACAATTATTACAATTACATGAGATTACATTCAAATAGTCATCTATTTCATTAATTTACATTGTTAAACTTCAATCTAGTTAGTTTTCCTATTCCGTTATCACAAATTTTATTCCTTTCAACATTAAATTACATAATCTTATTAAATTTACTATTTTTAGTTATTGAAAATTACAGGTCGTTACATTGGATCTAAGAGAAATTATTTTCATCTACTACTCTTTTTTGGGTTTTATTTTTTGTTAGGGAAACGTTTTCCCATTCAAGATCTTTTTTATTTTGATCTTACTTTTATTGATCACTTTTTCAAATGATTGCCTTTTCTCTAATTCACAATTTTCAAAGTTCTTGAGGTTTTCAATTAGATTTATCATCTAAATTATATCTTTATCCAAAATCAAATGCTTTTCACATTCAAAATTTTCAAATTTCTTGGGTTTATTGATTTTTTATTTTTAACTCATTATTTTTATGAATTAGCTCCTTTTTGTCATGTGTAAGAACTTGATTTCCGTTTTCAATCACTTTAACATTTTCTTTGAAATAATATTTCTTTTTCAAAGTAGCACATTATGGATATTCAACACTTTTAAATCTAAAAATTTCAAGTTCTCTTTCAAGAAATTTATTTTTATGAAGCAAATCAATGTTCTCTTTCTTCAAAACATCATTTTCTTTTAAAATGATTGGAAAATTTCGTTAAATACAAAATTTTGTTCTTCTTTAAAATTTTCGATTTTGGTTCTAACTTATCATTAATACGAAGAAATTCAACCTTTTAAGATTTTAATCTTTTGTGCTTTTAAATAAGACTATCTAGACACAACATAAATAAATATTCAAGACTGTAATTTGCAGTTGCACTTACTGCACCGTCATTGTCCCTTTTGTTTGACTTTTTCATCAAGCAAAATTTACTTCACCTTCATCGCTCCCAGTTTCTTCTTCCCAATCTTCGTCATACCAAGTTGCTGTAAATTCTCCTTTTATTTTCTTTCCCTTGTCAAGTTTATTTTGGTGAGAAATTCATTTTGATATGATTCGGTTTATTAACAAGTAACACTCTCATCCGAACCATCTAAAACTTTGATCAATCTTTTTTTGCAATATTTTAATTTAGCTTTTTTCCATATTTTCTGGTCCAATTTTTCTTTCCTTTCATCAACATTACCGACTCTTCAGTAGAATCATTTTTATCTTCACTATCCAGTGAACTTTTTAATGCAATTGACCTTTTCCTTTCTGTATTACCATGCTCTTGCCTAACTTTGAGCTCCATCTCATAGATCATAAGATTTCCTATCAAATTCTCCCTACTTTTCTTGTTCAAATCTTTTGATTCATGTATAGCCATCGCCATAGACTCGAAATTCCTTAGAAGCATTCTGATAATTTTACAAATCAGGTCTACTTCGAAATAGACTTTTTCCAAAACTTTAAAGTTGTAAATCAATGTTGAAAAGCATTCGTATATTTCTTTTATGCTCCCATCCTTTGTCATAACAAAGTTTTTGTATTCATTGTTGAGCATGACTAGACGTGATTCTTTGACTTGTGAAGTTTCTTCCCGTGTTACTTCGAGCGTATGCTACATTTCTTGTGCTGTCATACAATAAGAAATTTGATTAAATTCAATTTTATCAAAAAAACATATGAGAGAATTCATAGCTTTGACGTTTAATACACAAAGTTATTTTTATCATTTATGTCCTATCTATCTACTAGCTTAAGCAATTCCTATCCATTTTTAGTCATTATGGGTACATCGTAACCAGTTTCAACTACATTCCAAACCTTGAAGTCAACTGATAAATAAATTTTAATCTTAGATTTCCAACACGTATAATGATCCCCATTAAATATAGGTGGCCTAGCAATGGACTTACCTTTAGAAAAAGCATTATTAAAACTAGACATGTCTAAAAAAATTTCCTAGCAACCTGCTTGAATACCACTTGTAGGATCATAAAAAAACCCATAGAGGGGTGAATAGGATAATAAAACTATTTCTCAGATAAACAAATATATAAAATTATAGAAACATATAGTATGGAAAATAAGGAACGTGCAGATTTACCCAACTTCCACCGCTACCCCATAGTTTCTACTACAGCTCGCAAGATTACTAATATAATTAAATAATCGACGAAGGTGATGTAGTTTTAGAGGTTGTTTCAATGTCGATCTGGGATGAAACTTGGATGTTATAAGAGCTGCCACCGCTGTTCGCCTGAAGCGTAAGCTATCGTCTTTTTGGAGTTTAAGCCGCAACCGATCTTAAGTGTAACACCCCAAATTTTTAATAATAGTATTCAGGAGATTTAACTAGAATAAATTAAAAAAAATAATGTAGATAAGGATATCAAGGTTGATTAATGAACATGAAGTGGTCGTGCTTATTAAAATGAATGAACTTATAAATGGTTAAATGTTAGCTAATAAATCATAAGGGAATTAAGGTCATTGTCATCCCATTTACCATCCTTATACTATTTCCTCCTTAGCCATACACATATATTTATCATAAGCAAAAAATAAAACTTAAACAAGGAAGAGCAAGGTCGGCCATTAGGAAAAAGAGAAGAAGAGTAAAACCAAAGTAAAACTTAGGATTCAAGCTAGAAGAAATCAGTCTCAATCAATCATCAATTTCCTTATCCGATCTAAGGTGAATAATAATCACTACATCTCAATTTTGATTTTTCATATTTAAGGTAAATCCATTTTTATGATATACTAGATGATGATATGCTTGATTTAAGATTCTTATGGTTTAAACAAGATTTTTTAAAAGAGAAAATGCATGGTTTTAGGGTAAAACTGAGATTAAATGATTTCTAAATGCCCTGAGAAATTTTATGTTATAAGAAACATTCGTTTGGAGTTGCGTTTCAATTTTTATAGTTTTCCAAGTGATGGAGAACTAATTATGAATTTTCAAAGGAAACTATGGTTATTTGGGTTTAAAATTTATTTTGGAAAATATATTTTGAATTTGGGTTTGAAATTTTGGTATGTTAGATAACATGATTAAAGTGAATTTCTGAAATTTTTGTGTATTTTTACAAAGTGATTTAGCATAGAAATTAAACTATTTTGATAGGAGGACCTAAATGATTTAATGGTTTTGTTAATTGGAAGGGCTTATTTGTTAAAAAGTAAATTGGTTTAGATCTGAGAAAATGCGGCAAATTTTAGTAAAATAATTTGAAAGTTTATCGTAACTAATTAAGAGTTTATGCGTGGGCAAGTTAGTTACAAAAAGTTTACTTTATTTGGTAAAAATGGTCCTTTGTTCAGAAAAAGGGGTTTTGCCTTTTATGGAAAGGCCTTTCGACCTAGAGCTTTCACCTCCAACGTAGTCGAAACCTTCTAGGTTGAAACCAGTAAACTAATACATATGGTATCTTTTAGATGGTACGTAGTGTATTAGAGATAAGCGAAAGGTAGGTGTCGAATCGTAGCTTCCGAAAGGGTTGAGTCCATTATTTTGTTTTAAAGGAAAAAGCACTTGCCTGTTTATAAGAGGTTTTGACATAGACGAAACCTATGGTTGCAAAAGGTATTTCGAAAGAAGCTTTTGAAAGAGATCTGCCACCTTTTTTTTAAATAAGTAACTTCTGAAGGAGTTACCTTGTTTTTACTTAAAGCTTTCGGGAGGAGTAGTTTCGACCAAGTCAAAACCCTTCTTTGAAATGATGCTTTTTGATGGTACTGAAGACATCAATGCTGTCGATATGTACTGTTGTTTTTATAAACACAAGCCACTTCCTAATGCTTTCGAAAGGGTTAGGGGTTTCGAAGGGGATGCTGTCGAAAGGGGTATCGCCGTCAACCTTCAATTATTTTACTCAGATGTTTTAATGCTTTCGAAAGGATGGTTTCAACACCATCAATATTCCTAATATTTTATGAAGTAGAGAATGGTTTTAAAAGAGGTGCTTTCACATTCACTTTGACCTAAAAATATTAGTTTAAATATAAACCCAATGGTTTCGAAAGGTATTGGTTTCGAAGGGTAACCTTTAATGGTTTCCAAAGGGGTACTTTTTCAGAAGGTATATTTCCATTGGTTTCGAAATGGGGTATTTTCACCTGGTTTCGAAGCTATGCTTCCAAAGTTAAAGGTTAATGCTTTAATACAATCGAAAGGTTTCGAAAGAGATGTTCAAAGTATTTGAAAGGCGCCTAATGTTTGAAAGATAGATTTTATGCTTTCGAAGGAGGTTATCCAATAAAGTCGAAAGCAAAGGTTTCGAATGTGTCCAAAGGATTTTTAAACCCAAACTCATTTTTAAAGGAAAAATCCATGGTTAAATAAAAGTGTTTGGAAAGGTTTTCAAGTATGTAAATTTAAAGAAGTATTTCCTTGATAAAAGTATAGGTTCATGGGATTGACCATGTTTTATATGCAAATGTTTTCAAGGGCATTAAATCTACAAGAATGGTATTGTTAAGTTGTTATGTTTTCTTCTTTAAATATGAGTATATTCAAATGATAAAGGACCTATAACTGTATTTTGGAGATAAAGGAGTAGAAGAACTAGCTAGGTTAACCCAATAGTGAATATAAATTGATTAAACTTCTAAATGAGTAGAATTGCTTCCAGTGAGTCAGGAAGACCAGAATATAGGATGCTTAAACTTTGAAGTTGTCAAGAAGATAGGTTCACAGTAAACCCATGAAAACTATGATTAGGAAGTTATTGGAGTAACCAACAGGTTCATAGTAAACCTATGAAAACTATGTGTAAAGGATGGTTGGCAAGAGCTAACTGGTTTGTAATGAACCCACGAAAACTATATCCGGATTAAGTATTGACATCAATCAAATGGTTCTTAGTCAACCCATGAAAACTAGGATGAAAAAGTAGTAGGTTCCGAGTCAACCCATGAAAACTAGGCTACGAAGAGAGTTACTTGAGTAATCCATAGGTTCCTAGTCAACCCATGAAAACTTGGATAAGAGAGGAGTTATGGAAAAGGCAAATAGGTTCAGGGGAACCTATGAGTTAATTAAGTTAATTGGCAGGGGCCTATAGGTTCTTAGTGATCGCATGAAAACTCTAAAATGGGATAGGGTGTCCAGAAATTGTAAAAAGGTTACTAGTAACCATGAAACTAAGGTTAATAGTGACCCTAAAAACTATAAATATGACAAGGATTCAATTAAACAGGGGATGTGAAATCCATAATGTTTATATATAAATATTATCATCATATTTTGAAATACTATGTTTTAACCATTGTGGATGTAAAAGCACGGTATATGGTTCTTATAAAAAAGGATTTATGATACTAGGGAGGGGAAAACTTGTTCCGTTAAGCGGCATGGTATCACTAGACATCTAAAAGGATTGAGATGTTATATTATTACCAGGCTTTATGTCTGACTCGAATTTTTTATTTTCCCTTTAAACTCTCGAGGGCTTAATCGATTTTGAGTAGTTTGAGATTTAAGGTTTTCATGTTCTCTTCTTAGACGGACAAAGCTTCCGGAGGCATGCAGGAGGCAATTAGTTATTTAGGGTTATCTTTTTTGTTGTGTATTTTGGATGTAAAGGTAGACTTTTAGCCTTGTTATATACTCTGATCAACCAAGGGGGCATCTTCATATGTTGCTCTTGGCGTATGTATAATAATTATATTCTTCTGGATATGGTTTATGCTTTTGGGATTATGTAATGAATATGTTATGAATGGAATGCGGAATTGTGTTTTAATTTGTTAATTTTTTTCCATGTTCTCGTGATCTGTGTATCAATGTATCTAACATAGTCGTATTTGTTCGTCGAAGATTAATAACTATGGATGACTACAACATCCATGTGCCGTTAATTTTGGGCCTCCAAGTGGGGGGATGTTATAAGTTGGTATCAGAGCATATGTTTATGAAACTTTAAAAGAAAGTAAAAACCTAAAGGCTTTTTCAAACATAATCCGATGAATTTGAAAATATGTTCGGGGTTGAGGTTAGCGCTATAATAACGTACTTGTATTTGATACATAGGTATATATCTAAGTAGGTGTTCCCCTCTCTCTTAGACCGTTCTTCTGCATCTTACCAAGGTTCGTATGCAGATTTACGAGAAAGAGGATATGGAAGTAGGAAACGGAAGAGGAAATCTAGGTAGAGGAAGCACCACAACAAATGGTAATGCTCGACCTAACACCAAGAGGAATCAAGGTCGACAAACTAATGCTAATCCAAACGCCGAGGCCAATGCAGGTGCTGGTAATCCGCTAGTAGATGCGGGGATGGTGTATCAGTTGTTGGCTAATCTTTTGCAAGTAGGAGCTACTGGTAATGTTGGAGGAGCTAATCTTGTAGCTTTAGCTGGATATAATTATGCTAGGCTGGGCAGAGACTACACTAATCTGGGAGAAAAGCCGTTTATGGGAATGGAGGATGCTGTTAAGGTCGAGAATTGGCCGTTGAGCTGTGAGAGGATTTTTACTGATCTAGGCTTGGGGATGGGGAGAAGAGAAGTCTAGCCTCTAGACAGTTGCAAGGGGTAGCGCTTCATTGGTAGAATAGTGTTACTACCGGGGTACATGAGGAAGAGCTGACATGGGATGAATTCACGAGGAGGTTTGAGCAGAGGTTTGAGCAGATGTTCTTATTTTAGGTTGCCAAGTTAGCATTGATGTGGAAGTTCATGGATCTAGTTCAAGGAGAGATGTCAGTGGTCGAGTATGCTACTAAGTTTGATGAGCTATCTCGATATGGATATGCTTTGGTTGACACTGATGTTAGAAGGAATGAAAGGTTCATTCGAGGACTGAAACCTGAGCTTGCTAGAATGGCCATGACCCATATCCAAGAACCTAGTAATGTGGTGGTGGAGGTGTCTATTCGCCATGAAGAGATGCTTGTTGTTTCTGTTAGAGAGAAGCCAGTTGAAGCCTAGGGTCCTCAGGGAAAGAAAAGGAAATTCTTTAAGAATGGAGCCCAGAAAAGGGAGGTTGATAAGAAGGGCTGATTTGGTGTGCTCAAATGTGATAAGAAGGGGCACTATGCTCACAAGTGCAGAACAGGCAATGGGAAGAAGTCTACAGAGAAGAAGACTTTTAAATGCTTCAACGGTAACCAAGTTGGGCATTACAAGAACCAGTGTCCAGAGTCAGTCAGGGCGGACAAAGGGAAGGTTTTTGCTATTTGACCACCATCTTCTTCTAGACCTACTACAACAGAGAAAGGGAAAACTGTGATGGAAGGTATGCTTTTGATTTAAAGTATTCTAGTTAGGGTGCTGTTTGATACCGATGCATCACATTCATTTATAACACAATATTTGGTTGATAGGTTATGCATAGAAGCCACGTATCTTGTTACTTCTTTAAGGGTTGCGAATCTAATAGGAGGATATGCAACTCTATGAATGAGATATGACTAGTTAGAACTGGATTTGTTAGGTCATATGTTTGCATGCAGTTTGTATGTTTATGATTTCGTAGATTCAGAATCATTTTGGGCATAGATTGGTTGAGGAGGTATGAGGCCAGGATATTTTGCCAAGATGGAGAGATATCTTTGAGACACCCTAATAGTCATAACCGAATTATATTATCAGTAGAGAACTCTGACCAGAATAGTAGAGCTTTGTTAAGGGCAATAGAGGTAGGAGAAGAGTTAAGTCGGGTTCGAGTGGCAAGAGAATTTGCAGATATCTTTGAGCTAGTCATAGGACTACCACCGAAATGAACTGTTGAGTTTCAGATAGATCTTGTGCCAGGTGCTGAACTTGTGAGTAGACCACATAGTAGGATGACACCGACTGAGATGAAGGAATTGAAGGTGCAGCTAGTGGATCTAGATGGAAGAATTTTTATTAGACCAAGTTGTTCGCCTTGGGCAGCGGCCACGGTATTCGTGAAGAAACTAGATGGGTCGTTAAGGATGTGCATCGACGATCGTAAGCTAAACGAAAAGACGATCAAGACTAAGTATCCTTTGTTGAGAATTGCTGATCTATTTGATCACTTGAGTGGAGCTTAAGTGTTTTCCCAGTTGGACTTGACGACGGAGTTCAATCAGTTGGGAGTGGCGGAGGATAGCATTCCTTTGACAGCATTCCGAACTAGGTATGGTTCGTATGAGTGGTTAGTGATTCCATTAGGGTTGATGAACGCACCTATTTTCTTTGTAGATTTGATGAACCGGTTTTTCCAGTAGCATTGGATAGGTTTGTGTTGGTATTCATTAACGACATTTTAGTATACTCTAAGGATAAGAGAAAGCATGAAGATCATCTTAGAGTTATGCTAGAGATGCCGAGATAAAATGAGCTAGAGGCAAAGTTTTCCAAATGTCACTTTTGGAAGAAAGAGGTTAAGTTTCTTGGTCATGTGGTTCCAGAGAAAGGTTTTTCGGTTGATCTAGATAAGATCGAAGCTGTGAATAATTGGAAGAGACCAAAGACAGTAACCGAGATTAGGATTTTTCTTGGACTTGTTGGCTATTACCGAAGATTTATCAAGGACTTCTTGCAGATAGTAGCACCTTTGGTGAAGTTGACCAGGAAAGATGTGAAATTTGTTTGGTCAGACAAATATGAGGAAGGGTTCCTTAAGTTAAAGCATTTGTTGACCAATTCACAATGTTGGTAGTTCCCATTGGAAACGAAGGGTTGGTAGTATACATCGATGCATGTGGGACTGGATTGGGAGCAGTGTTGATGTAGAGGGGAAAAGTCATTGCTCATGCATCTATGCAACTTAGACCGCATGAAGTAAGGTACCCTACTCATGACTTGGAGTTAGCTGCGGTGATTTTTTCCTTAAAGATTTGGAGGCACATTCTCCTGGGAAATAGATTTGAGTTATATATCGATCATAAATCTTTGAGATATTTATTTTCTCAAAAGGAGTTGAATATGAGGCGGCAGAGATGACTGGAGTTGAAATAAGGTGGCTAATGCTCTTAGTAGAAAAAAATAGAATGTAGTGTTAGCAACGTTGGCAGAATGGAAGGATCTAGAAGTCTTAACCAGTTGCGATATGCAATTGAGATATACTGCTAGTTCTAGTCAGGATATTGCCATGTTATATTGTTTATAAGTATGAACAGTGCTGATCGAGAGGATAGCTTCTAAGTAGAGGGAAGATCCAGTTTTAGCTGAGAGGACTAGAAGGCTTGAGATAGGATCAAAGGTCGATGATTTGAAAGATTTTTTCCTTGACCAGAGAGTATGGTTGAAAAAGAAGGGACGGTTATGTGTTCTTGATGTAGAGAACTTAAGGAGGGAAGTTCTGAAAGAATGTCATCGATCGAAGTTCACGATTCATTCTAAGGGGACCAAGATGTATCAAGATATGAAGAGGAGCTTCTATTGAGAAGGCATGAAGAGGGATGTCAGCTTGTGGGTTAGGTAGTGTATAAACTGTCAACAAATGAAGGCCAAACATCAAAAGTCAAGTAGGTTACTTCAGCCTCTAGAAATTTCAATTTGGAAATGGAATTTGATATCCATGAATTTTATAGGTGGGTTGCCAAGGTCAAGGAGATAAAATGAAAATATATGGGTTATTGTGGACAGGTTGACCAAGAGTGCCCATTTCATTCCAGTAAAGTCGATTAGGATATCACCTATTTTCACGAAGTTATTCATGAAGAATATAGTTGGAATTCATGGGATTCCTAGTAGCATAGTCAACGATGGAGATGCTTTATTCACTAGCGAATTTTGGAAGCGTCTACAAGAGGTGTTGGATACCAAGCTCAAGATGAGTACAACTTATTACCCACAGACGGATGGACAGACAGAGAGAGTCAACAAAGAACTTGAGGATTTATTGAGAGCTTGTGCATTGGATTTTGGTGGATCTTGGGAGGAACACCAACATTTGATTGAGTTTTCCGATAATAGTAGTTATCGGACTAGCATAAGGGCGCCTTTTGAAGATTTGTATGGAAGACCAAGCAAATCCCTTGCATGTTGGTTGGAGACTCGAGACAGATTGGTCTTGGGTCCTAATTTGGTTAGGAAGGCGTCAAAGAAGATTGAGTTGATTCGAGAACGTATGAAGGAAGCTCAATCCAAACATAAGAGTTACGCAGATAAGAGGCGCAATATAACAATCCAAAATTTGAGCTATAATAATTAATTAACAAATTGATTAAATATTAAAATAAGTTTGTGAAACTATCAGAATCGAGCTATGGGAGTTGCACCATTGGGTCCGTGGCGATTTTTTGATCAATTTCCATATATAACTTGTCGAAATCTGAGCTAGTATGGAGAAGTTATGAGAGAAACAATAAATCAGACAAAAATGAAAAGAAAAAAGAGAAGACCCTATAGGCTCGACCCTTGTTTTGGTTAGGTCGCCCTAATCATAGGTCGACCCACAAAAATTCCTGGACGTGAAAACGTCCATGTACGAGCCAAACACCTTAAAATTTGAGCTTTGGTTAATCCTGTGCGTTCATAGCTACATCTGATGGTACCCAGTGGGCATATGACGTGGTTGCACCAGATTTTATCTTCAAATCCGATGGCATGAGATCCCTAAGCCACACTATAAATAGAGCCTTAGGCCTAGCTATTTTACTCATTCAGATTTTCTCCCAATTGGGTTCATTGCCTGAGGCTGAACCGTAAATAGAAAAAATTTACGGGGAGGAAATCTTAAAAAAAAAAAAAATATTTTACACCCAAGAAGTGGATCCAAAAAGGCCAAGGATTAGAGCTAAGGACCATAGGTGAGTGTTTTGTGATTATTTTAGATTTGTAAGCAATTTAAAATAATAGAGTTCTCAATAGTTGTAGTTTTTCTACAATTTTGAGACAGTTTTTATGTAAGTTTATTTACGGTCGGTTTTTATGTAAATTTCAGAATTTCTTTTAGTCTATTCTTATTTAGCTATTTTGTTCCATTATTTATAGTTATTTATAGTTATTTGTAGTTATTTACATTTGTTTTAAGTTGAAAATTAAGCCTGTAAATGTTAGTTTCTTTTTATAGAATTTAATCCTTTATGACGCGAATAAAATATTAAAAAGAGAAGAATTCACAAATATGGATTAAAATAGAAAAAAACTAAATAACAAAAATTAGATGAAAAATGAAAAAACTGAAATAAAATAGAGATGGACTGAAATAGGCAAATTTGAGATATTTGCAAGCATAATTCTAACAAGTGGTTATAACTAACAAGAGAATATAGAAGAGTAACAGTTGCAAGAAGAATTATAACACGTAGGTTATAATTAGAAAGAAAGAAATAACAGAAGGGGCTTATTTTAAAACTTAGATCTTGGGTTAAGTTAATAAGCAAACATAGCCGTAGTGGCCCATACAGGCAGCATTCCCTTTCATGTTTAGAACTGATGGTCTCGCATGTAGGTGAGGCTGGGCATGCTTACGCTAATTAGGGTAAATAAGTGGCCAATTGATAGAGGCTCAAATTTGAGGATTTGGGCAAGGGGTGCAAAGTTAGAAGATTTGTTTGTTAAGACCAGTACCGGTAGCATTCCCTTTCAGGTCGAGGACTAATGGTCTCACACGTATGTGAGGCTAGACACGCTTATGCTGATAAGGGCAAATAAAGGGTCAAATAGGGGGCGACGGTTAGTGTGTACCGGCGATGACCGAGCGTGTGACATCGATTATGGTAAATAATTTGCTTTTGTATCCTAAGCACTAAGAGGTGTCTTTTGTTGTAGGACCAACAATATTGGCTCACAGCGACACAATTAAGATAGGAAAGGCCGATCAATGGGTATGATTAGGATTTCAGCCTAATCAAGATTAACAGTTGAGACATGATTAGGGTTTCAGCCCAATCACAGCAGTTTAAGACAAGTGCAAACAATCAAAGCAAACAGTCAAGTAGAATCATAAACACCATTTTATGTGATTTTTATCTTTTCTGCATTTTCCTTTCATGCTAGAACTATTGATTAGTCTATTATTTTTATCTTGCTTAGAAATGCTAGTAATGACTTTCATTCATCAGATTTATTGTCTGACCCACTCCTCTATCTTTCCTTTCCCCCCATAGGCCAGCAGAGTCAAGGATAGTTAATTCAGGTTGCTTGGAGATTCATTTATGGAGTTTTCTCATTTTAGATATATTCTTCTGCTTTTCATCTTTTTCATTTGGCTTATGACACTTGTGGGAGGGATTATTATTATTATTGTTACTTTTACTCTGATTATGTGAGTCTGAGATGTATTTTCATAAGACATGAGAGATTTTGAGTTTCCGAGATGTTATGTTTTTATGACTTATTTTGAAATGAAGTTTAATGCTGAATGATAAGTTATTATTTAAATGTTTTCCTCTGCTTTTACTTATTTTTCTTGTGAATCTTAGTCTCTGTGATGCTTTAATTATACCTATACTGAACCACATTCTTTGGTGTGCCCTTTCTGGGAATACTAAGGGGTGTGGTATGTTTCACGTAAAGACCTAGAGTTCTCAGTGGAGATCGGGTTTTCATTAAGGTATCACAAATGAAGGGTGTGGTACGGTTTGGAAAATCATTAAAGTTGGCCCCGAGATATGTTGGATCATTCCAGATTTTAGAAAGGATTAAAAAGCTCGCGTACGGAGTTGAGTTGCTGAGCAGTATGTCAGGTGTCCATAATGTATTACATGTGTCTCATCTTCACAAGTATGTACGTGATCCAAAGGCTACTATTCCTCGGACAGAGTTGGAGGGCTTGGTAGTAGAGCCTGATTTGACCTTTATTAGACAACTAGTTCGGGTTGTAGCCAGAGATGAGAAAAGATTAAGGACCAAGACAATCAAGTTGGTGAAAGTACAGTGGAGCGACGTCGAGAAAGACTGTACTTGTGAGACAAAAGACAAGATTCGAGAGGCTTATCCTGATATGCTTTGATGATATATCTATATTAGATTTATATAGATTGGTTACTAGTCAAGTAAACTAGTATGGATGTTAGAAGATGTTACAGATGGTTATTATGTTTGCTAATTAGTCCTTACTGAATTTTGACGATGAAATTCTTTAAGAAGGGGAGCATGTAGCTCCCTTAATTTTTAATAACATTATTTAGGAGATTAATTAGAATAAATTAAAAAGAATAATGCAGATAAGGAGATTGAAGTTGGTTAATGAACATGTAGTGGCCGTGCTTATTAAAGTAAATGAACTTATAAATTGTTAAATGTTAGGTAATAAATCATAAGGGCATTAGGGTCATTGTCACCCTCCACCCTTATACTATTTTCCCCTTAGACATACATGTCATTTATCATAAGCAAAACTAAAAACTTAAATAAGGAAGAGCAGGGTCGGCCATTAGGAAGAAGAGAAGAAGAGAAAAACCAAAGTAAAGCTTAGGATTCAAGCTAGAAGAAATCAATCTCAATCAATCATCAATTTCCTTATCCGATCTAAGGTGAATAATAATCACTACATCTCTGTTTTGATTTCTATAATCATATATTTTTAGATTTAAGGGTAAATTCATTTTTATTATATATTGGATAATGATATGCTTGATTTAAGATTCTTATGATTTAAATAAGATTGTTTAAAAGAGAAAATGCATGGTTTCAGTATAAAACCAGGATTAAATAATTTCCAAATGCCTTTGCAAAATTTTATGTTATGAGAAACATTATTTTGGAGTTGGGTTTCAATTTTTCTAATTTTCCAACTCGTGGAGAATTAATTATGAATTTTCAAAGGAAAATATGGTTATTTGGGTTTATAAATTTATTTTGGAAAACAAAATTTGGGTAGGAAATTTTGATATGTTAGATAACATGATTAAAGTGATTTTTTAGGGATTTTTACTACGTGATTTAATATGAAAATTAAACTATTTTGATAGGAGGACCTAAATGATTTAATGGTTTTATTAATAGGAAGGGCTTATTTGTTAAAAGGTAAATTGGTTTATATCTGACAAAATGCAGCAAATTTTAGTTAAATAATTTAAAAGTTTATTGTAATTGATTTATAGTTTACACGTGGGCAAGTTAGTTACAAAAAGTTTACTTTATTTGGTAAAAACAACCTTTCATTCAGAAAAAGGGGTTCCGCCTTCTTTGGAAACACCTTTTGACCCAGAGCTTTCGCCTCCAACCTAGTCGAAACCTTTTAGGTCGAAACCAGTAAACCAACACACATAGTATCATTTAGATGGTATGTAGTGGATTTGAGATAGGCGAAAGGTAGGGTGTCGAATCGTAGGTTTTTAAAGGGTTGAGTCCATTGTTTTGTTTTAAAGGAAAAAACGTTTGCCTGTTTATAAAGGGGTTTCGACGTAAATGAAACCTATGGTCGCGAAAGGTATTTCAAAAGAAGCTTTCGAAAGAGAGCCGCCGCCTTTGTTTTAAAACAGTAGCTTCCGAAGGAGTTACCTTGATTTTATTTAAAGCTTTCGAGAGGGATAGTTTTCGACCATGTCGAAACCCTTTTATGAAATCATGCCTTTCGATGGTATTGAAGACATCAATGCTGTCAATAGGTACTCTTGTTTTTATAAACACAAGCCACTTCCTAATGCTTTCGAAAGGGGTTAGGGGTTTCGAAGGGGATGTTGTTGAAAGGGGTTTCGACGCCAACCTTCAATTATTTTACCCAAATGTTTTAATGCTTTCGAAAGGATGGTTTCAACACCATCAATCTCCCTAATATTCTATGAAGTAAAGAATGGTTACGAAAGAGGTGCTTTCATGTTCACTTTAACCTAAAAATATTAGTCTAAAATAAACCCAGTGGTTTCGAAAGGTATTAGTTTCGAAGGGTAACCTTCAATGGTTTCGAAAGGGGTAATTTCAATGGTTTCGAAAGGTATATTTCCATTGGTTTCGAAATGGGGTATTTTCACCTAGTTCGAAGCTATGCTTCCAAAGTTAAAGGTTAATGCATTAATACAATCGAAAGGTTTCGAAAAAGATGTTTAAAGTATTTGAAAGGCAGGTGCCGAATGTTTTAAAGATAGAGTTTCATGCTTTCAAAGGAGGTTATCCAATGAAGTCGAAAGCAAAGGTTTCGAAAGGCTTTTTAAACCCAAACTCATTTTTAAAGGAAAAACTCATGGTTAAATAAAGGATTTTTGAAAGGTTTTCAAGTATATAAATTTGAAGGAGTATTTCCTTGATAAAAGTGTAGGTTAAAGGGATTGACCATGTTTTATATGCAAATGTTTTCAAGGACATTAAATCCACAAGAGTAGTATTGTTAAGTTGTTATGTTTGCTTCTTCAAATATGAAAATATTCACATGATAAAGGACCCATAACTGTACTTTATGTATAAAGGGGTAGAAGAACTAGCTAGGTTAACCCAGTAGTGAATATAAATTGATTAAACTCTTGAGTGAGTAGAATTGCATCGATTGAGTCAGGAAGACCAGAATATAGGATGCTTAAAATTTGAAGCTTTCCGAAAGATAGGTTCACGGTGTACCCATAAAAACCATGATTAGGAAGTTATTGAAGTAACCAACAGGTTCATAGCAAACCCATGAAAACTATGTATAAAGGATGGTTGGCAGAGGCCAAATGGTTTGTAGGAAACCCAAGAAAACTATATCTGGATTAAGTATTGACACGAGTCAGATGGTTCCTAGTCAACTCATCAAAACTAAGATAAGAAAGTAGTAGGTTCCTAGTCAACCCATGAAAACTATGCTAAAAAGGGAGTTACTTGAGTAATCCATAGGTTCTTAGTCAACTCATGAAAACTAGGATAAGAAAGAAATTATGGAAAAGGAAAATAGGTTTAGGGGAACTTATGAGTTGATTAAGTTAATTGGAAGGGGCCTATAGGTTCTTAGTGATTCCATGAAAACTATGAAATAGGACAGAGTGTTTAGAAATTATAAAAAGGTTACTAGTAACCCATGAACACTAATAGATTAACAGTGATCCTAGTAACTATAAATATGACAGGGAGTCAATTAAATAGAGGATGAGAAATACATAATGTTCATATATGAATACCATCATCATACTTTGAAATGATATGTTTAAACCATCGTCGATGCATGAGCACAGTATATGGTTTTTATAAAAAAGGATTTAGGATACTAATAAGGGAAAAACCCGTTCCGCTAAGGGGCAAGGTATCACTAGATATCTAAAAGGATTGAGATATTAGATTATTATTCATACCAAGCTTTATGTCTGACTCGAAGTTTTTGTTTTTTCTTTAAACTTTCGGGTGCTCAATCGATTTTGAGTAGTTTGAGATTTAACGTTTTCAACTTCTCTTCTTAGACGAATAAAGCTTGCGGAGGCATGCATAAGACAATTAGTTATTTAGGGTTATCTTTTCCGCTGTGTATTTTGGATGTAAAGGCAGACTTTTAGCCTTATTATATATTCTGATCAACCAAGTGGACATCTTCATATGTTGCACTTGGCGTATGTGTAATAATTATATTTTTTGGACGTGATTTACACATTTGGGATTATGTAATGAACATGAAATGTTTTGAATGGAATGTGGAATTGTGTTTTAATTTGTTATTTTTTTTTTCCATATTTTGTGATTTGTGTACTAGTGTATCTAACGCCGCCGTATTTGATCGTTGAGGATTAATAATTATGCATGACTGCAACATCCATAACCATTAGTTTTGGGCCTTCAAGTAGGGGGATGTTACATTAAGCTCGAAGCTTTGGTTCATGGTATCGTGTTTTCTAATCTACATGCCCGATTTTAGTACTCGAGTAGTTTCAGATCCGAGGTCGTCGTGTTTAGATGCCGATGATTGTGGATACCACGGTTAGCTTGTCGATCTGGATTTCAAGGAGATGCAGTGTTTAATCGAGATTTTAATGCTTTGAAACATGGCCTGGTGAGAATTCAGATACAACGGAGGTTATGATGTTAATGAAGTTTGTGCTCATGAAGTTCGTCGCCTTATGAACTTCGTCCCTGGATTTAAGCGGCTATGATATTGTATTTGAGTGATAATCTGAGAATGGTGTGGTGTGCTTCGAGTTTAGATAGTTGAAACATGTGGTCATGAAGATGTTTTGAGTGATCAGGAAGGTTTGATTTTGCTGACGGAAATTGTTTCAGATGAAGTATAGACCCCATAATTAAAAAACAAGTGATATGGTAAAGCTTATGTAGAGACGTTAGGGATATGAGAGAAAGAGCATGCGAGAGAACAATATAGGATTTGAATGAAGATATTTCATTAGATATTTCATTGCAAATATTTCAATGAGAAAAATGGAGTGCATTGTATTTGTTTATTTGCCATATTTGAATAGTAATCCTTTTTCCTAAACAAAAGTGTACTAGTAATCCTTTTTCCTAAACAAAAGAGTAAATGAAGATGTCATCCCTTGAGTACTTGATGTTATAGTCTATATATATTGAGTGTTGTTTTCTAGTTACAAGTTGATTGAAGATAATTTTGTTTTGGTTACATTCCGTTCATTTGTATCACTTTGTCTCTAAAATCTGTAAACATCCAATAAAAAATATTAGTAACAAAATAAATGTTTGTTGTCATGATCATTGAATGAATTTTCCATGAATTTTAATTTTTAAACTTGTTGGCTACATGAAGAATGTTGTATAAATACAACGATGGTTCACAATTGTTATAATACATACGGTCCCTTGCTCTAAACTTAACCGATGGGTTGAAATAGGCCCATCACCACCGGTTGCAGGCCGTCTCAGACCCAATCACCCCTTCTTCTCCACAATTCATCGTGGAACAATAATAGCTAGCGCTTCCCGATCCTACCCTTTTCTTTCGACGTAATCACACTCACCCTCCTTCTATTTATTCCAAATCTATCCCTAATCTGAAAAACCTTATCATTCGGAAATACATGTCGGAGGCGAGAGTATATGCTGACGTCAACGTTCACCGTCCCAAGGAGTATTGGGATTACGAGGCTCTCACCGTTCAATGGGGGTCTGTTCTGTTCTTTTTCTTTTTATTGAAACCCTAGCTCGAATTTACTTACATATTTTATATTTTTATCGATTGGATGTTGTTGATGATAGATTTGTAATTTAACTTGGTTGAATTTTTTCATGTTGTTGCGATTGTATTATATGGAACAAAGAAAAATGGGGGTGTAGTCCTTTTTATTAACCACTTAATGCTTGATTGAACAATTTCGATATGAGCAGGCTAAAAAAAGTTACATTTATTGTTTGAAATTTGAATACTTGAAAGTGTTTGAGAGATATTCATTTCATAATTTATGCAAATTACTATTTACCAAGGTAGAGCACTTGTTGATGTCAAATCCTTACCTCATTGTTTATCATCATATTAAATTGTTAATGCTTGCTTTCTAGGTTGTTCTTGTAATTCGATATTTGGACAATTCGATTTATTTCAAGGCTCTTTACATAAACAAAATAACCATGCATGGATGTGATGCCAACAAGTGCTCTTTCTTGGTATACCGTAATTTTTCTTAAATTACATATGAATATCTCTCAAATGGTTTTGAAGTATTCAAAATATACATGTAACTTTGAACTATTTGATTGGCTTCAAGGTTGTTTATGTAAACCCTTTTCATCTGTCAAATAATAAAATTATTGATCTTATCTCAAACATTAAAATTATTCCTCACCACAGAGGCTCTCAACGGAGTCATCGCTAGACCTGGCACTGCCAATGTTTCCTAGTAACAAACTTGAAAAATTTGAAGCCACATGCCAACTCTGAAATTAAATTTAAAAATGCAATATCTCTCGCATTAGTGTTGGATTGAAAACCTATTTTCATCCTTAATATAAATGTTATGCATATGCACAATACTTGCTTTCATAAGTTATATACTCTATTCTGACATTAACTCCTGTATCACATCCTTTCTTCTTTCACAGTGTTATAACCATGCAAACACATCTCCGCTTATATAATTACCTTTTATTTCTTGAGCTGTTTTTAAATCATAACAATATCTAGTGTTTTCAATTATTTGTTTGCTGATTATTAGTTATTGAGGGGATCCGATTGTTTGTATTTTTTTCAGTTGCATGCTTTCTGTATAGTATTGTCGTCACATTATAATAAGTTCTTCATTTATTCTCTAGAGATCAAGATGATTATGAAGTTGTTCGTAAAGTTGGAAGAGGGAAATACAGTGAGGTTTTTGAAGGGATAAACGTAACCAACAAGGAACGGTGTGTAATCAAGATACTAAAGCCCGTGAAGAAAAAGAAGGTTTAAGAACATAACATAATTTTCATATCTTTATATGCAGTAGAAGCTACATATTGTTCATGCCCTTACTATGAACGGTCTTTATTTGAGTATCCATTTCTTCATAGATGATCTTGGTTTAATTCTCAAATCTAATATTCGTAACATAACCCTTTGTTTTTCAGTCGATTTTAGCTTATCGTTATTTTATCAAAATCTGCCTTGATTCACTAAATCACTGTAGTTGGATATTTTTATTTTTAAAATGCCTATGCAATAGATTTTCTGGTCTAAGGGAGCTCTCTATTATCAACTCTGATTCTTATCTTGCATAAGCTAATTTGTTGAATCTAAATGTTTATGTTTGATGCATATAAATACAAATGATACATCTTGCATATTAAGAAGGATGTTGTGTTGAGAAAATGGAGCTATGCTATATCAGTATTTTATAAGTGAACTGCAGTCAAAGCAATAAAGTAAAAATTGTAAGTGTTAAGGGAACTACATATGCTTTCCACTGAGCTTCTTTCTGAAAATCAAAAAAGTTCTTTCACTTGATGTTCTTGCTTGGTGGGTAAATATTAAGGCGGTTATTATTTCTTGTTGTTGGAACTTGATGAAGTTTTCCTACTCCATTTAATACACGTGTACTTCCTAATAAAATTTTGATAATCTGTTGCCTGTACCTTAGCGATCACGATCCAGATCACTTGTACACAAGTTTTTCATGTGAACTGGATTATATTGGCTATTGATCTATTGGTGCAGCAAGTTGTAGTGCTGGGAAACTATTAGATTTTGGATTGCACATGTGAGAAAATATAAATTCAATGAGTATGAATTTTTTGGTACCTACCTTTTGGACCATGTAGACTGGGACAAATAAATTAACATATTATATTGAGTGTTATGTGGGTATTATGTACAAGAACGGTTACTTTTACTCAAAACAGTAGGGCCATTTTAACCTTGGCCTATATTTCCTTATTTTCCCTTTCTTTTTTACATGTATCTTGTTTTGGCTCAAAACTTTCTAGCTAGTATGGGTGTTTTGAATAACATGAGATGATATACGTGTTGAGAAATTCTTGTGTGCTTTCCTCAACAAAATTGAAACAACTTATAATAATAACAATTATTCTTAAAGAGAACTAAAATTCAGTGGAAATCAGTCATGTCCCTTCTCTATTTGTTTTATCAAGTTATTCTTACATGCAGCTCTTCCTTTGCGTTTGCACAGATTAAGAGGGAGATTAAAATACTGCAAAACCTTTGTGGAGGACCAAATATTGTGAAGCTTCTTGACATTGTCAGAGACCAGCATTCCAAAACACCTAGCTTGATATTTGAATACGTGAACAGCACAGATTTTAAAGTGTTATACCCTACCTTAACAGATTATGATATTCGTTACTATATTTACGAGCTTCTCAAGGTTATTTCCCTTCTTTTTATGATTATTCAATAACTTTATGCTATACATGCATAAACCAACTAGTATTTTTTGTGTAATCAACATGAAAGAGTAAAATACTCGTAGATACGCTTAAGATTTCCCATTAATGCATTCGAATACTGTTCCTTTTTTTTTTATATATATATATATTTTTTTGTAAAAACATCACTTGCCCAGGATATTGGTGATTGTTTATGTTGTATAATTTACCATATTTGTGTCTAAAATGCATCCAAGTTTTAGGACCGCCTTTAGGCAACCTACAAATAGAAACAATGTAGTCTAGTACTTGGATGCTCCTTTGTCTCTTTACCAGCATCCATTCCTTTCTACAAATGTCAAGTCATTAGTCACATTTTTATTTTGCAGGCATTAGATTACTGCCACTCACAAGGAATTATGCATCGAGATGTCAAACCTCACAATGTTATGATCGATCATGAGCTTCGTAAACTCCGTTTGATTGATTGGGGTCTTGCTGAGTTTTACCATCCTGGCAAGGAGTACAATGTTCGAGTTGCTTCGAGGTGAACTTGTAAATATAATTCAATATTTTTGTCAATTTTTCTTGTAAATGTTACCTACTTGCTTGATTGCTATTCAAATATGTTAATGAATCATTATGTTCATTGGATTAATATTCAAATTGAATTTGGAATATGGACGTATGTTCAGTTATGTAAAATTCTTTTTATACAACTTATTTATATAGGTAACTCTTTATTCACGATTCAAATGCATTCCCCTACAATGTTCTTGAAATCTCTGCTGTGCTGTTTGCCTAACAGAATATTTAGTATCATAGCCGGACCTAATATAAACAAGCATTTCATCTATTATTATATATATTTTGATTTATTCATGTGTGTTTCTGTTGAAATTCAGATATTTCAAAGGTCCTGAACTTCTTGTTGATTTACAAGACTATGACTACTCATTGGACATGTGGAGTCTTGGTTGCATGTTTGCTGGAATGGTAAATATCATGTGCATAATAAGTGTTGTTCTTGCCTACTTATCCTAAAGATTATCACTGGTTGCTAAGTATTTAATGAAGTATTAATTTATATACTTCGCTGCAGATATTCCGCAAGGAACCATTTTTCTATGGACATGACAATCAAGATCAGCTGGTTAAAATTGCAAAAGTAAACACTTTATTTATATTGCATTAATTGGTAGTATTCAACTGAACATACTCTTCGGAATATATACTTTTTAATAGTAAGTTGCCCATTTCTTACACACTGGGATAGGCTAACTCGGTCATATTTTATTTTATAATCATTGCTTAGATATAATAAACATCTTTCTGAATAAGGGAACAAAACGCAAAATAGTGACAACGGGTGTTGCTCGTTGGATCCCATTAGGGGTTGAATTCAGTGGGAGATCTGATGGTTGACATCTCTTGTGTCACAATTTAAGTTATCAACTGTGTCCAAATAGACCTTTCCTTCTGAATAAGAGGACTTTAGAGTACGGAAATTGACACTGTCCTATACAATAATTTCCACGTGGAGCATCTATGTGTTCAATGATTTTGGCTTGGCAACGCAAAGAATCAAAATTACAGAGACATAAAATGGCCACAATCTGTTAGAGTGCCTAAAACTGGAGAAAACTTCTGCAATGGTATTTTAAGTAGTTAGAGTGCCTAAAACTGGAGAAAACTTCTGCAATGGTATTTTAAGTAGGATAAGTTGTGGGTTGCGGAATTATGGATCTTAAGGCTAATTAAACATGGGGTTGTAAGTCATTTTACATTTAATCACAGATTTTCAACACAAAATTACATCAACAATCAATCACAGATAAAAATAAAGCAATAAAGTAAAATAGAGAATTAGAGAGATGACACCAGAGATTTTATACTGGTTCAAATTTCTTCTCCATTCAGTTCCGTACAATCGCTTGTACAGATTTCTTTTCAAATGTCAATCTTTATATGGACAGTAAGCAAACCCAGTTACAATCTCGATTCCGAAGCTACGAGACACACCCTCTTGATTTTCCGGGCTCAGGGTACACCAACTTGATTTGAACGGACTACAAGCATATTCACTCTGATTTTTGGGCCACCAAGTACACCCAATTGATTTGAACAGGCTAGAGTCAAAAAATTCGTAATACACAAAAGTATGAATTGATTCTATTTGATTTTGAAGAGAATTCGATGTAATTTCAATGGAGTTTGCAAAAGAGTAAGAGGAAGGAAGAAAACAAGAGAATACCTACCAAAAAATTTGTTTGAAATCTCCTATATATAGTATATAAACAGATGTCTCTGTTCGTGAAGAGTTGCGACGAATAGACACTTCAATTCAAAATTTGAAAAACTGATTTGCGGCATCTGTCGACATACCTCCTATACATATGTCGACATATCTATGTTTATTTTGAAAACTCTTTTTTTAAACATTTTGAAGATACTATATTTTTGTAAAATATTTTGATACTTTATAAAATAAATTAAACATAGTTTATAAATATTTTAAACTTTGAAAAACTTTTATAATTTTTTTTTTAAATATTTTGAAAATATATTTTGTTAAAATATAAAAGATAAGAAAATAAGAAATAGAGATCAAAGATCGTTACCAGAGACTTTAATAATATCCTACGACTCTATAGACTATACAATAGGCTTGAGACCTTTATATCTTGTCTTTATACTCATGAGTCTTCCTGTTCATTTCTTGAGTCTTTATACTGTACAATCTTCGATTCAATACCCATGTAATATTCTGCACTATATACTATATAACTTGGCAAAATATTAATATTCTTATTTTATATGAATGTATATTGTTGTTATTAAGGTTGTTATCATCAAAATCAATAATCGAGGTATTAACAATCTCTCTCTTTTTGATGATGACAACCATTAATATCTTGTATATAAAATATTATATAACTCCCCTGAATTAATAACTCCCTCTGAATATATGTATATTTATAGTTTTCTCCACCTTTGTTATTATCAAAAAATCGGTGAAAAAACAATAACTCCCCTTAAAACAAATATTTAGAAAATATAGATTCAAAATTAATAACTAATTTAAAAACGATATATATGGTTATGATGGATGATGATTATATGATATACTTAGAAACAATGTATTATTTTATGCTAAGCATGCTGATTATAAATAAGATAACACAACTTATTTTTATTAAACTCAGTATTGTCTATTATCAATCGTTCAATCATTTAAAACACACATATCCAAATATCAAATAAAGCCAATCAAAGCAAATCCTAAGAGTGTGTGTATGTATCCAAACCAATTCAAATCTAATAACTAGGCGTTTCGTGGAACTTCAACCCAACTGTCGGATCATCTTTGATGGCATCCCAAATCTTTATTATCTTTGTTAATTAATAGTGCACTCTGGGTTGTTGGATGGTTCATCTTTGATTAAGGAAGAAATCATTCATTGAATGACATCAATATGTTTTTCTTGTTCCTTGATCATCTGCATTTGACTTAACTCTAATTATCTTTAGAGAATATCCTTGAAAGGTTAAAGACTTTGTTCAAGGTTTTCACATAACTTCTGATGTGGAGAAGACATATTTGTAAAAAGATGTGAAAATGAAAAGAGAGTATAGAATAAATTGATGAGCGAGTTTTCTAAATGAAATAGACTTTTATAGAAGCAGAAAGTAATAAATATATTTGATTATTTAGAGCTGAAAGTTCATGGGTTTCAAAGATTAATAAAAAAAAATACATAAAAACAACATGAACTCAAACTAAAAGCATATAATACAAAGCTAGATATTATAAGGAAACAACTAAACAATCTTGAAAAGATGTAGAAGATGATGATGAAGAACCATCAAGTTTGCGAATGATCTTTTCAAATTACTTGTCCACTTTGTTGGAAAGAGAGATGAACTTTTTACTAAAAATCGCTTAAGCTTGTTTTGGTTTTTAAGAAGTTTTTCTTGATTCCTTATGATCTCTTTGTTGGATGGGTGTGATGGTTTGCCAAAATTTTCTAAGGAAGTATCCACCTTTTGTTCTTCCTTTTCTACTTCCATCGCATCCCCTTCTTCTTCTTATTGGATCTCTTGTTCTTTTTCATATGCCAACCTTTGTTCTTTTTTGGGAAGTGTCTCATATGGTTCGAAAAATGACTGAATGTGCATAAGAGAGATGTTGACATTGTCAAAAACTATTCTAGGAATAGATATTTCTCCTCTTAAATCAACACAAAAATATATAAAAATTCTAGTAAGATACATCATGATAGAGTGTGTTCTCGTGTCTAGTACTGTTCTTTTGAACAAAGTCATCAAAAACAACTTGTGTCCAATTGATGTTGTAGTGACCATAAATAACGAAAAGCGCTTTAAAAACATTTTGAGTAGAGTTAATGTAACAACCCATTGTCGAAGTGATACTTTGTTGTAAAATGAGACTCATAAGATTTAATTTTGGTCGAAGATTTTTGTATTTAAAATCAAATTCTTCTATCATTTTCGAAAATATCGTGAAAAAACTTCACGATTTTGAAAAGTGGAAAGGTCAACTTAACTAGATTAGCAGTCAAAAATATTATCCAAAAGTTCACAATTTAAAACAATTTGAGTACCGTTAATACTATAAATTTGTCCCCCTTCTCCTTGAAATTTTTTTACATTTAGATTTGCCTAAAACATTTTGATCAAATCCGGATGACAAACAAATTATTTTGAGAAGAGTCAATTAAATCAAAACTTCTATTTTCAAAACAAAATCTTGTAAAGTATAAGAGGATTTTTTTTTTGAATTTAGCAAATCTTCTAGGAGAAACTTTTTCGAAAGTAGTATACACCATCTAGGCTTCAATGACATCTTTTTCATTGAAGAGAAAGCTTAAAAGCTCTCTTAGAGAGCCTTATGATTTTAGGATTTTGACCAAAGGAAGTCATTTTTGAGTTTTGAGGAGATAAGATAATGAAGAGATATTTGAAATTTGAAACAAAGCGAGTGAATGAATGAAGATAGATTTAATTAATAGAGAGTGAAGAGTCATGTTCTCTGATGAAAAAGATGCCTTTTCAGAACATGAGAGTAAGTGCAAAAGAGAGGGAAATTTGAAAATTGAATTAATATTTCAATTCTCAGTTTTCTGACGTGTATGTTGACATATGACCTAGGAGTATGTCGACATATAGCCCGAAATTTTCAAAAATAAAACAAGATAATATATTTCTATATATATATACTTCTATACTTGTATTCATCCAATAATATTATTAATCGATATGTTATTTCTGAAAACCATAATCAACAAAAAAAGAAAAAAATGATTAGATAAAAGGTATCATTTTTGCCGCTTTTTTATTGATCAGTTATGACTAGTCAGTTATTGCCATGAAACACAAATTTATATTTTCAGTATCGGGTTCATTATCATTGGAGGAATTGACCGAATCATCCAAAATTACCATATAAGCCTTTTTCGTTGTTCTGGATGAATCAACTGGTGAGATCTTTGGTTTGTTTGGATGCGAGCAGTCTTTCTGAAAATGACTTGGTTCATCACGGTTGAAGTATCTAGTCGCAATTCCAGTTCTAGAGGTCTTGTTTTCAGGTTATTGAAAATTGTTCATTTTCCTATACTTTAGGAATTTTCTGAAATCTCTAGTCATGAAGACAATTTCTTTGTCATTGTCATCGTTAGAATCTGGATGGTCATTTATTGCATTGAAGGCGATATCTTTTCTATTGCTTTGCTTTCCATTCTTCCCTACAGTTGTGCTTCATAGGACATCAAATTGTCTATTAATTCTTCAATTTTCAAAGTGCTAATATCATTAGCCTATTCTATCACCAGTGTTTTTTTTGGTCCCACTCCGAAGAGAGTGAACTGAGGATTTTTCTAACTTGGTCCTCTTCAGACAAGTTTTTACCTAATTCAACCAATGAATGCACTATAATTTGAAATCTATAGTACATGTCAAAAATAGATTCATTTGGATTCATCTTAAACAATTAAAATTGAGTATTTAGCATGAAAATTTTAGTCTGTTTCACTTTACTCTAGTGCCTTCACATGTAACTTGCAGCGTTCTTCAAATTTCATACGCAGACTTACAAATAGAGACTCTATTAAATTCATTTTTATCCAATGAACAAAATAAAATAGTTATGGTTTTAGAATTATTTTGCATCGGTTTATTGTGCAAAATTAGTCTCGGGTTCAGTGTATTCATGTTGTGTAACATTTCAAATATCTAAACCATTAGACTGTAAGTAAATTTTTATTCTACATGACCAATAAGTATAGTCATTGCCATTAAAGTGGGGATTTAGCAGGTAGATTGTCGTTCAATAAAGTGCTAACAAATGTACCAACAGTGTTGCTAGCCATTGAAACTTTTCAAAATCAAATTATGAGTTTTTGAAAACCTAGTGCTATGATACTAAGTGTGGGTTGCGAAATTATGGATCTTAAGCCTAATTAAACATTAGATGAGATGGATGGTGTTTTCTAACTTTTGTAGATCTTTTAAAATTTCTTTTAAGTTTAATATTGAATCACAAATTTTCAACACAGAATTACATCAACAATCAATCACAGATGCAATCACAGCTAAAAATAAAACAATAAAGTAAAAAATAGAGTTAGAGAGATGACATCAGAGATTTTCTACTGGTTGGATTTCTCATATATCCAGTCCCGTACAATTGCCTGTACATATTTCTTTTAAAATGCCAATATTTAAACAGGCAGAGACAAACTCAATTACAATCTCGATTTCGAGGCTACGAGAAACATTCTTTCGATTTTCCAGGCTCAGTTTACACCCATTTGGGTTTTTGGGCTACCATGCACACTCAATTGATTTGAATGAGTTACAATCACACCCAAGCAAATGCAAATAAAGTTTGATGGTTCTTGTAAAGACAATTTTTTGAACTTCGGATACAATGAATCCTATAGCCTTTTAGACATCACTTTGATCTTTGGTTTGAGAGAGATGATTTCAAAACAATAAGAAAGTAATATTGAATTAATACACAAAAGTATGAATCGGTTCAATTTGATTATGATGAGAGTTTGATGTAATTTTAATGGAATTTTCAAGAGAGTAAGAGGAGCGCAGAAAATAAGATAATAACTGTCAAAAAATTCGTTTGAAACCTTCTATATATAGTTTATAAACATATGTGTCCGTCCGCGAAAAATTGCGACAAGTAGACATTTTAATTCAAAATTTGAAAAACCGATACGATACGCATGTCGACGTACCTTCTATACGTATGTCGGCATGTACGTTTATTTTGAACTCTTTTCTTTTTAAACATTTTGAAGATACTATATTTTGTAAAATATTTTGATACTTTGTAAAATAAAGTAAACATGTTTTATAAACATTTTAAACTTCGAAAAACTTTTATTAAATATTTTTTTTAAAATATTTTGAAAATATATTTTGTTCAAAATATAAAAGATAAGAAAATAAGAAAAAGAGATCGAAGATTGCTGTCGGAGATTTTAGAAATATTATATGACTCTATACACTATACTATAGTTTTGGGATCTTCATATCTTGATCTTTGTACTCATGAGTCTTCATGTTCATTTCTTGAGTTTTTTATACTGTACAGTCTTCAATTCGATACTTGTGTAATATCTTGCACTGTATACTATATAGTTTGACAAAACATTAGTATTCATATTTTATATGAATACGTATTGTTGTTATTAAGGTTGTTATCATCAAAATTAATAATTAAGGTATTAACATAAATGTGAAGATTATATTTTTCAGTTCGACAATTTTCAGTGCGACACTGAGATAGACTGAACTCGGTCATATTTTATTTTATAATCATTGGTTAGATATAGCAAACATCTTTCTGAATTAGAGGCCTTTGGGATATGGAGATGACACCGTCCAATACAATTTCCATGTGGAGCAGCAGTGTTCTCAATGGCAATGCAAAGAATCAAAGTTGTATTTCATGTGCTTAGACACAAAATGTCTACAAGCTGTTGAGTGCCTAGAACTGGAGAAAACTTGTGCAATGGTATTTTAAGTAGGATAAACTTGAAGATTATATTTTTCAGTGCGATTATTTTTACAAACAGGAGGTTGAAGGCATATTTGCTCTACCAATGGATAATCCAATGGGTTGGACAGACTAAGGAATTTAAACATATTGCAACCAAAAAAAAAAATGAGCGGTGACATTGTATCTGAGAATCTGCTATACAATAAGATGATTAAGGAGCAAAATTATATGATATATCCATGTTTAAAAAAGTTTGGAATAACTATATAGCCGTGTTTTACCAGTATACTATAGTATTTTGAGAATTTGTAATCTATCCAAAGCAAGAACCATTACATATACTATCAACAAACTAACCCTATAAATGATTAATGTTACTTTCCCCCTGATGGATAGGTCATTTATGCTTGTTTATGGGTAAATGGATGTATTGGTTGTTTTTTATAAAGCGTCATTAACAAGATGAGCACTTCTTTGTGTTTTGTTTCAGAACCACAAAAGGGTGAATTATTCTTGAACTAAATATGTTTTCGTGCTTTGTGAAAATGCGCGTATTACATGTCAAGCAATATTGCTTTAATTATCTTTAGGATACTTGCTGCCACAGTATTCAAAATGGGGTTCAAGTCGTAAATTGTAAAGTTCAAATTTTAAATCCAAATAGGTTATAATCGTAAATCATAGATTTAAAAAATCCAAATTTTAATATTTGTACACACTTTAAAACAGATTTGGATGTTTGAACTTCTAAACCTAAAACTCAGATTTCTTTCTTGTTCAATTATTATTTTGTTTAGAAAACATTAGAATTGTAATTGTGGATCTAAATAATTATATTGAAATATCAGTATGGATTAAATGGTTTTTCTCAACTCCAGTTAGAATTGGAATACGAATTGAATCGTAGAGGGCGATCCGATTTGAACCGGGATTTAAATAGTAAAATTTAAGTTTTTTGACAACAGCTGTTGCGACTACTGCCGAACCGTGTTCTCTTTCATGCCAAATCTGGAATAAATTAATGCACGTTTAAAACTAAGCTTTTATCTGTCGAATCTAGGTGCTGGGAACAGATGGGTTAAATGCTTATTTAAACAAATATCGATTAAAGCTTGACCCACAGCTAGAAGCTCTTGTAGGAAGGTACACCTATAGTATGTATATACCTCACACACCCCACCAACACCCCCCCGGGGGGGTGGGGGGTGGGGTGGGGTAATTGAAGCTTGGTAAACAATGATTATTTTTACATGCTTAATGTGTACAGGCATAGCAGGAAACATTGGTCTCGGTTCATTAATCCTAACAACCAGCACTTGGTTTCACCAGAGGTTCTAATACTAGTACTAATTGAAGTATATGCTGTAAATTTTGGAGTTATCACTTAGTTTACACAAGATGTATTATGTGTAGGCGATTGATTTTCTTGATAGGCTGCTTCGCTATGATCATCAGGAAAGACTTACAGCTCAAGAAGCAATGGTAAAACTCTTGCCAACTTACTACTTCGACAAATTCACATTCTACCATTTTAATTTGACTGTGACATATGACTATCATCATAGTAGCATACTATTATGGGAAAATTATTCCAAGTCCAGTAAGTAAGATGACATTTGTTTAATGTCCTGATATGTTCATAATCGTCAATTGTTAGTTATATTTTATTAAAACCAATACTCACAACCACCGGCAAAAATTTGTCCATAGTAGTAACCATACATTCCAACACCTCTTTCTTCATTAGTATATTGCCAGAGCTATATTATAGCTTAACGTCTTCATGTACGCCTCTTCACTCTACATTGGGCTTAGACCAAGATCTTGAGCGAAAAGGGGAAAAAAGGGCGAGTCAACCTGAAATGACATTTTGGTCAAGTCGTTGTTGGGCCTAAAAATTGCTAGCTATTTGGTTTCAGCAGACAAAAATATGGTTATATTAGCTTTATTTGATATTTTGTGAGCCTACTTTAGAAACGTGTAGCTAGGGGTGAACATTTATTGGTTTGAACCAAACAAACCACCCGAACCAAATAAGTTTGGTCGGTTTGATTTGTTTTTTTTTTACTTATTTGAGTGGGTTTGGTTTTTGTTTTCAAATCTATTTGGCCTTTTAAACTGTATGTATAACTTAAATTATTGTAAAGAACATAATTATCAGTGCAATGGTTTTATTATATTATTATTTGACAAAATATTGTTTTTTCCGATTAATGTTATTACTTCTAGAAGAAAAGCAGTTAGTTTCTAGAAATTAAAGCATCATCACACACACACATAGACACACACTCAATCCATTATTTATATTTCATATTATGTTAGCAACTACACAATTTAAGTTACTTAGTCACCAATCAAACCAAACCACAGTTATTTTCGTTTTGGTTGGCTTCACTTTTGAAATTTTTGGGTTGGTTTGGTTTGATTTTGTTTTTGTTTGTTGGAGGTAGGGCTGGCAATTAGACCTGACTCGACAGATCCAGACTCGACCTGGCGGGTCTCAATTCTAGGCGGGTCGGGTCCGAACTATACATTTTAAAACCTAAACTCGACTCGAGCTTTGGTTCGGGTCGGTCAGATCTGGTCGGGTAATTATACTAAAAATGCACATATTTCAATTTTTTTTGCTCGGGTCAGTTCGGGTTGTGTTTGATCAGGTCTTTATGGTATTTTTCATCACCTAGACCCGACATGAGACCCATCGGGTTCGGGTCTTCTCGGGTTGGTTCGGTTAGGTTTGCGGTTTTCGGTTCTAATTGCCAACCCTAGTTGAAAGGTTAGTTTGATTTTAATATTTTTTGTCGGTTTCAAGACGAACCAACCATTTGCTCATCCCTTGTATGTGGCATTTTGTTTGGCCTCAAACGGCTACAATTAGATCTTGGTAATGCAGCACCTGGGTAATTATGTGTGTGTATCAAAAGATTGTTTTTTGGGATAAATAACCATAGCTCATAGCTGGGCGCTAATAGTGACTGATCACTAAACATATTGCACAACTTAAAGGTGCAGTGTAGGGATAAGATCCACTACGATACTACTGCATTGCACCTTCTCCGTCGCCATCAATATAGTTTGAAATGCCCTCTGTTTAAAACAAAGACTTTGCTTTCCCTTTTTTAGATTTCAATGAATACGGGAAGGGGCAACAAAAAAAGAAGAAAAAAAAAGAAAAAAAAAAGAAATGAATTTCATCTTAAATTAAAAAATTAAATGCGTGTTTTCGTAAACAGTTCATTCCAAATTAGAAGCTACAAGTCCCCGTTTGTTGACTGCATAAATACTTTTATTGAACTAACCTTAGTATGCTTGTCCTATAACCTTTTTGCAACTACATAAATACTTGGGAAAGGATATCCAACCTCAAACCTCGTTGTACAAGGAACATCTTTTTTGCATGGTTAACAAATATGATCCAAGTGGCTTATGGGCTTATGGCTTCATGGTGGAATACTGTAAATTTTATACAGTTTAATTTTACTTTTGTGGTATTCATTTTCTTTATAAGCAATACATTTGTCAAAAATATATAGTGTTTGACATACTATGTTAATATTTCATCGATACAACTATTGTTATGTTATATCCGTTTTAATAAATGAATAATCTGCATTAATCATTTAACAGTTTTTGGACTACTAATATGTACCACTCTTCCTCGTTATTAAATATATTACACTTTGTGTTTGCAGGCGCACCCGTATTTCCAGCAAGTGAGAGCTGCTGAGAATAGCAGAAATTGCACCTAATATTCATTATCATATAGTACATAGACATTATGTTTCTTTATTAATATATAAGTATGTTTTTTGTGTGCTTTCATGGTTCCAAATGATATTGGAAATTTCAGTGACTGTTGTTTCTGTGTGAAATGCATAGGCTTTTTCCTGATAAAAGCCCCAACCATTTTGTTTTATATATTAAGAACATTGCTTGTGAACTTTATTTGCTCAGCCTGTTATTTCATCACACATAAGTTGCTGTTAACTTTACCGGTTTTTCTTTATCCAAGTTATTTGTAATGCTGACTGCGGTGGAAACCAATTCTTAGATGTCATGATTGTCGTATGAATTAATTCTGACAGGTTTTACTCTAATCAGCATAACATTTGCTACTTGCAGATATCTTAGAGTGCATTTGGCAATCAAAGGCATATGTATTTTTGCAGTTATCTAAAAACTTCTTCTAATTTTAATAAGTCAACAATTTGGCAAATCCATATGTTAAAAAGTTATTTTTGTTAAAATGATCGCTTCTGAATAAACGTAGAGATAACAATGAAAATAGTTTATTTTGCAGCGCAAAAGTAAAAATAAAAAGCGATTTTCAATTCCAAAGCAAGACAAATTCAAGTTGCGATGTACAAATTGGATATTGGATTACAATGTTATATGTTGGATTGCATAAGTGTAAACTAGTTCCACTTAAATAAGAATTGGATTGCACCATAAGGAAATTGATTTGCACTTAGTTGTCAATTGATGACACCATGATATAATTATCTGTAGTATTTCAAAATTAAGTTACATTTTTGACGCAATGAAATTTCTTTATCGTTTAATGTTTGCATAATTAAGTAGACACACTTTACCTGTCTGTTAAAATGTCAATTTTAATTTAGTAGCCAAATCAGATAAAATTTAAGCAAAACCAAGTATTGAAAACAAGAAAATAAAATGCAGGAGAAGTCAAGACACAATGATTTACGTGGAGTGGAAGTTAATGAATCGTACGTGTATACCGATCGGAACTTTTTTTTTTTAAATATTCTGCTTAGCACAAGCTTTTTAATTGCAGGGAGAGTACAAATATATAGTATGAAATTCAGAGAAACTGTCAAGTCTCATTTCCTGCTATAGAGTCCTATTTATAGTAGCATGACATTATAGATGTCATGCACGGCTCCTCATTTCTTCTCCGCCGTTAGATCATTCCATGTGCCGTCCATCTCGTAGCCTGCCGTTTTGAGCACGGAATGCTTATATGTGGTCATAAGCATGTGCAATTACTTTGGACGGGAAAATTTGGCTATAGGCGGGAATTTAAAATTTTATCTTAGGTAGAAAAATTGAATTTTGGTATATGTGTTGGATTTGAGAGTTGTGCTTGACTTTTCAACTGTTCAGCATTTGCTCGTTGAACCGCTTCTGCATGGTTCATGTGTGACGTTGTAGTAGACCTGTCAAAATATGACTCAATCCATTAACCTAATTCATTTATCCTAGTTTTAAATGGGTTGGGTCAACCCATTTATTAATTTTATTAAACGAGTTATTGGCTGGATTGATCCGTTTTTAAAAAGGTTATAAGTGGGTAACCCATTTAACCATTTATTAAAAACATTAAATTTTAATATAAATTTGAAAAATAAGAATTTTGAACATACAATGAAATTTTTCATGAAGACTAATAGTTGTACTTAAAAAATGACAGGCCATCGCATCCTCATATTTGAACTTCACCGACTGCAGAAGCCGTTATATTTTTTAGGGGTGGGCACGGTCGGTTAACCGATTCAATCGGTTAATTTTTTCGGTTAACCAAAAAATTGTGGCGGTTCGGTTAACCGGTCTTCGGTTAATTATGGCAATGGTTAACCGACCGAACCGATCAAAATTAACCACGGTTAACCGATTTATTTAATCGGTTAACCGATTAACATGAATGGTTAACCGTTTATGTCAAATGGTTATAAAACTACAACATATACACACAATAATAAATGTAGTTTCAAACTTCAATAATTCAGTTCATACGTTAGTAATACTTAATACTTCTATGCATGCATTAATACCTGATGCAATACATTACAAGCATCATTAGTTCGTACATTACAAGATCACAATTCATACTTCATACTTCAGTCCTTAGTTCATACTTTAGTCCTTAGTTTATACGTTACAACTTACAAGCATCATTAAATATTCATAATTACTACATTACATTAGTAATTCAGTCCAATTTCAACAAATAGATAATTTAGTAATTCATTACATTAGTAATTCAGTCCAATATACGGTTGGTCGGTTAACCATGGTTAATCGATTGAGCAAATTTCATTAACCGTTAACCGAACCGAAAATGTTCGGTTATGGTCGGTCGGTTAACCATTACGTCGGTTAACCGAATTTATCGGTTAAGTCGGTTCGGTTGATGTCGGTTAAGTCGGTTTAGTCGGTTAAATGCCCACCCCTAATATTTTTTAGGGGTGGGCATAAACCGCACCGCTATACGGAAACCGCCCGCACCGAACCATAAAAACGGTGCGGAAACCCGCACCGAATCTTCTAACCAATGCAAATATCCCAAACCGGACCGACCCGCATCGATACGGTTCGGTTGCGGTTTGGACGATTGAACCAGCCATATTAAACCGGACCGAATATTTACACTAGTAATCTTATGATAAAAATATAAGCAAATCCTATCTTATTTTAGATTCTAACGATGTACATATTTAATTTTTAGCATATGATATTATATTAATAATATTCGCTGTCATAAAGGAAGAAGTTATAGTTTTGGTATAATATTTTCATCTCATTTTATTGGATAAATGCTAATTATAATCTTATTCTAGTCATTTTCTTTGATGATTATGTATTGATTAATGTTGATGTTTGATTAATCTACCAAAAAAATCTTCCTTGTAGCTAAATGTCAAATTGAAATATTCATACAGTTAAAAACTAATCTTTCATTTCAGTATAACATTGTGTGTTTTAACCTTTAAGTGTAAAAGCTTTACACAACTGCCTTCGTAAATTGATTGTTGATGTAAATAAATCTCTTATTTCATATTTAATATGGCTTCAAACCAGACCGGACCGAAACCGAACCGTATTGCATTCAAACCGAACCGAAACCGAACTGTTTAAAAGATTAGTACAATGGTTTGTATTTTTGATTAACCGTTTGATACGGTGCGGAAGCGATTTGGACTTCAAACCACACCAAACCGACCCGCGCCCACCCCTAATATTTTTTGTTCAGACTGCAATAACTTCTTCATATTGACTCGGAATCAAGCAAGACTTCGACCGATTAACTTCCACCTAAATTACGGATAGTACGTACCACTCGGATACTTTATCGTGTGAACACACACTGTAGTTCTCTAAGGGGACTGACAGTTGTACTTAGAAAATAACAGGGTACTACATTCTCATAGATGAACTCCGCCTAGTGTAGAAGCCGCTATTTTTTTGTTCGGATTGCAATAACTTCTTCATATTAACTCGGAATCATACAAGACTTCGACTGATTAACCCCCACCTAAATTACTGACAGCATGTAACACTCGGATACTTCATCTTGTGAACACACACTGTAGTTCTCCAAGGAGACTGACAGTTGTACTTAAAAAATAACAGGCTACTACATTATCATAGATGAACTCCGCCTAGCATAGAAGCCGCTATTTTTTTTGTTTGGACTGCAATAACTTCTTCATATTGACTCGGAATCAGGCGAGACTTCGACCGATTAACTCTCACCTAAATTATGGACAGTATTTAACACTCGGATAATTCGTCATGTGAACGCACACTGTAGTTCTTAAAGGGGACTGACAGTTGTACTTAGAAAATAATGGGTTACTACATCCCCATATATGAACTCCGTCTAGTACAGAAGCCGCTATTTTTTTGTTCTGCAATAACTTCTTCATACTGACACGAAATCAGACGAGACTTCGACCGATTAATTCCAATCTAAATTACGGACAGTATGTAACACTCGGATACTTCATCGTGTGAACGCACATTGCAGTTCTCCTAGGAGACTGATAGTTGTACTTAGAAAATAATAGGCTACCACATTTCCCTATATGAACTCCGCCTAGTGCAGAAGCCGCTATTTTTTTCGTTCAGACTGCAATAACTTTTTCATACTATCTCAGAATCAGGCGAGACTTCGACCGATTAATCCTAACTAAATTATAGACACTATGTAACACTTGGATACTTCATCTCGTGAATGCATACTGTAGTTCTCCAAGGGGACTGACAGTTGTACTTAGAAAATAATAGACTACCACATCCCCATATTTGAATTTTGGTAACAATTAGAATTGAAATTTAAAACATAAAAATTAGAATTATTTTATATTTATTTGTTCTTTTGTTAGTCAAATCTAATTTAAATCTTTAAATTGGTTAAATGGATAACCGCTTATTAAACGAGTTGGATCATAAATGGGTTGGATCATAAGTGGATAAAAAAGAATGGGCCATAAATGGGTGGGGTCAAATTCGACCCAACCCATTTTAACTCAACCCAACCCATTTGATAGGTCTACATTGTAGTTAATACTGGATGTTATCATCCGGACATAGTTTGACCAGTTGTTGTAAAATAGTTTGCCTTTAATAGGTAGGCGCAGTTTGGCCAGCCACATCAAGGAAGTTTATATTTGATAGGTGCATGCAACTTGGCCAACTGTAGTGAGGGAGTTTGTCTTCAAAAGTTGGGCACATGTTGCTCTTGAGGTGACGGCGCAGTTTGATCAACTGTAGTGATGAAGTTTGTCTTCAATATGTAGGCACAGTTAGCCAACTACAGTGAGGGAGTTTGTCTTCTATAAGTGACGGTGTAGTTTCTTTTGGGTTGTCGACAGTTTGCTTTCATATAGAAATTGTGTTTTGCATTAATTGGGGGATATCTTTGGGCTTTTAATGGACCATGCAGTTCAATCTTGAAGCCATCCCTTGTATTTTCAGGTTGCGGCGATTCATCGTCAGTGTAGTTTATTTTTGATGGGGCTTGCTGACCTTTGTTTAACTCTCACATGGTTCTTTCGTTGAGTTTGTAGTCTATGTGATCTCATCTAGATGTTTTTCTTGTGTATTGAATTACTAGATCTTAGAGCTTACATAGTTTCTTTTTAATTTGGGAGCTACTTGGCTTGTCTTTGATTATGGGCCATTTGTTAAACTTTTTCTGCGTGGTTCTGTGCTAAAAATATATTATAAAAGCAAAATAGGATGTAATACCTGTCCTCTAAGTTTGCGCCGAAGTACATCGGGGTAGACTTGCAATTTCATATCCATTTTTCTAAATAGTCTTGTCTGCTACCTTTCGCATTTAATGTTCCTTACACGTGTCATGATGAGATTGGATATCTTACTATTGCTGACAGATGATTCATTTCTTGACTTACAAAATTCTTCTCGTTTTTTGCACAATTTTTGATTATAATTATTAGTATTTGGTGGCTTAGAATTTGCTGCATCAGTGATTTTTCTTGCTTGATTATTTTATTGATCCAGTAAGTTCTTATTGTGTTTATTTCCTTCGGCCTTACTTAGTTGAGTGCATATTTTCATTTTTTTTATTTAGTTGATTATGGATGCCGATGATCTTCACTGCTCCTTTGGCCAAGAATCTTCTACTTTCTATGAATCCATATCAGCTATTTGCAGCAACAATCATGCTGAAATCATCCTAGCCCAGGATGTAATTTCTGATCATGACTTTAGGACACCGACCCTTCCGGGCGCATACATATACTCCCTGAAGCATATGTTTCTCTAACATTGAAGCATATTAGATGCAGTTTGTACTTGCCCCATCATTCCTTCATCAAGGAATATCAGGACATCGTTGGTGTATCCCCAATTCAATTCTCTTTCGTTTCTTACTTTCTCTTGATTAACACATACATACTTTATGATGAATATCTTAGTTATCCTCCTTCGAGCCTTGAATTTGTTTTTCTTTATTTTATTCATAAGAATACTTCTTCAGGTAGTGATGGGTTCCATTTTGCTCAGGTTACGAAGTCCTTTTTTTTATCTGCTTCGCAAGACTCACATGTGGGCTGACCAGTTTTTCTATATTTCAAATTTGGACAACCTTATCCCTGCATTTTTGGAACCTGGCAGGCTGGTACTTCCATTTGTCTTTTTCGTTCTTTTTTCATTCATTTCTTTTTTTGTTTAGAGGTGAAAGATTCTTTATTTGACTTACATTATCCTACATCTTTTGTTATCGTCCCAACTTTTCAAAAACTGATAGGGAGTTATTCATTGTTCAAAGGGAAATTGCCCTAGTGCTTGACAAAGATATTCGAAAGCGGTCCCATCTATTTGATGAACATTTTCTACAAAAATATAGATTTCTGAGCCATCACCATCACTTTTCTCATTTCATCTTTGTTCATGTTTTTAATCCTACTGTACCCAAGGGTATATTTTCATCCTATTAGGTTTTATTTATTTTAGCCGATTGTTGAACTTTCAGGCTAACGTTTTAATTGTTGTTTATTTATTTAATCCATCATTTTTTACTTTGCAGGCACAACATTGGATCTTCTCAAAGCTTTTAGAAGGAAACTTACTAGCAAGATCACTTCCAAAAAAAAGAGGCCAAGGTATGCTTGACTTTCATGAAAGATATTTTCAAGAAGAGAAAGCATGATTATCATTCTTGTCATGTGACTACCTCTACTACCATGCCTGTCCTGGTGCAGCCCGTCTCATTTTCCCTTCCTTCCCACTGCCTACTCTTACCAAAAGATAATGCCATTGTTGAGCTAGCTAAACAAATGGGGCATCTAATTATAGATGATCTTTCCACCCCACCTCTTTCTTCTCTCCCTTCCCCCAGTTTGTCTACCAAGGAGGTCTTTTTGAGTTTTCACCGATTTGGTTGTCAGGTTAATATTCTTTTATTCATTATTATTCTTATATACGTGTGTGATTCTTATGCCTCTATGCTCTTTTATTTCTTAGGAGCTTGCTCTGGCCTTGGAACTTAATAAGCGTGTTAAGGCTTTTGAAACTGCAATAAAGGCAATAAAGAATGACGTTTCTGATATGAAAGTTAAGCTTGGCAAAGCTTTACGTGATTTTGATGCATGCAAATAAAGGGAGACTAAGTACAAGAAGGAGGCAGATGAGGCTTTGTCATACAAAAGGGAAGTTGAGGAAGTCACAGAAAAGCTTAACAAAGTAGAGAAAGAAATTGGGAATTTATTTTTTGAATTAGTGGAAAAGCATTTGGCAATGTGAAGTTAGCTAAAGTGACTATTTACAACGTCCTCTATTCAATTTATGTACAAGTGAAGATAATATTTTACTGACCACATGGATGACGTGGGTGTGGAAGTAGGTTTGGATTTCTTGGATGACACTGGCCTTAGCAATGCCAAGGCTACTGTCAGGCTAAGTGTCTTAAGGATCAGAGAAGATAACTTCACACCCATTCAGTTTCTACGCTAGATGTGTGCCCTAGGACAAGATGCCACTTCTACGCTCCATGTTGGTTCTGACCTTAATACTGTTACAGATGAATTTCGCCTCTTGATGAAGTAAACACTTGAATTTTTCCTTTCATTTTTCAAGGTTCTTTTGAAGTTTTGTATTGATCTTGAATGATTTTGGTATGTTTATTTATTATTTTGGATAGAAATTTCTGTGAAGTTTGTAGTTTCATTCCAGTTGTGTATGAAATATTTTTGGGCCTTTTATTGTTACATTCTATCAATTTTTCTTTCTATCAACTGCGTATGGTGATGCTTACTTACATGCTTTAAGGACATATATTATTACTCTTTTCTTATTTTAGGAAAGAAACATAACCGTTAACAAGCACTATCCTTCGCTATCAGGTATGGAAAATATTTTCATTGAACACTTGAAGAAAACCATTAATTGCCTGAAGGCTCACATTATAGGGAAATTTAACATAAATACTGCTCTGATTCAAAAACTAGAAAAGGAATTGGATGAAATGTTTGCACAGATAAAGGAGAAGACTCAAGGGCTTCTAGCCAAGATTGAGCAGGTGGTTAAAGAAAAAGAGACACTGAGTGACTTTGTGGTACACTAATAGGGTACCTCCCTTAAGCACAAACTGCTTTCTTTAGACCATCCTCACTTGCAGTGGTTCAAGGATAGACTTAGTTGTGGGTAGTTGTAGTAGCATGTATGATGTATTTTGTATAACATTGTATAATTCAATAAAATTGTCTTCGTTTACCTATTTGTTCTTTTATCTTAGTTTTCATTTCCATTATTTTATCTTTGTTTATTATTTAATCTCTTGTGTTATGTGAAGCTGGGTGTTCTTGTCAAATGACCTAGCCATAGTTAACGTTTCCAAGGTGTGTGTAAACGTTCCTGATGAGCTAGAGATTACGAATAATGATCCTACCAAGTTTGATCTGGAAAGAGAAAGGATGTAAATCGATTTCAATAATTTAGTGCATGAACTTCAAGAAGTGAAAGAAGCCTTACATCATCAATATAATTGCATAACTAAGCAATGAGCTAACTTAAACACCGCTAAGGAAAGGATATAGGGACTTGAGAATGAATTGAAATCCTTGCAGGAAAAGGTGACCGATTTAAAGAAATTGCTGAAGGAGGATGAGAGGGGTGTATGCTTCTTCTTATGAAGTTGAGATCAAGAATCTTGAGAACACTGTTAATGAGTTGTCTTAACAAGTTGCTAAGCAACTAGATAAGGAAGAAAATCCCCTTCCGTTACAACCCCTACCAAGGTATCTAGATTCGGTGCAGTTCCCGCTTCTCCTTTTGGTTTGGACAATGAAGTGACTTCTGAGTAGAAAAGGAATGTGGTAGGTTACTATCAAACCAAGGTGGACGAGTTGAAGGCGGTTTATGAAAAGAGGTTAGAAAACTTTAAGGAAGAAAAGAAGGTGGAAGGGCGCTCAATTGCCTACAAATTATTTGGTGCATTTTCAAAGAAGACCAAACCAAAGCGGAAGTGCTAGATGATCTAGATCATGCGTGGCATGTCGCTATTGAATGCATAAATTAGCTTGATGACAAGGTATCTAGTTTAACTCTCTCCTCGTAGTCTCTAGCTCTAGCTGCTTTGCATCCGCTTTCGTCTTTGCCTATGGCTTCTAGTTTTAAGCAGTCCATTTTAACTGAAGAGCTTCGTCAAGAGAAGGTTAACATGTAATGGCTGACAAGCCTGACATAGCTATGCTTTGCACAATCGAATTTTTTAACCATTCTTGCTAAAAGTTGAGTTAAGGTTTTTGTATAAACATGTCGATTATCCTTTTTAAAAGGCAAGTTATAAGGAATCCTTAGGCTGGCACCAACTATGTCTTAAGGCTCTTAGTTGTTAATGCACCTCAACGTTTTTCATTTGTTTTAATTGAGATACCACTGCCCTCTACCACCCAAGTTCCCTGTAGAAGAGGGAGATTCCTATTGATGTAGGACCGAGGGTCGGATTTGGGGGTACTTTTATAATTCTTTTGTTTTAAGCAGAAAACATGCATATTGTTTATTATTTCATCTATATCTAATATTTCATGATGACTTGTGGAGAAATTTAGTAAAATTTGAAGTGTTATGTGTTTACCTTCAAGCTTTGTGTAGACTCTTGGGATTCCCTTTACTTATACTACATGGATTGCTTCTTCTTGATTTTCTCATAGTTTTTTTTATTTTGAATGTGTACGGACTTCATAATTTCTGAACTTTGCATTAAAATTTTGTGCTTTGTCAAGTGTTTGACATGATATGCCCCGCTTGGGTTGTAGATTATTATATTTTGACTGAGAAGTCAGGTCATATATTTACAACCTTTTATTCATGCATATGATTTTCATACTGGTTCAGGTAGTCTAATATTCCTATGTCCAGTGCAATACTGGTTGAAAAGCCGAGTTATGTAATTTTATCTCACATTTGGTTTGTAAGTAATTAACATTAACAAATGGATATTTATACTGGTTCAGGCTGTCTAATATCCTTACATCCAATTTATTATATTATTGATCCTTCATAGTTACAACTTTGCATATTACACTTTGTTACAAAAAGAGATATCAAATAAAATATCATCGTTGGTGTTCTGAATTGCATATCCTTATGACAAGATTCCCGTCTGTCCTGGAGAGGCAATATATGCCGTTTAAAAGTGCTTCGGCAATCACCAGGGGTCCCTCTTAATTTATCCAAGCTTCCCTTCAGTTCGGTCCTTTGTGTTAGCCATTATTTTTCTTAGAACAAGATCTCCTTTATGAAATTTCCTTTCTTTGAGTATCGAATTGTAACTTTTATCATTGTTTGTCTATAAACTATAGATCTAACCGCTGCTTTATCTCTCTTATCTTGTAGGAGTCTAAGGTTGTCTCTTAAGGCGTAAATTCAGCTGGGTTACATATACTAAATGTTGATGTGATAGGATGTCTACTTCAACTGAGAGCATAGCTTCATAGCCTTATGTCAGGGAGAATAGGTATGTCATGTTGGTGACCACGTCATTGTTCTATACGCCCATATGACTAGGGTTAACTCTTATTCCCATTTCCTTTGGTTTTCATGAACTTCTTTTTAAGCAGTTGTTTTATCATTTGTCGCTTCGATCAGCCCATTCGCATATGGGTGAGCTACTAAAGAGAAACTCTTGGTCATACCATTTTTCTCACAAAGGTAAAAAAATTCTTTACTTTCAGTTTGCGTACTATAGTCATAGATTGTTTTGTGTGGGATACCAAATCTAGTGACGATATTTCTAATTATAGAGGTAACTATCTTCTTTGAAGTTATAGAGGTGAGCAACTAAGCTTCCATCCATTTGATAAAATAGTCTACTACTACGACTACATACCTTACTCCTCACTTGGACATTAGTAGTGGGCCTATTATGTCAATCCCTCGGACATTGAATGACCATGGGATGGCCATGGGAATAAGCTCATGTGATGGTAATCTTGGGATACTGACAAACTTTTGATGTCTGTCGCATTTAGGAACGAACTCCTATGCATCACTTAGCGTAGTTAGCCAACAATAACATTACTGTAATAATTTCTTGGCTAACTTTGTCCCTCCTGAGTGGTCCTTATAGTACCTCTTATGGACTTCTCTCATAACTCTAGTTCCTTCCTTTATGGTGACACATCTCCAGCAAGGGGTCGAGTGTCCTCTCTTATAAAGTATTCCATAAAAATATGTAAAATAAGGAGCTTGGTATCTAATTTTTCTTTCTACCTTTTTGTTCGTTGGAAGAATTCCTTCCAACCAAAAATGCTTGATGGTTCACCTAAGATTCCACCTATTTTATTGTATCACCAACGGGGCTTGGTTATCTTGAATCTCATCTGTCCTATATTGATTTTCTACATTTTGACCCCTTGCTCGCCGAGCTTGTGTGTAACGACCACCCTACACCATCGGCACCTAATATACCTATATAGTGCATTGTAGCGGTGCCCAACTGGTGCAGGATGATAGCCAAGGGTGTAGTAAAGTTAATCAATCATAGAAACTGTTATATATCTCAAAACGCATCGATTAAAATATAATAGTAAATATATCGGATAAAAAACAGGCGAGACAACAATAACTGAATAAATAAGAAATATCGGAGTGCTCAGATCTATACAGCTATACAACATAAGTGATATAGTTTGTATAGATGATAATAAACTCAAAACAAATAACAATCTCTAAATAGATAATAGCATTAGTAAGCTCCATAGTGCTGCATAATGAAATGATAAGCAGTAACAGCTAATTATAGTATTAGGAGAGTATAGCCTCCTGCTCGTCACCTGTCCAGCTCTATGTGCTCACCAAACCTTATATCCATAATCCACTCATTTAAGAGTACTCGAAATAACAGGAAGCAAAACATAAAATCCCGAGTCAGACAACAGTCTGGTGTGAGCGATAGAAAATCTCAAATACTACAAAGTTAATATACTATGCTAAATAGTATGGAAAATCTTACCTAACATGTCCTTGCATCTACAGATTAGCACACAACATATGGCATATGCTACTCTACATCCAAATCATCATGGGTGTTCTACACCTCGAAGTACTAAGGGGTTTCTAAGTATCAACATTAATAATGTCCGCATCATGTGATATCCCTAAGGTGTAAGCAACCAAAGCAAATATAACATCCATCATCCATCCTCACATTCACTCACTCAATGCATTGGATATTTAATAACTCGAATGAGTCATCATAGTTGAAGACTACTCAAAATTCCAGTTCCTTAGTACTCGAATCCATGCCACTCAATATGCCAAGAACTAGATCTCCCGCCATGGCTGATCCATGGAAAAGGTCGCCCGTCATGAAGATCAAATCGCCCATCATGGAGAGCAGGACTCATCATGGTCTAAGTGGGTACTCTATATGACCCTTGCTTTACTAGTACTCTACGAACCCTTGAGTTTCAATGATCCCTTTGTATATGTCATCTATAAGCCCATCCTGGAACTAATCTTACAACTCCCCTCTAAAGTCGTCGCGATTTAGGGCGATCCTCTATAAACTTCTTTAGTCGTAGAATATCATCCTTCGCCCCGTAACCTTTCTCTAACAATTCCTCCAATCCGACTCATAGTCCTCTACTCTAGGTTTTGAAGTACAATTATCCATTATCAAAGCTATTACTTCCCATCATGGAATCATCAACATCAAATCACACATCATCGAAGTCAAAAGTCGCAACTGAGTTCTCAACTCGGTATCGATCCAACACTTAAATAAGTTTGGTTAAGTGCCTTGGTTGATTCGAGCTTGGGGTAAACACATCCAAGACCCAAACCAACCTTAGTCACATCTCGAAGTAAACAATCAAATGACTCGAACTAGCCTTATCTTCACTCACCACCGATCTAAGAGACCCCAATCTAAGCACCATCGATCTGATATACCTCAATCCATGCTTCATGCTACCCTATCCCACACTTCACCTCATTTCCTCAAAACAAAACCCAATATTGCTCCTTCTTGGATTGGTACTAATCCAAGGATAACGATCCTACACTTGGCAAAGTTTTACTTTCCACTCACTGATCCAAGCCTCAACAAGCTTTACTAATCCAACACCAGAAAACCAAGCCTTCTCGATCCAACAACCGTATAATATGAAAAATCCAAAGCACACTTTCTTGGTTCTATATCGATCCATGACTATCAATCCAAGCCTTGGAAATTTTTTTCTTCAAAGCGAAACTCCAAGCAAGCTTCTGTATGACCCAGAGCCTTCATGTGTAGACTTTGAATTCTCTCGCCCCTTGAATCAAAGAAAAATTCTAACGATTAGTCTTCTTTTGCCCATAACTCGAGCAAACAAATCCAAACAATTTGTAACTTAAAACGTAGATTTTTTTAGGCCTTCCTTATTGCCCCACACAAATCTCATCAAATTTAAGTAAAATCAAATTCTTGGCTCATCATCGATCTAAGAATCTGTACCTGACTCTAAGTCGCCATTCCATCAATGTTTTTAACTAAACAACATTATACGTACAAGTAATTAACCAACAAACTAAATACAAGTAAGCAAACACTCATACACATCAAATTAGAACCTAAACCTAAGGGTAGAACTAGAGAGTATCTATAAGAACAAGGGAGATCCATAAGAACATAAATTTACCAAACTTTGTAAAATCATTTCAAATAAACATGTGTGATTAGTTATTGTTTAAAACACTTCTTAGGGTCCAAAAAACATTTTAAAACATTTTTATAAGGTGTATAATGACTGATTAGTAAGTGAGAGGTCATAACCACTCACCTAAATCCAAAGCAAACCCAAAAGTGTATGAATTCCAAGGTGAATAGCAGCACCAAGAAGTCTCCAACATCAAATCGCCAAATCCAAGTGCTAATTTCGCTAATCTCTCTTTAATGATAGGATTTGGCTAATTAAAGTAGGACTTAGAGTTGCTTTTTGGATTAGAGGTGGTTAATGGAGGTTTTCTCTATTTTGGGAAGTGTGAAATGATGTAGAGAAGTCCTAACAGCCCCTTCGTGATGCTAATCTTGAATGAGCTTCGGGCATAACCAAACTCTCTAATTGCCTATTAAGCCAATCAAAATCAAGTTAAACTTCCATAACCTACAAACAGTAAGTCCGTTTTCCTATTATGACCACTCTATGGAAAGATAAACCGTCATCTCGATCTAATGGAAGTGGTTTTGGATCCTAATCCGGCTTTTATCAAAAGTTATAAGCCATGCGAGATTTTCATGGTTAAATTCATCTGATTAAAATTCTAAGGATGGGCAACGTCTCTTGCAGTCGTTTTCCAAAGTTATAGAATTATACAACTATATATCAAAATAATATTAATATCCTATGAAATTCCGATACGTAGAATACGCATCGTTACATTCTCCTCCCTTTATGAATTTCGCCCTCGAAATCCCAAACAAACCAATAAAGTCATCCTACATGCTAACAATCATATACAAGCATGAGAAACCATCACACATCAAACATGGATACACAACAACAAACGTAAAAGGTAACATCCAAGCCTATCCTAGCATGCAGGATACTACACTACGACATACTTCATATCATAAGTGAATGTAAAAGCGATAAATAGAAAGTCTCACAAAGTAAAGGCTCTGAATAAGCTGTCCTCATGCTCTCCTCAGTCTCCCAAGTGCAATCGCCTCCGTTTTTGCTCCACTAAACCTTCACCAACTTCACCATTTTCATCCTATACTTCGTCTCGCGTCCTACGATACAAATAGGTCAATGAGGTCTCGAAGCTTTTGGTTCAATCTTGATTATCATTTAGTTGATCCGGTGTGATAGTTACGCTTGAGTCACTCATAAATTTATACAAGTGAGATACATGGAACACATTGTGCTCAAGATACATGGAACACATTGTGCCCTTCCATCATTATTTGAGGTAAATCGACTCTGCAAGTTGGAATCCTATTCCTCTTTAGTATTAGAAAAGGACCTACGAATATCGGTGCCTACTTCCATTTACTACCAAACCAAATTACATTCTTTAGCGGAGAGATCTTGATGAATACCACAACGCCAGCAGAAAACTCTAAACCTCCATGTATCTTATTAGCGTGGCTCTTCTATCTATCTTGAACATCTTTCTTCCATTGTCGAATGACCTCAATCTTCACCAAAGTTTCTTTAACTAAATTTGGTCAAAACATCAGTTTTTTGCCCGCTTCCCACTATCACGAAGGAGTGTTGAACGGTCGGCCATATAGTGCCTCTAATGGTACCATACCGATGCTAGACCAATAACTTTTGTTGTATGCAAATTCAACGGGAGGTAAGTGATAATCCCATAAGCCTCCAAAGTCAAGTGTACAAGCCCATAATAGATCATCTAAGATAAGATTCACTCTCTTAATTTGGATGTGAGTAGAGGGTGATAGGATGTACTCAGCTGTAGCTCTATCCACAACGCCTTTTGTAAGCTCTTCCAAAGCTCACTTGTGCACAAAGGGTCTCGGTCATTCACAATGCTCTTTAGTACACCATGGAATCGTACTATCCACTTCACATACAATTTGATCAGTTTGGCTTTCGTTCTTCTTGACTTGATGGGTATAAATCTGACACTCTTAGTTAATCTATCGATTATTGCCCATATGATATCATACCCTGTTCTAGCCTTTGGCAATCCGTCAATAAAGTCCTTTGATACTTATTCCTACTTCCACTCAGGAACCTCTTGCAGTTGCATCAATCCACAAGGCTTCTACTGCTCTACCTTAACCAACTGGCAGTTCACGTATTTTGGTATAAATTACCCAACATCTTTCTTCATCCCTTTCCAATAATAGGTATGCTTCATAACATTCTATAACTTCTTACTGCCGGGATAGTCAATCTCGAATGATGGCATTCTCATAGCACCTCATCCTTCAACCCGTCAACATCAGGAACAAATGATCTCCCATCTTTATGAAGCCAACCATATCAATCGAGTCTGTACTATCTCATCTTTTCGGACTCTAATCCATCTTCGATCTTAGCAATAATCATAGCTAATCTGGCATCATGCCTATGAGTAGCATCGATCCACTCAATCAGAGTTGGCACGATGTCAAGCTTGCCAATATCTATGGCTCTAGTTTGCATCTTGATCGTAAATCATAACCGGTAATATATCCCAACTACATCCACTCTAGAAACACAACTCCTAAGCTGGCATTTCTCCTAGTACATGCATCAATAGCCGCGTTCCCTTTCCTCAATGCATATGAAATATCAAAGCCATAGGAGGTTAGGGACTTTAACCATCACTGCTGAATAAGGTTAAGATCCTTCTATGAAAAAAGGTACTTCAATGATTTATGGTCCATGAACAGCTTGTAACTCTCCTTTAAAAGCTAGTGCCTCCAAATCTTCAGTGCAAACACAATCACTGCTAACTCTAAATCATGGATCAGATATTTCTTCTTACGTGGCTTTAATTGTCGACTAGCATATGTAATAACTTTGCCACTTTGCATCAATACCACACCCGATTCAGTACCGCAAGCATCAGTGTAAATCCTCATCTCCTTATTCCTTCTTGGAATGGTCAATACTGGTGCACTCGGTAACTTTTCCTTCAGACTCACAAATGCATGTTCACATCTTACATCCCAATGAAAATTCTGATTCTTTTTGTCAATTGAGTCAATGGTGTATCTACTCTAGAGAAGTGCTAGATGGATCATCTATAATATCCAGCTAACCAAAAAAAAAATAGCACATCTGTAACATTTTTGGGTCTGCTCCAATCATGAATTATTGCAACTTTTGTAGGATCCATGGTAGTGCTATGCTCAGAGACAACATGACCTAAGAATTGCACTTATCTCCTCCAAAAGTGGCACTTAGAAAACTCCGCTTTTAGTTGGTGCTCTCTCAACACCTCTAGCACGATCGTCAAATGCGTCTTATGTTCTTCTTCCTTCCGTGATTAGAAGAGAATGTCATCGTCAAACACAAGTATAAATTTATTTAGCTGACCCCTAAAATCATGGTTCATGAGATCAACAAAGTACGTCGATGAATTGGTCAGCCCAAACGGCATGACCGACCACTCATAGAATTCATATGGCATACGAGATGCTGTAATCGGTACACTCTCTTTTACTATTCTCAACTGGTGAAATCCCATCTTAAGATCCAATTGAGAGACTACTCTAGTACCATGAAGCTAATTGAACAAGTCATCAATACGTGAGAGTGGATACTTGTTCTTCCTCATCACTTTATTTAGCTGACGATAATCGTCACATAGTCTAAGGGAACCATTCGTCTTTGTGGCGAATATTACTGTAACAACTCGCACCCTAGTGGCTTGAAATTTCACTATATCGAAAACCCAAGTCCACTAAAGTGCAGATCGTTGGTTTGGTATCCTACAAATAAACATATACGCATATCAAAACGCTATTGATATAACTCACAATGAAATAGTAAAGTATAATAAAACATATAGTACTGATTAGGATTTATGCTACCAATATCTATTATTCCTATCAGTGTCGAGCATGCAGTAGGAACTTGTCCTATACTGTTCTTGACCTATACTAGTACCTCTCCTTCTAAAGATATGTGTAGGTTTTAATGAGGAGGGAGTCAAAACAATGTTCTAGTGACTAGTAAATTATGCACTTTGTACATAACACTAGTTTATGCCGATTGCTTTTCGTTTCATATTACATCTTTTCATTTTACTTGATCATCTCGACTCTACATTCATGTACGATATGCCCCATCTAGCCGAATTCGACTATAAATATTTATGTGTGTGTGTATATGTATGTACGTGCATATATATGTATATATATAGGCGCCACAGTCCCCCGTCGACCAAGATACTATCCTCATTAGTATCCATAATTCTGCACCGGGGGGCATCGTCATCTATGTCTAAGCCAATTGCCTGCGTAAAAAGTAGAATCTCCCGCTATTACCTAATAACGACATCACTCTAATTTAGCCGTATTCTATCTTGCTTTGCTTCAGGGATTTAATAGTTGTCTGCTTCCCATTATGGACTCTACTCTACGGACTATAGAGGACTCAGCTCCTCGAACTACGCCATTCATTTTTGAAATAACTCTTCTTTAGGTTAACTAGTCTTTCCCTAAAAGACAAACTAGCAAACAAGTGTGGTGCTACATTACCTAACATGACCTATCCTAGTGGGAGGCGTAGCCCTTTAGATGTAACCCAGACTTTCCCATTTTGAGCACTCTGGATCGATGCCACATCTAACCTATGTAGCTCCTACTCCTGAATTGGTGTTTACACCTGCCAACTTAGAGTCGAGCTGCTCACGTCCTATTTAGATTGCTAATGCAATCAAGGTAGCACCCTCCCCTTATTCATTGAAGCAGACTCTATGGAGGGTATTCGTTCGCCTATACGCAAGCGTACATACTCCATGGGTCCTATAGTTGGATATGTCCAACATCAGTATAATATATACACAACTGCTAGTAGTCCCTTACGGTGGATAGGCTTATATTGTGTAACACTACCGACCTTGCATTCCAACCCATTCTAAATGTACGTCATTCTTATTTATTTAAGTTATTTGCATACTTATATAATTCACACCCTTCTTAAACACATACTTGAGGCTATGTGTTTGTGTGTATGTGTGTATATATACTTACATGTTTATAGATATATCTTCATCCATTCTTGTTTATTTTTTCGTGCCTCCACTGTTCAACTGTTGACAACATTTCTTTACTTTCAACACATTTTCTTCTTACTTAATTTAAAGTCATTTACCGCTTCTTTTAAATTTCTTTTCTCATTTTCTTTCCCTTTCGTCTAATATTATTAGATTAAATTTCCTGTTTCCTTTTTAACTAATATCTTTCTTTAATTGCCTATTTAGAATTATTATTTCCCTATTCGTCAAATTGTACCTTCTTTTTTTACCATTTGTTTTCTACACCATCTTAAGTTACATATTTAGATTTCCTATTAAATTGTTGTTATTATTCCTACTTAACTTACTTTATTTATACTTAAGGATTTTTATATTTTAATACATTGGAATGAATTTTGTAATAATGTGAATTTCTATAAATTGTCTAAAATTACAAATAAAAGTGTATTGCTTGAAATACTAAGGAATGTAAATAAAAAGGAAGAGATGTACAAAACAAGGAAATCATCGTATTTGTGGTACCCATTCCAATAGAAAAATTAAAATAAATCCTAATTATCATACATAACACAAGGCCTCTTTTAACTAATTTACAGAGAATTATAGTGTTAACAATTTCCTTTGAGGAAGAAGTAATTTTAATGTATTAACATATAAAAATCTTAAGTATAACTAAAGTATGGTAAGTAGGAATAATCACAACAATTAAATGGAAAACGTAAAGTATGTAATTTAAGATTGTGTAGAAAACAAAAGGTAAACAAAGAAGGAACAATTAAGCGAATAGGAAAATAATAAGTATAAATAGACAATTAAAGAGAGATATTAGTTAGAAAGGAAATAAGAGATGTCCTCTAATAATTTAAACGAAAGGGAAAGTAAATGACAGAAGTATTTGAAACAAAGTGGTAAATGATTTTAAATTAAATAAGAAGTATAATGTAAAGAAATGTTATCAACTGTGAACAATAGAGGCGTAATAAACAAACAAGAATAAATGTAGACATATGTATATGTGTATGTGTGTATACACACATAACATCAAGTATGCATTTGTGACGAGTATGAACTACATAAGTATGCAAATAACTTAAATGAATAAGAATGACATAGTCATTCGAATGATTTGGAGTGCTAGGCCAGTAGTGTTACATAATAAAATCCTGCACCAGAAGTTGTGTACAATATACTGATGTGGGACATATCCAACTGTAGGACCCATGAAGTATATACGCTTGCGGATAGGTTAAGCAATACTCTCAGTAGAGTCTGCTTCAATGAATAAGGGGATGGTGTTGCCTTGATTGCGTTAGGCAATCTAAATAGGATGGTGAGTAGCTCGATGCTATGTTGGTAAGTGTAGGCACCAAATTAGGAGTAGGAGCTACATAGGTTGGGTGCATCACCATTCTAGAGTGGTCAAAATGGGAAAGATATGGTTACACCTAAGGAGCTACACCTCTTACTAAGGTAGGTCATGTTAGGTAATGCACCGCCATAGTTGTTTGCTAGGGCAAAGCTAGTTAACCATTTGAAGAGTTCTTCCAAAAACAAATGGGATAGTCCGAGGACCCGAGTCCTCTATAGTCCATGGAGCCGAGTTTATAAAGGAAGTAGATAGGCAGTAAATCCCTAAAGCAAAGCGAGATAGAATACGACTAGATTAGAGTGACACCGTTATTAAGAAATAATGGGAGGCTCTACTTTGTACGCAGGCAATTTAGCCTAGACATTGTTGATGATGCCCGATGGTGCATAATTACGTATACTAGTAGGGATAGTATCTTGATCCAAAGGGGGACTGTGGTACTTATATACACATACACTTAAGTAGTTATAGTCTACTTCGGGTAGATGGTGCGTATCGTACGCAAATGTGGAGTAGAAACTAGTGTTACAAAGTGTATAATTTAAGATTCACTAGAATGTTGTTCTGACCCCTTCCTCCTTACAACCCACATGGTATCTTAAGATGGACATGCACTAATACAGACAAGAACAGTGGAGGATAAGTTCCCTAGTATATACTCAACACTGATTGAGACATTACATATTGGTAGTGTCATTCCTAGTCAGTACTAGCTGTTTTATTATACTTTACGATTCCACTGTGAATTATATCGATAGTGCTCTGATATGCATATATTTGTTTATTTGTAGAATATAAAACCAACGATTTATACTTTGATGGACTTTTGTTTTCGATTTAGCGAAAATTCAGCCCTACTGGGGTACATGATGTTACATTTGGTATCAAAGCTTATGTTAGTCAATTTAGAAAAATTAAGAAACATTGAGTGAACGTATTTGCATTTTTCCTATAAATATAAATGCATCAAACGCTAAATCCTATAAATTCCGATTATAGAATAGTTGCAACTATACAATGAAATATGGATAAGTTGATCATGAGTTAGAATAATGGAAGAAGTTAAAGAAGTACACCTACCTTGATTACCCTATGAGAAATAGGTTGTATGGAAAGACATTGACTTAAGAAGAGCATGAAGGCGACATATGGAAGGTCTTAAAGCTGGATAGTACGTGACTCCCTAGTTGGACCCCCATTAGCCCAATGATTGTAGAAACCCGTTTGATTTCGATTGATGATGTTCAAAAGGTCCAGATAAGGGAAAATTAAGAATCCATATATTATAGATATCCGAAAGCAATTGAGTTCCCAAAGGAAAACATGAAGTAATCACTCCAAGATAATAGCTGAATTTTTAGTTTTTAAAAGAAGATTAGTCAGCAAGTTGAAAAAAGTCCAAAAGAAGAGATAGATAGAATACACTTTGAGTTCGACCCCATATAAAAGAATTTAATATAAAATTTGAAATGATTTTTATATAAATTTTTTAGAATATATATATATATATATATAATATTTGAAATGATTTTCAAGGAAATTATTTAATGGAATAAAACCGTATTTTTGAAAAGTAAGTGAATTTTTTTTTTAAAAAATAAATAGATAACTATGTTTTACTAACCAAAAAGTTTTAGTAGAAGATCTAAAATTTTTTTTGATCGAAAATAACAGTAAATGGTTTTTAATAAAAAGGTTAATTTTTTCGAGAAAGAAATATAGTAAAGCGTATGGAGCTCGTTGATTTTTCTAAGATGAAATATTTTAAATTCGAAGTTCCTTTTTAGAGGTGACAATAGGAAGTGGTATGAAATTGAAATATGGTAAAAAGAATAGGAAAGAAAATTAGAAACCAAAAATAAAGCAGTAAATGAAAGCACTGTCATGGTTCGATTAAGAAGACTATAAGTTGAGAGAAATGTTAATAAAGAGAAACTATAAAATAAGAGTAGATTGGGTAGAGGAAGGTTGAACAGTTATTATAAATCTAAATAAAAAAATGTTAGAGATTTACTAAAATAATGTTAATAATTAGAAATAAATTTAGGAGATTATATTAAAAATAATGCTAGAAGCAACAAATGAAATTAAAGGCACAACTAGGAAAATGGATATTTTGTAACACTCCATATTTTTAGTAAAATTATTTAGGATATTTAATTAACTTAATTGAATAAAATAACATGTTGATTAGGGGATTGAGATTTGATTTTAACTAAGAGGTAGCCATGCCATTTAAACAATGAATTAAAAGAAGAGTTAACATGAAACAGGGAAGGAGTAAAATAGGAAAGAGACCATTCCTATATCCTTAAACCTTGACCATGTATCTCCATACACGTTCATTTCTCATTTGTCTAAAACTTTCAAACTTAAGGCCGACCACCATTAATAAGAGAAAGAGGAAGAAGATTAAGAAAGGCTAAGGAAGAAGCTTAATTGAATCAAATCCATTCACATCTCAATCTCTTTCATCTCAAAAGCTAAGATGAATAATGAATACATCCCAATTTTCCTAGTATTTTTAGTTTTAAGATGAATTCAAACTTATTTGCAATGTTTTGCCATGCTTTTGGAATGATGGAATGATTATATAAACTTGTTGATGATTTATGCACGTCAATATTGATTTTATGATATGTTTTAGTATGAAAACTGTAATAAATGATATCCAAATGCATTGCGAATTTTCATGTAAACCAAATATAATATTTTAGAGATGGGTTTATTTTTAGAATTGTCTAAATTTATGTGGATTTTATATGAATTTCTAGTGAACAAAATGTTATTTTGGATTAAAAATTATTTACGATTAAATAATTAATGGTTTAGGTTTAAAATTTATATATGTTAGAAAACATGTTAAAAGTGATTTTTTGGAATTTTCCTAAGTATTTTAATGGATATATAAAATTATTTAAGGTATGAGACTTAAATGTTTTATATTTTTTTAAAAAGGAGAAGGGGTATTTTGTAAATAATTCAAAGTTATTAATTCTGGAAATTAGAAGTACTATTAGAAAAGAGAAACTTGCAACCAATCACAATTAGACAAACAAGGCGGGCTAGGTACAAAGTAATAGTTTAAGAAGGACTAATCTACATGGTTTTTACCGTTTCGATGCTTTCGGCACCAGGCTTTCGCCTCCTTACCTTCACCTTTGACTCCATCAAAACTAATGCACATGGTATTAGGTAACTGGTATGTAGTAAATTGGATATATGTGGAAAGTACAGGGTCGAAACCAGGGGTTCCGAAGGAGTTGAGGTGGTACTTTGCTTTTAAATGAAAACGCATCTGCTTGCTTTCGACTGAATAACTTTCGACTCGGTTGGCTTTCGACTGAATAGCTTTCGACTAGGTTGGCTTTCGACCAGGTCAATTGGTTTTAAAAGAATGGTTTTGGTTGGGTTGAGCTTTTTTTTTAAATAACTGCTTTCGACTAGGTTAAAACCCATACTGCCGCTTTTTACCTTTCGACCCAAATTGGTTTCGAAAGGGTTGCTTTGCTTTTTAAAATTGACCACTTCTCCAATGCTTTCGAAGGGATGGTTTCGATACCATCACTTCTTTACTTAGGAATGCTTTTGAAAGAATGGCTTTCGACTTAAATGATTATAATTGGCCTTTTTTCTCTGTTGAAGGTAAAACCTAACGGTTTCAAAAGTGATACAAATCGTTTCGAAAGGTGGTTTTCTACAAGTTTTTAATTGAACCCAAGTGCTTTCAAAAGGTTATGTAACGACCCATAAAACTTTCGATAATTTAATTGTTGATTTTATTAAATGTTTATTATCTAATATTGGAAAAAAAACAGAAATGTGTGACTCATTGATAAAATAATAACGTAAAAAGAGATGTGATAATGCTATATAAGTTAAATATTAACTATTTGAATGAGTTACAAGTAAAGGAATTAATGTAAATGTTATACTAGGCTATAAATCGAATATAAGAAAACAAACGTAAATATTGAATTAATTAATGAATTAATATATATTGAATGGTAATTGAATAAAATCAATGTTTAGTAAGAAATTATAACATTGGTTTGGGAATGATAAATTTATAAAAATGTGGTTGAGAGTTATTGATAACAATTATTATAAGTTAATCATTTATTTAGTCCGTTAAATCAAAATTTGTAATCAATTGCAATGAATCTCAATTCAATGTAATGTTAGTGTAAATTAAGGAAATAAATTGGAAATTGATTTGAAATTGTAATTAATTGAGAATTTTATTTAATAAAAATTGATTTGGGACTCATTGAATTTGAGGTTTTAAAGGATATGATTTTAACCTTATTTTTGTTTAAGGTTTTAATTGAATGTAATTAGTAAATTGGAAAATGGATTCAAAGTTATATTGATTGATAAAATAATGCGTAATAAATTGTAATTTGATAGGATCAATGCTAGAAAGTAATTATATTAATTTTCGTTTGATAATAAATTAAGAATGGAAATCAAGAATATTAATTTAAATTTAATAGATTGAATTAATTGAAATTAAATGAAATTTAATAATTGGATTAATTGCAAATAAATGAAATTAAATATTTAAATATTACGTTAATGGAGATTAAGATGAAACTAGAGAATATTGATGTAATAAACCATGAACCAATGTTAATTTCATCCATTTGGTAATAATTTATTGAATACAGGATTTAAAATCAAATAAATGGGTTTATTGGAACTTCAATTGATAATTAGTGAATTTATTTAAATTTGAAATTTAATACGGTGATGGGTAAATTAATTAACTTAAATTGGATATCTGAACTTGTCTAAATCATTGGGAAGATTTAAGAAATAAAAAATGTTTAGATTTGTTGATTATAGAATTTAAATTGAAGAAGTGATTAATTAAATTAATATTAAATTATTTAATTAACTGGAAAATAGCCATTTTCTCCACTGACTCGGATTTTGACGAAACCAGTTTCATCAGGTCCATTGATTAATTGAGTTATTGTAGGATTTTAAGTTTCGTAGCGATCAGACTTGTCGTTTGATCATACAGATTAGAAACGTCCAGAAATCAATTAATTGAAATCAATTTGAAATAACTTGATTTTTGCATAACTTCTTCATACGATGGAATTTGGACTTGAAACCTGTTCCATTGCATTTAAAATATTTTAAAACATCTATTTTGGTATATGGGTTGACCAAATTTTGTTCGGGAGTCAGAATGGGCTTTTCGGGCCAATTATCGTTCAACGGTCCTAACCAATCGTGTCCATTCATCTCTATTTCTGACCTACCTATATATACCTCTTTATAAACCCTAATTGTTCCTCATTGTCAATTTTCAGTACGTACAATTCCTTCTCACCTCCTCAGTTCAATGGCAACTGAACCCTAAACCCCAAAATGCAATTTCAAACTCAAAATTTCAAACTCTCCAAACAATATCAAATTTTATATGGATTCGAAGCTCTCGAAGAGCGCATGTCAATTCTGCTGTCCTTTTTTCAATCTAATTTTTTATGTGGCCAAAATTCGAGGAACAAATCTCGGCCTTTCATTTCGTCGTGATCAACTGTGACGGATCTTCGATTCGTTGATACAACATGGTAGAGAGGACCGCGCGCAGTTCATCGACGGTGTTCGTTCGGAGTTTTGATGGCAGGATCATGGTAGATAATTCAATTAGGGTTCTTTTCATGTGGCGGCGACTGTCGCTTTTGGTCATTGGGAGGAGCTGCGTCGTTGCCCCGTGGCCGTAGGGAGAGTAGGTGATGGCGAGGCATCTCGTACGAGCGAACGTCAGGTGGCGCTCGTGATCTCCAGGTGGCGGCATTTCTTGTGACATAAATGAAGGAAATACGGTTTAGCTTGTTCACATGCGACATAAGCCTGGGGGAAGAAAGTGACGTGGCCGCTCCTAATTGGTAATCATCTTTTATTTTGTTTTATATAAATTTCGGTTTCGAACATTCTAACACGCATAACTTTCACATACGGGGTCTAATTCACGCGCGGTTTTCTCCTCTAGGTTCGTATTAGAATTCCGGACATTTTGACGCTTGTATGGACAAATTTTGAGACTGTTCAAATTTTGGGTTTAAATTGGATTTAAATTCAATTTAAATTCAAAAGATGAGTGTTTTAACCCACTCACAACTTCTAAAATTTCTTATGTGTGTTATATTAATTTCTGATGTGATTAGAAATTTATTTATGACTGTTGGCATATTTTTATCATCATTCCGGTTAAATTGGATTTATTGAATTAAATTGCTATTTAATTTATTATTTCATATAAACTGCATGTTAAATTGTTATTTAATTTATTATTGAATATAAACTGCCAGTAAATGCCTGTTATTTATTATCTGTTCTATATTGATGTTATTGTTTGAATTGGATGATGATTGGGATAAATGGTTGATGATTGATATTTGATGAGTGGATGTCGTATTTTGTATTGTTATAAACTGCAAGTTGTTATGCATTTTTATTTCATTCGTGATTGCGGTTTGAAATGATATATAACCGTTTTTTTATTTTAAATTATGGATTGAAATGATAAATATCCGTATCACTTGATCAAAGGGTAGAAAATTATATACAGACACCGTGGTCTATATCTAAAATATTTTGAAAATGATTTCTATGGTTTTGGAAAGAAATATATGGTTTAATGAATATTGATTTTTGATATTATATAAATATTATTTTATATATAGTTAAATGCTTGAATTTAAGCTATGTATAAGTTTGTTAAATAAAAATTAAGTTTAATAATAGAGTTTGATTTTTTTATTTAAATAAATGTGAGTAAGTATTTAAATTTTATTTTAATATAGAGTGTATAATGGTTTAAATAAATTAACGTTGGGAGATAAATTGGGGTTTTATTTGAAATTAAATTTATTTAAGAACTAAACTCAAAAAGGTTGATGTGAAATTTATTAAATTGGAAATTTTAAAAGTTATAATTATTATAACTTGATTTTGGGGTCAAGGTGAATTAAATGGTTATTTCAAGTATAAATGAATAAAGGAAATATTTAGTGTAAATTGAGTTTTATTTAAATGATAAGGGATTTATTATGTAAAATATTTCAAAACTAAATAATAGAAGATTTTAGTTGTTGAATCGAAATTATCAAATTTAGTTTTGGAATTTTGGAATATTTAAAGCTTTGAATATATCGAAATTGAATTGTTTTATCGGAATTAAAATATTTTGAAGTTATGAATTTCAAAGTATTATGTTTTAAAATTGTAAAATTTCAAATGTTTGGTTTCGAAGCGTATAAATTCGAAAGTGCTATGATTTTGCAAAAGGAATATATTTGAATAAAAATGATATTATATTGATTGGTTTTAATAAAAATGATATCGTATTGATTTGGTTTTTAAAGTAGAAATTTTATCATATTTATATGGTTTTGAATGGATATTATATTCTGGTTTTGAAGTATAATTATTTTGAAATGACCACGGAGTTATAATAACGTTTGGTCGTTAAAGAGACCGGGATCGGAAGTTGTCATACTCTCTGCCAACTCCGAAAACCACTTTAACAACCGTGTACGCGATGGAGATTCCAGAATGAAGTAGGATGGTGGTGACGTTCTATTGAGGTATATATGTGGACCCAACTCCTGTGAGTTGGCATAAGGTGGCTAAAACAGGTGCGATTCTTGGGTGAGCGAGGTAGCCCCTCTTATCAAACACACTCCTTCGATACCATTCTATTACCTTGTGATTGATTTGGGCCCTTTGATTTTTTGGGGGTGTGGCTCGTGGTGGGCGGTAGCTACGCGCTATGCATCACTACCAGCCCGAATAGCAATTGGTATATCTAGCTTGGCATTACCTTGTGTGCCATGTCATCTACCCTATCGTGCCTTATACGAGTTTGGATTTCTCCCGTAGCCCATGTGGCATCCTCTGGTGGCTTCCCGATCAGGAGGGACCATGATACTGGATGGACTACTGGGACTATTACGTGTTTAACGTGGAAAATGTAAAGCCTTAACGCTATTTAAAAGTAAGTTTATTTTACTACAGACATTATTATAATAGCGAAATATTACTACATAATAAATAGTTTAACGAATCCTTAGGAGATGTGAACCCCGAGCATCTTCTAAGTTACTGCACTCACGTTTGACACTAGATAGGAGATGTCAAATCCCGTAAACATCTCTGACGCCGTTACACTCATATTTATTTTAGTTGGTTTAACTTACATAAGATCTTTTAGTTCTGATTCGAGTGTTTTGTCTTTTCAATTCGCTCGGGTCAGTCTGAGCATTTCAGGATTCAAAGACTATATCTCTGAAGGACGAAGACGAAGATTTGTATTACTATTATTTATTATATTCCACTGCATCACATTATTCCGCTGCATTGTTATTGATTATTCTCTGGTATGTGTAACTCTGATATGTATTGTATAAGTATAATCAAATGTTTTGTATACAACTTCATGAACTGTTTATTTGATTATTATATTTTATCGTTCCGCTGCGAGATTCTATTTTGTTTTCTTTCTTTCTTTGCTTTGTCTTATTTACCCCATAACAATCCGCCCTTTTGTATGGGTTGAGTCTGACGTGTGTGGTTTATCGTCGATTTAAAACGTACAAAAAGGCGGGATGTTACATCTGGTATCAGAGCTTTGGTTTAGAGATAAACTTTAGCTTTGTGGGGTCTGGCTCTTTATTAATAGGGTAGTAATACCCTATGATGAGTCGATGAGCGTATATATATGAGAGAGCGTATGTTAGTGTTATAAAAGGTTTTTAATATTGTGTTAATTTGTTCCGTTTTGTATTTATAAATTCTGGTTGGTGCATAGGACGCTATGACATCCATAGGGATTTCTAAACACTTAATAGGACAGACCGACACAATATTTGTTTTGAATATAGGTAAATGAAATAATTTTGACTATTATATTTTCAATATATAAAATAAAATTTTATAAATGATATATATATATTTTTTGTTGCAATATATTGGTTGTTAGGTAATGAAAATTATAAATAATAGTTGAAATAAGATTGCAAGTAAAATAAATGAGAATAAACTGGGAATTTAGAACTTAAGTTCCGGGATTTTGAAAATTTCTTTCAAATAATTTTGGAATATAATAATAATTTTATTTAAAGTATTTCGGTATAATTTTCTGATATAAATATTTCAGTATAATTAGGAAGAAATGTTTTTAAAGAAATTTTGGAAAGAAATAAGTTCTGTACTCCCCCCTCTGTCGCTGAAAAATAATTTCGGTGATAAGTGCATGCATCATCGACATTTTCGAGTTTCGAAGTGGGAAGGCCACTGTAGTAGTTTTACTACAGATTTATTTTAATAAACAAATATAAATTTTGAATTGTTTTAAATATAATTGAATATATAAATTGTAAGTATATACATTTATCTATTATTTTAAAATGATTCGAAATTAAACCCGGTACTTAGTTCTTAATTTTCTGATAGTCAATAGTTCAATTATTGATGTGAAATGGATTGTAACTAATTAATAAGTGGAACCTTTAATTAAAATAAGAGATTTAATGTTAGGTTATGAATGAAATTACAAACAAGTTGAAATTGTAACTTATAAGACAAAAGATAAAATTATTGAACATTGAATTAATTAAAAGAAATGAGATAAATTTGTGTAACTTTCAATTACATCCTTAAAAGGCATATATGTAACTTACCAAATATTAAAAGTTTTAATGTTTAATAAGAAAATGTAATGGATATTATACAAGCAATAAAGTTGAGGTAATGAAAGTATTTAATGAGATTCTATTATAAATAAGAATTGATGTTGTAATTGTTGTGAACTTAAGTTATAATTGAAATGTTACTGTTATAAAGTTAATAGGAAGTAAGTATTGCAATCTCCCATTGTAGCACAATGCCCCAATCCTGTGGCCACTACTGGTGTGGTGGAGTGTCGCCCTGTTGATACTTGCCCATCGGTACCCAAATCCTGGTCTTCACTTTTTAAATCCATGCCCCGTAATGCGGGTGTATATGAACCAGTTGAGTTCGAAATCCTTGAGGAAAACGGAGTAATGATCCCTCCCCCCAGTGTTATCCAAGCCGGTTTGGACTTTTGGTCAGAATATGTAGTTGGATTCTTTTTGGACCCTAAGCATAGACTTCATGATGTGGCTGCTGTTTGTCGTAGGGCCTGGAGACTACATGGTGATCTTAGAGTCAAGTTGGTTGATTCCTTATACTACCTATTGTTCTCCTCCCCTGAGGAACGTAGTCGTGTTCTTGAGTCTGAGCCTACCTTCTTTGATGGACAGCCTTTTATTATTACCCCCTGGTCTCCGACGGTTGCAAGAGCACGTGAACAGGTTTTTTCTATCCCTATTTGGGTTTATTTCTCTCAAATTCCTTCTGCTCTTCAACCGCTGCTTGGTTTGAATTGGCTTGCTTGCAATGTTGGTAAATCGAATTGTTTTGACTCCAACACTGTGGCGCGTGATAAGCTTGTTTACGCCAAGGCACTGATTGAGATTACTCCCCATAAGCCTCTTCCTACCTCTATTCCTGTCCAGCTTGCTGTTGGACATGTGGTGGATGTGCGTGTTCGGTATGGATGGGTCCCTGACATTTGTACCTCCTGTCACTCTTTTGGCCATATAGCCTCTGCATGCTTGCACTCTGTTATATCTGCTACTGCTCCTAAGATCCCTCTGCCTAGGCCACCGCTTAAGAAATGGGTACCCAAGGTCAAACTGGTTGCATCTCAATCATCTGACCCTGGACCTTCCCTCTCCTTAGCGCGGCCTGCTTCCCCAGTTCCTGGTGTTTCTTCTGCTGACCCGGATCTTGTTGTTTGGGCTGAGACAAAACATAGTTGGGTTGATCTCCGTTCAGATATGAGATTCAACCCTGTGGATGACTCCTATTTCAGATATGTATCTGATGATCTACTTAATCTTCGCTGCCTCTACTATAAAATTTCTGGTGATTCCTTGGTTCTTGACTTGGATGGTACGCACGCTCAATCTAACTCTGTTATTCTAGCTGATTCTGACTGGGATCGATCTTTTATATACTCTTCTGGCGTTGACAGTTATGATCCTTCTCTTGCTGTTCTTTTTGGCCCCTATTTTGGTCTTCTTGGAGGTGGTTCTCTGGTTTCTACCCGAGTTGTTGAGAGCGATTGTGATTCTTCCTCTTCTGAGGAGAACTAGTCTAGTAATTTATATCTAGTAGCTGTGACTTGTCTGTCATACTCCTGTGCTGTAATATTATTTCTTTCTTTCATAGTAGCTAAGGTGCCTTTACCTTACTCCTGTACTTCAAACTTAATTACGTCGTAATAAAAGTGGTCGGTCCACTATAAAACCGTCGGCCATGCCAAAAAAATAAAATAAATAAATGTTAATAAACAGATTATGTAATAATGAATGAATGAATAAATATAATGTGATAAAGAGGAAACTGACATGACATTAGTAAAGGAAAACGAATATTTGTAAGTAATAAATGAAAATAAAGGAAATAAACATTGAATCAATGAATAAAGGTAAAAGTTGTAAGAAGTATGAAAATTTAAGGGATGAATCATTATACAAATAAAAAGGGAATGAAATAATAAATGCCATGAGATGAAATTAATAAGAATGAACTAAATTTATTGTTTGAAATTGTTGTTTGTTCAGTTATGGTTGTTTGGGCAAGGATATTTTAAAATTGTTTGGATGGATGAATAATCTATTTAGTTTCATCTAAGACTGTTGAGTAAATGGTGCACTAAGTAGTTTATTTTCCATTCTGTGGAATTTAAAGTTTGAACCCGAACAACTATATGTTTTGTTTGATATGAATGAATGATTGATTTGTGTTGGTTTTATGTGATGGTTGTATGCCTTGTTGCAAGTGATTGTTGTTTGTATTGATTTGTTTGCTTATGTTTGAAGCAATTTTAAACATTTCATTTTATATAATTATTAACTCCTTTTTGGATTATATAAGCGAAATACAGATTATGGAAGCAATTGCTACTGCTTTTGGTTTTATAATTAAGCGATGTTATGCCCGACAAATAGGTACGTTTTTGGATGACGGTTTATAGCGCTATTATATTGTTTTCCCGTGTTGGGATATGTATTAATTTGGAAAATATATGTTGTATATTGTTATATTTGATATTATATTTTCTCCCGAGCCTCTCTGTACAAAGGAGACTCTGCCAAAATTTTCCTTAAATTTTGGACTCGGAGAAATTTTGAAAATGTTTTCAAAACTTTGTTAATTTGAGTATGAAAAGATTAATAGTTATAAATTGATATATTTTATTAAATTTATTAAATTTATTTGTTTATAAAGTTAATATTTTGAATAAGATGTATTGTCTACTCAATTCTTTCCTTCCTTTTTCCTTTTCGGGGACGAAAAGTTTTGAGTGGGGGAGAGTGTAAGAACCTGTAAAATTCTTAATAATTTAATTGTTAATTTTATTAAATGTTTGTTATCTAATATTGAAAAAAAACAGAAATGTGTGACTCATTGATGAAATAATAGCTTAAAAGAGATGTGATAATGCTAATCTAAGTTAAATATTAACTATTTGAATGAAGTTACAATTAATCGAATTAATGTAAATGTTATACTAGGCTATAAATCGAATATAAGAAAATAAACGTAAATATTGAATTAATTAATGAATTAATATATATTGAATGGTAATTGAATAAAATCAATGTTTAGTAAGAAATTATAACATTGGTTTAGGAATGATAAACTCATAAAAATGTGATTTAGAGTTAATGATAACAATTCTTATAAGTTAATCATTTATTTAGTTCGTTAAATCAAAATTTGTAATCAATTGCAATAAATCTCAATTCAATGTGATGTTAGTGTACATTAAGGAAATAAATTGGAAATTGATTTGAAATTGTAATCAATTGAGAATTTTATTTAATAAAAATCGATTTGGGACTCATTGAATTTGAGGTTTTAAAGGATATGATTTTAACTTGATTTTTGTTTAAGGTTTTAATTGACTGTAATTAGTAAATTGGAAAATAGATTCAACGTATCATTGATTGATAAAATAATACGTAATAAATTGTAATTTGATAGGATCAATGCTAGAAAGTAATTATATTAATTGTTGTTTGATAATAAATTAAGAATGGGAATCAAGATTATTAATTTAAATTAATAGATCGAATTAATTGAAATTAAATGAAATTTAATAATTGGATTAATTGCAAATAAATGAAATTAAATATTTAAATATTACGTTAATGGAGATTAAGATGAAACTGGAGAATATTGATTTAATAAACCATGAACCAATGTTAATTTCATCCATTTGATAATAATTTATTGAGTACATGATTTAAAATCAAATAAATGGGTTTATTGAAACTTCAATTGATAATTAGTAAATTTATTCAAATTTGAAATTTAATACGGTGATGGGTAAATTAATTAACTTAAATTAGATATCTGAGCTTGTCTAAATTATTGGGAAGGTTTAAGAAATCAAAAATGATGATATTTTTTGATTATAGAATTTAAATTGAAGAAGTGATTAATTAAATTAATATTAAATTATTTAATTAACTGGAAAATAGCTATTTTGGCCACTGACTTGGATTTCGATGAAACTAGTTTCATCGGATTCATAACGGTGAATTATTATAGGATTTCAAGTTTCGTAGCGATCAGACTTGTCTTTGATCGAACGGACTCGAAATGTCTAGAAATCAATTAATTGAAATCAATTTGAAATAACTTAATTTTTGCATAATTTCTTCATACGATGGAATTTGGACTTTATACCTGTTCCATGCATTTAAAATATTTTAAAACATCTATTTCGATATATGGGTTGACCAAATTTCGTTCCGGAGTCAGAACGGGCTTTTCGGGCCAATTATCGTTCAACGATCCTAACCAATCGTGTCCATTCGTCTCTATTTCTGACCTACCTATATATACCTCCTTATAAACCCTAATTGTTCCTTATTGTCAATTGTTTGTACGTACAATTCCTTTACACCTCCTCAGTTCAATGGTAGACTGAACCTTAAACCCCAAAATGCAATTTCAAATCGAATTCAAAGTCAAAATTTCAAACTCTCCAAACAATATCAAATTTTCTATGGATTCGAAGCTCTCAAAGAGCGCATGTCAATTTCGCTGTCCATTTTTCAATTTGGATTTTTATTTGGTCGAAATTCGAGGAATAAATCTCGGCCTTTCATTTCGTCATGATCAACTGCAATGGATCTTCGATTCATTGATACAACATGATAGAGAGGACCGCACGCAGTTCATCGGCGGTGTTCGTTTGGAGTTTTGATGGCTGGATCATGGTAGATAATTTGATTAGGGTTCCTTTCATGTGATGGCGGTTGTCGCTTTTGGTCATCGGGAGGAGCTGCGTCGTTGCCGCGTGGCCGTAGGGGGAGTAGGTGATGGCGAGGCGTCTCGTGCGACCGAACGTCAGGTGGCGCTCGCGATCTCCAGTTGGCGGCGTTGCTTGTGATGCAAACGAAGTAAATAGGGTTTAGCTTGTTCACGTGAGACATAGGCCTGGGGGGAAGAAAGTGACATGGCCGCTCCTAATTGGTAATCATCTTTTATTTTGTTTTATTTAAATTTTGATTTCGAACATTCTAACATGCATAACTTTCGCATACGATGCCCAATTCACGCGCGGTTTTCTCTGCTAGGTTCGTATTGGAATTTCGAACATTTTGGCGCAAGTTTGGACAAATTCTAAGGCTGTTCAAATTTTGGATTTAAATTGGATTTAAATTCAAAAGGTGAGTGTTTTAAGCCACTCACAACTTCTAAAATTTCTTCTGTATGTTAAGTTAATTTCTGATGTGATTAGAATTTTTTTATGACTGTTGGCACATTTTTATCATCATTCCAGTTAAATTGGATTTCTTGAATTACATTTCTATTTAATTTATTATTGCATATAAACTGCCAGTTAAACTGTTATTTAATTTATTATTGAATATAAACTACCAGTAAATGCCTGTTATTTATTATCTGTTCTATATTGATGTTATTGTTTGAATTGGATGATGATTGGGATAGATGGTTGATGATTGATATTGGATGAATGGATGTCGATTTTATATTATTATAAACTGCAAGTTGTTATGCATTTTTATTTCATTCGGGATTGCGATTTGAAATGATATATAGCCGTGTTTTTATTTTAAATTACGGATTGAAATGATAAATATCCGTATCACTTGATCATAGGGTAGAAAATTATATACAGACACCGTGGTCTATGTCTAAAATATTTTGAAAATGATTTCTATGGGTTTGGAAAGAAATATATGGTTTAATGAATATTGATTTTTTATATTATATAAATATTATTTTATGTAGTTAAATGCTTGAATTTAAGCTATGTATAAGTTTGTTAAATAAAAATTAAGTTTAATAATAGGGTTTGATTTTTTATTTAAATAAATGTGAGTAAGTATTTAAATTTTATTTTAATATAGAGTATATAATGGTTTAAATAAATTAAGGTTGGGAAATAAATTGGGGTTTTATTTGAAATTCAATTTATTTAAGAATTAAACTCAAAAAGGTTGATGTGAAATTTATTAAATTGGAAATTTTAAAAGGTATAATTATTATAACTTGATTTTGGGGTCAAGGTGAATTAAACGGTTATTTCAAGTATAAATGAATTGAAGGAAATATTTAGTTATTTGTAAATTGAGTTTTATTCAAATGATAAGGGATTTATTATGTAAAACATTTCAAAACTAAATAATAGAAAAATTTACTTGTTGAATTGAAATTATCAAATTTAGTTTTGAAATTTTGGAATATTTAAAGCTTTGAAATATATCGAAATTGAAATGTTTTATCGAAATTAAAATGTTTCGAAGTTATGAATTTCAACTCTCTGCCAACTCCGAAAACCACTTTAACAACCGCGTACGCGGTGGAGATCCAGATTGAAGTAGGATGGTGGCGATGTTCTATTGAGGTATATATGTGGACCCGACTCCCATGAGTTGGCATAAGGTGGCTAAAACAGGAGCGTTTCTCGGGTGAGCGGGGTAGCCCCTCTTATCGGACACACTCCTTCGATACCATTCTATTACTTTATGATTGATTTGGGCCCTTTGATTTTTTGGGGGTGTGGCTCGAGGTGGGCGATAGCTGCGCGCTATGCGTCACCACCAGCCCGAATAGTAATTGGTATATCTACCCTGGCATTGCCTTGTGTGCCGTGTCACCTACCCTATCGCGCCTTGTACAAGTTTGGTTTTCTCCCGTAGCCCGTATGGTAGCCTCTGGTGGCTTCCCGATCAGGAGGGACCATGATACTGGATGGACTACTAGGGCTATTATGTGTTAAGGTGGAAAATGTAAAGTCTTAACGCTATTTAAAAGTAAGTTTATTTTACTATAGACATTATTATAATAGCGAAATGTTACTACATACTAAATAGTTTAACGAATCCTTAAGAGATGTGAATCCCGAGCATCTTCTAAGTTACTTCACTCACGTTTGACACTGGATAGGAGATGTCAAATCCCGTAAACATCTCTGACGCCGTTACACTCATATTTATTTTAGTTGATTTAACTTACATAAGATCTTTTAGTTTTGACTCGAGTGTTTTGTCTTTTCAATTCGCTCGGGTTAGTCTGAGCATTTCAGGATTCAAAGACTATATCTCTGAAGGACGAAGACAAAGATTTGTATTACTATTATTTATTATATTCCACTGCGTCACGTTGTTACGCTGCATTGTTATTGATTATTCTCTGGTATGTGTAACTCTGATATGTATTGCATAAGTATAATCAAACGTTTTGTAAACAGCTTCATGGACTATTTATTTGATTATTATATTTTATCGTTCCGCTGTGAGATTCTATTTTTTTCTTTCTCTGCTTTTTCTTATTTACCCCATTACAATTCGCCCTTTTGTATGGGTTGAGTCTAACGTGTATGATTTATCGTCGATTTAAAACGTACAAAAGGCGAGATGTTACAGGTTGTGTTTACAAAGGTTTGATGCTTTCGAAAGGGTTTAAATGAGGTTTCGCAGGGGTGGTTCCCCCATGGTTTCAAAAGGTTATGAAGGAAGGTTATCTAATGGTTTCGAAAGGTTTAAGAGGAAGGGTTTTCCAATGGTTTCTAAATGCAATGTTTACGTATTTTATAGAGGATGTCTAAGGTTTTTAAGCTTTCGAAGGAGATGTTTTTCAATACTTTAAAAAGGATAGAAATGAATGGTTTCAAAAGGTATGTTTTGGCCTTTGGTCTAAGATTTTACTTGTATTGAAAGGGATACTTTCAAAGGTATCGAAAGGGGTACTTCTGATGGTTTTGAAAGGGTTGTTAAAGGTTTTACACAATGGTTTCGAATGAGTGTTTTTGGCAATATAGCCTTAGTGTTTTTAAGTTAAAAAGAGATTGAAATTATTTTGAAAGGATGGAAAATCCTTAATAATTTCATAAATATTATTTTGGTACAGTATTTATAACATGGAAAATAGTTTAGAGTAAAGAAAAGAGTATATTTTCCTTGTATATGTTTGATTTGAAGATTTAAATCATTTCAAAAAGGTTTTCAAGGGAAAATTTGAAGGGTAGTTAACCCTAAGAAAATGACTCAGATTAGAAGATCAGATGGGATTGGTGTAGGGTCGCACCCTATACGTTAGCTATTAGCCTCGGCTAATTTTTTCGAAAATTCCAGTATGTAGGGCTTTGCCACTGGTAAGACTAAAATTATGATTACACACAGAAGGAATATATATTTGTATACAGATAAGTTACTTGTGAGCCCACAAAACCACTAGGATCAGTTGACTCTGGAAGATGTTAAATCAGGGACAGATCATCCAAAAGAGAAGTATTTAACAGATAATTAAGGACAGACCATCCAGAAGAGGAGTGTATGACAAACGTTAGATAATTTTTGACATGTTGTCTAGTATGCTCGAGGCGGCCAAAGGTTAATAGTTAGCCAAACAAAACTATAATGTTCGAACAGATAGTTTAATTATTACCTGATATGCATGTTTACGTAATAATGCTTTATAGATTTTAACCACTTTTGGTTGCATGAAAATATTTGAAAAGATATATTTTTAAAGGATGTTAGTGAGGGAAAACCCGGTCCGCTAAGTGACGTGGTCTCACTTAACATAAAATGACATAGATGTATAGTATTATTCACACCAGGATTTATGTCTGACTCAAAGTTTTTGTTTTCCCTTTAAACTCTTGGGTGCTCAAAATTGATTTGAGTAGGCCGAGGGTTGAGGTTTTCATATTTAAGTAAATTTTGGCAAATAAAGCTTTCGAAGACGAGCAGGTGGCTAACGGACAGCTAATTGGGAGTTACAGTTATATTGTTCATTCCCCTATGTGTAATAAGTTAAATATGACTATATTGACTCTGATCAACTAAGGGGGCATCCTCACATGTCGCTCTTGGCGTATTTTATAATTGATATATTTTATCATTGCCTCGGAGACATTAAGGGATTATGTAACTTGGATGTGAAATATTGTTTTGAAATGTAATCAGTAAAATATTGTTTTAAAGTATGTGATATTGTTCATATTCAAGTGCTTATGATATTATGGATACCATTAGCATTACCGTATTTTATCACCAAAATTTAATACTATAGATTACTGTAGCATCTGTAGCGCTTAGCTTTTGGCCTTCAGATACAGTATGTTACAACTCGGTCCCAGAGCATAGGTTTATGAAAAACTTTTACTGAAAATGATTTTTGAAAACACAATCCTTAGGAATTAGAGTAAGATTGGGGTATGGGATAACACTATAGTAACGTACTTGTATTTGTTATATACAAGTATACGCTTTATCTCTAGTCTTCCATCTTTGTTAGGTTATTCTTCTGTATCTCATGAGGTTTGAATACAGATATGGATGGGAGAAGAGGAAGACTTAACCCAAGAAGGTAAGGCATCGATGGAAATGCCAAACCTAATACGAGGAGAAGCAAAGGTTAGGCACAAGCAGGGAATTAAATGCCAAACCTAATACAAGGAGTCCTGCAAGTTAAAATGGAAGCTATGTATCAGTTTTTCATGAATATAATGCAACTTAGAGTTGCTGCTGCAGTAATGGAAGGAGGAGTTCAAGAAGCTTCAGTTGTTAATGATTATGAAAGTTGAGTGGAGATTATATTAAGCTTGGAGGGAAGCCATTTATTAGAACAAAGGATGCTATAAAGGTAGAGAATAGGTTGTTGTACTATGAGAGGATATTTGCTGACTTAAGGATCAATGAAGAGCAGAAGAGGAGGTTGGCATCAAGACAACTTCAGGAAGCAGCTTTATTTCGGTGGAATAGCGTGCCTGTGGCAATGAATGAGGATACTATTACATGGACAGAGTTTAAAAGGAGGTTCCAAGAAATATTCATGTCAGTAGTGGCGTATTTTGTTTTGATTCAGAAGTTTGCTGAGCTAGAACAATGAGAGATGACTGTTCTGGAGTATGCTAGTAGGTTTGAAGAGTTAGCTATATATGGGTATGCTTAAGTGGACACAGTAATGAAAAGAAATGAGAAGTTTATCAGGGGATTGAAGCCTGAGTTGGCCAGGGTTACTTTACCACATATTAGAGATCTCTATGATGTGGTTATGGAGATGGCTTTGAGACATGAAAATATGCTTGCTTATCAGGAGAAGAGTAAAGAGAAGGAGGTCTAGGTTGGGCAAGGCCAGAAGAGGACGTTCTTTCAAAAGAAGGGTGCTTAGAAGGGCGGAGCAACCATGAAAGGTAAGTATGAGGTGATCTATTTTAAATGCAACAAGAAGGGCCATTTCGCTAATGAGTATCATACTAGAAAGGCAAAAGAAGCGTCTGGGAAGAAGAAATCAGGTGCTTCAACTACGATCAGATAAGCCATTATAAGAATCAATGCAAGGAGCCCACTAAGGATGGAAAGGGCAAGGTGTATGCATTGGAGCCTGCTACTTTTAGGCCAAAAGCTTAGGAGAAAGGAAAAACAATTTTGGGAGGTATGCTTCAGATTCATGGTATGTATGTTAGCATTCTATTTGATAGTGTTGCATCACATTCTGTTATATATAAATGTTTAGTAGATAAGCTTAACCTAGAACCCACATATTTAGTTACTTCCTTACGGGTTGTGAATTCAATAGAAGGGTATGCAACTCTAGGGTTGAGATGTGACAAGTTAGAGTTTGACTTGTTAGGTAATGCTTTTGTTTGCAGTTTGCATGTGTTTGATTTTGTGGGGTTTGTATTCTTGATATGGATTGGTTAAGAGAGTATGATGCTAAGATATTTTTCTAGGATAGGAAAATATCACTTAGACACCCTAATTGCAGCGACAAGATTGTTTATACCGTAGGAAGCCTTAGCAGTGAGGTTAATGCCTTGTTGGGTGTTGTGGAATTTGAAGATGGACTGAGTCAATTTTTCGTGGTTAGATAATTCGCGGATGTTTTTGAACCTGTAGTAGGATTGCCACCGAAACGAGCCATTGAGTTTTTGGATAGATTTTGTTCCAGGAGTTGAACCAGTGAGGAGGCCGCCAATCAAGATGACCCCTATAGAGATAAGGCAGTTAAAGGCGCAGCTGGTGGATTTGGAAGGCAAAAGTTTTATCAGGCTGAGTAGTTCACCTTGGGGAGCAGCTGTAGTGTTTATTAAAAAGGCAGATGGATCATTAAGGCTATGTATCGATTATCGTAAGTTGAATGAGAGGATAAAGAATCGATATCCATTGCTGAGAATTAATGATTTGTTCGACCGGTTGAGTGAAGCCAAGGTATTTTCTCAGCTAGATTTGTCGACATGTTTCCATTAGCTCAGAGTAGAAGAGGATAGTTTAACTTTGATGGCGTTTTTAACCAGATATGGATCATACGAATAGTTAGTTATGCCGTTCGGACTAACTAATGCGCCGACATTCTTGGTGGATTTAATGAACCGGGTTTTCCAAGAGCACTTGATAGGTTCGTACTAGTTTTCATAGATGATATCTTGATATGCTCTAAGGATGAAAGGGAGCATGAACTTCAACTTAGAGTGGTGCTTGAGACACTGAGACAGCATCACCTAAAGGCGAAGTTTTCGAAGTGTCATTTTTGGAAAAAGGAAGTGAAGTTTCTTGGTTATGTAGGCTCAAAGAAAGTTTTGTCAGTAGATCCGACTAAGATTGAATCGGTGAATAGTTGGAAGAGATCCGAGACAGTAACCGAGATAAAGAGTTTCCTTGGATTAGCTGGTTATTATCGGAGATTCATTAAGGATTTTTCACGGATAGCAGCACCGATGACCAAGCTAACAAGAAAGGATGTTAAGTTTTCGTAGACCGATAAGTGTGAGGAAGCATTCTAGAGTTTGAAAACACTTATTGACCCATGCACCAGTGTTGGTAATTCCGGTACGGAATCAGGATTTGGTGGTTTATGCAGATGCGCGTGAAACAAGATTAGGAGCTGTGTTGATGTAGAAAGGTAAAGTGATTTCCTATGCTTCTAGACAACTTAGTCCGCATGAGGAAAGATATCTAACTCATGATTTGGAATTAGCTACAATGATTTTGTGTTAAAGGTGTTGAGACATTACCTTTTGGGAGAGAGGTTTGAGTTATATACAGATCATAAGTAGCTAAAGTATTTGTTCTCTTAAAAGGAGCTAAACATGAGACAACAGAGGTGGTTAGAGTTTATCGCTGCTTATGATTTTGGGATTGAGTACACACTAGGAAAAGAAATAAGGTGGCAAATGCACTTAGCCGAAGACATTATAATGCAGTACCGGCGATGATTGTTGGGTGGAAAGAGTTAGAAGCATTGTCAGCTTGTAGAGTGCAGTGGAGGTTCGAGGCTGGGTCTAGTGAAGAGACTGTTGTATTACCTTGTTTAGAAATTCGACCAATGATGGTCGAAAGGATTGCTTCTAAACAGAAGGAGGATCCAGTGTTAGCTGAACGGATCAGAAAATTAAGGAATGGAACCAAGAGTGATGACTTAAAGGATTTTAGTCTTGACGAGAATGGGTGGTTGAGAAAGAAAGTGAGATTATATATTCCGAGTGTAGGGAACATAAAGAAAGAAGTTTTAGAGGAATGCCATCGTTTGAAGTTCACCATTGGGATGGCACCGTTTGAAGCTTTGTATGGAAGGCCATGCAAATCTCTCATTTGTTGGTTGGAGATCGAAGATAGGTTGGTTCTTGGTTCAGATTTAGTAAGAGATGATGCAGAGAAGATTGAGTTGATTCGAGCTAGAATGAAGGAGGCTCAGTTTAGGCAGAAGAGTTATGCGGATAAAAGATGGATAGATTTAGAATTCTCAGTTAGAGATAAGGTTTTCGTCAAGCTATCGCCTATGAATGGTGTGATCAGATTTAGAAGATCTTGGAAGTTGGCTCCGAGGTTCGTTGGACCTGTTCCTATTGTTGAGAGGATCGAGAAATTCACGTATAGAATAAAGTTACCAAGCAGTTTGGAAGGATTCCATAATGTTTTCCATGTTTCTCATCTCAGAAAGTGTGTTAGAGACTCAGAGACTACTGTAGCACCGAAAATGTTAGAGGATTTTGTAGTAGAACTAGACTTGACCATAGTTAGAAAGCAGTTGGTATAGTTGCAAGTGATGAGAAGTGGCGTAGGACCAAGACAGTCAGATCGGTGAAAGTCCAATAAAGTGACGATGAGAGAGACTGTACTTGGGAGACTAAGAGCAATATTTGAGGCACTTATCCTAACTTATTTGATGCTATGTTTTACCTTTTTGATTATTTTGTTTTGTACCTTATCATAATTTCGAGTACGAAATTCTTTAAGGAGGGGAGTTTGTAACCGCCCATATATTTATTAACATTATTTAGGATATTTAATTGGCTAAATAAAATAAAATAATGTGTTGATTAGGGGATTGATACTTGATTTTAACTAAGGGGTAGCCGTGTCATTTAAACAATGAATTAAAAGAAGAGTTAACATGAAACAAGGGAGGGACAAAATAGGAAAGAGACCAATTTTATATCCTTAATCCTTGGCCGTGTATCTCCATACACGTTCATTTCTCATTTGTCAAAATTTTTCAAACTTAAGGTCGGTCACCGGTAACAAGACAAAGAGGAAGAAGATTAAGAAAAGCTAAGGAAGAAGCTTAATCAAATTAAATCCATTCACATCTCAATCTCTTTAATCTAAAAAGCTATGGTGAATAATTACTACATCTCAAGTTTTAGTGTTTTTCAGTTTTAAGATGAATCTGAACTTATTTGCAATGTTTTGCCATGTTTTTTGGAATGATGGAATGATTATATATACTTATTTATATTTATGCATGTTCATATTGATTTTATGATAAGTTTTAATGTGAAAACTCTATTAACTGACATCCAAATGCCTTACTAATTTTCATATAGACCAGAAATAATATCTTAGAGATGCGTTTCAATTTTTAGAATTTTCTGAATTTATTAGATTTTATATGAATTCTCTAGTGAAGAAAATGTTATTTTGGGTTTAAAATTATTTACGGTTAAATATTTGAGTCTAAAATTTATATATGTTAGAAAACATATTAAAAGTGATTTTTTTGGAATTTTCATAGAATTTTCCTAATTATTTTAATGGATATATAAAATTATTTAAGATATGGTACTTAAATGTTTTATGTATTTACAAAAAGGAGAAGTGGTATCTTGTAAATAATTCAAAATTATTAATTCTAGAAATTAGCAGTACTTTGAGGAAAGAGTAACTTACAAGCAATCATAATTAGACAAACAAGGCAGGTTAGGTACAAAGAAATAGTTTAAAAAAGACTAATCTACTTCGTTTTTACTATTTCGATGCTTTCGGCACTAAGCTTTCGCCTCCTTACCTTTGCCTTCGACTCTATCAAAACCAATGCGCATGGTATCAGATAACTAGTAAATAGTGAATTGGATATAGGCGGAAGGTATAGGGTCGAAACCAAGGGTTCTGAAGGGGTTGAAGCGATACTGTACTTTTAAATAAAAATATGCCTGCTTGCTTTCGACTGAATAGCTTTCGACCGTGTTAGCTTTCGACCAGGTCAATTGGTTTTAAAAGAATGGTTTCGATTATTTTGCGCTTTTGTTTTAAATAATTGTTGTTGACTAGGTCAAAACCCTTACTGCCGCTTTTTAACTTTCGACCCAAATTAGTTTTCAAAGGGTTGCTTTCCTTTTTAAATTTGACCACTTCTCCAATGCTTTGAAGGGATGGTTTCGACACCATCACTTCATTACTTATGAATTCCTTTGAAAGAATGACTTTTGACTTAAATGATTTTAAATGGCCCTTTTTCTCTGTTTAAGGTTGAACCTAATGGTTTGTCGAAAGAGACGATTCAAATGGTTTCAAAAGGTGTTTCTACATGTTTTAAATTAAACCCAAGTGCTTTCGATAGGTTGCGTTTACAAATGATTTCGAAAAGGTTTTAAATGCGGTTTTGATGGGGTGGTTCCCCCATGGTTTCGAAAGGTTTCGAAGGAAGGTTTTTCAATGGTTTCGAAAGGTCTAAAAGGAAAGGTTTTCCAATGATTCCAAAAGGCAATGTTTAAGTGTTTTAAAGAGGATGTCTAAGGTTTTAAGCTTTTGAAGGAGATGTTTTTCAATACTTTCGAAAGGATGGAAATGAATGGTTTCGAAAGGTATGACTTCGATAGGTATGTTTTGGCCTTTGGCCTAACATTTTACTTGTATTGAAAGGAATACTTTCGAAGGTTTCAAAAGGGGTACTTTTGGTGGTTTCGAAAGGGTTGTTTAAAAGTTTTAAACAAAGGTTTCGAATGAGTGTTTTTGGCATTGTAGCCTAAGCATTTGTATGTTGAAAAGAGATTTAACTTATTTTGGAAGGATGAGAAATCATTTATAATTTCATCAATATTATTTTGGATAAAGTATATATAACATGGCAAATAGCTTAGACTAAAGCAAGAGTATATTTTCCTTTTATATATATGATCTAAATATTTAAATCATTTTGAAAAGGTTTTCAAGAATTTTTTTTAAAGGGTAGTTAACCCTAAGAAAATGACTCAGATTAGAAGACCAGATAAGACTGGTGTAGGGTCGCGCCTTATACATTAGCAATTAGCCTTGTCTAATTTTGTCCAAAATTCCAGTGGATAGGTCTTTGTCATAGGTAAGACAAAAATTATGGTTACACACAGAAGGAATATTTGTTTGTATATAGATAGGTTATTGGTGAGCCCACAAAACCATTAGGATCAGGTGACTCGGGAAGATGTTAAGTTAGGAGCAGACGTCCAAAAGAGAAGTATTTAACAGATAGTTAAGGACAGACCGTCCAAAAGAAGAGTGTCTAACAGATGTTAGATAAATTTTGATATATTTTCTAGTAGGCCCGAGTCAGCCAAAGATTAATAGTTAGCCAAACAAAACTACAATGTTCGAATAGATAGTTCATTTATTACCTGATATGTATTAATGCTTTACGATTTTAACCAGTTTTGGTTGCAGGAAAAGATTTACAAAAGATTTGTTGTGAAAGTATGTTAGTGAGGGAAAACCCATTCCGCTAAGCGGTGTTGTCTCACTTAACATAAAAAACAGAAATGTATAGTATTATTCACACCAGGCTTTACGTCTGAGTCGAAGTTTTTGTTTTCCCCTTGAACTCTCGGGTGCTCCAAATTGATTTGAGTAGGCCGAGGGTTGAGGTTTTCAGGTTTTAGTAATTTTTGGTGAATAAAGATTCCGGAGGCGAGCAGGTGTAAGAGTTACGGTTGTTTTGTTGATTCCGTTGTGTGTAATAAGTCAAATATGACTATATTGACTCTGATCACCCAAGAGGGCATCGTCACATGTCGCTCTCGGCGTATTTTGTAATCGATATATTTGATCATTGCCTGGGAAACACTAAGGTATTATGTAACTTGGATGCAATATTATTTTGAAATGTAATCTGTAAAATGTTGTTTTTAAATGTAACACTCCATATTTTCAGTGACATTATTTAGGAAAATTTAATTAGTTAAATCAAATAAAATAATGTGTTAATTAATGGATTGAGATTTGTGGTTAAATTACGGGGCGGCCATGCTGTATTTATGAATAAATAAATGAAGTAAAATGGAGCTAAGTGTTAGGAAATAGGAGAGGGCAAGATAGGAAAATGATAAAACTTAAACCCTTTGGAAAATCTACACATCTTCATTTCATTTTATCACAAACAAAAACACCCTAAGGTTGGCCAACATTAGCAATTTCAAGAGAAGTAAAATCTAGGAATCAAGAGAAGAATCAAATCAGTTAATTAAGACCAAATCTCACATCCTTAATTACAAAACTAAGGTGAATAATTTCTACATGTCAAGTTTTCTAAATGATTTCTGTTTTAAGATGAAACCTAAATTTTATCTTGCATGTTTAGCCATAATTTTGAAGTGCAAAATATTTGTATATACATGTTGGTGATTTATGCCGTTCATATAGATTTTATGATATGTTTAATGTGAAAATTCTATTTAACGACATCCAAATGCCTTTTGATTTTAGACATATATCATAAATGTTATTTTAGAGATGATTTTCAATTTTTATAATTTGTTGAACTAATGTGGATTTTATATTAATTTTCTAGTGAAGAAAATGATTATTGGGTTATAAATAAGTTACCGTTAAATTATAATTAATTTGGGTCTAAAATGTTCATATAATTAATTTGGGTCTGAAATGTTCATATGTTAGAAAACATATTAAAAAGGATTTTTTGGATTTTTTGTAGAATTTTCTAAGGTGTTTTGATGAATATATAAAATTATTTAAGGTATATGACTTAATTGTTTTATATATTTAATTAAGGAGAAGGGGTATTTTGCAAATGATTAATTATTTCTGAAATTATGGCAGTACTTTTAGAAAAGAAAATTTAGCAACCAATAAGCGTTTGACAAATAGGGCAGGTTAGTTATGAAGTTTTACCTAAAAAGGTTTAAAATCAGAAATTCATGCCAAAAACATGTTTCGCGTATTTTGGTTTCGTCTAAGTAGCTTTCGACTAAGACCCTCCACCTCTTTCCACAAACCAATGCATATAGTATCGACATCTTGGTAAACAGAGAATTTGACAAAGATGGAAGGTAAGAGTTGAAACCAAGGGGTTCCGAAAGGGTAGAAGCATCTTTTAATTTTAAAAGAAAAGAGCATCTGCTTGCTTTCGACTAAGTAGCTTTCGACTTAGTTAGCTTCTGCTAAGTCAATTGATTTGAAGAAAGGTTTTAAGGTTGCGCCAATGTTCTAAGAAATAGCTTTCGACTAAGTCCACTTATGGCTAAGTCAATGGTTTAAAGGATGGTTTTAAAATAGTTGTACCTTTATTTTTAAATTATAGCTTCTGACCATGTTAAAGCCTTTACTGTCGCCTTCCATCTTTCGAAACAAAGTTTTCGAAGGGGTTGTTTTTTTATAAGAACCTTTCCGCTTTTCCTATGCTTGCGGAAGTGGTGGTTTCGACACCATCACTTCTCTTGTGATGACCCACAAATCCATACTCCTTGAATGTACACTAATCTCCATAGATTAATTCAAGATGAACATAAATACGCATTCTCAATGTTTTAAGAAAAAGAAAAAGACAGAAGAAATGAGAAAAAGATAGAAAATAGAGAGAAAAGAAAATAGAAAATAGAACGGAATAGAAAACAACAGAACAATATCAGAATCTCACAATTGCAGCGGAACAACATATAATAATAAATGAATAATCTTTAAACAAAGAACTATATCAGTTATTACATTTTATACATTACATTACATCATATCATCAGAGTGTACAACAACAAACAACAAACAGCGGAAAAAAAAAACTATATTCAAGTAATACGCCATGCCATCCAGCTTGCCTCCAGCAACTCTTGAATTTCAGAATATCCTGATAAACCTTAACTCTTGACTGCCCGTGTGGAAATTGGTGGGCACCCAGAGTTTAGGAAGGAAAACAATAAACTCCGAGTCAGTCATGTGACTGGTGTGAGAACTCAAAACAGTTTATTTATCTTTGAAATCAAAATAGAGGAATATTTTTAAAATCAATTCGCAATGCTTTTAAAAATGAGACTACCATAGGGCCTCCCGCACACACACACAATGCAAACGCAGAATCGGAGGAGATTTCTCCTTATGATAGTCAAAGATGCTTGATACGCATTTAAAAGAACATTTGATATTATTACTAGTGCATAGTGTAGGAAATATTTCGAAAGTAGAATATAAATCTTAGCCAACATACGACCATTATCGTATGCCTACTATAGCTACCATCTAAACAGTGGTGACCACCATAAGTAAATGGCAGGTTCTACAACTAAAACCGTACAGGGTTTCGTATTGGGAATTGGATTTCCAACGAATGATCAGGCCAAGGAACTTCCCATTGCCACATGAGAATGCCTATGGAAGGACATCCCCGAGAACCAAACCGGATCTCTGCCAACACAAGGCCGGGTTACCCCTAACTGGGTAACAACTGACACGAGTATGCCATCCTCCGGTCCGTTGGGACCTTCAGCCGAGCGCTCGTCATCAACATCACACCATAATAATAAGTGTTTCAACATGAGTAAGTATCTGGGCTCCATACCATGATACCACCCTTTTCCAGAAGGAAATGCACATACCCTAAAGGGAGCTACCCCTTATAACCTTGCCGCATCTTTCCTGCTTTGACCATTCCGGGATGTGAGGCTCGACGAAGTCACGTCCACAAAAACATACTTTATACAAAAGCCATGCTTTGGGTCAACAAATGATCATAGAAATGATCACCAAGATAGACGATCAAACAAATGATCCTATCACAAATGATCAACACAATGATCATTTTACAGCAACACTCAGCATGTCACATTACCAAATTGGGAATATATCGCTGATAACATTCAACTACATAACCTCTGAGCTCGTACGTCTCAGAGAAGGGTGTTAAGCTAAGAGAATAAATTCTCCGCCACCAACAGAAATATATTTGAAAGAAATCTGCTTTATATCTCAATTTGTAATGTCAGACATACAATCCATACAAGTCTGTTCCGGGCTCGAACAGAACCGAAGGCACTTACAAAGAAGTCCTTGCAATCCGGATATCCACAATCCTGAACGGATTCCCCATCACATATGGAGAACTCTATACCGGAGCAACTCGGTGCAGAGTCAATCGACAGGTCATCCTATCGCTCTCGCAAATACCCGGTCTTCAACACCGGTCATCAATGCTATCCATTACGTCGTATCACTATTCGGAATGGGTAATCCGAATAACGAGCGCAATTATTTAAAAATAAGTGTAGCATTCAAATTCAGCAAATCACAACAAATACCTATTCAAAGGTAAATATTGATAGTCCGTTATTGAACTATCAATGGATATGCACAACATCACCAGATTCCAAATAATTTTTCAAATTATTTATTTCCCAAAAATATCTTTACAAGATATATAATTTTCAATGCTTCAAAAATAAATCAATATTTATTTTTAAAAGAATTCCACTTCCTTTTATAAATTCCATAGTGAATTTATATTCCAAAATATCTATGAATATACGATTCCAATTATTCATTTCAATTTATCTTCAAAAAGATAAATCATCAAAATATTCACTTTATATTGGAAAACATTCCCATACTTACTTAATAAGTACTTCTCAAATCCATTTATTTTCAACACTTGGAAAATATTCAATATACTTCAATCGAAATTAAAAATATATTTCATTCTTTAAGGAAATCATTCTCTTAAACATATTTATTTGGGCCAAAACGAATGTTGCGTAAAACATCGTTACGACAACCCAAAATCACTAGTATAGGGATTCGAAATTAAAATAGATATATAAATCCCAATACTATACAAAACATTTCCTTTCGGAAACCATTTACTATAACAACAGTGTTATAGTCCACCATTTCCTTCTATTTCTCGAAAACGTCTATTTCAACAATGAATGTTGAAATCTATGGTTTCGAATCTTAATGCAATTTAAAACATCGTTAGATTGTTTTAATTCAATTCGAAACATCACATTGAAAACAATTTCTTTAACATATTATTCACTATTCAAAAACGTGAATATACTACGTTAACCAATTTCATCCTTTCTATACATTTTATTTTAAAGGATTATTCACTACCTAAAACGTGAATATAACTCCATTAATAAGTTACAACAATTTACTTATCAAAATAAGTCATTGCGAATTTATGAAACAATGTTTATAAATTCCATTTCTATTTATTTTATAACTACTTCCTTTTATAAATTCCTTTATTAACCTATCTCAATTCATATCTCAATGATGTACTAGAAATTCAAATTATAAGTCAAATACTTATAATTTATTTGTTTGCCAGAAATCGTTCTTTTAAACTTCCCAATTTATAAATCTTATAACTTATAAGATTCCTTTATTTACCCAAATCTAGTCTTTTAATAACTTTACAAATTTTATAAACCTACTGCTTATAAAATTCCATTTATAACTTCACCGTTTATAATTCTATGAATTTCATTCATTTATGAAATTCATTCACAATTCATTCTAACACTTATAAAACTCGTTTTATAATTCAAATATTTTAATTTATAAATATCAATTTATAAATCTCTTATATAAATCAATTTATATTATTATTTCAAAACGTCTTCAAAGTCCTTTATAATTTCATCATTTTGATTTATAAAAAAATCAAATTTTATAAATCCTATATTTTCAACTTTTTATAATAAATTCAGAAATCCCAATTTAAACTATTTTATAAAATCATTAACCCCATATTTTCAAAAATACAACTTTTAACTTTATTTCTCAAAAATCCTAATTTTTATAACATTAAAATTATAACGTTATTTATTTAAAATGGATCAATTCCAAAAATATTTTATAAATGTATACCTTCAAAAATCACTTTGAAAATCACTTTAAAATTCCAAAATTTGGCCCAATGATGCTACATACCAAATAGCCAATCACGACAACAACGATATCATATATCGATATGATAATCCATCAAATATCAAAATATCTGAATTCCAATAAAAACTGTTGAGGAATCCAGTTGGATCACTCCAACCTGTTTCCCTGCATCCACAAACATTAGCACAATACCAATTTCGTTCCAGTACGAAATTATCGCGGTATATGGGATTTAAAATATTATCCGCTTAATAGACGGCGCAATAGGGTCTCATCCGCTAAAAAAAAATGCGGGAAATCAACAACTGCAATATATACATATGCCAATATATATATATTGCTATATCTCTACTATTAATAATGATAATTCATTGTACAAGATTTCAACCGTGTCTTTCTGAAATACCCACAATACCCTTTTGTTTTGCATTCTGTGTCTACGTGTTCTTCCTCTCACTTGCTGCAGGTTAAAGAAAACCTAAATTGCCTCTCTCACCTCTAATGGGGAATATCAATTACATTTTGATTTTGATTTTCGTTAATTGCTTTTGATTTTGATTTGTATCTTTTTTACATTCTGATTCTACGTATTCTCCCTTCTTGCTTGCTGTAGGAAAAAAAACACCTAAATTAGCTCTCTCACCTTTAATGGCGATTATCGACTTACATGAGCTCAAGCATCGCTGATCGATATCCATCAGACTTCAGACTCAGGTAATTAGTTGCTGCTTTTCGTTAACTGCTTATGATTTTGATTAGTTCGACTATCGATTAAGCATGAATTTCTCAGAATTTGATTAGCGATTGCAATGGCGATTATCGATTAAGCACGAATTGCTTAGGATTTTGAGTAGTATATGATATCCATCATAGATCCGATAACCATCAAACATGAATTAGCAAATAACTATTCATTGATTTTCATCAATTACTTCAGATTTGGAGTAATTATTGGGTTCCAATTTCATCAGTATCAGCTTTTTAATCCTAAAAAGCTCAACCAGAATCCAAAAAAGTAGAAAGGAGAAGCCCAGTAAGAGATAGAAGGCAAAAATCAACTCCATTGCATTAAATAAAAAAGAAGAGTGGATTTAATGAATATCTAAGAATGTAAAAAAAACTTTCTGAAGATATTTAAGTAAATAATTAAGTTTTGTTCAAAAATAATTTAACAACAATATGTATATGTATCGGATACGTTTGAAAATTTATGTTCAAAATTTGTTAAAACACATTTTTCTACAAATTGGTTACCAAAAAAAGGAGGATGTACATCAGAATATATGGCCTTATAAATCAAAAAACTGTGGTAAACAGTCGTATATTTATGGACAACAGTCAATGCTACTAGACAACCTTATGTATAAGCATTATATATAACTGCGCAAGTTTTTAGATTTTCTCAAATGAATCAACATTCGTAGGTAAGCATATAGACATGTATAGCATGGGGGTAGATGATTTTTAATGGTCAGGAAAAAAACGAACACATAGTCTGCCCTGCAATTACCATCTGAAAAAATTAGAAAAGATACAACAAAACAGTAACATTTCTATTATTGTTTTTTTCCTAGAGTGTTATTATAATAATTCAACAACCAAGCATAGTACTGCCAAAATCTATGACAATGAAGTCAGGTTTGGTAATCAATTGCAGACTATCACTGACAGACCTTCGTCAAAGTTATTGATCAATTAACTCACTGTAGTAGGATGTCAAAAATATATCATTAGGGGCAACAAGGTCAGGTTTAAAGTGGCAAAAAGAAGCTGTAATGGAATGAGTGATAGTTAGGACTGGCCACAGTTGGATAAAGGTACGGTTTTTACTATTTTAGTAGCTATATGGGTTAAACATAAAATTATTATATGATTAAATATTTATTATAGAAGTTCAGTTTAAGATGGCGCTTTTGACTGAAAATTGAAAATTATATGTTTGTGGTATCAATAGATAATTCATAAAAGATTGGTTATGATTTTATGGTTATATCCACAACGTAACTAACGAACTCCAATTTAGAATTTTTTTTTCCGTTATATATCCTGTTCACCATAGTATTTCCCTCTACTATGTTTGATACATGAGCAATATGCAATGCTCAATTTATTTTCTGTTAATACGCGTGTAGCGTATTCTTGAATACAACCAGATGATAATAAATATGAAATAGTTATCATTTATCTAGATTCAAGTTCTTTTATTTTTGTGGAATACTCGTCAGTTTGGATGTCTGTCTACATCCCCTCTCAAATCCGTATTGTGTGCGTCACTTTTTTTTTCCTTCCTCACCATATGGAACAGAAGTCTTTTGTGCAAGTATTAGACTTGGCTGTTTATTTGATTGATGTTTCTTCTAAGGTAACATGCGCATGTGCAGGTGGTGTTGCTACCGCGTTTAGATCTTCAGTTGGGGGTGTTATTCTCTTGAAGAAGTTACATCATGATTCATGGTAAGGTTGTCATCTTTCTTATTAACTAGAATGACATTTGGAAAGTAAAAAACTTTAATGCTTTATAATATATTTTAACAAGTTTATTATATTTGTTTATTTTAAGCTTCCATAGATTAATTTTAGTCATCAATTATTATTCAGGTTCGCTTTTGTCAAGATAGTTGCCTGTTGTTCTCATTTTTTTTTGAACACAAATCTTAGCAAGAATGTTTAGTATTACTGATAATATTTTTGATTGGTTGGCTTTTTGTTTCATTTTGTTTCTATAGATTGCTTAGCAGTATTGATACTAACAGATAAAAAATTATTTGCCAGAATAATATTTTGACTAATTCACTGGTATATATAAGAAGAGATATATCATCATGTAAAGGTTTAAAGTAATATATATAGAGAAAGCAAACACCAACTTCTGAATTTAGATATATTAATTAGGGGAATGAACTTAAGATATATTGGTAAAGGACATTAGAGTGTTAAATGAAAAGAACTAAATCATAACAAAAAGATTCAATTTGAAATTGATATAAATAAGGCATAGATTAGCATTGCAAATGACATAAGAGAAACCTGCAAAGAAAGAAATCAAAAGGAATAATTTGATGAAGCTAATCTGTTTAGGAAAATAACTTGACGGATTATGCTGGAAGGAATATAAAAATAACTTGACGAAGGCAATTAATTTAGGAAAAAATAAAAAATTGTCTTTTGACATGTGCCAATTTATCAAATACCTCCCCCAATCTGTTTTTATTATTATATTTTTTTTTTACAGATAAGACTGTTTTTATGGTTATTGAATTATAAAATAACTTGATCAAGAAAATAATGTAATTATTGTTCTTTTCAACAGATAAGAATTTTTTTTTGTAAAAAGTTGTTTTTGATCACATTGTTATTCTTTTTTATAGGTCCGTAAATGTTTTAAATATGTTACAAGATTTTGGATTTTCAAAACATTGTTATTCTTTTCAACATAAGACGTCTGCTGATGTACATTTAACTAGATGTATGCATCAACTGTGCAAACAAGAATGAGTTTCAGAGTCAGAAAGTAGTTTGCAAAGCCAAAGGTAATCTGGATATTAATATCAATGTGCAACTTTACATGCACATATCTAAGTTGAATTATTGTATACAACTGCAGCTTATGTCCACCTTTGGAAAAGGCTACGGTTGAAATGATATTGGATGTTGCTTTTGCTATGACAAAAGTTACAAAACCAGGTTAGATAGAACAACTATTCTACTGGCTTGGAACCTCCCAGGACAATACCCATGTAGGCTTTCCCTATGCACATATTTTGTTTCAACAGATGTAGGTTGTTGCAGGGGTGGCCAGAAAGAAAGTCTACCAAGTTAGCTAGAATAACTAGCTCATTCATTGTAAGGATTCAACTGTCAGCAAAAAAATTATTTGATCTTACTGCTAGGTGACAATGAAAGCACCAGGGTTTCCAGCAATCACTGAATTACCGAGTATTTGTGTAGGTTGTGTGCTCTACTTTTACATGATTATGTTTGTTTTGAAGAAGCGAGTGCTGCATTATATTTGTATACTAGAACAGGCATGAGTTGTCCTGGACACTGAAAATTTGATAGTATTCATTTTTATTATGTATTGTGGATTTTGTTTGCTGCTTAATCCCGGTTAGCTGTACCAAAATTTCATTGGAATACATCCTTATTCATATGTAGGTAAAATTCTAACTTATCATAGATAGCTCATTAATTCGTATATAAATTCAATGTTCCACTAGCTCTGTATACTGCTAACATAACTAGGATGTGAAGACATTTAACTTTCTTCACTTGAACCGTACAAAATGCAACATTTGATAACAAGTCAAATACATCATACTATATAAAATGTATTAGAGAAGAAAAAAACATAAAGAACAGATGTGAAGAATAATATTAAAAAACCATATAGTTTTTCCATTTTATTTACAAGTTTATTCATATATACATCATATAGCTTGGATATATACATTTAATGATGGTTGAGACGCTTTGAACGGTAGTTTTAAAACTGAAAATGCATTACAGTGGATAAGCTCAACTATCTTGAATTTATTGAAGACAAGCAGAGACTATATAAAGCCTTCACAAAAAAAAAACGAGAAAGAAAAAGTTTACGTTCTAAAAAAACTCAAATATGACGTTGTTGGTCCTAAAAGAACCTAAGTTACATCACCTTAGCAAAAAAAAATTAGCATCTCCAACGACACCTCCATCCTTTTCATCCTTCTTCTCACTACCATTCTTCATCTCCTCTACCTTGGCTGGAACTTCCGGCTTGGGCTTCTCTACATGGGCACCGGCTTCCTCCACACACCAGAACAAATCTCCTTCCGTGTTTGCTATTATATGTCTGTTTCTACATCTCCGCATCTGGATGTACGCATGAATTTTTTTCAACCGGCCCAACCCTATCATAAGGCAACGGAGACTATTTTTTGCTCACAGCCCACATTAGCTAAAAGAGCATATGCATGTAAAAGTGCAAGTATTATTTCCATTTCCAGTATTATAAATAAACCAAAACAAATGAAACGATTGATAAAATTATGGATGCTTATAAGTTATTGGTTCTATGAATGTTCTTCAGCTGTCTCGGTCTTCTCGATTGTTGCTTCAGGTTCAGTTTATATTGACAATGGTACTGTCAAATTTACTTCCAAATGTGCAATTATAAATGCATGCACGTTGTGATTAAATGCAGGCCCACCTGAGCGTGCATATATACTCGTATATATAATACCAATTTCACTGTTTATGAAATATTCGCGGTATATATTTTTAATAAATAACATCGGCTTACTAACGGCGCATAATGTCTATTTTAACGATCAACAGATAGCAATCATCATTCAAACATGCATTCAAAAATTTTAAATCTAACTATTTAAAATTAAAATCGAAACTGATTCGATTGAGTGAGAAGTTCTCACCTTGATTTCAATTTCGTTTTAGCGATTTATTTCGAATAAAATTAAACGGACGTTTAATTTTACCCGAAATTCTCACTAACTTCCAACGACTCCAATCCAATTCCATAGCGTAGTGCTCGTCCATACGATTCCAACGCTTCTTGTTTCACGCGTTTTCGACCTCGTATGAAAAAGATATGATTTTTACAAGTTTTACGAATTTTTAATAACAAATTTACAACATAATTATATAATTTTCTAAACCCTAACTGATCTCAGCCTTTGGATCATGCCCCTCGCAATCGTGACCGTGCCTTGCATTATCTTCCTCACGCGACCCCTTCCCAGTAACAATAAGCACGGCCGAACCCATTTTTAGGAATTAGGGTTAATTTTCGCAACTTCTACAAGCTGTTTCGACTCGATCAACAACATGGGTTTCGAAGCTCTATGCAAGAGCTACCTACGGCCGAGAAATGGTGGAGCTCGGTCGCCATTTGCTCGAGGAAAACAAGCATGAACGCACGCTGTTTGAACGCGCACTGCAGTCAATCCACCACCCCGATTTCGATCATCACCGTTGGATGTGGAGTACTCGGAGTGCTCTACGATTCTCTAGTTGAGGGTTTTTGAAATTATTGAGTGGATTTTGAGAAAAATGGGGGAAAACGAAAGAACATTTCGGCCATTGAATGGGTATGGAGGCGGCTGGACATAATTAGGGTTAGGGTTATTTTTTTTATTTTTGTGAAAGGTTAAGGGTCTATTTATAGGAAATCGAACGACACTATTCATGCCGGATTTTCCGAACTCCGATTTACGCGCCGTAACCGACGTTTTTAGGGTTTATCCCGCGTTTTGGACACAATGGAACAGGTTTTGAAAGCTAATTCGGTCATCTGTGCGAGATATGGAAATTGTAGGATCTAGATTAACCCTAGAGGGGGGGGGGGGGGTGAATAGGGTTATAGCAAATTTTCTCGAATTAAACACAGAGATATAATTGCAGAAATAAATATGCTGAAAAATAAATCACACACAAAATTTACCCAGCTTCGGCAACCCCTGCCTACTGCTGCATTCACAGATTTCTATTAGAATTAAACAGTATCACGCTTACAAACACTTTACTAGACTCACAGACATTTGCTCCACGCACACAAACACTCTACTAGACTCGCACACCCTTCTCGCAAACATTTGCTCCACGCTCACAAACACTCTACTAGACTCGCACACCCTGCTACGCCTATAGAGTTTCGCTTACTCGCAAACTTTGCCTCCCGCCTATAGAGCTTCGCTTACTTGCAAACTCTGCTCCCGCCTACAATAGAATTTTGCAAACTCGCACACCCTGCTCACTGAACTAATTCTAACTAGACAATCTGACACTACCTAAACCCTAGGCGGTGATTTACAAAGTTTTGATTTGAAAAATAAAAACGATAATTAAAAGACAATAGAAAAATAACCCTTAACCCTAGTTAACAAAATAATATAGCCTAATTTAAAAATAAACCCTCTTTTATAATGCCGGCCCCTTTATCTTTAGTCCATTTGACTTTGCTCCGTTCCTTTCTGCTGTTGCTTGTGAAATTATGGCCGATCCTCTTTCGTTCCTTTTCGCGAATTAGGGTTTCTGCAAATTGCCTTTACTCCTTGCGATTTAAACTAGGGTTGTGCAAAATTAAAGACGCCGACTTCGTTGATCATTCAGATGGTTGTTGTCGTGATTGCTTTGACGATCATATATTTCTTCGATTTGCTTACGGCTTCTTCAATTTTGGATCGAGTTCGTTCTGTTCTTCAGTATGTACTTTTCTCTTTTTGCTTTGCTGTTCGATGCTTGAACTCGATGAAAAAAAATGCCGATGATGATTAGGGTTTTAATAGGATTTGATTTCCTATTTTTGCGTTCGACTGATTGCTTCAAAATTCTTGCTTTGCCGTTCGATTACACTTTGATGCTGAGGATTAATCTGACTTTGTCAATTTCGTATTTCTAGTAGCTTGATTCACACGGCTTTGAATTGATTTCGTGATTTGTGATATTTGACTTTGTCACACATTGAAATTTTGATCACGGCTTTGATTTTGACTAGTTCACACGACTTGGTTTTTGAGTATGCGAATCCACTACTCTGTATTAGCTTCGGCCATCACCATTGCTTTTATGTTTTCTCTGCTGCATACCACTGCATTTCTGTAGCATGATCGTTGTTCATCTTGTAGTCTTCGTCTCTGGCCTTCTTCTTTGGTCTCCACTTGAACATTGCTTGTTGTTTACTGAGTCTTGACAGTCAAGTTGCACACTTTAGCTTTGGTTGTTGCAGTATTCATTGTTGTTTTTCCCTGTACTTTAGTTGCTATGTGGTTGTTTGCTGTCATGTTAGTTCGAATTGCAATTTGTGTAGTTGGTTCACCATGCAGTCTGGATTAGTGGTATTTGCATTTGAGTTGTAGCTGTGTTGTGTAGTAGCTGTGGTCTTTGTTATTGTAGCATGCACTCATTGTTGTTTCCAGTTGCACTTGGTCACTTGTTCACCATAGTTTGTACATGCATTTGCTACACTGTTTGCTGTAATATTGACTTGTGACATTCATGTTGCAGTCCATGTTCTGTTGATCACTTGATTATTGTTTGCGTTATCCACTTGAACTTGTAGTCTGCCTTGATCATCTTGCAACCTGGTCTGGTGCACCTTGTCTCATGCTTGAGACTGTGCTTGCATTGTTACTTGGTCGACACTTGCATCACTCTGTAACACATGCTGTGTACTTCATTCAGTGTTCATGCATGTTCTCTGTTCATTTGAGTTGTATTCACATCACTTTCTGAAGCTTGAGTTGCTTGCATTTTCTGGTCTCTGTTCTTTGTTCATTGGTCATTGCACTGTGTTGCATTACAATCATTACTTCCTGTTCCCTTCATGTAGCTTGTTCTTTACATTTGCTTGATTGTATTGTTGTTCTGCCTCCATTTTAAAAAAAATTGTTGCAGTGATTATTTGAGCTTGTATTCTGCCTTGAGTTGAATCCTGTGTGTTATTTGGGTTTGACCTTGTGCTGAATTGTTAGCAGTGCTTTTGTTTGATTTGTGCACACGAGTTGGCGGGGCAGTGCACATGTGTACAAATGTATGCATGTGTGCTGCAGCCACTTATGTACAACCTGTCCCTGATAAAATGCTGATATGCACAGATACAATCAAAAATGATGACGAACAACCCAAATAACTGAGGCAAACAATGTTTTCAAAATCATCTTTTATTTTTGAATTGCAAATTTTTTTTTTCAATTTTACTGCGTTTGAAAATATTTTTGCAGATTACTCAGATGCTGGATTCAAACTGTATTATAGTTGAAGACGAAAATATGAGTGTGAGTGATATGTAGTAAGGTTGTGATGTAAATGTGAAATGTCATGTATAGTAGTCAAAATTGTATATGTATAGTGAGAGCTTGAAATTGTACTATTTAAAATTGTAATAAATATTTGTTTGAACAAAAATTTCTGTTTGAATTCAAAATCTGTTTAACTTGTTCTGTTTGAATTCAAATTCGAATTCTGTGTAATTTAATTTTATTCAACAAATATTTATTTAAATTATGAAAAAACAAAATAGTACATTACCAAATACATCTATTATCATCAAACAAAAATCATATAGCGCAAAGCACATATTCAACAATCTCCCCCTTTTGATGATAACAAACATATATTTAAGATTTTGAATATATTAAATGTATTTGATAATTTCATTTGCTTCCCCTATTTGAATGCTCCCTTTTTATGTGATACTTCCCATATATGGCTCCCCCTACATATAACATATATGCATACAAATGTAAATGAGTCTATATGCAAATTGAAAGTTATTTGACCTTTGCTTGATTCTATTTGACAAAATCTTAACTTTTCTCTCCCCCTTTTGTTATCAGCAAAAGAATAATAGTGTTATAAAATAGGGATGAAGTGATAGACATGAATCAAACATTTAACTCAATTAAATATAAATATCAAATCTCAATAAAACTCAAACAAAAATCATAATTACCCTTGTCAAGCGCATATTCCACTTTCAGAAGTGATGGAGATAGAATCATCAAAAATTCATATAGATATGTCTATTTGTGGTATATTTATTTCAGGAAATTTGAATATCTACTAACCATGCATAACCGTTAGGACTTTTAAATGAGATTAGTAGTATTCCAATTTAATTTAAAAAATGAAATCAAGTATCTTCTAACCACGCATGACCGTGAGGACTTTTAAATGGGATTAGAATCAACCTGTCTATTAAATCAATTATTTTTGATATGCGTTCCATACATGCATAACCGTGAGGACTTTTAAATGAGCATGGAAGCACATAATCAAAAATCCAAGTAATTCACCCATGCATAACCGTGAGGACTTTTAAATGAGAGTGAATACTTTGGATATTTATTTTTAATTGCTGAATATAATAAGTTGAAGCACAAATAATTTCCTTCACCGATTTAAAGATATTGAAGAACAAATGATTTCCTTTGTAAACTACCACAAATTTACATACTAAATATGATCTTGATGAGTGATGTTCGATAGAAAGATGATAGAAATAGAAATGGTCATGGAATTATTACCCAACAAAAAGGTTTTATAACTCTTGTTATGAAATTCTAAAGAAATTTTCTAATTATACTTTCTCGAGTTATAATATATGATAAATATCAACACTCATCTCTTTTTCAATCACTATTCATCTTTTCGATAATCATTAGGGAGTTAGATTAGTCAAAAATTTGTCATTTAGAATCAAATTCAAAAATCAAATTTTTAAAAAAAAATGATCAGTCAATCTCTATAATTCCCAAATCTAATCGTAATTTGGAAAATCTGTCTTCGGGGAGAGGTTTTGTGAAAATATCAGCAAGTTGAGTTTCAGTTGAAATATATTCAATGCAAATGTCTTCTTTAGCAATGTGATCTCTAAGAAAGTGGTGTCTCACATCAATGTGTTTTGTGCGAGAATGATGAACAGGATTATTTGACAAATCTATAGCACTCCTACTATCACATTTTAATGGGACTTGTTTATAGACTAAGCCAAAATCAGAAAGAGTTTGCATCATCCATAGAATTTGAGCACAACAACTTCCCAAAGCTATATATTCTGCTTCAGTAGTGGATAATGCAACACAATTCTGTTTCCGACTTGACCATGAGACTAATGAATGTCCTAGCATGAAACATGTCCCACTAGTGCTTTTTCTGTCAACTAATGAACCAGCATAATCAGCATCGGAATAACCTACTAAATCAAAATTTTCACAAGAAGGGTACCATAGTCCAAATTTGTGTGTGTGTGAAAGATATCTCAAAATTCGTTTAGTAGCTTTTAAATGAGATTCTTTGGGATTAGCTTGAAAACGTGCACACAAGCACACAACAAACATAATATCAGGTCTAGAAGCAGTAAGATAGAGAAGTGAACCGATTATCCCTCGATATTTCTTTTGATCAATTGCAATTCCTTTCTCATCTTTGTCCAATTTTGTTGATGGACTCATAGGAGTTCTCAATGGTTTGGAATTTTCGATTCCAAATTTCTTCAATAGCTCCAACACATATTTTGATTGTGAAATGAAAATACCATCACTGCTTTGCTTAATTTGAAATCCAAGAAAGTATTTCAATTCGCCAACCAAACTCATCTCAAATTTAGCCTGCATGACTTGTTCAAAATTCTCACACAAGAGCTCATTAGTAGCACCATAAATAATATCATCCACATAAATCTGAACAATCAAAAAATCACTTTCTTTATGTAATAGAAACAGTGTCGTGTCAGCACTACCCTTTTAAAAACCATTTTCCAAAAGATATGTACAGAGGCAGTCATACCAAGCTCTTGGAGCTTGCTTAAGACCATATAATGCTTTTTCTAGCTTATACACATGATTTGGAAATTCATGATTTTCAAAACCGGGTGGTTGTTCAACAAAAACTTCTTCTTTTAAATCGCCATTCAAAAAGGCACTTTTTACATCCATTTGTTTAAGTTTGAAACCCTTGTAACATGCAAAACTTAGCAAGATTCTAATGGCTTCTAACCTAGCAACTGGAGCAAATGTTTCATCAAAGTCTATGCCTTCTATTTGGTTATAACCTTTTGCAACCAACCTAGCCTTGTTTCTAATTACATTTCCTGATTCATCAAGTTTATTTTTAAACACCCATTTAGTCCCTACAATTGGATAGTCATTAGGCCTAGGAACTAATTTCCAAACTTTGTTTCTCTCAAATTGATTAAGTTCATCTTGCATTGCTAAAATCCAATTTTCATCATTAAGAGCCATTTCAACAGAATCAGGTTCAATCTCAGAAATAAAACCACTATGACAACAAAATGCACACAAATTTTTATTAAATGAAGAACGAGTACGTATACCTTCCGTAGGATCACCAATAATTAATTCAGGAGGATGATTAGGTTTGAACCTTAATTTATCAGCATCAACAGTCCTTCTTTCAGTTTTCTCACTAAATGTCCCTTCTTCAGTGCCTTCAGGATCTACCCCATCGTCAACCATCTTTTCAGTCGTTCTATATTGGTCAGATTCATCAAATTTCACATTGATTGATTCAACAATTGTTTTTGTTCGTTTGTTGTATATTCTGTAAGCCTTGCTCCTTGTTGAGTATCCCATGAAAATTCCCTCATCAGCCTTAGATTCAAATTTTCCAAGTTGATCACCTGTGTTAAGAATAAAACAAGGACATCCAAATACACGAAAATAAGAAATGTTAGGTTTTCTTTCATGCCACAATTCATAAGATGTTTTGCCAAGTATTGGTCTAACCATTACTCTATTCATTACATAGCATGACGTATTTACTGCCTCTGCCCAAAAGGTTAGAGGTAGATTATACTCACTCAACATGGACCTTGCCAATTCTTGCAATGTACGATTTTTTCTTTCAACCACCCCATTTTGTTGAGGTGTTCGTGGAGCAGAAAATTCATGTTTTAAACCATTTTCTTCACAAAAACTTTCGAATTCCAAATTTTCAAATTCGCCTCCATGATCACTTCTCAAGTTTTTAATTGAAACTCCTTTTTCATTTTGAACAAGTTTTGCAAATTTTGAAAAATATTCAAAAGATTCAGACTTTTTCGCTAAGAAATAAACCCATGTAAATCTAGAGTAATCATCAACTAATACATAACAATAACGTTTTCCATTTAAGCTTGCAATTTCATTCGGTCCAAATAAATCCATGTGAATTAATTCAAGAACCCTTGATGTGCTAACAATGTTTTTAGGACGAAATGATGATCGACTAAGCTTACCCAAGGAACATGCTTTACACACTTTGTTATTTTTAAATTTCTGATGTGGTAACCCCCTGACTAATTCTTTTGTTTCAAGTTTTTCTAAGAGGCTCATGCTAGCATGACCAAGTCTTCTATGCCATAAAAATGCTTCTTCATCTGTGACTACCAAACATCTAGACAGATTTAGATTATCAAATGAAAGTGAGTAAACATTTCCTTTTCTATTGCCCATAAAAACAATGTTATTAGAATCTTTATCAATGATTTTGCAAGTATCACTATCGAAGACAACATTCATACCTTTGTCACATAGTTGGCTAATAGAAATGAGATTGTGATGCAAATTCTCAACATATAAAACATTAGTTAAAGAAAAATTACCGTTACCTACTTCACCTTTACCAATGATCTTACACTTACTGTTGTCTCCCATGATCACATTTCCGCCTTTAAAATTTTCTAGACTAAGGAACTTCGATTTGTCACCTGTCATATGTCTAGAACAACCTGAATCTAGAAACCATTCTTGTTGCTCCTTAGCCCGCCAACAAATCTCACTAGTTTCCTCTGAGCTGGCTTCTGAATCTGATTTTGCCATCAAACATATATTAGCTTCCTCTCCTTCTTCACCATCCCAAGTTGCTGCAAAGACTTTGTATACAAAAGTTAAAAAACGTTTAAACATATCTCTAGAGTTAAAGTAAAAAATAAACCATGCTCTGATACCACTTGTAGGATCTAGATTAACCCTAGAGGGGGGGGGGGGGTGAATAGGGTTATAGCAAATTTTCTCGAATTAAACACAGAGATATAATTGCAGAAATAAATATGCTGAAAAATAAATCACACACAAAATTTACCCAGCTTCGGCAACCCCTGCCTACTGCTGCATTCACAGATTTCTATTAGAATTAAACAGTATCACGCTTACAAACACTTTACTAGACTCGCAGACATTTGCTCCACGCTCACAAACACTCTACTAGACTCGCACACCCTGCTCGCAAACATTTGCTCCACGCTCACAAACACTCTACTAGACTCGCACACCCTGCTACGCCTATAGAGTTTCGCTTACTCGCAAACTTTGCCTCCCGCCTATAGAGCTTCGCTTACTTGCAAACTCTGCTCCTGCCTACAATAGAATTTTGCAAACTCGCACACCCTGCTCACTGAACTAATTCTAACTAGACAATCTGACACTACCTAAACCCTAGGCGGTGATTTACAAAGTTTTGATTTGAAAAATAAAAACGATAATTAAAAGACAATAGAAAAATAACCCTTAACCCTAGTTAACAAAATAATATAGCCTAATTTAAAAATAAACCCTCTTTTATAATGCCGGCCCCTTTATCTTTAGTCCATTTGACTTTGCTCCGTTCCTTTCTGCTGTTGCTTGTGAAATTATGGCCGATCCTCTTTCGTTCCTTTTCGCGAATTAGGGTTTCTGCAAATTGCCTTTACTCCTTGCGATTTAAACTAGGGTTGTGCAAAATTAAAGACGCCGACTTCGTTGATCATTCAGATGGTTGTTGTCGTGATTGCTTTGACGATCATATATTTCTTCGATTTGCTTACGGCTTCTTCAATTTTGGATCGAGTTCGTTCTGTTCTTCAGTATGTACTTTTCTCTTTTTGCTTTGCTGTTCGATGCTTGAACTCGATGAAAAAAAATGCCGATGATGATTAGGGTTTTAATAGGATTTGATTTCCTATTTTTGCGTTCGACTGATTGCTTCAAAATTCTTGCTTTGCCGTTCGATTACACTTTGATGCTGAGGATTAATCTGACTTTGTCAATTTCGTATTTCTAGTAGCTTGATTCACACGGCTTTGAATTGATTTCGTGATTTGTGATATTTGACTTTGTCACACATTGAAATTTTGATCACGGCTTTGATTTTGACTAGTTCACACGACTTGGTTTTTGAGTATGCGAATCCACTACTCTGTATTAGCTTCGGCCATCACCATTGCTTTTATGTTTTCTCTGCTGCATACCACTGCATTTCTGTAGCATGATCGTTGTTCATCTTGTAGTCTTCGTCTCTGGCCTTCTTCTTTGGTCTCCACTTGAACATTGCTTGTTGTTTACTGAGTCTTGACAGTCAAGTTGCACACTTTAGCTTTGGTTGTTGCAGTATTCATTGTTGTTTTTCCCTGTACTTTAGTTGCTATGTGGTTGTTTGCTGTCATGTTAGTTCGAATTGCAATTTGTGTAGTTGGTTCACCATGCAGTCTGGATTAGTGGTATTTGCATTTGAGTTGTAGCTGTGTTGTGTAGTAGCTGTGGTCTTTGTTATTGTAGCATGCACTCATTGTTGTTTCCAGTTGCACTTGGTCACTTGTTCACCATAGTTTGTACATGCATTTGCTACACTGTTTGCTGTAATATTGACTTGTGACATTCATGTTGCAGTCCATGTTCTGTTGATCACTTGATTATTGTTTGCATTATCCACTTGAACTTGTAGTCTGCCTTGATCATCTTGCAACCTGGTCTGGTGCACCTTGTCTCATGCTTGAGACTGTGCTTGCATTGTTACTTGGTCGACACTTGCATCACTCTGTAACACATGCTGTGTACTTCATTCAGTGTTCATGCATGTTCTCTGTTCATTTGAGTTGTATTCACATCACTTTCTGAAGCTTGAGTTGCTTGCATTTTCTGGTCTCTGTTCTTTGTTCATTGGTCATTGCACTGTGTTGCATTACAATCATTACTTCCTGTTCCCTTCATGTAGCTTGTTCTTTACATTTGCTTGATTGTATTGTTGTTCTGCCTCCATTTTAAAAAAAATTGTTGCAGTGATTATTTGAGCTTGTATTCTGCCTTGAGTTGAATCCTGTGTGTTATTTGGGTTTGACCTTGTGCTGAATTGTTAGCAGTGCTTTTGTTTGATTTGTGCACACGAGTTGGCGGGGAAGTGCACATGTGTACAAATGTATGCATGTGTGCTGCAGCCACTTATGTACAACCTGTCCCTGATAAAATGCTGATATGCACAGATACAATCAAAAATGATGACGAACAACCCAAATAACTGAGGCAAACAATGTTTTCAAAATCATATTTTATTTTTGAATTGCAATTTTTTTTTTCAATTTTACTGCGTTTGAAAATATTTTTGCAGATTACTCAGATGCTGGATTCAAACTGGATTATAGTTGAAGACAAAAATATGAGTGTGAGTGATATGTAGTAAGGTTGTGATGTAAATGTGAAATGTCATGTATAGTAGTCAAAATTGTATATGTATAGTGAGAGCTTGAAATTGTACTATTTAAAATTGTAATAAATATTTGTTTGAATAAAAATTTCTGTTTGAATTCAAAATCTGTTTAACTTGTTCTGTTTGAATTCAAATTCGAATTCTGTGTAAATTAATTTTATTCAACAAATATTTATTTAAATTATGAAAAACAAAATAGTACATTACCAAATACATTTATATGAATGTATATATATTTATTATCATCAAACAAAAATCATATAGCGCAAAGCACATATTCAACAGCCATAAACGTTCAATTTGAATTAAACCGATTTAAACGATTTTCTAGACGTTTTAGCTTACACCGGACAAACGGTAAATCCGATTGACAAGAAATTTGAAACCATACAATAATATCACATTACGGATCCGATGAAACTAGTTTCGTCGAAATCCGAGAATTTTTGAAAAATAGCTATTTTAACTCGCCAAATTAATAATTAAACAATTTCGATGCGTTTCGAGCTGCCACGGTCAAAAGAAAACTCCGATTGACACGAAAATTGAAATACGGTAATAACTAACTATAACGGATCCAATGGAACTAGTTTCGTCCAATTCTGAGACTGTTCGAAAATTGACTAATTTCACTAGTCGATTAAATATTAAAATATTCAATTTTCACAAATAAACTTTAAATTCAATTTTAAAAGTTCTAAAATATCGTTCTAACTTCAATATGATAAAATAAAATTTTACAAATCATTTTCAATCATATTTAACTCAATTTTCAATTATTTTCCATAATTTAACATATTAAATTATCGATTTAATTATTCAATTAAATCCAATTATTCGAAATAAAATTTATTCGACTTATAAATTCACTTATTAACATTTAAAATTAATTAAATATTCAAATATTAATTAATAAAAATTCTGGGTCGTTACAATCTTCCCCCCTTAAAAGAATTTCGTCCTCGAAATTACCAAGTTAGAAAAGTTACAGAATCTATTAATTTCCCATAAATCCATAGTTAAATTTCTTACAATAGCTTTACTAAGTTTTCAAATCATACTTAGTTATTTTTTCAAAAACAACTACTATTGTTTAACTTTCAATTCAAAAATCAAAGTTAAAGTTTTCAAAACTTCCCAATTTTTCTCAAATTTTTTCTAACGCCTAAAATTTCCGGAAAAATTCGCCATAGTCTCCTTTGCGCGGCTCGATCCGAAAAAAAAATGACAGTATATATATCACAAATATACATCTCATCAAGTAATGAGGCATCCCGCAGGGAAAAAATTGTAAAAGTACGATATTTAATCCGAGATATGTACCTTATATTTTATTAGCGAGCATATACGGCTAATATAGCGCGAAAGCGAGCTCCGAATGCGAAGCAAACGCGATCCGCACCTACTAAACACTCAACAAATAGATGAGCAACATGTATATAGACAATAGTATCGATATACAACATATAGCAACATAATAACTATATATGCCAACATAGCAAATGCAGTAAAAGCAATATATATTCAACCATCGACCAACTAGCATCCATAACCAAATCAATATTCATTCATATTCTCATTAATATTCAATGAAATGGTTTTCAATTTAATCACATTTGATTCATTAACAGTGGATGTTTTTACTAACATTCATTTTCAATTAGTTTATATTCACTAATTCATATTCAAGTTGGTTCATTTCCAATTCAAATTCAATCCTATTTAAGATTCACTTAACTTCCAATTGGATTTCAATTACTTTAGCTTCCAATTTTCATTAATACTTAATGAATTATATACAATCAACTAACAATCATATAACAACCAATGTATATTAATTTCAACCAAATTCCTTTGCTTATATTCATTCAATTTGGTTTAACACCTTTACTTTCAATTGGTTAAATTTAAATTGATCTTCATTCAATTATTCAACTTCTAATAACATTAAATTTTAATGAATTTACACCTGCATTCATTATTTCATATCAGTTATTCACATTCAATTGATTAACATTGAATCCATTAATTCAATTCAATTTCTAAAGTTGAATTTCATTTACATAACTTAAGTTCATATCCATCACTTAACTTTATTAATTTACTTTGATACTAATATCAACTTCATTCAACATCTCTTAAGTTATATTTCATTTTATAAACATCACTTTGTTTTACTTAACTTAAATTCCCACTTATAAATCAATTTCAAATTCCAATTCTAAAGTAAATTTCCATTTAACTTTAAATTCATTTTTTTATTTATAACTCATATTCATAAATATATTCATATAGTTTCACTTCTTATATATATATAAGTTTATTTCACAATTGTAAATCACATTAATTATAATTCAATTCTTATAATTTCTTTTGCTTATACAATTTTTTATTTATTTAGATTATTCAAACATCCAAACAATCAACTTATATACACTTTAATAATTCTGAAAAATTATTTCTTTATATATAAAAATATAATCAAGTAAAATTATTCCATATACCCAATTTAAAACAATACTGTGTCGAATTGTTCTATTCAAGTGTTTATAAACCCCTTCGGTATAGTTGTCGAGACCGTGCTGACGAAGGTTCATATGCCACTCAATAAACCAATCATCACAATATAAAACAATTTTTTTTATATTCACTAACAAATACGCTCTCAAAGCTATTATTACACTCAAACTCATTCTAGAGTACTACTGACTCTATCTCTAATGAGTAATACCCAACAAAACCATGGTTGTCGCTTAACCATATGCTCCGATACCACCTGTGATGACCCGCAAATCCATACTCCTTGAATATACACTAATCTCCATAGATTAATTCAAGATGAACAGAAATACGAATTCTCAATGTTTTAAGAAAAAGAAAAAGACAGAAGAAATGAGAAAAAGATAGAAAATAGAGAGAAAAGAAAATAGAAAATAAAACGGAATAGAAAACAATAGAACAATATCAGAGTCTCACAATCGCAACGGAACAACATATAATAATAAATGAATAATCTTTAAACAAAGAACTATATCAGTTATTACATTTTATACATTACATTACATCATATCATCAGAGTGTACAACAACAAACAACAAACAGCGGAAAAAAAATACTATATTCAAGTAATACGCCATGCCATCCAGCATGCCTCCAGCAACTTCTGAATTTTAGAATATCCTGATAAACCTTAACTCTTGACTGCCCGTGTGGAAATTGGTGGGCACCCAGAGTTTAGGAAGGAAAACAATAAACTCCGAGTCAGTCATGTGATTGGTGTGAGAACTCAAAATAGTTTATTTATCTTTGAAATCAAAATAGAGGAATATTTTTAAAATCAATTTGCAATGCTTTTAAAAATGAGACTACCATAGGGCCTCCGGCACACACACACACACACAATGCAAACGCAGAATCGGAGGAGATTTCTCCTTATGATAGTCAAAGATGCTTGATACGCATTTAAAAGAACATTTGATATTATTACTTGTGCATAGTGTAGGAAATATTTCGAAAGTAGAATATAAATCTTAGCCAACATACGACCATTATCGTATGCCTACTATAGCTACCATCTAAACAGTGGTGACCACCATAAGTAAATGGCAGGTTCTACAACTAAAACCGTACAGGGTTTCGTATTGGGAATTGGATTTCCAACGAATGATAAGGCCAAGGAACTTCCCATTTCCACATGAGGATGCCTCTGGACGGACATCCCCGAGAACCAAACCGGATCTCTGCCAACACAAGGCCGGGTTACCCCTAACTGGGTAACAACTGACACGAGTATGCCATCCCCCGGTCCTTTGGGACCTTTAACTGAGCGCTCGTCATCAACATCACACCATAATAATAAGTGTTTCAACATGAGTAAGTATCTGGGCTCCATATCATGATACCACCCTTTTCCAGAAGGAAATGCACATACCCTAAAGGGAGCTACCCCTCATAACCTTGCCGCATCTTTCCTGTTTTGACCATTCCGGGGTGTGAGGCTCGACGAAGTCACGTCCACAAAAACATACTTTATACAAAAGCCATGCTTTGGGTCAACAAATGATCATATAAATGATCACCAAGATAGACGATCAAACAAATGATCCTATCACAAATGGTCAACACAATGATCATTTCACAGCAACACTCAGCATGTCACATTACCAAATTGGGAATATATCGCTGATAACATTCAACTACATAACCTCTGAGCTCGTACGTCTCAGAGAAGGGTGTTAAGCTAAGAGAATAAATTCTCCGCCACCAACAGAAATATATTTGAAAGAAATCTGCTTTATATCTCAATTTGTAATGTCAGACATACAATCCGTACAAGTCTGTTCCGGGCTCGAACAGAACCGAAGGCACTTACAAAGAAGTCCTTGCAATCCGGATATCCACAATCCTGATCGGATTCCCCATCACATATGTAGAACTCTATACCGGAGCAACTCGGTGCAGAGTCAATCGACAGGTCATCCTATCGCTCTCGCAAATACCCGGTCTTCAACACCGGTCATCAATGCTATCCATTACGTCGTATCACTATTCGGAATGGGTAATCCGAATAACGAGCGCAATTATTTAAAAATAAGTGTAGCATTCAAATTCAGCAAATCACAACAAATACCTATTCAAAGGTAAATATTGATAGTCGGTTATTGAACTATCAATGGATATGCACAACATCACCAGATTCCAAATAATTTTTCAAATTATTTATTTCCCAAAAATATCTTTACAAGATATATAATTTTCAATACTTAAAAAATAAATCAATATTTATTTTTAAAAGAATTCCACTTCCTTTTATAAATTCCATAGTGAATTTATATTCCAAAATATCTATGAATATACGATTCCGATTATTCATTTCAATTTATCTTCAAAAAGATAAATCATCAAAATATTCACTTTATATTGGAAAACATTCCCATACTTACTTAATAAGTACTTCTCAAATCCATTTATTTTCAACACTTGGAAAATATTCAATATACTTCAATCGAAATTAAGCATATATTTCATTCTTTAAGGAAATCATTCTCTTAAACATATTTATTTGGGCCAAAACGAATGTTGCGTAAAACATCGTTACGACAACCCAAAATCACTAGTATAGGGATTCGAAATTAAAATAGATATATAAATCCCAATACTATACAAAACATTTCCTTTCGGAAACCATTTACTATAACAACAGTGTTATAGTCCACCATTTCCTTCTATTTCTCGAAAACGTCTATTTCAACAATGAATGTTGAAATCTATGGTTTCGAATCTTAATGCAATTTAAAATCGTTAGATTGTTTTAATTCAATTCGAAACATCACATTCAAAACAATTTCTTTAACATATTATTCACTATTCAAAAACGTGAATATACTACGTTAACCAATTTCATCCTTTCTATACATTTTATTTTAAAGGATTATTCACTATCTAAAACGTGAATATAACTCCATTAATAAGTTACAACAATTTACTTATCAAAATAAGTCGTTGCGAATTTATGAAACAACGTTTATAAATTCCATTTCTATTTATTCTATAACTACTTCCTTTTATAAATTCCTTTATTAACCTATCTCAATTCATATCTCAATGATATACTAGAAATACATATTATAAGTCAAATACTTATAATTTATTTGTTTGCCAGAAATCGTTCTTTTAAACTTCCCAATTTATAAATCTTATAACTTATAAGATTCCTTTATTTACCTAAATCTAGTCTTTTAATAACTTTACAAATTTTATAAACCTACTGCTTATAAAATTCCATTTATAACTTCACCGTTTATAATTCTATGAATTTCATTCATTTATGAAATTCATTCACAATTCATTCTAACACTTATAAAACTCGTTTTATAATTCAAATATTTTAATTTATAAATATCAATTTATAAATCTCTTATATAAATCAATTTATATTATTATTTCAAAACGTCTTCAAAGTCCTTTATAATTTCATCATTTTGATTTATAAAAAATCAAATTTTATAAATCCTATATTTTCAACTTTTTATAATAAATTCAGAAATCCCAATTTAAACTATTTTATAAAATCATTAACCCCATATTTTCAAAAACACAACTTTTAACTATATTTCTCAAAAATCCTAATTTTTATAACATTAAATTTATAACGTTATTTATTTAAAATGGATCAATTCCAAAAATATTTTATAAACGTATACCTTCAAAAATCACTTTGAAAATCACTTTAAAATTCCAAAATTTGGCCCAATAATGCTACATACCAAATAGCCAATCACGACAACAACGATATCATACATCGATATGATAATCCATCAAATATCAAAATATCTGAATTACAATAAAAACTGTTGAGGAATCCAGTTGGATCCCTCCAACTTGTTTCCCTGCATCCACAAACATTAGCACAATACCAATTTCGTTCCAGTACGAAATTATCGCGGTATATGGGATTTAAAATATTATCCGCTTAATAAACGGCGCAGTAGGGTCTTATCCGCTAAAAAAAAAATGCGGGAAATCAACAACTGCAATATATACATATGCCAATATATATATATTGCTATATATATATATATAATACCAATTTCACTGTTTATGAAATATTCGCGGTATATGTTTTTAATAAATAACATCCGCTTACTAACGGCGCATAATGTCTATTTTAACAATCAATAGATAACAATCATCATTCAAACATGCATTCAAAAATTTTAAATCTAACTATTTAAAATTAAAATCGAAATTGATTCGATTGAGTGAGAAGTTCTCACCTTGATTTCAATTTCGTTTTAGCGATTTATTTCGAATAAAATTAAACGGACGTTTAATTTTACCCGAAATTCTCACTAACTCCCAATGACTCCAATCCCATTCCATAGCGTAGTGCTCGTCCATACGATTCCAACGCTTCTTGTTTCGCGCGTTTTCGACCTCGTATGAAAAAGATATGATTTTTACAAGTTTTACGAATTTTTAATAACAAATTTACAACATAATTATATAATTTTCTAAACCCTAACTGATCTCAGCCTTTGGATCATTCCCCTCGCAATCGTGACCGTGCCTTGCATTATCTTCCTCACGCGACCCCTTCCCAGTAACAATAAGCACGGCCGAACCCATTTTTAGGAATTAGGGTTAATTTTCGCAACTTCTACAAGCTGTTTCGACTCGATCAACAACATGGGTTTCGAAGCTCTATGCAAGAGCTACCTACGGCCGAGAAATGGTGGAGCTCGGTCGCCATTTGCTCGAGGAAAAAGAGCACGAACGCATGCTGTTTGAATGCGCACTGTAGTCAATCCACCACCCCGATTTCGATCATCACCGTTGGATGTGGAGTACTCGGAGTGCTATACGATTCTCTAGTTGAGGGTTTTTGAAATTATTGAGTGGATGTAGAGAAAAATGGAGGAAAACAAAAGAACATTTCGGCCATTGAATGGGTATGGAGGCGGCTGGACATAATTAGGGTTAGGGTTATTTTTTTATTTTTGTGAAAGGTTAAGTGTCTATTTATAGGAAATCGAACGATACTATTCATCCCGGATTTTCCGAACTCCGATTTACGCGCCGTAACCGACGTTTCTAGTGTTTATCCCGCGTTTCGGACACAATGGAATAGGTTTCGAAAGCTAATTCGGTCATCTGTGCGAGATATGGCAATAAACGTTCAATTTGAATTAAACCGATTTAAACGATTTTCTAGTCGTTTTAGCTTACACCGGACAAACGGTAAATCCGATTGACACGAAATTTGAAACCATACAATAATATCACATTGCGGATCCGATGAAACTAATTTCGTCAAAATCCGAGAATTTTTGAAAAATAGCTATTTTAACTCGCCAAATTAATAATTAAACAATTTCGATGCGTTTCGAGCTGCCACGGTCAAACGAAAACTCCGATTGACACGAAAATTGAAATCCGGTAATAACTAACTATTACGGATCCAATGGAAATGGTTTCGTCCAATTCTGAGACTGTTCGAAAATGGACTAATTTCACTAGTCGATTAAATATTAAAATATTCAATTTTCACAAATAAACTTTAAATTCAATTTTAAAAGTTCTAAAATATCGTTCTAACTTCAATATGATAAAATAAAATTTTACAAATCATTTTCAATCATATTTAACTCAATTTTCAATTATTTTCCATAATTTAACATATTAAATTATCGATTTAATTATTCAATTAAATCCAATTTTTCGAAATTAAATTTATTCGACTTATAAATTCACTTATTAACATTTAAAATTAATTAAATATTCAAATATTAATTAATAAAAATTCTGGGTCGTTACAATCTTCCCCCCTTAAAAGAATTTCGTCCTCGAAATTACCAAGTTAGAAAAGTTACAGAATCTATTAATTTCCCATAAATCCATAGTTAAATTTCTTACAATAGCTTTACTAAGTTTTCAAATCATACTTAGTTATTTTTTCAAAAACAACTACTATTGTTTAACTTTCAATTCAAAAATCAAAGTTAAAGTTTTCAAAACTTCCCAATTTTTCTCAAATTTTTTCTAACGCCTAAAATTTCCGGAAAAATTCGCCATAGTCTCCTTTGCGCGGCTCGATCCGAAAAAAAAATGACAGTATATATATCACAAATATACATCTCATCAAGTAATGAGGCATCCCGCAGGGAAAAAATTGTAAAAGTACGATATTTAATCCGAGATATGTACCTTATATTTTATTAGCGAGCATATACGGCTAATATAGCGCGAAAGCGAGCTCCGAATGCGAAGCAAACGCGATCCGCACCTACTAAACACTCAACAAATAGATGAGCAACATGTATATAGACAATAGTATCGATATACAACATATAGCAACATAATAACTATATATGCCAACATAGCAAATGCAGTAAAAGCAATATATATTCAACCATCGACCAACTAGCATCCATAACCAAATCAATATTCATTCATATTCTCATTAATATTCAATGAAATGGTTTTCAATTTAATCACATTTGATTCATTAACAGTGGATGTTTTTACTAACATTCATTTTCAATTAGTTTATATTCACTAATTCATATTCAAGTTGGTTCATTTCCAATTCAAATTCAATCCTATTTAAGATTCACTTAACTTCCAATTGGATTTCAATTACTTTAGCTTCCAATTTTCATTAATACTTAATGAATTATATACAATCAACTAACAATCATATAACAACCAATGTATATTAATTTCAACCAAATTCCTTTGCTTATATTCATTCAATTTGGTTTAACACCTTTACTTTCAATTGGTTAAATTTAAATTGATCTTCATTCAATTATTCAACTTCTAATAACATTAAATTTTAATGAATTTACACCTGCATTCATTATTTCATATCAGTTATTCACATTCAATTGATTAACATTGAATCCATTAATTCAATTCAATTTCTAAAGTTGAATTTCATTTACATAACTTAAGTTCATATCCATCACTTAACTTTATTAATTTACTTTGATACTAATATCAACTTCATTCAACATCTCTTAAGTTATATTTCATTTTATAAACATCACTTTGTTTTACTTAACTTAAATTCCCACTTATAAATCAATTTCAAATTCCAATTCTAAAGTAAATTTCCATTTAACTTTAAATTCATTTTTTTATTTATAACTCATATTCATAAATATATTCATATAGTTTCACTTCTTATATATATATAAGTTTATTTCACAATTGTAAATCACATTAATTATAATTCAATTCTTATAATTTCTTTTGCTTATACAATTTTTTATTTATTTAGATTATTCAAACATCCAAACAATCAACTTATATACACTTTAATAATTCTGAAAAATTATTTCTTTATATATAAAATATAATCAAGTAAAATTATTCCATATACCCAATTTAAAACAATACTGTGTCGAATTGTTCTATTCAAGTGTTTATAAACCCCTTCGACATAGTTGTCGAGACCGTGCTGACGAAGGTTCATATGCCACTCAATAAACCAATCATCACAATATAAAACAATTTTTTTTATATTCACTAACAAATATGCTCTCAAAGCTATTATTACACTCAAACTCATTCTAGAGTACCACTCACTCTATCTCTAATGAGTAATACCCAACAAAACCATGGTTGTCGCTTAACCATATGCTCCGATACCACCTGTGATGACCCGCAAATCCATACTCCTTGAATATACACTAATCTCTATAGATTAATTCAAGATGAACAGAAATACGAATTCTCAATGTTTTAAGAAAAAGAAAAAGACAGAAGAAATGAGAAAAAGATAGAAAATAGAGAGAAAATAAAATAGAAAATAGAACGGAATAGAAAACAACAGAACAATATCAGAATCTCACAATCGCAGCGGAACAACATATAACAATAAATGAATAATCTTTAAACAAAGAACTATATCAGTTATTACATTTTATACATTACATTACATCATATCATCAGAGTGTACAACAACAAACAACAAACAGCGGAAAAAAATACTATATTCAAGTAATACGCCATGCCATCCAGCTTGCCTCCAGCAACTCCTGAATTCCAGAATATCCTGATAAACCTTAACTCTTGACTGCCCGTGTGGAAATTGGTGGGCACCCAGAGTTTAGGAAGGAAAACAATAAACTCTGAGTCAGTCATGTGACTGGTGTGAGAACTCAAAACAGTTTATTTATCTTTGAAATCAAAATAGAGGAATATTTTTAAAATCAATTCGCAATGCTTTTAAAATTGAGACTACCATAGGGGCTCCCGCACACACACACAATGCAAACGCAGAATCGGAGGAGATTTCTCCTTATGATAGTCAAAGATGCTTGATACGCATTTAAAAGAACATTTGATATTATTACTTGTGCATAGTGTAGGAAATATTTCGAAAGTAGAATATAAATCTTAGCCAACATACGACCATTATCGTATGCCTACTATAGCTACCATCTAAACAGTGGTGACCACCATAAGTAAGTGGCAGGTTCTACAACTAAAACTGTGATGACCGCCCATGACTCCCACACGGAAACAAGGGAATGGTGCGCTGAAGGTGTGCCAGGCAGCCATGGGTGACCGTCAAGGTAGAATAAACATCACAGACTCTATCGTAAAACTCACAGCGCATGGATAAAATACAATAGAGAAATATAATATAGTGAAGCTCCCATAGAACAGAATATCATCATCTAATTATAATAGCTTTATACATGGTCTGAATCATGAATACAAGAAGCCTCACTACATAGCACTCAGAGTAATCAACAATCAGCGGAATATCCAGTACATAGAATATGAAAATAATATGTAAAGCCTCCTGCTCGTCTTCGTCATCATCAGCGTGAGCCACTCAGATCAGCACCTGCCACCTGTCACCTAGTCTGCCCATCCCAAACATGGATGAACAGCCCAAGGTAATAAGAGGAGACATAAAACCTTGAGTCAGACAACAGTCTTAGTGAGCAGTAAATCAACTATCAAACATACCAAAGGAACATAAAGGATAAAAGGAATAGGAACCCAAATCATCCCACTCCACCTCTTTCTACAGTGATAGCCCCCAGACACACACTAAGGAGAAGCAAGCATAACAAAGCAGATAATTAAAGTAAAGCAATAATCACTCGAGTCAAGGTCGATGTTTTCCAAATACAAACCCCCAAGGCCTAAACCAAGATCAGATAAGCACCCAGAAAAAACCGATCTTGAGACCGAATGATGATACAACCAAACATCCATGACTCTGGCTATCACTGTTATCATTGCCTTGATTTTATCGTTAATTGAATGACCAACTCATCTTTCAACCATCCGTCAAGGGCTAATGGCAACCCCGGTTCTAAACATAACTCCGCACGTCACCGTGACCCGTGCCTAGGTATAACGGATCTACCCAGAGTACTAGCACGTCATCATGACCCGCGCCTGGGTATAACGGATCTACCCAACGTACTCTTGCTTTGAGTTTGCTAGAACCTTCAATAACGATAAGATCTCAGCCTTCTAGTCATCCTCCTCGACGACTATTCCCAATATAGCTCAATCACCTCTCGAGCCCACCATTATCCACCAACTCGAACCGCATCATCGAGTAATCAACATGCTTGGGATGATCCCGTCTGGATTAAACCAAGGCTTCCACATCATGCTTTGCTCCAACGCATCTTAGCAAAGTCCATCTCATCATCATACTTCGCCTCAACATATCATGGAAAAGTCCATTTCGTCATCATACTTCGCTTCCTCTAACTATAGCAAAGTCCTCGAACCCATCCATATGAGCTTCATCATCCGCTTCATATGCCACAGCAGCTTTCACCATTCAAGAGCCTTTCCACTTAGCTTTTGAATCATCTTCAACCATCTTGTCCCAAATCAACTACAAGCTAACTCGAGACAATCAAATCAATCATACATCCAAACAATCAAGCATTCAAACAAGATCTAATCAAGCAATATCAACTATAATGGCAATTTCGTAAATAAATGAGCATAAGTCTAACATATATGAAATCATGGATTTTAGCATAGATCTATCAAATATAAAACATGGGTTTTGTCTCTATAACTTGTTAATTGAACTTGCATAGGTAAACATCTTCAAAAGTAATGAATCTAGTCTTGGAACTAAGAAAAATGCATGAAATCTCTAACTTTAATACTCAAACAAGCCACCAATCCAATATACTCCTTTGGGTCCGCGTGAGAGATAACTACCACTCACCGAATCACCCAAACACTTCAACAACTATCAACTAAAGATCTGGACAGCAAGGATTCAAGCTCGATTCGTCGAAATCTCGCTTGAAATGGTGAAATCTAGCTTCGTCGGATGAAGATCTTCAACTTTGGCTCTTGGATCTTCAATCTTGATCTTCGATCTTGGATGGATGTTAACACTAGATTAGAGTAGAGAAAAGAAGTGAAGAACTGTTATAGACGAGCTCTCAAAATGGCAGCACTTCGTCGCTTCGAAATCCGGATCCCAAAAAGTGCACTAGTGGTCGCGTATTTATAGGCTAAATCGCCCCTTAGGTCGCCCAGATCTTAACTCGTAGGCTCGCTATTAGGTCGTTGCCGACCTAAAAAGTCTCGACCTAACTATACTACAACCTAAGACCCACAGTATGCACGCGACCTAAAAACATAAGCGCGCGACCTAACAATCTATGCAACCTACCTTAGGTCGTCTAACGACCTAACTGCACCACATAACTACCCAGCGACCTAACTATTGCCGACCTACCATTCCCAACGACCTACGACTCATCGAACCCAACGACCTACAACCTAACTGGGACGAGGCTTATCACACGACCTAAAAACTCAACGACTTACTTAGGTCGCTCACGACCTAACTGGGTTACGACCTATCAAATCCACTCGACCTAACACACCCCCTATCTTAGGTCGCTTACGACCTATCTATACACAGCAAACTTAGGTCGTCAATCCTCCTAGGTCGGTCAAATACTTATGTAGGTTAAATTCCTTAGGTCGTTAACTACCTCTAACCCATTAACTCGTCTAACTGCTAGGTCGTTAACCCTAAGTCGCTCATATCTATAGGTCGCTCCACTCGACCTAACTCCCTCACGACCTAAACTGCTCTAAGCCTTAACTCGCTAACTCTTAGGTCGGTCATTCCTATAGGTCGTAACTCGTTAACTACCGACCTAACTTAAGTCGCCCCTACACGAGTTAGCTTCCCCACAGGATCTAACTACCATACGACTTAGGCTATAGATGACATAAACAACACTAACGACCTAATAATTCTACGATTTATCGATACGTAAAATACGGGTCGTTACATTCTCTCCCCCTTAGGAATTTCGCCCCCGAAATTCCAAGCAAACAAGAGCAACCAAAACTATTCTGCATGCCTACCATCCATAGCAATCAACAAACCATGCATCCAAATTCTAGCCTAGCATGCAGAATTCTAAGATTAGAACAAGTTACAAATTCATGAGATATCACGACACCTTAGGGCCATACCTCGAAGAGTTCAGGATGAGCTGCCTTCATCCTCTCTTCCTCCTCCCATGTACAGTCGTTAACATCATCACTCCATTGTACCTTGAGCAACATAATCGTCTTCCTCCTAAGCTGTTTCGTGTCGGTTTCTACAACACGAAGCGGCTTACGAGGTCTCGTAACAACTGGATCAACCTCCAAATCTTCACAGCTATCAGCAGAAACCACTGTATTCGAGTCGTGCACATACTTCCGCAGATATGATACATGAAAAACATTGTGCACACCCGACATCTTTTCCGATAACTCCAATCTATAAGCGAGCTTCCCAATTCGCTCGATAATCGGGAATGGTCCAACAAATCTCGGAGTCAATTTTCCTTTCTTCCCGAATCGAATAACATTCTTCAGAGGAGAAATTTCCACAAAAACCATATCACCTACGTCGAATTCCAAATCTTTTCGACGCTTATCGGCATAACTCTTCTGACGGTCTTGGGCTGCCTTCATTCGTTGCCGAATGATCTCTATACAATCCGAAGTCTGACGAATCATCTCAGGCCCAAGTATCAGCTTATCTCCAGTTTCCAACCAACATGTTGGAGAGTTACACGGTCTTCCATACAGTGCCTCATATGGTGCCATACCAATACTTGACTGGTAACTGTTATTATATGCAAATTCCACCAAATGAAGATGATCCTCCCATGATCCTCCGAAATCCAAAACACATGCTCTGAGGAGATCTTCCAAAACTCTGTTGACTCTCTCAGTCTGACCATCTGTTTGGGGATGATAAGCTGTACTCAAACACAACTCGGTTCCCAAAACTTCCTGGAAGCTCTTCCAAAATCCACTAGTGAACAATGGGTCTCGATCGCTCACTATACACTTCGGAATACCATGGAATCGAACTATCCACTTGACATACAACTCAGCCAACTTCGATGCAATCCTAGTTGATCGAACAGGAATGAATCTTGCACTCTTGGTCAATCGATCTACAATGACCCAAATCCCTTCATTTCCCGTTCTGGTTCTAGGTAAACCATCGATAAAATCCATCGATATTTGCTCCCACTTCCACGTAGGAACTTCTAATGGCTGAAGCAATCCGCTTGGCTTCTTCTGTTCAGCTTTTACCAACTGACAGTTCAGGCATTTGGAAATAAAATTTCCAATATCCTTCTTCATACCTTCCCAGTAATAGGTTCTCTTCATGTCCCGATACATCTTATTTCCACCTGGATGAATTGTCAACTTCGAGTGATGACTTTCCCTCAGAACTTCATCTCTCAATTCATCTATATCGGGAACAACTAGTCGTCCTTGTTTCTGAAGCCAACCCTCTCGATCGACCTCGAATTCTTTATCCTTCTCTGGGTCCAATCCAGATTCCAAATCACGGATAATCTTGACAAGCTTATCGTCTCGCTTTTGGCTCTTGCCAATTCTTTCCACTAAAGTGGGTCTTATAGATAAGTTTGCCAACATTTCAGGTTCCAATTCACATCTAGGCCTGAAGTCAAATCCAGCCAAATACTCGAGACTCTTCCATTCCGAAAACATGACTCCCAATCCCGCATGTCTTCGACTCAACGCATCAGCTACTGCATTACCTTTTCCCGGAGTATAGGCTATACCGAAATCATATGATGCTAAAAACTCTAGCCATCGTTGCAGCCGAAGATTCAAATCCTTCTGGGAGAAAAGATACTTCAACGACTTGTGATCCGTAAACAACTCGAATCGAACCCCCAATAGATAATGTCTCCACATCTTCAGAGCAAACATAATTGCCGCTAACTCCAAATCATGAGTCGGGTAATTCCTTTCATGCGGCTTCAGTTGTCGACTCGCGTATGCAACAACTTTATCCTTCTGCATTAGCACTGCCCCAAGTCCAGTACCACATGCATCGGTGTAAACCACCATCTCATCATTCCCACTTGGAATAGTCAAAACAGGAGCACTCGTCAGTCGCTCTTTCAGGATTCCAAAGGCCTGCTCACATTTAGCATCCCAACTGAATACCTGATTCTTCTTCGTCAATCCTGTCAATGGTGCAGCTATCTTGGAAAAGTCTTTGATAAACCGTCGATAATATCCTGCTAGTCCAAGAAAACTTCTCACATCTGATGCATTCTTAGGTCTAACCCAATCCTGGATCGCTGCCACCTTAGCGGGTTCAACCGCTATTCCATTTCCAGAAATAACATGGCCTAAGAATCTCACTTCACTCTTCCAGAAGTGACACTTCGAAAACTTAGCCTTCAGCTGATGTTTCCGCAAGATTTCCAAAACAATACGCAAGTGCGTCTTGTGCTCTTCCTCAGTTCTGGAATAAATCAGAATATCATCCACGAACACAAGTACAAACTTGTTCAACTGATCTCTGAACACTCTATTCATAAGATCCACAAAATATGCTGGTGCGTTAGTCAATCCAAACGGCATTACCAGCCACTCATAAAACCCGGATGGTGTCCTGAAAGCAGTCTTCGGCACACTATCCTTCGCCACTCTTAACTGGTGAAATCCCGTTGCCAAATCCATCTGAGAAAACACCTTAGCCTCGTGAAGCTGATCAAACAAGTCATCTATTCTCGGCAATGGATACTTGTTCTTCTTAGTCACCTTATTCAGCTCACGATAATCGACACACAACCTCAACGATCCATCCGCTTTGGTTGCGAAAACAACTGGTGCACCCCATTCGGACACACTACGCCGAATGAATCCTTTCCGTAAAAGGTCATCAACTTCCACCTTCAACTCTTGCTGTTCCCTAGGCGCCATCCGCCTAAGAGGCATCACAACGGGTCTGGCTCCCTCAACTAGATCGATACGAAACTCGATCTCTCTATACGGCGGTAACCCTTTGACCTCGTCAAAGACATCCTCGAATCCATTCACGATTGGCATCGATGACAGTCCATCCCGTGGAACAACCAGCGAATACATGAAGCTCATGAAGACGCCTTCTTCATGCTTACATCGTATCACAACCTTTCGCCCCTCCACATTCTCGACTATCACCTCCAATCTCTCACAATCAACCTTTGCCGCATACTTCCTAAGCCAGTCCATACCCAAAATAATTCCGAACCCCGCAAAGTTCAGAACAAAGCAATCACAAACAAAAGAGCAATCATGACTCGACACAACTAGACCACGGCATAGCATACACAAACAAGACGAACCCCCAACTGGATTAGTCACTACCAAAGGTCTATCAACAATTTCTGGTTCCAAACCTAACCGGTCTACCAACTTATTACAAACAAAGGAATGTGACGCCCCAATATCAAACAACACTCTAACTGGAACACCACAAATGGAAAGAGTACCTTGAACCACCACACTCTTCCCCTTCTCTTCAGCAGTAGGAGCTTTCGAAGATGACGGGACAACCCCCAAAGCATAAGCTTGCACAACCTGCCTGTCCTTTATCGGTTCCGGACAGTTCTTCTTAATGTGCCCCATCTTATCACAGTTGTAGCACTTCAACAACATCTTCGGATTCTTGCAATCCTTGGAGAGATGGCCCTTCTGCCGACAATTATAGCAGGTCTTTTCCCCCTTCAGCTTCTTCTGACCATCCTTACCCTTCTGCTGTTGCTGCTTCCTCTTCCTGTTTTCATCCTGCCGTGGTTTAGATTCCTCCTTGATCACAGCAACAACAGATACTTCCTTAGGAAACAAACTCTCGTGCCTGAGAGCTTTCTCCACTAGCTTCTCAAATGGATCGTCCAGATGATCCACCAACTGTCTTCCAAGATAATTGTCCAAGCCTGTCACAAACTTCTCATTCTTCTGATAAGAAGATTCAATATATGACCGAGCATACTTGGACAAAGCCTCAAACTCAGAAACATACTCAAGAACCGATCTCCCACCTTGCTTGAGCTCAACAAACTTCTTAAACAAGACAGACTTCTGAGCCGTAGAAATGAACTTAGCTTCAAATCTAGCTTGGAACTGCACCCAAGTAATTTCTTCCTCCGGAGTATCAATGGTAATAGAGTTCCACCAATCAGAAGCTCTCCCTTGAAGCTGTCTTGATGCAAGCTTCCTTTTAGTTGCATCCTCAATTCCCAAGTCACCAAAGATCCTTCTACAAGCATATATCCATCTTTGGACTTCAATGGTTGACTCTGTCCCTAAGAAAGCCTTCCCTCCAAGAGCAGTATAATCCTTACAAAGCTTAGCAAAATCCACCGGTCTTGGAGCTTGAACTTGAACTCCAACATCTACAGATGGCCCTGGAGCTGGCATCCTTCTCATGATAGAAGTCATCATGGCTTCAAACATAGCTCCATAATCAGCAACTCCTTCAGCGGCACGGCCTTCCCTTGCAACTGGTCTCCCTCTTCGACTCATCCTTAGTATCTACAAAAAGGAATGATTAGAACACCTTGAGGAACAACTACATAAGGAGTTCAAATCCATCTAAACTACTATATTATATATAGTAATCATCCATCAAAATACAATTACGTCTCTCTTACGTAGTTACGTCAGCGAGCGTTGGCTAAAATCGATTAACCAAAGCTCTGATACCAAATGTGACGACCGCCCATGACTCCCGCACGGAAACAAGGGAATGGTGCGCTGAAGGTGTGCCAGGCAGCCATGGGTGACCGTCAAGGTAGAATAAACATCGCAGACTCTATCGTAAAACTCACAGCGCATGGATAAAATACAATAGAGAAATATAATATAGTGAAGCTCCCATAGAACAGAATATCATCATCTAATCATAATAGCTTTATACATGGTCTGAATCATGAATACAAGAAGCCTCACTACATAGCACTCAGAGTAATCAACAATCAGCGGAATATCCAGTACATAGAATATGAAAATAATATGTAAAGCCTCCTGCTCGTCTTCGTCATCATCAGCGTGAGCCACTCAGATCAGCACCTGCCACCTGTCACCTAGTCTGCCCATCCCAAACATGGATGAACAGCCCAAGGTAATAAGAGGAGACATAAAACCTTGAGTCAGACAACAGTCTTAGTGAGCAGTAAATCAACTATCAAACATACCAAAGGAACATAAAGGATAAAAGGAATAGGAACCCAAATCATCCCACTCCACCTCTTTCTACAGTGATAGCCCCCAGACACACACTAAGGAGAAGCAAGCATAACAAAGCAGATAATTAAAGTAAAGCAATAATCACTCGAGTCAAGGTCGATGTTTTCCAAATACAAACCCCCAAGGCCTAAACCAAGATCAGATAAGCACCCAGAAAACACCGCTCTTGAGACCAAATGATGATACAACCAAACATCCATGACTCTGGCTATCACTGCTATCATTGCCTTGATTTTATCGTTAATTGAATGACCAACTCATCTTTCAACCATCCGTCAAGGGCTAATGGCAACCCCGGTTCTAAACATAACTCCGCACGTCACCGTGACCCGTGCCTAGGTATAACGGATCTACCCAGAGTACTAGCACGTCATCATGACCCGCGCCTGGGTATAACGGATCTACCCAACGTACTCTTGCTTTGAGCTTGCTAGAACCTTCAATAACGATAAGATCTCAGCCTTCTAGTCATCCTCCTCGACGACTATTCCCAATATAGCTCAAGCACCTCTCGAGCCCACCATTATCCACCAACTCGAACCGCATCATCGAGTAATCAACATGCTTGGGATGATCCCGTCTGGATTAAACCAAGGCTTCCACATCATGCTTTGCTCCAACGCATCTTAGCAAAGTCCATCTCATCATCATACTTCGCCTCAACATATCATGGCAAAGTCCATTTCGTCATCATACTTCGCTTCCTCTAACTATAGCAAAGTCCTCGAACCCATCCATATGAGCTTCATCATCCGCTTCATATGCCACAGCAGCTTTCACCATTCAAGAGCCTTTCCACTTAGCTTTTGAATCATCTTCAACCATCTTGTCCCAAATCAACTACAAGCTAACTCGAGACAATCAAATCAATCATACATCCAAACAATCAAGCATTCAAACAAGATCTAATCAAGCAATATCAACTATAATGGCAATTTCGTAAATAAATGAGCATAAGTCTAACATATATGAAATCATGGATTTTAGCATAGATCTATCAAATATAAAACATGGGTTTTGTCTCTATAACTTGTTAATTGAACTTGCATAGGTAAACATCTTCAAAAGTAATGAATCTAGTCTTGGAACTAAGAAAAATGCATGAAATCTCTAACTTTAATACTCAAACAAGCCACCAATCCAATATACTCCTTTGGGTCCGCGTGAGAGATAACTACCACTCACCGAATCACCCAAACACTTCAACAACTATCAACTAAAGATCTGGACAGCAAGGATTCAAGCTCGATTCGTCGAAATCTCGCTTGAAATGGTGAAATCTAGCTTCGTCGGATGAAGATCTTCAACTTTGGCTCTTGGATCTTCAATCTTGATCTTCGATCTTGGATGGATGTTAACACTAGATTAGAGTAGAGAAAAGAAGTGAAGAACTGTTATAGACGAGCTCTCAAAATGGCAGCACTTCGTCGCTTCGAAATCCGGATCCCAAAAAGTGCACTAGTGGTCGCGTATTTATAGGCTGAATCGCCCCTTAGGTCGCCCAGATCTTAACTCGTAGGCTCGCTATTAGGTCGTTGCCGACCTAAAAAGTCTCGACCTAACTATACTACGACCTAAGACCCACAGTATGCACGCGACCTAAAAACATAAGCGCGCGACCTAACAATCTATGCAACCTACCTTAGGTCGTCTAACGACCTAACTGCACCACATAACTACCCAGCGACCTAACTATTGCCGACCTACCATTCCCAACGACCTACGACTCATCGAACCCAACGACCTACGACCTAACTGGGACGAGGCTTATCACACGACCTAAAAACTCAACGACTTACTTAGGTCGCTCACGACCTAACTGGGTTACGACCTATCAAATCCACTCGACCTAACACACCCCCTATCTTAGGTCGCTTACGACCTATCTATACACAGCAAACTTAGGTCGTTAATCCTCCTAGGTTGGTCAAATACTTATGTAGGTTAAATTCCTTAGGTCGTTAACTACCTCTAACCCATTAACTCGTCTAACTGCTAGGTCGTTAACCCTAAGTCGCTCATATCTATAGGTCGCTCCACTCGACCTAACTCCCTCACGACCTAAACTGCTCTAAGCCTTAACTCGCTAACTCTTAGGTCGGTCATTCCTATAGGTCGTAACTCGTTAACTACCGACCTAGCTTAAGTCGCCCCTACACGAGTTAGCTTCCCCATACGATCTAACTACCATACGACTTAGGCTATAGATGACATAAACAACACTAACGACCTAATAATTCTACGATTTATCGATACGTAAAATACGGGTCGTTACAAAAACCGTACAGGGTTTCGTATTAAGAATTAGATTTCCAACGAATGATCAGGCCAAGGAACTTCCCATTGCCACATGAGGATGCCTCTGGAAGGACATCCCCGAGAACCAAACCGGATCTCTGCCAACACAAGGCCGGGTTACCCCTAACTGGGTAACAACTGACACGAGTATGCCATCCCCCAGTCCTTTGGGACCTTTAACCGAATGCTCGTCATCAACATCACACCATAATAATAAGTGTTTCAACATGAGTAAGTATCTGGGCTCCATACCATGATACCACCCTTTTCCAGAAGGAAATGCACATACCCTAAAGGGAGCTACCCCTCATAACCTTGCCGCATCTTTCCTGTTTTGACCATTCCGGAGTGTGAGGCTCGACGAAGTCACGTCCACAAAAACATACTTTATACAAAAGCCATGCTTTGGGTCAACAAATGATCATAGAAATGATCACCAAGATAGACGATCAAACAAATGATCCTATCACAAAGGGTCAACACAATGATCATTTCACAGCACCACTCAGCATGTCACGTTACCAAATTGGGAATATATCGCTGATAACATTCAACTACATAACCTCTGAGCTCGTACGCCTCAGAGAAGGGTGTTAAGCTAAGAGAATAAATTCTCCGCCACCAACAGAAATATATTTGGAAGAAATCTGCTTTATATCTCAATTTGTAATGTCAGACATACAATCCATACAAGTCTGTTCCGGGCTCGGACAAAACCGAAGGCACTTACAAAGAAGTCCTTGCAATCCGGATATCCACAATCCTGATCGGATTCCCCATCACATATGGAGAACTCTATACCGGAGCAACTCGGTGCAGAGTCAATCGACAGGTCATCTTATCGCTCTCGCAAATACCCGGTTTTCAACACCGGTCATCAATGCTATCCATTATGTCGTATCACTATTCGGAATGGGTAATCCGAATAACGAGCGCAATTATTTAAAAATAAGTGTAGCATTCAAATTCAGCAAATCACAACAAATACCTATTCAAAGGTAAATATTGATAGTCGGTTATTGAACTATCAATGGATATGCACAACATCACCAGATTCCAAATAATTTTCCAAATTATTTATTTCCCAAAAATATCTTTACAAGATATATAATTTTCAATTCTTAAAAAATAAATCAATATTTATTTTTAAAAGAATTCCACTTCCTTTTATAAATTCCATAGTGAATTTATATTCCAAAATATCTATGAATATACGATTCCAATTATTCATTTCAATTTATCTTCAAAAAGATAAATCATCAAAATATTCACTTTATATTGGAAAACATTCCCATACTTACTTAATAAGTACTTTTCAAATCCATTTATTTTCAACACTTGGAAAATATTCAATATACTTCAATCGAAATTAAGCATATATTTCATTCTTTAAGGAAATCATTCTCTTAAACATATTTATTTGGGCCAAAACGAATGTTGCGTAAAACATCGTCACAACAACCCAAAATCACTAGTATAGGGATTCGAAATTAAAATAGATATATAAATCCCAATACTATACAAAACATTTCCTTTCGGAAACCATTTACTATAACAACAGTGTTATAGTCCACCATTTCCTTCTATTTCTCGAAAACGTCTATTTCAACAATGAATGTTGAAATCTATGATTTCGAATCTTAATGCAATTTAAAACATCGTTAGATTGTTTTAATTCAATTCGAAACATCACAATCAAAACAATTTCTTTGACATATTATTCACTATTCAAAAACGTGAATATACTACGTTAACCAATTTCATCCTTTCTATACATTTTATTTTAAAGGATTATTCACTATCTAAAACGTGAATATAACTCCATTAATAAGTTACAACAATTTACTTATCAAAATAAGTCGTTGCGAATTTATGAAACAACGTTTATAAATTCCATTTCTATTTATTTTATAACTACTTCCTTTTATAAATTCCTTTATTAACCTATCTCAATTCATATCTCAATGGTATACTAGAAATTCATATTATAAGTCAAATACTTATAATTTATTTGTTTGCCAGAAATCGTTCTTTTAAACTTCCCAATTTATAAATCTTATAACTTATAAGATTCCTTTATTTACCCAAATCTAGTCTTTTAATAACTTTACAAATTTTATAAACCTACTGCTTATAAAATTCCATTTATAACTTCACCGTTTATAATTCTATGAATTTCATTCATTTATGAAATTCATTCACAATTCATTCTAACACTTATAAAACTCGTTTTATAATTCAAATATTTTAATTTATAAATCTCTTATATAAATCAATTTATATTATTATTTAAAAACGTCTTCAAAGTCCTTTATAATTTCATCATTTTGATTTATAAAAAAATCAAATTTTATAAATCCTATATTTTCAACTTTTTATAATAAATTCAGAAATCCCAATTTAAACTATTTTATAAAATCATTAACCCCATATTTTCAAAAATACAACTTTTAACTATATTTCTCAAAAATCCTAATTTTTATAACATTAAAAGTATAACGTTATTTATTTAAAATGGATCAATTCCAAAAATATTTTATAAATGTATACCTTCAAAAATCACTTTGAAAATCACTTTAAAATTCCAAAATTTGGCCCAATGATGCTACATACCAAATAGCCAATCACGACAACAACGATATCATATATCGATATGATAATCCATCAAATATCAAAATATCTGAATTCCAATAAAAACTGTTGAAGAATCCAGTTGGATCCCTCCAACATGTTTCCCTGCATCCACAAACATTAGCACAATACCAATTTCGTTCCAGTACGAAATTATCGCGGCATATGGGATTTAAAATATTATCCGCTTAATAGACGGCGCAATAGGGTCTCATCCGCTTAAAAAAAATGCAGGAAATCAACAACTGCAATATATACATATGCCAATATATATATATATATTGCTATATACATAATACCAATTTCACTGTTTATGAAATATTCGCGGTATATGTTTTTAATAAATAATATCCGCTTACTAACGGCGCATAATGTCTATTTTAACAATCAGTTGATAACAATCATCATTCAAACATGCATTCAAAAATTTTAAATCTAACTATTTAAAATTAAAATCGAAACTAATTCGATTGAGTGAGAAGTTCTCACCTTGATTTCAATTTCGTTTTAGCGATTTATTTCGAATAAAATTAAACGGACGTTTAATTTTATCCGAAATTCTCACTAACTCCCAATGACTACAATCCAATTCTATAGCGTAATGCTCGTCCATACGATTTCAACGCTTCTTGTTTCGCGCGTTTTCGACCTCGTATGAAAAAGATACGATTTTTACAAGTTTTACGAATTTTTGATAACAAATTTACAACATAATTATATAATTTTCTAAACCCTAACTGATCTCAGCCTTTGGATCATGCCCCTCCCAATCGTGATCGTGCCTTGCATTATCTTCCTCACGCGACCCCTTCCCAGTAACAATAAGCACGGCCGAACCCATTTTTAGGAATTAGGGTTAATTTTCGCAACTTCTACAAGCTGTTTCGACTCGATCAACAACATGGGTTTCGAAGCTCTATGCAAGAGCTACCTACGGCCGAGAAATGGTGGAGCTCGGTCGCCATTTGCTCGAGGAAAATGAGCACGAACGCACGCTGTTTGAACGCGCACTGCAGTCAATCCACCACCCCGGTTTCGATCATCACCGTTGGATGTGGAGTACTCGGAGTGCTCTACGATTCTCTAGTTGAGGGTTTTTGAAATTATTGAGTGGATGTAGAGAAAAATGGGGGAAAACGAAAGAACATTTCGACCATTGAATGGGTATGGAGGCGGCTGGACATAATTAGGGTCAGGGTTATTTTTTTATTTTTGTGAAAGGTTAAGGGTCTATTTATAGGAAATCGAACGACACTATTCATCCCGGATTTTTCGAACTCCAATTTACACGCCGTAACCGACGTTTCTAGGGTTTATCCCGCGTTCCGGACACAATGGAATAGGTTTCAAAAGCTAATTCGGTCATCTGTGCAAGATATGGCAATAAACGTTCAATTTGAATTAAACCGATTTAAACGATTTTCTAGGCGTTTTAGCTTACACCGGACAAACGGTAAATCCGATTGACACGAAATTTGAAACAATACAATAATATCATATTACGGATCCGATGAAACTGGTTTCGTCAAAATCCGAGACTTTTTGAAAAATGGCTATTTTAACTCGCCAAATTAATAATTAAACAATTTCTATGCGTTTCTAGCTGCCACGGTCAAACAAAAAATCCGATTGACACGAAAATTGAAATCAGGTAATAACTAACTATTACGGATCCAATGGAACTGGTTTCGTCCAATTCTGAGACTGTTCGAAAATTGACTAATTTCACTAGTCGATTAAATATTAAAATATTCAATTTTCACAAATAAACTTTAAATTCAATTTTAAAAGTTCTAAAATATCGTTCTAACTTCAATATGATAAAATAAAATTTTACAAATCATTTTCAATCATATTTAACTCAATTTTCAATTATTTTCCATAATTTAACATATTAAATTATCGATTTAATTATTCAATTAAATCCAATTATTCGAAATTAAATTTATTCCACTTATAAATTCACTTATTAACATTTAAAATTAATTAAATATTCAAATATTAATTAATAAAAATTCTGGGTTGTTACATCTCTGCTTAGTTATAGCTTCCGAAAGAGTAAGCTTTCAACCCTTTTGCTTGTGACCCTTAGTGATTTTTAATGAATAACCCAAATGTTTCGACTAGTTAGTGTTGAATGATTCGAAAGGTGTTTTCCATATGTTTTTAAATTAAACCCAATTGCTTTTGAAGGGTTTAAGGTTTTGATACCTTTGAAAGGTTTTAAATAGGTTTCGAAGGGGTGGTTTCCCTACATTTTCTAAAGGTCTAAAGAAAAGGTTTTTCCAATGGTTTTTGAATAAGTTTTGAATAAGTTTAAAGGAAAGGTTTTCCTATGGTTTCAAAAGACAATGTTTATTGGTTTTAAAGAAGAATGTCTAAGGTTTTTAGCTTTTGAACGAAAAGGAATTTCAATGGTTTCAAAAGGTTTATATGAATGGTTATGAAAGGAAGATTTTTTCCTTTCGGCCTAGATAAAGGAAAGGGTTTTACATGGTTTCAAAATGGGTACTTTCAATAGGATCGAAAGGGGTATTTTCAAATGTTTAAAGGTCTTCATCAATAATGATTTGAGTAAAGTATGTATGTTTGTGTATAGCATGGGAAAGTGATTTTGTGTAAAACATAGTGTATAAATGTTTCCTTGTTTAAGTTTGGTTTAAAAGGTTTTAAATCAACTTCAGATGAAAAGGTTTTCCAGAAAAATTATGGGAGGGTATCCCTAAGAAAAACGAATGAGATATTATAATACCAGATGGGACTGGTATAAGGTCGGGCCCTATACATTACTTATTGGCCCCAGCTAATTTAGTCCAAAATTCCAGTGTGTAGGGTTTTGTCATAGGTAGGATTAAAATTATGATTACACACAAGGTGAATATGTTTTTTTTATACAGATAGTTTATTGGCGAGCCCGCAAAACCATTAGGATTAAGAGATCTTGAGAGATGTTAAGTTAACGACAGACCGTCCAGAAGAGAAGTATTTAACAGCTAGTTAAGGACAGTCCGTCCAAAAGAGGAGCTTCTAACAGATGTGAGATTATTTTGTCATATTGTCTGGTAGGCCCGAGTCAGCCAAAGGTTAATAGTGAGCCAAACAAAACTATAATGTTCGGATAGATAGTCGTTTTTTTTGCATGATATGTATATTTACGTAATAATGTTTTACAGTTTTAACCAGTTTTGGTTGCAGGATAAAGGTTTGCAAAAGATATGTTTTAAAAGGATATTAGTGAGGGTAACCCGTTCCACAAAGCGGCATGGTCTCACTTAATATCAAACTACTGAGATGTATAGTATTATTCACATCAGGCTTTATGTCTGACTCGAAGTTTATGTTTTTCCCCTTAAACTCTCGAGTGCTCAAAATTGATTTAAGTAGGTTGAGGGATTGAGGTTTTTCAGGTTTTAGTAGAGTGACGATTAAGGCTACCAGAGACAAGCAGGAGGCTAACTGATAACTATTTAGAGTTGCAGTTCTTGTTTTGTATTTTTTTCCACTGTGTATTAGGTTAGTTATGACTCCGATCAACTAAGGAGGCTTCTTCATATGTCGTTGTTGACGTATTTTGTAATAATTAAATTTTATCACTGTCTGGGAAACATTTTGGGATTTGTAATTTGGATATGAAACATATATTTTGAAATGTAATGGAAAATGTTGTTTTGAAATCCGTGATTTGTTTCATATTCAAGTGCTTCTGATATTATAGATACCATTAACATTGCCGCATTTAGTCGCCGAAAGTTAGTATTATGGATGATTGCAGCATCTATAGCGCTTAGCTTTGGCCTCTAGATAGAGGATGTTACATTAAATCTATGATTTTTTTCATATTCAACTACTTCTGATATAATGGATACCATTAACATTATTGTATTTTGTCAGCAGAAGTTAATACTGTAGACGACTCAGCATTTGTAACGCTTAGCTTTTAGCCTCCAGATATGCTATGTTACATATTTTTCATTGTTTTGCGCATTTTTTGCAATTATCTTTTAGAAAGTTTCCCTCTCATGATATTAGAGACTCCGTTCAGGATTGGAAGTGAAGATAGTATGAATGATAAGAAAATGACAAAGTGATGGTTTTTTTATCTACTCTAATTTTTGTTGTTTAAAGATTATAAATGATGTTTGGAAAGACTATAAAGTATATTTTTGACAAAAATAGTTCGGTATAGTAATTGATTTTTGAAAAGAAAAATCTTGATAAATGATTTGAGATTAAAATCCTAATTTTAAAGAAGTAAAAGTTAAAAATGCTTCCAAGGGAAAATAACTTTTAATTTTTTTTTATAATTTTAGAAGTTAAGAAAGTTAATTTATTTTTGAATTTGTTTAAAAATTCTAAGCTATACTTTCAAAAATAAAAGTTTTGTGATTAAATACTTCAAAATTCTTAAGTTTTAATTTTTGAAGAAAATTGACGAAGACGAAAACAATATTTTAATATGGAGCAGATAGAAATAAAGGCCTAGGTAAGTTGGGGTAAAATGTAAGGCTATGAAAAAAATAACAAAGATTGCTCATAAGGAATCTCTGTAGAGTGTAAGGAATATTGGTGATAACGTAAGAATGTTTTGTTAAACATATTTTAAAGCCATAAGAAGTGCCCGCGAAAGAACGATAAATTGTATTAAGTACACTTCTACGAGTTCTAGGGTATGCTCATATGAAAGATCAGGAGTAAGGGAAGTAAATATCAAGATTTGGGAATAACCATCAAGAGGTTGAGATTAAGAGAAGATGGTAATAGAGGGTAACGGGATAGCAAACAAACATAGAGTATATTAGTAGACTCAAAGTTAAGAAAGATAAGATAAAGGGTGGGAAAAGATATTCCTCCAAGCCAATGATTTATTCAAATGTGCATGGTTTGTATTTTTCACCCACTACAGTATAAGGATGCACAATTTGTTTCATAATTGGATGTGGTAATGGAAGTAATGTATGTACCCTATCCATCAGAATTCATAAAGGAATGTGAAGATATGTGGGTTGGAGAATGATGACACATTGGGAAGCTCCATTTAATTGCCGATAAGAAGGGAAAGGGCTACAACATCATTAGTCAGCTGATGTTGAAGGGAAACTTCCAACAATAGTATTTTTAAGGTTTGGGTTGTAAGCATTAGTTGTTTCTGTTATGTAAAAACGTTTATGATATTTTGAAAATGTTCCATTTTACATGTTTTCTATGTGGACCACGCGATATTATTGGGGAAAGAATACAATAAAGAAATCTTAAGAAAGACACTTAACTAATGCAAAAGAAAAGACAATACCGAGAAGCTGGAGGTATAAAATAAATTAAGCGAATTTATTTAATTAGCTAATAAAGTAAAAAAAATATTTAAGTTTCACAAAGTAGAAAATTTTTAGGAAGTAAAATTTTGCAAGCGAAGGTTTGGGATATTTGTTGCGAAGCCATGGGTCAAGGTTTGTGATGGCCTAAAAATCCATACCCTTAAGCCGATAATAAACCACACATGTCCAACCCAAAGTTAACAGAAAGTCGCATCATCAAGGGTAAAATAGAAAAATAGACATAACAGAATCTCACTCGAATAGGATAACATATAACATTGAATAAATATCTTTACAGTAGAAAACTTTTAAAATACATATATTAGAGTCTAACCTAATTTCAGTATGGACAGTTATAAACATCCAACCTCACAAATGATGACAAACGTCAAACAACTGCATTAGATAATATAATACGTCCATACGTAGATGAATATCTCTAGCTCAACTCTAGAAACTTCAACCGTCTTCAATTAAACCTGAAACTGCCGAACCCAAATATTGAAAATACCTAGATCAGGCTTAATAAACGAGCGTGGGAAAAAAATCAAATAATAAATGACTATGTCAAATATCGGTCTTTAAATGAAATCCTTTTGAAAAGAAAAAGTATCTCATAAGACCATGCCCACACGTAAACATTGACGGGTTTTTACCTTCTGATAACTAAAACACTTTTATATCAAAATATTTGGTATTATTTCAAATGACATTCAATGAAAAACATTTGCAAATAAACTTATTAACCTTAACCAAAATTGTTACATTGATTAAATTCTAGCATACTGGGTTTACAATCAAGTCCGAAAGCACTTATCAGAGAATGGATTTCCATACAAATGACCAGGTTAAGGGACTACCTTCCGATGGGTACACCTCCAGATGGATGTCTCGAGGAACCATCACAAAGCTCCTCTACCAACACAAAGCTCCTCTACCAATACAAGATCGACATATCTCTATAACTAGATAATACCGAATATGTCATCCTTCGGTCATTACCGTCCTTTATTCAAGGCGCACTAGCATACAAACCACATTAATTTACATCCCGAATGTCATAGTGGGAAGAAATATATCTAGGAGGGGATGATTATACCTTGATGGGAATGATCCACTTAGCCTTGCTGCATCTACCCTGTTTTGGTCATTTCCGGTTGATGAGGCTTGAGGCAATGATTAGCTTTTCATATATCACATTATCTTTGGATGCCACATTGCCATTTCCGTTGACTGCTAATTGCCTTCCAAAAAATACAACCCTTGAGCTCGTACGTCTCAGAGAGGGTGTTAATCTAAGAGAAGTTGCATTCCCCACCACCACAGATGTATGTTTGTAAAAACCAATGTACGTAATCTTAAAAAATGCAACTTCCCCACCACCATAGATGTATGTTTGTAAAAACCAATGTACGTAATCTTAAAAAATGCACTGTCAGACATCCATTCATACAAGTTCGTTCTAGGACTGAACGAAACCGAAGGTACTTTCCTCGGCCATTACTGGGTGAGAAGTTCTTGTGCTTCTGAGGTTTTTCATAACAAAGAGACCACTGCTACAATAAGTAAATCTGGAGTTTATCCCCAATTAATAACCAAGTAGTCGTTCGTTAGTATTCGTCTGAATATCTCCATCTTTAAAAAGCTTCATTCTTCGAACAAGTGGATTGGTTCGAAGTGGTTTTCGAATAGGAATCACCCACATCCAATCTCGGTTCCTTTCAAATCCAATTATCGATAAAAAGTGAATATGAGTACACAGGATTTTAAGTCTCTTTTCACTTTAATTCTTTCTATTAAATACCTTTTTAATCTCAAAGTAATTCTAAGTCCATTCACTTATTAATTTGGGAATACATTTCCTATTTTCTTACTTATCATTGATCCAGAATTTCTTAACTTTTGGACGGGTCAAAAACAATGTTATTTAAGACATCGTTTACTGTAAACCATAAAAACAATCTTAGCAAACATTATTGAGTAAATAGGATCATAGAAATCATTCTAATTTTACTCAAAATTAATTTTCGTATTCAACAAGTGCTATGGGTGGGATAATGGTGAGACCACCTTTTAAATTCCATGAATAGGACGAGTTCCTTCTTCGAAATTTAATACCAAGTATAAGAAGATTATCTTTATGCAATCCAAGTTGTAGTTTATTCATTTTGGAGATTGCTTAGATTTTGGATAATACTAACCTTCTTTTATTTTGGAAAAACTTAATATAACCTTTTTAGAGCATCCAGGTATTCCTTTCAATCTGTTCCACTCCTCGCCTAAGAAGAGAATACATAGGCCAAGTAAGTTCAGGACATTGGTTTCTCAATTCCTAACCTTAGTTAAACACCTTGTTTATCTTTCCAGATCTCACAGGTGGGAGAAATATATCAGTCGTTTCCGCATACTCAATTATTAGCTTTTATTTGGAATTGGTTATAAAGATTCCAAATTATCTTTTAAACGCTTAATTTTTCTTTTAAAATCATTCATAATTTATTCTAGGAAATTTGTTAAGTTTAAACCTCATATTCCAAAACTTGTAGAATTAGCAGTAGAAAAAGTGTCGTGGAAAGTGCTATATAAGCTTATTTGATTTAAAAAGCTTTTAATATTTGAAAATTCATATTTTCTACTTCAAATATGTTCTAAAATATTTAATAGATTTATCAAATTTATTCCATATTTTTCCACAATTAAAAATGTCCATTTAAAATGATTTCTTGTTATGGTCATTTTACTTCACAAGCGCGATTTTTCTAAAAAATTGATTTGGATATATTTCAAAGTCTACTTAATGAAATCTTGATTTTCTTTCTTCATTTAGAAGATATAGATATAATAGTCTGGAATTTTATTATCTCGAAGAATTTCGAGCTATATTTTCACTCTGCACACTCGTTTGAACTTTTCGACGTGAAATCGCGAACTACCATTGTGCGATGCGTCTAGTTTTAACTTTTATTTCAAGACTTGAAATAATTTATTCAAATTGACTTTTACAAATTTAGTTGGCGATATAGTAGGAGAGTAAGGACTGTTCGCTACTAATCCTAGGGGTAATTCCCGATAGGATGTAGTAGGAGAGTGCCTTCAGTTTGTCCTATTCCTGAACAACTTTTATGGATGGATATCTGACATTGCATTTCTGAGATTACATCGTTGACTTTTACGAATTTACATCTGTTTGGTGGCGGAGAAGGCAACTTCTCTTAGCTTAACATCATTCTCTGAGACATACGAGCTCGAAGGTTGTATGTTCATGAAAGTCAATAGTGATCGAAGAATTGACAATGTGGCATTCAAAGTGGAATGTGCTATGTGAAAGGTATACCTTATGCCTCATCACTTGGAAATGGCAGAAACAGGGTAGAAGTGGCAAGGCTATACATGTCACTCCCATAAGGATATGGTCATCTCCTTTCTATATTACCATTTATATGTCGAGTATCTGTATGCTGTGGCCATGGATAGGTCAGGAACGACCATTGTGATGTCATATTCGATACTATCCAGCGAAAGCGTAGGCTGGTTCTGTGTTGAATTAGGAGTTCAGTATCTGAACTTGGGTATATTTTTCTAAAGGTGTACTATACAGAAGGTAGTCCCTTACCTTGTCATTTGTATGGAATCCATTCTACGCTACGTGCATGCCATTTTGTTTATAGAGCCTAGTATGCTGGAATTTAATAATGGTAACAATTTCAGCTATTTGAATTATTATTTGTATACTAGACACTAGTATAATATAATATGATTTGTTATGAAATATTTTGGTTATAGTAAGGAAAAAACCCATCCGTGTTTATGTTGGGCGTGTCTTACAAGATACTTTTGTTTTGATAAAAGAACGCTTTTATAACTTTAAAGTAAATTCAGTTAAGATGTGTTTTCTCACGTTGGTTTAGCATATTAATACGGGAGTTCTTCCCTTTTAAATTCCCGGGTCAGACCGAGTATATTTACAGATGTAGATTTGGATGCTTAGAAGCTTCAACAGGGAAGCTGGAAGTCTTCTAGTCGTATTCCACGTATATGTTTATTTTTTCCGCTCTTTGTTGTTTAAATTATCAGCAATTGTAAGGGCAAGTTATAATAACTGTCCAGGCTGATGATTAGTGATTGATTGTTGTATTTTTATTGATTTATATATGTATATATATTATAGTTTTTGTTTTGTAAAGATCATCGATATGATATTATATGTTTCTCCGCTGCGATTGTGAGATTCTATAATTGTTTTTATTTCTTCTGTTTTGTTTTCTTCTTCTTCTTCTCTCTTCTCTCTTCTTCTCTCTTCTTCTCTCCTATTTCTTTCTCTCTCATGATTATTCGTATTTCCCTTCGGTTTGGGTTGGACATGTGCGGTTACTGTCAGCTCTAAACAGGTAGGATTTGCGGGTTGTCACAAAAAGTGTATCGGTTGAAATAACAAGGAATGTAAATAAAAAAGAAGATTGTAGAAAATAAGGGAATCACGGTATCTTGCACTGCCCGTTCCAATAGAAGAGTAAAAAATAATTTCTTATTATTTCACACATAATGCAAGTCTCTTTTAAGTAATTTATAGAGAATTATAATGTTAACAATTTCCATTGGGGAATAAGTAATTTCAATATATTGAGTACAAAAATCCTTAAATATAATTAAAGCAAGGTAAGTAGGAATAAAACTATAGTTTAAATGGAAAAGCTAAAGTATGTAATTTAAGATGGTGTAGAAAAAAAAGAGTAAACTAAGAAGGTACAATTAAACGAATAGGGAAATAATAAGTCTAAATAGGTAATTAAAAAGAGATATTAGTTAAAAAGGAAACATGAGATTTCATCTAATAATGTTAAACGAAAGGGAGAGTAAATGAGAAAAGATATTTAAAAGAAAGTGGCAAATGATTTTAAATTAAATAAGAAGTAAGTGCATAAAAAAGTAAAGAAATATTCTCAACTATGAACAGTAGAGGCACAGTAAATAAACAAGAATGAACAAAGGTATGTGTATAAACATATGTATACACACACACGTGTAGCTTCTAATATCCATTTATGACTAGTGTGAGTAACATAAGTATGTAAATAACATAAATGAATAAGAATGACATAGTCATTAGAATGAGTTGGAATGCGAGGTTGGTAGTGTTATATAATAGAAGCCCGCACACCGCAATGAACTACCTGTAACGACCCGTGATTTTTATCGTCTTGAGTGATGAATATTTATTTTTAATATTCAATAATATGGTCTTTTAATCAAAATTAAAATCCCCATCAAATTACAATTGGTAAAAATGGATAGTTTTAAACTAAGACAATATTTTGAATTTTCAGATTTTAATTATAAAATAGAAAATTGATCTATTTTGGAATTTCTTATTTAATCATAACAACTAAATTTATAACAAATGCATAAATAATAAAAATGAATAAAAAATTAATCCATGAAAAATAGAAAAGAATTATAGCCTATGAAATATAATGTTGTATAAATAGAAAGAGTTTTAAAATTTGGATTTTTCTTTTTGTGTGTATGCAAAAAGAAATATGTAATATTTATAAACTAAATAAATAAGTACATTAAAAACAATATGTATGGAAGTGAGACAAGAAGGAAATATATATGAAAATATAATATGATAGAATTGAGAGAAAAATTAATAAAATCATTTAAACCATTTTAATAAGAAAAATCTTTTATAAGTAGTGTTGACAAAAATGGTATTTTCACACATAGCAAACTTTTATTTCTTTGAGTTTTGCATTTTCAATATAAAATTATATGGATAGGAAGATTTGAAAGTAATTAAATACCAATTTATATCTCTTATTCTCAGAATATAATGAAAGCATGTTTTTAGATCAAGGGAAATAAAAAGTAAAATATAATTACAAGTTAAAATGTGAAACATTGCCTGACAAAAAAAGAGTAAACAAGCAAAAGTGGATATATATATATATATATATATGTATATATGTATAAATAAGCATGCTTGGTGAATGAAATTGTGAAGGCTGAAAATTAGACTTCATCTCAACATCATATCATAGCCACCAAGGTTCAACTCAGCAGCCACCAATTCTTGTACATCAATCTATCAGAAACCTTGTACACATAGAATCTTGTTGAGCCCCAAAATATTGTACAAATGCGTCATTATGTTTGGATTAACATGTATATAGAGGGATATGTATGTGTGTATGTTTCAGCTCTTTCAAACCTATGAACACTCCGTAAAATAAACACTGAGAAGAAAAAAAAGAGGAAAATAACAAACCTACTCTGTCGAGATCAAAAACAAGACAAGTGATCAAGTATGCTGATCATACTAAGATTCAAGTGGATGTCTTGGAAGATCTCAACATGATTAAGGTGAGAATTCAAGTTAGATGCCTGGAATGTTAAAAAAATTTGCTCTGTCATGTTCAACAGAGGGTAAATATATATATATATATATATATATGCTTGTTTTCAAAAATCATTATCTCTTGATCCAATTCGAAATAGCTAATGATATAAACTGAATAAATGTTCATATTTGAGTATAGATTACGCTAAAATTAGTTTTAAGCTCGATCATGCTATATGTTATATGAAATTGTAATAATACAGCAAGCAACCCAGTTTTTGACAAAATACAAAATGTTTAAATCATCGAATCAAGATCGTTGGTGTGATTGTCATATGAAAATAGGAATTTTAGTGAAAAATTTATGATTTTCAGTAGCCTAGGTTGTAAGGAATTGGAAGATGATCGAAATTCATAGAAAAATTATTTTTCGATGATAGGGTCGACGAGGGGAGGTACGGTTGGTTTGAGGGTGAACGCGGTGACGAGCCCGAGGGGTTCACCATGGCCAAATCTTTATTTTGGCTTTAGTAGGCGATGGCGAGAAGTTTGTAGGGTTTAAGATGATGATTGGAAGGCTGTCGAACGTGACTTAACTTGAGGAGGACGCCGCAACCGGAGGACTTGGGATTGGGTATGGAGGAAGCAACGTGGACTAGGCTATGAATGATGGCGGCGACGAGTGGATTAGTGGTGAAGGTTGGGAGCAGTTCAATGATAAGAGGAGGTGGGTTTTCTTTGGTGGTTCAGGTTGGGGGCTCGATTTTCGTTCATGGGTGCTGGAGTTTCGGCGAGGTGGTGATGGAGGTCAGATGAGGGAGGCGAGTTTATTTGGGGTGTCGCGATGGTGATATCGGCATTGGAATTAGGGTGCATATGCACAGCGTGCACGAGAGGTTGGCCACGACAGTAGGAATTTGGGGAAGAAGGGGGGTTTTGGTTCGGTTCCAAGAGAGGGGGGATGGTTGTGTGTGGGTGGATTCGAAATGAAATAGTGGGGTTGAGCTCGAGATGGTTTGGATGTGAGAAATTTATTTGGAAGTAGAGTGTTAAGGCAAAAAAAGTGGGGAAGAAAGGGAGAAAGGAAAAAGAGAAGACATGGATAAGGAATGGGTTGGGCATGTGGTTTGGGCTTCAACCCAAGGCAATAGAATGAAGGAAAAAGTTTAAAATCAAAAATGTTAGTTTATATTTTTTTTGAAAATTTAAAATATCATAACTAATGTATACGAAATCCGATTAATGCAAGACTGATTGTGATGGGTTCGTATCGACGAATGCCACGTCGTCGAGAAATCCATTGTCGAGTTTGAATAAGTGAGAATTTAAAGTATTTTAAAACAGAAAGAAATTAAATTGCCCGATTTAAACGAATTTTAGTCGTTTAAATCTATATGACCTATCTATTGAAGTTATTTACCTAAATAAAAATAACGATGAGTTAATTCAAGTTAATTACGATGTTTTGACATATGTTTAGCGGAATAAACCACCGTTCCGCTAATTGTATTAAACTAGACCTCTGTTGGCCGAACAAACCACTATTATACCGTTATGATTGAATAAGTTTGTTTTTGGACATTGTCTAGCAGAAATAAAACCCTGTTCTGCTATCATATTTGTATGTACATCTATTTATTATCGTGATAAATTTTATTGGGCAATGTGATGTTAAATTGATTGTTAAAAGTAGATTGATGTGAATATCTAAATCTGTTGTTCTGGATTGTTATGAAATAAATGGTGACTTGATTAAATACAATGGGAATTAATACGCTTCTTTTGTAATATGAAATGATTATAAATTCAAGTTGTTAAAAATAATTTCTATATTTATTTTTTTGTTTAATACAAAATAAATTAAAGTAAATATCCTTTTTAATGTATTATTAAAGAATTTTTTAAGAATATGGGCTTATTATTTTAAAGGTTATTTTTAGTTGATGTTTTAATGCATAATTAAAGTCATTAAAAATGTTTTTGTTAAAAGATAATTTTTGTTTAATAGTTAATAAGTAATATAACATGTTTATTTTAAAGTTATTAATCATCTTAATGTTACAAATTATCCTTGAGAGGCTAAATGGAAGAAGTAAATTATTCAGGTGATAACTAAAAGGTGGAGATGCATTCGGGATAGATAAATCGATGGACATGATTTTAAATATATGTTTAATAATGGATTTCAAGAGGTTTTGAAGTAAGGTCATAATAAAGGTTTAGAAATAATATAAATGCTTCTAAAAGGGGTATTTTACTAAAAGTTAAACCATGGATTTTTGGGAATGAGTTTAAACTCAATCATGAAAGGTTATTATGAAACAAAGATTGTTCTTTGACTTAAGACAAGTATAATACTTAAGCAGGTTCTAAATCCATGAATGGTATTGAACAATGCTATTAAACTTGTTTTATAAGTTTAAGTATTTTGGAAAGAATATCAGGCAAATATATTCATTTTGATGAATTAAGTTTTTAAAGAAATTTCAAATCTAAATAATTGAGGCCTAGAAATTTCCAGTGGGAAATTATTGTTTTGTAAATGGTTGTTCATTGATAGTTAAACAACCAACTATTAATTCTGGACCAAAATGTAACTTTGAAAATATCTTGGGAAATGCGAGAATCATATGGTACAGTTACTGTCGGAAGGTGCTGTACTGTACATATAAACTTGTTTCACTCTTCTAGGAAGATGATAAGGAAATCCGTCCACTAATAGTTAAGATGATCTCCGATCTTATTTCATTTTTTAATTTCCTAAAGAACCGTGGTTGAGTTACCAAAAATATCTAAAGTTGTTTAAAAGAGACCGATGTCAGATAAGTTATCGAAAAACCACTTCGATCCAACGAATACGCTTTCGAAGTGAAGACAAGAGAATGGAATCGAAGATGGTGCATTGAAGTGTAAGGGCTAATCGCTACTAGTCCTAAGGATGATTCCAAAATGGATGTAGTAGGAATAGTGCCTTTGGTTTCATTCAAACCCAAAACAGATTTGTATGGATGAATGCTTTCAACACATTGTCATTGGAGGACAATGAGTATTCCAAGTATAAATTCCTTAAAAGGTAATCGTAGCCTCAAACCTCATCAACAGGGAATGACTGAAAATTGGGCGAGATGCAGCAAAGCTAGGTAGGTCGCACCCAATTAGGGTATGTTATCACCTTTCTAACACCTTCAGATATATTATGGATATGGTTGTGCATGGAAAAAAGCCCTCGATAAGGGTGGAAACACCGGAGTGATAACATATTTAGTACTATCCAGATTAAGGGTAGGCTCATCTTGTGTTGGCAGGAGATCCCGGCGAGGTCCTCGGTACATTTTTCTTAAGGTGTACTATGATAGGTGGTACCCAAGTGCCCAGTCATTGTATGAATCCATTCTCCAATAAGCGCCGTACGGTTTTGATTATGCCCATCTATGTTGAAATACGAGATGCGAGCATTTCAGCTATTTCTTTATTTTACTTTGACCTCCAGACACTAGTATAATACCAGATGATTTTATGTAATAGAGTTTTGGTTATCGTAAGGTAAAAACATGTCCGTGTTTATTTGCGGTAAGGTCTTACAGGATGCCTTTGATTTTAAAGGACTTTGAAAGTTATAACAAATAAAATTTCTTATGATTCAAATTCTCACTCTGGTTTTACCAGACTGACCCGGGCGTGGTTTTTCCTAAATGCTCAAATCAGACTGAGCATGTTACCAGGTTTAGACGGATATTGGAGCTTAAGGAGAGGAGCTAGAGGCCTAGAGATGTATTCACATAGATGATTATATTTCCATTGCATTTTAGTTGTGTTTATCAGCAGTTGTAAGGACAGGTTGTTATAACTGTTCGCGCTGAATATGTTAGTATACTCTGATTGATGTCTATACATATATATAATATAGTTTTTCTTTGTGTAAATATTTTTCTATATTATAGATTATTTGTTTTCGACTGTGAGATTCTATGTTGTTTGGTTTTCTTTCTATCTTCTTTCTACTTTATTTCCTTAACTATCTGCCTTTCCGTGCAATTTGGGTTGGACATATGCGGTTAAATGTCAGTTTAAATTGTACAAAAAAGTGGGTCGTGACACTACTAGCAGTTGTATATACATTGGGACATATCCAACTGTAAGACCCATTGAGTATATAAGCTTGCATATAACTGAAGTAGTGCTCTCAATAAGGCCTGCTTCAATGAATAAGGGAAGGGTGTTGCTTCAATTGCATTAGGCAATATAATATGATGGTTAGTAGCTCGATGCTATGTTATTAGGTATAGACACCAAATCAGGACTAGGAGTTATATAGGTTGGGTGCATCACCAGTCTAGAGTGGTCAATAATGGAAAAGACAGGGTTACACCAAATGGGCTATGCCTCCTCCTAGGGTAGGTCATGTTAGGTAATGCAACACCATAATTGTTTACTAGTTTTTTTATTAGGGCAATCTAATTAAATCATATAAGAGTTCTTTCAAACATGAATGGGGTAGTCTGAGGAGCCGAGTCTTTATCATCTATGGAGCTAAGTCCATAATAGGAAGCGAACAAGTAGCAAACCCCCTAAAAAAATCGGGATAAAACACGGTAAATTATAGAGACATTGTAATTAGGTGCTAACGAGAGGTCCTACTTTGTACGCATGCAATTTGTACTAGACATTGATGATGATGCCCAATGGTGCAAAATTATGAGTAATAGTATGGATAGTATCTTGGTAAAATGGGGACTGTGGTACTTATATATATATATATATACACACATATTTAGTTATAGTCTACTTCAGATAGATGGGGTATATCATACACGAACGTGGAGTCCATATGACCAAGTACAATTAATATGTATGAAAGCAATCAGCGTAAACTAGTATTATGTACAAAATGTATAAATTACCAATCACCAAAAGATTGTTTCGATCCCTCCTTCTTACAACTCACAGAATATATTTAGAAGGACAGGTACTGGTATGGGTTAAGAATAGTGAAGGACAATTTTCCTAGTGCATGTTCGGCATAGACAGGGCAATAGATATTGGATGTGTCAATCTAGGTTAGTACTATATGTTTCATTATACTTTACTAATCGCCTGCGAGTTATATTGATAGTGCTCTGGTATGCATATATTATTTATTTGTAGGATACTAAATAAACGATCCACACTGTGGATGGACTTTCGACTTAGCGAAAATTCAGGTCCATTGGGGTACATGTTGTTACATCTACGGGCGCTTCCCACTCATAAATACTTTTTCTAATGAACCCTTTTCTCAATAGGTCATTCATTGCACATTAAGCTTCCACTTCTCTCTATGTGCTATCCTCCTTGAAGTCATTACTATTGGTCTGGCATCTTTAACTAAATTAATATGGAACTCGATCTTTGCATATGGAGGAAATTCGATCACCTCCTCAAATACGTTTGGATACTACCTAGCAATAGGCATTGATGGTAACTCATTATGTGGGATATCGAGTGAATATAGAAAGCTAACCATAACCTCCTCATCTAGTAGGCATCCTAACACTACCGTTTGCCCATCATCTGTTCCTATCGCCACCAATGACTTCTCACAATCCATCATCACTTCCTATCTATGAAGCCAGTCCATACCCAAAATAATACCAAATCCTACAAGACCTTAGACAAAACAATCACAATCAAAAAAGCATCCATGACTCGATAAGACCAAACCACGAAAACCATGCACATGCTAGTGGAACAAGGTTCATCATAGTCAAAGGACAGTTAATAGTTTCGAGTTCCAATCCTAACTTATATACCAAGTCACTAGTTATGAAGGAATGTGAAGCCATGGTATTAAATAAAACACGTATGTAAACATTAATGAATAGAAAGCATACCTTGAATAACGATGCTCTTCTCCTTCTCTTTCACTGATAGAGAACTCGACAATGTTGGGACAATGTTGGGAGCATTTTCTTTCACCATATGTTTCTATTTTAGTGGCTCTGGACATTCCTTCTGAATATGCCCAAGCTTGTTGCAATTGTAGCGTTTCTTCCCCTCAGTTTTAAAGTCTTGACTATAGTGGCCCATCTCAAAGCCATTGCAGCAAGTCGTAGTTGGTTTTCTCTTCTTTTGGCCACCTTTATTATGAAACCGCTTCCTTTTGTTATTATTATTCCATTTCTTCTTGCCTTCCATACTTGATTGCTGCTTTAGCTCATCTATTCGAATAATAATCTTTGGCTTTGGATATAGGATCTTTGCCTTAAAGCCTTCTCGACTACCATCTCAAAAGTCTCTAAATGTGCCCTAGAGCCTCTTTCCTAAGTAATCATTAAAGCCAATGACGAGCTTCTCGTTCTTATTTAATGAGTGCCAATAAAAGATACCTTCTACTTCGATGGGCATCGAACTCAACAATGTATTCGAAGATAAATAAGTCCCCTTACTTCAGATCTGCAAACTTACAGAAAAAATAACTTCTGAGCTACCGACATAAACTTCACCTTGAATCTTGCTTTAAATTGCTCCTATGTAAACCGGTCATTGGGTGTGGCAACTTTCACAGTATTCACTAGTTCATAGCTCGATGTAGGGTCATGCGTGGTGGAATCCTCTCATTTCACTTTCCCTTAGATTATTTGTTTTAAAGTTTTTACATTAAAATTTTAACAAATATTAATTTTTTTAATACGTGTGTTCATTCATTGTCGTGCAGCTGTAAACTTATTAACGCTCTTCTGTTGTCATATGGTGCTAAACAGTCAAATAGTTGAGTATTTAGATGGCTACTTCATAAAACAAAATAACGAAAGGTAATATCCTATAAGCATATTTTGTGACAGAGATTTCCAACAATAATACACTTTATTTCTCTTATATATTAACAGTAAGCTTGTATGCTAGTATAGGTGCAAGAGGTATACCATATCACCATTTATTATTGGCTACTTTTGGCGTAGGTCTTTGATAGGTTTAAAAATTCACAAAAACCCCAGTGGAAAAAAGTATGTAAATTAGGTCCTTATTTTTCGAAAATCATCAAAAAACATATAAAAAACAAAAAAAAAACTTCCAAATTTTAAAACTTATTTCAATTCATATTTATCTTCATATTCATGTCAAAAAAAAAAATCAAAAAACAAGGATGAAAAGAAAAAAAATGACATACAGTATGTTTTAGATATACTTGCAAATATATATGCAGTTTTAGAGAATAATTGCAGACATGTCTGCACTTATTCTAGATAGCATGCCTTTGCAACTAGAATTTGCAGATATGTCTGCAATTTTAAGGAATAAGTGCAGATATTTACGTAAATATCCCGATTGTTAAATCAAGGTGCTGTTATTCAGTGAATAATTGCATGCATGATTGCAAATATATGTAATAATTGCAGATATGTCAACAATTATATAGATTTTATTCAACGCAGTTATTCAGTGAATAATTGCGTACATGTCTGCAATTATATGGAATAATTGCATACACATCTGCAATTATTCAGATGTTTATTGAATGTAATTATTCAGTGAATAATTGCAGACATATCTACAATTATATGGAATAATTATAGATATGTCTGCAATAATTGCAGATACGTCTATAATTTCTTTTTTTCCTTTCAGAAACCCAGTTATGATATTCACAATTTTTTGAAATTTTTTAAGCACTGGTGCAAAAAAACATGAAAAATACATGCTGCTATAATAAAATAATTATAGGGACCCTCTTTACAACTCTTTTATAGGGTGGATTCCGTTTGAATTAACTTTGGTTTTAGGGATGCGTGACTAATATTCACTTTATTATTTCCTGACGAATATGTGCGTTAATGTTCTTACATTTCATATCAATTTGGAAAGCGTAAAACATATTTCGAAATTCTTGAAACTAGTGACATGTTGTTTGTGAAGCAAAGTAGCAAATAGAAAAATTGCTCATCCTACCCTCGTTACGGTAGTCTCAAAGCCAGCCTCCTAGTCCCGAACCATGCTCCAGCAAGTCACAGTAGTCCCAACAAAACTGCTGCGACCTACATCAACTCTAAAGTCCTGAAAATTGTCCAAGTTCTATTTCCTGCTTACTTCGCTCAGAAAATATTCTTCCAATAGCTGGTGGGTAAACAACACTTTAAACTACATATCATAATAAAATTGAATGTCATTCCTATTTTGTCTGTACCTTGAAGAGAGAAAATCTAAAAACCTTCATTGAGCTAAATATATACTCATTTATACTTGTTTCTAAATAATAGAAACCAGTTCATACCAAAACTTCCCTTGAAAGTCAAACACACACACACACACACACACACACACATATATATATATATATATATAAGTCAGTCACTTAAAAGTTTTGAAAATTAAAATTTCAAAACTTTCCTAAAACAAAATTTCCAAAATAAATCTTTGGAAAAAGAAATCCTTTGAAAACCCTATTTCAAAAATCTAAGGCATTTCCAAAATACACTTTATAAAAATTCTCTCATAGGTTTTAGACTAAGAAATTGACATTAATTATTCAAACATAAATCTGGTTTTCCATCTAAGGGGTGATCAATGAATGAATCATAGCAAAACTTACTTTCGAATAATTACGATATACAAACTCCAATTTCCCATCCATCCGAAGTAATTATGTCTCTGACGGGAACTCAAAATCCAAAATCAAAATCATTATATTGAATATCGTCTGTAGGTCGAGATTAATGGCTCCCGAGCTAGCTCCTTCTTTGACTCAAGAGACATAATTCTTAACAGAAATCCTTGTTCGACGACTCATCTTTCAATCTTTAATAATGATGCTCAGTCTCTCTATAGGGAATTCTGCTTAAGTATCACTTGTGTGTATAGTGTGATTTTTTACTGTATGTAAATTACTATATACTTTTCAAAACCAAAATTTATAACAAATACGTGCTCACATATATATATATATATATATATACTCTTGATCCAACCAAGGGTAATAACTCCTGCCCTATCTCCACTAGACTATGGTATCCCGATGGCTAAACTTGGAACCTAAGTTTTGATACCAAATATGATGATTCCCTACATCGGCCGCACTCAATATACCATTATAGTGCACTGCAACGGTGCCCGACCGATGTAGGACAACAACCAAGGTTGTAATAAAATATTTCAATCATAGAACCTATCGTATATCTCACAATGTATCTAATAAGATATAATAGTTAACATCTCAGATGTAAAACCGACAAGACAATAAAAACTAAATGAATCACAAAAATCAGAGTACTCAAATCCAAACAACTATACAACATAAGTGATAGAGTTTATAGAAGTGATAATAAACTCAAAATAGATAGCTATCTCTAAATAGATAATAGCATTCTAGTAAGCTCCACAGTGTAGCACGATGGAATGATCAGTAATAACAGTAAATATAGTAATATGAGAGTATAGCCTTCTATTCATTACCTGTCTAACTCCATGTGCTCACCAGATCAAATATCCTTAATCTACTCATTTAAGAGTACCCGAAATAATAGGAAGCAAAGCATAAAATCTTAAGTCAGACAATAGTTTGGTATGAGCGGTAAAAAATCTTGAATACAATAAAGTCAACGTACTAAGACAAATGGTATGAAAATGTACCTGACCAGTCTCTACATCCATAGGGTTAGCACGTAACATAGGATATATGCAAATCTACATCAAAATCATCATAAGTGTGCTACATCTCAAAGTACTAAGTGGTGTCTAAGCATCTACATCGATAATGTTAATACCTCAGTTATTGATTTTGATGATACCAACCTTGGTGATAATAATAATACGCTCATATAAAATATGGATACTAATGTTTTTCCAAGTTATATAGTATATAGTGCAGGATATCGTACGTATGTTGAACCGAAGACCGTACAGTATAAAGACTCAAAGAATGGCATAAAGACTCATGAGTATAAAGATCAAGGTATGAAGATCTTAAGACCGTAGTAATGTTTATAGAGTCACGGAATATTCTTAAAGTCCCTTGCAACATTCTTCGATCTCTATTTTCCATTTTCTGATCCTTTATCTTTAAAACAAAATATATTTTTAACAATTAAAAAATTTATAAAAGTTTTTCGAAGGCTAAAATATTTATAAAATATGTTTAAACTATTTTACAAAATACCAAATTATTTTACATGTATAGAATATTCAAAACATTTGAAATAAACAAGTTTTCAAATTACACTAGCCTATGTCGACATACAAGTAGGTGATATATCGTCATACATGCCGTAATTTTGAAATTCAAGTTTCGAACTAAAGTGCCTATTTGTTATAACTCTTCATGAATGGACATGTCTGTTTATTATATATATATATATATATATATATGGGTTTTTCAAACGATTTTTAAAAATACTTTTCTATTGTCTTCTCTTACTCTTCCAAAATTTATTATGAAGAATATAATAAAATCTTCTCCAATTCAACCAAACTCAATTCAATCTTCATTGTATTGATTCTCTACTATTTACTCGCCAAGTTCAATTATCTCTCTCTCTCATAAAGATCAAAGTGTTGTCCAAAAGGCTATAAGATTCATTATAACCAAAGATCAAGAAATTATCATTGGATAAACCATTAAACTCTAGTTGTATTTGCTTGGGTGTGATTGTATCCCGTTCTAATCAATTTGGTGTGCTTGTTATTCCGGAAATTCAAGTGGATCTCCCTATAGCCCGTCCAAATTAAGTGGATGTATCCTGAGCACGAAAAATCAAGATGGTGTGCCTCGTAACCTCAAAATCGAGATTGTAATTGGGTTTGCCTTCTACTCGTTTAAAGATTGGCATTTGATAGAAATTCGTACAAGCAATTGTATAGAACTAGACATAGAGTAACTTTGAACCAGTACAGAAATCCTGGTATGATCTTTCTAATCCTTTACCTTTTACTTCACTGCATTTATACTTAGCTATGTTTTCATCTGTGATTGTTAATTATGCATTAGTTAATAATAACCTTGAAAGAATTTTAAAAAGATTCATGAAATTAAAAATCACCATTCACCCCTCTTTATTGTTTAATTAGCCTTAAGATCCATAATACCGCAACCCATATTTGGTATCAGAGCACTAGGTTTTCAAAAACACGTAATTTGGTTATTGAAAAGTTTTAATGCCCAACAACACTATTAGCACATTTGTTAACACTTTTGACGAAGGACAATCTACTACTAGACCCCTACTATTTTATTGCAGTAATTAAACTTATTGGCCATGCAGGATGAAGGTCTATCTATAATCTAATAGTTTTGAATGTTATATACAATAAGTACACTGAACCACAAACTAATTTTGCACAATCGACTGTTGATCAAAAGACACTTGCGTATAACAATTCCAAAGCCATGAATATTCTATTTTGTTCACTAAATAATGTAACTGACCGTAATTTTCGATAGTCAAAAATGTTAAATTAAATAAGATGTTGGTGTTTAATATTGGAAGAAATTAAAATTTGTGATTTATCAATGAGAAAATAGCTAGAATGAAATTTAATGATGTTAATTTAACATAATTGATGACTCTTTTAATGTAATTCCAATCAATTTAAAGTAATTGTAAAGTTAATTTAGTGATAATTGTAAATAAGAAAATAAAATTTAATGTTGAAATTATATGTAACTAACTGGAATTGGCTAATATTAAATATGAAATTAATGATGTGTAAGTAGTTATAACATTTTTTTATAAATAATAAAATTTATAAATGTGAATAAATTACTTAATAGTAACTGTCATGGTCCAGATTTTCGACCTTCGAAAATCGACATCAACTATATTACATGCGAACAATCGAATCCTGGAAGTACCAGATCGTTAGGGAAAAAAGTAAGAGGTAGAAGATGAAAATAGAAATAAGAACATAGAATCTCACAATCGCAGCGGAACAATATATAATAGACAACAACTGGTCTTTATACAAAAGAATTATAACTTGTTATCTATACATTACATCATCGGAGTACAACACAATCAATAGCACAATACTAGACAGTTATAATAACTTGTCCTCGCATAAGCTGAATATACAACATACCATACACATCGGGATATAAATTAGATACGTGATATACGTCTTCATCATCCAGTTCATCCGAGCTCCATAGCGTCCTATCATGTATCTGTAATACTTGGCTTGACCCGAGCATTATAATAAAATAACACTCAAGTTAATCTGGAAAACAAGCGTGAGAAAACACACACAAATTGAATTATTAAAGTTATCAAATCCTTTGAAAATCAAGGGTATTTCGTAAGACTATGCCACAAATAAACACGACGGGTTTTTACCTTATGATAACCAAAACATTTCATATCAAAATCATCTTATATTATAATAGTGTCTAAGTAAAAATACTTAGTCAAATAGCTGAAATGCTTGCACCTCACGTTTAAGCATAGTTGGGTACAATCAAAATCTTACGACACTTATTGGAGAATGGATTCCAACTGAATGACTAATCACTGGGGTACCACCTGTCACACTACATGTCTAGAAACACTATACCGAGATCGAACCTATCGATCCTTGCCAACACATGACCGAACTATCCCTGACCTAGATAGACCGAATATGTTATCACCTCGGCTGTTCGCACCCTTTTTGAGCTCCTTTAACACGTAGTCATAATATCCAAGGTTATCTAGAAAGGTGATAGACATACCCTACTTGAGTGCTACCCACTTAGCCTTGCTGCATCTCCCCTGCTTTTCAGTTGTTCCCGGTTGATGAGGCTAGAAGCTACAATTACCTTTTAGAAATATTCACTTAGAATGCTCATTGTCCTCCAATGACAATGTACTGATAGCATTCACTAATACAAGTTCGTTCCGGGTTCGAACGAAACCGAAGGCACTATTCCTACTACATCTGTTTTGGAATCACCCTCAGAATTAGTAGCGATTATCCCTTGCATTTTACTGCTCCATTTTCGACTCCATGCTCTTATCTTCATTCGAAAACGTTCCCATTGGATCGAAGTGGTTTTCGAATAATAAATCAGATCCCGGTCTCTTTGAAACAACGTTCGATATTTCTCGGTAAACTCAACCATGGTTCTCTAGGAAATAAATAGACGAAGATAAGATTGGAGATCACCTTCTAACTGTTAGTGGACAGATTTCCTTATAAACGTCCTAGAAGAACGAAACGAGTTTATACGTACAATATAGCACCTCAAACGGTAACTGCACTATATAATTCCTATATTTTTTCTAGATATTTTCAAAGTTATATTTAGGTCCAGATTTGATAGTCCGTTATTCAACTATCGAATAAACAATCAACTCTCCATCATTACTGAAAAACACTAAATCTCTTTTTTTTAAAATTTAATTTCTAAAAATTAAATCTCCTTGTCCGAAATTCATACTTATCTTATCGAGTTAAGTAAATTCACCAAAGCTATTCTTTCAAAGATACTTGGAAAACCTTTAAAATAATTTGGAAAGTACCACTGTGGTATCAAACCATGGATCACAGTTTAATGGTTAAGTCTTTATACTAGAGAAATTCAAGTCTTAACTGTGGGCACTCACTGCCTCCGATTGCGCCATGCGAGTATACCAATACTTTCCAAAATATTATTTTAAAATTTTCTCAAATAATGCTTATACTCTTAAAATAAATTTCACTTTAGGCAAAACTACTTTTCAAACAAATGTTATTAAAAATAATATTAATATAAAATAATTTATTCCTTTGAAATAATAATATTGATTGCTTCTTAAAAAAATAATTAATGTATTATAAACTATCTTAATTCATAATTTAAAATACACCTAAACCCTTTTTAAACAAATAAATAATTAGTTTCTGAAATATTCTTTAACATTTTAAATTTTCTAGTTAATACTTTAAAATCTTTCCTCTTAAAATAACTTTACTTCTTAGAAAAATATATTTTCAACTTCCGTAAACCCCGTCCAATATTAATAAATCCTTCTCGATTTATTTTCAATTAAATTTACGTTCCAATCCCGTAAATTCCTTTTCACACTTCTAAAAAATAAAACTATCATTTATTTTTAAACCGAATTACCCATCTCCTTATAAATTCCTACCGTGAATTTATAAATTCAAATTATCCACTAATAGTTTACTTCACTTTATATTATAAACATCGTTTCCAATTTCCATAATCTCATTTCCCTTTTCATCACTGTTTCACAACACTTAATTGATTTTCATCGGTTTTCAAATTAAATTCCATTTTAAAATTAATTTCTTAATTAACCCAAATTTATCCCAAAACCTACTAATTTCATATTCACCTCCTTTTTATGATTTAAAATCTTATTTAAATTTGGAACATCAATTTCATATTTTATTTTCAAAATTCCCCTTTTATTTTTTCCCAAACTATTTAAATCTTAAATTAAAAAAAAATGTTCATTATACTTAAACAATATCGCTTAAGTTTTATTTGTTTAAAACTCCTATATTTACATTTATTCAAAAACCTCTATCTTTCCTTATTTCGGGGATATTAAATAGGATTTCAGAATCGAACTATTTATTTTCTTTAAATTCATTACTTTTTAATTTATCCAACTTTACTGTAAATATTTTACTTTAAAATCCATTTTTTATTTTCCTTCAAAAAATTCAATATTCATATTTTTTTAATATTTTAAAATTCCAAGGACCTATCCAACAATACCATAACATCCAATAAATCCAATTTCCAATATAATCTATCATGGATTATTCAATAGTTCATATAACTGAATATGGAAATAATTTCAACATTTTTGAGGAATCTAGTTGGATCCCTCTAACCTGTTTCCCTGCATTCGTAGATGTGAATACAAAATAAAAATAACAATCCTACTTCGAGGGGGATATCGTGATATATGGGGTCATCAGCTATTATGCGGGGTGCACAGGGTCTCATTCGCTATATATATGTGGGAATATCAATCACTCCAATACACACACACACAACTATATATACTACCACATTCAAACGATAATAAGTATCAAACTAAACAATCAACCAATAATTAATTTTAGCTAATTAAAATTAACAGCAGTATTCCAAATTGAGTGCAATTAACTCACCTTCGATTTTTTTTTCCTATCGTTTTTGCGCTTCGTTTTCAATTGAATCCCGACGCGTTTTAAATTGTCTGAATTTTCATAAGCTCCAGTTTTTCTCAAACCTTTTTCATTTTGAAGCTCTCTTTACCACGATCGCTATGAAAAAGGTTTCGTCCAAAATGGAACTCGTACGCACGAGATAATTTTTTTAAAAGTTCCTTGATATTTTTTTTTTTAAAAAACAAGTTAATTATATTTAGCAAAACCCATACCCTATAGACAAAGCCTGGCCCAACACTACTCTTCCTCTTCCCAGATGCTTTGAACTCCTGAAGCCAAGAAATGTGCATGACCCCATATCAAGCATGCACGCACCTCCCCCCCAACACTCGACAATCCTCCGCAACGACTTCATCGTCGAACCTCTCTCCAGCTGTTCACCCCGACTATCACCTCCATGCCTCGCCATCTCCTCTACATAGAAACGCAACCTAACCCTTAAGTCGTAGTGAACCATCAGGTCGCGGCCTTAAAACTTCACCGCACAACGCCAAAAATTGCTCACAGCAGCCACACACCCCGACGAATTCAACGGAACCACCCACGAACCCCAACTCGGCCAAAATCAAACCAAATTTCAAACCCTAGTTCGACTACATGCCCTGATGTCAAATCGAGCATCGCAAACAAGGCCGCGGCATACAAAAAATATACCAGATGGAAGAGAAATGAAAAACTCGATTTTTTAAACAAGTTTCATAATTTTTCATCAAGTATATTATGGGGAATGAATTTTTGAAATTGGTTTTCATTTTTTCTTCACTATGAAAGGTTCGACTGGCATATATAGATGAGGAAGCATGTTTGGGGGGAAGTGTGTTCGAAAAGGAAGAGTTATAGTGATTTGAAATAAAGAAAAAGATGATGAGAATTGATTTTAACTGGTCAACCTATTTTATATATATTTTAAAATTTCAAATCGTCACAATTACACAGCTAAAAATCTCGAACCCCTATCAAGGCATGCTGCTAGGCATTTATAATGTTATACCCCTATTTCAAACGCAATGGAAAAGGTTTCGAGTCCTAATTCGATCGTATGACGAAGATATTTTTTTTGGACCCAATTATTATATTGAATTTTCGATATAAATTTCAGCGCGTTTATATCATGTACGACCAAACGACGACCCCAAACGCTACGAAAATTAAAATCCGGTAATAATACATTATTGCGGATCAAATGGAACTAGTATCGTCGAAATCCGAGATTGTTCCCCGGAAGGCTATTTTAAATGTCAATTCGAACGATATATTTTTAAAACTGAACAAAACACTTATAAATTAAATTTTCAAAGTTCTATTATCTTTTGTATTATTAATATAAATTTTATAAGCCTTTAAATTATTTTGAGCAAGCTTAAAACTTCAGATTCAATATTTACCGATTTGCAATTATTTAATTCAATAAGTAAATTACCAAATAAAAGGTTATATTTGAAATTCAAGTTAAAAATTAACCTTTAAATATTTTAAAATCAAAATATTCAATTTCAATTGCCCAAAATTCCGGGTCGTCACAGTAACAATGGTTTATTTACCATATCATTATTTAATAGGTTCAAACAACTTGGAAATCAACGAAAATTAAATGTATTTAAATATTATTGTTAATATGGAAAAAGATGATAATTATAGACTATTGATGTAATAAAACGTAAACTAGTGCCAATTATGTCCATAAGATGATAGTTGTTTAAATAATAAGGTGTAAATCAAAGTAAATGATTATTGGAATTTAAATTATAATTAGTGAATTTATTTCAATTGGAATTGAACATGATAATTTGTACAACATTTAACATTGGATTTGATATGGAAATTTATTTTAGAAGATTATAAATTATTAGGTAATCAAAAATGATAAAAATTGGCTAACTTTTTAATATAAATTAAAAGGTGATTAAATTAATTTAATAGTAATTTATTTAATTAACGCGAAAATAGCCATCTTGGCCACTGTCTCGGATTTCGAGAAAATCATTTTCATCGGATCCTTAACAGCGAATTATTATAGGATTTCAAGTTTCGTTGTGATCGGACTTGTCATTTGATCGCACAGGCTCGAAACGCATAGAAATCAATTTATGAGTTCAATTTAGAATAAGCTGATTTTAAAAGCTAACTTCTGTATATAATGGAATTTGGGTTTGAAACCTATTCCATTGAGTTTAAAAATATCGAAAACATCTATTTTGATATATGGGATGACCTATTTTCATTTCAAAAACGGAATGGGCTTTTCGTATCGTTATTGTCGTTTCGAACCTATTCGATAGGTTCATTCATTCTTATCGGCCCTTGTCTATATAAATAGTATTTCTTAACCCTAGCAGCCTTTTATTTCTTATTCCTATACGTACAAATCTATCTGTCTATTCGTATCTCCTCTCTCCAATGACAGAAATCTATTTCCAATTCCAAAAACCCTAATTCAATTTCAATTTCAAATCAAAAATCAAACTCCTCAAAACTGTCATATTATATATCATTGGAAACTTCTCGACGAGCGCAATCCAAATCCGCTGTCCATTTTCGCAATCAAATTTTTGTTTGTCCAAAAATGACTAGAACATTCTTGCCCGTCCATCCTAGGGTTTCAATTTCAATGGTGGATCTTCGATACTTAGGAGCAATCGGCGAGCATTGGCGCATAAGGAGGTTGAAGCATGTTGATCCGTGTGGTTAGTTTGTAGTAATGGTCAATGAAATTGCCATGATAGGCGATTTTTCCCATGTAGCGACGGAGCGTTTCTGGCTGAGAGGGATGGTCGCGTTAGCCTCGAGTGGGCGGCTTGATGTAGGCGAGGTTGTGGCATGACTCATTCTGGGTGTAGCTGAGTGTGGTGGTGGGGATAATTGGTTGAAGTAGTAGCGGTGTTAGGGTTTGCTTGCCATTTAATTTAGGGTATATTTAATTTGTCATTCCAGTTAAATCCGATTTTTTCTAAATTTAATTGCCATTTAGTTTATTAAATTTAGATTGCCAGTTGAATACCTGTTAATGATAATCAATTAATTGTTATTATTTATTGGTTGATTTAAACGGTGATTGTGATGGATGTTTAACTGTTGATATTGGATGACTGGATGTTATGTTTATTTTATATATTATGGTCATATTGCAAGTTCCCTTACTTTATTGTTAAGGAAAAATCACTATGGGTTGAAATGATACATATCCGAATGATCTGATAGATTAGAGAAAAATCGTTATGGGTTGAAATGATTGACTCGAGCGATTTTGTGGATTAGAATTTTAATTCGAGATTGCGGGTTGAAAGGATATATACCCATAAATTTAAATTTATTGCAGGTTAAAATGATATATATCTGTATTTCCTGACCATAGGGTAGAAAATTATATACGGGCACCAGATTGGTTAAATTTAATTGATTTTTAAATCCTTAATTTTTGAATTCGGTTAAGTGATAGTTTGAAATAATATGTGATTTATATAAACTGAATTATTTTTGAAATCTAAAGCTTTAATGTTGAAATTGGAATTGGTTTTAAATGAATTGTTTAAAGAATTTAAATTGAAAATTTAAGATTGAATTTGAAATATAAATGAAATTTATCGAAATTGCGTTATTAAAAATGTCTGAATCTTTAAACTTTGAAATCTACTAAATTTGAAGTAGTTTAATTTTATAGTTCAAATATGGATTTGAAATCAATATAGATTTAGATTTTTTTATTATGAATTTGAATTGAAAGATAAATATTGGTTTGTTAATTTGAAAGCTGGATATGGTCCAGATTTGTTGAAATGGAAGAAATTATTTTATTTGATATTAATTCCAATTTTATGATTTTAATATAAATTATTAAAGATATATCGTATTAAATTTCTGATTTATTTAGATTTTTAGACTATTTACTATATAAACCATTTCAAATAATCAAACATCTTATATTTAAACTATTTTCATCTATTTTACTCTATTTTCATCTATTTTAAACTATTTTAATCTATTTTAAAACTATTTTAATCTATTTTAATCAGTTTCAAACTATTTTAAACTATGTAAACCATTTTAAAGTATTTTAACTATTTTAAAGCTATTTAAACTAATCACGACTATCTAAACTATTTTCAGAAATTCAAACTTTGCAAGGTTGAATTGTTTATATTTAAATCCTGGATTTAAAGCGAATATGGTTAAATGATGTTGTAACCCATGTTGGAACTCGAAAGTATATTTTCCAGTGAAATGACTTATTTTGAATAAATACGACGATTTTGAAAAAAGGGTTTAACCTATTTTGTGGATCTGATTTCCGAAGTGATATGGTTTCGAAAGTGATATGATTTAGAAAGTGAATACGATTTCAAAAGTAATATGATTTTGAGAATATGATATTTTCATAACAATTATGAATCGGTTTTGGAAATGTAAAAGAACCATCTGTTGGAAATAAGCATTTGGTTGTTAAAGAGACCGTGATCAGATGTTGTCATACTCTCTGCCAATACCGAAAACTACTTTAACAACTGTGCACGTGGTGGAGATTCCAAAATAAAGTAGGATGGTTTAGCGAATGATTTTGTATGAGGTATTAACGTAACCCCGACTCCTTTGATTCAGCTTGATGTGACTAAAACATGATCTATACCTGGGTCAAGTGAGATCGCACCTCCGATCGAACATGCCTCTTGGATACCATATCTATTGCTTTGTGATTGATTTGGTGGCCACCCCTCGATTTGATTATGGGAGTGTGTTCCAAGGTGGGCAGTAGTATCTGCTGTGCATGACCAACAGGCCGGTTTTATAAACGGTAGAATCCTACGCTGGCATTGCCTCACGTGCCTTGTCACATACCTTATCGCGCCCTTTACGAGTTTGGTTTGTACCGTACCTATGGAGTGCCCTCTGGTAGCCCTCCAGTTTACGGAGGAATTACGGTACTGTATAGACTACGGGAATATATAAAAATGGGTCAAGGAGTATATGGGTAGTGCCTTAATGCTATTTTATTACTGTACTTTTCTGTAGACATTATTACAATAGCATATATTACTATATAGTAAATAATTTAACGCATCCTTAGGAGATAGTAATCCCAAACATCTCTTAAGTTATTACACGCACGTTAGACACTGGATAGGAGATGTGAAATTCTGTAAACATCTATGAAGCCGTTACACTCATATTTACTATTGTTTTAACTTACATAAGATCTTTTAGTTCCGACTGGTGTTATTTGTCTTTTCATTATGCTCGGGTCAGTATGAGCTTTTCAGTGTATTGAAGACTATTTTCTGAAGGACGAAGACGAAGATTTAGTATATTATTCTATTTATCATATTTATTCCACTGCATCATGTTGTTCCACTGCATTATTTATTTATTCCCACTGTATGTATAACTCTGATATATTGAAAAAGTGTAATCAGATGTTATTTGTAAAGCAACTTCATGAACTATTTATTTGATTATTGTATTTTGTCATTCCGTTGTGAGATTCTGCGTTTTGTTTTTGTTTCTTTTCTTATTTACCCCATAACGATCCTCTCTTTTGAATGGTTTGGAATCAACATGTGTGGTTTATTGTCGATTTAAACTATCTAAAAAGACGGGTCATCATGGATAAAAATGAATTTAATAGAGTGTCTATTCGTAAGTCTGCATATGAAATTTGGAGGACACTACAAGTTACACATGACGGAACTAGTAAAGTGAAATAGACTAAAACTTCAATGTTAACTAATCAGTTTCAATTGTTTAAAATGAATTCAAATGGGTCCATTTCTAGTATGAACTATAGATTTCAGGATATAGTGCATTCATTGATTGCATTAGGTAATTTTTTTTTTGAAGAGGATCAAGTTTGAAAAATCCTCAATCCACTCTCTTTAGATTGGGATCAAAGACACTGGCAATTGAAGATGCTAATGATATTAGTACTCTAAAAATTGAAGAGTTAATAGGCAATTTAATGTCCTATGAAGCACAGATGCAGGGTAGAAGGGAAAGTACGGCAACAATAAAGAAATCCATTGCTTTCAATGCAATAAATGATGATAAGGATTCTGAAGATGACAATGATGAAGAAATTGCTTTCATAACTAGAAATTTTAGAAAATTCTTAAAGTATAGAAAGATGACCAATTTTAGAAAATCTGAAAATAAGACATCTAGAATTGGAACTGTGATCGGATGCTTCAATGTGATGAACACAGTCATTTTTGGAGAGACTGCCTACATCCGAATAAATCAAAGATCTCACCTGCAAACGATCTATCCAATAAAAGAAAAGGAGCTTATACAACAACTTTAGATGATTCAGACACTTCCTCTAGTGATAATGAACCCGACACTAGTCAATATTGATCGACAAAAAGCGACAAAAATAGATATGCTTTACATTTTATTTTTATTTATTTGTTGCTTTTGATCAATAGGAATAATCTATAAATTAATAATAATATTATGATGATTAGAAATAGATATAGATATATAAGTATATAATATTTTATCAATTTTTAGTTTAGAAAATTAAGGGTTATATGCCGACATATGTCCTATCTATATGTCGACATATGCACCAGAAAAATGAAAATTGAAATTTCATTTCAAATTCAAATCTTGTACTTCCCTCCACTTTGCACTTATTCCTATGTTCTGAAAAGATGTCTTTTTGACCAAAGAATATATCCTTTGATTCTCTACTCATTTACTCTATATCAATGCTATCATTTCACTTACTTTATTTCAAATTTCAAATATCATTTCACTCTTTTATCTTCTCAAATTTTCAACTATGGCTTTCTCTAGTCAAAATCCAAAAACTATTAGGCTCTTTAAGAAAAATAAAAGCTTTCTTATCGATGAGAAACATATTATCGAAGCCTATATGGAGTCTACTACTTCTGGAAAGGTTTCTCTTGGAAGATTTGCTAAATTCAAATATTTTTCTTCTTAAGATTTATAAGATGTTTCCTTGAAATTGAAATTCTTGGTTTAATTAAACCTTCTCGAAATGATTTTGTTTTGTTACCCCCATCTGGTTAACATGTTTTATGCAAATTTAAATGGAAAATTTTATCAAAGAGAAGAAGGTTATGTTTGGAGTAGCGTTAATGGTACTCAAATCATTTTAAATTGTGAACTTTTAGGGTCATATTCTTGGCTATAAATTTAGTGGAATTGACCTTTCCACCTTTTAAAATTAATATACAAAATTGTGAAGTTCTTCACGATATTTTCAAAAATGATGAAGATATTGAATTTAAACATAAGAATCTTCGACCAAAATCGAGACTTATGACTCTCATTTTACAATAAAATATTAGTTCAAGGATGGGTAATTATAATAACCCTACTCAAAATGCTTTCAAAGCTACGTTTTCTATTTATGGTTGTTACAACATAAATTGGGCAGAAGTCATTTTAGATGACTTTGTTCAAAAGAACATTTATATATGTGAGAATACACTCTTCCATGGTGTGTAACTTGAATTTTCTTATATTTTGGTGTGGATTTAAGAGGAGAAAAATCTGTTCCTCAAAAGGTTATGGACAAAGCCAATATCTCTCTTATCCACATTCCACTTTTTTCAAACCATATAAGACTCTTCTCGAAAATGAATAAATGTTGGCATGGGAAGAACAATAAGAAATTCAACAATAAGTGGAAGAAGAAGGGGATGTAATGGAAGTGGAAGAAGGGGATGAAGAGGAGGAAGAAATGGGAACTTCCTTAGAAAGTTTTGACAAACCATCCTACCCCTCCAACAAGGAGATACTAAGAAACCAATAGAAGCTTCTTAAAAACCAAAAGAAGCTCAAGAGTTCTTTTAGAAAAAAGTCCACATCTCTTTCCAACAAAATGGACAAATTCTTTGGAAAGTTCATTCACAAGCTTGATGGCTCTTCATCATCATCATCGTCGTCATCTACATCCTTTTAAAATCTATCTAGTTGTTTGTTCGTGATATCTAGCTTTGTATTGTGTGTTTTTGGTTTAAGTTCATGTGATGTTTATATATTTTCTTTTATTAGTCATTGAAATCCATGCATCCTTAAAGTTTTAAGTATTGAAATATTTTTTTTTACTATTTATACAGTTTATTTTTCTTTAGAAGTTGTAATTATATAATGGTATTAGATAAAAATTATAGGAAACATTCTCATTTTGAAAATTTATGTATGTATGTCGACATACATGCTACCTATATGTTGACATATAATGGGCATAAAGCAAGTTTTTTCAAAATATAAATAACTACCAACCATCTATTCATTTCAAACGACTTTCTACTCCTATTTAAGCCTATTTCTTTCAGAAAACACACTCATCGTTTTATTCCATATTCACTTTTCATTCTTAAACATATTTTCACAAAAATGTCTTCTCTACATCAAAAATTATGTGAAAATTTTAAAAAACTCTACAATATTCCAAAGACATTCTCTCCTTCATCCTATGAAATCAAAGAAATTTAGTGTTGAGTCAAATATCGATGATTAAGGAACAAGAAAAGCATTCTGATGTTGTTCGAAGGATGATTTTTTTCCTTAGTGAAAGATGAACCAACCAATAACATAGAATGCATTATTAAGAAGGATGATGAAGATTAGGATGCCATTAAAGCGAATCCAATCTTTGGATCCGATGGTTGGGTTGAAGTTCCACAAACGTCCTGCTATTAGGTTTGGATTTGATATGTACTCTTAGGATTTAGTTTGGATTATTTGGATTATTTGGTTTGATTGATTTGGTTTGAACGATTGAATTGTTTTGATTTTATTTGGAGTTCGATTGGCTTGTATGTATGACTTGAATTTGTACGGTTAGAAATAAATTTAACTTATTAGTTTTCGTTATCATATTTGCTATACAATAGCGCATTATTTATCATATACTTATCATATATCATCATATCAATTTAACTCAGATTATTTATTTTTAAATATATATTTGCTAAGCATTTGTGTTAAGCGGAGGTTTTTGTTTTTCACCTATTTTTATGATGCCAAAGAGGAGAAAAATATAAAATATACCTATGCATATATTCAGGGGAGCTATCTAACTCAGGAGGAGTTATATCATGTTTTATATGTACAGGATATTAATGGTTTAGATCATAAAAAATGGGAGATTGTTAATACCTTTGCCATTGATTCTGATGATAAAAACCTTGATGATAATAATATATTCATATGAAATATGGACACTAATGTTTTTCCAAGTTATATAGTGCAGGATATTATACAAGTGTTGGTCGAAGACTGTACAATATAAAGACTTAAAGAATGGACATGAAGACTCATGAGTATACAGATCAATCTAAGAAGATCTCAAGACTATAGTAAAGTTTTTAAAGCCAAATAATATTATTAAAGACTCTGGTAGTAATCTTTGAGCTTTATTTTCTATTTTCTAATCCTTTATCTTTAAAACATATATTTAAAAAATATATTTAAAAAATATTTTATAATAGTTTTTCAAAGCCTAAAATGTTTATAAACCATGTTTAAACTATTTACAAACTCTAAAATTATTTTACATAGTATAGGATTTTCAAAACATTTTGAAATAAACAGTTTTCAAATTACACTTGCCTATGTCGACATATAGACAGATGATGTATCGATATAAATGCCGCAATTTTGAAATTCAAATTTTGAAATGAAGTCTATTTGTCATAATTCTATGCGAATGGACATGTCTGTTTATTCTCCTTATATAGGGTGTTTACAAACGGATTTTAATAACTACTTTCTTATTATCTTCTTTCCTCTTTCTCGACCAAAATATCCAGTGAACAATATATTCAAATCCTCTTAAATTCAACTAGAATTAATTTAATCTTCACCGTATTGATACTCTACTATTTACTCTATGATTTTAGTCATCTCTCTTTCAATCAAAGATAAAAGTGCTATCCAAGAGGCTATATGATTCGTTGTAACTAAAGATGAAGAAATTCAAAATCTAATTTTATTTTCTTAGGTATGATTGTAGCCCATTCCAATCAATTGTGTAATGACCCATAGATTTTTAATAATTAAAATTGTTAAATTGATAAAATTTTGGTAATATAATATGAAGAAAATTAAGCTTTGTAATGAAATAGGGAAGGGATGTTAAAGTGGAAATGCATATTTTGTTCATAAGGTAACATAAAAAATGAAAATTGTCTGAATGAATTTATTTGAGGATTCAATCATAATAAATGTACACATTTAACAAATTCAATATAATTAAGAACAACTGTTAATACGAAGGAAAGAAATTAATTAAATCCACCAGGTCATTGCTTGATTTCTTGTCTTTTTCTACATGGCCTCTTTATTTCTTGCTTTAGCCATACAAACTCTTTACCTAGCTGTGTATTTCTCATTTTCAAATCATGTACAAGAAGATTTATTTCTCATTTCAAAACTTCTCATTTTCATTTGCATTTAAGAATAAAACATATATACGTTTCTTTCTCCTTAATTTATGCCTTTTCTATTTCTTAGCATTTACTCTCACTCTGCTTGCCATCCAAACCATCTATGTATCAACCCAAAATTTTTAATAAATGTTTTATTTATTTAATTTAGATAATTTTTTGAATATAAATTTTGGTGTGGATTAGAATTCCACACATGAATTAATAGAATATTTTCCGAAAATATGAATTTTGTCAATATGGTCAAACTTTGACTTTTAAATTTAAAAGTTTAAAAAATATGAATTTTATCTTTTATTTTGAAAGTAAATAAAATTTTAAGAATACTGCTTTTCGTTTCGTTAAAATCTGATTTATAATGTGAAAGTTATGCATTTTTAACTATTGTGTGTAATTTGCTGTATTTAACAAAATTGTTTATTTTAAATTATATAAATAATATTTTGTGTAGTCATGTAATGTTTTAATTTATGTTTTCTGGGTAAAATAACTTTTTTTGTATATATTTTGGTTTTAAAACGTTTTTAAAAGTGTAATTGACATTTTCCAGTGTCAGTTGTATTTTGTTTACAATTTCTAATTTCCAACTTCAATTAACTTTAGAAATTCTTTATTTATTTCATATTTTTCTTAAGTACTTATTTTATTATCATTCTCACTTTATTTTGTTTCTCAAAGATTTATTTTAAACCATATTCAAGAAGAGTTGTAATTTCCCAAAGTTAAGTGGATTATATTTGCAATTTTCTTAAGCTAGTTTCAATAAATTAAGCTATTTTCTTTATTTATCTTTCTATTTTCTTAAAATATAATTATTTATTTTCTTTTTCACTTTATTTCAGTTTGTTTTATTTTATTCACCGATTTTTTTTATTTGTTTTAAAGTGTGGTAGAAAATTTTCCAAATCTTTTAATTTAACTGAATATATTCGTACAACTTTTTTTCTTTTTCCACTTTGATTCTTTTAAATTTGGTTATATACCTTTTTAATTAAGAAATCAATATTGGGTAAAAGAGATAAATAAGAAACGAATAGTTTTAATCACGTTACTTTTGTCAATTATTTGAGTGTATGTGATGCAGCCCAGCCTAAAGACGAAACAGTGCAATCCACAAAGTCAATAAATTCGAGTTGTTCAAGAGAAGGAGCCTTAGGTCGCATACAACCTAGTGAAGGTCGCACATGAGTTAATGGGTTGAGCAGTCAGACGTTTAAGCGGCCTTGCGAACTAAGCAATCTAATGTACGTATCTTTAGGTCGTTCCGACCTTTCAAGTGTCAACCAGGACGAGTTACGACCTATGTTTAGGTCGCGTCAACGAGTTACGACCTATGGTTAGGTCGCGGAAGTACTTATGTGCTATTCCTTAAGCCGCTTTCTTAGGTCTCTTACTCTCTAAAATTGCTGTTGAAGATAGGTCGCTCCATGGCTAGGTCGCATGAAGATCCTTAGGCCGCTGAAGCCTGAATCAGTGTTATTTGTTTTAGGTCGTAGATCGTGTGGTTGTATTGTTATGTATATACGGGTATGTCATTTGTATTTAGGTCATTATTTGTTGAGTCGCTCACTGATTGTAAATATGTGATGTGTTGTTTCTGTTGTAACTCGTGAAGTGTTAAGTCGTTAACGACCTTAGTTAGGTCGTAGGTCGCTTAATGTTTTAGGTCGTGTGTCTTGTTTTGAGTCGCTGTTGGTTTAAGTCTCCGGTTGTTAGGTCGTTCACGACCTAGTGTGTGTTGTAGCCTATAAATAGGCATGTTGGGTCATTTTGTAACTTGGTTATTTTTGAATAAACTTTTGTTTGTGAAGCTTTGTGCCTCCATAAATTGGTAGTTGAGTGTGATCTCCTATCTCCACTTTTGGTATTCGAGTGCGCTCGAATCAACGAACGTTGAAGCCAATTCACGGTATCAAGTGCGCTTGATCAACGTTCAAAGAATTGTAGATCTTTCTTCACGGCATCGTGCGCGATCAACGTGTCGAAGATTTGCTAGAATCCGGTATCTTCATGATCAACGGATTTTGGCCTTTCAGTATCTTCAATCCACCATTTGCTACCTTTACCGTTTCATCTATTTTTCGTATTTCCGCTGCATCATTTTTTGGTATCAGAGCTAGACTTAGCCAATCATAGCTAAGCCGAGTCTTGGAGCCAAGGAGAAGTATTTGAAGTTTAGTGTTCATCGTGTTCATCGTGAAGTTGCAACAAGTTGGGAGTTTCGATCCATATCATTTTGGATCAAAGTTCGGAAAGTGTTTGAATTTTTCTCATTGGAATTTTTGCGCGCCAAAGTGAAGTTTGACTTAGGCCGAGCCGAGCTAGTTGAAGTGTAGAAGCCGTGCATTGTTTTTTTCAAAGTAGATCAAGGCCGAAGTTGTATTTGTTGAAGTTCTACAATGTCGCCGAGAAGAGCTAATCGCCATCAGAATGTTGAAGATTTGTACAAGAGAGAAGATGCTGAACAGATGGAACAACGCATTAGCAATAAATTCAATGAAAAGTTGGATGAAGGCATTGGTAGATTGGAGAAATTGATGATAGATATGAATCAAAGGAGAAGGTCGCCAGTCTCGAACCATGGAGGAAACTGGGTTTCACCATCGGTTACGGAAGTGAGGAGGGTATCGCCACAATCTTTTAGAGAAAGAAGAGAAACATCAATTTCGTCAAGAAGAGATCACCATGAATATAGACATGAAGAGAGAAGAACTCCACGTGAGTTTGAAGATGAGCTATATCTAGATGAAGAGAGACATAGTAGAAGAGACATGCGTGATCGAAGGAATGTTGATGGTCGAGATCGATATAGACGTACATTTGATTTTGATGAAGAGGGTGATAGAGCTAGCATTCATTATCGAGATCGAGACCAAGTTCGAAATTCATATCGAGATGTAGAAGATGACAGACGATGGGAGTCGGGTATGAAGATGGAAATTCCAGAATTCAAGGGTGGAATGGTTGCAGAAGAATTTCTGGATTGGTTGTCTAATGTTGAAGAGATTTTTGACTTCAAAGAGGTTCCTGAGCATAGAAGAGTTAAGTTAGTTGCTACAAGGTTGAGAGGGAGAGCTATGGCATGGTGGCAGCAAACTAAACTAACGCGGGGGAGAATGGAGAAGTCAAAGATTGAATCATGGGAGAAGATGAAAAAGCTGATGAAGGCTACTTTCTTGCCTTACAATTATCAATCACTCATGTATCGGAGGTTGCAGAATCTGAGGCAAGGGACAAAGATTGTTAATGATTTTGCTGATGAGTTTTATCAACTGATTGCTCGAAATGACATTATGGAGACGGAAGAACAGTTAACCGCTAGATTTGTTGAGGGGTTGAGGATCCAGATCCAGGACATGGTAAATATGTTTGACCCTAGATCTGTGGCTGAAGCGCACCAGAAAGCGTTGGCTTGGGAGAAGCAGGGAAGACGAGGAGGTGGTGTGTTTACAAATTCCAACAATCAAGTAAAGGGAGCTAGTAGCAGTACTACTGTTTCAAAGGCTGTTACTAAACCGGTTGCTAATGAGGTAGCAAAGACTAAGGTCAACAATTGTATCAAGTGCTTTAATTGTCAGGAATTTGGTCACAAAAGCAATGAATGTCCGAAGCCGAAGAAGCGAACAATGATGGCTGGGGTTGACGGTGAGGATGGTGGTGAAGGTTATTCTAGTCCAGTTGAGGAGAATGAACAGGATATCGCATCGGGAGATGAAGGATGTAATCTTATGATGAGGAGATCTTGTTTAACACCAAAGCAAGAGGATGAGGCTAGTTGGTTGTGGAGTAATATCTTTCAGTCGACATGCACTATGCTGGAAAAGGTTTGTAAATTTGTGATTGACGCGGGAAGTTGTGACAATATCATTTCTACCGAAGCTGTGAGAAAGTTGAAGTTGAAAACGGAGAAACATCCAAATCCTTATAGGTTAGCATGGTTAAGGAAAGGAGGAGAGGTGAAGGTGGACAGGCGAGTTCAAGTTCCATTTTCTATTGGGAAGAAGTATAAAGACGAGATTTGGTGTAATGTTGTGGAGATGGATGTTTGTCACTTACTTTTGGGAAGACCATGGCAGTATGATCGAGCAGTGCAGCATGATGGTCGAACCAATAGCTACAGCTTTATGTTTGAGAATACTAAGATCATTTTAGTTCCAAAGAAGAGACAGCAAGGAGAGAGCAAGTCCGAAGAGATTGAGGAACTGAAGACTCTGTTGACTTTAAAAGAGTTTACTGAAGAAGTAGAGGAGAGTCCAGAGGTATTCTTGTTGATTGGACATGAAGCTACTGAATCCGTTGAAGTTCCAGAGGAAGTAAAGCCAGTGTTAGAAGAGTTTGAAGATGTATTTCCTAACAAGTTGCCAGAGGAGTAACCACCATTGCGGGACATTCAACATCAGATAGATCTTGTTCCAGGAGCTGTATTACCTCACAGGCTACATTATAGGATGAGTCCTAAGGAGCATGAGGAACTGAGAAGGCAGGTGGAGGAGTTGTTAGAACAGGGGCCTGTTCAGGAGAGTTTGAGTCCATGTGCAGTGCCAGCTTTATTGGTGCCAAAGATGGATGGTTCGTGGAGGATGTGTACGGACAGTCAGGCTCTAAACAAGATCACTGTGAGATACAGATTTCCTATGCCGAGGTTCGTTGATTTGATTGATCAATTGAGTGGGGCTGTTGTGTTCTCAAAGATTGACTTGAAGAGTGGATACCATCAGATTCGCATTAGACCGGGTGATGAGTGGAAGACTGCTTTTAAAACTAGAGAAGGTCTATACGAATGGCTGGTTATGCCATTTGGCTTGTCAAATGCTCCTAGTAATTTTATGAGAGTGATGAACCAGATTTTCAGACCATTCATTGGGAAGTTTGTGGTGGCTTACTTTGACGATATTTTGATCTATAGTGGGAGTATAGAAGAGCACATCCAGCATTTTCCAGAAGTACTGTTGATTCTACGACAGAAGCAATTCTATGCAGCAACAAAGAAGAGTGTGTTCATGACTCACATTGTTTTGTTTCTAGGATATATTCTGTCGAAGGAGGGTATTCAAGTGGATTAAAGTAAAGTAGAAGCTGTCAGGAGTTGGCCACAACCCAAGACAATTACTGAAGTGAGAAGCTTTCATGGGTTGGTATCTTTCTACCGAAGGTTCATTCCACATTTTAGCAGTGTGATGGCACCTGTAACCGATTGCATGAAAGGAAAGAAGTTTGAGTGGTCAGAGGAAGTAGGGGTTGCTTTTGAGAAGATCAAGACACTTTTGACGACAGCACCAATTCTAGTTTTGCCGGATTTTCAGTCGTTGTTTGAATTACATACTGATGCATCAAAGGTTGGGATTAGTGGAGTATTGAGTCAGAAAGGAAGACCAGTTGCTTATTTCAGTGAGAAGTTGTCTGGAGCCAAGTTGAGATATAACACTTATGATGTGGAGTTTTACGCGATTGTTCAAGCTGTGAAGCACTGGAGACATTATCTGTTTCAGAAGGAGTTTGTTCTTTATACGGACCACGAAGCTTTGATGCATTTGCAAGGGCAGGACAAAATTTCAGCTAGACATGCTTCATGGGTCGCGTACCTACAGCAGTTTACTTTTGTTGTAAAGCACAAATCAGGGGTGACGAATCGTGTAGCCGATCCTTTGAGTAGGAGGAGTCATTTGTTGACAACAATGAAAATTGAAGTGACAGGTTTCAAACTATTGCCAGAGTTGTTTGAAGTAGATCTTTACTTTACGAAGATTGTTGAGAAAGTCAAGGATGGGAGTACTGATGAGTTTGTATTGGTGGATGAATTCTTATTCAAGGAGGAGTTTGTATTGGTGGATGAATTCTTATTCAAGGAGAATCGATTATGCGTCCAGATTGCAGCTTGAGAATGAAAATTGTGAAAGAGTTGCATGAAGAGGAACATGTTGTACGCGACCGCACAATGCAGTTGATTTCTCAGTCTTACTATTGGCCATCGATGAGGCGGGAAGTTGAAAAGTTTGTGCTTTGATGTCATGTTTGTCAAGTTTCGAAAGGGACAGCTACAAATGCGGGATTGTATATGCCTTTACCTGTGCCTACAAAACCGTGGATAGATATAAGCATGGATTTCGTGTTGGGTTTGCCGAGGACTCAACGGGGTAACGACTCTATATATGTTGTAGTGGACCGTTTCTCGAAGATGGTACATTTTGTTGCTTGTAAGAAGATGGTAGACGCAGTCCATGTGGCACAGTTGTTCTTTAGAGAGATCTATCACTTGCATGGTTTACCAGAGTCTATAGTTTCAGACAGGGATACCAGATTTCTGAGTCATTTTTGGCTAAGTTTGTGGAAGATGGTCGGAACAAAGTTGAAATTTAGTAGCGCTTATCATCCGCAGACAGACGGAGGTTGTGAACAGATTGTTGGGAAATTTATTGTTTTGTCTTGTGAAAGATAATCTGAAGAGTTGGGATGTGAAGTTATGTCAAGCAGAGTTTGCTCATAATCATGCTATCAACCGTAGTACGGGTTTCAGTCCATTTAAGATTGTATACTCAAGCTTACCAAAGGGGCCGCTGGATTTAACGATAGTACCACAACCGAAGGGACAGTTAAACGAGCGGCTGATTTCGTTGATGGGTTGACAGAATGCCATAGAATCGTTCAGGAACGATTGGAGAAGACGAATGAGAAGTATAAACGATCTGCGGATCTAAAGCGAAGAAGTGTTGAATTTAATGAAGGAGAGTTAGTATATGCTGTACTAACGAAGGATCGTTTTCCAGTAGGAACATACAATAAACTTAAAGCTCGAAAGATTGGTCCTGTAAAGATTGTGAAACGGATCAATGAAAATGCTTATAGGTTGAAGCTGCCGGAGGATGTGTACACTTCTGACGTGTTTAATGTTAAACATCTTATACCTTATTATGGAGGTGAACAATCCAATGGGGAAGAACTTTTGAATTCGAGGATGAATTTTTCCCAACCTAGGGAGGATGATGCAGCCCAGCCTAAAGATGAAACGGTGCAATCCACAAAGTCAATGAATTCGAGTTGTTCAAGAGTAGGAGCCTTAGGTCACATACGACCTAGTGAAGGTCGCACACGAGTTAATGGGTTGAGCAATCAGACGTTTAAGCGGCCTTGCGAACTAAGCAATCTAATGTACGTATCTTTAGGTCGCTCCGACCTTTCAAATGTCAACCAGGACGAGTTACGACCTATGTTTTGGTCGCGTCAACGAGTTATGACCTATGGTTAGGTCGCGGAAGTACTTATGTGCTATTCCTTAAGCCGCTTTCTTAGGTCGCTCACTCTCTAAAATTGCTGTTGAAGATAGGTCGCTCCATGGCTAGGTCGCATGAAGATCCTTAGGTCGCTGAAGCCTGAAGCAGTGTTATTTGTTTTAGGTCGTAGATCGTGTGGTTGTATTGTTATGTGTATATGGGTATGTCGTTTGTATTTAGGTCGTTATTTGTTGAGTCGCTCACTGATTGTAAATATGTGATGTGTTGTTTCTGTTGTAACTCGTGAAGTGTTAAGTCGTTAACGACCTTAGTTAGGTCGTAGGTCGCTTCCTGTTTTATGTCGTGTGCCTTGTTTTGAGTCGCTATTGGTTTAAGTCGCCGGTTGTTAGGTCGTTCACGACCTAGTGTGTGCTGTAGCCTATAAATAGGCATGTTGGGTCATTTTGTAACTTGGTTATTTTTGAATAAACTTTTGTTTATGAAGCTTTGTGCCTCCATTGAATTGGTAGTTGAGTGTGATCTTCTATCTCCACTTTCGGTATTCGAGTGCGCTCGAACCAACGAACGTTGAAGCCAATTCACGGTATCAAGTGCGCTTGATCAACGTTCAAAGAATTGTAGATCTTTCTTCACGGCATCGTGCGCGATCAACGTGTCGAAGATTTGCTAGAATCCGGTGTCTTCGTGATCAACGGGTTTGGGCCTTTCAGTATCTTCAATCTACCGTTTGCTACTTTTACCGTTTCATCTATTTTTCGTATTTCCGCTGCATCAGTATGTTCAATTAAAATTTTGCATCTAGTACGCGCTCATAAATTTCATACCTTAGCTAATAAAATCAAACCTTTTATATAAGATATACATGTGTACAATACTTATTTTGCGGTTGTTTTACTGATATTGGTTGTATACTTTTAAAGTAGGTAATAAATATTGTGAAAGGAAATAAATTTTACGTATATACATCAGTCTATTTGTTAAATGTTAAGTAAATTAAAACGATGTCAAAAAATTTAAATTTAAAATTTAGTAATAAATAGTGTATTAATAAGCTGTTAATTTCGCTTTTAAATGGCGCGTTAATTAATGGAATATTTTAACGTATATTTACTAGACAAGAAAAGTGTAAATTTAAACGTGTTACTTTTATTTAAATGTGGGCGTATGGTTTATTTGATTAATGCATCTATAGTGCGCATTCTTAATATAATTTATTACCTTAACTAAATAAATAAATTTATCTGTAGCCTTGCAATTCCAAGTGGGAAAGAAATGATTTCCCTAGCCGTTCAATTTATTTTAAATCTAGCTTTGATAAGTTACGTGTAAATTTCTATGCTTCCCCTTTTCCTCATTTTTTATAATAGGAATAAAAATTCGCGTAGCCGTTTCAAGCAAATTTATTTCTCTTTAGACGTTCAAAATCCGTTTCAAAATTGCTTGAAATTCACATGTATAAGTATCTCTTCCTTTCCATTTACTCCTTTGCAATTAATAGGAACAAAATCTTTGATTTTTCCTTACCGTTCAAACTTCATTATTTCGTGCGTTCTTTAATTTATTTATTAATGCAATTACTTCTTCATTAACTCAATCATCGCGCAACAAAATTGTCTATACTTCTCCTTGGCTTCCTATTTTATAATAGGAATAATATCCCTTCAAATGTACATATCCAAATCAATGCATGTTTCTTTTTTTTCTCAGTCACATATGTATACCACTGAAGTAATATTTGACTTTATTTTTTTCTTGCCAATTCTCCTCCTTGATTCACGCGACTCATCCCATAAATTCAAACTCACGTATCAAACATTTGCACTACGTTTTAGTTTCAGCTTTCATCTGCATTTGTGCGTGAGTTCATCAGGTATGGCCGCCTATTCTTCCTATTTTATTTCTTCCGTCTTTGCATTTCTTTGTTTCCATTTCTTTGTCTCCTCCAACTTTGTGATCGGCCACTCCAACACCATCTCCACCACCTTGGCATGACCGGCTTCAGCTCCTCCGCCACAACTCCAATACAAACACTTTCCTTCCCCTTAATACACCTGATCTGGTCGTGCATGACTTATTTTGTATTTTGTTCTTGGTCATGCATGATGTGGTCACTTAAAAAAAAAAAGAATGAGCTGAATGTTGATGCGTGTCCAACTATGGAACCAAAGTTTGCATCACCTTTTGCGTGTTTGAATGAGGAATAAGTGTGCGTGCACCACTTTGTATTTTTATCACAGACTATATGCATATAAATATCCCACTGTTGACTCGCGTGCATTCATATAATTCAAATAGAAAAAAATGGGCTGAGCAGTGAGAACGTGGTCAAGTCGTGGGGTGGAGTGGTCGAGAAAGTTGTGTCAATTATTCTTTTATTTAAATCTTGTTCCAGTTTGATTTATTGATGTTTTGATATGATCGTATTGAATTCGCGTAAATTATTTATTTATTTTGTTCAAGATCGGAATTGGGTTGTCGCATCCTCTGATAATTGATCGTGCCTTCTGTACGTTTTCCAGTGTAGATATTCGTTATTTTGTATCAAAACTCCAGCAGCGTAAAGGTGAGTATTCTCACCAGACAAAACATACTTATAGATCTGTAAATTAATAACAAGTGTAATAGTAGAATGGATACATTATATTTTACTTGCCTGTGATAAAAATTTATGATGTAAAAAAAACCCTGTTATTAAATTTACCCATCATCAGTTATATTTTATACTGTTATATTTATGCTGCTATACCATTTATTTGTTTACTGTTTATCACACTGCAAGTTTCCTGTAGAATAGAATTGTTACAGGCTGAAATGATAGGCCTGAACGATATTTATTTATTTATTTATTATTTAACTTGGGATTGCGGGTTTGAAATGATAGAACCTAAATTTTCTTTATAAATTACGGATTGAAATGATATATTATCCGTATCACTTGACCTAGGTTAGAAATTTTATACAGACCCATGGTTATATATATATATATATTCTCTGGAAATATCAAATATTTTTATACAAGAATGTTATAATATTTTGTTTAAAAATTGGATTAACAATGATTTTTATAAGTATAGTGATATTATACAAGTTAAATATGTAGATAAATAAATGTTAAGAATTTAAAGTATAAATTTGTTTTAAAAATTTTGATTTGTAAAATAAAATGGAATTCAAGTTAAGAAATAAAATATGATGTTTGGTATAAATTTGAATACAAGTAAATAAATAAAGGGCTAATTTGTCTATGAATTAAATAGTTAAAAAAAGTGAATGCTTAAAATGGAAGTTGAAATATGACTAAATTTAGAAATGTGAAGTGGTTTAAAATAAAGGTAAGTTAAGAAATTGATTAGAAATTAAGTTTATTTTTGAAGCGGTAATTGAACTTAATTATTAAGTAAAATTTATAGAGAATTTTGCACTTGATTTTAATAAGTAAAGTATGGAGATGTTATATATATATTTGCAAAATCTACTTTATAATAATCATAAATTTTGAGTAATTTAAATGACTATTCAAAGGTGGAAAATATGATTTTATAAGCTAAATCGGTTTAATTTAAAGTTTAATTATTGTTGAAATTTTATTGAAGTATAAAATTTAATTTACTCAAATCTGTTGTAAAAGATATTACCACACCGCGCAAGTGCTGTAGTTGATACAAATGAACTAAGGTTAAACCTTTGGGATTTATATTGGACTTTGTAAGAATTATAACTTCACTTTAAAATAGTTTTAAATGTAGTATTTTGATTGAAATATAAAACTATTTTGGATTTTTATAACCACGGGTATTAATAACGTTGGTTGTAAAGAGACCGGGATCAGATATGGGCATACTCTCTGCCGATACTGAAAACCACTTTGACAACCGTGTACGCGGTGGAGATTCCAGAATGAAGTAGGATGGTGGTGACGTTCTATTAAGGTATGTACGTGGACCCGACTCCCGTGAGTTGGCATAAGGTGTCTAAAACAGGAGCGATTGACGGACTAATGAGGTAGCACCTTTGATCGGATGCACTTCTTCGTATGCCATTCTATTACTTTGTGTTTGTTTGGTGCGCACCTTTGATTTCGGGAGTGTTGTTCGAGATGGGCGGTAGTAGCAGCTACGCATTACCACCGGTCCGGATGCGTAATTGGTATATCTACCCTGGCATTGCCTAGTTGTGCCGTGTCACCTACCCTAGCGCGCCTTGTACGAGTTTGGTTTTCTCCCGTAGCCCGTGGAGTATTTAGGGTAGTCTCCCGATCTGGAGATGCGCTGATACTGGATGGACTACTGGGACTATTACGTGGTAAGGGCTATATGGGTAACCCTTTAATGCTATTTAAAAGTAAGTTTACTTTACAAATAGACACTATTACAATGGCGAAGTATTACTACCTAGTAAATAGTTTAACGGATCCTTAGAGGATGGGCGGTCCCAAGCATCCTTTAAGTTACTTGCCTTTATATTACAATTCACTTGAATTATCTTACACCGTATAAGTATGTATGTCCTGACTCGAGTGTTTATGTTTTATTTTACGCTCGGGTCAGCCTGAGTTTCAGTTCGGACCTCATCCCCGGAGCTAGGACTTCTGCTGTTCATCGTTCAAGCTACTGTCAAATTTCCCATTCAGTTCTTTATCTTAGTTTATGTAACGGAGACAAATAAATGTGGATTTTTCTGTGGTTGACTCAAACTATATTTGGTTTTAAAGACTATGTAAAAATTTCTTATTTTGAGACTATTGATTGTGGCTTCATGAACCACTAAGTTATTTTAATTCCGCTGTAGTATTCTGATTTCTGTGACTCTATGATTATTTATTTACTGTATATTCTGAGATTTGCCAAATTTTATTTACAACGGGTATTTTGAACAATTCAAGTCCGACATGTGCGGATGCGAATGGTTGAAAATACCAGGTCGTTACAAATTGATTAGAAATTAAGTTTATTTTTGAAGCGGTAATTGAACTTAATTATTTAGTAAAATTTATATAGAATTTTGCACTTGATTTTAATAAGTAAAGTATAGAGAAGTTATATATATATATATTTGCAAAATCTACTTTATAATAATCATAAATTTTTGAGTAATTTAAATGACTATTCAAAGGTGGAAAATATGATGATATAAGCTAAATCGGTTTAATTTAAGGTTTAATTATTGTTGAAATTTTATTGAAGTCTAAAATTTAATTTACTCAAATCTGTTGTAAAGGATATTACCGCACTACGCAAGTGCTGTAGTTGATACAAATGAACTAAGGCTAAACCTTTGGGATTTATATTGGATTTTGTAAGAATTATAACTTCACTTTTAAATAGTTTTAAATGTAGTATTTTGATTGAAATATAAAACTATTTTGGATTTTTATAACCACGGGTATTAATAACGTTGGTTGTTAAAGAGACCGGGATTAGATATGGGCATACTCTCTGTCGATACCGAAAACCACTTTGACATCCGTGTATGCGGTGGAGATTCCAGAATGAAGTAGGATGGTGGTGACGTTCTACTAAGGTATGTACGTGGACCCGACTCCCGTGAGTTGGCATAAGGTGGCTAAAACATGAGCGATTGACGGACTAATGTGGTAGCACCTTTGATCGGACGCACTTCTTCGTATGCCATTCTATTACTTTGTGATTTTTTGGTGCGCACCTTTGATTTCAGGAGTGTTGTTCGAGGTGGGCAGTAGTAGCAGCTACGCGTTACCACCGGTCCGGATGCGTAATTGGTATATCTACCCTGGCATTGCCTAGTTGTGCCGTGTCACCTACCCTAGCGCATCTTGTACGAGTTTGGTTTTCTCCCGTAGCCTATGGAGTATTTAGGGTAGTCTCTCGATCTGGAGATGCGCTGATGCTGGATGGACTACTGGGACTATTATGTGGTAAGGGCTATACGGGTAACCCCTTAACGCTATTTAAAAGTAAGTTTACTTTACAAATAGACACTATTATAATAGCGAAATATTACTACATAGTAAATAGTTTAACGGATCCTTAGAGGATGGACGGTCCCAAGCATCTTTTAAGTTACTTGCCTTTATATTACAATTCACTTAAATTAGCTTACATCATATAAGTATGTATGTCCTGACTCGAGTGTTTGTGTTTTATTTTACGCTCGAGTCAGCCTGAGTTTCAGTTCGGACTTCATCCCCGGAGCTAGGACTTCTGCTGTTCATCTTTCAAGCTGCTTTCAAATTTCCTATTCAGTTCTTTATCTTAGATTATGTAATGGAGACAAATAAATGTGGATTTTTCTGTGGTTGATTCAAACTATATTTGGTTTTAAAGACTAATATTTTATTATTATTTTGAGACTATTGATAGTGGCTTCATGAACCACTAAGTTATTTTAATTCCGCTGCGAGTATTCTGATTTCTGTGTCTGTGATTATTTATTTACTGTATATTCTGAGATTTGCCAAATTTTATTTACAATATGGTATTTTGAACAATTCAAGTCCGACATGTGCGGATGCGAAAGGTTGAAAATACCGGATCGTTACAAATTGGGTGTGCTTGGTAGCCCGAAAATCCAACTGGATATGCTTATAGCCTGTCTATTCAAATGGATGTACCATGAGCCCAGAAAATTAGAATGATGTGTCTTCTAGCCTCGAAATCGAAATTTAATTGGGTTTGCCTTCTACACGTTTAAAGATTGGCATTTGAAAAGAAATATGTACAAGTAAATATATGAGACTGGACGTAAGGTAACTCTGATGCATTATAAAAATCTTGGTGTGTCTCTCTAATTCTTTACTTTTACTACATTTATACTTATTTGTGTTTGCATCTGTGATTGTTGATTCTGCATTGGTTAATAATAATAATTTTGAAAGAATTTTAAAAAGATTCAACAAAATTAGAAAATATTATTCATCTCGCCTCTAGTGTTTAATTAGCCTTAAGATCCGTAATTCTACAACTGAAAAATAACACCTACATTATGCACCATCCCTAAGGTGATAAGCAACCAAAGCAAATATACCATCCATCACCCATTCTTACGTCCACTCACTCAATGCATTGGATATTTAGTAACTCGAACAACCTGTCATGGTCGAAGTCAACTCAACGTTTAGATTCCTCGATACTCGAATCCATGCCACTTAGTAGGCCAGGAACTAGATCGCCTATTATTAGGCTAAGAACTAGATCACCCTATATGGCATATCTAAGGTAAAGATCGCCTATCATGAAGATCAAGTCGCCCATCATAGAGATCAGGACCCGTCATGATTCAAATGGGTGCCCTATATTACCCTTGCTTTATGAGTACTCTATGAACCCTTGAGTTTTAACGATCCCTTTGCATATGTCATCCATGATAGAGCACATGCTGAAACTGATCTTACAACTCCTGTTTGAAGTCGTCTTGGTTTGGGAAGATCCTCTAAAAACATCATCAATTATGTAATATCATTGTTCTCTCCATAACATTCCTCCAAAATTCCTCCAATCCGACTCATAGTCCTCTACTCTGCCTCTCAAAGTCAACTATCCATTATAAAAGTCATCACTTCCCATCATTGAATCATCAACATTAAATCACGCTCGCCGAAGTCAAAAGATACCACTGAGCTCTCAATTAGGTACCGACCAACACTTAACCAAGTTTGGTTAAGTGCATTGGTTGGTTCGAGCTTGGGGTGAACATGTCCAAGACCCAAAGAAATCTTAGCCACGTCCCGAATTAAACACTCAAATGACCTGAAGTAGACTTGTCTTCACTCACCACTGATCCAAGAGACCCCGATCCAAGCATCGCTGATCTGATCTATCCTGATCCATGCTTAACCATCAAATCATACTACCTCGATCCCACACTTCACCTTATTTCATCAAAACAAAACCGAATCTTGCTTCTTCTTGGGTTGGTATCGATCTAAGGGTGTTGATCCCACACTTGGCTATGTTTTACCTTCCACTCACTGATCCAAGCCAAAACAAGCTTCGTCGACCAAACACCACCGAACCAACCTTCTCAATCCAAGAGCCATATACCATGAAAATCGAAATTCCATACTTCCTTGATTCAGTACTAATCCAAGGCTATCGATCCAAGTCTTGGACAATTTTCTTCTCCAAAGTGCAACTCCAAGCAAGCTCTTGTGCAACCCGAAGCCTTCACGTGTAGAACCCAAAGTCTCTCACCCCTTGACTTGAAGCAAACACGTACCGATCCATCTTCTTTTGCCTATAACTCAAGCGAACAAAGTTCAAATGACTTGAGACTTGAAGCGTAGCTTTATGAGGTGTTCCTTGTTGCCCCACACATATCACATCAAATTTGGTTAAATTCAAATTCTTGGATCATTACCGATCCAAGAATTTGTACCTAATTCTAAGTTGCTATTCGATCGAAATTTTCAACCAAAAAAACATCATACATGCAAGCAATTAACCTACAATCTACATTCAAGCAAGAAGATGCTCATACACATCAATTTAGGACCTAAATTTATGGGAAGAACTAGGGAATATCTATAAGAACAAGGGAGATCCATAAGAGCATAAATTAACCAAACTCTGTAAAATCATTTAAAGTAAACATATATGATTAGTTAAAGTTTAAAACACGTTTAGGATCCAAAAATCATTTAGAACATCATTTTAAAGTGTATAATGACTAATTATAAGTGAGAGGTCATAATCACTTACTTTAATCCAAAGCAATCCAAAGTAAACCCAAAAATGCAAGAATTCTGAGATGAACAACAACTCCAAGATGTTTCCAATAGAAAATCTCCAAATCCAAGTGCTAGTTTTGCTAATCTCTCCTTATTGACAAGATTTGACTAATTAAAGTAGGATTTAGAGTAGCTTTTTGGCTAATAGATGGTTAATGGTGGTTTCTCTCTCTATTTTGAGAAGTTTGAAATGATGGAGAGAAGTCCCATCATCCCCCTTATGATGTTAAACCCAAAATGAGCTGTGGGCTTAGCCCTCTCAATGACTTCGAGAAGATTTGACTAATTACCTATTAAATTGTCCAAAATCATGTTAAACTTAAAATAACCATAACTTCCAAATAATATGTCCATGTTCTTAATATAATCTATCCACGGAAAGAGAAACCATCATCTTGATCTAATGGAAGTGGTTTCAGACCCCAATTTGGCTTCTATCAAAAATTATAGGACATACAATATTTTTAAGGTCGAAATCATCTAATAAAAATTCTAATGATGGAAAATGTCTCTAGTAGTCATTTCCTAAAGTTATATAATCATATGACCCTATATAAAAATAATATTAATATCCTATGATCATTCAATACCTAGAACACTAGTCGTTATATCATGTTAGCACAACGATGTAATTTACTTTGGAAATGGTAGGTTTGGCTAAGTGTCTTATAGGAGCCGCCTTCATTTCTTGTGCCACTTTTGTACTTGTTAGCCTTGCTAAAGAGTCTACCAGGGAGTATTCCTCCTTAGGAATCTAATATATATCTGATTGTTCAAACTGGGTTAATAGTTTGTTTGATAGTTCTATATACTTAGTTAGAGTTGGTTCTTTGGTTTGATAATTCTCTGCACTTGGTTTATGACATGTTGCGAATCACTATGAACTTTAACATTGGTTACTTTCATTACCTGCGCCATTTTGAGCATGGAATGAGTGCATCGTGTTCTGCAAAATTGTTCGTGGCCTTGAATTCAGGATGAAATGTGTCGTATAATTTCCGTCAATCTGGGGTGATGAGTACATTTGCCCCCTGTTCTTTTGATGCATCATCAACACAGAGCTGCTAAAATAGTGGGATCTTTTTCGCCCCTTCACAATGCTGCACAATTAGTGTTATGCACTCTACAATAAAGTCGACTAAGGCTTAGACTTTGATCGCATTGCACGGTTAGTAGGAGATGTCATACAGGCTGAGCTCATGGTCCACTTTAAAAGATAGCCGGATGTTTCTAGCTTATGCAATATTTGTTTTAGTGGCTTATCTAGTAACACCTTGATGGAGTGCACTTGGACATATGGTCATAGCTTCTTGGTTATGAGCAGAAATTTGTAAACTAGCTTCTTTATCTGGGAGTATTTTAGCTATGTTCTTAAGAAACATTTGCAGGTGAAATATATTGGCCTTCCAACCCCCTCCTCCTCTTGTATAATTGCTTATAGCCCGATCAGTTATGATTTAGTACATAAATGAATCGTCATCTAGGATTGGCTTTGAGAGTAAAAGTGGATTGTCTAGGTGATCCTTCAATACTTCAAATGTTGTTTTATACTCCTTAGTCCATTGAAGCTTATTCCCTTCTTTATTTGATCGAAGAATGGAATGCATTTATCAATAGCTTTGAAAATTAATCCTCTTAAGGCTACTGCCTTTTCACTTAGGCTTATGACATCTTCGTGCTTTTTAGGATTTCCATTTTCTTGATGTCATTGATTTTTTGAGATTGGCTTCAATTCCTCTTGCACTCATAATGCATCCTGGGAACTTACCTGACCGAATTGCGAAGGTACATTTTAAGGGGTTCAGCTTCATTCCACAATGCCTTAATGTTGTGAAAGTCTCTTAAATCGTTCACATGGTTTGAAGCTGCCTTGAAATTTGCAAGAATACCATTAACATAGACTTCAAGATTCTTTGTAATCTCATTCATGAACATCATATAAAATAGCCTCTAGTATATTTCTCTTTCATTCTTTAATCCAAACGACATCACCTTGTAGAAGTATAATCCTTTATTAGGGATGAAACTTATGTGCTCCTGAGCTAGCTCGAATATAGATATCTAATTATAACACGAATTGGCATCCATGAATGTCATCAGTTCATATCTGCTAGTTACATCGACTACTAATCAATCTTGGGAAAAGTAAAGCTATCCATGGGGCAAGCTTTCATTGAGGTTCATGATGTTTATTTATGCTACATCTCGAAAAAGCGAACACTTTATATTTAAATATAGAGATTATTTAAATAATTGAATTATGAATTTAACGTTAATTACATGGATTTGATAGCCTTATTAATTTTCTTAAATAATGATGGTAAATCCATTTTATAAAATTGTTTACATAAATAAGCAGTTCGGTGTAGAATTGAAAAGGTGACCATTGTTTGGTTTTCGGGTTTTCAACTTTTTACCAAACAAAAGTTGTTGCAACATTGTGGCACTCTTACTTACACATTTATAACACACTCTTACACATATAATAATATGTCAAAATAGTGCAAAAAGAACTAGTAAAGGTAGGTGTAATTAAAATATATAAAATGTAGTTAAATAAAGTAAAAAAAGTAAAGAAGACTCTTCTCTTTATTTTAAAAATAATAAAGTGCTGATTAGTACATAAATTTATGTGCGTTAGTACATATCATTATGATAGTAGTACATAGTCATATGCTCGCAATGGAAAGTGGAAAACATGTATGAAAAGTAAAGGTAACTTGGTCTTTGGCTAAAGTGTAAGTGGTATCTTTTGCTGCCTTTTCCAATTCAATATAAGACCACTTTCCACTTTATTTTTTTCATCTTTGTTTTCATTTCCAGTCCATATTTTTTTACTTCTTCTTTTTCTCTTCTTTCTTCACTTCCTCTTTTCAAAACCCATCCAAACCTTCTCCAAATCAAACCATACTTTAGTACGAGCTTTATGATACTACTACTTCATTATTTGGCAAGTTGATGCTAGGAGAAATGGAGCACAAGTTTCCCCACATGCGATAGCCAAGAGCAAAATAGATAGGAAGGGGGTTTGAGTAATGTATGTGAGTAATAGAAAGGGAGATAAGTAATTCTCAAAAGCTAAGGAAAGCAAAGTTGGTAACTTTAGTGTTTGGGTGATGGTATTATTCCTAGGTTTCGGTGCTTGATTTGGTTGTCGTACTTGGGTATAAAAGTGAGTTATTCTCACTTTAAAGTGGTTTTGAAATTAAAAAATATTTTAAAATATAAATTGTTGTTTATATTTTTTATACTTGTGTATATTGCTTGTTTTGATTTGATTCCCACTTGAAAGAAGAAGGCATAAGTAACCATTATTTTGCAGAGGACAAAAGCAGGAGGAAGTTGAAGTGTGTCGGTAGCGAATAGGTTGCTACGGAACACTTCGAAGAACATACATATATATGATTTATATGGGACTTTGTAGAGAGACCTTAAGAAGTTTCTTTCCATTATACTTTAATATGCATCTTGCTTATATAAATGTTTGGTTCTTGTTTGAGATGTTAAAGAACAAAAAAATGTTGAGCAAAGGAATAGTCACTCTTTCACACTCTGAAATTGCATTGCACTTTGAAATCCCATCTCTTTAAATCTTGCATTTATTGCTCTTGTGCTTGTGTTTGCATCACTAAAAATTTTGTTATGGTTTTTCACTTTAAAATATTATTTGAACTAATTTTTGATGGCTTGGAAAAGGTTATAGCACCTAACTCAAAAGTGTTTAAAAGTTAGAAAAGTTTTGGCTATGGTTTTGTAGTTCGAAAGCCAAGTTTTAAAACAACTTTCAAAAGGGTTTTTTTTGACTTTAAATGTTTTAAAATTTTTGTGAATGTATACTAGACTCATAGTATGTTGTTATAAAAATAATGTGTAATATTCATATTTTGTAAAAACATGAAGAAAATTCCATTTTTGAAAATATAATTTAAAAGAATTTCCATACACTTTTAGCGGCACTTTTGCGACACTATTTCCAACTTTTGTAAAATGGTTTTAAACTTTATTTTTCTTCTTCGATCCTTTAAGTGAAATTTTATAACATATATTTAAGTGTTTTCAAAATGTTTTTAAATTTGTATATATTTTAAATATTTTAATATAAATTATCGAAAAAGTAGTTTTCTGAAATGATTTTGAGTTTTTAAATCTCCTTTAAACTTGAGATATTCAAAGTGATATTTGAAATTGATGTTTTTAGAACTGTATTTCAAGTGTTTTTGAGTTTACTGAAAATTGAAAAGGAAGCATGGATTACAACACCATTGTTTTAATAAATATTCTAGGAACTGAGGAAAGAACTCACGGATTATGGCACTTTTGTTATAATAAATAACTTCATAAAGTTATTTTGCAAACTCGTTACTTGAAATAATAAGTGTTGATATTCTTAAATATTTAGAGGATTTTTATTTAAAAAATAATAATAAGTTGACTTATAAATGTATTTTATAAACGAAAAGACTTTAAAATGATTGTTTTAAAGATAAAGCTAAGTGTTACTGGTTTTGGGTTTATAGTAAACAACGTTTTAATGGCATTTGTCTTTAAACCCTGTTTTGACACTTAGAAATATAATTAGCTCTTTAAGAAAATATGATGCCCCACCTTGAGAACCACATTTACGAAAAGTATTACTGGGTAATATGTTTGCTAATGTGGAGAATAGGGATGGTTAGGAGCGACCATCCATAGTTTTTTCTTAAACATCTATTAAATACGTTGATTTTAATGCTCTAATTTTTTTCTTTCTCAAGTGGATCGACATATTCAATAAATTCTTAATACAAATCTACAGTGGCTAACAGATCTATCAGAACAAAAGACAACAACATATCATAGAGTAGTAGCCAAACACACACACATACACAGACACATCCCAGTACAATACAAATGATATAACAGAAGTGGTATAAGGACCACAATATATGCAATGACTCAATACAATAAATACATATCAGAGTCATACAAAACGACTATAAAACTATAAAAAGATGATAAGTAGAATATCCAAGATGGAAGCAACATAGAAAAGTCCTATAGCAGGTATCTAACCTGAAACAACTCGGTCGGACCCGAGTATATAAAAATACACGGGCCAGTCTAGCTTAAACAACTGATTAGTATGATAAGTGAAGTATAAGGGATAAAGGGTAATAATTTTTCTCGAGTGAGAAGAAGTAATACTAATATGTCTATAACTCAAGTGAGCTAATTCCACTAAGTGTATATCCTTGAAAGAGGTAAACTCAACAATAAAATCAAACTCAGCATAAAGAATGCCTCATATCATCGACATAATACCAAAAGCCAACACAATTGTTTCTATAAACCATAACTCCTAAATAGGAGGTCAAAAACCATAAAACTCGCCAAATAATGGCAATCTCAAATATTCCTAAAATAGATAAATTCTAAATCTCAAAATACGCCAAATAATGGCAACACATATATCTCCAAAACAGAGATTATAAATCTCAAGATAAATGCCAAAGATTGACAATCTCAAATCTTAATATATAGAACTCAGTAAAGAGTTCAAATTCCAAAGATGTAATCGCTATATATAATGTCTCGAATGGACCATATGGCCAATTAATGTAAAGAGGCGATACACTTGGAAAATCATAAATAATCAATGAAAACATCATAAAAGATAGCACGTGTTTATAAAATGGCCGATGCCTGCCAAGTACTGTCTCTCAAAATAAGACGCCATGTCTCAAATGGACAAACATACCAAAGGATAACATTCCGAAGGACAAAACGTCCTGAAGGACAAATACGTCTCAATGGACAAACATCCCGAAGGACAACATCCCAAAGGACAAATGACCCAACGGTCCAGTATTGGCAATACATCGTGAATGTGTCACAAACACTTAGATAGAAACCCGTAAAGTGTTAATAGTGCATCCCATACCACACGTTCTCACCTACTGGTTTACTAACCACTAGCCAATGCCACACTAGAAAGCAAAGCATTTAAATCATAAATATTTGCCTCATCTCATCTGCAAATATGACCCAAAGGTCAATAGCTTCAAATGAACAAGTCCGAAATTAATCGAAAAAGTAAACGAATGTGTCCTATACCATATGTTTTACTAAGTCGTTTAATTCACTTTCTCATATGCTCGAAGAGTGTACAAAAATCAGCTTCAAAATTTTATGTGGAACAACAAAGAAATTTTCAGCTGAAGCAAAACATGCTCTGACTTAATGTTCCACAGCAAATTTTTATAAGCTAAAAAGGTCAGAATGACCTGAATTTGGCAAACATATCGTTCAAAAACAATATTATCAATAAAAAAAAGTTTGACACAAATTAGATAATAAATCGAAGAGATATATGCTCTCAAAGTTAGACTCACAGCCTGTTTTCACTGTAAACAGCTGGAGCAAAACATGCTTTGTCTTAATGTTCAACAACAAATTTATATAAGCTACAATGGTCAGAATGACCTGAAATTTGGCAGGCATATAGTTCAAAAACGATACTATCAACAAGCAAAATTTTTAACACATATTGAATAATAAATCAGAGAGATATATGCTCTCAATGTTAGACTCACATCCTGTTTCCACTGTAAACAACTGGAGCAAAACATGCTTTGCCTCAATCTTCGACAGCAAATTTATATAATCTAAAAAGGTCGGAATGATCTAAAATTTGGTAAGAATATAGTTCAAAAACAATACCATCGATCAAAAAAAGTTTGACAGAAATTGGATAGTAAACCAGAGAGATATATGCTCATAAATTGGGCTCACATCCTGTTTTCACTGTAAACTGCTAGAGCAAAACATGCTTCAATTCAAAGTTTGACAGCACGTTCCTATAGGCTGAAAATGTTCGAATGACTTGAAATTTGACATGCATAAAGTTCAATAACTATAATTTAAATTTGAAAAAGAATCATGTAATTTGGACAAGGTATGAGAAAGATATGATGTCTCAAAGTTATACTTGGACAATGATTTCACTGTGAAAATCTGGAGAAAAACATTCTCCGAATTAAAGTTCGACAGCAGATTTCTATAAGCTACTTAGATCAAAACGAGCAGAAATTTGGCATGCACAAAGTTAATACTCATGCTTTAAACTGGAAATGAATCAACGAATTTCGACAGGAAATGAAAGAGATACATTGTCTCAAACATGCACTAAGGCCATGTTTGCGGCAGCTTAGAAAATCAATGTCACAACAAAACGAATTTACAAATTAAACAATCCAATTCATCACTACGAAACCTGAAACAAGCTAGAATGTGTGAGGGAAACCTCACCTTAACAATTTGAAGATCAAACTTGAAGAAAGTTGAGAGCTTTTCTCTTGAAATAGCTTCAACGACCTGAGAAAATAGCTTTGATTTGATCAATTTCAACAAACAATTGAAGAAATTGGTGGATTTTAGCTTCAGGTTTGAAAAGAGGAAAGTTTTCTTCTTTCTAGTTTTGTTTTATTGTAATGAACTTAACGTAAACTAATTTGAGATGGAAAAGAAGTTTTCTTCTTCAGGTTGAGTAAAATGGGCTTGGATCCAATAACCAATTAATTAATTAGCCAAAGAAAACCAAATTATCGCTAAAACACCACTATACACATGTGTATAACAAAATTACTAATATCTACAAAATTCCAACACAATAAATTGTACAAACATATTCTATCTTTAACAAACATTTTAACAACGTATGAAAAGATAATAGCTATAAAAATATTTTTATTATCAAAAACTCTTATTTTTAAATAAATACATACACTATAATTTGCATAAAATGCTATTTTTAACACCAAAAATTACACTAAAATTATTTTCTTATGTAATTAAATACAAAAACCCATTTTAACATCATTTTTACTTCTAGAAATTATTTTTAAACAGAACTCCACCTTTTTATTTACATAAAAAAACATATTAAACCTGATACTTCATTTCAAAAAGTCAATAAAAGAAACATTTGACAATAATTACTAGAATTATCGCATTTCACTAAAATAAAACCATATATTTCTCATTATTAACACAACAACCAAAATAAAGTTTTAAAAATTTTATTTTCACATTTTATATTTAAAATCCATTGTTTATTTGAAATAAACAATTTAAATCTCCATTTTTTTTATTTCTCAATATTAAATTATAACTATTGTTATAATTTAATATTTACAGGTAATCACCAAAACTAGGGTTGTTATAGAGAATATTTTAATGAGCATTTTTAATGTGTTTTACAAATATCGGTGATGCGAAAATCAAGCACCATTGTAAGTCAAATGTTTTAAAATTTTAAAAGTTCGATTTCATTCATGGAAAGGTTTTAATCTTATCCTTAGTACCAAACATCAAGAAGGTTGATTCATTACTATCTACGGGATTTAAAAAATAGAGTGTGTAGGCAAGGCTAAGAGCAACCAGTGCCCTGACTTACCTGGCTCTATTTTTAAAGTCGGATAATACGAGCTGGAAATTGAAGTTTGGAGACAAGGGCAAGAAATTTAATTTCCATAAGCGATATCACTTATATGGAAAGGATTTAGGCATATACTTAATACCAAATGTTGAGGTATGGAAAGTCGCTGTACCTCAAAAGATAAGAATGTACGTCGATGTAAGGTTTGAGAGGCAATAATGCCCTTATTTGTCTGGCTTCTTTATTAACCAAGGGATAGTACAAGTTTGAAATCGATGAGTGGTAATAAGTGTATGAGATTTAATTTCCATAGACGACCATTTTTCCCTTCCCAAAAGTTGAATTATTGAATATAGATTCTACTATCTTCTTTGTGTTTCGTCAATCTAAGACGATTTGTTACTCGTTTGAAGCATTGATATCCTTTATCTGAAATGACTAAATAAAGAGCAAGTAGAAGACAACCTATGTAGGTTGCTCTCATTAGGGTATTTTCACACCTACTCTAGAGTTGTTTCAGTTATATATATGTAACATCCCGCCTTTTTGTACGTTTAAGTAGACACACATGCCAACTTAAACCATACAGAAGGGCTGATTGTTATTGGGATGAATAAGAAAACCAGGGAAAGAAAAAAAAGAATCTTGTAGCAGAAAGAAAAAATATAATAATCAAATAAACAGTTCGTGAAGCTGTTTACAAAATATTTGATTATACTTGTACAACATAGATCAGAGTTACACATACCAGATAATAATAAATAATGCAGCGGAATACATGATGCAGGGAAATGTAATAAAAAATAATACAATCTTCGTCTTTGCCCTCCAGAAATAAAGTCTCCAAATCTTGAAGTGCTCGACCCGAGCAAATTGAAAAGACAAAACACTCGAGTCAAAACTAAAAGATCTTATGTGAGTTAAATCAACGATAAATAAATATGACTGGAATGGCGTCAGAGATGTTTACGGGGTTTGACACCTCCTATCCAGTGTCTAACGTGAGTGTAGTACCTTAAGAGATGTTCGGGATTCACATCTCCTAAGGATCCGTTAAACTATCTACTATGTAGTACAATACTCTATTATAATATGTCTACAGTAAAGTAAATGTATCAAAATAGTGTTAAGACGTTTCCCATATCCCCCTTAACACATTTTTATATATATTCCCATAGTCTATACAGTACCGTGATTCCTCCGTAAACTGGTGGGCTATTAGAGGGCACTCTATAGGTACGGTACAAAATAAACTCGTAGAAGGCGTGCTAGGGCATGCGACACGGCACTCGAGGCAATGCCATGGTAGATATACCGTTTGCGTATCCGGACTGGTGGTTTCATGGCGGCTACTACCTCCCACCTTGTTACACACTCCCAAATCAAATCAAGGATGCACCCAATCAAATCACAAAAGCAATAGAATGGTATCGAAGAAATGTGTCTGATAGGAGGAATGACCTCACTTGCCCCGGCATGGCTCCTGTTTTAGCCGCATCAAGCTGACTCAAGAGAGTTAGGGTCACGTAAATACCACATGGAATCGTCACCAAACCATCCTACATCATTCTGGAATCTCCACCGCCTACAAAGTTGCTATAGTGGTCTTCGGTATTCGCAGAGAGTATGACAATATCTGATCCCGGTCTCTTTAACAACCAATCATTATTATAACACCGTGGTCATTTCAAAATAGTTTATACTTCAAAAACAAAAATATCATTTCCATTTCAAATATATCAATTTCCAACAATCATAGCACTTCAAAGTTATAACACTTTCGAAATTATAAAGCTTCTAAAACCATAACACTTTAGAAATCATAACTTAGAAATCATAACTTAGAAATCATAATACTTTGTAAATCATAACGCTTTGGAAATCGTAATTTAGAAATCATAATACTTCCCCCTTAACTGGTTTAGATATTAAAATAGTGTATAAAATAAAATAGTTTATAAAATAAAATAGTTATATATAAAGTAGTTATAGGTTAAAACAGTTTATAATAAAATAGTTAGTATATTAAAATAGTTTATATTAAAATGATTTATATTAAACTAGTTTATATGAAAATAATTTATAAAGTAAAATATGTAAATAGTTTTATATACAATTTAAAAATACTTTATATAGCAAAAGAACTTCCTCAAATTTCACAAATCGATTCCAAATCAACTCGAATTTCGAAATTTAAATTTAATCCAATCTCAAATCATCAATTTCAATTCAATTCAGTTTCTAAATAAACCATTTCAAATTATATCGATTTCAAATATAGCTTTGAACCACAAAGTAGATCGTTCCAATTTCAATATAATTCAAAGCTTTAAATATTCCACATTTCCAAAACTAAATTGATAATCTCATATATATATATATATATATCTTATTTTAATTTCATTGTTATTTAGTTTTGAAATATTCACTTAATAAATCCAATATCATTTAAATAACCTTAAATCACATTAAACTAAATATTTCCTTTGATTTATTTAAACTTGAAATATCCTTTTAATCACTTTAAATCACAAATCAAGTTATAAAATCATATCTTAAATACCTCAAATTCAATAAGTTTCAAATTAATTTAATTAGGCAAAATTCTTAATTAAATACAATTTCGAATAAATTTAAATTTATCTTTCCAACCTTAACTTATAGAAATTATTATAAAAACTATTTTAAAATATAATTTTAAATAAATACTTAAACATATTGTATTTTACTTAAATCAAACTTTACAAAATTTAAAGCTTATTGTCAAATCTACTTTATATTAAAACTTATTCATATACATAATATTTTCAAATTTAAATAAAACGATATATATTTCTTTTCAAAACCATAGAAATCATTTTCAAAATGTTTATATATAGACCAAAGGTGTCCGTATATAATTTTCAATCCTCTGGTCAAGTGACATGGGATATTTATCATTTCAATCCGTAATTTAAATATATACGGGTATATAACATTTCAACCCGCAATCACAAATTCAATTCAAATGAAAATCACCTGGGTTTATCATTTCAACCTATAACAATTTTCTCCTATTCTACAGATCGTTTGGGTATATGTCATTTCAACCCATAGAGAATTCTAAACTAACAGGGAACTTGAAGAGTGATAACAGATATGATAATAACACAACAGGCGTATATCATCAGTCTAAACAAAAGATAATTGTGCCAGATGTCATATGTGAACAGATACAGATAATGGCATATATATAACAATGTAAAACTACCAGCGGCATACTTCAATTGTTGTTTCAATTGAAATAAAATTTAATAAATATAAGAAATTGCGATTGGGTTAAAACATCATCTTTTAATTTTAAATCGAATTTAAATTCAATTTAAAACCAAAATTCACACAATCTCAGAATTGGTCCAAACCAGCGACAAAATGTCCAAAATTTCGATATGATCGTAGCGGAGAAAACCGCATGTGAATCCGAGTTCGTTTGGAAAATATATGCAAGTTAGAATGATTACACGATTTAAAACATAATTTAATAAAAAAAATCAAACTGCTTACACGTCGTCTCGTCTAATGCAACGAGAAACCCAAGTCGCGTCGTATCACGACTTCGAACTGTCCTGCCGCCGTACTATAATCGATCATCGCGCCCCTTACGACCAACGTCTCTCCGTTCAGACATTTCCACGACCCAAGGCTTTCCATGCCGCATGTACCTATGCCAACGCGACCACACTCGGTCAACTCTTGCTCGACTGCCGCCGCCAGGCTTTATACATCGATCACGGCGAATTCTTGCACTTTGGGGACAAACGAATACCAGATCCATAACCCACTAGACTCCCTCTTTCCAACGCCGCCTTCCGATCGTCAACTGGTCGACGATCCAACGACCACATACGAAAGGCCGAAAATTCTTCGATGATTTCTGGTCAAACGATGAATCGAGACGAAAAACGAATTGCTGCAGAAGATTACGCTCATCGAGAGCTTCAAATCGATATATAATTTGGTATAGTTTGTGGAGTTTGAATTTTGAGGTTAAATTTGAAATTGAATTTGAAATTTAGGAATTTGGTTTTGTCTACCATTGGAATGATGAGTTGAGAAGGAGATGTATGTACTACAAATAAGAATAAGGAGTCACTAGGGTTTATAATGAGGTATTTATAGATAAGTCAGAAATAGAAAGAACGGACAAGATCGAATTGAACGATAAGCGATCCGTAAAGACCGTTCTATGTCCGGAACAAAAATTAGTCGACATATATATATCAAAATAGATGCTTTCAAATATTTTAAACTCAATGGAACAGATTTCAGATCCTAATTCCATCGTGTAAAGAAGTTATTCTAAAATCAACTAATTTCAAATTGATTTCAATTAAATTGATTTGAATTAAATTGATTTCTAGGCGTTTCGAGTCCGTACGATCAAATGACAAGTCTGATCATTACGAAACTTCAAATCCTATAATAATTCACAGTTATGGATCCAATGAAACTGATTTCGTCGAAATCCGAGTCAGTGGCCAAAATGGCTATATTTCACGTTAATTAAATAAATTAGTAATTAATTAATTAAATCACTTTCAATTCAAATTTTATACATTTACTACTCCAATCATTTTGGCTTACATAATAATTTATAACTCTATATAAAAAAATTCCATATAAATTTAATGTTGCATGTTTCACCAATTTCAAAGTTTAATTCAAATTCAATGTATTCAGAGGTTATAATTTAATTTCCAATAATTCAATTTAAATTTGCTTTCCATTTATTATTCAATCAATTTCATCTTACGGTATAATTATCAAGGTTTATATCTTAGTGCATTAATAATTTCATTTTTCATCTAATTTCAATTAACGTAGTGTAACAACCCTGTATTTTCTGATTATTGTAATTGTATATTTTAATTATTTTAATTTAAATTTCTAATTTAAAAACTTTATTTTATTTATTAAAATGAATAATTTTTTTATTTTAAATATAAATTTTGATTTGTATGTGAATTATAATTTCAAACATGAATAAATGAATATTTCTAGAACATGTGAATTTTGGTCAATCTGGTCAAACTTTGACTTTTAAATTTAAATTTTTGTAACGTCCCGGAATTTTTGACAATATCAATTTAATAATCTGTGTTAAAATTAAATTGATATTGATGTTCTGTAAATAATTATTCAGATAAATTTAATAATCCTCTTCAATAAATATTTAAATTGGTTATTTTATCTTTTTAAAAATAATAAATTGATTTCTATTTCCAATATGAATATATGGTTTATATTTTAAATAGATTGATATTGTTTTAAATTTAGGATAAATTTAACAAATTGATTTTTATGACTTAATAAAATGGATATTTATTTGATAAAAATGTAATTTCTTTTAAAATAAGATTATAAAAGCAATATTGATAATATAATGACTTTTTAATAAGTTTTAAATAACATTTGTAAATTTTAGTTCAAATTGAATTTCTATTTATAACTTAATTTGAAAATTGTTTGATTTTTGAATCTAGTTTGAATTTAAATTCAAAAATAAAATAAAATCTAAATTGTTTAATTGATTTAATCTATAATTTGTATAAGTTTCATTTGTAAACATGATTTGTTTTTATTTTCATTTATAAATTTATACATATAAATTAACAACTTAATTTAAGCTAATATAACATTAATTTATAATTAAAAACTAATTATTTTAAATGAGAAAACAAGTGTTTGATTTATATGTATTCTTTTGACAAGTGTTGTTAAATTGACAAGTGTTAAAATTGATTTTTATCTTTCTTTTATTTTCATAAAATCTGAAATACATTAGTATGCATCTTTACTTCATATTGCATGCTCATTTTATTTTCCTTCATCAAAGAAAAATCAAACTCCACATCAAAATTCACCTGCATGTCTAAAAATCTGCATTCACAAATGCATAAAAATTCATTTTCATTTTGCAATCCACAAATCTGTATATTCATATTCAAATCCAAACACATACATATCTCACTTCTTATACAAATCTGCATTCACAATAAAATGAAGACCAATCTGCATACCACAAATCAAACCTGCACAATCAAATCCACCTTCATTAAATTCTCAAATCAAAGAACCTGCATACTCCAAAGATCAACTCAGCATCATCTACATTTACATGCAAGTTCATCTAAACACCTGCATGCAAGCATGAGCAACCAGACTTATAACAACAGAGGAAGCATAAGAGAAAGCACCTGCATTTTTTTTAAATCTGCACTGTTTTAAATTTGGGAAGGGAGTGCATCTGCATGAATGAGAGAATCCAGCAACTGCATCATCTACATACAAGTAATAAGTGTATGGGATCATGAGCATGAGCATATCATCAATTGCAACTCAGATTTCAACTGAGTCAAGCCTGCATTTTTGGTTTTCTGCAAATCCAAAACAGGAGCTAATCAGTGGTCTGCATACATGAAAAGGTGAGTAACATTTAAAACTTAAACTATATTAGGTTGCTTGATTTAAATGTTTGAGATAAAATTATGTTTGTGTGCTATGAAATGGCTTTGGTAATTATGATTGTTATGCATGTTGATTATGTTGAGTAATGTTCCCAGATTTACACACTGTTTAGAAATCTTTACAAATTGATTTAATTTGAGATTTATATTGGTGTGTTAGAATAAATAAAAGAAGATTTTATATCAGAGATTAGAATTCAGATTTATATAGTAATGTGTTTTAACTTTTTAAGTTAAGACTTAAATTTTTCTAGTTAAGTTAATACAGTGTGACATATCTGTAACACAGGAAAGATCATTTTGTATGTACAATTTTAATCAAACCAAATCTAATTGATATGATAATTCAGTAATACTGATCAAACAAACTGGAACTTGACTCTTAAATCAAGTACTGACATTTATAGGTGTATGTTTCATTTCAGTTTATTTTTGAAACAAAGTATGAATTAGTGAAAAGTTTTGCAGTCTTATTATATGTTGTTCTAGATCAAAATCAAACACATTAAATCCAAATTCATAAACTTAATACATTGACATAAATCTGGATTTATAAATCAAATATTAATATTTTTAAAAGTTTGTTTCAATTACTGTCTGGTCTGAAACAATAATAATAAATTTGGGCAAATGTATACAATCTGTAGTTTGAAGGAAACTCAAATTTATTTTGAGTTATCAGGAATGGATCTTAGATCCTGGAGAAAATCAGAGAAGTGATTATATTGATTAGTTTGAGTGCAGTTTTAAGTTTTCTTCAGGTAAACCTAGTTTAGTATTGGGTTGATCTTTGAGTCAGTTTGAAGTGATGGATTGACCGAGTGTTATGGTGTTTGGGGTATGGATAGTTGATGTGTAGAGGAGTGCAAGGCCGGAAAGGTGGGGGTCAAGATGGTCGGAGGTGAGAATGGTGGCCGATGACAGGTTGTGAGTAAAACCTGTAGAATATTATTACAGGTTAGTGAAATTTGGGAATTTTTGAACTCTTGGATTTCTGATCGAATTGAGTTGATGTTTGAAGTTATGATGGGTTTATGGTTGATGTTGGATCTTCACTGAGGGTCATCAGAGGTGGTGGTCGCCGTGCATATGCACGGCGACGTGTTTTCAGGCATACTGTGTGATTTTGGATGTTGCAGGGAAGATGTGGAATCTAACTCGAAGCAAGGAGGTTAGAGACTCGAAGCAAGTCAGGCAGAAACTCGGAGCAGTGGTGCATATGACTCGAAGTAAATTTAAGTGTACTCGGGTCACTGTAATTTACAGGTTATTGAAACTGTTTTTTTGAAATCTGGTTTTAAACTTTTAAACAAAAATCTGTAGCTTTTGTGTAGATTAAGGTTTAGGTTTAAAAATCAAATTCAGGTTGAATTTTTGAATTTAAATTTGTATTTGGATTTGAATTCAAAAATTCCAGATTTTGAAAACCCTGTTTTCTGTTTTCTGGGTTTTAAAATTTGAATCTGCAAATTTACATTTAAAGCAAAGTTTGAATTTAAATGCAATTCAAGTTTGCATTACTGATTTGAAATTCAAATTTCAGTTTTTAAAACAGAAACTTAAGTTTTAAATTTAACTTAATTAACTATTTTATTTTGTGTAAAATAGTTGAAACTTTGGTAATGAAGTTTTAAAATATGATTAAGATTTAAGAATTAAATTTAAACTGGAAAACTGAGTTTAAATGAAGTTCAGTTTCAAATTTTAAAAGAAGATTCAAATTTGAAAGTTTTAAAATATAAATGATTTGAAACTTCTAGAATTTTGAAATAAATTTAATTTCAAATTCTTATAATTGCATTTTAAGTCAAACTTTTGTTTGGACTTGTAAATTTAAATAAGTTTAAGTTTATTTAAAACTTTGATAAGTTTAGAATTATTTTATTTTAAACTTGAAATTTAAATTGAAATTTAAAGTAAATTTCAAAAGTACTTTGTTTTGAATCAAATTGTTTAAACATAACTAAGTTATGTTTTATTTTGAAATTTAAATTTAAATTTATGTTTTAGAATTAATTAATAAGGTAATTAAGATTTATTAATTAATTTAATTAATTAATTAAATTTGGAATTAATAATTGATTAAAGATAATCTAATTGGTAATTAATTTAAGTTAATTACTTTAATAAATAATTTGAGAATGGTTAATGAAGGTCATTAACCATGATTATTTAACAATTAATTAATTTGGTTAATTTTTATTATTAATTAGATTAATTAATTTAATAATAATCAATTATAAATGGTTTGAGTAATTACTTGATAAAGTAATTAAGAAATTAATTACTTAACGTAATTAATTTAATTTAATATGATTGTTTATTTTTAATTAATTAAGTTTAATTAGATTTAAACACTTGGGTTAAGGATAATTACTTTATGTAATTAATGTTTTGGAAATTACTTAGTTAAGTAATTGTTTAACAATTACAGATTGTAATTAAGGAGATGTTAAGTGTGAAGAAATTTGGATTAATTATTTAGAAATTAATCAAATAATTAATTGAGAAATTAATTTAAGGATAATTATTTGGTTTAATATAGTAATTAAGTTTGTTAATTACTTAGAGTAATTAATTTAAGAAGTAATTAAGATCATTAATTATTTTAATTAATGATGTAATTAAAGTTGATTAATTATGATTAATTAATCAATAATAGGTAATTAAAGGTAATTAATTAATGTAATTAATTAAGGATAAATGTAATTAATTATGATTAATTAATTAGTTGGAGTAATTAAAAGTTAATTACTGTTTAGTTGAGGATAATTAATTTTGTAAAATTAATTGAGGATAATTACATGAATGTAATTAAGAGTAATTAATCAAGAGTGATTAATTAAGGTAAGTTATTTTGAATGATTGATTAATTGATTGAAATCAATTAAATGATTGAGTAAGCAAGATATTTTGGTAAAGCAATTAATTTAATTTATTTTAAATTAATTAAAGATGAAGGGATTAATTTAATTCATTTTAAATTAATTTGAGATAGAGATGATTAATTTAATTCATTTTAAATTAATTATATTGTGATGAGTGAATCTTTGCTTATGGATGAATGGTTTGACTTGGATGCTTTGTAATCTCAGTAATGAGATAAATGATATTGTGTGGTATGGATGTTGGTTATATTGTGATGATAACATAGGTTATCTATTGTGATGTTGAGATATGGAATATCTATATGATATTGATGATGTGAATTACCTGTTATGTGATAATGTTGATTATCAGTTATGATTTAAGTTATCTATCTGTGTGTATATAGATACTGTAATTGAAATGTTTTAAAACTTTAAAACAACTTGGACCTTAAAAGACACGCTTTGGTTTTCGATGAGACCGGGATCGGGTTTCCATAATTGGATATCCGAAAACCACATCGATTCCAAATAACGTTAGGTCGTGAATCAAAGTGGAGCTTTGTGAAGACTCGAGGTGTAAGGACTATGAGTCATTATAACTCTGTGGGTGATTCCGTAATGAGTTGACGGAATTAGTCCTTATAGATTCGAGATGATGAATTAGAGTGCAAGGGTTATTGTCGTTAACTCTGAGGGTGATTCCAAAATGAGTGTAACGAGATAATGCCTTCGGTTTCGTTCGAACCCGGAACGAACTTGTATGGATTGAATGCTTTCAGCACATCGTCAGGTGGACGATGAGCATTCTAAGTGATATGTCCTATAAAGGTAATCGTAGCCTCAAGCCTCATCAACCGGGAATGGCTAAAACAGGGGAGGTGCAGCAAAGCTTCGTGGGTCGCGCCCACTGGAGAGCAAGATTGATCCCTGTCTAGAAGTCCCTTTATATTTCGGCTGTGTGGGGCGATTGCTAGCTAGAATCGCCGGGGTTGTCTTGTTTGGAACTGTTCAGTAAGGAACGGGTCCGGCTTTGTGTTGCAGGGGATGAAGGGAGTAATCCTCGGTACGGTGATCTAGGCCACGTACTGTGACGGGCGGTACCCCAGTAGCCCTGCCATTGTATGGAATCCATAATCCAATAAGTGCCAACGGTTTTGATTGTATTACCCACTTTTGTGGCTAGTAGCTGGAATTTAATGAATGTAACAATTTCGGCTATTTCTTATTTATTTGAAAACCCTAGACACTATTATAATATCATCGGATTTCCTATCAAATGTTTTGGTTAGCGTAAGGTAAAAACTTTTCCATATTTATGTGTGGGAAGTCTTACGTGATACCTTTCTTTTCAAAGGTTTTTGAAAGTTAAGCAACTTTAACCTGTTACTCACACCAGACCCATGTCTGACCCGGAGTTTATTTTTGTTTTTCATAAACTCTTGGGTACTCAAATTTTTATGAGTAGTCAAGGGAATTCAGGTTAGGATTCTGGATTAGCTTTGACGACTTGTGGAGGAGCAATGGAGCAGGAGGCTTCTGCGAGTAGATATATATAGAGTATTCCGCTGTGTGTTCTCTGAGAGTTTGTTGTATTATGTTGTATAACTAGACAGGTGTCTATAACTGTCTAGTATGAGTTGTTTATGCTGTGTATCTCTGATGCATATGATACTATGTAAAGTATTATGTTATTAATATAATTTATTCGTTCCGCTGTGTTAGATTCTGATGTTGTTTCTTCTTCTCTTCTTTCTATTCTATTCTCTATCCCTTTCTTTCTTAATTCATGACGCGATTTTCTGGGAGTGAAATTTCGGTCGTGACATTGTGGTATCAGAGCTTTAGGTTGAGCGAATACCTAGGCTCTGGAATGAATCTTTCTTTAGGGAGCATTAGGTTGAGTGAATACCTAGGCTCAGTAGTGGTGTCTTTCTTGAGAGAGCGTATTTGTAATTTTTATATATAACTATATATATATTTCTACCTATCTGTTGGGTTACCCGTTCAGGTTTTCCAATATAAGTTATGAAGGTAGATGAGGTAGTATTGTGTGTTACACGATTACTACCATTGGTTGAAGTTTGAATGTTTGAGGTTGGAGGTGTTTTGTTGGGACTGTAGACCTAATACCGTCTCGAGTGAGTTCTGTAGTGATGAAGAACTTCATTAATCTCTGAAGGAAACCTGTTAAGGTTCAGAGTTTATTTCTGAAGTTGATGAGTAGTGTTTGGATCTGTTTGGTTGAGCTGAAGCAAGTGATGGTATTTTGATACCTCCGGAAGTAGTAGCTGCGTGATGAGATGCAGTGACTATGGATGTTCCCGAAGATGTTTTCGTTGGAACAAGTTTAAGAAGGTGAGTCTGCTTCAGTGTTGTGGCTGTGTTCAGCCGGAGTTTCTGTTTGCTTTGAAGTCCGAATTTCTCGGAGAGCTTTGTTTTGGAATTCTTTGGCATCTGTGGCAGCAGTGTAGTTTGGGGTGTTCTCGGCATTGGCAAGAGATCTTCTGATTTAGCAGTTTTTCTGAAGTAGAGTTCAGGAGCAGTTTAGTAGACCCGTTACTTCGATGGGTTGACTAATTAAGTTTAAGTTGTTATATTTGGTTAAGAGAGAACGGTTTTCCTTGGATTTGGTTTGGGTTGATCGCAAAAGTGACTTGCGATTGATGGAGTGTTCTCTTGGGTTATCTGAGTTTTCCTGAATGTCTTCAGGAAGTCAGAGTTTGGTTTGCATCTGGAGATTGAGCTTCCTTATCGGCTGGGATTCCAGAAGTGGTTCGGGTGGTTCAGCCTAATAGTAGAATGGTTCTAGGAGATTGAGTTGGTGTAGCAGCTTGGAGTTTTTGGAGGAACTCCTGAATGATTCTTATGGATTTGTTGAACCATATCTTTGGGGTATGTTGTTGAGTTGTGCTTGTGTTCTTCTTCAACAATTCTCTTCTTCGGATCAGAGTTGAGCAGCGGAAGCAGTTGGGGAGTGTATCTGCTTTTCTTCCTGGACAGGAGAAGTAAGTTGTTGTTTTTTGATGTTGAGGAGTTGAGTTTGAGTTCTTGGTCTTGGTTGATCTTGAGGAGATCATTTTGTTGAGTTGATTGGTCTGGTTTGTTTCTAGAAGCATCAGCGTAGGTTGAGCTGAGCGGGTAGGCTGTAGGTAGCTCAAGATCGTCCGAAGAGATTTTGCGAATAAGAGTCGAAGAGATTTGGACTCTGAAGACGGAGATTTATTTTGGATAAGTTTTCTCTGATCGTAACTGAGCTATAAGTTTGGGTAAGTCTGTGAAGTAGCTCTGTAGTGTTTTGGATCTTTTCTGTGATCTTGGAGAATAAGTGATGGGTCTACAGGATTGAGTTGCCAGTTTGGATAACTGGGGATCGATGAGTTTCACGTATCTCTGAGGGAGTACGTGTATGATCTATCTTTGGTTGAGGAACCAGCAGTTCTGGAGTTTTGGTTGTTGAGTGAGACTCGTTTGTAGTCTGATATCTTGTCTAGTGTTATAGATATAGTTGTATAGGAACTTTGTAGCTTCATAGTATTGTTTGTTTGGATTTTCTAGAGCGAGTGTCCCGGTGGATATATATATATATACACTGGGGAAACTCGATAAGATTTTATCCAGAATTTGTCTGGATCATTAGATTTGTTTGATTGGTTGTTTTGGTTGTTAGCATATGTTTGATATATGCTTGTGTTTTTAAAATTAAAATTTAATGAGATTATTAAATTACCTTTGTTTTAAATTTCGAGGACGAAATTCTTTTAAGGGGGAAGGATTGTAACGTCCCGGAATTTTTGACAATATCAATTTAATAATCTGTGTTAAAATTAAATTGATATTGATGTTCTGTAAATAATTATTCAGATAAATTTAATAATCCTCTTCAATAAATATTTAAATTGGTTATTTTATCTTTTTAAAAATAATAAATTGATTTCTATTTCCAATATGAATATATGGTTTATATTTTAAATAGATTGATATTGTTTTAAATTTAGGATAAATTTAACAAATTGATTTTTATGACTTAATAAAATGGATATTTATTTGATAAAAATGTAATTTCTTTTAAAATAAGATTATAAAAGCAATATTGATAATATAATGACTTTTTAATAAGTTTTAAATAACATTTGTAAATTTTAGTTCAAATTGAATTTCTATTTATAACTTAATTTGAAAATTGTTTGATTTTTGAATCTAGTTTGAATTTAAATTCAAAAATAAAATAAAATCTAAATTGTTTAATTGATTTAATCTATAATTTGTATAAGTTTCATTTGTAAACATGATTTGTTTTTATTTTCATTTATAAATTTATACATATAAATTAACAACTTAATTTAAGCTAATATAACATTAATTTATAATTAAAAACTAATTATTTTAAATGAGAAAACAAGTGTTTGATTTATATGTATTCTTTTGACAAGTGTTGTTAAATTGACAAGTGTTAAAATTGATTTTTATCTTTCTTTTATTTTCATAAAATCTGAAATACATTAGTATGCATCTTTACTTCATATTGCATGCTCATTTTATTTTCCTTCATCAAAGAAAAATCAAACTCCACATCAAAATTCACCTGCATGTCTAAAAATCTGCATTCACAAATGCATAAAAATTCATTTTCATTTTGCAATCCACAAATCTGTATATTCATATTCAAATCCAAACACATACATATCTCACTTCTTATACAAATCTGCATTCACAATAAAATGAAGACCAATCTGCATACCACAAATCAAACCTGCACAATCAAATCCACCTTCATTAAATTCTCAAATCAAAGAACCTGCATACTCCAAAGATCAACTCAGCATCATCTACATTTACATGCAAGTTCATCTAAACACCTGCATGCAAGCATGAGCAACCAGACTTATAACAACAGAGGAAGCATAAGAGAAAGCACCTGCATTTTTTTTAAATCTGCACTGTTTTAAATTTGGGAAGGGAGTGCATCTGCATGAATGAGAGAATCCAGCAACTGCATCATCTACATACAAGTAATAAGTGTATGGGATCATGAGCATGAGCATATCATCAATTGCAACTCAGATTTCAACTGAGTCAAGCCTGCATTTTTGGTTTTCTGCAAATCCAAAACAGGAGCTAATCAGTGGTCTGCATACATGAAAAGGTGAGTAACATTTAAAACTTAAACTATATTAGGTTGCTTGATTTAAATGTTTGAGATAAAATTATGTTTGTGTGCTATGAAATGGCTTTGGTAATTATGATTGTTATGCATGTTGATTATGTTGAGTAATGTTCCCAGATTTACACACTGTTTAGAAATCTTTACAAATTGATTTAATTTGAGATTTATATTGGTGTGTTAGAATAAATAAAAGAAGATTTTATATCAGAGATTAGAATTCAGATTTATATAGTAATGTGTTTTAACTTTTTAAGTTAAGACTTAAATTTTTCTAGTTAAGTTAATACAGTGTGACATATCTGTAACACAGGAAAGATCATTTTGTATGTACAATTTTAATCAAACCAAATCTAATTGATATGATAATTCAGTAATACTGATCAAACAAACTGGAACTTGACTCTTAAATCAAGTACTGACATTTATAGGTGTATGTTTCATTTCAGTTTATTTTTGAAACAAAGTATGAATTAGTGAAAAGTTTTGCAGTCTTATTATATGTTGTTCTAGATCAAAATCAAACACATTAAATCCAAATTCATAAACTTAATACATTGACATAAATCTGGATTTATAAATCAAATATTAATATTTTTAAAAGTTTGTTTCAATTACTGTCTGGTCTGAAACAATAATAATAAATTTGGGCAAATGTATACAATCTGTAGTTTGAAGGAAACTCAAATTTATTTTGAGTTATCAGGAATGGATCTTAGATCCTGGAGAAAATCAGAGAAGTGATTATATTGATTAGTTTGAGTGCAGTTTTAAGTTTTCTTCAGGTAAACCTAGTTTAGTATTGGGTTGATCTTTGAGTCAGTTTGAAGTGATGGATTGACCGAGTGTTATGGTGTTTGGGGTATGGATAGTTGATGTGTAGAGGAGTGCAAGGCCGGAAAGGTGGGGGTCAAGATGGTCGGAGGTGAGAATGGTGGCCGATGACAGGTTGTGAGTAAAACCTGTAGAATATTATTACAGGTTAGTGAAATTTGGGAATTTTTGAACTCTTGGATTTCTGATCGAATTGAGTTGATGTTTGAAGTTATGATGGGTTTATGGTTGATGTTGGATCTTCACTGAGGGTCATCAGAGGTGGTGGTCGCCGTGCATATGCACGGCGACGTGTTTTCAGGCATACTGTGTGATTTTGGATGTTGCAGGGAAGATGTGGAATCTAACTCGAAGCAAGGAGGTTAGAGACTCGAAGCAAGTCAGGCAGAAACTCGGAGCAGTGGTGCATATGACTCGAAGTAAATTTAAGTGTACTCGGGTCACTGTAATTTACAGGTTATTGAAACTGTTTTTTTGAAATCTGGTTTTAAACTTTTAAACAAAAATCTGTAGCTTTTGTGTAGATTAAGGTTTAGGTTTAAAAATCAAATTCAGGTTGAATTTTTGAATTTAAATTTGTATTTGGATTTGAATTCAAAAATTCCAGATTTTGAAAACCCTGTTTTCTGTTTTCTGGGTTTTAAAATTTGAATCTGCAAATTTACATTTAAAGCAAAGTTTGAATTTAAATGCAATTCAAGTTTGCATTACTGATTTGAAATTCAAATTTCAGTTTTTAAAACAGAAACTTAAGTTTTAAATTTAACTTAATTAACTATTTTATTTTGTGTAAAATAGTTGAAACTTTGGTAATGAAGTTTTAAAATATGATTAAGATTTAAGAATTAAATTTAAACTGGAAAACTGAGTTTAAATGAAGTTCAGTTTCAAATTTTAAAAGAAGATTCAAATTTGAAAGTTTTAAAATATAAATGATTTGAAACTTCTAGAATTTTGAAATAAATTTAATTTCAAATTCTTATAATTGCATTTTAAGTCAAACTTTTGTTTGGACTTGTAAATTTAAATAAGTTTAAGTTTATTTAAAACTTTGATAAGTTTAGAATTATTTTATTTTAAACTTGAAATTTAAATTGAAATTTAAAGTAAATTTCAAAAGTACTTTGTTTTGAATCAAATTGTTTAAACATAACTAAGTTATGTTTTATTTTGAAATTTAAATTTAAATTTATGTTTTAGAATTAATTAATAAGGTAATTAAGATTTATTAATTAATTTAATTAATTAATTAAATTTGGAATTAATAATTGATTAAAGATAATCTAATTGGTAATTAATTTAAGTTAATTACTTTAATAAATAATTTGAGAATGGTTAATGAAGGTCATTAACCATGATTATTTAACAATTAATTAATTTGGTTAATTTTTATTATTAATTAGATTAATTAATTTAATAATAATCAATTATAAATGGTTTGAGTAATTACTTGATAAAGTAATTAAGAAATTAATTACTTAACGTAATTAATTTAATTTAATATGATTGTTTATTTTTAATTAATTAAGTTTAATTAGATTTAAACACTTGGGTTAAGGATAATTACTTTATGTAATTAATGTTTTGGAAATTACTTAGTTAAGTAATTGTTTAACAATTACAGATTGTAATTAAGGAGATGTTAAGTGTGAAGAAATTTGGATTAATTATTTAGAAATTAATCAAATAATTAATTGAGAAATTAATTTAAGGATAATTATTTGGTTTAATATAGTAATTAAGTTTGTTAATTACTTAGAGTAATTAATTTAAGAAGTAATTAAGATCATTAATTATTTTAATTAATGATGTAATTAAAGTTGATTAATTATGATTAATTAATCAATAATAGGTAATTAAAGGTAATTAATTAATGTAATTAATTAAGGATAAATGTAATTAATTATGATTAATTAATTAGTTGGAGTAATTAAAAGTTAATTACTGTTTAGTTGAGGATAATTAATTTTGTAAAATTAATTGAGGATAATTACATGAATGTAATTAAGAGTAATTAATCAAGAGTGATTAATTAAGGTAAGTTATTTTGAATGATTGATTAATTGATTGAAATCAATTAAATGATTGAGTAAGCAAGATATTTTGGTAAAGCAATTAATTTAATTTATTTTAAATTAATTAAAGATGAAGGGATTAATTTAATTCATTTTAAATTAATTTGAGATAGAGATGATTAATTTAATTCATTTTAAATTAATTATATTGTGATGAGTGAATCTTTGCTTATGGATGAATGGTTTGACTTGGATGCTTTGTAATCTCAGTAATGAGATAAATGATATTGTGTGGTATGGATGTTGGTTATATTGTGATGATAACATAGGTTATCTATTGTGATGTTGAGATATGGAATATCTATATGATATTGATGATGTGAATTACCTGTTATGTGATAATGTTGATTATCAGTTATGATTTAAGTTATCTATCTGTGTGTATATAGATACTGTAATTGAAATGTTTTAAAACTTTAAAACAACTTGGACCTTAAAAGACACGCTTTGGTTTTCGATGAGACCGGGATCGGGTTTCCATAATTGGATATCCGAAAACCACATCGATTCCAAATAACGTTAGGTCGTGAATCAAAGTGGAGCTTTGTGAAGACTCGAGGTGTAAGGACTATGAGTCATTATAACTCTGTGGGTGATTCCGTAATGAGTTGACGGAATTAGTCCTTATAGATTCGAGATGATGAATTAGAGTGCAAGGGTTATTGTCGTTAACTCTGAGGGTGATTCCAAAATGAGTGTAACGAGATAATGCCTTCGGTTTCGTTCGAACCCGGAACGAACTTGTATGGATTGAATGCTTTCAGCACATCGTCAGGTGGACGATGAGCATTCTAAGTGATATGTCCTATAAAGGTAATCGTAGCCTCAAGCCTCATCAACCGGGAATGGCTAAAACAGGGGAGGTGCAGCAAAGCTTCGTGGGTCGCGCCCACTGGAGAGCAAGATTGATCCCTGTCTAGAAGTCCCTTTATATTTCGGCTGTGTGGGGCGATTGCTAGCTAGAATCGCCGGGGTTGTCTTGTTTGGAACTGTTCAGTAAGGAACGGGTCCGGCTTTGTGTTGCAGGGGATGAAGGGAGTAATCCTCGGTACGGTGATCTAGGCCACGTACTGTGACGGGCGGTACCCCAGTAGCCCTGCCATTGTATGGAATCCATAATCCAATAAGTGCCAACGGTTTTGATTGTATTACCCACTTTTGTGGCTAGTAGCTGGAATTTAATGAATGTAACAATTTCGGCTATTTCTTATTTATTTGAAAACCCTAGACACTATTATAATATCATCGGATTTCCTATCAAATGTTTTGGTTAGCGTAAGGTAAAAACTTTTCCATATTTATGTGTGGGAAGTCTTACGTGATACCTTTCTTTTCAAAGGTTTTTGAAAGTTAAGCAACTTTAACCTGTTACTCACACCAGACCCATGTCTGACCCGGAGTTTATTTTTGTTTTTCATAAACTCTTGGGTACTCAAATTTTTATGAGTAGTCAAGGGAATTCAGGTTAGGATTCTGGATTAGCTTTGACGACTTGTGGAGGAGCAATGGAGCAGGAGGCTTCTGCGAGTAGATATATATAGAGTATTCCGCTGTGTGTTCTCTGAGAGTTTGTTGTATTATGTTGTATAACTAGACAGGTGTCTATAACTGTCTAGTATGAGTTGTTTATGCTGTGTATCTCTGATGCATATGATACTATGTAAAGTATTATGTTATTAATATAATTTATTCGTTCCGCTGTGTTAGATTCTGATGTTGTTTCTTCTTCTCTTCTTTCTATTCTATTCTCTATCCCTTTCTTTCTTAATTCATGACGCGATTTTCTGGGAGTGAAATTTCGGTCGTGACAATTTTAAAAGTTTGAAAATTTGAATTTTATCTTTTTTTATGAAATTAAATAAAATTTCAAGAACATTTCTTTTCGTTTCGTTGAAATCCGAATAATATTGTGAAAGTTATGTTTTTTACAAAATTGGGTGTAAATTATTTTATTTAACAATATTGTTTGCTTTAAATTATATAAATAATCTTTTTAACTGTCATATCTTATTCCAAATTGTATTATATGTTATTTTATATATATTTTTACCTTTTAAATATTTTTAAAGTGATGTTTGAATTTTTCCAAAGCTCATTGAATTTATTTTCTATTTTTAAAGGTTAGTTTCCATTTTTCTGCTATTTTCTTCATTTAAATTATATTTAATTAAATTTATTTATTCATATTTATGTATGCATTGTATTTTTATGTTTTTATCTTTATTTATAAATATTTTTCATGTACATACAATTTTCCCAAAGTTCATTTCATTTATTTTTAAATTTTCAAGCCTAGTTTACATTTTCTTTGCTATTTTCTTAATTTAATGATATTTAATTAATATTTATTTATTTATTTTTGTTTATTCGCTATATTTTCGTTTTTTTATCTGTATTTATACATATTTTACATGTGTTTAAAATTTAAAAAGCAATGGTGGAAATTTGAAAGGTTTGTGACTCTTTATTTGCTTAAGCCTTTTTATATTCTGTCTTTTCATTTCTCAACCAACATCTCTTCAATTGGCTGCCTTAACTCCACTCTTCAGCCGACATTCTATTTTCATTTTCACATAAAAACACTTTCTCATCTTCCCCCTGAACTCACGACTTCATGAAGAAAAAAAGAAAAAAAAACTTATGGTTTCATTCTTTCTTTCCTTCTTCTTTTCAATGATTTCTACCTTGTTCCTCCTCTAGCATAGCTCGGCCTCTACTCCACTCCAACTCCACAACCACCTCCTCCACCATCTACAGCAGATCTTCCTCCCCCTCCTCTGACTTTAACCAAGCCTTGCCTATCCATGGAGGTTAGCATCACAAACTTTGCATCAAACCCTTCCAAATTACCTAACCAAGCTTCATACTACACCTACCCTTCCTATTTCACTTTGGCCACCCCCTTAACCACCACCACCAGTAGCTACCCCTACTCTAGACACCACTTCACCCATCTCTACCTCTGTCCAGGTCTGAAACCCCATAGGCCAAACCCACTTGCCTTTGGCCGAGCCAAATTGTTGAACCATTGTTGCCTTTTTGCCTTGTTCCTTTTGTATGCTCCTTGTTTCACCTCTATACTTCATCTTCATGTTGCCGTGCTATTTTGATGCCATAACCTGAGGTTAACACACATCATGGCAAAGCCTAAGTCCAGCTATGGCTAAGCTTTTGAATGGTTAATGCATGGTAAAGTCATCTTGTCCATTGTTGCATTTTAAATTCAAATTATTTCAATGTGTTTGGTGTTAAATATATTCATATTTATGTTACATTGTCTTGTTTTGATTGTTGCATACAAGATCATCATCTAGGCTCCCCACTCACTTGAATCCAATATTGTGCTGTATCGTGCTTGTCGTACCTTTGGAATTGTTTTGTTTTGTGTGTCGTAGTGGTCTTCAGCTTGAAAATGTGAGTCTTTCTCACTTTGACATTTATACTTATGAAACAGTAAATTGATGGCAAGTATATAGTAATATAAAATGTTTATGAAAGTTAATGATGATCATATGATATGCTATGCTATGCTATTACCATATTAAAACTGTTAATTATCACCTGACATATGATATATGACATTATATTGTGATATTTACATTGGTTATATTATTTATGCATATGTTCACACTGCAAGTTCCCTGTTAGAATAGAATCACTGTGGGTTGAAATGAATCGTTATGGGCTGAAATGATAGGCCTGAGCGATTTTTATTGTATTTTATTTGACTTGGGATTGCGGGTTTGAAATGATAGAACCCGATTTTCATTTTAAATTACGGATTGAAATGATATATATCCGATCACTTGACCTAGGTTAGAAAATTATATACAGACCGCGTGATATATTTTCAAATGATTTTTTTATTAAAATATGTATTTTTAAAAGTATTGAATTTTGATTTAAAAATATATATTTTATGGTTTTAAGAAAGTTAAATATTAAATCTTGAAATTGTGAATTTAAGTATGTAAATTTGGAGTAAATGTGATGTTTGACTTTAAATTATATTTTTAAATGTAAATAAATAATGGAAATTTGATTTAAATTTTTGAAATGATATTTGAAATAAAATTTTAAGTTTATTTAATTTATAAGTTAAGAAAACAGTGAATTTTGACTTAACAAATAGAAGTGAGTTTTAATCGGATATTAAATTTTAAAATTTCGTTGTGATAAATCATATGTTAAAATTATTTAAATGTGAAATTTTGAAGTCTAGAAATATGATTTATAAGTTTAAATTTTTTTAAATTGATGTTTTATTGTTTTTGAAAGGTAAAATTAGATCTGGAATTTTATAGCATTTCCAAATGCTGTAGTCTTTTGACAGCATTTTTAAATGCTGTTGTTTTTGAATTTAACTATGTTTGAAATAATTAAATATCTACTATGGCATTTTATAAATGCCGTTATTCTTGAACTAAACCATTTTGGAAACTATAAGCTACGATAGCACTTTATAAATGCTGTCGTTGCTATAATTTGACAATGTTTTGAAATGTTATAGATTTTAACACTGTTTGAGTTATATTTTAAAGTGTTAAATGATTTAACTTTTGAAATTGATTATTTGTGAAATCTAAAGAGTTTTGAATATATTTTAATATTTAAATTTGAATTCGTAAGGAATTTAAATTGAATTTGAATTTAAATAATGTGTACTTTGTTATGTGAAAAATGGTAGGAAGTGTAATGAGATAAATGAAATTTTAAATGGAATTTTGAAATGGGTTTTGTAATGATACTTGAAATAATAAATGAGTGATACATTTGAATAAAAAAAGTATTTAAATTTGAATATTTGAATTTTAACTCAAATAATGATTTGAAATGAGGTTTTGAAAGGATATGATATTTTATGATTTGAAATGGTTTGGAAATGATTTGATCTTTATTTTGATAAAGAATATGAATTTGGAATGATATTTGATTTTGATAAATGAATATTTGAAGTTTATATTAGTATGAAAGGATATTGAGTTTATTTGTAATTTGAGTTTATTTAAATGATATTGGATTTGTGAAATGAATATTTCAAAACTAAATAATAATGAAGTTAAATTTGAGATATATGAAATATTAAAATTTAGTTTTGAAATGTGTGATATTAAAGCTTTGAATTATATTGAAAGATTTAATAGTTTATTTTGTGGATCAAATCTATATTTTAAATTTATAAGATTTAAAATATTTTGTTGGAAAACTGAATTTAATTGAAACTGATGGTTTGAATTGAATTAAATTGGAAAGTAGGGTTTAATTGAATAAATTTGTAAAATGTAAAGAATTAAATGAATGTTCTATGATTTCAAATGTATGTTTCGAAATGTTATGATTTATGAAAGTGTAATGATTTCAAGTATTTTTGTTTTGAAAGAGCTATAACTTTGAAAGCATTATTATTTTTGAAATGGTGAATATATGTTTGAAATGGTTTTGGTTTCGAAGTATAACTATTTTGAAAGGGATATAATTTTGAAATGAAATGATTTAATTTTTGAAGTATAAACTATTTTGAAATGACCACGGCGTTATAATAACGATTGGTTGGCAAAGAGACCGGGATCAGATATTTGACATACTCTCTGTCGATACCGAAAACCACTTTGACAACCGTGTACGCGGTGGAGATTGCAGAATGAAGTAGGATGGTGGCGATGTTCCTGAGGTATATTACGTGGACCCGACTCCCGTGAGTTGGTTTAAGGTGGCTAAAACAGGAGCGATCTCGGGCCAAAAGGGGTAGCTCCTCTGGTCGGACACATTCCTTCTTTACTATACTCTTACTTGTGATTGATTAGATGGCCATCCTCCAATTTTGATTTGGGAATGTGTTCCGAGGTGGGCGTATGTGGCTGCTGCGTTACCACCAGCCCGTGTGCGTAATTGGTATATCTACCCTGGCATTGCCTTGTGTGCCGTGTCACCTACCATACCGAGCCTTTACTACGAGTTTGTTTTTCTCCCGTAGCCCGTGTGGTATCCTCTGATAGTCTCCCGATCTGGAGATATCATGATATTGGATGGACTACTGGGACTATTATGTGTGAAGGGTGATATGGGTAGCCCGGAGCGCTATTTAAAAGTATGTTTATTTTACTGTAGACATTATTATAATAGCGCAATATTACTACATAGTAAATAGTTTAACGGATCCTTAAAGGATGGGAGATCCCAAGCATCCTATAAGTTACCGATGCATTCTTGTTACTGTTCACTTGAGTTGATTTACAGTTCATTAGTATTTATGTCCTGACTCGAGTGTTTTGTGTCTTTCTTTACGCTCGAGTCAGATTGAGTGAGTTAGCATTCAAGATTCACCTTCGGAGTTGGAGCTTTCCTTGAAGATCCAGTCATCTATTTTGTTTTCTGTATCCAGTGATTTCAGTGATGTATTCTGATTTGTACCTGATGCATCTTGTTACTCTTCTGTTGTATGTTGTTTAACTCTGATGTATCTTATTTTTATATAGTAGCTTCAAGAACTACTATCTCTTTTATTTCCGCCGCATTATTATTTACTCTGTATCTGTGATCTGTGATTATTATTTCCTGTGTATTCTAAGATTTGCCAAATTTTATTTACAATGCGATATTTTGAGCAATTCAATTTCAGCACGAGTGTCTACCTATACACATATAATGGATGCGAATGGTTGAAAATATCGGGTCGTTACGTTTGGAATCAGAGCTTTGGTAGCTCTAGGCAAAACTCAGTATATGGAGTGAACGTATTTACAGAATCACTTTCATTCGAGTTTGAATCTCTTCCTTTTTGACTCAATTCATTTGAATTTTGGAACATTCCCTGCGGTTCCTAAATCCATTTTTATCCCTCACTATTCATTCTGGAGTATCCCATAACTCCACTTCAAATGATCTTGATAATGAGTCGGCGGTCTCGCCAATCTCAAACTGATTTGTAAAGGGGTGAAACTCCTTTACAAAAGCATCGATTTACCAAAGAATTTATATCCTCGGTTTAGATGCTGGTATCTCTTATTATCCCAAATTCTATCTCTTGAGATCGAATGTTGATTTACCTTTTAATCCACATCGATCTTATTCTTTAAGTCACGGTTGACCGGTTAAGATTGCCCGCGATTTATATAAGCTTATCCATCTTCTTATTCTGTTATTTAATCATCTCATATTTGTTTCCAACTTAGCTTCAAATCATTCATGAAGTGTATTTGTAAACTAATATTTAAAATGTTTTATATATTGTGTTGTTTGAGTTGTTGATGTTGATTTGGGTTTCTGATTGATTCGTCTGATCAACGCTATCGATAAGATTTCCAAAACACTTGAACAGAGCAAACTGACACAGTATATTTTTTCAAATTTGGTAATGAAATAAATTTTGTAACTATATTATAAATTTTCAGGATTTTTTTGAATTGGTTGTTAAGAAATAATATTTGATTTTAGATATCATTATCTCTTGTTTCATATATAAATAACTAAACTATAAAACATGATTATAAATTTATTTGGAAATTTAAAATGAATTTAAACAAAAATTTGAGAATTTAATTTCCGATGGATTTCAAACCTTGTATTTAAAGTTTTAAAGGATATATTATTTAAAGTATTTTCGAATAGAAATTTGTTTCCAAAGAATTTTAAAATTAGTACTCTCCTCGTTGTCGCTGGGAAATAATTTCGATGATGACTGCAGCATCATCGATATTCATTTTCGAGTTTCGAAGTGAAGAGACCTCTTTGTAGTCTTGCTACAGTTTTGTTTTGGGAAATTTAATTGATTTGAATTTCTAAAATAGACTAGATTTATAATATATGCTGACATATTATTTAAATCTGAATGGATATATATATATATATATATATATATAGTATATGTGCATTTATTTATCTCTAAATAGTTTGGAATTTATTGGGAATTTAATTCCTAAATTGTATCTTAAAAGATAAATCTAAGTGTAATTTCAAGATTTGGATAAATATTCAAGTTTAAAATGATTGAATTGGAAAGTTTTATTTGTATAATACACAATTTCATTCCAATATAACTTACCTTAATTTTCAGAAGTTGAATATGTAATTGGATAATATACAATATAAAAAGGATTTTATAAATAAAATTTGAGTGGTTATATTAAATTTTATACACTTAAATTTTTGTTATAAAATGATTAACAGTGGTAAATAAAGAAAAAAGGTAATGGAATAATTTACAATATAAAATGATGTTAAAAGAAATAAGAATAAGATAAAACGGTTATAATAAGTATAAATATATTTAACATAGGTGATAAAATATATTAAGAGGAGTAAATTTAATTTTAATTAGGAATAATGAAGAATTAAATTTATTGAATATATTTTGAGCATAATAAATGATTTTTTTTCAAATCCATGATTTTAGGGATTTGTTAATTTAAGATAATTGGATGATAAGATATTGAAATCAGAGATGGTTTAGATTTATTTAACTTATGTAAGATTAATTATTAATTTAAGTTGAAATTTCAGGTTTTCAAATTTATTATCTTATTTGTTTACAAACTATCTTCTTGTTGTCTTTATTCCCGTATCTTGCTACAGAATGGGAAAGCTATTGCTTATACCTGTCTGTTTAGAAATCTTTCTATACCTTTTGGTACTCATTTTGAATCTGAGCACTGCTTGCCATCCATAGACCATCGGTCAAACGGAAATGGTGAATCGGATTCTAGAAGAGTTTTTCGTGCTTGTGTTCTTGATTCTGGAGGATCTTGAGAAGATCATCTCCACCTTGTTATACTTACCTATAACAACAGTTATCAGGTATAATTTCAGTCTTCTTGTCATCCTGTCCTAATCTTATTTCATTCTATCTTTTTCTATGCTTTTCCATACCTCATTCCTTTTCGAGGACGAAAAGTTTTGAGTAGGGGAGAGTGTAACAACCCTGTATTCTCTGATTATTGTAATTGTATATTTGAATTATTTTAATTTAAATTCCTGGTTTAAAAACTTTATTTTATTTATTAAAATGAATAAGTTTTTTAATTTTAAATATAAATTTTGATTTGTATGTGAATTATAATTTCAAACATGAATAAATTGAATATTTCCAGAAAATGTGAATTTTGGTCAATCTAGTCAAACTTTGAGTTTTAAATTTAAATTTTAAAAGTTTGAAAATTTGAATTTTATCTTTTGTTATGAAAATAAATAAAATTTCAAGAACACTGCTTTTCGTTTCGTTGAAATCCGAATAATATTGTGAAAGTTATGCGTTTTACAAAATTGGGTGTAAATTGTTTTATTTAACAATATTGTTTATTTTAAATTATATAAATAATATTTTTAATTGTCATATCTTATTCTAAATTGTATTATATGTTATGTTACATATATTTTTACCTTTTAAATATTTTTAAAGCGATGTTTGAATTTTTCCAAAGCTCATTGAATTTATTTTCTATTTTTAAAGGCTAGTTTCCATTTTTCTGCTATTTTCTTCATTTAAATTATATTTAATTAAAATTTATTTATTTATTTTTATGTATGCATTTTTTTTATGTTTTTATCTTTATTTATAAATATTTTTCATGTACATACAATTTTTCCAAAGTTCATTTCATTTATTTTCAAATTTCAAGCCTAGTTTACATTTTCTTTGCTATTTTCTTAATTTAATTATATTTAATTAATATTTATTTATTTATTTATTTTTGTTTATTTACTATATTTTTGTGTTTTTATCTGTATTTATACATATTTTACATGTGTTTAAAATTTAAAAAGAAATGGTGGAAATTTGAAAGGTTTGTGACTCTTTATTTGCTTAAGTCTTTTTGTATTCTGTCTTTTCATTTCTCAACCAACATCTCTTCAATTGGCTGCTTTAACTCCACTCTTCAGCCGACATTCTATTTTCCTTTTCACGTAAAAACACTTTCTCATCTTCCCCCTAAAACTCACGACTTCATGAAGAAAAAAACAAAAAAAAAAACTTATGGCTTCATTCTTTCTTTCCTTCTTCTTTTCAATGATTTCTACGTTGTTCCTCCTCTAGCATAGCTCGGCTCTACTCCACTCCAACTCCACGACCACCTCCTCCACCATCTACAGCAGCTCTTCCTCCCTCTCCTCTTACTTTAACCAAGCCTTGCCCATCCATGGAGTTTAGCATCACAAACTTTGCACCAAACCCTTCCTAATTGCCTAACCAAGCTTCATACTTCACCTACCCCTCCTATTTCACTTTGGCCACACCCTTAGCCACCACCACCAGTAGCTACCCCTCCTCTAGACACCACTTCACCCATATCTACCTCTGTCCAGGTCTGAAACCCCATAGGCCGAACCCTCTAGCCTTTGGCCGAGCCAAATTGTTGAGCCAAATTTGCCTTTTTGCCTTGTTTCTTTTGTATGCTCCATGTTTCACCTCTATAGTTCATATTCATGTTGCGATGCTATTTTGATGCCATAACCTGAGGTTAACGCACATCATGGCCGAGCCTAGGTCCAGCTATGGCTAAGCTTTTGAATAGTTAAAGCATGGTAAAGTCATCTTGTCCATTGTTGCATTTTAATTTCAAATTGTTTCAATTTGTTTGGTGTTAAATATATTCATATTTATGTTACATTGTCCTGTTTTGATTGTTGCATACAAGATCATCACCTAGGATCCCCACTCACTTGAATCAAATATTGTGTTGTATCGTGCTTGTCGTGCCTTTGGAATTGTTTTGTGTGTCGTAGTGGTCTTCAGCTTAAAAAGGTGAGTCTTTCTCACTCTGACATTTATACTTATGAAACAGTAAATTGATGGCAAGTATATAGTAATATAAAATGTTTATGCAAGTTAATGATGATCATATGATATGCTATGCTATGTTATTACCATATTAAAACTATTAATTATCACCTGACATTTGATATATGACATTATATTGTGATATTTACATTGGTTATATTGTTTATGCATATGATCACACTGCAAGTTCCTTGTTAGAATAGAATCACTATGGGTTGAAATGATACATACCCGAATGGACTTTAGAATAGGGAAAAATTGTTATGGGATGAAATGATAGGCCAGAGCGATTTTTATTGTATTTTATTTGACTTGGGATTGCGGGTTTGAAATGATAGAACCCGATTTTCTTTGTAATTTACGGATTGAAATGATATATATCCTTATCACTTGACCTTGGTTAGAAAATTATATACTGGCCCCGTGGTATATTTTTAAACGATTTTTTATATTAAAATATGTATTTTTAAAAGTATTAAATTTTTATTTAAAAAAATATATTTTATGGTTTTAAGAAAGTTAAATATTAAATCTTGAATTTGTGAATTTAAGTGAATTCAAGTATGTAAATTTGGAGTAAATGTGATGTTTGACTTTAAATTATATTTTTAAATATAAATAAATAATGGAAATTTAATTTAAAGTTTAGAAATGATATTTGAAATAAAATGTTAAGTTTTATTTAATTTATAAGTTAAGAAAACAGTGAATTTTGACCTAACAAATGGAAGTGAGTTTTAATTGGATATTTAATTTTAAAATTTTGTTGTGATAAATCATATGTTAAAATTATTTAAATGTGAAATTTTGAAGTCTAGAAATATGATTTATAAGTTTAATATTTGTTAAATTGAAGTTTTATTGTTTTTGAAAGTTAAAATAAAATCTGGAATTTTATAGCATTTCCAAATGCTGTAGTCTTTTGACAGCATTTTTAAATGCTGTTGTTTTTGAATTTAACTATGTTTGAAATAACTAAATATCTACTATGGCATTTTATAAATGCCGTTATTCTTGAACTAAACCATTTTGGAAACTATAAGCTACGATAGCACTTTATAAATGCTGTCATTGCTATAATTTGACAATGTTTTGAAATATTATAGATTTTAACACTGTTTGAGTTATATTTTAAAGTGTTAAATGATTTAACTTTTGGAATTGATTATTTGTGAAATATAAAGAGTTTTGAATATATTTTAATATTTTAATTTGAATTTTTAAGGAATTTAAATTGAATTTGAATTTAAATAATGTGTACTTTGTTATGTGAAAAATGGTAGGAAGTGTAATGAGATAAATGAAATTTTAAATAGAATTTTAAAATGGGTTTTGTAATGATACTTGAAATAATAAATGGGTGATATATTTGAATAAAAAAAGTATTTAAATTTGAATATTTGAATTTGAACTCAAATAATGATTTGAAATGAGGTTTTGAAAGGATATGATATTTTATGATTTGAAATGGTTTGGAAATGATTTGATCTTTATTTTGATAAAGAATATGAATTTGGAATGATATTTGATTTTGATAAATGAATATTTGAAGTTTATATTAGTATGAAAGGATATTGAGTTTATTTGTAAATTGAGTTTATTTAAATGATATTGGATTTATGAAATGAATATTTCAAAATTAAATAATAATGAAGTTAAATTTGAGATATATGAAATATTAAAATTTAGTTTTGAAATGTGTGATATTAAAGCTTTGAATTATATTGAAAGATCAATAGTTTATTTTGTGGATCAAATCTATATTTGAAATTTATAAGATTTAAAATGTTTTGTTGGGAAATTGAATTTAATTGAAACTGATGGTTTGAATTGAATTAAATTGGAAATTTGGGTTTAATTAAATAAATTTGTAAAATGTAAAGAATTAAATGAATGTTCTATGATTTCAAATGTATGTTTCGAAATGTTATGATTTTTCAAAGTGTAATGATTTTAAGTATTTTTGTTTCGAAAGAGTTATAACTTTGAAAGCATTATTATTTTTGAAATGGTGAATATATGTTTGAAATGGTTTTGGTTTCTAAGTATAACTATTTTGAAAGGGATATAATTTTGAAATAAAATGATTTGATTTTTGAAGTATAAACTATTTTGAAATGACCACGGTGTTATAATAACGATTGGTTGGCAAAGAGACCGGGATCGGATATTTGGCATATTCTCTGTCGATACCGAAAACCACTTTGACAACCGTGTACGCGGTGGAGATTCCAGAATGAAGTAGGATGGCGGCGACGTTCTTGAGGTATATTACGTGGACCCGACTCCCGTGAGTTGGCTTAAGGTGGCTAAAACAGGAGCGATCTCGGGCCAAAAGGGGTAGCTCCTCTGGTCGGACACATTCCTTCGATACTATACTCTTACTTGTGATTGATTAGATGGCCATCCTCCGATTTTGATTTGGGAGTGTGTTCCGAGGTGGGCGCATGTGGCTGCTGCGTTACCACCAGCCCGTGTGCGTAATTGGTATATCTACTCTGGCATTGCCTTGTGTGCCGTGTCACCTACCATACCGAGCCTTTACTACGAGTTTGTTTTTCTCCCGTAGCCCGTGTGGTATCCTCTGATAGTCTCCCGATCTGGAGATATCATGATATTAGATGGACTACTGGGACTATTATGTGTGAAGGGTGATATGTGTAGCCCGGAACGCTATTTAAAAGAATGTTTATTTTACTGTAGACATTATTATAATCACGAAATATTACAACATAGTAAATAGTTTAACGGATCCTTAAAGGATGGGCGATCCCAAGCATCCTTTAAGTTACTGATGCATTTTTGTTACTGTTCACTTGAGTTGATTTACAGTTCATAAGTATTTATATCCTGACTCGAGTGTTTTGTGTCTTTCTTTACGCTCGAGTCAGATTGAGTGAGTTAGCATTCAAGATTCACCTTCGGAGTTGGAGCTTTCCTTGAAGATCCAGTCATCTATTTTGCTTTCTGTATCCAGTGATTTCAGTGGTGTATTCTGATTTGTACCTGATGCATCTTGTTACTCATCTGTTGTATCTTGTTTAGCTCTAATGTATCTTATTTTTATATAGTAGCTTCATGAACTACTATCTCTTTTATTTTCGCTGCATTATTATTTACTATGTATCTGTGATCTGTGATTATTATTTACCGTATATTCTAAGATTTGTCAAATCTTATTTACAATGCGGTATTTTGAGCAATTCAATTCTAGCATGAGTGTCTACCTATACACTTATAAAGGATGCGAATGGTTGAAAATATCGGGTCGTTACGTTTGGTATCAGAGCTTTGGTAGCTCTAGGCAAAACTTAGCATATGGAGTGAATGTATTTACAGAATCACTTTCATTCGAGTTTGAATCTCTCCTTTTTGACTCGATTCATTTGAATTTTGGAACATTCCATGCGGTTCCTAAATCCATTCTTATCCCTCACTATTCATTCTAGAGTATCCCACAACTCCACTTCAAATGATCTTTATAATGAGTCGGCGGTCTCGCTAATCTCAAACTGATTTGTAAAGGGGTGAAACTCCTTTACAACAGCATCGATTCACCAAAGAATTTATATCCTCGGTTTAGATGCTGGTATCTCTTATTATCCCAAATTCTATCTCTTGAGATCGAATGTTGATTTACCTTTAAATCCACATCGATCTTATTCTTTAAGTCACGGTTGACCGGTCAAGATTGCCCGCGATTTATATAAGCTTATCCATTTTCTTATTCTGTTATTTAATCATCTCATATTTGTTTCCAACTTAGCTTCAAATCATTCTTGAAGTGTATTTGTAAACTAATATTTAAAATGTTTTATATATTGTGTTGTTTGAGTTGTTGATGTTGATTTGGGTTTCTGTTCGATTCGTCTGATCAACACTATCGATAAGATTTCCAAAACACTTGAATAGAGCAAACTGACACAATATGTTTTTTCGAATTTGGTAATGAAATAAATTTTGTAACTATATTATAAATTTTCTGGATTTTACTGAATTGATTGTTAAGAAATAATATTTGATTTTAGATATCATTATTTCTTGTTTCATGTATAAATAACTAAACTATAAAACATGGTTATAAATTTATTTGGAAATTTAAAATGAATTTAAACAAAAATTTGAGAATTCAATTTCCGATGGATTTCAAACCTTGTATTTAAAGTTTTAAAGGATATATTATTTAAAGTATTTTCGAATATAAATTTGTTTCCAAAGAATTTTAAAATTAGTACTCTTCTCGTTGTCGTTGGGAAATAATTTCGGTGATGACTACAGCATCATCGATATTCATTTTCGAGTTTCAAAGTGAAGAGACCATTTTGTAGTCTTGCTATAGTTTTGTTTTGGGAAATTTAATTGATTTGAATTTCTAAAATAGACTGGATTTATAACATATGCTGACATATTATTTAAATCTGAATGGATATATATATAGTATATGTGCATTTATTTATCTCTAAATAGTTTGGAATTTATCGGGAATTTAATTCCTAAATCGTATCTTGAAAGATAATTTTAAGTGTAATTTCAAGATTTGGATAAATATTCAAGTTTAAAATGATTGAATTGGAAAGTTTTATTTGTATAATACACAATTTCATTCCAATATAACTTACCTTAATTTTCAGAAGTTGAATATGTAATTGGATAATATACAATATAAAAGGGATTTTATAAATAAAATTTGAGTGGTTATAATAAATGTTATCCACTTAAATTTTAGTTATAAAAAGATTAACAGTGGTAAATAAAGAAAAAGGATAATGAAATAATTTACAATATAAAATGATGTTAAAAGAAATAAGAATAAGATAAAACAGTTGTAATAAGTATAAATATATTTAACATAGGTGATAAAATATATTAGGAGGAGTAAATTTAATTTTAATTAGGAATAATGAAGAATTAAATTTACTGAATATGTTTTGAGTATAATAAATGATTTTTTTTTTCAAATCCATGATTTTAGGGATTTGTTAATTTAAGATAATTGGATGATAAGATATTGAAATCAGAGATGGTTTAGATTTATTTAACTTATGTGAGATTAATTATTAATTTAAGTTGAAATTTCAGTTTTTCAAATTTATTATCTTATTTGTTTACAAACTATCTTCTGGTTGTCTTTATTCCCGTATCTTGCTACAGAATGGGAAAGCTATTGCTTATACCTGTCTGTATAGAAATCTTTCTATAACTTTTGGTACTCATTTTGAATCTGAGCACTGCTTGCCATCCACAGACCATCGGTCAAACGGAAAGGGTGAATTGGATTCTAGAAAAGTTTTTCATGCTTATGTTCTTGATTCTGGAGGATCTTGAGAAGATCATCTCCACCTTGTTATACTTACCTATAACAACAGTTATCAGGTATAATTTCAGTCTTCTTGTCATCCTGTCCTAATCTTATTTCATTCTATCTTTTTCTATGCTTTCCCATACCTTATTCCTTTTCGAGGACGAAAATTCTTGAGTAGGGGAGAGTGTAACAACCCTGTATTTTCTGATTATTGTAATTGTATATTTTAATTATTTTAGTTTAAATTCCTAATTTAAAACTTTATTTTACTTATTAAAATGAAAAAGTTTTGTTATTTTAAATATAAATTTTGATTTGTATGTGAATTATAATTTCAAACATGAATAAATTGAATATTTCCAGAAAATGTGAATTTTGGTCAATCTGGTCTAACTTTGACTTTTAAATTTACATTTTAAAAGTTTGAAAATTTGAATTTTGTCTTTTTTTATGAAAGTAAATAAAATTTCAAGAACACTGCTTTTCGTTTCGTTGAAATCCGAATAATATTGTGAAAGTTATGCTTTTTACAAAATTGGGTGTAAATTGTTTTATTTTACAATATTGTTTGTTTTAAATTATATAAATAATCTTTTTAATTGTCATATCTTATTCTAAATTGTATTATATGTTATTTTATATATATTTTTACCTTTTAAATATTTTTAAAGCGATGTTTGAATTTTTCCAAAGCTCATTGAATTTATTTTCTATTTTTAAAGCCTAGTTTCCATTTTTCTGCTATTTTCTTTATTTAAATTATATTTAATTAAAATTTATTTATTCATTTATATGTATGCATTTTATTTTTATATTTTTATCTTTATTTATAAATATTTTTCATGTACATACAATTTTCCCAAAGTTCATTTTATTTATTTTCAAATTTTCAAGCCTAGTTTACATTTTCTTTGCTATTTTCTTAATTTGATTAATATTTATTTATTTATTTATTTTTGTTTATTTACTATATTTTCGTGTTTTTATCTGTATTTATACATATTTTACATGTATTTAAAATTTAAAAAGAAATAGTGGAAATTTGAAAGGTTTGTGACTCTTTATTTGTTTAAGCCTTTTTGTATTCTGTCTTTTCATTTCTCAACCAACATCTCTTCAATTGGCTGCCTTAACTCCACTCTTCAGCCGACATTCTATTTTCCTTTTCACGTAAAAACACTTTCTCATCTTCCCCCAAAACTCACGACTTCATGAAGGAAAAAAAAAACTTATGGCTTCATTCTTTCTTTCCTTCTTCTTTTCAATGATTTCTACCTTGTTCCTCCTCTAGCATAGCTCGGCCTCTACTCCACTCCAACTCCACGACCACCTCCTCCACCATCTACAGCAGCTCTTCCTCCCCCTCCTCTGACTTTAACCAAGCTTTGTCCATCCATGTAGGTTAGCATCACAAACTTTGCACCAAACCCTTCCAAATTGCCTAACCAAGCTTCATACTTCACCTACCCTTCCAATTTCACTTTGGCCACCGCCTTAGCCGCCACCACCAGCAGCTACCCCTCCTCTAGACACCACTTCACCCATATCTACCTCTGTCTAGGTGTGAAACCCCATAGGCCGAACTCACTAGCCTTTGGCCGAGCCAAATTGTTGAACCAAAGTTGCCTTTTTGCCTTGTTTCTTTTGTATGCTCCATGTTTCACCTCTATACTTCATCTTCATATTGCCATGCTATTTTGATGCCATAACCTGAGGTTAACACACATCATGGCCGAGCCTAGGTCCAGCTATGGCTAAGCTTTTGAATGGTTAAAGCATGGTAAAGTCATCTTGTCCATTGTTGCATTTTAAATTCAAATTGTTTCAATATGTTTGATGTTAAATATATTCATATTTATGTTACATTGTCTTGTTTTGATTGTTGCATACAAGATCATCATCTAGGCTCCCCACTCACTTGAATCCAATATTGTGCTGTATCGTGCTTGTTGTGCCTTTGGAATTGTTTTGTGTGTCGTAGTGGTCTTCAGCTTGAAAAGGTGAGTCTTTCTCACTCTGACATTTATACTTATGAAACAGTAAATTGATGGCAAGTATATAGTAATATAAAATGTTTATGCAAGTTAATGATGATCATATGATATACTATGGTATGTTATTACCATATTAAAACTGTTAATTATCACCTGACATCTGATATATGACATTATATTGCGATATTTACATTGGTTATATTGTTTATGCATATGTTCACACTGCAAGTTCCCTGTTAGAATAGAATCACTATGGGTTGAAATGATACATACCCGAACAGACTTTAAAATAGGGAAAAATCGTTATGGGCTGAAATAATAGGCCTGACCGATTTTTATTGTATTTTATTTATCTTGGGATTGCAGGTTTGAAATGATAGAACCCGATTTTTTTTTGTAAATTACGGATTGAAATGATATATATATCCGTATCACTTGACCTATGTTAGAAAATTACAAACAGACCCCATGGTATATTTTTAAATGATTTTTTATTAAAATATGTATTTATAAAAGTATTAAATTTTGATTTAAATATATATATTTTTTGGTTTTAAGAAAGTTAAATATTAAATCTTGAATTTGTGAATTTAAGTGAATTCAAGTATGTAAATTTGGAGTAAATGTGATGCTTGACTTTAAATTATACTTTTAAATGTAAATAAATAATGGAAATTTAATTTAAAGTTTTGAAATGATATATGAAATAAAATGTTAAGTTTTATTTAATTTATAAGTTAAGAAAACAGTGAATTTTGACCTAACAAATGGAAGTGAGTTTTAATTGGATATTTAATTTTAAAATTTTGTTGTGATAAATCATAAGTTAAAATTATTTAAATATGAAATATTAATGAAGTTAAATTCGAGATATATGAAATATTAAAATTTAATTTTGAAATATGTGATATTAACGCTTTGAATTATATTGAAAGATTTAATAGTTTATTTTGTGGATCAAATCTATATTTGAAATTTATAAGATTTAAAATGTTTTGTTAGGAAACTGAATTTAATTGAAACTGATGGTTTGAATTGAATTAAATTGGAAATTTGGGTTTAATTGAATAAATTTGTAAAATGTAAATAATTAAATGAATGTTCTATGATTTCAAATGTATGTTTCGAAATGTTATGATTTTTCAAATTGTAATGATTTCAAGTATTTTTGTTTCGAAAGAGTTATAACTTTGAAAGCATTATTATTTTTGAAATGGTGAATATATGTTTGAAATGGTTTTGGTTTCGAAGTATAACTATTTTGAAAGGGATATAATTTTGAAATGAAATGATTTGATTTTTGAAGTATAAACTATTTTGAAATGACCACGGCGTTATAATAACGATTGGTTGGCAAAGAGACCGGGATCAGATATTTGGCATACTCTCTGTCGATATCAAAAACCACTTTGACAACCATGTACGCAGTGGAGATTCCAGAATGAAGTAGGATGGTGGCGACGTTCTTGAGGTATATTACGTGGACCCGACTCCCATGAGTTGGCTTAAGGTGGCGAAAACAGGAGCGATCTCGGGCCAAAAGGGGTAGCTCCTCTGGTCGGACACATTCCTTCGATACTATACTCTTACTTGTGATTGATTAGATGGCCATCCTCCGATTTTGATTTGGGAGTGTGTTCCGAGGTGGGCGTATGTGGCTGCTGCGTTACCACCAGCCCGTGTGTGTAATTGGTATATCTACCCTGACATTGCCTTGTGTGCCGTGTCGCCTACCATACCGAGCCTTTACTACGAGTTTGTTTTTCTCCCGTAGCCCGTGTGGTATCCTTTGATAGTCTTCCGATCTGGAGATATCATGATATTGGATAGACTACTGGGACTATTATGTGTGAAGGGTGATATGGGTAGCCCGAAACGCTATTTAAAAGTATGTTTATTTTACTGTAGACATTATTATGATTGCGCAATATTACTACATAGTAAATAGTTTAGCGGATCCTTAAAGGATGGTCGATCCCAAGCATCCTTTAAGTTACTGATGCATTTTTGTTACTGTTCACTTGAGTTGATTTACAGTTCATAAGTATTTATGTCCTGACTCGAGTGTTTTGTGTCTTTCTTTACGCTCGAGTCAGATTGAGTGAGTTAGCATTCAAGATTCACCTTCGGAGTTGGAGCTTTCCTTGAAGATCCAGTCATCTATTTTGCTTTCTGTATCCAGTGACTTCAGTGCAGTGATGTATTCTGATTTGTACCTGATGCATCTTGTTACTCTTCTGTTGTATCTTGTTTAACTCTGATGTATCTTATTTTTATATAGTAGCTTCATGAACTACTATCTCTTTTATTTCCGTTGCATTATTATTTACTCTGTGTCTTTGATCTGTGATTATTATTTACTGTATTTCTAAGATTTGCCAAATTTTATTTACAATGTGGTATTTTGAGCAATTCAATTCCAGCATGAGTGTCTACCTATACACTTATAATGGACGCGAATGGTTGAAAATATCGGGTCGTTACACGTAGTATATACTTTCATTTACTTACAATAAATCCATTTGTTATAAATTTAATTCCAATAAATTGGTTTTGATTCAATTTAAATCTTTATACTAAATCCACTGCATTTCTGTAACACGGTTAGCATTCACATTTCCTTACATTAATATATTACAATTCCCATCTTTTATTTGTATTAATAGTTATATTTCAATTATATTGGATTTTGCCAAATTTACATATTAATTTGATTTTAAAGTCCCAATTAATTATTTATCACAGTTTCATTCTTTTATTAACTCAATTATTACCTTATGAAAAAAATTTATATTTCTATTTATTTTACCACATCCACACCTTCAGTTATTGAATCAAAACACATAAGTGTGACATTTATTTGCATTTAATTTCAACTGATTAAATATAATGGTAACAACAGCAATCGCCACCATTACTACATTTTAACACATGTAAGTTTATTATTTATAATTACAAATAAATTACCATAACTGCTACTAATTTAAATCACAATTAACTACACCTTATTCCATTAATTAACCAACATTTGAATATCAACTTAACACACATTAACTGCACAAATGAAGTGGATTGATTGCAATTGATGTCTAATTAAATTTAATAGATCAAATAAATAGGTAACATATATTAATCGTTATCATAACTTTCAATTACACTTATGAATTCATTATTCACAAACAAATGTTACAATTCTTATATAATACCGATTTTGTTCAATTACCATTAACTATATTATTATCTCATTAGCTGATTAAATATTTACATTTGTTTTGTTACATTTCATTTATAACCAAGTATAAAATTTACATTATTTCAGTTATTGGAATTACATTCAAGTTATTAATAATTAGCTTTAACTATCATTTGTCACATTGCATTTTAGCATTCATTTCATTATTAAATTCCAAATTTTTATTTCTTTCAATATTAAACTAAAAAAATCTTATTAAATTAACAAATTTAATTATCGAAATTTATGGGTCGTTACACTCTTCCCCACTCAAGACTTTTCGTCGCCGAAAAGAAAAAAGAAGGAAAAGAAAGAATTAAGTAATCAATATATCTTATTCAAAAATATTAACTTTATAACAAATAAATTTACAAAACTAAATAATTTAAATGAAATATATCAATTCATAACACTTAAATCCTTTATATACCCACGTTAATAAAAGTTTGGAAAATATTTCGTAAAATTTTCGAAGTCCAAAATTCACGAAAAATTTCGATAGAGTCTCCTTTGTACGGAAGGTGTGGGAGAAATTATAATATCAATAAAAAAAAATATAACATATATTTTCCAAAATAATATATCCCAACATGGGAAGAATAATATAATATCACTACAAAATCGTAATCCGAGAACATACCTATTTGTCGGGCAAACAACGCTTAAATTATGAAACCAAAAGAAGTAACAATTGCTTCCATAACCTGTATTTCACTTATATAATCCAAAAAGTGTTAATAATTGCATAAAATGAAATATTAATGTTTTTTCAACCGCTAAAAAAACAAATCAATATAAAATAACAATCACTTGCAATCACAGCAATCATCATATGAAATCAATGCAAATCAATTATCCATCTATATCAGCCAAAATAAATTGTTTGTTCGGGTTAAGACACTTTTAATCAAATAGAATGACAAAAAATAATTAAGTATACCATTTACTCAACAGTCTTGGATAAAACTCAATATATTTTCCATACATCCAAACAATTTTAAAGTGTCCTTGCCCAAACAATCATAAACTGAAATAAACAACACATTCCAAATATTGTTTAAGTTCATTCTTATTAATTTCTTTTCACAACATTTATTGCCCATTTTCCTTTTCATTCAATTAATACTTATTTTCATTTATTTCATTCATTACTTACTAACTTCGTTTCATTAATTAATTTATTTAATGAGTATCTCTTTTCATTACTTTATAGTAATTCCTTACATAAATTATATCCATTCAATTGTTTATAATGATCAATGAATTCATTACTCAAGTATTTCACACTTTTATTGCAGTTTAGTTCACATAAATTAATTTACATACTTGATTTCAATTAGATATTAATATTCATTTATGCATAAGTTCATGCTTAAGTTTCTTCCCTTTTAATTTACATTCATTCTCATATTTAATGTCTTTGAATATCAAATTTATTTTCTGAATCTTTTACAATTTCTGAAGTTATAATCACTTAATTTAGTATAGTATTGATTTCTATTTACTTTAATTATAAATAGCTTCAAACATTAACTTAAGTTTATAATTCATTTATTGATAGTATTCATGTTCAATTCAATTGCTTAGCATATCAATTCATTTACTTAAGTTTATAATTACTTACTTAAAATACCTACTTTCTATCCCATTTTATTATAGAAATATTTAAATTATAACTTGAGTTTATAGCAACCATAACATCAGATTCTTATTTATAAAAGCAATTCATTGAGCACTTTCATTACTTTAAGTTTTTCTTGTATAATATTCCATTACATTTTCTTATTAAACATTACAACTTTTAATATTTTGGTAAGTTATATATATGTCAAAGAATGCAAATTGAAAATTACACAAGTTTACCTTATTTCATTTAATTAGTTTAATGTTCAATAATCACATCCTTTGTTTTATAGGTTATAAATTTCAACTTTCTTGAAATTTCATTTATAACCTAGCATTTAAATATGTTATTTCATTTAGAGGTTCCAATTATTCATTAGTTAAATTCCATTTCATTAATTAAAATCTCCACTTCATAGAAATTTAAGAACTAAATGTCGGGTTCCATTCAAATCATTTAAAACAATATATAAAACCATATCTATATATATATATTTGTCAAATCATATTTAAAAAATTAAAATTAAAATTTATTTATCAAACAATTGTGCAGTTATTACTACAACGGTCTACCCACTTTGAAACTCGAACATGAAAGTCGATGATGTGTGCACTGTCACAAAAATTATTTCCCAGCGATAGAGAGGGAAGTACATAACTTATTTCTTTCCAAAATTTCTTTAAAACAATTCTTTTCAAATTATGTTAAAATATTTATATCAAAAAATACTTCCTAATAATAATATTAATATATTCCAAAATCATATGAAAGAGATTTTCAAAACCCCGGAACTTAAGTTCTAAATTTCCAATTTTCATTTATTTCATTTTCAATCTCATTTCAACTATTATTTATAAATTTCATTACCTAACAACCAATATATTACAACCAAATATATGCCATTTATAAATCATTATTTATATAAAAATATACAATAAGAAAGATTATTTCATTTACCTATATTTCAAAACAAATATTGTGTCGGTCCGTCCTATTAAGTGTTTAGAAATCCCTTATCGATGTCATAACGTCCTATGCACCAACCAGGATTTATAAATACGAAACAGAACAAATTAACACAATATCAAAACCTTTTTATAACACTAACAAATACGCTCTCTCATATATATACACTTAGTGACTCATCATAGGGTATTACTACCCTATTAATAAAGTGTCAGACCCCACAAAGCTAAGGTTTTCACTACTTTGATGCCAACTGTAACATCCTGCCTTTTTGTACGTTTAAGCAGACACACATGCCAACTCAAACCATACAGAAGGGCAGATTGTTATTGGGGTGAATAAGAAAAGCAGGGAAAGAAAAAAATAAATAGAATCTTGCAATGGAATGAAAAAATATAATAATCAAATAAACAGTTCATGAAGCTATTTACAAAACATCTGATTATACTTGTACAACACAGATTAGTGTTACACATACCAGAGAATAATAAATAATGCAGCGGAATACATGATGCAGTGAAATATAATAAATAATAATAATACAATCTTCGTCATCATCCTCCAGAAATAAAGTCTTCAAATTCTGAAATGCTCAGGCTGACCTGAGCGAATTGAAAAGACAAAACACTCGAGTCAGAACTAAAAGATCTTATGTGAGTTAAATCAACGGTAAATAACTATGAGTGGAACGGCGTCAAGGGTGTTTATGGGGTTTGACATCTCTTATCCAGTGTCCAGCGTGAGTGCAGTAACTTAAGAGATGTTCGGGATTCACATCTCTTAAGGATCCGTGAAAATATGTACTATGTAGTACAATACGCTATTATAATATGTCTACAGTAAAGTAACGGTATTAAAATTGCGTTAAGGCATTAACCATATCCCTCTTAACACACACACACATATATTTTCATAGTCTATACAATACTGTAATTCCTATGTAAACTGGAGGGCTGTCAGAGGGCACTCCATAGGTATGGTATAAAACAAACTCGTAGAAGGCGCGCTAGAGCATGCGACACGGCACTCGAGGCAATGCCAGGGTAGATATAACATTTGCGTATCCGAACTAGTGGTAACAGATAGCAGCTACTACCGCCCACCTTGTGACACACTGCCAAATCAAATCAAGGGTGCATCCAATCAAATCACAAAAGCAATAGAATTGTATCGAAGAAATGTGTCCAATAGGAGGAATGACCCCACTTGGCCCGGCGTAGCTCCTATTTTAGCCACATCAAGCTGACTCATGAGAGTCAGGGTCACGTAAATCCATATTAAACGATCACCAAACCATCCTACTTCATTCTGAAATCTCCATCACGTACACAGTTGTTAAAGTGGTTTCCGGTATTGGCAGAGAGTATGACAATATTCGATCCCGGTCTCTTTAACAAACAATCGTTATTGTAACACCGCGATCATTTCAAAATAGTTTATACTTCAAAAACAATATATCATTTCCATTTCAAATATGTCCATTTCCAAAAATCATAGCACTTCAAAGTTATAACACTTTCGAAATTATAAAGCTTCTAAAAGCATAACACTTTAGAAATCATAAGTTAGAAATCATAATACTTTGGAAATCATAACACTTTGGAAATTACAATTTAGAAATCATAATACTTCCAACTTAACCATTTTAGATATTAAAATAGTGTATAAAATAAAGTAGTTTATATAAAATAGTTATAGGTTAAAATAGTTTATAATAAAATAGTTAGTATATTAAAATAGTTTATATTAAAAATTGTTTATATTAAAATGATTTGTATTAAAATAGTTTATATGAAAATAATTTATAAAATAAAATATTAAATAGTTTTTTATACAATTTAAAAATACTTTATATAATAAAATAACTTCCTCAAATTTCACAAATCGATTCCAAATCAACTCGAATTCCAAATTTAAATTTAATCTAATCTCAAATCATCAATTTCAATTCAATCCAATTTCTAAATAAACCATTTCAAATTATATCGATTTCAAATACAGCTTTGAACCACAAAGTAAACCATTTCAATTTCAATATATTTCAAAGCTTTAAATATTCCACATCTTAAAACCCTCAAATTCAATAAGTTTCAAATCGATCTAATTAAATACAATTTTGAATAAATTCAAATTTATCTTTCCAACCTTAACTTATAGAAATCATTATAAAATCTATTTTAAAATATAATTTTTAATAAATATTTAAACATATTGTATTTTACTTAAATCAAACTTTACTAAATTTATAGCTTATTATAAATCTATTTTATATTAAAACTTATTCATATACATAATATTTTCAAATTAGATAAAACCATATATATTTCTTTTCAAAACCATATAAATCATTTTCAGAATGTTTATATATAGACCAATGGTGTTTGTATATAATTTTCTATCATATGGTCAAGTGATATGGATATTTATCATTTCAATCCGTAATTTAAATATGTACCGGTATATATCATTTCAATCCGCAATCCCAAATTCAATTCAAATGAAAATCGCTTGGGTTTATCATTTCAACCCATAACGATTTACTCATATTCTACATATCGTTCGGGTATATATCATATTAACCCATTGGAAATTCTAAACTAACAGGAAACTTGAAGAGTGATAACAGATATGATAATAATATAACAAGCATATATCATTAATATAAACAAAAGATAATGATAATGGCGTATATATAGCGATGTAAAACTAGCAGCAGCATATTTCAATTATTGTTTCAATTGAATCAAATTTAATAAATATTAGAAATTTTATAAGTTATGAGTAGGTTAAAATGCTCACCTTTGAATTGTAAATCGAATTTAAAATCAATTTAAACCCAAAATTCAAGCAGTCTCACAATTCATCCAAACCAGCGTCAAACTGTCCGAAATTTCGATACGATGCTAGAAGAGAAAACCGCGCATGAATCCGAGTTCGTATGGAAAACATACGCAAGTTAGTATGATTACACGTTTTAAAACATAATTTGAATAAAAAAATAATTAAACTGCTTACATGTCATCTCGTCTACTGTAATGAGAAACCCTAGACGCGTCTTATCTCGACTTTGAACTGTCCCGCCCCCGTACTATAATCGATCATCGTGCCTCCTACGACCATTGTTCCTCCAATCAGACACTTCCACGGCCCAAGGGTTTCCATGCCGCATGTACCTATGCCAGCGCTCGGTCAACTCTAGCTCAACCGCCACCGCCAGGATTTATACGTCGATCGCGGCAAATTCTTGCACTTTAGGGACAAATGAACACTACATCCATAACCCACTAGACTCCCTCTTCCCAATGCCACCTCCCGATCGTCAACTGGTCGACGATCCACCGTCAAAACCAACGACCACATACGAACGGCCGAAAATTCTTCAACGAGTTCTGGTCAAGCGATGAACCAAAACGAAAAATGTATTACTGCAGAAGATTATGCTCGTCGAGCGCTTCAAACCGATATATAATTCGATATAGTTTGTGGAGTTTGAATTTTGAAGTTAAATTTGAAATTGAATTTGAAATTTGGGAATTAGGTTTTGTCTATTATTGGAATGAGGAGTTGAGAAGGAGATGTACATACAGAAAAATGAGAATAAGCAGTGGCTAGGGTTTATAACGAGGTATTTAAAGATAGGTCAGAAATAGAAAGAACGTACAAGATCGAATTGAACGATAAGCGACCCGAAAAGCCCGTTATGCCTCCGGAATGAAAATGGGTCAACAAATATATCAAAATAGATGTTTTCAAATATTTGAAACTCAATGGAACATGATTTAGGTCCTAATTCTATCGTATAAAGAAATTATACTAAAATCTACTTATTTCGAATTGATTTCAATTGATTTCTAGGCGTTTTGAGTCTGTATGATCAAATGACAAGTCCAAACGTTACGAAACTTGAAATCCTATAATAATTCACCGTTACGAATCCGATGGAATTAGTTTCGTCGAAATCCGAGTCAGTGGCCAAAATGGCTATATTTCACATTAATGAAATAAATTAATAATTAATTAATTAAATCACTTTCAATTCAAATTTTATATATTTACAACTCCTATCATTTTGGCCTTCATAATAATTTACAACTCTTTATAACAAATTTCCATATAAATTTAATGTTGCATATTTCACCAATTTCAATGTTTAATTCAAATTTCAGTGTATTCAGAGGTTATAATCTAATTTCCAACAATTCAATTTAAATTTTCTTTCCATTTATTATTCAATCAGTTTCATCTTATGGCATAATTATCATGGTTTATATCTCAGTGCATTAATAATTTTAATTTTCATCTAATTTCAATTAACATAATATATAATTTCATTTACTTATAATAAATCCATTTATTATAAATTTAATTCCAATAAATTGGTTTTTATTCAATTTAAATCTTTATACTAAATCCACTATAATTCAGTAACACGGTTAACACTTGTTTCACATTTCCTTACATTAATAAAATACAATTCTCATGTTTTATTTGTTTTTTAACAATTATATTTCCATCATATTGGATTTTGCCAAATTTACACATTAATTAAATTATAAAGTCCCAATTAATTATTTGTCACGGTTTCGTTCTTTTATTAACTCAATTATTACCTTATGAACAAATTAACATTTCTATTTATTTTACCACACCCACACCTTCAGTTAGTGAATGAAACCACATAAGTGTGACATTTATTTGCATTTAATTTCAATTAATTAAATATATTGGTAACTACAGCAATCACCACCGTTACTACATTTTGCCACATGTAAGTTTATTATTTACAAATAAATTTCCATAACTACTACTAATTTAAATCACAATTAATTACAACTTATTCCATTAATTAACCAACATTTGAATATCAACTTAACCTACATTAACTGCACAAATGAAGTGGATTGATTGTAATTGATGCCCAATTAAATTTAATAGACCAAATAAATTGGTAACATATAATAATCGTTACCATAACTTTCAATTACACTTATGAATTCATTATTCACAAACAAATTTTACAATTCTTATATAATACTGATTTTGTTCAATTACCATTAACTATATTATTATCTCATTAGCTAATTAAATATTTACATTTGTTTTCTTATATTTCATTTATAACCAAGTATAACATTTACATTATTTCAATTATTGGAATTACATTCAAGTTATTAATAATTAGCTTTAACTATCATTTGTTACATTGCATTTTAGCATTCATTTCATTATTAAATTCCAAAATTTTATTTCTTTCAATATTAAATTAACAAAATCTTATTAAATTAACAAATTTATTTATCAAAATTTGTGGGTTGTTACAATACACACAGAATGTGAAATACTTGGATACTTGGTCATGTTGGAGGGGTCCGGCTTAGATGTGTCCGAGAGCCATTATAGTTATCAAGTATATTTTCTAAAATTATACTTTCGATAAGGAGGTGCATCCTCGTAGTAATTGTTGGAAAAGTTCCTTTTTCTTATTTTGATTCAATTCTTTAAATTGTTTTCTTAATTGCATCGAGAAGTGTCTTGTGTTCTTCTCTATGTTTAATTATTTATGTTCGTTGTTTAAGTTCAAATTCTGATCTTGTTTATGCCCATTATTTTAACTTTAAATTTTGTTTTAATTTGTTCTCCGTTCTTCATGTGTGGAAGTTTTTCTTGTGAGGAAAAACCCATCCATTTTTGGCGATGTGGTCTCATAGATTATAAAATGTTCATCATATTCCTTGAGTTTTCTCACGCTGGTTTTCCAGACTGATCCAGGTGTTATTTTATGATAATACTTGGGTTAGATCGAGTTTTTCAAGTTATTGGTAGCAGCATAAAACTCATAGAGAAGGGTTCGATGTTCACATACCCTAGTATTTTTATTTACCATCGTATTATTATATATACCCATCCGTAATTGTAAGGTCAAGGAGTTATAACCATCCAAGTTGATTAAGTTTTTTTAAGCCTAACATACCATGTATCTTAGAGTGATAGATTTTGCTATCTTTGTTATATTATATGTTATTGTTTTTCTGTGACGTGAATGTATTAGTGTCAACTTTTAAGATTCGAAAAGTTGGGTCGTTATATTTGGTATCAGAGCTGAAGGTTATGCAAGAACCTTGGCCTTGGTAGGGTATGGCTTATTAAAGATAGGGTAAATGACAACATATAATGAGTTGAGAGTACTATATATATGAGAGCGTATTTTTTATTGGTATAAAAACATATTGTGTTAATTGGTCTATTTAGTGGCTTTAGATTTTAGTCGATGTGCCTGATCAACGTTTTCGATAGGGATCTCTATACGCTTGAATATGGCAAAAGGACATGATATTTATTATTGAAAAATTAGTAAATGAAGCATTTTACCTAGGATTATATATGATATATATAAAAGAAATAAATTGCAAATTCATATAGTAATTTTGTAACATTCCTGTTTTTGAATCAAATTTAAATTGGAAAGTAATTTAATTTTTGAAATTAAATTGTGGATTAATTTGGTGTTTTCCAAAATTAAATAGATATTTGTTTGTTTATTAATATAAATGAATATAAAGAAAATGATTTTAAAATAGAATTTCTAATTGAAGATTCAGAGAATAAATATTTTGAATAGTATATTAATTATAAACTTAATTGAGGATTAATTTGAAAAGGTAGGAATTAAAATATATACGTAAGATTTTTAAATAAAGGACTTGATTTGGAAATCTAAATATTTTATAGATATATTTTTAATCTGGAGTTTGAATTTGAAATTCAAATACATATAGGTTGGAAATAAAGATTTGGAAAATAAATACTTTTATAATTAGAAAAAATAATTATATTTATAAAAAGATATTGAGATATAAATTGGATTTAAATCTATATTTTAATTTTATAGATTTTGGCTTAATAATATACATATGTACTATGTATATTTTTTTTTGTGTGTGTGTGTGTATATCTTAATATTTGGAAGTTATTGTTTGAAATTATACGGTGTAATAGTTTTCAAAAGGGTGTTCAAAGTTGTATAAATATATGATTAAAAAAATATGCATGAATAAATATAAGTAAGCATGATTTGCTTAAATTAGTCAAAGGTTTAAAAACATAAAACATGTTTTATAAATTAAAACAAAGTAAGGGTTTAAAAACTAAATTTTAAAATTAATTGAACTAAAGGTTTTAAACATAAAAAGACATGGCTTTGACATTTGTAAAATTTAATGTAAACAATTAACAAGTGTAAACCCTTCAATGTGCAATATTTACAAGTGTCATGATTTTACTTTTCTTTTCTTATTTTTCAGAAGTAAACGAAAACAAAATATATGAATACATCTATATGCAAACCAAATAGAACCTAGTTATTTCATTTATTAGTTTTGAACTTCTCAAACCAGAAAAAACAAATCAAAACAAAAATCTGAAAACCAAATTACAGAACAAAAGAAAATCTTCAACCTCTAAACAATATTATCTCATCATCTCAAGTACAAACTTGAAACCATATCTGTTTGCAAGCCTGTAAACGATTCAAAGATCAAGTAGAAAAAAAATTCAAACAAAAGCTTCATCAGCAATCAAATTCAGATCATCAAGCAGAATTCAAAAAAAAATAAAAACCTGATAACTCACAGCAAACCAGAAAACAAAAGCCAGATCAAAAGCAAGGCAACTAATTCAACTCAATGCAAAGATTTGAACAATTCAACTAAAGCAATCAGATTGCAGATCAAAGATCATGTTCAAAATAAACTTTCTAGGTCCTTTGTCTTCATCCCTCAGGTGAGCAAACCTTTAATTTAAAATCTTGAATCTATGAATTAATGTTGTGATTTATTTCTGAAGTCAAATAGTTGCATGGTTGTGAAATATGTTGTATGGATATAAATATGTTTATATATACATATATAAATGTGATCCGTATATAGACATTAACTCTGTTATATCAACAAAATTAAGAACAACACAAATAAATCTATATCTCCCCAAAGAAACATTTTTTTGGTTAAGATTTCTCAATGAAAAAGGATAGCAATAGTGTAATGTTATTTTTAAAAATAATTGTAAGTGTTAAGGTTGAATAATTATCTCAAAAATGATAAAAATCATTAATAATCCAAGATAATCAAAAAATCAATTATCTTAATTTCTATTTTTGATTTTATAACCAGATTCATGCTACAAATTAATGATTTTTGATAATCGTTTCACGATTTTTAAGGATGTAATTGATGAGTTATCTCGAATTGATTGAATTTGACATTTTCGTCAAATTCTGACAAACGGCGATGAACTGCTCGTCTTGTCTGAGTCTGGGGTTGGATGGTGTATTGATGGCCATGGGAAAATATTAATTGGGGTTCAATTTGGTCGTGGTGGATGAACGTCGTCAAAATAGGGTTTTAATGCCAGTTTTTGTCGATATTATTCTCGAGTCGAATTCGTCAACATAGATGGATCAGAAGCGATCGCATAGGTGGGGAACGTTACGAGGGTCAGATGTCTCTGGATGCGGCAGCATGGTTTCGGACGATCGAGGGTGATCAGGCGAGATTTTTTTCGATGATGGTGATTTGGTTCCAGTGGTTTCGAGTAGTTCGATTTTGATACTCCGGTGATCTCATCAATCTTGGAGGTCGGGCTGAGTAGCTATGCCATTGATGACTAGTTGGGGGCATCGACGATGATCGAAAGTGCCCAGACCACATGTGCACGTGCACGAGTTGACATGCATATCTGGGTTAAGCAAAGCTCGGGGAAGAAGGAGGTTATCATGAGTTTGGTCTCGAGAAATTTTGTAGTTGGCTCGAGTAGTTTTCTGTTATGGCTCGGGTTGTTTTGAAACATAACAGGTTTTAGAAATTTAAAAAGAAAAAAAATATGTGTCCAGGTTTTCAAATTTTGACAGAAAACATGAACCAGATTTTTGATAAAAGTAAAATTTAGTTTCAAGTATTAATAAGTGTTGAAAGGAATAGATCAACTTTTTGTTTTCAAATAAAATCTATTAGCAAGGTTTTAAAACAAATTTAAAGGTTTGTTTAAAATTTATTGATATGGTTTTGCAATAATTTTGTCAAGTTGATTAAACGAATCTCCGAGTATTTCCAAATATGATGATGGTAAAGTCAAGAGATGATTAACCAAAGGTTCTCAAGAAATTTTGTAAATGTTAAGCATTTAATTAAATTAAATAATTAAATGATAGTTGAAATAAATGATTTATCTTAAATATTTGAGGTCTTATTAATAAAAGTAATTAAGTGTAATTACTTAATTAATTATAGAATAATTAATTTATGTGACAATTTAATTAATTTGAGGATAATTAACTGATTTAAGATCAATCAATTAATGAAGGTGATTAAGGGATGATAATTAATTAGTGTGATTAATTAAGAATGATTAAATAATTAAAGGTTAATTATTAATGATTAAGGGTAGATTTATTTACTAATTAAAGGTTAATTGATTTATTAATTAACGATAATTAATTAATGGTAATTAATTAAGGGCTAATTAATTTATGTGATTAATTAAATAATTAACTGTTAATTAATTAGTAAATAAAGGTTAATTATTTTATTAAAAACTAATTGATTAAATGGGTTGTAATTAATTAATGTTAATTATCCTGGATTAGTAATTAATTTGGTTTCAATTAATCAAATGATCAATTAATCTTACATATGGATGTTTGAATCGAATGAACTGCTATGAATTATTTTATATCTCTGCTGTGTGATGCTTTGTGATTTGAATTGTTTTAATTCAAGCTGTGATGAATGTAATTTATTTATCTGTGACGAATGTGTATTATCTATCTGTGATCTGTGAATGAAGATAAGCGTTATAGATTATACCGCTTGTCGATATTGATATGATTGAATCTGTGATGGTTGATGATGTTCCACTATTGTGTGAAACCGCTGGACTACACCATACATACACAAGTATGGATTGCACGAGGAAATTGGTTAAGTCGCAGATTTTTGAAATGGTTGTAAAGTTTGATTTTGAATCTAAACGGTTTTGGAAATGGAATTGGGTTAAAAAGCTTTTGAAAAGGAGTTGAAGATAAAAGGTTATTTTGAATAACTTGATAAAATTTTCAAATTTATATAATTTGATTTGAATTTGAATTCAAGTTTTGAAATTGAATTCCATGTTGGAAATTATGGCCTAAAAAGGTTATACAATTTATGTGTTTAAATGTGTTTTAAACCATTTTAAAAGTACCGTTTTGGAATTTGAATTTGACTCAAGGACTTTAACTTGTATAAATGAAATTGGATTTTTCCGAAACAAAAACTATTTGTTTTCAAATAAGAATAGCTTTCATATAATAAAGGATTTCCAATTTGTGTTGAAAAATTCAAGTTTGAGATGAAATTGTGAATGTTTTTGAAAGCTGTGAATAAACCTTTGTGAAAGATTGTTAAGCTTTGTTTTGGTATCAAGAGGATTCTAAATGGTGTATCTTTTATATATAAAAGATTTGAAATGGGAATTTTTTTGAAAGTTATGAACGGATCTTTAGAAATAATTTTGAAACTATAAATCGAGTCTTTGGTTTAATAATTGGATGTGATAATCCAATTTGGAAAGGAAATTATTTTGAAAGGCTGTGAATGAATCTTTGTGAAATCTGGGTGAACTTTGTGTAGTGAATCTTTTTGTTTAAAGATTTGGAAATGGTAATTTGTTTAAACCATTTGAAAAGAAAGTTTTGGTTTTAAGTTGTGACTTAACTGAAATCCCATATCCGTATGTTTTTAATATTGCGCTCATTATTCGGTTTAGCCGGGAGAGGACCTTTCTGTCATATAACCCATTTCGAATAATGATACGACATTATGGATAGAATTTGAAGACCGGTGGTGAAGACCGGGTATTTTCGAAAGTGAAAGGATAACTCGTCGAATGCATCTGCACCAGCTGATCCCCGGTATAGTGATTTGATCACCCTTTGTGATGGGAAGTCCGGACGTGATTAGGGATTATCCGGATGTGCAAGGGCTTCTTTGTGAAGTGCCTTCGGTTCTGTTCGAACCCGGAACAGAATTGTATGGATGTGTGTCTGACATTACACTTTGAGATGTAAAGCTGGTTTCTATCAAATACATTTCTGTTTGGTGGCAGAGATTTATTCTCTTAGCTTAACACCCTTCTCTGAGACGTACGAGCTCAGAGATTATGTAGTTGATGGTTACTAGTGATACAATCCCAATTTGGTAATGTGGCATATGAAGTGCTGCTGGTCATTTGTTGATCGAAGCATGACTTTTGTGAAAAGCGTAGCTTTGTGGACGTGACTTCATCGAGCCTCACAACCCGGATATGGTCACGTCTATTACTTTCAGATAGTCCGGTTTAGTAGATTATCTGGAGTTAGTTCAGTCTTTGGATTCAGACTGACCTGGATTGCTTAATACAACTTGATTGGGAGTTCGAGTCATTTCTAGACTAGTCCTTTGGAGACGGAGAGTGCAGACATTGGAGTTCTCCTTTAATGACTACTTTCTCTATTGGAGTTGTTGTTTCTGCTACTGATGTTATCATATTCCGCTGTTGTATATTGTCTCTGATATGTCATATGATCATTGTTATTGTATAATTCGGATATTGTATTCATTGGAGATATATGATATTATATTCTTTTTCTTCTGCTGTGTTGTTGTACTTAATGTGTTATAAGCTCTGGCGAACGAGATTTGACATTTGAATCTGCGGCATTCGAGTACAAGTGAAGTACGGGTGCTGATTTTCGAAGGTCGAGTCAGGGTCGTTAGAAATTTATGGTGTGTTTTTTTGTTAGAAAGTGATAATATTTATTTATTATTACTTTCGTTTAGTTTGTCATGCTCAGGAAGTTAAGAACATTAACTATTGTTTGTTGATTTTTGATTTATGCTTGACTAATTTATTATCATTTATTGTTTTGATAATTGTGAATGCATTAAAACGAATCCTGTGTGAATTAAGTTTTACAGTTTGAATGCAAGGTGTTTGGAGAAAATGTTAAGTTAAAAGTAATCTTTTAATAAATTGTTTAATATATCCTAAATAAGAAGATAGGATATTAGTGGATAAATATTTGTCAAATATTTATTCTAATAAAGGAAGGTTTTTTTTTCTCAAAAAGATGGTTTTAATAGTCCATGGTATATAAAATGATTTATATAAAGGGATTTTTAAAATTTAAGTCTTGGTATTACTTGAAATGATATCAAAATGATTTTGAGAGAAGTAATAGTAGTATTACTTGGAAGTATTTATAAGTATAAATATGTCAAAGAGAATTTGTAAGAAAGATACGTTTTCTTTAGATAGTTCGGGGAATACATCTCGATTAGTTTTGTGGTAATTTGAATAATCTTCTAAGTGACGATCGAATGTTTGCTTAAACGAACGTCATAGTGCACTTAGTAAATTGTTCTCTTTATCATTATGCGATCAAAATGAGTTTGAATCCAAGTAAACCAAAAGCGAGTGTTAGTGAATAAATTGTTAAGGTTATTAAATATATATAGGAATATATGTAGTATGTAACAACTCGAAATTTAACCCATAATAATTAATTCACTAATTAATGAAATAATAAAAAAACTTTATGAAATTATCAGAATTGAGCCAAGTGAATTGCACCATTATGTTCGTGGTAATTTTCCGGTCAATTTCCATATATAGAACGTCAGGATCCGAGTTATTTGAGAGAGTTACAAATTAAAAAAGAAAACGAACAAACATAATAATAATTAATTGGGCTAGGTCGACCGAGAGGTTAACCCAACCATGCCTAGATCGATCAGTCGGTCGACCTAGAGGGAGGGGCGGTCGACCAACTGGTCGACCAGCCTCCCTTTGTAAACGAACCAACGAACTTTCGTTCGTTCAAATATTATATGCGCCATTTGCATTCTTTTTATCAACCCGGTCCTTCCATTCTTGCATCCGACGGCTCCTATTCAGCATATGACGTGATTGCATTCTATTCAATCCTCAAATCCAACGGTCCGAGATGCACTTCTACATCTACAAATAGAACCGGAGATCTGAAACGTTTTTCCATTCTAAGATTTTCTCTAATTGGGTTCACCTTTTCAAGAAGGACCCTAAATGGAATAATTTTCCAAGGAGGAAATCGTTTTAAATAAAATTATTTAACAACCCCAAGTGGATCCGGGAAGACCTAAAGGGAAGAGCTTAGGATCACATGCGAGTGATTGTAATTATTTGGATTTCTTTAAGTAATTTAAGATAATAGGGTTTTTAAATGTCGTGGTTTTTACTACGATTTTTGGAATAACCTTTTTAGTAATTTATTTACAGATTTTAGAATTATTTTCAGTCTATTTTTGTGACAACCCGCATATTCATCGATCGTATATTTAAATATTTTATTTAAATATTTCATCGTTTGTCGGGTTTTGGTCCGAAAACCTACTTTTTGCAAACAGTCGATTTGCGACTCGAGACCCCTTCCATTGAGTTCAAAATGCCGCTTGCAACCTTTTTGAGGATAAGCTTCGAAATGTTTGGAGTTAGTCGAGTTTTGCTACGTTTTCACTTTGGGTTTGAGTTTGTGTTTCAGCCCAATGTTCCATCTTAAGACCCTAGCTCCACTCCAACTCTTCATTTCTTCATTTCATATTCCTAACACTTTAAGCTTTAAGCAACAATGGTGGAAGAGAGTGGAAATTAGAAATTCCAAGCCCTAGTTTCATTGCAAATTCAAGATCTAGCTCCAAATTCTAAGAGAACCCATTGGTAAGCATCTTCTTCTTCTTCTCCAACTCATTCTCCTTCCAATTTCAGAAATTTCCTAAACCTAATTTGGGAAATATTTCTCTTTTAAGCATAGAATCAAGCTTCTTGAGTTGAGATTGAAGAGTGGTTGATCCTCCTTTGTTTTCAAGCTTCTTCTTCATTGATTTGGGTTCAAAAGTGAGATTTTTATCTCACATCTTAGTCTATAATTATCTTCGATTGTTAGGTATGAATTCCTAACACTTATTCTTATGCAATTGATTTTGGTTTGGATTGATTTTGTGTATATTCCAATTTTTGGTGTTTTGGTCTAATTTATGAAAATCCTATTATGGATATTTGGACATTGATATTTGAGGCGTATCGAAGAGCTGTTAAGGCTGGGTTGTCGCGTGGCGTAAATCCTTAGTCGTCATTTGCTCGTCCAAATCGCTTCCGATATTCGTTTGGGTATTTTTGGCCTAGGTTCAAGGAATGCCCTGAACCCCAGTTTCAGACGTCTGAAATATAGTATTCAGACGTCTGAATATTATAATGGGAATTTTTGTTCCTCAGGATTTAGACGTCTGAATGATATTATCCAGACGTCTGAATTGGTTCATTTGGAACCAGAAAGGAAATAGGCTAAAATGTGCCTATTTCAGACGTCTGAAATCAAAGATTCAGACGTCTGAATTCTGTTTCTGGAAAATATTTTATTTTCCAGATTCAGACGTCTGAATCCTTGATTTCAGACGTCTGAATCTGCACTCTTTTGCCTATTTGCCTATTTAGCTTGAATTTCCAACTTTAATTGATTCGTGTTGATCCCCCTTTTGTTGTTATCACTTATTATCGACTTTGATGACATTTTCTTCGTGATTTTAGGAATATCCATTTCGATGGATTCGATAATCGATTTTTTTGGATTTTATTCACGTCTTTGAATGTGAATTTTAGTGATTGATTGTTCCTACAATCTTCTTTGTGATTTGTCACTTTAAAAATATAAAGGTTTTCTATACTAGTAGTAAATATCAAAACTCTTTCTTCAAATGATTTCAACACTATTTTATTACCAAGCTCGTTTTCTCAAACCGATTTCCAACCTATTAGTATATACAAACCTTTACCTCACTCGTATGAGAAATTCTAATTAAACGGCCTAGTAAAACGAGTGGTATGAAACGCTTGCGTTTACTTCGTCGGTTAATTCTTGGACTTGTTCGATTGAAACTCTTGTGACAATTTTCTAGTGGAGATCTACAATTTGTTCGCAAATATTTAAGTTAAGCTAGTGGTTATGGGACATGAAGCTAAGCTCATATATTTACTAGCTTACTGTAATTGACACTTCTCTGTGATCATGACGATCATTTTTATGTTTTAGACTAGTATTGTGTGATGTCTTTTTGATTTGGTTCATCGGATGTCACGCTGTACGACGTCTATGCTCCGAATTATTTGATACAGTGGATGTACCGTTTGCACTACATCAATGATATGCTTTTGATACATTGGATGTACCGTCTGCACTACATCAATGTCTTTGCTTTTGATACATTGGATGTACCGTTTGCACTACATCAATGTCTTTGCTTTTGATACATTGGATGTACCGTCTACACTACATCAATGTCTTTGCTTTTGATACATTGGATGTACCGTCTGCACTACATCAATGTCTTTGCTTTTGATACATTGGATGTACCGTCTGAACTACATCAATGTCTTTGCTTTTGATACATTGGATGTACCGTCTGCACTACATCAATGTCTTTGCTTTTGATACATTGGATGTACCGTTTGCACTACATCAATGTCTTTGCTTTTGATTCATTGGATGTACCGTTTGCACTACATCAATGTCTTGGCCATTCTTTTCTTGTGATTTCTGGATTTCGTGTATTGAATTCTGGAATTTATGTTTCACCACCTTTTTCGATTGGCATTGATATGTATGTCAATTTTTGTGGCTTGGTGAATGAAATTAGGAGTATGACATTCCTTTTGATCTTTGAGAAGACTTTTGCGATATTGATTAATCTCTTGTTGATTTTTCAGTTACTTATTTATCACAGCTTGGCATTGTGATTTTTATACGTTTAGTCATATCTCTTATTCTATATCATTTCATCTGATATTTATAGCTAGACTGATCCGTTTATTATTTTCTTCTTAAATAATACTCGGGTCAGACCGAGATGTTACAGGTGTTTCTGCTTGATTTCTCTTTTGGGGTTATCATCCTGACTTTTGGTTAACTACCTAGATTAGTTGTTTTTGTTGTATACATTTGAGATATAGACTCCTTGATGTATACATATTCTTTTGTCCTGCACTAGTATCTATTCTCTTGTGACATTGTGGATCTTGTTAGACCACTACTCTGATGTACACTATCATATATATATATATATATTCATATCTATTTCTGCCTTTGTGATATGAATTATCTGTGACTGATTTGTGTTATGTTTATTTCTCTAATTGTTTCCGAAGACATTATAGCCACTGTGTGCTAGCTTTGAGTTTGTGTCGGTATGTCGAACTTCCTCTTGAAAAGAATGCAAGTTATATTTTATCTGGCATATCGGTACTCGCACAAAGCAATTATACAGATGGTCGCTCCTCAACGGCCTTATTCTCCATGCTAGTTGACGGCATTACACCATAGTGTCCTTGGCTAGCGTGGGTATAGAGATGGGGCGTCACAGCTTGGTATCAGAGCCAAACTTCGGAACAATGTAGAATAATCTAGCAAGGATCATGTCTTAAGTCTTTCTTAGGAGTCGTGCTTTAGGATTTTATTCCGGTGTTCGTACCGTTCAATCCTATTTTCTTTAATGATTCCTTGTTTTAACATCATGATTGTTTGATATTCATTCCAAGAATAACCTTTTCTTCTTTTTTTCTTTCTTTCTTAAAGAACAGAAATGGTTGGTTCTGGCAATCCTAGCGCTGGACAATCCAGAGGTCCTTCTCTGGATGGCGCATTCATGTCTGCCCAATAACTTTTGGATCTTGTAAAGAATCAAGAGTTTATCTATGCTTTGAGTAAGAACCCCGGGATGATTCTACCTTTGAAGCTTGAAGTTCCTTTCGATCAGCTTGTGGATATCACTCTTCGATATGAAGAGGTTGGTAAGGGAAGTGATAGTGATATTGGGATTTCCAAGAAGAGGCATATTATGTTCAAAAGCCCTAATCCCAATAAGAAAGTGAAGCAAACTACTTTGGTAGTAAAGACTCCAATCCATAATCGTGGAGGATGCTACAATTGTAATTTTAAGGACCACTATGCAAAGGAGTGTTCGGAACCACTCTTTTGTCGTTATTGCAGAAATACATGTCATCATATTTCTGCCTGCCCCATACTTCAAAGCAAGAAGAAGGTGGAACAAGAAACTTCGGTAGACAAGACTCCTACCCCAAGTCGTAAACAATGCTACAATTGTGGTTCCACGGACCATTATGTAATTAAGTGCCCGAAACCCCTTTATAGTCGCTATTGCAAAGACTCGGGTCATCTTTTATCTGCATGTCCCAAACTTTTGAACAAGGACATGAGAAAGCTAAATATTGTGCAGGCCCCTAGCAACACTTCTCTTGGTCAAGGTATTTCTCATTCAATCCTTGATGACATTTGCTTTGTGATTTTCTTGTTCGTGTTCTTTTTGATATGGGTTCCACCTCACTATTTTATATCAAAAGAACTTGTTGATTCTTTTCCTTTAAACAATTTTGGGATTGATGTCTTCCTTGAGAATTGCGAATCCGGATGGTAGATCCGCAACACTCAATTTGCTTTCTATTGATGCCGAAATTATTTAATGTGATTTTTCTTTCCGAGCCGATTTTTACTTAGGCTTCGGAATTGATTTTTGTAAGGATTGGCTCAATCGTTGTGAAGCTCATATCCTATTTTCCGTGTGGACTATTCATCTTCGACATTTTCTATCTGTTAAGCAGATTTCTATTTTTTCTTGAGATTCTAATTTCAAATTTTTGAAGGCATCAATTTATTCTTTAAGCCCTCAAGATGAGAAAAGTGTTATTTCTCTTATCTAAATAATTTGTGAAACTTTTCCGGTATTTTTGAGTTTGTCTTAGGATTATCACCTAAGAAATCTTTTGTGTGGTGTTAAGGTCTTTCTAGTTCGACCTTGCCACCGATTTTCATTTGGCTACGAGTTGCGGGAGTTAGCATTCCACTTACTGCATTCCGCACTCGTTACGATTCTTATGAATGACTTATTATGTCGTTCAGTTTGCCCATCTCGTTTCATCCATTTTACAAATCGAGTATTCTATTAATATCTCGATAATTCCATTCTTGAATTTATTGGTTTTGGATGAAAACAGAAATTTAAAATTTTGCAAATCTTTTTCATAAGATTTATTTATAAGTACAATTGGATTTTGACCTTAAACGAACAACGAATATTCTTAAAACTTTTAAGAGATATTTTCATCATATAGAAGATGATTTTGGATTGTATTGCCCATTGAGTGCTTTAAGAATTCTGGTCGATGCGCTTGATCAACGTTATCGATAGGAATTTCCTAAACGCTTGGATGTGACAGTCAGACACAATAAATTGACTTATGTAAATTTTTCTAGAAAGATTATTACATAAAGATAAATGTAATTTTGAAAGTTTTAACTTTTCAGGAAAGAAGAATCATTTAAAAGAAATTCTTTCCTTTCGATACTCTTATTCTTGTGATTCCCGTTGGGAACCAAGATTTTATCTTTTGTACCAATGCTAATCGTATTGGTTTGGATGCCGTTTTCTTGCAAAAGATGACGTGCTATCACTTGTGCTTCTAAATTATTAAAATCCGATTGAGACTAGGTATGCCACTCATGATCTAGTGCTCGCGACTATTGTTTTCGGTTTTAGAGTTTGGCATCATCATTTTTGGGGAAGAAATTTGTTCTCCACCTCGATCATAAATCTTTGGAATATTTATTTTCTCATAAGGAACTTCATGTTGACCCGAGTTCCTGGCATCTTATGATCTTGATAATCTTTTTATTCCCGAAAGGGAAATCGTGTTGCCAATGCGCTTTATCGTAGGCAACAAGTTGTTGATTCTTTGATGTTGTCTGGATGGAATTATCTTTTTATCAAGTTCATCGAACGTTTTGATATACTTCGTTTTATTGAGCTTTATCTCATTTCTTTTATGGACTAGCGTCCGATGTTCTTTTATGGTGTTCGGTTCATCGGATGTACTGTTATTATACTACATCGATGATCCGTCTTATCTGATCAATGGATGTTCCATTATTATACTACATCGTTGTTCCAGTTTATCGGTTCATTGGACGTACCGTTTTTGTACTACGTCGGTGTTCCAAATTATTCGAGTTTTTAGTTTCTCGGGCGTACGGTTTCTGTAGTACGCCGTTGCACTGGCTCAATTTTCTGCTATTCTTGACGTTTTCTGTGTCTTTTAACTATGGAAATGCTTTAAGGTTTCCTATTTTTATTCTTGAGCCCGATGTTATTGAAGAAAGTGAAGTTTCACCAGATTTGACTTATGAGCAACATTCCATTCGCATCGTTGCTTCGGAGGTTGAGCGCCTTCGGAATAAAGATGTTCTTCTTTTAAAAGTTCAATGGTTCTCAGATCCTAAGGATTGCTCTTGGGAATCCTGTGAATTCATCGAGCGATCCCGTTCAGGCTTACTCTTTCATGCTCTTTATGGTGAACTTCCTATTTCAAATTTCTTTTGTGTTGATATGCTTTTATGGTAGTTACTCTTTATTTTCTTCTTAAGTATTGCGAGGACACAATTTCTTTAAGGAGGGGAGTCTGTAACAACCCGCATATTCATCGATCGTATATTTAAATATTTTATTTAAATATTTCATCGTTCGTTGGGTTTTGGTCCGAAAACCTACTTTTTGCAAACAGTCGATTTGGGACTCGAGACCCCTTCCATTGAGTTCAAAATGCCGTTTGCAACCTTTTTGAGTATAAGCTTTGATATGTTTGGAGTTAGTCGAGTTTTGCTACTTTTTCACTTTGGGTTTGAGTTTGGGTTTCAGCCCAATGTTCCACCTTAAGACGCTAGCTCCACTCCAACTCTTCATTTCTTCATTTCATATTCCTAACACTTTAAGCTTTAAGCAACAATGGTGGAAGAGAGTGGAAATTAGAAATTCCAAGCCCTAGTTTCATTGCAAATCCAAGATCTAGATCCAAATTCTAAGAGAACCCATTGGTAAGTATCTCCTTCTTCTTCTCCAACTCATTCTCCTTCCAATTTCAGAAATTTCCTAAACCTAATTTGGGAAATATTTCTCATTTAAGCTTAGAATCAAGCTTCTTGAGTTGAAATTGAAGAGTGGTTGATCCTCCTTTGTTTTCAAGCTTCTTCTTCATTGATTTGGGTTCAAAAGTGAGATTTTTATCTCACATCTTAGTCTATAATTATCTTCGATTGTTAGGTATGAATTCCTAATACTTATTCTTGTGCAATTGATTTTGGTTTGGATTGATTTTGTGTATATTCCAATTTTTGGTGTTTTGGTCTAATTTATGAAAATCCTATTATGGATATTTGGACATTGATATTTGAGGCGTATCGAAGAGCTGTTAAGGCTGGGTTGTCGCGTGGCGTAAATCCTTAGTTATCATTTGCTCGTCCGAATCGCTTCCGATATTCGTTCGGCCATTTTTGGCCTAGGTTCAGGGAATGCCCTGAACCCCAGTTTCAGACGTCTGAAACATAGTATTCAGACGTCTGAATATTATACTGGGAATTTTTGTTCCCCAGGATTCAGACATCTGAATCATATTATCCAGACGTCTGAATTGGTTCATTTGGAACCAGAAAGGAAATAGGCTAAAATGTGCCTATTTCAGACGTCTGAAATCAAAGATTCAGACGTCTGAATTCTATTTCTGGAAAATATTTTATTTTCCAGATTCAAACGTCTGAATCCTTGATTTCAGACGTCTGAATCTGCACTCTTTTGCCTATTTGCCTATTTAGCTTGAATTTCCAACTTTAATCGATTCGTGTTGATCCCCTTTTTGTTGTTATCACTTATTATCGACTTTGATGACATTTTCTTCGTGATTTTGGGAAAATCCATTTCGATGGATTCGGTAATCGATTTCTTTGGATTTTATTCACGTCTTTGAATGTGAATTTTAGTGATTGACTGTTCCTACAATCTTCTTTGTGATTTGTCACTTTAAAAATATAAAGGTTTTCTATACTAGTAGTAAATATCAAAACTCTTTCTTCAAATGATTTCAACACTATTTTATTACCAAGCTCGTTTTCTCAAACCGATTTCCAATCTATTAGTATATACAAACCTTTACCTCACTCATATGAGAAATCTAATTAAACGGCCTAGTAAAACGAGTGGTATGAAGCGCTTGCGTTTACTTCGTCGGTTAATTCTTGGACTTGTTCGATTGAAACTCTTGTGACAATTTTCTAGTGGAGATCTACAATTTGTTCGTAAATATTTAAGTTAAGCTAGTGGTTATGGGACATGAAGCTAAGCTCATATATTTACTAGCTTACTGTAATTGACACTTCTCTGTGATCATGAAGATCATTTTTATGTTTTAGACTAGCATTGTGTGATGTCTTTTTGATTAGGTTCATCGGATGTCACGCTGTACGACGTCGATGCTCCGAATTATTTGATACATTGGATGTACCGTTTGCACTACATCAATGATATGCTTTTGATACATTGGATTGTAACGACCCAACTTCCACACTCCAGAAAGTTGCATCGTTAAGAAGAAAGAAAGGGATAGAAAAGAGAAAAGAAAGGAAAGAAAGAACAGAAAACATCAGAATCTCACAGCGGAATCGAATAAATTATAATATATCACATAAAACTTTACATAGTATCATATACATCAGAGTTAAACTGCTAATACAACACAAACTAGACAGTTATAAACATCTGTCTAGCAATTACAATTCAAATACATCAGAGAAACAGACACAACTCAAACACAGCGGAACCACTACATATATCTACATGCTGAAGCCCCCTGCTCTATAATCTCCTCCAGAACTCGTCAAAGCAATCCTGAAACACTTGACTACTCATACGTAATATGAGTACCCAAGAGTTTAATAAAACAAAAAATAAACACTCAGGTCAGACAGGGGTCTGGTGTGAGTAAACGGGGATAAAAGTTGCTTAACTTTAGAAAAACTTTTGAAAACAAAAGGTATCACGTAAGACTTCCCACACATAAACATGGAAAAGTTTTTACCTTATGCTAACCAAAACATTCGGTAGGAAATCCAGTGATATTATAATAGTGTCTAGGGTTTTCAAAATAAAATATAGAAATAGCTGGAATGCTTACATCTCACGTTCCAACATAGTTGGGCACAATCAAAACCGTACAGGCACTTACTGGATTATGGATTCCATCAATGGCAGGGCTACTGGGGTACCGCCCGTCACAGTACGTGGCCTAGATCAACGTACCGAGGAGTACTCCCACTCCCCTGCAACACAAGGCCGGACCCATTCCTTACTGAATAGTTCCAAACAAGACAACCCCGCAGTTGGTGCGCAATTCCAACTGCCCACTAAGCCGAATAAAAAGGGACCTCTAGACAGGGGAAAATCTTGCTCTCAAGTGGGTGCTACACACGAAGCCTTGCTGCACCTCCTCTGTTTTAGCTATTCCCGGTTGATGAGGCTTGAAGCTACGATTACCTTTAGAGGACACATTATCTTAGAATGCTCATCGTCCACCTGACGATGTTCTGAAAGCATTCAATCCATACAAGTTTGTTCCGGGTTTGAACGAAACCGAAGGCATTATCTCGTTACACTCGTTTTGGAATTACCCTCAGAGTTAACGACGATAACCCTTGTACTCTAAATCTCCATCTCGAATCTATAAGTACTATTCCGTCAACTCATTACGGAATCACCCACAGAGTTATACTGACGTATAGCCCTTACACCTCGAGTCTTCACTTGCTCCACTTGGATTAACGACCTAACGTTTAATTGGAATCGATGTGGTTTTCGGATATCCAAATATGGAAACCCGATCCCGGTCTCATCGAAACCAAACGCCATTTTAATGTCCAAGTTGTACTTAAGGGTTTTAAACAATTAACTTATTTCATTGTTATCTAATTCACATAGATAGATAAACTATATATTACAATAGATAATCACATTCTTAACATAAACAGATAATCATCACCACCAAACAATCCATCACAAATTATTATACTTAACCAATCATTCATATCATACAGATACGACTCATCTCATTTCTGAGATCACAACAATTCAATCAATAACATCCATAAGCAATGATTTACTAACCAACAACTATAATTAATTTAAAATGAATTAAATTAATTACAATCGTCTCTAATTAATTTAAAATAAATTAAATTAATTACCATATTTAAATCCTGCTTAACATTCATTAATTAATTAACTCAGTTAATTAATTACCCACTAAGTATTTAACTTGATTAAACATCTATGTTTAATCATTCACTAATTACAATAAGTAATTAATCCTTAATTAATTCCATAATTTAATTAACCTTAATCATAAGTAATTAACCTTTAATTACCCATTTATTAATTAATTATAATTAATTATATTTGTCCTTAATTAATTTCATAATTAATTAATCACTTATTTAATTATTACTTAATCAAACAATCCTTAATTACATCATTAATATTAATTAATGATCTTTAATATTTAAATAAATTACTTAATTTAAATAAATTACATTTAGAAATTAATCTAATTATTAATCACCTTGATTAATATCCAATTAAGTAATTAACTATCTTAATTACTTATTTATAAATTAATTAACCAATAATTAATCATTAATTAATTCCTTAATTAATTACAAAAGTAATTATCCAAATTACTAATTACATTCCAGTAATTATCATTATTACTTTACTGAGTAATCCTGCTCCATTAATTAATTAAGTAATTACACTCTTAAAATCATCAAATGATTTATTTAATTTAATTAAACTAAATTAATTAACTTAATTAAATCACAATCCAAATTAATTACAATAAGTAATTAATTCCTTAATTACTTAACAAATTACAATTAATTAGATTCAATTAATTAATCTAGTTAATTATCAAAATTAATTCCATTAATTAATTACTGAATTATCCTTAGATAATTGTCACCATTTATTAATTAACATTTCATTAATTATATACTTAAGAAAATTTAAATTAGATTAATAAATCATTTCTAATTAAAAATTAATCATAACCATTAACTTAAAAATCAAATAATTAAGTACATCCTTAATTATCTTAGATATTTTCCAAAATAATTTAGATTACTTATCAAATGACTCATTTAAATTCAAAATGTATTAAAACAAAACATTTCTAAAAAAATTAAATTCAAATTCCAATTTATTAAAGATTCAAATGTTTAATTATTAAACATTAATCCAAATTTAATAATTATAAACCTTAAAAAAATGAATGTTTAAAGGACATTCATTACTTAAATATAAAGAAAGATTCAAAACTAAATTACTTGATAAATTAAGCATTGAAAATAAATTGATTATTTCAATTTCCAAATTTGAATTAAACACTTCATATTTTAATTCAAATACTAAGGAAACAAATTCTTTCAAGTTTTAAAACTCACTTGAATCCAGATTTCATTTTCAAATTCACCTTGGAAACATTTGAATAAGTTTATTCATTCTTCTTTAAATTTTACGACCTGTTTGAAATCAAACTGGTTTCCAAAGAAACCTAAAAATAGTTTTTAACTTGATTTCAAAACACATTTAAATTTTGCTTAAACCATTTAAATTTGTTCAAAATTTAAAACTTACAAAAACTGTTTTGAAAACAAAAATCTGGTTTTAAACCAAACCTGATACTGTTTTATACTTGATTTAAAAAAAATTAAATCTTGTTTAAATTTAAGATTTTCATTTTTAAAATACTTGAATTCCAACTTAATTTGAATTCAGTTTCAAGTTACACTGAAATCAAACTCTTGCACTAAATTGAATTCCATTCAACGTTAAAAAAAAACTGCCAAAGTTTCTCTAGGTTAAAACTGTTTTTAAAACTTGATTGAAAACAGAATTTAAACTTGTTTAAATTTAAAATATTCATTTTTAAAACCTTGAACTCAAAAATTCATTTGAATTCAGTTCCAACTTATACTCGAATCAAAAATCTGCACTAGCATTTGAATTTCAATCAACATTAAAAAAAAACTGCAGAACTTCTCACGTTTTAAAACTGTAAACCTATACCCGAGCAACCCTTCTATCGAGTTTCTACACCCATTGCTTCGAGATAATTTCACAAAACCCCGAGTTTTACTTCGAGTAAAAACCCTGCATCTTAGAAGTTCACCTGAACTTCAACACTTAAACAAACAGTGGTTTGAAATCCTGGGAAAAAACCCCAATCCATATCCCCTCTCTCTCTCTCTGATCCTCCATCACCAAATATACCCCACTCTTACATCAATACTTCACCTACAGGAAGTATCTTAATACCTAAAATTTTCTAGCTCAACAGATATTTCAAATTTCCCTGTTTTTGTTTAAACAGAAGTGCTAATCCACACAGTCAACTAGAAATGAAACTTGCTTATACTTTCTGATTTCTAACATATTCATGTTGAAATCTTGTTTTAAACAGTTAATGATGTTGATACTCTTGTTATTATTATATTTTTTAAAAACCAATACTATATTTACTTATACCAGAAACACAGATTTTTTTTTTTCATCTTCAATATAATTTATAAACTTGAATTTATACTCAACAAAAAATATTGTTTTCTCAAACATTTCTAACTGAAATCACTTCTAGAGAAAAAAAATTTATAAAAGAAAATCTTAGTTTTACAAGCAAATTAGATCTACAGCTACATATTATATACATATTCATATATACTCACATATAACAATCATCAACAGGCAACCATCACAACAATTTTCTTTTTTTTAAAATCTTAGTTTTAGAAACAAATAGGTATGCAGATTCCTGGTCATAGCATCATATATATACACAGTTATATATGTATACACAGAACATTCATCACAATTCAATCATACAAGCTTGCTTATTACTATCAATACACATGCAATAGGTTATTTAAGCTTTTCCATTTGTGAAGTTATTTTCCTCAAGCAAAATGAATCACTGCAGTTTCATCCATAGCAGTTTATATATATATATATATATATATATATATATATATATATATATATATATATATATATATATTTTTAATGACAGTTTTGCTTTGAACATGAGTTCTAATACTTGCATGTGAATTTATTTTAAAACAAAACTATTTTTAAAATTAAAAGTTTACTCACCTTTTTAAATTGAAGATGCAGAGCAAATAGATGCAGATCCAATTTCCAGAAATGCATAATGAAATGCATGTTGATCTTGGCTTCATTTAGATTACAGAAATTGCTTGCCAGTTGTTGTTGATGATGCATGCAGACCCATACTAATAGCTCAGATTTTATATTGCAGATTTGTTGTATGCAGATCCATTTTATTTGCACAGATTTGAAGTTGAACAGATCTTCATTTTGCAGATTTGATTGAATTTGTTTGTTTGCAGCAATTGATTTGTTTTGAGGATTGGTTTTCTGGATATGATTTGTTATTTGCAAATTTTAACATGTTTTTGTTTTGAGGTTTAAGATTTACTGAAATCTGGTTCTCAGATTTTCAATTTTGAAGAGAATGTGTTTTTATCAAAGTGCTTATGTTATATTGTCTTGTTAATATATTTTAAAATAAAAAGTTTTTAAACCAATGTCACTTGTACTTATTATGCTAATTGTTTTACAAGTGTCTACTTAATAGTTTAACTGACTAACACATGTATATATCAATGTTTAAAAGCAATTTCTAAATTTATATATGTATTAGAATTTATCTTAAACCATTTCAAATTTATTTAAGCATATTTCAAATGTTTATTAACATTAGTTTTTAAGTAAATACATATAAACTTTTTATAAAACTATACTCTTACATTAAAATGCTTGTTTAATTATTTTTAAAATAACATTCTTTATGAAACTAAATTTCAAAAGAAAAGAAGTGTTGAATTAAATTTATCAATGTTATACTTTAACAAAAATGAACTAAATCTTATTTCAAAGAAAAACAATTTTAAAATAAAACAAATCAAACTTTTATTATAAAATAAAATTAAACTATTTTTATTCTTATAAACAAAATAAATAATCATTTACTTTTCTATAAAGAAATAAGAAAGATTTTTTTAAAACAAACTTTTTTTTGAAAAGTTTACAATATAATTTAAATCAAATTAATCAATTTACAAATTATTCATTCATATAAATATTAGAAAATATCCTTTATTAAATATAAATTAAAATTAAAACCAAAATGCTCTATTTACAATGTATAAACATTTATACATTATAAATAAAATATCTTTAAAACAGCATAGAAAGATAAATTTATTACTTAAATATTTTTAACTTTGAAAACAATATCATTAATCAAACTAAATAATCAAAATTTTCAAAAGAGAATTCCAGTTTGAATTAAATTATTAAAACAATATTTCACATTTTAAAACAATTATCAAATAAATTATTAAATAATTATTGCCTAAATTTCCGGGTCATCACATTCCTCCTCCCTTAAAAGAATTTCGTCCCCGAAATTTAAAAGCAAAGGTAATTTAATAGTCCCATAAAGATTTTAATTGTTTTTTACAAAAACAAACATATATTATCAACCAAATACTAGCAACCAATTCAAACAAACAATTCTAATTATCCAGACAAAATTCTGGATAAGATTCACTAGAGTTTCCCAGGTACAAACACCGGGACACTCGCCCTATAGATCTAAATTAGCCACACCACTCAGATTTAGAGCTCCTATATATCTAGATGTACAAACCTAAACAGAACTCAGGACTACAGACCAGTCCTTATCAACTCCCAAACCTCTCAGAACTACTGATTCTAAAACCAGAGATAAACCATACACGTACTCCCTTAGAGATACATGAAAAACAAAACAAATTCCAGCCATCCGAACTGGAAATTCAATCCTGTAGATCAAACACTTAATCCTCAAGAGAAAACAGAAAGACCCAATCTCTTATCCACAAATCTCTCATATCGATCCTGGGCTGCCCTCAACTCCTAGATCAATCAAAATCCACCACACAAACTCCACTACAGATATCAAGAGTCTTCAGACAAACTACTCTATCTGGAAAAAACAGATACAAAACAATCAAGTTTCCAGATCCAAAATAAATTTCCTGTAGAAATCCTTTGATCCAAGACAAAACTCAAATTCCCAAAGAATCGGGTGCTCCTATTCTGGAATAGCTGCCACCATGCTTCCACTGCGCAACTCTGATTCGAGAATGTTGTTGATGAACACAAGTATAAACTTGATCAACTTATCCCGGAACATTACTCATCAAATTCCATAAAATCTCAGTGACCTATCCGATTCAGTCACAAATACCACAGCAAAAATTCAACCAGAAACCAGATCCGATAAATTCTGCCAACTTAAACAGATCACACTCAAAGAATCTCCTGCAATGCTGAACCATCGGTACAGCTCCAAGAACAAAGTCGATACAGAACTCAATCTCTCGATACGAATTCCAATCTTAATTCCTTCGAAGATATCCAGAAAATACCACTTTGATATCCTAAACATCCTCTAAAGATGCTTCAATCCAAACAGAGATCACTTAGAGAATTTCCGAACCGTCGCAAGTCACTATTGCGATTCCACCTAGTTCAGATCCCAAGAAATCGTTCTCACTTCAAAAATCAGAACAGCTAAATCCTTCAAAAGAAGAAACTAGTGATCCACCTCTAACCACTAACATCACACCCAGCTGAGCTTCCAGAAGAAATGGACAAGCTCCACCATCTGCCCAGACTACTGACAGAAGTATCACAGAGATTTCTGAACCATCAAAGAACAAGTCACCCACTGCTGCTACTGCTGCCAAAACTTCCTTGTCCAAAAGCTCATCAAACCTCAAAGCTACACCAGCCTCTTCACCATAAGGCATTCCAGATAGACAGATATCTCTCAGGAAACTTGCTCCTAAACCAAGCTCAAAACACTCTGCCAAACTGAGCTTCAAACTCAAATATAGACAGAACTCCTTCCTAAGGTTACCAAAATACCAATGCAGGCTTCAGAACTCCCAACTGATCCAAACTCAAGAAAAACAACTCACATGAGTGCAATCAAGCTTACAATCCAAAATAAACTCCGAATCTTAAAAAGATTTCCTTCAGAGATTAGTGAAATCTTTCTCACCAAACTGCAAAACTACTCAAGATACCCAATACTGCCCTAAGCAGATCGCTTCCAACCACAAACACTCAAACTCCAATCATTGGTAGTTGTGTTACACACACCACTACCCTATCTACCTTTATTACTTATATTGGAAAACCTGAACAGGTAACCCAATCAAATAGGCAGAAATAAATAATATATATATTAAAAATTACAAATACGCTCTCTCAAGAAAACACCACTACAGAGCCTAGGTATTCACTCAACCTAATGCTCTGATACCACAATGTAACGACCCAACTTCCACACTCTAGAAAGTTGCATCGTTAAGAAGAAAGAAAGTGATAGAAAAGAGAAAAGAAAGGAAAGAAAGAACAGACAACATCAGAATCTCACAGCGGAATCGAATAAATTATAATATATCACATAAAACTTTACATAGTATCATATACATCAGAGTTAAACTGCTAATACAACACAAACTAGACAGTTATAAACATCTCTCTAGAAATTACAATTCAAATACATCAGAGAAACAGACACAACTCAAACACAGCGGAACCACTACATATATCTACACGCTGAAGCCTCCTGCTCCATTATCTCCTCCAGAACTCGTCAAAGCAATCCTGAAACACTTGACTACTCATACGTAATATGAGTACCCAAGAGTTTAATAAAACAGAAAATAAACACTCAGGTCAGACAGGGGTCTGGTGTGAGTAAACGGGGATAAAAGTTGCTTAACTTTAGAAAATCCTTTGAAAACAAAAGGTATCACGTAAGACTTCCCACACATAAACATGGAAAAGTTTTTACCTTACGCTAACCAAAACATTTGATAGGAAATCCAGTGATATTATAATAGTGTCTAGGGTTTTCAAAATAAAATATAGAAATAGCTGGAATGCTTACATCTCACGTTCCAACATAGTTGGGCACAATCAAAACCGTACAGGCACTTATTGGATTATGGATTCCATCAATGGCAGGGCTACTGTGGTACCGCCCGTCACAGTACGTGGCCTAGATCAACGTACCGAGGAGTACTCCCACTCCCCTGCAACACAAGGCCGGACCCATTCCTTACTGAATAGTTCCAAACAAGACAACCCCGCAGTTGGTGCGCAATTCCAACTGCCCACTAAGCCGAATAAAAAGGGACCTCTAGACAGGGGAAAATCTTGCTCTCAAGTGGGTGCTACCCACGAAGCCTTGCTATAACAACCCGGTATTTTGTACCGATTATTTATCGTCTTTGGACGGTTTCTTTTCCTAGCAAATTGCTGGTTGGAATTTTTGCTTAACCAGTTGAAACTCTTTTGAAAAATCTGTTAAAGGCTGACGGGCTTTAAAATAAATTCTCGGCCAACATTTTCAAATGTTTGAAGCCGTGAAAAGTTTGCAAAGCAAATGTACACGTCCCCTTTATCTCAATGCCGACCCATTCTTCAAGAAACTCGACCCGCCCCTTTACCATTTTTCTTTTATTTCGTTCGTAACCCTAAAACCCTCAAAAGAAAATAAATGGTGGCATCTCGTCTTCGTTCGTCTGAAGCTAGGGCGCGTTCAAAATTTTTGATGCTGGCTTCTTCAATTCGACGTGCTCGTGCTCGATTGGGCTTCGGTTGATAGCTTCAATTCGTCGACAAGGTGAGTGATCCCCTTCACTCACATCTAATTCCTATCTCGTGTTTATTAGTGTTCGGATTCGATGATTTTCGTTCGTATTTGATTGTTGAATTCGTCCCTTGATTTGTCGGCCATTCGACTATGTATTTACCTTGAGTATTGACTTCGGTCATTGCATGAACTATTTTGATTTCGGCATTGTTTTGATTTCGAACTGCATATTGTTTCTGGCTTTATCGTTTCGAGCTGTTCATTTTCGTGGTCATCACTCAACTCTGACCTGTTGTGTTCTTCCCTGTAGCTTGACTTGAGTGAGCTTCAGGCTGGACATGTCTTTCTATTTGATTTATTTTGCCTTGCTTTGGGCATATGTATACTGTTGCGGTTTCGAATGATGCATGTTGTACCTGGCCCCTTTTGTTGTTTTCTGGTTTCTCTTGACAAGTTTTGTATTGCTTGATGGACTTTGGATCTTTGATTCAATTGGGGTCATTTACTGTTTCACTGCATATGTTTTGAGTCACTGTTGCATTCATTAGACTTTGCATTTGTTCTCATTCACCTCGAGACACTTTCAGTTGCAAGTGCAATTGGTTATTTCCACTTGACTCGGTTAAGCTCGTACTTGTGTCATGGTGAGATATTTATCCACCGCTGGTTCTTGCATTTTGTTCATCCAGTATGCACTCCCACATTGCTAGGTTGTTTTGTGCGGTATCTGGTCTTTGATTTTTGCATTTCCTATGTGCATTGGCTTCGGCCATTATGCACTTGATTTATTGCGTCCTTGACTTTGTTATACTCGGCATATGCCCTGATACTTGTATCCTTGTTCGAACTAGCTGGGTCACCCAGTTATTTGTGCACTGCATGTGTAAATGACGTGTTATTCATGCGGTTGCTCCATTTTTTTTGCCAAATATGTGAACATCCACTTAAGTACCTACCTGTTTGTAATTGCAGTGCTATTTTGACATTGTGTTTATTTTCTAACACTAGTGACAGTGTTTGGTATTCTTCAGTTTGGTGGTGTCACTCATGTTTACATAATAAGTGTGGTTATACTACATATAATTATGTAGTTCACTGCTTCATGTATTTGGGGTTTACTTCTTTGATATTGAGGCTACACTTGAGTCTTGTTTAATTCATTGAGGCACTGTGCATTGTTGCCAGTTGCTTCTCTCTGTTCATTTGAGCTGCTGCAGTGTGCATATATGGTTATTTTAACCATTTCATTTTGAGGCTGTGTCACTGATGTCGGCTTGCCTTATTCATTTCTTAGTCGAACTTTGGTTCATTTTACCGTGTCATCCCCCATGTAATTTGCAGTTGCATTTCCGGTCAATCTTTGTACCTGAGTCACTGATGTTGGTTTGCATTATTTTGTTCATTTGGATTTAACAATCTTGTTGAGTTCACTTGAAATCCCTGTATGCATGTCATATGGGTTTGCTTGTGGTACACTGTACTGCATTCCTGAGTTAGTTATTGTCATTTTCTACATATTTATATATGTGGCCTTGTACTATTTGATGACATTTGGATTGATTTTCGAATTACACTTGAGTTGAATCCGGTGACTCGGGTTTGATCTTGTATTTGCTTGTGAATTTTCATTGGGCACATCATCACTGTGGTGGCAAGGCAGTGCACGCAAGCGTGAACTGCAGCCACATGGTATTCATTGGGTACATCATCACTGTAGTGGCAAAGCAGTGCACGCAAGCGTGAACTGCAGCCACACGGTACTGCTTTTATTGTTATATCTTTTTCTTTTGATTTATGGAACTATTTCGTATTCCATATGTTGTAGTGGCGTGGCAGTACACGCTTGCGTATACTGCAGCCCTACTCGAGTTGACGTCTTAATTGATGTTTCCAATTACTTGATTGTTTCCTTTGTCCAATTCATCCTTATTAGTGATTGGATAGACGAGGTTTATTGTGATTGTCATCTGTTCGTTATTTGATTATTATTGCTTCTGTGTATTAATAACTGAGTTTGAATTAGATTGACCCGGGTATTATTTTCTTTTGAATGTAGACCCGAGTTATTTCAGGTTGTAGATATTCTGCTTTGGGATGCTGCTTGAGCTATGAAGTCCTTCCATATCTTTTGGAGTTGTCGGCGTCATTTGTAGTAGTCTGTGTAATTGTATAGGAAGATATGTATTCATGTATATTATATACATTAATGTACTTGTATATGTAACTTCCTGAGTCGACTGTTGTAGTTGTATCACATGTACCGTGTCAAATGTATTGTAACTGACATCAGTTATATATATATATAAGACTTTCTGTTTCATCTGTGTTCCGCATTTATATTATCTGTGTTATTAGTTTATATTTTGTCCTAGACTATTATAGCCACTGTGTAGTAGCTTTGAGTTTGCATCGACATGTCGGATTTCCTCCTGAAATGAAATGCACGTTTTTACTATCTGACATATCGGTGCTCGCACAAGGCAATTACACGGATGGTCGCTCCTCAACAGCCTTATTCTCCGTGCTAGTCGACAGCACTACACCGTAGTGTTCTTGGCTAGCGTGGGCATAGAGGTGGGGCGTCACAGCTTGGTATCAGAGCCTGGGGTTTAGAAAAAATATAAAACATAACTTAGATAGTACATGTGTTACAACTATTTGTCGATTTTATCTCTCATCTTTGCCTAAGATCATCTTTGATTTGTTAGGTATGAATTCCTAACTCTTATTCATGAGCATTGTTGCTATTCTCTGTTGCACTTGCTCATTCGAGTATGCACTGCTAAGTATCATTGTGTATATGATATATCAAGTTGCATATTGCTGCAACTCGTATCCACTTCGATTTGAGCTCGCATTGTTTATTCGAACTGATGTACATGTGTATTCTTGTCTCTGATTCGTGTACTTGATGCAGTCTCCATACAATTGGGTTTTTGGGTATCAATCTTTGAGACAAACTGCATTTCAATTGTCGACTCTGTCTGTTTATCCGACAAATTGCATTTCAATTGTTGACTCTGTCTGTTTATCCATGGTTTGTTGGCTTTCATGTGCCTCTCTCTGATAGTTTTAAAATTTCTTTGGTATAAAAGAAATTGTCTTGGACTTTGCCTTGTCGATATCGACATTGACTTGACTTTTACTTTTGTTAAAGTCATTCATGCATTTATGCTCGTTTTGCTTTGTCTTTCCAATTGTTGATCGATTCTTCTTTTCCGATTAGTTGTTATCTCCTTTGTCGACTTTGATAACTTCTATTTCTGGAATTTTTGGATATTCCTACTTTGATGGATTCAGAATCGAATTCTTTGGATTTTAATTCACGTCTTCGAGTGTGAATTTTAGTGAATTCATTTGGTTTCCAAATTTAATCGATTCTTGTTAATTCCCCGATTTGTTGCTATCTTTTATTAGCAACTTTGATAACATTTTCTTCGGGATTTTCGTGAACATACCTTTTGATGGGTACAATATCGATTTCTTTGGATTCTATTCACATCTTTGTATGTGAATTCTTGTGACTGATTGTTTCTACAATCATTTTTGTGATTTGTCACTTTAAAAATATAAAGGTTTTCTATACCAGTAGTAAATATCAAAACCCTTTTCTCCAAACGATTTCAAAACTATTTTACTACAAAACTCTTTTCCTAAACTGATTTCCAATCTATTAGTATATACTAACCTTTACCTCACTCGTGTGATAAATCTAATTAAACGATTTAGTAAAACGAGTGGTATATAACGCTTGCGTTTACTTCGCCGGTTAATTCTTGGACTTATTCGATTGAATCTCTTGTGACAATTTTCTAGTGATGATCTACAGTTTGTTCGTAAATATTTAAGTTAAGCTAGTGGTTATGGGACATGAAGCTAAACTTTTATATTCACTAACTTAGTGTAATTGACACTTCTCGTTGATCATGACGATCATTCTTATGATTTAGACTAGCAATTGTGCGATGTCTCCTTTTTGGTTAGGCTAGACACCACTTGTGTGATTCCATTCACACATACCTTTTTGGTTAGCCTAGACACCATTTGTGTGATTTCGTCTCACACATATTTCCTTGTTGCACGGTTAGACTAGGCCTCATCGGTGTGATTTCGTCTCACACATATCTCTTGGGCTTTGAGGATTGTCTAGACACCATTTGTGTGATTTCATTCACACATACTTTCCTTTTGTTTGTAGGGTTAGACTAGACACCACTTATGTGATTCCACTCACACATACCTTTTTGAATTTTGGTTAGTCTAGACCTCAATCTGTGTGATTCCGACTCACACATGTGGGGTAGCGTCCCACGGTCTTCGGGCCATTCGTGTGTCAAAATTAATGGCTTGCAACCATGAGATAGCGTCTCGTTATGCGTTGCACGTGCTGATGAATTTTCATGCTCGCATGTAGGTGATTTTTCGTGCTCCCGTTCTCGTTTTGCATTGCACGTGTTGGTGAGTTTTCATGCTCACGTGTAGGTGAGTTTCCATGCTCCCGTTCTCGTTTTGCATTGCACGTGTTGGTGAGTTTTCATGCTCGCATGTAGGTGAGTTTTCGTGCTCCCGTTCTCGTTATGCGTTGCACGTGCTGATGAATTTTCATGCTCGCATGTAGGTGAGTTTTCGTGCTCCCGTTCTCGCTTTGCGTTGCACGTGTTGATGAGTTTTCATGCTCGTGTGTAGGTGAGTTTTCATGCTCCCGTTCTCGCTTTGCGTTACATGTGCTGATGAGTTTTCATGCTCGCGTGTAGGTGAGTTTTCATGCTCCCGTTCTCGCTTTGCGTTACATGTGCTGATGAGTTTTCATGCTCGCGTGTAGGTGAGTTTTCATACTCCCATTTGAGTTTTCATACTCCCATTCGAGTTTTCATACTCGCGTTCGAGTTTTCATACTCCCGTTCGAGTTTTCGTACTCCCATTCGAGTTCTCATACTCCCGTTCGAGTTTTCATACTCCCGTTCGGATTTTCATACTCTCATCTTGTGATTTCTGGATTTCTTGTGTAGATTTCTAGAATTTGTGCTTCACCAATTTTCATGATTTCTATTGATAAGTTTTATCAATTTTTGTGCATTGGTGAATTCGTGTGTCATTGACTTGTTATGAATACAAGTTTAGGGTATGATATCCCTTTCTATCTTTGAGAAGATTCTTGTGACATTTTTTATGAATAAAAATCCACTTATCGAAGTTGCTACTGATATCGCTGTTTTAATCACGTGTTTTAAAAATTGTTTCAAAAATAAAAATCGTTTTCAATTTTTTTACAGTTCACGCTTTCAAAAGAATGAGGAAGCGATTTAAACGTTTCAGCAAAATCGAGGACTATGACCCCTTTCTTTTACTGATTCGTTTAATTCCGGACTTGTCCGTTTGAGAATGTGAAATGTTATTTTTAAAATACACAATTCTTGCACCTTCAAGGAAACGATGAAGTGAATTAAACGATTTAGTAAAACTCGTGGTTATGGGACATGTGCGCTTGCTATTTCGGTTAATTCCGGATTTGTTAATTTAATATTTGTGATTTCTGGTTATCGTTTTTGATAATCGAATATTTTGTGATTGTATTGCCCATTGAGTGCTTTAAGAATTCTGGTCGATGCGCTTGATCAACGTTATCGATTGGAATCTCCTAGACGCTTTGATGAGACAATCAGACACAGTAAATTGAATTTTAAAATGTAAATCTGCCTGAAAAGATAATTACATAAAGTAAATTGTAAATTTCGAAAGTTTTAGCTTTTCGGGAAAGAATATTATTTAAAACAACTCTTTTCGATACTTCTATTTTTGTGATTCCCGAGGGAACCTAGACTTTATCGTTTGTACCAATGCTAATCGTATTGGTTTGCATGCCATTCTCTTGCATAAGAGAACGTTCTGTCTCTTGTGTTTCTTAATCATTAATGCCTATTGAGACTAGATATGCCACTCATGATCTAGTGCTCGTGGCTATTGATTTCGCTCTTAAAAATTTGGCATCATTATTTTTGGGTGATAAATTTGTTCTCTACCCTGATCATGAATCTTGGGAATATTTATTTTCTCATAAGGAACTAAATTTGCGTCAACCACGTTGACTCGAGTTCCTTATATCTCATGATCTTGATATTCTTTACACTCCCGGAGGGGGAAATCGTGTTACCGATGCACTTGTCGTTGGCAACAAGTGGTTGTTTCTTTGATGATGTCCGAATGGAATCATCTTTTTACCAAGTTCATCAGACGTTTCGATGTATTTCGTTTTATTGAGCTTCATCTCATTCCTTTTATGGACTTGCGTCTGATGTTCTTTAATGTTGATTGGTTCATTGGACGTACTGTTTTTGTACTACGTCGGCGTTCCGAATTAATGAAGCTTTGATTCAACTGGCGAATCGTTATTGTACTACGCCGTTGTTCCAAATTACTCGTGTCTCACCTATGATAGGTGTTGTGCATTTCAGTCGGTCGGGAAAGTTAGTGCCTCGATATATTGGGCCATTTCCTATCACTGAACGTGTTGGTTTCTTGGCTTATCGCCTCTTATTACCAGCTCAATTTTCTGTTATTCATGACGTGTTTCACGCGTCTTCCTTCTATGGAAATGCCTTAGGGATTCCGATTTTTATTCTTGAACCCGGTATTATCGAAGAGATTGAAGTTTCACCAGATTTGACTTTGAGCAACATTTTATTCACATCAATGTTTCGGGGGTTCAGCACCTTCGAAATAAAGATGTTCTTCTCATGAAAGTTCTGTGGTTCTCAAATTCTATGGATTTCTCTCAGGAATCCAGAGAATTCATCGAGCAAACATGTTCATGCTTACACTTTCATGCTCTATATGGTGAACTTCCTATTTTCAAATTTCATCATTTTGTGATGATATGCTTTTATGGTTGTTACCTTTTATCCATTTATTCCTTATGATTGCGAGGATGCAATTTCTTTAAGGAGGGGAGTCTGTAACAACCCGGTATTTCGTACTGATTATTTATCGTCTTTGGACGATTTCTTTTCCTAGCAAATTGCTGGTTGGAATTTTTGCTTAACCAGTTGAAACTCTTTTGAAAAATCTGTTAAAGGCAGACGAGCTTTAAAATAAATTCTCGGCCAACATTTTCAAATGTTTGAAGCCGTGAAAAGTTTGCAAAGCAAATGTACACGTCCCCTTTATCTCAATGCCGACCCATTCTTCAAGAAACTCGACCCGCCCCTTTACCATTTTTCTTTTATTTCGTTCGTAACCCTAAAACCCTCAAAAGAAAATAAATGGCGGCATCTTGTCTTCGTTCGTCTGAAGCTAGGGCGCGTTCAAAATTTTTGATGCTGGCTTCTTCAATTCGACGTGCTCGTGCTCGATTGGGCTTCGGTTGATAGCTTCAATTCGTCGACAAGGTGAGTGATCCCCTTCACTCACATCTAATTCCTATCTCGTGTTTATTAGTGTTCGAATTCGATGATTTTCGTTTGTATTTGATTGTTGAATTCGTCCCTTGATTTGTCGGCCATTCGACTATGTATTTACCTTGAGTATTGACTTCGGTCATTGCATGAACTATTTTGATTTCGGCATTGTTTGGATTTCGAACTGCATATTGTTTCTGGCTTTATCGTTTCGAGCTGTTGGTTTTCGTGGTCATCACTCAACTCTGACCTATTGTGTTCTTCCCTGTAGCTTGACTTGAGTGAGCTTCAGGCTAGACATGTCTTTCTGTTTCATTTTTTTTTGCCTTGCTTTGGGCATATGTATACTGTTGCGGTTTCGAATGATGCATGTTGTACCTGGCCGCTTTTGTTGTTTTCTGGTTTCTCTTGACAAGTTTTGTATTGCTTGATGGACTTTGGATCTTTGATTCAATTGGGGTCATTTACTGTTTCAATGCATATGTTTTGAGTCACTGTTGTATTCATTAGACTTTGCATTTGTTCTCATTCACCTCGAGACAGTTTCAGTTGCAAGTGCAATTGGTTATTTCTACTTGACTCGGTTAAGCTAGTACTTGTGTCACGGTGAGATATTTATCCACCGCTGGTTCTGGCATTTTGTTCATCCAGTATGCACTCCTACATTGCTAGGTTGTTTTGTGCGGTATCTGGTCTTTGATTTTTGCATTTCCTATGTGCATTGGCTTCGGCCATTATGCACTTGATTTATTGCATCCTTGACTTTGTTATACTCGGCATATGCCTTGATACTTGTATCCTTGTTCGAACTAGCTGGGTCACCCAGTTATTTGTGCACTGCATGTGTAAATGACGTGTTATTCATGCGGTTGCTCCATTTTTTTTTGCCATATATGTGAACATCCACTTAAGTACCTACCTGTTTGTAATTGCAGTGCTATTTTGACATTGTGTTTATTTTGTTACACTAGTGACAGTGTTTGGCATTCTTCAGTTTGGTGGTGTCACTCTTGTTTACATAAATAAGTGTGGTTATACTACATATAATTATGTAGTTCACTGCTTCATGTATTTGGGGCTTACTTCTTTAATATTGAGGCTACACTTGAGTCTTGTTTAATTCATTGAGGCACTGTGCATTGTTGCCAGTTGCTTCTCTCTATTCACTTGAGCTGCTGTAGTGTGCATATATGGTTATTTTAACCATTTCATTTTGAGGCTGTGTCACTGATGTCGGCTTGCCTTATTCATTTCTCGGTCGAACTTTGGTTCATTTTACCGTGTCATCCCCCATGTAATTTGCAGTTGCATTTCGGTCAATCTTTGTACCTGAGTCACTGATGTTGGTTTGCATTATTTTGTTCATTTGGATCTAACAATCTTGTTGAGTTCACTTGAAATCCCTATATGCATGTCATATGGGTTTGCTTGTGGTACACTGTACTTCATTCCTGAGTTAGTTATTGTCATTTTCTACATATTTATATATGTGGCCTTGTACTATTTGATGGCATTTGGATTGATTTTCGAATTACACTTGAGTTGAATCCGGTGACTCGGGTTTGATCTTGTGTTTGCTTGTGAATTTTCATTGGGCACATCATCACTGTGGTGGCAAGGCATTGCACGCAAGCGTGAACTGCCGCCACACGGTATTCATTGGGTACATCATCACTGTAGTGGCAAGGCAGTGCACGCAAGCGTGAACTGCAGCCACACGGTACTGCTTTTATTGTTATATCCTTTTCTTTAGATTTATGGAACTATTTCGTATTCCATATGTTGTAGTGGCGTGGCAGTACACGCTTGCGTATACTGCAGCCCTACTCGAGTTGACGTCTTAATTGATGTTTCCAATTACTTGATTGTTTCCTTTGTCCAATTCATCCTTATTAGTGATTGGATAGACGAGGTTTATTGTGACTGTCATCTATTCGTTATTTGATTATTATTGCTTCTGTGCATTAATAACTGAGTTTGAATTAGACTGACCCGGGTATTATTTTCTTTTGAATGCAATACTCGGGTCAGACCAGAGTTATTTCAGGTTATAGATATTCTGCTTTGGGATGCTGCTTGAGCTATGAAGTCCTTTCATATCTTTTGGAGTTGTCGGCGTCATTTGTAGTAGTCTGTGTAATTGTATAGGAAGATATGTATTCATGTATATTATATACGTTAATGTACTTGTATATGTAACTTCCTGAGTCGACTGTTGTAGTTGTATCACATGTACCGTGTCAAATGTATTGTAACTGACATCGGTTATATATATATATATGAGACTTTCTGTTTCATCTGTGTTCCGCATTTATATTATCTGTGTTATTAGTTTATATTTTGTCCTAGACTATTATAGCCACTGTGTAGTATTTTTGAGTTTGCATCGGCATGTCGGATTTCCTCCTGAAATAAAATGCACGTTTTTACTATCTGACATATCGGTGCTCGCACAAGGCAATTACACGGATGGTTGCTCCTCAACAGCCTTATTCTCCGTGCTAGTCGACAGCACTACACCGTAGTGTTCTTGGCTAGCGTGGGCATAGAGGTGGGGAGTCACACTTGCTGCACCTCCCCTGTTTTAGCCATTCCCGGTTGATGAGGCTTGAGGCTACGATTACCTTAAGAGGACACATTATCTTTGAATGCTCATCGTCCACCTGACGATGTTCTGAAAGCATTTAATCCATACAAGTTTGTTCCGGATTTGAACGAAACCGAAGGCATTATCTCGTTACACTCGTTTTGGAATCACCCTCAGAGTTAACGACGATAACCCTTGTACTCTAAATCTCCATCTCAAATCTATAAGTACTATTCCGTCAACTCATTACGGAATCACCCACAGAGTTATACTGACGTATAGCCCTTACACCTCGAGTCTTCACTTGCTCCACTTGGATTAACGACCTAACGTTTAATTGGAATCGATGTGTTTTTCGGATATCCAAATATGGAAACCCGATCCCGGTCTCATCGAAACCAAACGCCATTTTAATGTCCAAGTTGTACTTAAGGGTTTTAAACAATTAACTTATTTCATTGTTATCTAATTCACATAGATAGATAAACTATATATTACAATAGATAATCACATTCATAACATAAACAGATAATCTGTATCATCCATAAACAGATAATCATTACCACCAAACAATCCATCACAAATTATCATACTTAACCAATCATTCATATCATACAGATACGACTCATCTCATTCCTGAGATCACAACAATTCAATCAATAACATCCATAAGCAATGATTTACTAACCAACAACTATAATTAATTTAAAATGAATTAAATTAATTACAATCGTCTCTAATTAATTTAAAATAAATTAAATTAATTACCATATTTAAATCCTGCTTAACATTCATTAATTAATTAACTCAGTTAATTAATTACCCACTAAGTATTTAACTTGATTAAACATCTATGTTTAATTATTCACTAATTACAATAAGTAATTAATCCTTAATTAATTTCATAATTTAATTAACCTTAATCATAAGTAATTAACCTTTAATTACCCATTTATTAATTAATTATAATTAATTATATTTTTCCTTAATTAATTTCATAATTAATTAATCACTTATTTAATTATTACTTAATCAAACAATCCTTAATTACATCATTAATATTAATTAATGATCTTTAATATTTAAATAAATTACTTAATTACATTTAGAAATTAATCTAATTATTAATCACCTTGATTAATATCCAATTAAGTAATTAACTATCTTAATTACTTATTTATAAATTAATTAACCAATAATTAATCATTAATTAATTCCTTAATTAATTACAAAAGTAATTATCCAAATCACGAATTACATTCCAGTAATTATCATTATTACTTTACTGAGTAATCCTGCTCCATTAATTACATTAAGTAATTACACTCTTAAAATCATCAAATGATTTATTTAATTTAATTAAACTAAATTAATTAACTTAATTAAATCACAATCCAAATTAATTATCAAAATTAATTCCATTAATTAATTACTGAATTATCCTTAGATAATTGTCACCATTTATTAATTAACATTTCATTAATTATATACTTAAGAAAATTCAAATTAGATTAATAAATCATTTCTAATTAAAAATTAATCTAAACCATTAAATTAAAAATCAAATAATTAAGTACATCCTTAATTATCTTAATTATTCTCCAAAATAATTTAGATTACTTATCAAATGACTCATTTAAATTCAAAATGTATTAAAACAATACATTTCTAAAAAAATTAAATTCAAATTCCAATTTATTAAAGATTCAAATATTTAATTATTAAACATTAATCCAAATTTAATAATTATAAACCTTAAAAAAATGAATGTTTAAAGGACATTCATTACTTAAATATAAAGAAAGATTCAAAACTAAATTACTTGATAAATTAAGCATTGAAAATAAATTGATTATTTCAATTTCCAAATTTGAATTGAGCACTTCATATTTTAATTCAAATACTAAGGAAACAAATTCTTTCAAGTTTTAAAACTCACTTGAATCCAGATTTCATTTTCAAATTCACCTTGGAAACATTTGAATAAGTTTATTCATTCTTCTTTAAATTTTACGACCTGTTTGAAATCAAACTGGTTTCCAAAGAAACCTAAAAATAGTTTTTAACTTGATTTCAAAACACATTTAAATTTTGCTTAAACCATTTAAATTTGTTCAAAATTTAAAACTTACAAAATTGTTTTGAAAACAAAAATCTGGTTTTAAACCAAACCTGATACTGTTTTATACTTGATTTAAAACCAAATTAAATCTTGTTTAAATTTAAGATTTTCATTTTTAAAATACTTGAATTCCAACTTAATTTGAATTCAGTTTCAAGTTACACTGAAATCAAACTCTTGCACTAAATTGAATTCCATTCAACATTAAAAAAAAACTGCAAAAGTCTCTTTAGGTTAAAAATGTTTTTAAAACTTGATTGAAAACAGAATTTAAATTGTTTAAATTTAAAATATTCATTTTTAAAACCTTGAACTCAAAAATTCATTTGAATTCAGTTCCAACTTATACTTGAATCAAAAATCTGCACTAGCATTTGAATTTCAATCAACAATAAAAAAAAACTGCAGAACTTCTCAAGTTTTAAAACTGTAAACCTATACCCGAGCAACCCCTTTAACTACTTCGAGTTTCTACACCCATTGCTTCGAGATAATTTCACAAAACCTCGAGTTCTACTTCGAGTAAAAACCCTGCATCTCAGAAGTTCACCTGAACATCAACACTTAAACAAACAGTGGTTTGAAATCCTGGGAAAAAACCCCAATCCATATCCCCTCTCTCTCTGATCCTCCATCACCAAATATACCCCACTCTTACATCAATACTTCACCTACAGGAAGTACCTTAATACCTAAAATTTTATATTTCAAATTTCCCTGTTTCTGTTTAAACAGAAGTGCTAATCCACACAGTCAACCAGAAATGAAACTTGCTTATAATTTCTGATTTCTAACATATTCATGTTGAAATCTTGTTTTAAACAGTTAATGATGTTGATACTCTTGTTATTATTATATTTTTTTTAAAAACCAATACTGTATTTACTTATACCAGAAACACAGATTTTTTTTTCCATCTTGAATATAATTTATAAACTTGAATTTATACTCAACAAACAATATTGTTTTCTCAAACATTTCTAACTGAAATCACTTCTAGAGAAGAAAAAATTTATAAAAGAAAATCTTAGTTTTACAAGCAAATTAGATCTACAGCTACATATTATATACATATTCATATATACTCACATATAACAATCATCAACAGGCAACCATCACAACATTTTTTTTTTTAAATCTTAGTTTTAGAAACAAACAAGTATGCAGATTCCTGGCCATAGCATCATATATATACACAGTTATATATGTATACACAGAACATTCATCACAATTCAATCATACAAGCTTGCTTATTACTATCAATACACATGCAACAGGTTATTTAAGCATCTCCATTTGTGAAGTTATTTTCCTCAAACAAAATGAATCACTGCAGTTTCATCCATAGCAGTTTATATATATATATATATATATATATATATTTAATGACAGTTTTGCTTTGAACATGAGTTCTAATACTTGCATGTGAATTTATTTTAAAACAAAACTATTTTTAAAATTAAAAGTTTACTCACCTTTTTAAATTGAAGATGCAGAGCAAATAAATGCAGATCCAATTTCCAGAAATGCATAATGAAATGCATGTTGATCTTGGCTTCATTTAGATTACAGAAATTGCTTGCCAGTTGTTGTTGATGATGCATGCAGACCCATACTAATAGCTCAGATTTTATATTGCAGATTTGTTGTATGCAGATCCATTTTATTTGCACAGATTTGAAGTTGAACAGATCTTCATTTTGCAGATTTGATTGAAGTTGTTTGTTTGCAGCAATTGATTTGTTTTGAGGATTGGTTTTCTGGATATGATTTGTTATTTGCAAATTTTAACATGTTTTTGTTTTGAGGTTTAAGATTTACTGAAATCTGGTTCTCAGATTTTCAATTTTGAAGAGAATGTGTTTTTATCAAAGTGCTTATGTTATATTGTCTTGTTAATATATTTTAATATAAAAAGTTTTTAAACCAATGCCACTTGTACTTATTATGCTAATTGTTTTACAAGTGTCTACTTAATAGTTTAAATGACTAACACATGTATATATCAATGTTTAAAAGCAATTTTTAAATTTATATATGTATTAGAATTTATCTTAAACCATTTCAAATTTATTTAAGCATATTTCAAATGTTTATTAACATTAGTTTTTAAGTAAATACATATAAACTTTTTATAAAACTATACTCTTACATTTAAATGGTTGTTTAATTATTTTTAAAATAACATTCTTTATGAAACTAAATTTCAAAAGAAAAGAAGTGTTGAATTAAATTTATCAATGTTATACTTCAACAAAAATGAACTAAATCTTATTTCAAAGAAAAACAATTTTAAAATAAAACAAATCAAACTTTTATTATAAAATAAAATTAAACTATTTTTATTCTTATAAAAAAAATACTCATTTACTTATCTATAAAGATATAAGAAAGATTTTTTTAAAACAAACTTTTTTTTGAAAAGTTTACAATATAATTTAAATCAAATTAATCAATTTACAAATTATTCATTCATATAAAAATTAGAAAATATCCTTTATTAAATATAAATTAAAATTAAAACCAAAATGCTCTATTTACAATGTATAAACATTTATACATTATAAATAAAATATCTTTAAAACAGCATAGAAAGATAAATTTATTACTTAAATATTTTTAACTTTGAAAACAATATCATTAATCAAACTAAATAATCAAAATTTTCAAAAGAGAATTCCAGTTTGAATTAAATTATTAAAACAATATTTCACATTTTAAAACAATTATCAAAGAAATTATTAAATAATTATTGCCTAAATTTCTGGGACATCACATTGGACGTACCGTCTGCACTACATCAATGTCTTTGCTTTTGATACATTGGATGTACCGTTTGCACTACATCAATGATATGCTTTTGATACATTGGATGTACCGTCTGCACTACATCAATGTCTTTGCTTTTGATACATTGGATGTACCGTTTGCACTACATCAATGTCTTCGCTTTTGATGTATTGGATATACCGTTTGCACTACATCAATGTCTTCGCTTTTGATACATTGGATATACCGTCTGCACTACATCAATGTCTTGGCTTTTGATACGTTGGATGTACCGTCTGCACTACATCAATGTCTTTGCTTTTGATACGTTGGATGTACTGTCTGCACTACATCAATGTCTTTGCTTTTGATACATTGGATGTACCGTCTGCACTACATCAATGTCTTTGCTTTTGATACGTTGGATGTACCATCTGCACTACATCAATGTCTTTGCTTTTGATACGTTGGATGTACCGTCTGCACTACATCAATTTCTTTTCTTTTGATACATTGGATGTACCGTTTGCACTACATCAATGATATGCTTTTGATACATTGGATGTACCGTCTGCACTACATCAATGTCTTTGCTTTTGATACATTGGATGTACCGTTTGCACTACATCAATGTCTTTGCTTTTGATTCATTGGATGTACCGTTTGCACTACATCAATGTCTTTGCTTTTGATACATTGGATGTACCGTTTGCACTACATCAATGTCTTTGCTTTTGATTCATTGGATGTACCGTTTGCACTACATCAATGTCTTGGCCATTCTTTTCTTGTGATTTCTGGATTTCGTGTGTTGAATTCTGGAATTTATGTTTCGCCACCTTTTTCGATTGGCATTGATATGTATGTCAATTTTTGTGGCTTGGTGAATGAAATTAGGAGTATGACATTCCTTTTGATCTTTGAGAAGATTTTTGCGATATTGATTAATCTCTTGTTGATTTTTCAATTATTTATTTATCACAGCTTGGCATTGTGATTATTATACGTTTAGTAATATCTCTTATTCTATATCATTTCATTTGATATTTATAGCTAGACTGGTCCATTTATTATTTTCTTCTTAAATAATACTCGGGCCAGACCGAGATGTTACAGGTGTTTCTGCTTGACTTCTCTTCTGGGGTTATCATCCTGACTTTTGGTTAACTACTTAGATTAGTAGTTTTTGTTGTATACATTTGAGATATAGACTCCTTGATGTATACATATTCTTTTATCTTGCACTTGTATCTATTCTCTTGTGACATTGTGGATCTTGTTAGACCACTACTCTGATGTACACTATCATATATATATATATATATATATATATATATATATATATATATTCATATCTATTTCTGCCTTTGTGATATGAATTATCTGTGACTGATTTATGTTATGTTTATTTCTATATTTGTTTCCGAAGACATTATAGCCACTGTGTAGTAGCTTTGAGTTTGTGTCGGTATGTCAGACTTCCTCTTGAAAAGAATGCAAGTTATATTTTATCTGGCATATCGGTACTCGCACAAAGCAATTATACGGATGGTCGCTCCTCAACAGCCTTATTCTCCATGCTAGTTGACGGCATTACACCATAGTGTCCTTGGCTAGCGTGGGTATAGAGGTGGGGTGTCACAATTTTTTTAGCTATCTTTTTCAATTAATTTTAATTTAATTCTGTTAATTATAGCTTTTCCATTTATTTACAGCTTATTTACAGTATTTTAATTTATTTACTATTATTTATGTGTTATTTACATCTTTTTCCTACGCTTTGGATTTTCTTCTATTTTCAGTTTTCTTTTATTTCTCCTTCTTCTTTGCGTAAGGATTAGAATAGTTAAAAATGTGAATATGGATTAAAATTATAAGAATACTGAAATAACGGAAGATAAGATGTAAATTTTAAAGACTATAATAAAAAATGGAATTAAGACTGAAACCGAGCCTAATATTAGAGCTAGACCAATTAAAGATAGTTGGCCTAATTATAACTTAGAATTATAACTAAAAGAGAGTATAAGATGAAAGGAGCTTATTTTTTTAACACTTAGACTTTTGGGTTAAGTAAGCTAAATTATAGCGTTGGTTATAATAAGAAAAAGAGCAGAATGAAGCTTATTTTAAGACTTGGGACAAATTAATAAGCACGCATAGCTAGAAAAAAAGTAAAGGCTTATTCAAATAATTTATCTAAGTTAATAAGCAAAACTTAAAGTATGACTTGTACTAATAGCATTCCCCTATTATTTCTGTGGACATGGTGTTTCACATAATCCTGAAGTGAGACGAGGGGCACGCTTATGCTAATAATGGTAGTAATTTTCAATAAGTAGAAGTCCAAATCCATGGGGATTTGGGAAAGGGGTGCAACTAGATACTGTTTGGATGATGGGCCAGTACCAACAGCATTCCCCCTATTTTCTATCGACACGGTGATCTCACATTAGTCTGAAGTGGGATGATGGGCACACTTATGTTGTAGCTTGAGGTTATAAGAAGACCCAATAGGTGGAACAACATGTAACATAAGCATGATAGCGGTTACACGTGCGACTTCCATTCGGGTGCTCAGTAATTGTTAGGAGTTCCAAGCGCCTAGTATCTGTGCCTTTCATAGGCACCATTGCCTTCCGTGTAGGGAGCTATATAATGTCTAGTCCATAGTAGATACTTTGCATGTCATTCGTAGACACTATTTATGTGTAGGGAGCAATATAGCGTCTAGTCCGCAATAAGTTCTATGGAGTAGCAGGTCGATCAAAGGGTTTAGCCTAATTATAGGATTAGGGATTCAGCCTAATCATAATGGCAATCAAATTGCAAACAATCAAAGTTAGTTAATTTAGTCAATTCATATTTATTTCCAGCTTATTCCTTCTTCCTATTTCCTTTGTTTCCTTTTATATACTAGAACTGTTGTAAAGTCTATTACTTTTACTTTGCTTAAAGATTCTAGTAATTACTATCATTCACCAGACTTTTAGTTTGACCCACTCCTCCATTTCCCCCCTTTTCCCCCATAGGCTAGCAAGAGTAAAGACGATAGATTGCAAACACCTGGGGACTTCTTTAGCAGAGATTCTTATGCATTTCTCTTCTTTATTTTTAGTTTTTAGCTTATTTCATTTATTGGCACTTTATGAGGGATAGTTTGTATTCTGATATATATGAGACCGAGGTTTTGATTATATGAAACATATTTTGGTATTTTGAGACATATGATGTATTTGGTTTTATATTATGAAGTTTGACTTTTAGAAAATTATTATTTTAATTGTTTCCACTGTTTTTATCTATTTTATCTTGTGAATCTTATTATCTGCTAGTTTTAGTTATGCCTACAACACGCCACACCTTTTAGTATGTCCCTTTGGGTGTACTATGGGGTATGGGGTGTTATCTATGGTATCAGAGCCTAAGGTTACAGGATTCCTAAAAACATGTTTTAAAAATAAAGTATTTTTCCAAAAGTAACCTATTTTTAAGTAGCGTATCTTCAAATTAGAAGTATTTTTCAGAAAGAAACTCTTATTGCAGAAGTAGTTTTTCAAGTATAAAAACGTTTTTATAAATATCCCCTCAAAAGTCCAGTTCTACCTTCTTTCGATTCTTTCGGGCCTAAGTTTCCTTTTCTTTGCATAATATGGCTGAATGGTTCCATAGAGCTACGGTACCAAAGGTGCAAGGGAAAGCGCCCAATATAGCACCGATAGGTGGACGTCCTGTTAATCCATCTACAGTAGCCAATTTTTCTAGGATATGCAAGAACTTTGCTAGTTTAGGAGGCAGAATGATTTCTGACGTGGAGGATTTCGAGGAGGCACGAGCTAGGTTGGAGGTTATGGAGCAAAGATTTAAGATGTTAGATTTGGAGGACCTTAGAGTGGATCAATAAAAGAGGGAAACACAATAATTATGGACGGGTTGGTCATTACGCATGGGACTATAAGGTGTCTCAACTATGGGTAGCCTGGTCATCTTAGTAGAGCTTGTCCTTAGAGAACGGGGCAGAGAGCAAGCGCACCTATGGCGTAGGTACAAGCCTTAGATGCAGCATTTTCTAGCAGTGATTTAGATTGAGGAAGGAAAATCTCTTTAGAAGGATTAATCTCTCTTTCTGATTTTCCAATTCGGACTCTTTTCAATTTTGGAGCATCACACCCTTTCATTACGAGTTCTCTAGTAGATTGTTTGCATTTAGACATCTCTTTAATAGTAGACCCCACTGTTGTTTCAAACCCCATAGGTGGATCGACACACTTGTCTATGGTTTGTAAGGGTTTGAATTTTTTTATCCTAGGCGCAGAATTTGATTACAACGCCTATATTTTGGGATTTTCGAGGTATGGGACGATTTTGGGAATGGATTGGCTATCCACATATAGAGCTATATTAGATTGCAATATGAGAGTCGTTAGGCTAGAGACATGCAACGGTAGGACTCTCTAGGTTTCATGTGACCCACAAGGTTCAGTTATGTTGAGCTTCCTTTATTCCTTCGATTCATCATCATCAGAGTTAGATTCGGTTCCTATCATCAGAGATTTTTCAGTCATCTTCGCTACTATGGCAGATGGTTCCCTTGACTATGGAGAATTAAATAGTTCAGAAAGAAGAACAGATATCCATTCCCTAGGATTGATGATCTTTATGACCAATTAGTTAGCTCTTCGGTATTCTCCCAGCTTGATTTAGCCATAGGATTTCATCGGCTTAGAGTCGTTGATGACATCATTAATAAAACTGCGTTTAGGACACCCGATGGATTCTTTAAATGGTTGGTTAGGACTTTTGGGCTAACCAATGCCCCAGCCTATTTTGTTGATTTGCTGAGCCGTGTTTTTAGAGGAGTCCTAAATAAGTTGTGGTGGTATTCGTGGATAATATTTTGGTGATTCCAAGAGTATGGAGAAGCATGCTGTTCATCTAGAGAAGGATCTTCGTATACTTCGCATTCTTTAGTTGAAAGCAAAGTTCTTGAAGTAACACTTTTAAGGAAGCATGTCTCTTGGGACATAGAGAAGGTCTATGCATGGAAAGAGTTTGGGAAACGATTTTGTACATTTAGGTTTGGATTGTCAAAATCCAAAGAGTGGTAGGCAATGATTGGAGATGTATCATGGAAAAGGAGAAAAGCCATGAGTAGATAATTGCAAAAATTAAAATTGCCTCGGAAAACTGGATTTAACTGTAATGCCAAAAGATAAATATAGGCATACAAGAAGAACAAGAATATAAGACTCTAAGTAAGGAAATGAGATTTCCAAGGTTTAGAAAGGATGCTCCTGGGATAGTAAGTGGAAAAATCCACTTTATGTCTAACCCAACAAATGAAATTATTAGAATCGAAAAGAAGAATTGTCAAAAAATTTAAAAGTAAATACTGGGTTTCTGGGAATATGGTAAGAAATTTAAATTGGTTTTTGTATGATATAAATTTTGTTAAAAGTGAAATTCTTTTTGAAGAATTACAGAACATATATAGTTCATTAGTTTCAAAAAAATTTAAATATAAAAACCTAAAAAGTATTAAGTATCGGAAATGTAGATTACAACATTTAGTGTTGTAACAGATGTTTTCATGAAAATAAAGGGAGCATAGACTATAACGCTACTGTTATAGTAGGTAACTCCCAAAATAAATGTTTTTACTTAATATGTGAGGTTTATTAGTATTTATTTTTTATTAAATTCGTATACTAGTATTTTTTGGGTTGTAGTAACAATGTTTTACACAACATCAGTTTTAAACCGAAATAAAAATGAATTTTAAAAGATAATTTCTAAGAGTAGAAATGAAAGTGATCTGTAAAATACACTTATTATTTAAATAAGTATAGGAAAATGTTTTCTGGCTATGGATATATAAAATAGTTTTAAAAATGAGTTTTCTGAAAAGAAAAGAGTAAGTTAGATATTAGAAGATGTCTATCATAAGAGAATATAAATTAAACATAGTTTAATCTATTGGAAATAAAAGAGCAATGCTATAATTTTCTAGTAAACCGATAAAAATGTTTTGTGCAAGTTACAAGGAATGCACGAAAGAGATATATAAGGTATGGGAGCATCATATTTTGTATAGCCTATTTTGAAAAATATAGAATAAGTTCCTTGTAATTTCACAAAAACATGAAGTCCTGTTTTAAAAGGTTCATAGAAGATTTTAGTGTTAATAATTTCTCATAGGAGAAAGTTGTTCCAATATATTAAGGTATGAGACCATTAGGTGTAATAAGAAGATGTTTTGAAAACACATAAGGATATCTTAAAGATATTCTAAAAGAAAATATTTTGGTGGAAAAGCAAATAAGTGTTTGAAAAACTTAATAAAAGTAAAATTTGAAAATTCAAATTTTTAAAGAAAACTAAGAAGGCCTTTAAAAGAAAATAAGGAATAAGTTTTGGACTTAGAATTTGGAAGTTTTTCCCTCTAGGTTTGAGAAAATAATATGAATTCAAAAAGCTATGAAGATTTAAGGCTAGAAAGATAAGATTTTAAGTAACATAGTATTTTTGAATTTAATTCAAAATTAACACTTTTAAAGACAAAGGTTTTGGGATTTGATGTTTTAAAAATTTAGAAACCTTAGTTTTTAAAATGGAACTATAAATACCGAACCAAACTCCTAAATGTGAGGTAGATGGGAATCATTTCCTAGGTCTAACGGAAAAGGTGTAAGGCTACAAACGAGACATCAGTAATTACTTTTGGAAGTAAAAATAGAATTTCCATAAAGTATATAGATCCTAGTTAGAACCTAGGAATGTTGATTCATATGAATAGTAAGTCATGCATGGTTGAAAAATAGTATCCTTGATTTTGGAAGAACTAGGGAGAAGCATCCTCCTTTAGTGGAATTCCCATATGATAGTAGTTTTCAAGCTAGCATTGGAGTGACACCTTTTGAAGCTCTTTGTGGAAGACCGCGCAAGTCGTTTTTGTGTTGCTTAAAGTCTATAGAGAGATTGCTACTTGATGCCGACATGGTTGGAAAGATTTCGGAGAAGATTGGTTTGATTAGGAGAAAATTCATATCTCATATCCTTGTTTTTTCGATAAAAAGTTTAGAATTTCCTATTTTCCATCTTTAGTTTTTGAATAAGTTCTTTCCTTTATTATCCTTTGGGAGGGTAGAACTTAGGATTTAACCTATAGATGGTAAGATTTGGTGTAAACACGTTATTGGAACATGTTATGTATGATGTATGCTAGTGATTGCAAGTGTTTGCTAGTGGGTGCTAATGGACGCATATACTTACACTAGGCACTATATTAGGAATCGGCCTAATTAGGACACTAGAGCATATGCATATTGATGTGTGGGCATTTTATTTTATTTTCTGTGATTGCTATAAATGGAGGATTATCACTAGATTGTTGCATTTGGATGATGTTTGAAGCACGCATATAGAACTATTAGTTATAATAAGGAATTTTGACATTCATTTGGATATATAGCATTGGCATGATTACATAAAAGGAGGTCAACTGAATTAGTGGACCACCTTATCTTTTGCATCAATTAGGGACATTAACACTACACGAATTGCATAAGTATCATAAATTGCGTTAGAAAAAAAACTTAAGGACAATGGATGAATATTGATGATTGAGTAGTTGGTTGTAGAACTTGGATGAAAACATTTAGTTCATTCTTTTATCCTTAGAGATTTCAGGGACGAAATCCCTTAAGGAGGGGAGAATGTAACCACCCAAAATTTAATGCATAATAATTAATTTGGTAATTAATGAAATAATAAAATAACTTAGTGAAATTATAAGAATTGAGCCATGCGAGTTGCACCATTGTGTCCGTGTTAATTTTTTGGTCAATTTCCATATATGGAACGTCAGAATCCAAGTTAATATGAGAGAGTTACAAATTAAACAAGAAAATGAATAATAATAATAATAATAATAATTAATAGGGCTAGGTCGACCCAACCGTGCCCTAGGTCAACCCGCTGGTCGACCTAGAGGAAAGGGTGGTCGACTACCCGATCGACCCGCCTCCCCTTGTAAACTCATTCGAACGTTATACGCGTCATTTGCATTCTTTTAATCAATCCGATCCTTCCATTCTTGCATTCGATAGCTCCTATTCAGCTTATGATGTGGTTGCATCCTGTTCAATCCTTAAATCCAATGGTCCGAGATCCACTTCTACACCTATAAATAGAACCTTAGACCTAACACCTTTTCTCATTCTAAAATTTTCTTCAATTGGATTCATCTTTTCAGGAAGGACCCTAAACGGAATAATGTTCCAAGGAGGAAATTGTTTTAAATAGAAATATTTAACAACCCCAAGTGGATCCTGGAAGACATAAAGGGAAGAGCTTAGAACCACAGGTGAGTGATTGTAATTATTTTAGATTTCTTTAAGTAATTTAAAATAATAGGGTTTCTAATAGTTGTAGTTTTTGCTACAATTTTTGGAATAACCTTTATAGTAATTTATTTACAGTTTTTAGAATTATTTTCAGTCTATTTCTTTTAGCTATTTTTTCAGTTAATTTTAGTTTAATTATGTTATTATAGCTTTTCCATTTATTTACAGTTTATTTACAATATTTTAATTTATTTATTGTTATTTGCATATTTTTCACACGCTTCATATTTCTTCTATTTTCAGTTTTCTTTTATTTCTCCTTCTTCTTCGCATGTGGATTAGAATGGATTAACACGCGAATATGGATTAAAATTATAAGAATTCTGAAATAACGGAAAATAAGATGTAAATTGCAAAGACTGCAATAAAAAATGGAATTAAGACTGAAATTGAGCCTAATGTTAGAACTAGACCATCTAAAGATAATTGGCCTAGTTATAACTTAGAATTATAATTAAAAAAGAGTATAAGATGAAAGGAGCTTATGTTTTTACACTTAGACTATTGGGTTAAGTAAATATGCTAAATTATAACGTTGGTTATAATAAGAAAAAGAACATAATGAAGCTTATTTTTAGAATTAGGATAAATTAATTAGAACATATAGCAAGAACAAAAGTAAAGGCTTATTTAAATAATTTATCTACGTTAATAAGCAAGAATTAAAGTAGGACATGTACCAAATAGCATTCCCTTATTATTTCTATGGACACGGTGTTTCACATAATCCTGAAGTGAGACGAGCGGCATGCTTATGCTAATAATGGTAGTAATTGGTCAATAGGTAGAAGTCCAAATCCATGGGGATTTGGGCAAGGGGCACAACTAGATACTGTTTGAATGACGGACCAGTACCAATAGAATTTCCCCAATTTTCTATCGACACCGTGATCTCAAATTAGACTGAAGTGGGATGATGGGCACACTTGTGCTGGAGCTTGAGGTAATAAGAATACCAAATAGGTGGAACAACATGTAACACGAGCGTGGTGGCAGTTACGCGTGCGACTTCCATTTGGGTGGTCAGTAATCGTTATAAGTTCCAAGCACTTATTATGTGTTCCTTTCGTAGGCACCATTGCCTTCTATGTAGGGAGCTATATAACGTCTAGTCCATAGTAGATACTTTGTGTGTCATTCGTATACACTATGTATGTGTAGGGAGCAATATATCATCTAGTCTGCAGTAAGTTCTATGGAGTAGCATGCCGATCAAAGGGTACAGCCTAATTATAGGATTAGGGGATTCAGCCTAATCAAAATGGCAATCAAGGATAACTGCAAACAATCAAAGTTAGTTAATTTAGTCAATTCATATTTATTTCCAGCTTATTCCTTCTTCTTATTTCCTTTGTTTCCTTTTTTGTACTAGATCTGTTGTAAAGTCTGTTACTTTTACTTTGCTTAAAGATTCTAGTAATTACTATCATTCACTAGACTTTTAGTCTAAGCCACTCCTTCATTTCCCCCCTTTTCCCCCATAGGCTAGCAAGGGCAAGGATGATAGATTGCAGACACTTGGAGACTTCCTTGGTAGAGATTTCTTATGTATATCTCTTCTTTATTTTCAGTTTTTAGCTTATTACATGCACTGACACTTTGTGAGGGATAGTTTGTACTCTGATATTTATAAGACTGAGGTTTTGATTCCATGAGACATATATTAGTATTTTGAGACATATGATGTATTTGGTTTTATATTATGAAGTTTGACTTTAAGCAAATTATTATTTTAATTGTTTCCGCTATTTTTATCTATTTTTCTTATGAATCTTAGTCCCTGCAAGTTTTAGTTATACCTATAGTGCGCCACACCTTTTAATGTGTCCTTTTGGGTATACTAAGGGGTGTGGGGTGTTACATATTATGATTTCAAAAGGGGCTTTAAAATATAGACAGAGTATTTAGTTCTTAATTTTTCTTAAAGGAAATTGATTTAAAATAAAAGGCGTTTGATAAGAATGTTTTGACAAATGAAATTTTAAAATTTTGGATAGAAAGAAGATTATTTAACATGCGTTTTAAATGGGTTAAAATGGATAAGAAGGTTTTAGTAAATTTAATTTTATTAAAACCATATCTTTATTTAAACATCTAAGTCACATATACTATTTGAAGTTATTGGCCGACTAATAAACATCTATGGGGATGTCAACGAAAAAGTAGACTCCAAGGTGAAGTTTGGATACCAGTATCATACTCTTTTTAGCTACTTACCGGATCAAATAGGTAAAAAGGCCCAAGTAGTTGACTCAGTTTTAAAACCCATATTAAGTTTAGGCCTCGATTTGTAATTTGAAAAGTAATAAGCAATTAACATTTTGTATGTATTCTTAAAATATAGAAGAGTATTATACATGTAAATAAGAGTGGAATAAATTTTTAATTTAATGTTTTATAAAGATGTGTCATTAAAAAAGTTTATAAACTTAAGTGGAAATTCATGAATGATTAATATATAATTTTAGTATTGAATGTAATGCTATAAATGAAAATGAAAGTGATTTAGAAACAGATTGGTGTTGTTAAGAAACCAATAGGATTAAGGACGTAAGTTGTATGTAGATCATTTTATTTGCATGCTTCTTGATCTAGGATTCGAGTACATAATTTCGGGGTAATTCACACCAGTCCGAATAAGAATTTCTCACTTGATTCTTGACGGTGAACACTTGATTTGGATTCTTGATAGATACCGAGGTTTTCTATCATACTATATGACTATGTAAGAAGAACAAATGTTTCTAGTTAAAGAACCTGATCCGAGTCGGCACTAGGGAGGTCGAGTGAGCGATACTAGTTTGGAAGTAGAGTTTATGTATCCGAGCAAGTGGTCGAATCAGATATTGCGTACGGATGATCCATGTACATTATACAGGCTTAAGTATACTTGTATACTAAGTTTTGTGGCTTAGGAAATTTTAGATAGTGACTTTTGTGACAACCCACATTTAGGAAGGTTTAAATCGACAATAATCCTTAAATGTCCAACTTAAAAAATTCGAAACATATATAATCATTGGGATTAATTAAGAAAAATAAAAAAGAAGAAGAAAACAAACATAGAATCTCGCAGCGGAATGACAAAATATAATAATCAAATAAACAGTTCATGAAGCCGTTTATATTATACATTTGATTATAATTTACACAACATTCATCAGAGTTATATATACAACAAGGTCAAATAAAAAATGCAGCAGAACAACATGTTGCAGGGAATAATAGTAGTAATAACATACCAAATCTTCGTCTTCGTCCTACAGAAAATGATCTTCAATGCGGTGAAATACTCAGAGCTGACCCGAGCGTACTAAAAAGAAAAAAAATCGAGTCAAGACTAAATTATCCTTATGTAAGTAAAATCGATATCAAATAACATGAGTGTAATAGCGTCGGAGATGTTTACGGGATTTTACATCTTCTATCCAGTGTATAGTGTGCATGCACTAACTCAAATGATGTTATGTGATTTTCCATCTCTTAAGGATCCATCAAATTATTTATATATAGTAGAATACGCTATATATAATGTCTAATCAGTAAAATAAATATTTTTTCAGTGTTAAGGCTTTACATTGATCCCAATTAACGTGCTTTTAAGCATTGTCGTACAGTTTGCATTTAGCAAAACCAGTAGAATGTCGAAAGCCAGTGATGCGCCGTGATACGACGACACTAAACCAAAATCATTGGAGTATCGTATAGGGATAAAAGTATGACAAGGCCCGTGAGGCAAAGCTCAAGGTAGGATAATACCAGTTCAAGTTGGGGCAGGTGGTAACATATCGTAGCCATGACCGCCCACCGTGTACATCCATCCCATATCAAGTCAAAGGGAGGCGATCCCAAATTAAGATGTACCAGTTGAAACCAACGACAAGACTAATAATGTGGACCAAGTCCATGAAAATTGAAGAACGGACGTCCGCTAGGGTAGCTAGCCTGCTTGGTCCTGTCAAGCCATCATGTTTTAGCCATTTCAAATTAGCACAAGTGTCGGGGTCTATCCATCATCATTCTCTTTCTTTAAATCCAGCAAACAACGCCAAATCCAACCACTTCTGGAGTCTCCTTCGCGTACACAGCTGTTAAAGTAGTTCCAATATTGACAGAGAGTAGGCTAATTAGAGGCCCCTGTCTCTTTAACAACCAAGCATCATTTTACACACCGGTTGGTACTTTACACTTCGAAAAGATTCATAATTAGTATCAAAATATCATGTTCAGTTCAAAACATCATTTATTTCGAAATCAGCATATTCACTTCAAAAATCATATTCCGTCCAATATGTCATTTTTACTAGAAATTATCACTTCACTCCAATATCTCGATTTCACTTTCAAAATCATTTTGTATTTCGATTTAGGTTATAACTTCATTTTAACCCAGTTTGTATTCGAATCCAATTTTTAAATATAATAGTTCCCACTCTGACCAGTTTGAATTTTCAGAAAATTGCTTGAATAGTTTTAAAATAGTTTAATATAAATAGTTAGAATATTGATATGGTTTATAGAGTAAAATAGCTTGGAAAATCAAATTAATTTGAATATTTTAAAAAGATAGGTTTTACACAGTTTATATTACAATAAGTTATTTGAAAATAGTTTCAAAGTCAAACCGATTCAACTCCAAATCTTCCAATTCAAATCAATTTCAATTTCCATTTTCATTCAATTCTATTTTAATTCGAACAGACTTCGATTCCAATTTTAATTCAAATCACTTTCAATTTCGATTCCCAATTAATTCAATTTAGATTGCAAACTAATTCAATTTCGATTTCAATTCCAATAATCTCAATTCAATTCCAATTTGAATTAATTTTAATTCAATTCTTAATTTCTACCATTTCAATTTATATAATTTTGATTTGATTTTAGAATATCGATTTAAATCGCCAAATTCAAAGTAAACTTCAATCTTCGAATTTAGATTCAAATCTTAAAATAAATTACATTCTCGAGTCCAAATCTATATATCCAATTATATTACTTTTACTTAGCAATGATTCAAGTTCGAATGAAAGTTCAAATCTCTTTAAAACAAATCAATTTTCGAAATTCAAATCATATTTCGATTTTAACTTCAAAATCACAAATTTCATTTTTAAACAATTTTTCAACAAATTCTGATTCCAACATTTTGAGCTCAATTTTGAAATAATTCGATTTCAATAAATTCGATTTCAATAAATTCGATTTCTACTTCTCTAAATCAAAATCATTTAAATAATTTCAAATAAAAATTATGAAATCATTCAATTTAACCAATCCAGTGTCCATTTTTAATTTTCTATTTTACGGCCAAGTGAATTAGCTATTTCAATTTAATTCAGGGATGGATATATCAATCCAAAATAAATGTCATAGGTATATATCATTTCAACCTATTTCTTAATATATTCGAAATAATTTGATTTACAATTTTGTATGCTGTAAATAATATACTAGACGATAACAAAATATATCAAAATAAATAAACATCCAAATCATCTAAAATACCGATCAAAAGCATCCATCACAATCGACATCCAAATCAGTCAAAATATCATAACAATTTACTAGTTATCAATAATCGAGAATTTTTAACTAGCAATTTAATTTCCATTGCAAATTTGAACTGTCAATTCAAATTCCTATCATTTTTAACTCATATCAATTTAAATGTAAGTTAAATTTACTAAATAACAGTCAATATATTTATATCACTTCACGATATAAATTTAACAAACATAACTATTATTTCAGTCAATCGTGAGCATATAAAATACGAACCTTTTATTTGAAACTGAAAAAAAATCGAGCTTCAAATAAATCTCACTTCCACTCTTAGCTGTAGCCTTCGTCGATATGAATCCAGCGCTACTCATTTTGTCCAAAACGGACCACGTATGCAAAAGTTATGCAATTTATTAATATACGATAATTTTAAAACTTAAATTAACAAAATTAGAAATAAAAATAAAATAAAATCATTACTCGTATCACACTCCCTTGTTCACGCTCTCGACCTAGGCAACGCAGACCAAAATCGTGCCCATGAATAGCTACATGCGCCACCCTACGCCACTACCGGCTCGATCGACCTCCGCTAGCACCGATGCCGCCTGCACGTACGCTCCACCAACGCCAGGAACAGCTTCACGCCCTCCAAAGACGCCCATCGCCGCATCCCTTTACGTCGCGTGCACAAAACCCAAGCCATATTGAACCCTCGCCATCAGCCGTCCATGACATCGAGCTCCAAGCTGCTGCCGCCCTCGTTTCCCACGCATGCCGCGAGCATCGCACTCTCTCCTGGCCGAAGTCGCGACCTCGTTCACCTTTTCCCCCCTTTTTAGATCAATCCGAGAATTGGAATAAGGGAGAAGGGAGAGATTGGGAGTACGAGGTAGGCATATAGGTCGATGTGGGTTGTGTAGGAGTGTTGACTTGGGCAAGAATATATTATGATAATTCGAAAATATCTAGCTACTAACGCTCAAAATTCTCGAACTCCAAACAAAGCATACCGCCCGGTGTTCATAATGTTTTACCCATATTTCAACACAATGGAACTAGTCACGAGGCCTTATTTGATCGTATTCTGAAGATAGCTTATCAAAATCAATTATTTAAATTAGATTCTAAAATTAAATTCTATGCATTTCAAGCTCGCACGGCCAAACGACAAGTCTGATCGCTATGAAACATGAAATCCTATAATAATTCACTATTACGGATCAGATGAAACTGGTTTCATCGAAATCGAAGACTATGGCTATAATGGCTATTTTACGCATTATTAAAAATATAAAATTTCTGATTTCTATTTATTCACTTTTAAACTCAATTTTCAAATTTAACAATCTTCGTTCGTATTTAAATAAAATTTAAATCAATTTTCGATACCATTTTCATTCACATTAAATCTAGAATTCGATTATTTAAATAATCTAGTATTAAATTTTAAATAATTTAATTATCCAATAAATCACCATATTTCAAATATAAAGCGAATTCAAATAAAAAACAACTACTTTTATTTTACTATCATTCAATATTTATTGTTCAATTCTAACTACTGATTATAAACACGTTTAATTATTAATTTAATTTTCAAATATTTGTTAATAAGAATTGTTCAATTCTAACATTTTAACTTTCAATATTAATTTATACACTTCATTTTTATTAACATTCAATTCTTATTAACATTTAATTAGTTTACTTCTAATTTATTTACACATTCAGTTTATTCAATTAAATTTGTCAAATTCTAATTGTTTCACTTTAATTTAACAATACTATATACAAATTCATTTATGGACCATTTTATAAATAATTTAAGTTAGATTTTATTTCATTTGCACTTAGTATATTCTATTTAATACTAATATCATTTACAAACCATTTCATAACCATTTAAGTTTATTATAACCTTTTTATAAAACACAACTCATGTTTATTTATTTTTCTTTCCATAGCATAAGTTCATGTTAACTCATTAATTCACTTAATTAGTTCATTTCTAAATTTAAATTCATACTAATAATTTTACTTTGGTAAATTTTATTTTATAAAATGAGTCACTTCATTAGTTTATTCATTGATTCAAATTCACGTTAATAATTTTACTTAACTAAATTTTATTTTATAACTCTAATTCATATTAATAATTTTTTTATCACTATCCATTTTATTCAATTTCTCTTAAATTAATTTCATCTTAAAATTCACTTCATTAACTTATTTCATATTCAATTAGTTTCCATTCAATTTATTTAAAACTCACTCCATTTGTATTTAATTTATTTACTCTAATTTAAATTAAATTCATTTACTCATATTAATTTTACTTACACTCATTTATAAGTATTTTTAACGTGTATGTAAGTATACTCACACACGTTTGCAAATGTAAGTTAAGTAATTCATAAAAGGATAAAAGTGGTTTGGTTATAACAGTTAAAAGGCATGTTTCAAAAATAATGTTAAGTATAAAATGGCTTTTGGTTTATAGTAAACAATGTTTTAGCAACATTTATTTTTAACCCTTTAAACTATACTTATGAATGTAATTAAATCTTTAAAAAGCATGTTTTGAAGATAATGATAAGTGTAAAATGGTTTTTTGTTTATAGTTATAATTTTTTAATAGCATTTATTTTTAACCCATTTAAGTATACTTTTGAAGATTTAAAATCTTGTTAAGAGATTTGTGAACATTCTTATACCTTTAGGATAGGAATAAGATACATTTCTAAGTATTGTAAAGAGTGGAAATGAATAATGAAAGAGTAGAAATGAATAGTGAAATAATAGTATACATGTATGTATCTTTTGTAAGATATTTTAAATATACATACAAGTATTTACAAAGGAGTTCTAATTAATAGAAGAATTAATTAAACAAAAAGAGATTAGAAGTCGATTATGTGACTTAATTGTGCTTTGTGTGTTTACTTGTTTATGAAAAGTATTTAATCCTATACTAGATACTAAATGTTGACAAACTAGGCTAGTTCTGTCTGCGAGAGTTAAGAATGATGTTCGGGTAGGGCTTAGAAGCAAAGAGTGCTCTAAACTACCAGCTTCACCCTTGACAGAGGGATAGTGCAAGTTGAGAAGGTCAGAACCATGATAAGTATACGAAACTTAATTTACATATGCGATAATTTTCATTTCATACTTGATTATCTATTAGTCGACTACCAATTTTGACCAAATTAAGTTTGGAAGTATATGAAGCATCGCCTATTGATATAGTTTGAGATCCCTTGGGAATGTCTCATTCGTATCAATCATCTCTTACTTTTAGAACGTATATATACGAGATCCAAGGAGGGCTCCTTTATATCGTTTTCTTACTTATTGAAGACTCTAAATTGATTTAATTGAAAATTCAACCATTTAGTTTTGAAGAGTCCGGGATCGAATAAGTGTATTACTGGCTGAAAACCACTTCAAAATTGATATACGAGTTCTATGTTTTGGAAGTGATTGTGGAGCGAAGGAGTTGAACTGTCTATCCTAAGGTTAAGTCCAAGGGAGAGGTCAGCATTAACACTTCAAACGATGCTGGCGAGGGTACTGTCTATCTTGATGTTGATTCGAAGAGAGAGGATAAAGTTAGCATTCGTTGGATGACTTATGCTAGGATCCATGAAGTGATTCATGAACTGTTCAAGATGCTGGAATCCATAGAGAGGTTTGAGATCTGTTCGAGTGATGAAGACTTATGTGAGTAAATGCTAAACATGACTTCACCATCGATAATGACAGAAAATAGAGTAGGCTCATAGCCAAGGGGTTTAGCTAGCTAAAAGGGTACATTAACTCCAAATATCTAGAGTTGCTTTCGATTGGTTGGCATCGGAAGATGACGGTATTCGATATCAAGTGTTTCAGATAGACCGACCATGTTTTCCTTTGTAATATACTATATCTAGATATGTGCGCGGTTTTGGAAGGTAGTTTCCAACCTTTGTAAGGAGGAAAACTTTGGTTACTGAAGAGAGCTCCATGAAAATTCATATGCAAAAGTATATTAGCAGTTTTAGTTGTACTTCCAATATTGTTGTGTTGTGAAATGCAAGTAGCATAACAATTTTTTGCTTATATTCTACAACCTAGACACTATATAATATATCGCCATATGTATTTATTAGATAATTTTCATTCTTTTGAGGGTAAAATCATTACGATGATTTGAATTCTCACCTATTATACGGTGCATTATATTTCTTGAGTACAAGACTTGTGTCTAGCTCGTGGTTTTATTTTTCACTTAATTCCTTGAGTGCTCTTTCAAGCAGTTTGAGAAAGACTAGTTGGATATTCTTTAGAGTTTTAGAAGCTGATTTGTATGCTTCCATTCGCTTAAAGTTGTATTTTATTTTCGCTGCACTACTATTATTGTAACGACCCGTATTTTACGTATCGAAGGGTTGTAAATATTATTTTTAAATTAATATGAGGTCATATGACTCTATAACTTTAAAAAACGCCCATTAGAGATATTTTCTATAATTATAATTTTTTTGAAGATTTTACCCTTAAAAAATTGTATTGGCTATAACTTTTGATAAGAGCCGAATTAGCTTCTAAGACCACTTCCATTGGAAAGATATGATGGTTTCTTTTCATAGGGTGGTCATAGTAGCAATTTGGACTTTTCATCTAAGAAATATGGATTTTTTAACACTGCCAGTTTTTGAAGCAGCTTAATGGGTAATTAGTAAGTTTGGGGGGCAAGCCCACTAACCCATTTCGGGTTTGGAGACTTTATTTTGCTGAACCATTATACCAAATCACTTTTACACCTTCTTTCATAGATCTAAGCCTCCATTAATTCATTTTCCATCCAAAACTTTCTATTTTCATCAAGTCTAAATCATAGATTATGGTTAGATTATTCACTAGAGATCTTCAAATCTACATTTTAGGGAGGAAATTTCATCTTTGCTATTCATTCTTAGATTTACCTCGATTTGCATGCAAATCTTCACTTTTGGGGTTTTGGTGAGTGATTTATCGTCTCTCACCTTATTATATGTGTCTGTAGGTCTTAATAAGTTTTGGATCCATTTTTAAGTTCAAAATTAAGTTTTAATGCTGTTTTAAAACCTCATCTACAGTAAAAACATGAATAAATTGATTTTCGGTGTTTTAAACATGTTATTTAGATATGTGATTGCCTTGATTGATGTTAGGCTATGTTGTATACACCTTGTATGATGATTGCTATGATTGATTGCATGATTTACATGTTTGGATGTTGTTTGGTGCATGCATGTTGTTTGTTTATATGCTTGTATCATTGAAAACACTAACCAGAGTGAACTTGAAAATAAGAACCATAGAGACAGACTTCAATGGATTAGCTTTAGAGCGTTTGGAGTCATATCATTGCATAGGCAATGCATGACAGTCGAAGCGTTAAGCGTTGCGGAATGGTATTGGCACGATGCTGAGGTCTTGAAGGTGTTATATGATTTCGATTCGATGTGCTCGGTTCGACATTTTATGGTTCAACAAAGGAATATGGAAATGAAATAGCCAAGAAGCTTGGTTCGGTCAGGCGTGGTCGATGGCCGGTTGTGAAACTTGGTTGGTTGCCGAGCAGAGGAACACGTAGGTGGCCAAGTGAAGAAGCATGTTTGGTGCTTTAGCATGTTGCATGGTTTGGCATAGGTAGTTGGCGCTTGGCTTAGTTTGTGGTATTGCGTGGATGGCTTGGCTATTGTGTCTTGCTTGGCTTGGTTATAGGATGGATCGACGGGAATGTAGCACGAAGTTTAGCTATGAACTTTAGGGCAAGACTCAGTGTTGCTTTGTAGTCTGAGGAGTTTGTTCAGGGCAAGGGTGGATGATGTCTAAATGACTCTAGATGCTTTGGGATGGCAATCAACGAAGTACGATAACTTCGATGACTCGATGTGGAAAGTGACTATAGCATCTGGTGATGGACCAAAAGGACGAGTTATACATACACAGACATAACAACTCATAGAGTAGAACATGAGGTTGCGATGCTCATGAGTAGGATAATGTAGCATGCGTGTACCCATGTGTTTGGACATCAACGTGCGTCCGGTCCTTAACCATTTGCCAGGGCAAGAGTTGAGCATCTTCGCTATAGTTCTACTATCGGTATGTGTGCTAAGGGATATATGAATGACTCTATGGTTATATGCAGTTGACATCAAAAATGGCACCAACACCCTAGACAATGTGAAAGCAACATAATATCCAATAACCAACTCCCAAAAGAATGAAGTAAAGAATAAAATATGAAGAACAACAAATTAAAATTGAAAGAAATGAACACTAGAAGCTTTACAGTAGTTCGGTTGAATCTAGCCTACGTCTGCTCCAATAATTTATTTTTATCATATTGTAGATTACAATACAGTCTAGACGATAGCCTAATAATAATAACAATAGACGAAGAATAGAGCCAGAAAGAAGATTCCAAAATGAGTGCCATGCCCGTTGTATTTATAAGGAAAGACGTGCAAATATCTAGCTAAAAACTCACCTAGAAGTCCTCAAGATAAGGCTGGCCCCACTCACGAAAAATAGGCCATACTAGGCCCACTTTTAGGCATCAGTGTCGATCCTTACAGAGGGATCAGTGTCGATCCCCAAGATAAGGGAGTGGGGCTCAGCCATCCCTCCTAGAGGTGCTACTCGATGTTTGCTTTGTGTTTGCTGAGTAGTTCTACGATGTTGCCTAGGTGAAAATTGGAAATGTCGATCGATTTCCATTGAGTTGAGCTGTTGAGTTAAGTGTCCACAGCCATAGTGATCTGATATGGTCCTCTGCCTAAGGGAAGGGATATGTATCGATTCCCTATTTAGGGGAAGCACGGTCCATACTTAGCCAATTTCGGGATGCCATTCGTCTGAATTCGCTCGACTAACATGTATAGCCTAGGTTATATTTGATTTTCGAACTTAATAATCACCCCTTCAGGCTTCCTACCTTGGTGATTACAAAATTCGTTTAGTTAAATCCATTCGTGTACTGTCTGGTCAAAAGGTGGGTTAAAACTCGCCTCCTCAAAACATGCCTTGCGATATGACGGTGTGTTTTGAATTACCATAAGTCTAAAATCCAATCGCAACAGAAATTTCCAATCGAAAATCCAATCCTTTGCCAAACCAAATTGCTATAAACCATCCTATGTTCTCTAAGGAGTTAGTTTTTGCATGCCGAATCCTCAATCTATCTGGATTGTTAGTGAAACCCACGCCCATTTCGAGTCGATTGCCAATTCCAAAACTGTTCCAAATTCTTACCCAAATCCATATCCATCCATAGTCGGTAACAAAATCCATGATTTTACCGGATCGTTTGCCAAATCCAAAGCCTCGATCTCACCGGATCATTATCCCAAATCTTCGATCTCTCTGGATCGTTATATGAGTTCATGTTCTGTCTGGATCGGTCGATGGTCTATTTGGACCCTTTCCAAGCCCAATCCAGTCGCTCTTTGATGAAAGGGACTCAACATCTAGTGAGCTTGTCGCTCTTCGACAAAGCAACTCATTTCGTGTACTCCAGCTCCTTTGCGGGGATATAAAAAAGTCTTGAGCCTATTGGACCGATCATAGCCTCGCCAAGCTCTTGTTGGACCCCATCCTTTCACTCTTCGGTGAAAGGGGAACAACCACATGTAAGCCGATCCTGTCACTCTCTTACGAAGTGGCATTGCTTCATTCGCATCGATTCAGTGTCCTTGAACATAACGTGATGTCCAGGCCTTCCTAAGTTGATCATAGTCTCTTCGAACTCATGTCAGACCATGTCCAGTGACTCTTCGATGAAATGGAGAACAACGATAAGTAAGTCGATCCTATCGCTCTCCAACGAATTGACACTCTTTATGCACTCTAGTCCCCAACTCTCCGGTCAGGGACATAGTGTGATCAATTCTGTGCTAGCTTCCTTTCTTCGGCCTTGGCTCTTTAGTTGAGGGCTTAATCCAGGATGCACGAATCCATTTCGTCGCTCTTCGGTGAAGGGACTCGCACCTTATGGTTATCGTCCCTTTCTATCTGGCTGGGAAGACCGTGACCTGTTTTGTTCATCGCATTAGTGCAGATTCAAGTGTTTTAAGATCCATTTATTTAATTTGAATTTTAAACAACCAAAGAAGTAGAAAAAAACTAAGTTCTGCCTCTCCGAGCATGGCGGTTCATTGCCATCTCAAAGCATGTCTAGGGACCTCGCATGACCCCTACATGTGTATGTGCCTTAGCTTCTTTATTATAGAGTTTATTATTTATTTGGTTCATGCCATCCCAATCAAAAATGACGATCTGTGCTTTTTAGTCGGGCCTGCTCCGATTTGTTGTGGATGATGGCTGTTTCTTTTCCATCCCCGCTATTCGATTCCTTACGTACTGTGGTAGCCCGCCATCCCTAACATGTTCCTCAACCATATCCCAGAGGTAACTGCAATCAATGGTAGTATGCCCATCCAATTCATGAAACATGCAGTATTTTTTGAACCTACGCTCTCACTCCATAGGATCCCTCCTTGCCGATTTTCAATAGAGGAGTTGCCCTCTTATGTCTAGATAAATCTATTCCAAGCTTTCCGTCAAATTCGAATAAGAGGAGAACTTCGGCTCCCATTCTCTCTTTCTTGTTTTTCAACCCACCATATCCATCGTCCATTTTCCATTTACCTTTATCCTTCTTGAACCCTTCTCTAGACGGTCCATCACCTTGTAGATCATTTACCTCCAGTTTGTTGGTCCGTGCATCCTCCTACCGCTGGATTGCTTCATGGTAAAATTTCCAAAGATCCATTGGTGGATCCCATTCCCATGCAACCTTAAAGTCCCTTTCATTGGCAAAATCCGAATATTGATGCCATTAAGACCATTGATGGATCCGGCTGATCCACTAAAGTAGTCGTCGCATTAAATCGTGTCAAGAAACTCCTTAGGGACTCTCATGTCGTTTTCCTTAATGTCATCACATTCTTAGGTCATGAAATATGGATCCAATACTTCTAAATGATCCTATCCACTAGCTCTTTTCATTTCCTGATTGATCCATTCTCCAGTTGCCTAAACCATAGTGCAGCTAATTCCATCAAGTACAAATGAAAACATCTTACCATGACTTCCACCTATGCTATCAGCACTTCCATATGTCGGATATACCTCATCAAGTGCACTATAGGATTCAAATTTCCACTATACACCTCCAGTGATGGTAGTTTGAACTCCGGTGGGTTCCTAGCTCGCCTGATATTCGAAGTGAATGGACTCCAATTGACATCCTTCAAACTCCTGTTGGGCAATCCACCTCTCATCACCTGACGTACCAACTCAACAATCCTTTCGTTCTCATCCATAGGTGGCCTCTAATCCATATTACCAACCTTTCCCTCGACTCCACGATTGTGAAACATACTCCTCCAAATGTGCATCTGCATTTTGATCTACATCAACATGCATGGCGTCGACCACTGGCCTACTAACATTCAAACCAACATACCTCGAGGGCATGCCCCCAAGCCATAGGGGTTTTGGTATCGATATTTTCGGGGGATCGATACTGATCCTCAGAGTTGGCCAGGGGCTGCTTCCGGCTGCTTCATTGTGATCTCCTACCGTTGGCTCCATTTCCATGCTCCTCCTTCTAATATTCTGCAGCTCCTACTACTCCAACTCCTTTATCCAAATTGCTACTAGATCCTTCCGCTTCAGCCTATCTCATTTGCCTAAGGAAATTATGCATCATTTCCTCTTAACTCTTTATCATCCTCTCCTGCATTGCATCCATCATCACCTCTATCTCATTCTTGGCGATGCAGATGGAGTGTTGATTAGCTCCTGAGGAAGCCTTCTAGCTTGCTCCATGGTGACTCCTATCCACAAGTGATGTCTTTATAGATTTCCTAACTATTGCTTCATGGATCCAATTATCCAAGCTTCCAAATCCATGGGTATAAGTAATTCTAAGTGGAAGCACCAAAATGTTGATGTCAAAAGTGGTGCCAACACCCTAAAAATGTGAAAGCACCAAAATACCCAATAACCAACTCCTAACAGAATAAAGTAGAGAATAAAACATGAAGAACAAAAAATTAAAATTGAAAGAAATGACCGTCGAAAGCTTTACGGTGATTCTGCTGACTCTGGCCTACGTCCGATCCAATAATTTTCTTTTTATCATATTGTAGATTTCAATTACAGTCCAGATTATATGTGACGACCCATATTTCAGAAGGTTCAAATCGATAATAATCCACACATGTCCAACTTAGCCAATCCAGAACATAGGTAATCAATGGGATTAATTAAGAAAAATAAGAAAAGAAGAAGAAAAGAAAACACAAAATCACATAGCGGAACGATAAAATATAATCATGAAATAACAGTTCATGAAGCTGTTTACTGTACATTTGATTATAATCTGCACAACATTTATCAAAGCTATACAAATACATCAGGGATAAACAAATAATGCAGTAGAAAAGCGTGATGCAGAGAATAATAATAGTAATAATAAACCAAAACTTCGTCTTCGTCCTTCAGAAAAATGATCTTCAATACACTGAAAAACTCAGAGCTGACCCGAGCGTAATGAAAATTGTAACATCCCGCCTTTTTGGATAGTTTAAGTAGACACACATGCCAACTTAAAACATACAGAAGGGCGGATTATTATTGGGGTAAATAAGAAAAAGAAGAGAGGGAAAAAACAAAACAGAATCTTGCAGCGGAATGACAAAACATAATAATCAAATAAACAGTTCATGAAGCTGTTTTGTAAAACATTTGATTATACTTATACAACACAGATCAGAGTTACACATACCAGAGAATAATAAATAATGTAGCAGAACATGTGATGCAGTAGAATAATATAATAAATAATAATAATAAAATCTTCGTCTTCGTCCTCCAGAAATAAGGTCTTCAAATCCTGAAATGCTCAGGCTAACCCGAGCGAATTGATAAGGCAAAACACTCGAGTTAGACAAAAAGCATGACAACCCAAAATTTTAGATATTTGAAATTGGAATATTTAGTTGATTTTAAATATTTGAAAGTTGTTTTGACTTGAATTTCAAATATCAATATTGTTTGGCAATTAGGTCATTGAATTTAATAATTTGAAATTAGGTAAAATAATGAATCTTGATTTTTAAGCTGGTTAAAAATATTTCAAAGGCTTGGAAAATTTATATTTATAATACTGGAGATAATAAGAGATGTATATTTAAATTTGGGAGTATTTTGCTCAGTTTTAAAATATATCGTTTAAATCGATATTTAAAAAATAGCCTTCCGAGACACAGTCTCAGAATTTGACGAAACCAATTCAATTGGATCCATAATAGTGTATTATTATTGGATTTCAATTTTCGAAGTGTTTGGAGTGATCGTGTGGCCGTACGGTAAGTAAACACGCTGAAATTAAATTGAAAATTCAATTTTATAACTAGATTTAAAAAGCTATCTTCTCCATACGACCGAATTAGGACTCAAAACCGTTTTCTTTACGTTCGAAATAGTGGAATAACCTTATGAACGCCTAGCGACATGCCTCAATTGGAGATCGAGATTTTGAGTTGCGTAATTCTAGACGAATTAAATTTGAGTTTAAATTCAAAATATATAATATAATTGTTTTGCAACACTGTTGCAATCATAAACACATGGAGATAATTGACAACACGTGTTCATCTAGATAACACGCATTCGTTTCAAATTAAAAAAAAGAAAGAAAGAAGGTCAAGTTAGTTTAAAATTTTATTAGTGCTCGAATCAATGGCAGAACATTTCTGACGAAACCAAATGAAATAAAATTCCTTCTCTAGTAAAATATAAAAGAAAATCGAAAGAAAATTTAAAATAAGGCCAAAGATTATTCATTAAAAGGGGAAGACTTCGATTCCGAATTGCATGGCCTCGGTCTAGAAAGGATTCGGTCTCGACTGGATTCGTCCATGCTCGAGGACTTTGCGTTGTCGACCGAGTCTCGCAGTGATGGGGAGGAGGCGGCAACCATGAGAGTTAGTCGAGCATGTCGTCGCAATCGAGCAAGTGGATCTTTGGGTCGCGCGGTGCTCTGTCTGAGGCAGGAAGCGGTGGCATTGGTCGTCTTCGGTTTGGGTAATGGGCCGAAGGTTTGTCGAAGTCGTGCGAAGCGATATGGGTTCATTCGTGAGAGCACGAGGTAGTAGGAAGCAGAGAGTCGGAGCGGTACTGATTTAGAGCTTCGGGGGCGAATCTTGTTGGAGCAGCTAGCTTTTGGGTTCCTGGTGGCAATGGCGAACAGGGTAGGAGTTCTCGAACATGAGATTTGGGGAGTAGGGTAAGATAGTTCCATTTTAATTTAATACAGTGAATTTATATATTCTCATACCTATTTTTAATTCAAAACAGTAAATTTTAAATGTATTTACTCCTAATTTAATTTTTATATATCTATTTATGGGAAATAGGAAAATTATTTTTATAAATTAGATTTGAAAAGAAAAATAGGAATTTGAAAATCTTATGTGAAAATAGATTTTTGGAAGTCTATGATCTATTATGTGTATATAAATATATATGTATATATATATAAATTTCAAAAATAAAATAAGTATACATATTTTTGAATGTTATCTTAAAATAATGGATTAAGTGATTAATTGTTTAATCTGCTTATGTTAATTATTTTAGTTACTAGAAAGATTTTTAAAAAGGGAAGTAGTTAAAACAAGATCGTTATTTAAGTAATTTATAAAATGAGATAAATGGTCTGATTTATTTCGAATATTAATAAATTATATAATGCTTATACAAGGTCTAAAACCGTGAAGAAATGGTCGAAATGGAAATGGATTGCAAAACAAAATTCAAAGGCGAGTTAATCTCACTCATCTGGGTATTATTTAAATTTAAATAGTTAAATTTAAAATATTTGGTTGAATGATTGAATTGATTGGACTTGGTATATTATAAAGTAGTATATATTATATATTGGAGTGATTGATTTCCCGCATTATATAGCGGATGAGACCCTATGCGCCGCATAATGGCGGATGAGACCCTATGCGCCGCATAATAGCGGATGAGATTATATAACCCCATATACCGCAATATTCCACCTCGAAGTGGAATTAGTATTTTATATTGTGCTAACATCTGTGGATGTAGGGAAATAAGTTGTAGGGATCCAGCTGTATTCCTTAAAATATTTAGATTTGTTTTATTATTATGTGATATGATTTGATAATCTGAGATAGACTATATTGGTAATCGAAATATTGGATGCTTTGGTATGATTGAATACATTTGGGTATATTGTGTTATCAAAAATATATAGATTGGATTTTTGATGAGAAAATAAAAGAGAATTTTTTTAAGTAAAATAATTATAGAGAATTTGAATAAATTAAAGAATGAATTGGAAAAGGATAAAAGTGAATTTAAATTCTAATAAATAAATTCCGAGTATGGGAAGTAGATTTTGAATAAAGAGGAACGAATGAATTTTTAGACTTAATGATATTATTTAAAGGAATAAAGAAATTATTTTCAAATTTAAGGATTAAATTTGGAAAAATATAAAGAAGAAATTTGGCAAAAGTATGAAATTTGTGTTTCAGTTTAAATAAGTTTTTGAATCATAATAAAGAAGTTAAATCTGAAATTAATAAGTTTTGAAATAAAATTGGACAAGTAAAAAATTTATTTTAAATGGAGTTAATTTTGAAAGTCAATTTGAAGATTGATTTACTGCTTGAAACTGTGATTTAAAGAAAGATGAGACTATGGAATTTTATAAACTGGGTTAATAAGGTGAATAAGATATCAGTGGATATTTGGAAGTATAAATTTTCACGATCGAAATTTATTGAGGAATTGGTAAATTTGTTTTAAAACTAATAGTGATTTATTTTTAAAAGGTGTGAAAGGAAGTGTATTTTCCTGGAAGCCAAGTACGTTTTTTAAAACAGATTTTAGTATAAGTTAAAAGTTTTTAAGTTTGTTTAAAGGAATGTTTCTAAGAAATAATTATTAAGTTGTTAAATTTTTAAAGCTAAAGATTTATTAAATTAGATGTAGTGGTAATTATTTAAAAAAAAAGGTTAATTGGTATTATGTTTTAAAAAGATAATGATTAATATTTATATTTTTACAAAATAGATTTATTTTAAAGATAGCTTGGTTAAGGATTTATTTAAAAATTGTATAGAATTTCATAACACTTATTTTGGCTTAACTTTTATTTTAAAAATTAGTTTTATATTTTGTAAAATAGTTTTATTTTAAATATTTAAAATTTTTATATTTTTGAATAAAGTGTTTAAAGTAGTTTTTGAATTTGAATGTTTTAAAGTATATTTTAGAATAAAATGATTTAAATTATTTTAAAATCTAAAGTATTAGACTTAAAAAATTTCAATTGGAAATAAACAATTTTGGGAGTTTATTCCGCGAGTGAAAAGAGATTTGAAGCTGATTTCGAAAAGATTAAAGTGAAGAAGATATCTTGCGAAGATATTTTGTATAATAAAAATAATTTGGAAAAACTGTTATGGCTTGATGATTGTTTGTGAATGTTATTTGATAGTTAAATAACCGACTATCAATATTAGCCAATGCGACGATCGTTTCGAAGAGACCGAAATCGAAATTTACTTTTTGAAACCACTTCGATCCGGTTTGAACGTTTTCATGACGAAGACAAGAGCTTGGAGTTGAAGATGGAGCAGTGAAGTGCAAGGGCTAATCGCTACTAATCCTGAGGGTGATTCCAAAATGGATATGGTAGGAGTAGTGCCTTCGGTTCTGTTCGAACCCGGAATGAACTTGTATGGACGAATGCTTTCAGAACATCGTCAGGAGAACTATGAGCATTCTAAGTGAATGTGTGCTAAAAAGGTAATGCATAGCCTCGAGCCTCATCAATCGGGAATGGCTAAGACAGGGGAGGTGCACACAAGGCTAAGTGGCTAGCAACCAATTAGGGTAAGGTCACCCGTGTCTAGATGTCCCTTTATATATTCGGCTGTAGGACGGTTGCTGATCCCAACCACGGGGTGAACTAATTCTGTAAAATTCGGGATTTTCGACTTCCGAAAATCGACATTAATACGTCCAATGTATCAACTGCCGAGCAATCGAAGGCCAAAAAACCAAATTGTTAGGGTTAAAGAATAAGAGGTAGAAGACGAAAGAATGAAGAAGCAACAGAATAATATCTGAATCTCACAATCGCAGCGGAACAACATATAATAGATAAATGAATATCTTTAAAACAAAGAACTATATCGGTTATTACATTACATCACATTACATTACATTATCAGAGTTTACAACAACAAACAACGGAAAAGAAATACTATATACTAGTTGATACGCCATGCCATCCAGCTTGCCTCCAGATCTCTACAGCAACTCCTGAATTCCAGAATGACCTGATAACCTTACTCTAGACCGGCCGTGTGGAAATTGGTAGGCACCTAGAGTTTAGGAAGGGAACAACAAACTCCAAGTCAGTCATGGGACTGGTGTGAGAACTTAAACAGTTTATCTTTAAAAACAAACAAAGAAATATTTTGAAATAGATCCGAAATGCTTTTTAGAAAATGTAACTACCATAAGGCCTCCCACCAGACACATAATGCAAACGCAGAATTGGAGGAGATTCCTTCTTATGATAGTCAAAGATGCTTACTACGTAGAAAAATTTCTTTGATATTATTTCTATAAGTGCAAAGTGGAAAACCTTTCGAAAGTATAATATAAATCTTAGCCAACATACGACCATTATCGTATGCCTACTATAGCTACCATCTAAACAGTAGGGCGCCACCATAAGTAAATGGCAGGTTATACAACTAAAACTGTACAGGGCTCGTATTGTTTCTTTGGATTTTCCAACAAATGGTCAGGCCAAGGAACTTTCCATTGCCACATGGGAACGCCTCTGGAGAGACGCCCCGAGAACCTAACCGGATCTCTGCCAACACAAGGTCGGGTTACCTCTGCAAAAGTAGGTAACAACTGACACGAGTATGCCATCCCCGGTTCTAAACAACCTTTATCCGAGGATCCTCAACCAACATCAATCACAAAGTCATATATATTTGCGACATTCACATAAGTTAAGTGTAACGTCTGCGGATTTTCGTTCTTCGAAAATTCGACATCGATACTCACTTTATCGACTGCCGAGAAATCAAAGGCCGAAAACCGAGATGTTATGGGTTTTAAAAAGAATTTAAGAAAAGAAAAGAAAGAAAAAGAAAATAGAGAGAAAAGAAAATAGAGAAATAGAGGGAAAAGAAGATAGACAATTTTTTTTAAAAAACAGAGAATTAGAAAAACAGAGAATTTGAAAAATAGAAGATAGAAGCATTTTAAAAACAGAACGGACAGAAAGGAAACAAAAAGAACAACATCAGAATCTCACAATTCGCAGCGGAACAACATATAATAATAAATGAATAATCTTTAAACAAAGAACTATATCAGTTATTACATTTCATTTCATTACATCACATCATATCATCAGAGTGTACAACATCATACAAACAATAAACAGTGCAGCGGAAAAGAAATACTATATAAACTAGTAATACGCCATGCCATCCAGCTTGCCTCCAGCAACTCCAGAATATCCAGAATATCCTGATAAACCTAACTCTTAACTGCCCGTGTGGAAATTGGTGGGCACCCAGAGTTTAGGAAGGAAAACAATAAACTCCAAGTCAGTCATGTGACTGGTGTGAGAACTCAAAACAGTTTATTTATCTTTAAAAAAACAAATAGAGGAATATTTTTAAATTCAATTCGCAATGCTTTTAAAAATGAGACTACCATAAGGCCTCCCGCACACACACACATGCAAACGCAGAATCGGAGGAGATTTCTCCTTATGATAGTCAAAGATGCTTGATACGCATTTAAAATAACATTTGATATTATTATTAGTGTATAGTGTAGAAAAAATTCATTTCGAAAGTAGAATATAAATCTTAGCCAGCATAGACATTTCGAACTATGCCTACTATAGCTACCATCCAAACAGTGGTGACCACCATAAGTGAATAGCAGGTTCTACAACTAATACCGTACAAGTTTCGTATTGGGAATTGGATTTCCAACAAATGGTCAGGCCAAGGAACTTCCCATTGCCACTGAGAATGCCTCTGGAAAGACATCCCCGAGAACCAAACCGGAACTCTGCCAACACAAGGCCGGGTTACCCCTTAACTGGGTAACTACTGACACGAGCACGCCATTCCCCGGTCCTTTAGGACCTTTTCAACCGAGCGCTCGATATCCAACATCACACCATAATAAATAGAGTGTTTTCAACATGAGTAAGTATCTGGGCTCCATACCATGATACCACCCCTTTCCAGAAGGAAATGCACATACCCTAAGGGGAGCTACAGCAACCCCTAATAACCTTGCCGCATCTTTCCTGTTTTGACCATTTCCGGGATGTGAGGCTCGACGAAGTCACGTCCACAAAAACATACTTTATACAAAAGCCATGCTTTGGGTCAACAAATGATCAACACAATGATCACTAAGATAGACGATCAAATAAATGATCCTATCACAAATAATCAACACAATGATCATTTCAGCATCACTCAGCATGTCACATTACCAAAATGGGATACGTCGCTGATAACTTCAACTATATAACCTTTGAGCTCGTACGTCTCAAAGAAGGGTGTTAAGCAAAGAATAAATTCTCCGCCACCAACAGAAATATATTTGAAAGAAATCGGCTTTATATCTCAAATTGTAATGTCAGGCATACAATCCATACAAGTCTGTTCCGGGATCGAACAGAACCGAAGGCACTTACAAAGAAGTCCTTGCAATCCGGATATTCACAATCCTGATTGGATTTCCCATCACTTATGGAATCTCTATACCAGGTGCGACCCAGTGCAGAGACAATCGATAGGTCATCCTATCGCTCTCGCAAATACCGGTCTTCAACACCGATCTTCAAATGCAATTCACAACGACGTATCACATATTCGGAATGGGTTATACGACCCCATGGTCCTTTCCCGGTTAACCCGAATAGTGAGCGCTTATTCAAAAATAAGTGTGCATTCAAATTCAATCAATTCACATCAAATACCCATTCAAAGGGAAATATTGATAGTCGATTATTGAACTATCAATGGATATGCATACATCACCAGATTCCAAATAGTTTTCCAAATTATTTATTTTCCAAAATATCTTTACAAGATATATAATTTCACACTTCAAAAATAAACCAACATTTATTTTTAACAAGTTCCACTTTCACATATAAATTCCATAATGAATTTATATTTCAAAATATCCATGCATATGCGATTTCAATAATTCATTTCAATTTATCCTCAAAAAGATAAATTCTCTATATTCACTTCACATTGGAAAACATTTCCATACTTACTAAATAAGTAATTCACAATCATTTATTTTCAACACTTAGAAAATATTCAATATACTTAAACCGAATTAAGTATATATTTCATTCTTTAAGGAAATCATTCACTTAACATATTTATTTGGGCCAAAACGAATGTTACGTAAAACATCGTTACAACGTCCCAAAATCACTAGTATAGGGATTCGAAATAAAATAGATATATAAATCCCAATACTATACAAAACATTTCCTTTCGGAAATCATTTACTATAACAACAGTGTTATAGTCCACTATTTCCTTTTATTTCTCGAAACATCTATCCCAACAATAAATGTTGAAATCTATAGTTTCGAATCTCAACACCTTTTAAAACATCGTTAGATCGTTTTAATTCTATTTAAAACATTCACATTCTAAACAATTTCTTTAACGTGTTATTCACTATTCAAAAACGTGAATAAACTACGTTAACAAATTCCATCCTTTTATTCATTTTAATTCAAAGGATTATTCACTATTCAAAATGTGAATATAACTCTATTTCTAAGTTATAACAATTAACTTATCAAAACAAGTCATTTGCGGATTTATAAAACAACGTTTATAAATTCCGTTTCTATTTATTTATAACAACTTCCTTTTTATAAATTCCTTTATTAACCTATTCCAGTTTATAACTCAATTATAAACTACAAGTTCATATTATAAGTTAATTACTTATAAAATGATTATTTTACAAAATCGTTCATTTAACTTCCCAAATTATTAATCTTAACTTATAAGATTGTTTATTTATCCAAAATTCATTCTTTCGATAACTTTATAAATTTTATAAACCTATTGCTTATAAAATTTCATTTATAATTTCACAGTTTATAATTTCATAAATTTCATTCATTTAGGAAATTCATTTTCACTACATTCAAACACTTATAAAAACTCGTTTTATAATGTCCATAATTCAATTTATAAATATCCATTTATAAATCTCTTAATATAAATTAATTTATATTATTCTTTTAAAACGTCTTTAAATTCCTTTATAATTCCACCATCTTGATTTAAAAAAAAAAAAAAATCAAATTTTATAAATCCTATTTTTAACTTTTATAATATATTCAAAAATCCAATTTAACTATTTTATAAGGTCATTAATTCATATTTCTCAAAAATCAGCTTTTAACTATATTTCACAAAAACTATAATTTTTATAACTTTAAAAATTATAACGTTATTTATTTATAATGGATCAATTCCAAAAATATAGTATATTTTCAAAATCACTTTTAAAATCATTTTAAAATCCCAAAATCTGGGTCCAATGATGCTACACACCAAATAGTCAATCACGACTAACAACGATCCATCATATATCGATATGATAATCCATCAAATATCAAAATATCTGAAATTAAATAAAAACTGTTGAGGAATCCAGTTGGATCCCTCCAACCTGTTTCCTGCATCCAAAAACATTAGCACAATACCAATTTCGCTCCAGTACGAAATTATCGCGGTATATGTTCTTAATAAATATTATCCGCTTAATAACGGCGTAATAAGGTCTCATCCGCTAAACAAAAAATGCGGGAAATCAACAACTGCAATATATACATATGCCAATATATATATATTGATATTATATATAATACCAATTTCACTGTTTATGAAATATTCGCGGTATATGTTTATATTAAATAACATCCGCTTACTAACGGCGCATAATGTCTATTTTAACAATCAATAATTTACAGTCATCATTCAAACATGCATTCAAATATTTTAAATCTAACTATTTAAAATAAAATCGAAATCTATTCGATTGAGTGAGAAGTTCTCACCTTGGTTTTAATTTCCGTTTAAGCTTTTATTTCGAATAAAATTAAACGCGCGTTTAATTTTACCCGAAATTCTCACTAACTCCAATCGACTCCAAACCAACTCCATCGCGTAGTGCTCGTCCATACGATTCCAACGCAACTGGGTTTGCATTTTTTCGACCTCGTATGAAAAAGTTATGCATATTTGAAGATCGTACACGATTTTATAAACTTAAATTCAACATAACTTTTAAAATTTAACATACAACTCATCCTAGCCACTAGATCCAACTTGAGCAAATCCTGGCCGTCCCCATCCTCATCTTCCCCACGCGTTCATGCTCCAGTACGCAATTGCTATGGCCGAACCCATACAACCTAACTAGGGTTTGATTTTGTGACACCATCTCTCAATTAAAACTCGATCAGCTACATGCATTTTGAAGCTCTCAACTCCCTCTAGGTTCGGCCCCCTCCATGCCAAGCTCGGCCTGCTTATGCACGTGGAAATGCGTGCGAAATCTGATGCAAACGGCCATCAATTGCTCCTCCTACGCGACTCTATTTCCGATCATCTCCGTATGGAATTAAAGCTCTTGATGTGCTCTCCAACCTTCGTGTTAAACACTTCGGCTAAATCTTGATGGATTGGAAGAGATTAAGGAATGAAATTGGGAAAAATCTGGCCATAGAATGATAAAGTGGCGGCTACTAGTTTAGGGTTAGGGTTTAGTGATATTTTTTATCAAATTTATGAAGAGAGAGGTGTATTTATAGAGTTTCGTTCGACACTATTCACCCGGAAATTCCGAACTCCGATTTAGACGCCGTAACCAGCGTACCTAGGGTTTACCCCGCGTTCCGGACACAATGGAACAGGTTTCGGAAGCTAATTCGGAAGTATGTGCGAGTTATGGCTGAAAACGCTCAATTTGAATTAAACCGATTTAAACCGATTTCTAGGCGTTTTAATTTGTACCGGACAAACGGTAAATCCAATTGACTTGAAATTTGAAACCTTACAATAATATCACATTACGGATCCGATGAAACTGGTTTCGTCGAATTCCGAGACTTTTTGAAAAATGGCTATTTTGACTCGCCAAATTTAAATTAAAAATAAATCGATGCGTTTCGAGCTGCCACGATCAAACGATAACTCCGATTGACACGAAATTTGAAATCCGGTAATAACTAACTATTACGGATCCAATGAAACTGGTTTCGTTCGATTCTGAGACTGTCCAAAAATTGGCTATTTTACAGTCGATTATTAAATATTAAAATATTCAATTTTCACAAATTAACTTTTAATTCGATTTTAAAAGTTCTAAAATATTTCTATAACTCCAGTATGATTAAATAAAATTTTCCAAATTATTTACAATCATATTTAACTCGATTTTCATTTATTTCCATAATTTAACATATTAAATTATCGTTTTAATAATCCAATTAAATCCAAAAATTCAAATAAAAAAATTTATTCGACTTATAAATTCACTTATAAATATTTAAAATTAATTAAATATTCAAATTTAAATTAATAAAAATTCTGGGTCGTTACAATCTTCCCCCCTTAAAAGAATTTCGTCCTCGAAATTACAAGTAAGAAAGGTTACAGAATTTATTAACTTTCCAAAATTTATAATTAAACTTCTTTCAAATCTTTACTAAGTTTTCAAATCATACTTAGTTATCTTTTCAAAAACAATTATATCATTTAACTTTCAACTCTAAAACAAAGTTAAAGTTTTTCCAAAATTTTCCCCCTTGTCTCAAAATTTTTCTAACGCCTTAAATTTCCGGAAAAATTCGCCATGTCTCCTTTGCACGGCTCGATCCGAAAAAAAAAAATGACAGTATATATATCACAAATATACATCTCATCAAGTAATGAGGCATCCCGAAGGGAAAAAAAGTGTAAAAGTGCGATATTTAATCCGAGATATGTACCTTATATTTTATTAGCAAGCATATACGGCTAATATAGCGCAAAAGCGAACTCCAAATGCGAAGCAAACGCGATCCGCACCTACTAATCACTCAACAAACAACATGAGAACATGCACATATGCAAATAATCTCAATATACAACATATAGCAACATAACAACTACATAATATAGCAAATGCAATATATATTCAACCATCAACCAACTACATTCCATAACCAACAATATTCATTTATATTCTCATTAATATTTAATGAATTGGCTTTCACTTTAAATCACATTTGATTTATTTACATTGGATTTTATCAACATTCATTTTCAATTCAATTAGTTTACATTTACTAATTGAATCTAATTCACATTCAATTCTATTCAACTTATTTTCTTCCAGTTTGAATTCAATTTCATAGCTTTCAATTTCATTAACACTTAATGAATTATATACAATCAATCAACAATCATATAACAACCAATGTATATTTATTACAACCAAATTTCCTTTGCTTATATTCATCCAATTTGGTTTAACATTAAATTGATTTCCATTCCAATTTATTCAACTCCCAATAACATTAGATTTTAATGAATTAACACTTATATTCATCTTTTCATATCAATTATTCACATTCAATTGATTAACAGCCAAGCCATTCATTCAATTCAATTACAAAGTTGAATTCTATTACATAACTTAAGTTCATATTCTTTTAATTCACTTGATTATTTACTTCGATACCAATATCAACTTAATTCAATGTCTCTTAAGTTATATTCCATTTAACTTTAAATTCACTTTTATTCACAACTCATATTTTATATAGTTTCACTTCTTATATATAAGTTTATTTTACAATTGTAATTCACATTAATTATAACTTTAATTCTTATAATTCTTTTGCTTATACAATTATTCTTTTATTTGGATTATTCAAACAACCTAACAATCAACTTATATACACTTTAATAATTTTTTTTTTTTAAAATTATTCCTTTATATATAAAATATAATCAAGGCAAAATTATTTCATTTACCCAATTTAAAAACAATATTGTGCCGAATTGTTCTATTCAAGTGTTTAGAAACCCTTTCGGCTCAGTTTCGAGGCTGTGCTGACGAAAGTTCATATGCCACTCAATAAACCAATCATCACAATATAAAACAATTTCATATTCACTAACAAGTACGCTCTCATAGCTATTATTACACTCAAACTCATTCTAGAGTACTGCTGACTCTATCTCTAATGAATTATACCCAACAGAACCATGGTTGTCGCTTAACCATCAGAGCTCTGATACCAAATGTAACGTCTGCGGATTTTCGTTCTTCGAAAATTCGACATCGATACTCACTTTATCGACTGCCGAGAAATCAAAGGCCGAAAACCGAGATGTTATGGGTTTTAAAAAGAATTTAAGAAAAGAAAAGAAAGAAAAAGAAAATAGAGAGAAAAGAAAATAGAGAAATAGAGGGAAAAGAAGATAGACAATTTTTTTTTAAAAACAGAGAATTAGAAAAACAGAGAATTTGAAAAATAGAAGATAGAAGCATTTTAAAAACAGAACGGACAGAAAGGAAACAAAAAGAACAACATCAGAATCTCACAATTCGCAGCGGAACAACATATAATAATAAATGAATAATCTTTAAACAAAGAACTATATCAGTTATTACATTTCATTTCATTACATCACATCATATCATCAGAGTGTACAACATCATACAAACAATAAACAGTGCAGCGGAAAAGAAATACTATATAAACTAGTAATACGCCATGCCATCCAGCTTGCCTCCAGCAACTCCAGAATATCCAGAATATCCTGATAAACCTAACTCTTAACTGCCCGTGTGGAAATTGGTGGGCACCCAGAGTTTAGGAAGGAAAACAATAAACTCCAAGTCAGTCATGTGACTGGTGTGAGAACTCAAAACAGTTTATTTATCTTTAAAAAAACAAATAGAGGAATATTTTTAAATTCAATTCGCAATGCTTTTAAAAATGAGACTACCATAAGGCCTCCCGCACACACACACATGCAAACGCAGAATCGGAGGAGATTTCTCCTTATGATAGTCAAAGATGCTTGATACGCATTTAAAATAACATTTGATATTATTATTAGTGTATAGTGTAGAAAAAATTCATTTCGAAAGTAGAATATAAATCTTAGCCAGCATAGACATTTCGAACTATGCCTACTATAGCTACCATCCAAACAGTGGTGACCACCATAAGTGAATAGCAGGTTCTACAACTAATACCGTACAAGTTTCGTATTGGGAATTGGATTTCCAACAAATGGTCAGGCCAAGGAACTTCCCATTGCCACTGAGAATGCCTCTGGAAAGACATCCCCGAGAACCAAACCGGAACTCTGCCAACACAAGGCCGGGTTACCCCTTAACTGGGTAACTACTGACACGAGCACGCCATTCCCCGGTCCTTTAGGACCTTTTCAACCGAGCGCTCGATATCCAACATCACACCATAATAAATAGAGTGTTTTCAACATGAGTAAGTATCTGGGCTCCATACCATGATACCACCCCTTTCCAGAAGGAAATGCACATACCCTAAGGGGAGCTACAGCAACCCCTAATAACCTTGCCGCATCTTTCCTGTTTTGACCATTTCCGGGATGTGAGGCTCGACGAAGTCACGTCCACAAAAACATACTTTATACAAAAGCCATGCTTTGGGTCAACAAATGATCAACACAATGATCACTAAGATAGACGATCAAATAAATGATCCTATCACAAATAATCAACACAATGATCATTTCAGCATCACTCAGCATGTCACATTACCAAAATGGGATACGTCGCTGATAACTTCAACTATATAACCTTTGAGCTCGTACGTCTCAAAGAAGGGTGTTAAGCAAAGAATAAATTCTCCGCCACCAACAGAAATATATTTGAAAGAAATCGGCTTTATATCTCAAATTGTAATGTCAGGCATACAATCCATACAAGTCTGTTCCGGGATCGAACAGAACCGAAGGCACTTACAAAGAAGTCCTTGCAATCCGGATATTCACAATCCTGATTGGATTTCCCATCACTTATGGAATCTCTATACCAGGTGCGACCCAGTGCAGAGACAATCGATAGGTCATCCTATCGCTCTCGCAAATACCGGTCTTCAACACCGATCTTCAAATGCAATTCACAACGACGTATCACATATTCGGAATGGGTTATACGACCCCATGGTCCTTTCCCGGTTAACCCGAATAGTGAGCGCTTATTCAAAAATAAGTGTGCATTCAAATTCAATCAATTCACATCAAATACCCATTCAAAGGGAAATATTGATAGTCGATTATTGAACTATCAATGGATATGCATACATCACCAGATTCCAAATAATTTTCCAAATTATTTATTTTCCAAAATATCTTTACAAGATATATAATTTCACACTTCAAAAATAAACCAACATTTATTTTTAACAAGTTCCACTTTCACATATAAATTCCATAATGAATTTATATTTCAAAATATCCATGCATATGCGATTTCAATAATTCATTTCAATTTATCCTCAAAAAGATAAATTCTCTATATTCACTTCACATTGGAAAACATTTCCATACTTACTAAATAAGTAATTCACAATCATTTATTTTCAACACTTAGAAAATATTCAATATACTTAAACCGAATTAAGTATATATTTCATTCTTTAAGGAAATCATTCACTTAACATATTTATTTGGGCCAAAACGAATGTTACGTAAAACATCGTTACAACGTCCCAAAATCACTAGTATAGGGATTCGAAATAAAATAGATATATAAATCCCAATACTATACAAAACATTTCCTTTCGGAAATCATTTACTATAACAACAGTGTTATAGTCCACTATTTCCTTTTATTTCTCGAAACATCTATCCCAACAATAAATGTTGAAATCTATAGTTTCGAATCTCAACACCTTTTAAAACATCGTTAGATCGTTTTAATTCTATTTAAAACATTCACATTCTAAACAATTTCTTTAACGTGTTATTCACTATTCAAAAACGTGAATAAACTACGTTAACAAATTCCATCCTTTTATTCATTTTAATTCAAAGGATTATTCACTATTCAAAATGTGAATATAACTCTATTTCTAAGTTATAACAATTAACTTATCAAAACAAGTCATTTGCGGATTTATAAAACAACGTTTATAAATTCCGTTTCTATTTATTTATAACAACTTCCTTTTTATAAATTCCTTTATTAACCTATTCCAGTTTATAACTCAATTATAAACTACAAGTTCATATTATAAGTTAATTACTTATAAAATGATTATTTTACAAAATCGTTCATTTAACTTCCCAAATTATTAATCTTAACTTATAAGATTGTTTATTTATCCAAAATTCATTCTTTCGATAACTTTATAAATTTTATAAACCTATTGCTTATAAAATTTCATTTATAATTTCACAGTTTATAATTTCATAAATTTCATTCATTTAGGAAATTCATTTTCACTACATTCAAACACTTATAAAAACTCGTTTTATAATGTCCATAATTCAATTTATAAATATCCATTTATAAATCTCTTAATATAAATTAATTTATATTATTCTTTTAAAACGTCTTTAAATTCCTTTATAATTCCACCATCTTGATTTAAAAAAAAAAAAAAATCAAATTTTATAAATCCTATTTTTAACTTTTATAATATATTCAAAAATCCAATTTAACTATTTTATAAGGTCATTAATTCATATTTCTCAAAAATCAGCTTTTAACTATATTTCACAAAAACTATAATTTTTATAACTTTAAAAATTATAACGTTATTTATTTATAATGGATCAATTCCAAAAATATAGTATATTTTCAAAATCACTTTTAAAATCATTTTAAAATCCCAAAATCTGGGTCCAATGATGCTACACACCAAATAGTCAATCACGACTAACAACGATCCATCATATATCGATATGATAATCCATCAAATATCAAAATATCTGAAATTAAATAAAAACTGTTGAGGAATCCAGTTGGATCCCTCCAACCTGTTTCCTGCATCCAAAAACATTAGCACAATACCAATTTCGCTCCAGTACGAAATTATCGCGGTATATGTTCTTAATAAATATTATCCGCTTAATAACGGCGTAATAAGGTCTCATCCGCTAAACAAAAAATGCGGGAAATCAACAACTGCAATATATACATATGCCAATATATATATATTGATATTATATATAATACCAATTTCACTGTTTATGAAATATTCGCGGTATATGTTTATATTAAATAACATCCGCTTACTAACGGCGCATAATGTCTATTTTAACAATCAATAATTTACAGTCATCATTCAAACATGCATTCAAATATTTTAAATCTAACTATTTAAAATAAAATCGAAATCTATTCGATTGAGTGAGAAGTTCTCACCTTGGTTTTAATTTCCGTTTAAGCTTTTATTTCGAATAAAATTAAACGCGCGTTTAATTTTACCCGAAATTCTCACTAACTCCAATCGACTCCAAACCAACTCCATCGCGTAGTGCTCGTCCATACGATTCCAACGCAACTGGGTTTGCATTTTTTCGACCTCGTATGAAAAAGTTATGCATATTTGAAGATCGTACACGATTTTATAAACTTAAATTCAACATAACTTTTAAAATTTAACATACAACTCATCCTAGCCACTAGATCCAACTTGAGCAAATCCTGGCCGTCCCCATCCTCATCTTCCCCACGCGTTCATGCTCCAGTACGCAATTGCTATGGCCGAACCCATACAACCTAACTAGGGTTTGATTTTGTGACACCATCTCTCAATTAAAACTCGATCAGCTACATGCATTTTGAAGCTCTCAACTCCCTCTAGGTTCGGCCCCCTCCATGCCAAGCTCGGCCTGCTTATGCACGTGGAAATGCGTGCGAAATCTGATGCAAACGGCCATCAATTGCTCCTCCTACGCGACTCTATTTCCGATCATCTCCGTATGGAATTAAAGCTCTTGATGTGCTCTCCAACCTTCGTGTTAAACACTTCGGCTAAATCTTGATGGATTGGAAGAGATTAAGGAATGAAATTGGGAAAAATCTGGCCATAGAATGATAAAGTGGCGGCTACTAGTTTAGGGTTAGGGTTTAGTGATATTTTTTATCAAATTTATGAAGAGAGAGGTGTATTTATAGAGTTTCGTTCGACACTATTCACCCGGAAATTCCAAACTCCGATTTAGACGCCGTAACCAGCGTACCTAGGGTTTACCCCGCGTTCCGGACACAATGGAACAGGTTTCGGAAGCTAATTCGGAAGTATGTGCGAGTTATGGCTGAAAACGCTCAATTTGAATTAAACCGATTTAAACCGATTTCTAGGCGTTTTAATTTGTACCGGACAAACGGTAAATCCAATTGACTTGAAATTTGAAACCTTACAATAATATCACATTACGGATCCGATGAAACTGGTTTCGTCGAATTCCGAGACTTTTTGAAAAATGGCTATTTTGACTCGCCAAATTTAAATTAAAAATAAATCGATGCGTTTCGAGCTGCCACGATCAAACGATAACTCCGATTGACACGAAATTTGAAATCCGGTAATAACTAACTATTACGGATCCAATGAAACTGGTTTCGTTCGATTCTGAGACTGTCCAAAAATTGGCTATTTTACAGTCGATTATTAAATATTAAAATATTCAATTTTCACAAATTAACTTTTAATTCGATTTTAAAAGTTCTAAAATATTTCTATAACTCCAGTATGATTAAATAAAATTTTCCAAATTATTTACAATCATATTTAACTCGATTTTCATTTATTTCCATAATTTAACATATTAAATTATCGTTTTAATAATCCAATTAAATCCAAAAATTCAAATAAAAAAATTTATTCGACTTATAAATTCACTTATAAATATTTAAAATTAATTAAATATTCAAATTTAAATTAATAAAAATTCTGGGTCGTTACATTAAGTATCTGGGATCCATACCATGATACCACTTCTATCCAGAAGGAAATGCACATACCCTAAGGGGCTCTACTCCCTAAAACATTGCTGCATCTTTCCTGTTTTGACCATTTTCGGGGTGTGAGGTCCGACGAAGTCTCGTCCACAAAGCTATGCTTTGATCAACAAATGATCAGCAGCATTTCGTATGCCACATTACCAAATTGGGAATGTATCACTTGTTACCATCAACTACATATACTCTAAGCTTGTACGTCTCAGAGATGGGTGTTTAAGCTAAAAGAATAAATTCTCCGCCACCAACAGAAATGTATTTGATAGAGACCAGCTTTACATCTCAAATTTGTAAAGTAAGACACACATCCATACAAGTCCGTTCCGGGATCGAATGGAACCGAAGGCACTTCCAAAGAAGCCCTTGCATTCCGGATATTTACTAATCACGTCCGGAATTCCCATCATAAAGGGTGATAAAATCTTTATATCAGGAATCGGCCGATGCAGAGACATTCGACGGCAATCCATCCGTTTTCGAAAATATCCGGTCTTCAACACCGGTCTTCAAATGCTATCCATTACAACGTATTAGTATTCAGAATGGGATTCATGACCCAAAGGTCCTCTCCTGGCTAAACCGAATAACGAGCGCTTATTTTAAAATAAGTGTAGCATTCAAATTCAAGCAAATCACAACAAATACCCATTTAAAGGTAAATACTGATAGTCGGTTATTTAACTATCAATAAATATGCACAACATCACCAGATTCTAAATAATTTCCCAAATTATTTATTTTCAAAAAATATCTTTACAAGGTATATTTTCCCACACTTCAAAAATAAATCAATGTTTGTTTTTAAACAAATTTCCCTTTCCTTTATAAATTCCATGGTGAATTTAAATTTCCAAATATCCACTGATATACAATTTTCAAATCGATTTTTTTTATTCACTTCCAACTTATCTTTAAAAGATTAAATCTCAAAACATTTCACTTCATATTGGAAAACATTTCCATACTTATTTAATAATAAGTAATTCACAAATCCATTTATTTTCAACATTTGGAAAATATTCAATATATTTAAATCACAATTAAGTATATATTTTATTCCATAAGGAAAACATTCTCTTAAACACATTCATTTGAGTCAAAAGGAATGTTGCGTAAAACATCGTTACGACAACCCAAAATCACTAGTTTAGGGATTCGAAATTAAGATAGATATATAAATCCCAATACTATATAAAACATTTCCTTTCGAAAATCATTTACTATAACAACAGTGTTATAGTCCACCATTTCCTTACTCGAAAACGTCTATTTCAACAATGAATGTTGAAATCTATGGTTTGGATACTAAATACATTTTAAAACATCTTTAAATTGTTTTAATTCTATTTAAAAGAACACTTCCTAAAACATTGCTTTAATATATTATTCACTGTCCAAAATCGTGAATATAAATCATTTGTCAAATTCAACACTTCTACATATTTTAATTTAAAGGATTATCCACCGTCCAAAATCGTGGATATATCTCCTTCAATCAGCTTTCATGTTTACTTATCAAATTCAATTGGTTTTGGATTTATAAAACAACGTTTATAAATTCACACTTATATATATTTTCTAAAAACTTCAACTTATAAAATCCCTTAATTAACAAATTCTATTTATATCTCATTTAAATGCCAAAATCCAATTTATAAGTTAATTACTTAGAAATCTTTTATTTTACAAAATCTATTCATTTTATAACTTCACAATTTTATAAACCTATATATTTCATTCACTTATGAAATCCATTTATACTTCATTTTAACACTTATAAAAAAACTCGTTTTATAATTCCAATATTTTAATTTATAAAATATCAATTTTATAAATCTTTTGTATAAACCGTTTATAATAATTCAAAAATCCCAATTTAACCCATTTTACAAATTAATCAACTACTTATTTCAAAAATCACATTTCGGTTATATTTCACAAAAATCATAATTTTTATAACATAAAAATTATAACGTTTATTTATTTAAAATGAATCAATTCAAAATTCAATAAAATGTATACTTTCAAAAATCACTTGAAAATCCTTTTAAATTCGAAACCGTTTCTTTAACATTTTTAAAACTCCAAAAATATGCCCAATGCTGCAACAACACAAATACATCAACCACGACATCCAAACATTATATATCAATATGATAACATAATATATCGCAAATATCTGTAAATAAATCATTACTGTTGAGGAATCCAGTTGGATCCCTCCAACCTGTTTCCCTGCATTCATAAATGTTAGCACAATACCAATCCCGTTTCAAGACGGAATATCGCGGTACATGGGTTTATATAAAATATTATCTGCTATTATACGGCGCAATAGGGTCTCATTCTCTATGTAATGCGGGAAAATCAACTCCAAGTACATATATAATACCAATTCCACTTCAAGGTGGAATATCGCGGTATATGTTTTTAATATAATAACCTCCGCTTAATATACCGCGTATAGGGTCTATTTCAAAACAATAGATAAAAATTTATCATCCAAGCATACGATCAACATAATCAAGCAATTTTGAATCTAACTATTTAAAATTTAAATTGAAATAATTTCGATTAAGTGAGAAGTTCTCACCTTGCTTCCAACACAGTTTCAGCGTTTTATTCCGAATAAAATTAAACAATCGTTTAATTTTACCCAAAATTCACACTAGCTCAAATCAACTCCAATCCAGCTCCATCGCGTAGTATTCGACAATATGATCCTAATGCAAGTCGTTTCATTAGTTTTCGACCTCGTATCAAAAAGTTATCGCGTTACAAAGTTTGTACGATTTAATATATATATAAATTTACAACTTTTATTTTAATTTTAAACCCTACTTTACTCTGGACCGTCGATTTCGTGCATAGCAGATCTGGGCCGTGGGTTGTATCATCTTTACTTATCGTTCTTTCACGTGAACGAAGAACCCATCAGCCGCCGTGTTGCCTTAATTGTCGAACCCCTATACGTCGACGAGACGATGATCCAAACCCACCCAAAGATGCGCCTAGCCATGCCGTGCCCACGGCCAGAGAGCGGTCGAGTATAGACGTGGAAATTCGTGCACGAGCTGATGGTGAACGCGGCCCTCCTGACGACACCGTGGTGCTCCATTCACGATCATACCCGTTGGAATCGTAGAACTCATGATGCTTAACATTTCTCTAGTTGGAAGTTTTAGCCAATGGTCAACGGATTTGGAGGAATCGAGGGAAGAAAATCGAGCATTTCTGGCCATTAAAACGTTTGCTGGCGGCTAGGGTTTAGAAACTAGGGCTTGGTTGAAAATGTGAAAATAGAGGGCCTTATATAGAAAATTTGACGAAACACTATTCACTCGAAATTTTCCGAACTCCGAACGAAGCGTGCCGGCCGATGTTCCTAGGGTTTAACCCACGTTTCGGACACAATGGAATAGGTATCGAGAGCCAATTCGGTCATATGTGCGAGTTACGAATATAAACGATCAAATTTAAATTAAATCGGTTAAACTAATTTCTATGCGTTTTGGCTTGCCCCAGACAAACCGTAAATCCGATTGACACGAAATTTGAAATCTTACAATAACATAACATTATGGATCCGATGAAACTGGTATCGTCGAAATCCGAGACTGTTTGAAAAATGACTATTTTTACTCGTCAATTAAATATTAAAATATTCAATTTCTGCGAATTAACTTTAAATTAAATTTTAAAAGTTCTATAACATCATTCTAACTCCAATATGATTTAATACAACTTTACAAATCAATTTTAATCACATTAAACCCAATTTCCAATTATTTCTGTAATTTCTAATATTAAATTATTGATTTAATTATCTAATTAAATTTAGATATTCGAAATATAATTTATTCGACTTACAAATTTTACTTGTTAATATTTAAAAATCAATTAAATATACGAATTTCCAATGAAAGGAATTCTGGGTCGTTACAAACTTTCCCCCTTAAAAGAATTTCGTCCTTGAAATTGCCAAGTAAGAAAAAGGCTTGAAATCCATTAACTTTTCAAAACCATTTGTTATAATTAAATTTCAAATTCATTTAAACATTTTAACTTTTCCAAAACCCATAGTTAAACTTCTTACAATAACTTTACTAAGTTTTCAAATCATACTTAGTTATCTTTTCAAAACCAACTATATCGTTTAACTTTTCACTCCAAAATCAAAGTTACAGTTTTCAAAATTTTCCAATTTTCTCAAAAATATTCTAACGCCTTAAATTTTCAGAAAATTTCTCCATAGTCTCCTTTGCGCAGTTCGATCCAAAAAAATGGCAATATAAATATCGCAAATATACATCTCATCAAAGTAATGAGGAACCCCCAGGGAAAAAAGTGTAAAAGTACGATATGTAATCCGAGATATGTACCTTATATATTATTAGCGAGCATATACAGCTAATATAGCATGAAAGCGAGCTCTAAAAGCGAAGCAAGCGCCATCCGCACCTACTAAACACTCAACAAACCGTGAGAAACATGTATATATGAAAGTAATATCAATATACAACATATATCACTACAACAACTACATATGCCAATATAGAAAATGCAACGAAAGGCAACAAATCCAACCATCAAACAACTATCATCCAACTAACATCCAGCAAATCAATATCAATTCACTTCTCATTAATATTCATTTATATTCACTAATTTACATTCAAGTTAGTTTACTTCCACATTCAAATCAAATTACATAGCTTTCAATTTTATCAACTCAACTTCATATGAATTTCTATACAATCAACTAACAACAATCTAACAATCAATGTATATTCAATACAACCAAATTCATATTTAATTCACTTATAATTCCAAGTTGAATTTCTATTTATAAATCAAGCTTCTTTTCCAAACTCTATTATTTATTCACAATTCAACTTTAAATTAACAATTTCCAGTTCCATAGTTCATTAACTAATTTATTCCAATTTTTAGTTTATTTCTCACTTTTAATTCAATGTTTTATTTAACTTAGCTTATGCTAAATCCTACTTCATTCCATTCTCTTCAATTCACAAAATTCATTGACTTTGATGAAGTAAGCATCTAATTCATTCTACTTAATTCAATTTCTTTTTAACTTAATTCCAATCAAATCTCAAATATTTTATAAGTTATCTAACTCGTTTTACATTCCATAACATTTATAGAAATTCCATTAATGAATTCAGTTCCAAATATTTCCTGGAATTCTATACCAAATTGTAAATCACATTTATATCTTATATTCACAAATTCTATTTGTATATGGATTTATTTCTTAGCTTTATGTTTTTTTATTTCAATTTCTTACTCAACACCCAACGATAATTTAATATTATCATCTCCTAGCAACCATGCAACCATATAGCATAATAATTTACAGAAAATCATTTCCTTTATATACAAAAATAGCTTTGGGTAAAATTATTTCATTTACCCTATTTTAAAACAATACCGTGTCAGTTTATCTTGTTTAAGAGTTTAGAAACCCCTATCGATACAGTTGGCCAGACTGCACCGACCAGAATCTATAAACAATCAACCGATAAGTCAACTGTAACGACCCGGAAATTTCGATCCTGAAAATTCCAGATAGTTATGAAAAAGAAGAAAGAGATAGAAGGAAAAGAAGAAAACAGAAACACTGAAACACAGATTCTCACATTCGTAGCGGATCAAAATATAATATAACATAAATAATAGTTATACAAAGGAAAACTGTACTTGTCAAATTACACTTTAATATATATATCAGAGTTATAACATATTTACAAGCATAAGACAGATAAATCAATCTATTTCAGATACTATAATATATCACAGTGGAAACTCTCCGTACGTTCCTGCTCTCCAGCTCGCCTTCTGAGCTGCAGAACGTCCTTACTTGAAAATCTGTAATACTCGGTTTGACCCGAGCATTGCATCAAAGTAACACCTGGGTCAGGCTAGAAACCAGCGTGAGTAAAACATATAATATGAAATTCCAAGCTATAACACATGAGAATATTAGGGTAACTCGTATCCTTTACGAGTTCTCCTAGTCAACATTTATCACACAACAGATTCAGGTTAATGTTCGTATTTTGTAATTTATTCCATTCCAGCCTGTTTGCTTCCACACATCATATTTATGAGAATTTTGATTGCTAATCGAAGTGGTTTCGGGTAATACGGATACCCGACCCTAGTCACTACGAATTCAGTATCATTCTAATCCAATTTATTCAAGTGAAATACAATTCACTTTATATAAAGGATGTCATTTTACACAATAATTCATCCTCGAAGGTAACCACCTTATCACCGTCCAACCAAATCCTATCACTGATATTTCATATTAGAAATATCAATAATGCCAATGCATTCAATCTTTTATGAGTGAGATTAATCAACCATAATTAATCATAAACAGTAATTAATCTTTCTGTCACCACTTACCTTAATAAATTAATTCCTTAATTAATTTATTATTCCTTCAATAAATTACACCGAGTAATTATTTTACTAATTACTTCTACTAAATAAATACCCTTGAATTACATCCCATTATGTAATTATTTCTTTAATTAATTTCATTCCGAAATTTTCTATCATCTACTTTTACTAAGTAATTACACCTATTTATCTCATTAAGTATGTATACTTAATCCATCATCAAGTGATCCTCTTTAATTAACTTAAGACTAGCATTATCTTATTAATGTCTTGATTACCCCTAACATTTTAACATAATAATTAACTTTACCAAATTAAATCATTTTAATTAAGTTTGAAATAAAATAATTCTTTAACTTAATAAATCAAGTTAAAACTTCTTTTAAATAACTTTAAACATTTATCCAATAGTAGTTTAAAACTATTTTCAATTTAAACCCTAATAAATTGCTTTAAAATTTCGTTCAAAAACTAAGTTTAAAATAACTTTAAAATTTACTTAACAAAATTTAAATCAAAAAAATTTCAAACTTCTCAACCAATGGCCAAGGAAAACAATAATTTCATAAAGTAATTTATATAAGAAGGTTTAAACAAAAATGTATTTTAAAATTTTCAAAACTTTGTTCTAAAATCTTTTAATACTCTACTTCAAGACTTGTTTCGGGTCAACCCCAAGATTTACTCGGGTCTAACCCGAGTTTCCTTCCATTCACCAAATTCAGTTTTCGTTTAGTTTAGTTTTAAATTTAAAACCTGGATCTGAAAATACCAATCTCGTTTACTCGAGCTTTTACTCGAGTCACTCACCCCAAATACTCGAGCTCACCTTCGAATCACTTCCCACACCAACTCACTGACACAAACAAGTCACCGTGCACGTACACCTTCGCCAGAGCCACCTCCAGCCATCGATCATCCTTCCGGCACATCGACCTTCGACGCTGCAACCACATTCCATAATCAAATCACATATTCCAGCCTTCGATCGAAATCGAACAATCCATTCGAACCTGTAAACTAAACGATCGCCAGAAAACTCCTCGACCAAGCTATCTCGACCACCGGAACGGCTACAACCTAAGCCACACATCCATCATACTTCACTACAACCATCGCCAAAACCCGACGCCACTCGATCAATCCTAGGCAATGCAGTTTACCAAAACCCAACCGTCGCCAAAACTAGGTTTAAAAACTAAATCACCACACCGCCGCCGCCTCGACCATCAGAAATCATCCCTGACATTTTTACCTAACAACCTGATCACTTTGCTGGCTCCAGAAGGAATCCGACCATTCAAATCCATTTGATCGTCAGAGGTGGGCAAAAAAACAATTTCCAGACAATCCCAAATTTCGAACTCAATACATTATTAAAAATCTTACTTTTAGTTTTAAAAAATACAACTTTCTAAATGGATTCGAATTATAATCTTGAATCATCAAATTATGATGTTTGATTTTTTTTAACTGATTTTGAATTTGTCTGCAAATTTCCATATTCTCGGAGAAACCTTATTTTGATTCACTTAAAACTATTTTAAAGTTTAAATCTTGTTAAATCTAACAAGTTTTGTTCAGAAACTATTTCTAAAAATAAATCAGAGGGATGAGGAATTGCTTTTGAACAGATATATGCCTGTAACCTAGAAAACAAATCTCATTTTCTAATTTATCTTAGACATGCATCACAATTTCACACATATAAACATATTTTCAAAACTTAAAACCATCATGCAAACGTTTTCAAGCATACATCACTTGTTAACTTCAGTCAAATGTCACATGCAATAAATTTAGAGATGTTTCCATGCTCACAGTTTAAAGAACATAGGCTAATACTAAGAACAGATGTTATAAAATCATCAAAAACACCAGGCTTCCATATATGCAAACATGCAAAGCAACCATCACCCAGTAATTCACATATTACTTAAGTTTTTAATTTTAAATTTACCCACCTGATAGAAAGAATAGAGAGCTGAAAGAAATACTTTGTTCAAGAGGTTTTGTTTTAATCTAGATCTTTGATTCTGATAATCTGGAAATAACTTGATGTAGCTCTTATCTAATGCTTATTGTTTTGTGATGACCTTTGAGTCATTTACAGGCTGATTTTAATCAGGTTCAAGTTTCAGATCTTTGAGCTATAAACATGTTTGAGTTTTTAAAATTTGGATACGATCTAAATGCTTTGATCTTTTTTTTAGAGAAAAAAACTGATGAAAGAGAGGGATGGAGATGTTGTATACTCTATGGTATTTATTTTTATTTATTTTTTTAATTTTCTCAGATCTGATTTTTTTTATTATTAAAACACTTACTTTATGATTAAATTTTAAGAAAACAAGTGTTGCCATTTGTATTTTGCATGCAACTTTGAACTTACACATGTAAATACATGTTTCCTATTACCTTACAAATGTCAAATGCTCATTATTCATATTTTTTATATATATGTATATATATCATATTTCCTTTTTAAGCTTAATACTTTATATATATATATATATACATCTTATATATTTAAAGAAAATATGAACCTTAATTAAATCCTACTTTGCTCTATAATTTTTTTTCTTTTAAGCTTATTATATATTTAAATAAATATTCATTTTGAACTCAACAATAGCATCCTAACCACCATACACACACACACACACACACACACATACTTGTATACATGTGTATGGGCACACTTAAAGTTTCAAAAAATAATAGAGTTTATACCTATCTATTTATATATTTAATGACTTACTATTGAATTCATCATTTTAATTCAATAGTTTTAAATTCACTTATATACATCCAGACATCCTAAATTATCAAATTTTATTTGTTTAATTCAAATAAAATTAGTAACTCAATAGTTAAAAAAAATCAGTTAATTATCCTATTAACTGTTATTCAAAAACCGAGTTATTACATTCCTCCTCCCTTTGAATCTTTTCGTTCTCGAAAAGGAACGAAGCCAGAGTTTATTTAAAATACTATTTATTAGAAAATTATTCTTTGATCATTTTTAAAACATTTTAAAATCTATATAATTTTACTAAAATAGTTTTTATAAAAATACTTTTATAACTCGTGTTTCAATAAGTCCATCCTTATTCTCACAGAAATTCGGTCATACGTTGATCAGGCGTAGGACTGAAAATCTATAAGTACTCGGTAAACCCATTTTCAACATCCAGTGAAAATACTTGAAATTTTTTTTATTGAAAATATAGAAAACATTTTGAAAATAGAGGAAATATCTTTGGTGAGAATGCTCTGGAAATAATCACCCCCATCCATGGTCGTAGTTTCATCCTGGGTTACGTTGCCATCGCAGCAAAAGTCCATGTAAGTGCAGGCTCTCCGCAGGCTCTCGATTACGCCATAGAACCCACGACAGATCGCAGTTACATTCCAGGGTTACGTTGCCATCACAGCAAAAGTCCATGTAACTGCAGGCTCTCTACGGCCTCTGATTTTCACTGTCGAAATGAAACTTCTCCACTCCTACATAGGTCGCAGTCTACCGATATAAAATCAAACGCAGATTGTTGGCTCTCAGCGGCACACATGACTTTCGCTATGTTACCATAGGTCGCAGTCTACCGATATAAAATCAAACGCAGACTGTTGGCTCTCAACAACACACATGACTTTAGCTATGACACCAGGTTCCCATATATGCAAACATGCAAAGCAACCATCACCCAGTAATTCACATATTACTTAAGTTTTTAATTTTAAATTTACTCACCTGATAGAAAGAATAGAGAGATGAAAGAAATACTTTGATCAAGAGGTTTTGTTTTAATCTGGATCTTTGATTCTGATGATCTGGAAATAACTTGATGTAGCCCTGATCTAATTCTTATTGTTTTGTGATGACCTTTGAGTCATTTGCAGGCTGGTTTTAATCAGGTTCAAGTTTCAGATCTTTGAGTTATAAACAGGTTTGATTATTTAAAATTTGGATATGATCTAAATGCTTTGATCTTTTTTTAGGGAAAAAAACCGATGAAAGAGAAGGATGGAGATGTTGTATACCCTATGGTATTTATTTTTATTTATTTTTTTAATTTTCTTAGATCTGATTTTTTTATATTAAAACACTTACTTTATGATTAAATTTTAAGAAAACAAATGTTGCCATTTGTATTTTGCATGCAACTTTGAACTTACACATGTAAATACATGTTTTCTATCACCTTACAAATGTCAAATACTCCTTATTCATATTTTTTTAATATATATGTATATATATATCATATTTCTTTTTTAAGCTTAATACTTTATATATATATACATCTTATATATTTAAAGAAAATATGAACCTTAATTAAATCCTACTTTGCTCTATAATTTTTTTTAACTGCTTTTGAATTTGTCCGCAAATTTCCATATTCTCGGAGAAACCTTATTTTGATTCACTTAAAACTATTTTAAAGTTTAAATCTTGTTAAATCTAACAAGTTTTGTTCAGAAACTATTTCTAAATATAAATCAAAGGGATGAGGAATTGTTTTTTATAAGTATTGGTCTGATAATTTTTCTAGTCTAATTATTTTGGCAAAATAGATTTTTTCAAAACTATAATAATAATGTGTTGTCTATAGGTATAGATAGATTTTAAATGGAATTAACATTCACAAATTGAATTGGTGTTTGTTTCTTTGTTTTTTTGGATTGAATGTTAAATTGGAATTTGAATTTGAATTGGAAATTCAAAGAGTAAAATATATTAGAATAAATTGGATATAAAATAAATATATATATGATTTCATTAAAATATAATTTGTTTTGATTGCTATGTTTATGCTGTATTTATTTCTAAATGCCGATTAATTCAAAACATAACTCATTGTTATGATTGTTTGCAATTTAAAGGATATTAAACATTTGTAAAACAATAAAACAAGTATTGAACAAGTGTAAGAATTTTAGGAATATAATTTAACATTTGCAAGTTAAAATTTATATGCATTAAACACATGTAATTTGTACCAGCCATGGAAATTACAAATGGCGATATGTTGAAAAAAAAAAAGAATACCTTAGGAATCAAAGCTGTAAACAGTTCAAAATTGTCCATATTCACGTTTCTCGATCCTTATTTTTCTTTCATCTTCCTTTAGAACAAAATCAAAAATTTAAGCAATAAAAATAAATCTAAACTAATCATCTATCTGGCTTTCAACTCAAGCAATTCAAGATTTTCTAAAAACAAGTGCGAATTCGTACTCAACTAACAGTAGATTCAAATCAACAAATCGAGTTTGATTCGAAATCAAGTTTCAAACAACTGTCTGGTTTCAAAAATGGGCTGCTGTTCAACAGTAAGGTAAGTAATTTGATGAACTTATTTTTTTTTATGGGTAAATTTATTTGTACTTCTGATATATGGTTGTAATTCGATAGATTTAACCCTATCTATTGTATTATGTTCTTAAGCTTATTGGGAAAATAAAATACGTTGATTTAACTAAGTAAGCTGTAAATGAAAAGCTCCCAAGTAAAGTATAGAGTTTCTACTGTACAGTTAAATAAAAGAGTTTGGTAACGTTTCGAACTCGCTGTAGATCCTTGTTTTTTTTATCACTACGTTATTGCTTAGCAACAGTGAGCAAACCTGTAAGGATAAACTCGATTTAATTTATTTTGTGATGTTGGAAATGATGGAACTTAGTGAAGTTTGGTTATTTAGAGGTATAAAGGGGTGTTAAGATATGCATGTGCTTGGTATTTTTTTTTTCAAGAAAGTATTTACTGCAGTCTAATGAGAAACTATTACTGGTAGCAAGATGCTCATATTGCTTACTACCAATAAATTTTAATCAATGATTTTCAGAAGCATAGTTGCTTGTCTTTGTGTGTGTTGTTTGTGTTTTACGTTGCGCTTGGAGTGAATTAAAATGCAGATTACCTGAAACATAATTTAGTAACTATGTATATGGATCTAGACCCTGAAGTAGGATTGGGTTGCCTGGAATTTTCGGGATAGAAATGTCCAGGTCGTTACATTTGGTATCAGGGCGAAACCGATGGGATGTACCCTTCAATTCCTCCCTTGATTAATTAACCTTAATTAATAATTAATTAATCTTATTGTTCTTTAACTGTCAATTAACTACTTACTGATTAATAATCAATCATTAAAGTTAGATTTTTTTATCATCATTATCTTTTTTTTAAACAACTAAATCTTTGAAATTCAATTTATCACCAAACTTAAATTTTTATAACCCAACCTTTGAAGTTTTACCTTAAACATTTCAGTTTTAAGTCCAAAATAAGAGTCTTACAAAAACCAAATGTAGCGACCCGGAAATTTCGATCCTGAAAATTCCAGATAGTTATGAAAAAGAAGAAATAGATAGAAGGAAAAGAAGAAAACAGAAACACCAAAACACAGATTCTCACATTCGCAGCGGATCAAAATATAATATAACATAAATAATAGTTATACAAAGGAAAACTGTACATGTCAAATTACACTTTAATATATATCAGAGTTACAACATATTTACAAGCACAGGACAGCTAAATCAATCTGCTTCAGATACTATAATATATCACAGTGGAAACTCCCCATACGTTCCTGCTCTCCAGCTCGCCTTCTGAGCTCCAGAACGTCCTTACCTGAAAATCTGTAATACTTGGTCTGACCCGAGCATTACATCAAAGTAACACCCGGGTCAGGCTGGAAACCAGCGTGAGTAAACCATATAATATGAAATTCCAAGCTATAACACATTAGAATATTAGGGTAACTCGTATCCTTTACGAGTTCTCCTAGTCAACATTTATCACACAATAGATTCAGGTTAATGTTCATATTTTGTAATTTATTCCATTCCAGCCTGTTTGCTTCCACACATCATATTTATGATAACTTTGACTGCTAATCGAAGTGGTTTTGGGTAATATAGATACCCGACCCTAGTCACTACGAATTCAATATCATTCTAATCCAATTTATTCAAGTGAAATACAATTCACTTTATATATAGGATGTCATTTTACACAATAATTCATCCTAGAAAGGTAACCACCTTATCACCGTCCAACCAAATCCTATCACTGATATATCTTATCAGAAATATCAATAATTCCAACGCATTCAATCTTTTATGAGTGAGATTAATCAACCATAATTAATCATAAAAAGTAATTAATCTTTCTGTCACCACTTACCTTAATAAATTAATTCCTTAATTAACTTATTAGTCCTTCAATAAATTACACCGAGTAATTATTTTACTAATTACTTCTACTAAGTAACTACCCTTGAATTACATCACATTATGTAATTATTTCTTTAATTAATTTCATTCCGAAATTTTCTATCATCTACTTTTACTAAGTAATTACACTTATTTATCTCATTAAGTATGTATACCAAATCCATCATTAAGTGATCCTCTTCAATTAACTTAAGACTAACATTATCTTATTAATGTCTTGATTAACCCTAAAATTTTAACATAATAATTAACTTTACCAAATTAAATCATTTTAATTAAGTTTGAAATAATATAATTCTTTAACTTAATAAATCAAGTTAAAACTTCTTTTAAATAACTTTAAACATTTATCCAATAATAGTTTAAATCTATTTTCAATTTAAACCCTAATAACTTGCTTTAAAATTTCATTCAAAAACTAAGTTTAAAATAACTTTAAAATTTACTTAACAAAACTTAAGTCAAACAAATTTCAAACTTCTCAACCAATGGCCAAGGAAAACAATAATTTCATAAAGTAATTTATACAAGAAGGTTTAAACAAAAATGTATTTTAAAATTTTCAAAATTTTTTTCTAAAATCTTTTAATACTCTCCTTCAAGACTTGTTTCGGGTCAACCCCAAGATTTAATCGGGTCTAACCTGAGTTACCTTCCAATCACCAAATTCAGTTTTCGTTTAGTTTAGTTTTAAATTTAAAACCTGGATCTGAAAATACCACTCTCGTTTACTCGAGTTTTTACTCGAGTCACTCACCCCAAATACTCGAGCTCACCTTCGAATCACTTCCCACACCAACTCACTGACACACAAGTCACCATGCACGTACACCTTCGCCAAAGCCACCTCCAGCCATCGATCATCCTTCCGGCACGTCGACCTTCGACGCTGTAACCACATTTCATCATCAAATCATAGATTCCAGCCTTCGATCGAAGTCGAACAATTCATTCGAACCTGTAAACTAAACGATCGCCAGAAAACTCCTTGACCAAGCTATCACGACCACCAAAACCGCTACAACCTCAGCCATGCATTCATCATACTTCCCTACAACCATCTCCAAAACCCGAAGCCACTCGATCAATCCTAAGCAATGTAGTTTACCAAAACCCAACCGTCACCAAAACAATGTTTAAAAACTAAATCACCACACCGCCGCTGCCTCGACCATCAGAAATCATCCCTGACATTTTTACCCAACAACCCAATCACTTTGCTGGCTCTAGAAGGAATCCCGACCATTCAAATCCATTTGATCGTCAGAGGTGGCCAAAAAAACAATTTCTATACAATCCCAAATTTCGAACTCAATACATTATTAAAAATCTTGCTTTTAGTTTTAAAAAATCACAACTTTCTAAATGGATTCGAATTATAATATTGAATCATCAAATTACGATGTTTGATTTTTTTTAACTGATTTTGAATTTGTCTGCAAATTTCCATATTCTCAGAGAAACCTCATTTTGATTCGCTTAAAACTATTTTAAAGTTTAAATCTTGTTAAATCTAACAAGTTTTGTTTAGAAACTATTTCTAAAAATAAATCAGAGGGATGAGGAATTGTTTTTGAACAGATATATGCCTGTAACCTGGAAAACAAATCTCATTTGTCTGATTTATTTTAAACATGCATCACAATTTCACACATATAAACATATTTTCAGAACTTAAAACCATCATGCAAACGTTTTCAAGCATACATCACTTGTTAACTTCAGTCAAATGTCACATGCAATAAATTTAGAGATGTTTCCATGCTCACAGTTTAAAGAACAGAGGCTAATACTAAGAACAGATATTATAAAATCATCAAAAACACCAGGCTTCCATATATGAAAACATGCAAAGCAACCATCACCCAGTAATTCACATATTACTTAAGTTTTTAATTTTAAATTTACTCACCTGATGAAAGAATAGAGAGCTGAAAGTAACACTTTGATCAAGAGGTTTTGTTTTAATCTGGATCTTTGATTCTGATGATCTGGAAATAACTTGATGTAGCTCTGATCTAATGCTTATTGTTTTGTGATGACCTTTGAGTCATTTACAGGTTGATTTTAATCAGGTTCAAGTTTCAGATCTTTGAGCTATAAACAAGTTTGAGTATTTAAAATTTGGATATGATCTAAATGCTTTGATCTTTTTTTAGAGAAAAAAACTGATGAAAGAGAGGGATGGAGATGTTGTATACCCTATGGTATTTATTTTTTTAATTTTCTCAGATCTGATTTTTTTTCATTTTTATTAAAACACTTACTTTATGATTAAATTTTAAGAAAACAAATGTTGCCATTTGTATTTTGCATGCAACTTTGAACTTACACATGTAAATACATGTTTCCTATTACCTTACAAATGTCAAATGCTCCTTATTCATATTTTTTATATATATGTATATATATCATATTTCCTTTTTAAGCTTAATACTTTATATATATATATATATATATATACATCTTATATATTTAAAGAAAATATGAACCTTAATTAAATCATACTTTGCTCTATAATTTTTTTTCCTTTAAGCTTATTATATATTTAAATAAATATTCATCTTGAACTCAACAATAGCATCCAAACCACCATATAAATACACACATACTTGTATACATGTTTATGGGCACATGTAAAGTTTCAAAAAATAATAGAGTTTATAACTATCTATTTATATATTTAATGACTTACTATTGAATTCATCATTTTAAGTCAATAGTTTCAAATTCACTTATATACATCCAGACATCCTAAATTATCAAATTTTATTTGTTTAATTCAAATAAAATTAGTAACTCAATAGTTAAAAAAATCAATTAATTCTCCTATTAACTATTATTCAAAAACCGGGTTATTAAATCAACCCAATACAAAACAATTTTTATATTCACTAACAAATACACACTCGTATCTATGATTACACTCACACTCATTCTAGAGTACTGCTGACTCTATCTCTAATGAGTAACACCGAACAGAGCCAAGGATGTCGCTTAACCAAAAGCTCTGGTACCAAATGTAAAATTCGAGATTTTCGACTTCCGAAAATCGACATTAATACGTCCACTCTATCAACTGCCGAGCAATCGAAGGCCGAAAAACCGAATTGTTAGGGTTAAAGAAGAAGAGGTAGAAGAAGAAAGAAAGAAGAAGCAACAAAACAATATCAGAATCTCACAATCACAGGGAACAACATATAACAGATAAATGAATATCTTTAAAACAAAGACTATATCAGTTATTACATTACATCACATTACATTATCAGAGTTTACAACAACAAACAACGGAAAAGAAATACTATATACTAGTTGATACGCCATGCCATCCAGCTTGCCTCCAGATCTCTACAGCAACTCCTGAATTCCAAAATGACCTGATAACCATACTCTAGACTGCCCATGTGGAAATTGGTGGGCACCCAGAGTTTAGGAAGGGAACAATAAACTCCAGTTCAGTCATGGGACTGGTGTGAGAACTTAAACAGTTTATCTTTAAAAACAAACAAAGAAATATTTTAAAATAGATCTGAAATGCTTTTTAGAAAATGTAACTACCATAAGGCCTCCCTCCACACACACTATACAAACGCAGAATTGGAGCAGATTTCTCCTTATGATAGTCAAAGATGCCTACTATGCAGAAAAATTTCTTTGATATTATTTCTATAAGTGAAAAGTGGAAAACCTTTCGAAAGTATAATATAAATCTTAGCCAACATACGACCATTATCGTATGCCTGCTATAGCTACCATCTAAACAGTGGGGCACCACCATAAGTAAATGGCAGGTTGTACAACTAACTGTACAGGGCTCGTATTGTTTCTTTGGAATTTTCAACAAATGGTCGGGCCAAGGAACTTCCCATTGCCACATGGGAACGCCTCTGGAGAGACGCCCCGAGAACCTAACCGGATCTCTGCTAACACAAGGCCGGGTTACCTCTGCAAAAGTAGGTAACAACTGACACGAGTATGCCACCCCCCGGTTGTAAACAACCTTTATCCGAGGATCCTCGACCAACATCAATCACAAAGTCATATATTGCGACATTCACATAATTTAAGTATATGAGCTCCATACCATGATACCACTTCTATCGAGAAGGTAATGCACATACCCTAAGGGGCGCTACTCCCTAAAACCTTGCCGCATCTTTCCTGTTTTGACCATTTTCGGGGTGTGAGGTCCGACAAAGTCTCGTCCACAAAGCTACGCTTTATACAAAACCTATGCTTTGATCAACAAATGATCAGCAGCACTTCGTATGCCACATTAGCAAACTGAGAATGTATCACTAGTAACCATCAACTACATAACTTCTGAGCTCGTACGTCTCAGAGAAGGGTGTTAAGCTAAAAGAATAAATTCTCCGCCACCAACAGAAATGTATTTGATAGAGACCAGCTTTACATCTCAAATTTGTAACGTCAGACACACATCCATACAAGTCCATTCCGGGATCGAACGGAACTGAAGGCACTTCCAAAGAAGCCCTTGCAATCCGGATATTCACTAATCACGTCCGGAATTCCCATCACAAAGGGTGATAAAATCTCTATATCGGGGATCAGCCGATGCAGAGACATTCGACGGTAATCCTTCCGTTTTCGAAAATATCTGGTCTTCAACACCGGTCTTCAAATGCTATCCATTACGACGTATCACTATTCGGAATGGGATTCATGACCCAAAGGTCCTCTCCCGGCTAAACCGAATAACGAGCGCTTATTTTAAAATATGTGTGGCATTCAAATTCAAGCAAATAACAACAAATACCCATTTAAAGGTAAATATTGATAGTCGGTTATTTAACTATCAATAGATATGCACAACATCACCAGATTCCAAATAATTTCCCAAATTATTTATTTTTCAAAAATATCTTTACAAGATATATTTTCCCACACTTCAAAAATAAATCAATGTTTATTTTTAAACAAATTTCCCTTTCCTTTATAAATTCCACGGTGAATTTACATTTCCAAATATCCACTGATATACAATTTTCAAATCGATTTTTTTTATTCACTTCCAATTTATCTTTAAAAGATAAAATCTCAAAACATTTCACTTCATATTGGAAAACATTTCCATACTTATTTAATAATAAGTAATTCACAAATCTATTTATTTTCAACATTTGGAAAATATTCAATATACTTAAATCACAATTAAGTATATATTTTATTCTTTAAGGAAAGCATTCTCTTAAACACATTCATTTGAGTCAAAACGATGTTGCGTAAAACATCGTTACGACAACCCAAAATCACTAGTATATGGATTCGAAATTAAGATAGATATATAAATCCCAATACTATATAAAACATTTCCTTTCGAAAATTATTTACTATAACAACAGTGTTATAGTCCACCATTTCCTTATTTCTCGAAAATGTCTATTTCAACAATGAATGTTGAAATCTATGGTTTCGATACTAAATACATTTTAAAACATCTTTAAATCATTTTAATTACATTTAAAAGATCACTTCCTAAAATATTTCTTAAATATATTATTCACTGTCCAAAATCGTGAATATAAATCGTTTGTCAAATTCAACACTTCTACATATTTTAATTTAAAGGATTATCCACCATCCAAAATCGTGGATACATCTCCTTTAATAAGCTTTTATATTTACTTATCAAATTCAATTGGTTTCGGATTTATAAAACAATGTTTATAAATTCACATTTATATATATTTTCTAAAAACTTCAACTTATAAAATCCCTTAATTAACAAATTCTATTTATATCTGATTTAAACGCAAAAATTCAATTTATAAGTTAATTACTTATAAACCTTTTATTTTACAAAATCTATTCATTTTATAACTTCCCAATTTGATAAATCTATAAATTTCATTCACTCATGAAATCCATTTATACTTCATTTTAACACTTATAAAAAAACTCGTTTTATAATTCCAATATTTTAATTTATAAAATATTAATTTTATAAATCTTTTATATAAACCGTTTATAATAATTCAAAAATCCCAATTTAACCCATTTTACAAATTAATCAAACTACTTATTTCAAAAATCACATTTCGGTTATATTTCACAAAAATCATAATTTTTATAACATAAAAATTATAATGCTTATTTATTTAAAATGAATCAATTCCAAAATTCAATAAAATGTATACTTTCAAAAATCAGTTGAAAATCCTTTTAAATTTGAAATCTTACTTTAACATTTTTAAAACTCCAAAAATATGCCTAATGCTGCAACAGCAATAATACATCAACCACGACATCCAAACATCATATATCAATATGATAACAGAATATATCACAAATATTTGTAAATAAATCAATACGGTTGAGGAATCCAGTTGGATCCCTCCAACCTATTTCCCTGCATTCATAGATGTTAGCACAATACCATCCCGTTTCAAGACGGGATATCGCGGTACAAGGGTTTATATAAAATATTATCCGCTATTATGCGGCGCAATAGGGTCTCATCCGCTATATAATGCGGGAAAATCAACTCCAAGTACATATATAATACCAATTCCACTTCAAGGTGGAATATCGCGGTATATGTTTTTAATATAATAACCTCCACTTAATATACGGCGTATAGGGTCTATTTCAAAACAATAGATAAAAAATTATCATCCAAGCATACAATCAACACAATCAAGCAATTTTAAATCTAACTATTAAAAATTTAAATCGAAACAATTTCGATTGAGTGAGAAGTTCTCACCTTGCTTCCAATATAGTTTCAGTGTTTTATTCCGAATAAAAGTAAACAATCGTTTAATTTTACCCAAAATCCAAACTAGCTCAAATAAACTCCAATCCAGCTCCATCGTGTAGTATTCGACAATACGATCCCAACGCAAGTCGTTTCATTAGTTTTCGACCTCATATCAAAAAGTTATCGCGTTACAAAGTTTATATGATTTAATATATATATATATATATAAATTTACATATTTTATTTTAATTTTAAACCCTACTTTACTCTGGAACATCGATTTCGTGCATAGCAAATCTGGGCCATGGGTTGTATCATCTTCCCCTATCGTTCTTTCACGTGAACAAAGAACCCATCAGCCGCCGTGTTGCCTTAATTGTCGAACCACCATACGTCGACGAGACGATGATCAGAAGCCACCCAAAGATGCGCCTAGCCATGCCGTGCCCACGGCCAGAGAGCGGTCGAGCTCGGTCGAGTATAGACGTGGAAATTCGTGCATGAGCTGATGGTGAACGCGGCCCTCCTGACGACGCCGTGGTGCTCCATTCGTGATCATACCCGTTGGAATCGTAGAACTCATGATGCTTAACATTTCTCTAGTTGTAAGTTTTAGCTATTGGTCGATGGATTTCGAGGAATCGAGGGAAGAAAATCAAGCATTTCTGGCCATTAAAATGTTTGGTGGTGGCTAGGGTTTAGAAACTAGGGTTTGGTTGAAAATGTGAAAATAGAGGGCCTTATATAGAAAATTTGACGAAACACTATTCACTCGAAATTTTTCGAACTCCAAACGAAGCATGCCGGCTGACATTCCTAGGGTTTAACCCGCGTTCCGGATACAATGGAATAGGTATCGAGAGCCAATTTGGTCATATGTGCGAGTTACGAAAATGAACGATCAAATTAAAGTTAAATCGGTTAAACTAATTTCTATGCGTTTTGGCTTGACCCGGACAAACCGTAAATACGATTGACACGAAATTTGAAATCATACAATAACATAACATTACAGATCCGATGAAACTGGTTTCATCGAAATCCAAGACTGTTTGAAAAATGACTATTTTTACTCGTTAATTAAATATTAAAATATTCAATTTCTGCGCATTAACTTTAAATTCAATTTAAAAGTTCGATAACATTATTCTAACTCCAATATGATTTAATATGACTTTACAAATCAATTTTAATCACATTAAACCCAATTTCCAATTATTTCTGTAATTTCAAATATTAAATTATCGATTTTATTATCCAATTAAATCCAGATATTCGAAATATAATTTATTCGACTTACAAATTTTACTTCTAAATATTTAAAAATAAATTAAATATACGAATTTCCAATGAAAGGAATTCTGGGTTGTACAAATTCGGACTATCCAGTAAGGGGTAGCTCCGGTCTCGTGATGTAGGGGATCAGGGTGGATCCCCGATATGGTGATCTAAACCATGTACTGTGACGGGCGGTACCCCAGTAGCCCTGCCATTGCTGGAAATCCATTCTCCCTATATGCCTTTATGGTTTTGTTTGTAGAACCCACTTTGTGGCTAGTAGCTGGAATTTAATGAATGTAATAATTTTGGCTATTTGAATAAGTATTTGTATATAGACACTATTATAATATCAGTGGATTTTATAAGAAATGTTTTGGTTATTGTAAGGTAAAAACCCGGCATGTTTATTTGTGGCGTGGTCTTACGAGATACCTTTGATTTCAAAGGATTTTAAAAACTTTAATAATCTTATTGATTGTGTTTTCTCACGTTGGTTTTCCAGATTGACTCGGGTGTTATTTAACTATAATGCTCGGGACAGAGCGAGTATTATAGAGTACAGGAAGGATGCTGTGAAGCTCAGGAGACGAGCTAGATGGCGAGACGTAGCATAAGTACTTGATAATTCCGCTATGTTATAAGTTGTACTGTCAGTTCAGTAAGGACAAATTAATATAACTGTCCAGCATTGTGTTATAGATATTGTTGAACTCTGATGTTGTATTCTGATGTTGTATGTATAAACATATATAGTTTCTTTATGTAAAGATCCGTTGTTATCTATTATATTTTATTCCGCTGCGATGGTAAGATTCCGTTATGTTATTTTCTCTTCTTCTACCTCCTTCTTCTTTTAACCCTAATGGTTCGATTTTTCGGGCTTCCAAAAATTGAACCATTAGGGTTGGTATCAGAGCTAAAGGTTAAGCGAGAACCTTGACACTGGTGGGGATTACTCATTTGAATAGAGTCCGTAGCACTCTAAAATGAGTTTGAGAGTATTAATAGATATGAGCGTGTATTTGTTTGTTCGTATAAAAATTGTTTTTATATTGTGTTGACTTATCGGTTGAGTGTTTATGGATTCTGGTCGATATAGGGACGCCATGTTATCGATAGGGTTTTTTGAACTCTTAAACAAGATAAACTGACACAATATTGTTTTTCAATAGGGTAAATGAAATAATTTTACCCAAATTAATTTTTTTCAATGAAAGAAATAATTTTCATAAATTATTGCAGTTGCTTGGTTGTTAGGAAGTGATAATATTAATTATTATCATTTAAGTGTGAAATTGAATAAGAAGTTAAGATAACAATCAAAGGTTAAGGAAATAAATTCATTAATAGAATGGAGTTTGAAATGTAAATTATGAATGTGATTTATAATTGAAATTGAGATAAAATTCCAGAGTGATGTTTGAATATGAATTGGATGGATTTGGAATTTGGAATTTTGGGAAAAGTTTAAATTCCTTTGGGTTTGAAAATGGTTTCAAAAGCTATAGAGAAATAATGGTGGTAGCATTTGAGAAGTATTTTGAATTTGATTTGAAATTTGGTGAGATTTGGAATTTAAAAATATTTAAAGGGTTTTAAAGAGATAAAAGCATTGAACTCTTTTCGGTCATTGGAAAATAACTTCGGTCATGACTGTAGCATCATCGATGTTCATTTTTGAGTTTCCAAGATAGAAATTGCTATCCGAATGATTTAATTTGGGGTGTTTGGAAAACTGGGTTTGGTTTTGAAATTTAATGAGATAATTGAATTTACTGGAGGATTTTTGATATAATTGATTTCAAAGATGATTTTGAAATATTGAGCATTTGTTTAAAAAAGATTTTGAAATCTTATTAAAAAAACGTAATTGGAATACAAATAAGCTGGAAAACTTATAGAAGTTAAAAATTCGAATTAAAATGGAATGCAATTGAATCTGGTAAATAAAAGTAAAAATTTATTTTATTGGAAGTAAATTTGTAGGAGAACAAATTTATTTAAATTTGTAGGAGAACAAATTTATTTAAGTTTGTAAGTAATAGAACTAGAATTAAGGTTGAATAATGGAATCAATTTAAATTGTGTCAAGAAAAGTGAATTGTAAATTTGTTCGAAGGAACTAAAGGAAGTAAAAGTTTAGAAATAAACTTTTTATTTAAAATTTGAAATTTGTGGAATAAGATTCAACTTAAAAGGGTCAAATAAAGTGTGAGGACACGCAAATCCGTGCTCCTTGAATATACACTAATCTCCCTTGATTAACTCAAGATGAACGGAAATACGAATTCTCAGGGTTTAAAAAGAAGAAAAAGATAGAAGAAGAGAGAAAACGATAGAATAGAACAGAAAGAAAACAACAACAGAACAACATCAGAATCTCACAATCGCAGCGGAACAACATATAATAAATAAATGAATAATCTTTAAATAAAGAACTATATCAGTTATTACATTACATCACATTACATTACATTATCAGAGTGAACAACAACAACAAACAGCGAAAAAGAAATACTATATACTAGTGATTTCGCCATGCCATCTATCTTGCCTCCAGCAACTCCTGAATTCCAGAATATCCTGATAAACCTTAACTCTTAACTGCCCGTGTGGAAATTGGTGGGCACCCAGAGTTTAGGAAGGAAAACAATAAACTCCGAGTCAGCCATGTGACTGGTGTGAGAACTCAAAACAGTTTATCATTAAAACAAAGAATAGGATAATTTTAAAATTGATTCGCAATGCTTTTTAAAATGAGACTACCATAAGACCTCCCACCACACACACAATGCAAACGCAGACTTGGAGGAGATTTCTTCTTATGTTAGTCAAAAATGCTTACTACTCAAAATCAAATCATTTTATCATTATTATTATTAGTGCATAGTGTAGAAAAAATCATTTCGAAAATAGAATATAAATCTTAGCCAGCATAGGTACCATTATATTATGCCTACTATAGCTACCATATTAGATGGCAGGTTCTACAACTAAAACCGTACAGGGCTCGTATTGTTTCTTTGGATTTCCAACAAATGGTCAGGCCAAGGAACATCCCATTGCCACATGAGAACGCCTCTGGAAGGACGTCCCCGAGAACCTAACCGGATCTCTGCCAATGCAAGGTCGGGTTACCCCTAACTGGGTAACTACTGACACGAGTATGCCATCCCCCGGTCCTTTTGGACCTTTATCCGAGCGCTCGATAACCAACATCACACAATGATAAATAAAGTGTTTCAACATGAGTAAGTATCTAGGCTCCATACCATGATACCACCTATTTCCAGAAGGAAATGCACATACCCTAAGAGGCGCTACCCCCAATAACCTTGCCGCATCTTTCCTGTTTCGACCATTCCGGGGTGTGAGGCTCGACGAAGTCTTATCCACAAAGCCACGCTTTGGTACAAAGCCATGCTTTGGGTCAACAAATGATCAAAGAAATGATCACAAAGATAAGTGATCAAACAAATGATCATATCACAAATGATCAAACAATGATCATTTCACAGCAACACTCAGCATGTCACATTACCAAATTGGGAATATATTGCTAATAACCTTTAACTACATAACCTCTGAGCTCGTACGTCTTAGAGAAGGGTGTTAAGCTAAGAGAATAAATTCCCCGCCACCAACAGAAATATATTTGAAAGAAATCAGCTTAATATCTCAATTTGTAACGTCAGATATACAATCCATACAAGTCTGTTCCGGGATCGAACAGAACCGAAGGCACTTACAAATAATTCCTTGCAATCCGGATATTCACTAATCACGTTCGGACTTCCCATCACATATGGAGTCTCTATACCGGGGACCAGTCGATGCAAAGACATTCGACGAGTTGTCCTTTAGCTTTCAAAAATATCCGGTCTTCAACACCGGTCTTCAAATGCAATTCATAACGACGTATCACATATTCGGAATGGGTTATACGACCCCAAGGTCCTTTCCCGGCTAACCCGAATAGTGAGCGCTTATTCAAAAATAATTGTGGCATTCAAATTCAAGCAAATCACAACAAATACCCATTCAAAGGTAAATATTGATAGTCGGTTATTGAACTATCAATGGATATGCACAACATCACCAGATTCCAAATAATTTTCCAAACTATTTATTTCCCAAAAAGATCTTTACAAGATAAATAATTTTCACACTTCAGCCATTTTGAAAACAATTTTCAAAATCACTTTTCACCTTTACCATTTTTGAAAACAAATTTCAAACATTTCCTTATGCGAAAATACTTTCATTTCAACATGGTTCATTTAAACCAATTAAATAAATCCTTAACGATTTACTTTATATTTACGTTCCAAATCCATAAATTAATTCCCATACTTCAAAAACTAATCAACGTTTGTTTTTAAACAAATTCCCCTTTCCATTTATAAATTCCATAATGAATTTATATTCCAAAATATCTATGAATATACGATTTCAATTATTCATTTTCAATTTATCTTCGAAAAGATAAATTGTCAAAACGTTTTATTTCACATTGGAAAAACATTTCCATACTTACTTATTAATAAGTAATTCATAAATCTATTTATTTGCAACCTTTGGAAAATATTCAATATACTTAAATCAAAATTAAGTATATATTTCATTCTTTAAGGAAATCATTCTCTTAACCATATTTATTTGGGCCAAAACGAATGTTGCGTAAAACATCGTTACGACAACCCAAAATCACTAGTATAGGGATTCGAAATTAAAATAGATATATAAATCCCAATACTATACAAAACATTTTCTTTCGGAAATCATTTACTATAACAACAGTGTTATAGTCTACCATTTCCTTCTATTTCTCGAAAACGTCTATTTCAACAATGAATGTTGAAATCTATGGTTTCGAATCTTAACACATTTTAAAACATCGTCAGATCGTTTTAATTCTATTTAAAACATCACATCCAAAACATTTTCTTTAACATATTATTCACTATTCAAAAATGTGAATATACTACGTTAACCAATTTCATCATTTCTATACATTTTATTTTAAAGGATTATTCACCGTCTAAAACGTGAATATAACTCCATTAATAAGTTACAACAATTTACTTATCAAAATAAGCCATTGGCGGATTTATAAAACAACGTTTATAAATTCCATTTCTATTTATTTTATAACAACTTCCTTCTATAAATCACCTTTATTTACCTATTCAATTTATAACTCAATTATATACCAAAGGTTCATATTATAAGTTAAATGCTTATAAAACGATTATTTTACAAAATCGTTCTTTTTTTAAGACTTCTCAAATTATAAATCTTATAACTTATAAGATTCATTTATTTACCCAAATCTATTCCTTTAATAACCTTATAAATTTTATAAACCTACTGCTTATAAAATTCCATTTATAACTTCACCGTTTATAATCCTATAAATTTCATTTCTATTTATGAAATTCATTTACAATTCATTCTAACACTTATAAAAACTCATTTTATAATTCAAATATTTTAATTTATAAATATCAATTTATAAATTTCTTATATAAATCAATTTATACTATTATTTTAAAACATCTTTAATCCCCTTTATAATTTCACCATTTTGATTTATAAAATAATCAAATTTCATAAATCCTATATTTAAACTTTTTATAATAAATTCAAAAATCACGATTTAAACTATTTTATAAAATTATTAACCCCATATTTCAAAAATCAACTTTTAACTATATTTCTCAAAAATCATAATTTTATAACATTAAAATTTATACGTTTATTTATTTAAAATGAATCGATTCCAAAAATATTATAAACGTATACTTTCAAAAAAATCACTTTAAAAATCCTTTTAAAATTCCAAAATTGGCCCAATGATGCTACATACCAAATAGTCAATCACGACAACAACGACATCATATATCGATATAATAATCAATCAAATATCAAAATATCTGAAATCAAATAAATACTGTTGAGGAATCCAGTTGGATCCCTCCAACTTGTTTTCCTGCATCCAAAGATGTTAGCACAATACCAATTCCGTTCCAGTACGGAACTATCGCGGTATATAGGATTTATAATATTATCCGCTTAATAGACGGCGCAATAGGGTATCATCCGCTATATACTGTGGGAAATCAAATCCAAGTACATAAATAATACCAATTTCACTGTTTATGAAATATTCGCGGTATATGTTTTTAATAAATAACATCCGCTTACTAACGGCGCGTAATGTCTATTTTAACAACCAATAGATAAAAATCATCATTCAAACATGCATTCGAGTATTTTAAATATAACTATTTAAAATTAAAATCGAAACCGATTCGATTGAGTGAGAAGTTCTCACCTTGATTTCAATTTCGTTTTCAGCTTTCATTTCGAATAAAATTAAACGCGTGTTTAATTTTATCCAAAATTTTCGCTAACTCCAAACGACTCCAATCTAATTCCATAGCGTAGTGCTCGTCCATACGATTCCAACGCAACTGGTTTCGCCCATTTTCGACCTCGTATGAAAAAGAAACGGATTTTAGAAGTTACACGAATTTATAATCATAAATTTACAACTTAATTTTATTTTCTTAAACCTAACAGATCCAAGCCGTCCATCACCCCAGAGCAAATAACGGCCGTCATCTTCATCTCCCTCAACATCAGTAAACACGCACGCTCAAACCCATCGGCCGCCCCCTAGCCCTAATTCACGCGACCACCATGTCAACTTCCAAGTCGATCACATTACTCCATTAGAAAGCTCATAACAAGAGCTTCCTTCGGCCTCAGACCGGTCGTGCTCGGCTGAGTATTCCCCTCGAAAATCGAGATCGAACGGTCCGGCTTTGATCAAGGTTTGCCGATGATCCACCATATTATTTTCGATCACTACCGTTGATTCACAAGATCTCACCGTGCTCTACGCTTTTTATGTTGGAAGATTCTTGAATCGAGTTGTGGATTTGAAGAAAAGAAGAGGAGAAAGAGGGTGTATTTCGGCCATTGATGATAAGGGGGTGGCGGCTCTGAAGAATTAGGGTTAGGTTTTATTTTTTTTGCAAATAATGAATATTTGTGGCCTTTTATAGAAAATTCGCGAAACACTATTCATCCCGAATTTTATGAACTCCAAACGAAGCGTGTCGGTTGGCGTTCCTAAGGTTTACCCCGCGTTCCGAACACAATGGAACGTGTTTCGGGAGCTAATTCGGTCATCTGTGCGAGTTATGGCAATAAACGTTCGATTTAAAATTAAATTGGTAAATCAAATTTCTAGGCGTTTTAGCTTGCCCTGGACAAACGGTAAATCCGATTGACACGAAAATTGAAACCACACGATAATATCACATTACGGATCCGATGAAACTGGTTTCGTCGAAATCCGAGACTGTTTGAAAAATGACTATTTTAACTCGCCAAATTAATATTAAAACAATTTCGATGCGTTTCGAGCTGCCACGATCAAATGATAACTTCGATTACTACGAAAATTGAAATCCGATAATAACAAACTATTACAGATCCAATGGAACTAGTTTCGTCCAATTCTGAGACTGTTCAAAAATTGACTATTTTACAGTCGATAATTAAATATTAAAATATTCAATTTTCACAAATTAACTTTTAATTTGATATTAAAAGTTCTAAAACATCATTCTAACTCCAATATGATAAAATAAAATTTTACAAATCATTTTCAATCATAATTACTCAATTTTCAGTTATTTCTGTATTTTCACATATTAAATTGTCGATTTAATTATCCAATTAAATCCAATTATTCGAAATAAAAATTTATTCGACTTATAAATTTCACTTATTAATATTTAAAATTAATTAAATATACAAATTGTAATTGATAGAAATTCTGGGTCGTTACATAAAGGTAAGTGTGACTAGAGAATAAAGTTAGAAAGATAAGCCAATTAAAGTAGGTTGGTAAATGGAATGAAAATAAAATTGTGGATAGACAAATTAATTTGCATTTGTAAAAAATAGAATTGGAACTGAATATTGGGAATTAATTTAAACTGTGTAATGGAAGTTAGTCAAGCTTTGACTAATTAAAATAAAGGTCTGAAATAAAATTAGTGAGTAAACTAATTGATTCAAGAGGGTAAGCAAATAAATTAGAATTGTATGTTGAGATGATATTTAATTTTAAATGTATAAAATCAAGTGAATTTATAAAATTAATTCGAAGTGGACTAAAATTATAAAAGTTTGGAAATAAAAAATTGTTTGAGATTTAAAATAAATTAGTAAGTGGAACTAATTTAAATAATGATATGAACCAGTTGTGAATGAAAGATAGTTGATAAAAATCCAATGTTCAGAGTTTGAAGATGATATAAATGCAAGTAGAATTGAAAATGGAAATCTGGATGAAAATTGGGAAAAAATATCGAGGTTTGAAATTAATTAGTAAATTGAAACAAATTGAATCTATATGGAATTGGAATCCAAATTGACTAAGTGTAGATAAAAACAAAGTGGTAAAGTGAAAATAATAATATAAGAGCATATAAAATGCTTATTTTGAACTTAGGAAATGAATGGTGAAATTCTTAAGTAAATTTGGTAATACTGGAATGGAGATTAAGTGGTGAAATGGGATAATTGTGGATAAGAGGATGGAAACCAAAATAATGTGAATAAAAGAAAATTGATATAGTTAACAATCAATGGATATAAATATGTAAGATTACATATATTATTTTGTTCGCAAAGTGATTTGATCTAGATTTTAGAATAGAATTTCGAGATAGTTATATCGATCCGAGTTGGATTTTTCACTCGATTTTCGACGACGAACTCTGGATATGGATTTATGATTGATTCTGAAAATTCTCTATTATAGTTTGTGGCTATGCAAGGAGAATGACGGTTTCTAATCAAGAAACCAGATTTGAGTCCGCACTGGGAAATCGGGTGGACGATACTGGTTCGGAAGTGAAATTATGTGATCGAGTGAGCGATCGAATTGGGTATTGCGTGCGGATGATATATGTGCATCGTACGGATGTAAGTGAAATAGATATAAAAACTTTTGTAAAGAAATGTATAAAATGATTTTGTAAACTATGATTGGATGTTATTGCTAAGCAAAAGGGAATTAGGATTTTTGATTTTTGAAGATAAATTAAAATTTGTTCGGCAAAGGTACGTATTTAAATTTCTGTATGAAATTTGATGATTTTCTTGTCTAGCTGCTTGGCCTTTTGTTTTCATTTGAAATTAGAGGCCAGTAGAGGCATTTTGTAGTTGTACCGAGCTAGCCGCGTAAAGGAGACGCTGGAAAAAATTTCGAAAATTTAGGGAGTTAGAAAATTTTAAGAAGATTTTGATAATTTAAAATTTGGTTTTAAATTTAAATTTGAATGGTTGGTTAAGTAATATAGGTGGGAACCTATGCAAGAAGTTTGGAAAGTTAGTAAGGTTGATAATGCCTTTATTAAAAAGATGGTTTGGGTATTGTTAAAGACTGTTTGGTTTTGGGAAAGTTGTTAAAAATAGTTGTTTGGGAAATAGCAAAGGTTATGGATCATTCTTATTAATAAGTAATTTCGGGGTTGAAATTTTTTTAAGGGGGGAGGTATGTAACAACCCAAAATTTTAGATATTTGAAATTGGAATATTTAATTGATTTTAAATATTTGGAAGTTAGTTTAACTTGAATTTCAAATATCATTATTGTTTGGTAATTAAGATATTGAATTCAATAATTTGAAATTGGGTAAAATATTGAATCTTGATTTTTAAGTTGGTTAAAAATATTTCAAAGGCTTGGAAAATTTATATTTATAATATTGGAGATAATAAGAGTTGTAAATTTAAATTTGGGAGTGTTTTGCTCAGTTTTAAAAATATATCGTTTAAATCGATATTTAAAAAATAGCCTTCCGAGACACAGTCTTGGAATTTTGATGAAACCAGTTCCATTGGATCTGTAATAGTGTATTATTATTGAATTTCAATTTTCATAGTGTTTGGAGAGATCGTGTGGCCGTACGGTAAGTAAATGTGCTGAAATTAAATTGAAAGTTCAATTTTATAACTGGGTTTAAAAAGCAATCTTCTCCGTACGACCGAATTAGGACTCGAAACCTTTTCCAATGCCTTTGGAATAGCGGTATAACCTTATGAACGCATAGAGGCACGTCTCGATTGGAGGTCGAGATTTTGAGTTGCGTAATTCAAGACGAAATAAATTTGAGTTTAAATTCAAAATATAAAATATAATTGTTTTGCAACACTTTTGCAATAACAAACGCGTGGAGAAAAGTGAGAATGCATGTTCATCTTGATAACACACGTTCGTTTCAAATTAAAAAAAGAACAAAGAAAAAAGGTGAAGCTAGTTTAAAATTTTATTGCTGCTCGAATCAATGGCAGAACATTTTTGACGAAACCAAATGAAATATAATTCCTTCTCCAGTAAAATATAAAAGCAAATCGAAAGGAAATTAAAAAAGGCCAAAGATTATTCATTAAAACGGGGGAGACTTTGATTCCGAATTGCATGGTCTCGGTCTCGAAAGGATTCGTCTTGACTGGATTCGTCCACGCTCGAGGACTTCGCATTGTCGACCGAGTCTCGCAGTGATGGAGAGGAAGGGCAGCCACGAGAGTTAGTCGAGCAAGTGGATCTTTGGGTCGCGTGGTGCTCTGACGGAGGCAGGAAGCGGTGGCATCGGTGGTCTTCGATTTGGGTGATGGGCTGAAGGTTTGTCGAAGTTGTGCGAAGCGATATGGGTTCATTCGCGAGAGCATGAGGTGGTGGGAAGCAAGGAGTCGGAGCGTCACTGAGTTCAAGCTTCATTGGCGAATCTCGTTGGAGTAGCTAGGGTTTTGGGTTCCTGGTGGCAACGCAAATAGGGTAGGCATTCTCGAACATGAGATTTGGGCAGTAGGGTAAGATAATTCCATTTTTATTTAATACAGTGAATTTATATATTCTCATACCTATTTTAAATTCAAAACAATAAATTTTAAATGTGTTTAATCCTAATTTAATTTTTATATATCTATTTACAGGAAATAGGAAAATTATTTTTATAAATTAGATTTGGAAAGAAAAATAGGAATTTTAAAATGTTATGTGAAAATAGATTTTTGGATGTCTATAATTTATTACATATATATATATATATATATATATTTCAAAAATAAAATAAGTATACATATTTTTAAATGTTATTTTAAAATAATGGATTAAGTGATTAATTGTTTAATCTACTTATGTTAATTATTTTAGTTACTAGAAAGATTTTTAAAAAGGGAAGTAGTTAAAACAAAATCCTTATTTAAGTAATTTATGAAATGAGATAAATGGTCCAATTTATTTCGAATATTAATCAATTATATAATATTTATACAAGGTCTAAAACCGTGAAGAAATGGTCGAAATGGAAATGGATTGCAAAACAAAAATCAAAGGTGAGTTAATCTCACTCATCTGGGTATTATTTAAATTTAAATAGTTAAATTTAAAATATTTGGTTAAATAATTGAATTGATTGGATGTGCTATATTATATAGTAGTATATAATATATATTGGAGTGATTGATTTCCCGTATTATATAGCGGATGAGACCCTATGCGCCGCATAATAGCGGATGAGATTATATTACCTCATATACCGCGATATTCCACCTCGAAGTGGAATTGGTAATTTATATTGTGCTAACGTCTGTGGATGCAGGGAAACAGGTTGGAGGGATCCAGTTGGATTGTTCAAAATATTTAGATTTGTTTCATTATTCTGTGATATGATTTGATAATTTGAGACTGACTATATTGGTAGTTGAAATATTAGACGCTTTGGTTTGATTGCATATATTTGGGTATAACGTGTTATCAAAAATATATAGATTGGATTTTTGATGAGAAAACAAAAGAGAATTTTTTTTTAAGTAAAATAATTATAGAAAATCTGAATAAATTAAAGAATGAATTGGAAAAGAATAAAAGTGATTTTTAAATTCTAATAAGTAAATTCTGAGTATGGGAAGTAGATTTTGAATAAAGAGGAATGCATGAATTTTTAGACTTAATGATATTATTTAAAGGAATAAAGAAATTATTTTCTAATTTAAGGATTAAATTTGGAAAAATATAAAGAAGAAATTTGAAAAAAGTATGAGGAGTTTAAATAAAATTTTGAATCATAATAAAGAAGTTAAATCTGAAATTAATAAGTTTTGAAATAAAATTTGATAAGTAAATAAATTTATTTTAAAGGGAGTTAATTTTGAAAACCAATTTGAAGATTAATTTAGTGCTTGAAACTGTGATTAAAAGAAAGATGAGACTATGGAATTTTATAAACTGGGTTTATAAGGTGAAATAAGATACCAGTGGATATTTGGAAGTATAAATTTTCACGATGGAAATTTCTTGAGGAATGGGTAAATTTTTTTAAAAAATAAATAGTGAATTATTTTTAAATGGTGTGAAAGGAAGTATATTTCCCTAGAAGCCAAGTACGTTTTTCAAAGCAGATTTTAGTATAAGTTAAAAGTTTTAAAGCTTGTTTAAAGGAATGTTTCTAAGAAATAATTATTAAGTTGTTAAATTTTTAAAGGTAAATATTTATTAAATTAGATATAGTGGTAATTATTAAAAAAAAGGTTAATTGACATTATGTTCTGAAAAGATAATGATTAATATCTATAATTTTATAAAATATATTTATTTTAAATAGAGGTTGGTTAAGGATTTATTTAAAACTTGTATAGAATTTCATAACACTTATTTTGGCTTTACTTTTATTTTAAAAATTAGTTTTATATTTTATAAAATAGTTTTATTTTAAATATTTAAAAAGTATATAGTTTTTGAATAAAGTATTTAAAGTAGTTTTTAAATTTAAATGTTTTAAAGTATATTTTAGAATAAAGCGATTTAAATTATTTTAAAATCTAAAGTATTGCACTTGGAAATTTTCTGTGGGAAATAAACAATTTTGGGAATTTAATCTACGAGTGAAAAGAGATTAGAAACTGATTTAAAAAAGATTGATGTGAAGAAGATATCTTGCAAAGATATTTTGAATAATAAATAATTTGCAAAAATTGCTATGGCTTGATGATTGTTTGTGAATGTTATTTGACAGTTAGATAACCGACTATCAATATTCGCCAATGTGCTGATTGTTTCGAAGAGACCGGGATCGGAATTTATTTTACGAAAACCACTTCAATCCGGTTTGAACATTTCATGAGAAAGACAAGAGCTTGGGGTTGAAGATGGACCAGTGAAGTGCAAAGGCTAATCGCTACTAATTCTGTGGGTGATTCCAAAATGGATGTATTAAGAGTAGTGCCTTCGGCTCCGTTCGAATCCGAAACGGACTTGTATGGACGAATGATTTTAGAACATCGTCAGGAGGACGGTGAGCATTCTAAGTGAATGCGTGCTAAAACGGTAACGCATAGCCTCGAGCCTCTTCAACCGGGAATGGATAATAGAGGGGAGGTGCACACAAGGCTAAGTCGCTAGCAACCAATCAGGGTTAGGCCATCCCTGTCAAGATGTCCCTTTATATATTCGACTGTGTGGCAGTTGTTGTCCCAACCGCGAGGTGAACTTATTCGAACTATCCAGTAAGGGGTAGCTTCGGTCTTGTGACGTAGGGGATCGGGGTGGATCCTCGGTACGGTGATCTAAACCACGTATTGTGATGAACGGTACACCAGTAGCCCTGCCATTGATGGAAATCCATTCTCCCTACATGCCTTTACCTTTTTGTTTGTAGAACCCACTTTGTGGCTAGTAGATGGTATTTAATGAATGTAACAATTTCGGCTATTTGAATAAGTATTTGTATATGGACACCGTTATAATATTATAGGATTTTATAAGAAATGTTTTGGTTATCGTAAGGTAAAAATTCGGCATGTTTATTTGTAGCGCGGTCTTACGAGATACCTTTGATTTCAAAGGATTTTGAAAATTTTAATAATCTAATTGAGTGTGTTTTCTTACGCTAGTTTTCCAGACCGACTCGGGTGTAATTTAACTATAATGCTCAGGGTAAAGTGAGTATTATAGAGTACAGGAAGGATGCTATGAAGCTCAGGAGACGAGCTGGATGGCGAGACGTAGCATATGTACTTGATAATTCCGCTGTGTTGTAAGTTGTATTGTCAGTTTGGTAAGGACAGGTTAATATAACTGTCCAGTGTTGTGTTATAGATGTTGTAGAACTCTGATGTTGTATTATGATGTTGTATGTATAAACAATATAGTTTTTTATGTAAAGATCAGTTATTATCTTTTATATTTTATTCCGCTGCGATGGTAAGATTCTGTTGTGTCGTTTTCTCTTCTTCTACCTCCTTCTTCTTTTAACCTTAATGGTTTAATTTTTCGGGCGTCGAAAAATCGGGTCGTTACAAAAAGATCTTATGTAAGTTAAATCAATGGTAAATAAATATGAGTAAAACGGTGTCAGAGATGTTTACGGGGTTTGACATCTCCTATCCAGTGTCTAAAGTGAGTGCAGTAACTTAAGAGATGTTCGGGATGCACATCTCTTAAGGATCCGTTAAACTATCTACTATGTAGTACAGTACGCTATTATAATAGTGTCTATAGTAAAGTAAAGTATTAAAATAGCTTTAAGACGTTATCCATATCCCCCTTAACTCATTTTATAATGCCTATAGTCTATACAGTACCGTAACTCTCCATTAACTAGATCTGCCAGAGGATACTCCATAGGTTCGACATAATACAAACTCGTAGAAGGCATGCTAGGGTAGGTGACACGGCACAACTAGGCAATGCCAGGGTATATATACCATTTACACTTTCGGACTGTTGGTAACGCAAAGCCGCAACTACTGCCCAACTCGAAACACACTCCCGAGTAAAAATCGAAGGGTGGCCACCAAATAAATCAAAAGTCAGAATATAGTATCGATGGAATGTGCCCGATCAGAGGAACGACCTCACTTGGCCCGTCGACTGCTCCTGTTTTAGCCACCTTAAGTCAACTCATGAGAGTCATGTCCACGTATATACCTTAAATAGGATTGTCTCCACGATCCTACTTCATTTTGGAACCTCCACCGCGTACATAGTTGTCAAAGTGGTTTTCGGTATTGGCAGAGAGTATGGCAACATCCGATCCCGGTCTCTTTAACAACCAATCGCTTATTACACACCGGATGGTTCCTTTATATTTCCAAAATCATTTCATAATTGATACCAAAATATCATATTCAATTCAAACTATATCACTTTCGAAATCATTACTTACTTTCGAAATCATATTCACTTTTGAAATCATAGTTCGAAATTATATTTCCTTTCAAAGTCAAATTCACAATTTACATCAAATATCGTGTTCTCAAAAACTATACCACTTTCAAATTATATTTCCAAAATAGGTTAAGTCCTTGCTTCAAAATCATCATTTCGATTGATTATAACATTCAAAATTCCAACTTAGGTTATAATGTCATTTAACCTTATTCTCTTTTTAAACCAATTGAAATGAATATAAACTCTTCCACGTACTTAGTTTGGAAATTTAGAAATTAGTTTAAATAGTTCTAAATAGTTAAAATGCTCTAAAAAGTTTAATTATAGGTAAATACTTTTAAATTGATTTAAGATAGTTAAATAGATTTAATTTAGATTAAATATATTTTAAAATATATAAAATAGCTTAAAATATATTAATTAGATTTAAAATAAATTAAAATGGTTTAGTTAGTTTAAAATAAGTTAAATTGGTTTAAAATAAATCAAAATAATTTATATAGTTAATATCAGTTAAGTAGTTTAATAAATTTAAAAATCTTAATAATTAGAAAATTTAAAATGATATATTTTAAAATAGTTTACTTAAAAAATTTATTTTGAAATTAATACCCAATTAAACTATTTATTTCATTTCAACATATTTGGACCATTTCAAATTTCGAAATCGACAAACCAAATTTCAATAAACTATCGAATTTCATATCGTTATATCAATGCTCAAAATATCAATACGGATTACTCCAATCTTAAAATATTTCAAAGTTATGTTTCAAACCAATTCAATAGCTTAATTCCGCTAGAATTTCATTATACTTAAAAATTTAGCTTTAACTTTCAATTTAATTTCATAAAACAATTCCCTTTAAGTCAGTTCGCCTTTCAACACAAAACTTGATTTTTCCAAAATATTTCAATTTATATAAATCAAATTTTACTTCAGATCATGAATTGACTAAATTCAAAAATTTAAGAATTTTAAAATCATTTAATTTAACCAATCCGGTGTCCGTATATAATTTTCTACCATAGGGTCAAGTGATACAGATATTTATCATTTCAGTCCGCAATGTAAATTTTACGGTTATATATCATTTCAAACCGCAATCCCGAATTAATAATAAAAATTCATAACGAACTTGCATTTTACAACGATATAAAATAAAACATCCATTCAACCAATATCTACAATCCACATCCATCATAATCATCATCCAAAACAATCAACATAGAACTGATAATCAATAATAGGTATCTAACTGGCAGTTTATATTCAATAATAAATTAAATAACTATTTAATTCAAATAAATTCAAATTAACTGAAATGATGATTCAAAATATACCAGACAATCATAAATAAATTCTTAATCACATCATAAATTTAACAAACATAAGAAGTTTTAGAAATTGTGAGTGGGATAAAACACTCACCTTTGAATTTAAATAGAATTTAAATCCAAATTATGGCCTAAATTCAAACAATCTCTGAATTCGTCCAAATCTGCGTCATAATGTCCGGAATTCCAATACGATCCCAGCTGAGAAAACCGCACGTGAATCGGACGTCGTATGCGAAAGTTATTCAGATTAGAAGTTATACGATTTAAATTTTAAATAAATAAAATAATAATCGTAAACAATAACACATCACATTGTCTTCACGTTTCGGGCTCGTTCGAACAGTAACTATCCCCGCTTATTCTCAGTATCCTGCCGTTTGACCATCCCTCATCGCCACCTATTCGCCGTCGAGGCCACATCACCACCTCCGCGAGCTTCGCCCGACCAAGCCGCCTCCACGCGAGCTTCCCCGATCCTCAGATCACAACGCTACCGTCGTCGGTGAGAAACCCTAGTAAAAGAACTTGGTGATCGAGCCGTCAATACCACCTACGAACGATGCAGATGCAAACCCCTCTTGATTCTCTACGGCCCCATAACTTCCAATCGATGATTCATCGACGTTCATCTCAACATGATGAACGGCCGAGGTTATTCTGTCCAATTCCGGCCACACAGCAACCCAGATCAAAAAACAAATCATATATTTGACTTGTGCTCGTCGAGAGCTTCGAATCGATATATAATGCGATACAGTTTGAGGAGTTTGAGTTTTTGATTTGGAATTTGATTTGAAATCAAACTGGAATTTGTTTGTCGCCATTGGAACGAGGAGTTGAGAAGAAATGTACGTACAAGCAAATGAGAATAAGAAACAATTAGGGTTTATAACGACGTATTTATAGGTAGGTCAGGAATTTAGATGAATAAACATGATTTCATTGAACGATAATCGACCCGAAAAGCCTATTCTGCCCCTGGAATGAAAACGGATCAACCCATATATCAAAATAGATGTTTTTAAATACTTTAGACTCAATGGAACATGTTTCAAGTCCTAATTCCATCGTATGAAGAAGTTATTATAAAATCAGCTTATTTCAAATTGATTTCAATTGATTTTAATTAAATTTATTTCTAGGCGTTTTGAGTCCATACGATCAAATGACAAGTCTGATCGTTACAAAACTTGAATCCTACAATAACTCACCGTTACGGATCCGATGAAACTGGTCGTAGAAATATGAGATAGCTGCCAAAATGGCTATATTTCAGTTGATTAAATAAACTAATAATAAATTAATTAAATCACTTTTTCAATTCAAAGTTAATAAATCACAATTTCTATCATTTTTGATTACTTGGACATTTACCATAATTTAAAACAAATTTAGATATCAATCCAAAGTAAATTATATACCAATTACAGTATTTAACTTCAATTGTAATTGAATCCAATATTTAAAACTTAGTTCCAATAATTTTTTTTTATTTGATTTCAATCTTTATATTCAATTCATTATTACTCAAATAATCTAGTTAATAGTTGTTTGTCTTCCATACACTGATATTCTCCAATTTTCATCTATATTTGTACTAACAACTATGTTTCCATTTATAATGAACTTTTGTCAATTTTACACACTAAGTATACTTCAAAAATCCTAATTTATTACTTATCTATGTTTCCTTCTTTTATTGAATCAATTTATTACATTATGAATGAAATTAACATTTCTATTCCTTTTATTGCATCCGCAATTTACAATTACGGTCCTAGCTTACATTAATGAAACATTTATTTACATTTAATTTGTAACGACCCACTATTTTGGACCATTCAAATCGATAATAATCCACATATGTCAGACTTGAATACTTCAAAACAGAGGATTGTTAAGAAATTTGGAGCAAATAAAACCATTCATAGAATCACAGACATAGAAATATCAGAATACTCGTAGCGGAAATAAAATACCATAGTAGTTCATGAAGCTACTATATACATACTCTCAAAAAATATACAAAATCTCGTAGTAAAATAGATACAATAGAGGTCAGGATACATAAACAACAATATAGAGACAGATCTCGAATAGGAACTAACTGGAAGAAGTGGACGAATAGATAGACAGATATGCTCCAGCAAAACACTATCTCCAGAAGGTGAATCCAAAGCTGTGATTCTCAGGCTGACCCAAGCGTAAAGTAAAACACAAACACTCGAGTCAGGACATACATACTTATACAATGTAAACCAACTCAAGTGAACTGTAATAGCAATGCACAATAACTTACACGATGCTTGGGATCTCCCATCCTTTAAAGATCTATTAAACCATCAATTAAGTAGTAATAAACATTAGAAATACCCATATTAAAGTAAACAATGCAAATAACCGTGTTATTGTGACTAGGGTAGCATAGGGCTGCAGTAACCGCTCACCTCTAGCCACACTCTTAAAATCAAAGGTGTGCATCAAACAATCACTAGGAAATCAAACGACATACAGAGAAGTACACCCGTGGTTATAAATTTAAAAATGATTTATAATTCCAAATAAAAATCATTCATTTAAACCATTAAAAGTGAAGTCATTATTCCTTCAAATCAAAAATTCAATTCCTAAAAATTTAGCATTTTCTGAATTCATTTATGCAGTTAAACACTTCAAATATTGAAATTTCAGTTTTTCGCAGCGCTTAGAAAATGCTACAGTAATTTATAATTGAAAACAATTCACTTCAGTAAAGACAACATTTAAAAACTGCTGTAATAGTTCAGTTTTAGTTTATTTTCAGAAACGATAGCATTTCTGAAGTGCTGCTAAATAAATTTCTAGATTTATACTAAAATTCAGAAATAATTAAACTTCAATTTTTAACCATTTTAACTTATAAAAAATCATATTTTTCCACTTCAAAAATGTTCATTTGAATACCCTTTAACTTATGATTTTCATAAAGTAAAATTTTATACATTAATTCAAAAATCTCATTGTTTCACTTATTAAGGTCAATATACAATTTTCCCAACTTTCATTTACTTTACACATTAATTTAATTTTCCATTTCCTAAATTAAATTAAATTTTCATTTTATTTTATTTTCTTAACTTAACTTTTATTTTTAAACCAAACTTCACATTTCCAAGTCAAGTTATATTTCAAATTACACTTTTAAACCATCCATTTATTTAACATATTAAACTAATTACATAAATTCAAAATACACTGTAAGTTGCTTAACTTTATTTACAAATAACTGGATATTTTCTTTTACTTTATATTTATCCAATTCATACATCAATTATATAAATTACCAAGTTAAGCTTATAATTCCATTTTTTTCTTAAATTTCCATTATTAAGTTAAATCAAACTTTTACACTACTACTCAAATCATCTATTAACTTATACCATTTTACCTTTTAGTAAATCACCGCTTAACCATTTTAAATCCAATATAAGTAAAAGTTCATATTTTTTTTTCTTTCATTTACAATACATGAATTTATGATAAATCATATTTTGAAATCAACCACGGGTCCTGATAATATTTCACACCTAAATCAAGTGATATGGAAATTATCATTTAAATCCGTAATCAGTAAAATTTTCGAGTTTTGATAAATTCAAACCCGCAATCCCAAGACAATACAAATAAATAAAAATCATCCAGGCCTATCATTTCATCCCGTAATGATTTTTCCTATTCTAAAGTCCATTCGGGTACATATCATTTCAACCCATGTTGATTCTACTCTACAGGGAACTTGTAGTGTGAGAAATAGAAATAAATACATAGTATAATATAATAAAACATAACAGATGATGAGACAAGTTTATAAAATGGTTTAACGTCATATAATTAACATCACAGGCAGGTATAACATGATATAACAATTCTACACATTCACTTGTTGTCACTTCACTAATTATATAAGTATAAATGTCATGAGTGAAAACTCACCTTTTATGCTGGAGTTAGCAAATCAAAACACACAAACAAATTCTAGAAAGCACGATACAACTTTTGATTTAAGTAGAGAGAGAGAGCCAAGATGTTAATCTTGAATATAAAAATAAAATAAAACACTATATATAAATATATTCACAATACCAAAATCTATTGAAACAAAAAGGAAATAGAATTTATAAAAGACATCACCCAACTTCCAATTCAATTTTTGCTTGACCTTAACTCCATGTATACTCGTCCATACATGCTTAGGCTCGGCTTTAGCATGTTTTCAGGTGGGAAATGGATCAGGTTTGGAACTGAAAATATAAGGCTAGGTCAAGAATGCCAAGGGTTTTGGAGTTATAAGCATTGGAAGGTCGAAAGGCAAGGTTAAAGAGGAGGATTGGTTCACCTATTTGGCTCGACCAAAGGTCTATGGGCTCGGCCTGAGGTAAGTACAAGTTAGGTCAGGGACTAGTGATGGTTTTAAGAGGTGGTTCTTGCTGGTGGTGGTGGCTAAGGAGGTGGCCGTGGCAACAAATGAAGGTGGTGGAGGTTATAGGAGTTCGGCTAGGCAATTATAGGGGTTTTTGTAACTTTTTTTTGGAGTTTTTGTCCAAAGGAGGGTCATGGCTAGTATAGGTTAGAGGAGGAGGATGAGTTGTAGCCATGGATGGTGGAAAGGAAGTGGTGGTGTTCAGTGGAAGAGATAGTGAGGTTATAGGCCGAGCAACATATGTGAAAAGATCAAGCAAAACAAGCAAAAATCAATGGAAAAGTGAAGAAGAAAACGTAGAGAAGAGGAAGACATTGCTTACTTTTTTTCCAGATCTGAAATGCCTTGCAAAATGAAGATGGGAAGAGATTTTTCACATGATATAGGCGGCTAGGAATCAAGGAAATAAACGGCAACAAATATGGAGGTGTTATGGTATGAAATTAATGGATGGAAAGATAAAGAGGTAATAAATCAAAACGTAACGCATGCCTTTAATTAAAAAATAGGTAACGTATCTAAATTTGATTTGTTTTCCATATATTTAATAAAATACATGCCAAATAAATAATTCAATAAATACATACTGTTTATATAAACACTATAGAAATAAATAAGAAAATGGTTATAGAAACATATAAATTAATTGCTATTTACATCTTTGTATGTTACTTAATTTATATATTAAATGAAACAAAAACGAACAAATGATGTAAATATATACATAACATGTAATGGTACATATATATAAACAATTATAACATGATGTATCAACCAAAAATATTATTTATATTAATTAAAGTAAACAATTTTTGTTAGATAAAACAATTTACACACAATAGTATAAAAAGCATAACTTTCACAATATAAATCCGATTTCAACAAAACTAAAAGAAATATTCTTGAAATCAAATCTATTTTCATAATAAAAGATAAAATTCAAAAATTCAAACATTTAAATTTTAAATTTAAAAGTCAAAGTTTGACCATTTGACTAAAATCCATTTTTTTGGAAATATTCCATTTATTCAGGTTTAGAATTATAATTCACGTAGAAAACAAAATTTATATTTAAAAAATATTTATTCATTTTAAATAAATAAAATAAAGTTTTTAAATTAGGAATTTCAGTTAAAATGAATAAAATATAAGATTAAAATAATCATAAAATACAGGGTTGTTACACTCTCCCCCACTCAAATCTTTTCGTCCTCGAAAAGGAATGAGGTACGGAAAACACGGAAAAAATAGAATGAAATAGGATTAAGACAAGATGACAAGAAGATTGAAATTATACCTGAAAACTATTGTTATAGGTAAGTTTAACAAGGTGGAAAATAGGAATAGCTAGAAGGGAAAAACAGGTTGAAAGACAAGGATGAACCATTATTTTAAAGCTATATAAATTTCAATTATTTAGAAAGGTAAAATTAATGATCAAAATATCTTTTATATAATACTTTATCAAAATACTTTTATAATTTGATGTCTTAACAAGTTTATCCTCGTTTCTGTAAACTCTGGTAGTGCGTTGATCAGGCGCAAAGCTAGAATTCTCTAGGTACTTAGTAGACTTGTTTCAACATCCAATGAAAATACTAGAAAAACTTTTAAAAACAAATATGGAAAGTACAATCCAAACAAACAACCAAACCAAAACCTTTGTCTAACCATGGTTAGCAGATACACAATGGTTACGCCTGGATCCCCCAGGAAACAATCCATATCCGTAAGCTTTCTCAGCCCTGCGAGTTACGCCATGATGACTAGTAGACCGCATGATACACAATGATTACGCCTGGATCCCCCAGGAAATAATCCATACCCTTAGGCCTTCTCGGCCAGGCGGATTTCGCTGCTAATGCGACCTACATAGTTCATAGGATACACAATGATTACGCCTGGATCCCCTAGGAAACAATCCGTACCCCTAGGCCATCTCGACCAAGTGAATTGCGCTATGCAGTCGCGCTCAAAAGAAAAAAAAACCATGGAGATCACCATGGTGGGACACTCGAGTATCACATCCAAAAAACCAAAAATCAGAGAGAACAAAGCGGATATCAAGCAGAAGGCATTTTTCATATCTTTACTTCGAAAATATATATCATATAGTACCATTTCAAATAACTATCAAATAACATACTTATATAAAGCCTATTATTTATAAGATTCCACTTTCAAATCAAATACTTTCCAAATCACTAGTATATCAAACACCCTTATATAGACTTCGATTATATAAGATTTCTCTTTCCAAATTTGTACCTTTCAAATCAATAGTTTTCAAATCAACTTCCTACTTATACGAATCCATTTTATATAAGTTCGACAACTCCCAAATCAAGTACTTAATAATACAAGGTTCTCAATTTCAAATCATTTCAATATCGATTCAGTTTCAAAATCATATATGATTTCACCAAATTTTCTTCCAAATTAAATATCTCAATTTCAAAGTTTCCAAAATAATAGGTTTAGAAAATAATCCCATTTTCCGGATTAACATAATTCAAGTCAAACAATTTCATTTCCAAAATCATCATATAAATATTGGGTTTTACATTCCAATCTATTTTCAAAACCAAATATTTTCTCAAAATCAATTATATCCAAAATGGCTTCCAAATTTATAACTATCCCTTTAAAACCTTTAAACTATTTATTTCTATTCAAAAGACCCAAATTTCCTTTTGCAAATTATTTACTTAAAAAAATTCAAATTTATTTAAGTCATACTCTTCATACTTTAAACATACAAAACTAACTTGTATACTTTATTAAATATTTTATACTCTTCGAAATGTCTTAGCTTTAAAAATTAAACCTTGATTTGGAAGTGTTCGAACCTTCAAAATAGTCGATGAAATCAAATTTCAAATCCAGAGTTGGAAATCAGCAACAAATCAGTAAATCAATTTTATAAATAGAGTTATACTAAATCAAATCTGAAACTAGAGGATTGAACAATGGGCTTACTTCAAATCATTTCATATATATATATATCGAAAATCAAATCATACTTCAAAATCTGAAATCAAAATTGTTTTCACAAAATCACTCGCATAGCAAAGCTACTAGAGTGGCCTCTCCCCCATTCTGAAACTCGAAAATCAATGTCGCTGATGCGTGCACTCATCACTGAAATTATTTTCCAGCGGCAAAAGTGAGTTCTGGACTTCTATTTTCTTGAAAACTTCATTGAAATTTTTTCTAAATCATTGGAATTCATTTGAACTCGTTCGAAACATTTCTTATTCGGAAAATACTTTTAAATCGTATTATTATATATTTTCCAAAATCTTAAAATCGATTTCAAAACGCCAGAGTTCGATTCCTCGAAATTCAAATTCAAAATTCTTCAGTTATAAATCATTTTTATATAGATCAAATTTCTTATAAATTTTCAAAATTTCCAATACTTTCAAAATTTCAGACTCTCGTTTTTAAAAGGTGTATAATCCTTATCAAAAGCATTTCATTTTATATTAAAATATGGTGATTCTTATCAAAATAATAACTTCGATGTATACATAATTTCAAAAATACAGTCAACCACAAATTTTCCAAGGGATGATTAATTTATGGATTTCAAACAAACAGCGATTTAAATTTAGAGGAACCCTACTCAAATAGAATTCTGATTCAAAGTTAAGCTCGAACGAAGATGAGATAATACCAAATAGAAGATGATAAGCCTGTATAAATCACGGGTGACCTTAACTGGGTCAACCATGACTTCAGGAATATAATCAATGCAGAAATCTAAGGCAAATCAACATTCGAATGCCAAAGATAGAATCCAGGTATAGCAGAAGATAGATAGCCTCGTAAACCAAGGATACAGAAATCTCCGGTGAATCAATGTCAATTGTAAAGGAGTTTCAACCCTTTAAAAATCATTCAAAGATTTGTGGGATCACCGATCTTTATAGAGGTTATTCAAAGTGGAGTTACGGAATGCCCCAAATCAAAAGGATAAAATAGGGAAGACAAGACTAGATTTTAGAAAAAGTGGGAGCATTCCAAAGTCCAAGGAATCCTAATCGATAAGAATCCAAACCAAGAGACTACTAACAAGGTGGATACAGAAGGGATGAAGTTTAGAAAACCTTGATTTCAAAATAAGAAAAATTTATACCAATATAATCTTTGAAAATACTTTAAAATCATTTGGAAATCATTTTATACTTCGAAAATACGTTCTCTCACAAAGAAATGATTCCGAGATTGATTTCACTCATTCTAGGGTATTTCTACCCTATCTCTAATGAGTTTTTGCTCTGCATGCTATGGTTTGCCTAAAACCAAAGCTATGATACCAAAATTGTAACGACCCACTATTTTGGACCATTCAAATCGACAATAATCAACACATGTCAGACTTAAATACTTCAAAACAGTGGATTGTTAAGAAATTTGGAGCAAATAAAATCATTCACAGAATCATAGACATAGAAATATCAGAATACTCGCAGCAGAAATAAAATACCATAGTATTTCATGAAGCTACTATATACATACTCTGAAAACATATATAAAATTTCATAGTAAAATAGATACAATAGAAGTCAGGAAACATAAACAACAATACAGAGAAAGATACCGAATAGGAACTAACTGAAAGAAGTAGATAAATAGATAGGCAGATAAGCTCCAGTAAAACTCTAGATCCAGAAGGTGAGTCCAAAGCTATGATTCTTATGCTGACCCAAGCGTAAAGTAAAACACAAACACTCGAGTCAGGACATACATACTTATACAATGTAAACCAACTCAAGTGAACTGTAATAGCAATGCACAATAACTTAAAGGATTCTCGGGATCGCCCATCCTTTATGGATCCATTAAACCATCAATTAAGTAGTAATAAACACTATCCTAGAAATATCCATATTAAAGTAAACAATGCAAATAACCGTGTTATTGTGACTAGGGTAGCGTAGAGCTCCAGTAACCGCTAACCTCTAACCACACTCTTAAAATCAAAGGTGTGCATCAAACAATAAATAGAAAATCAAACGACATACAGAGAAGTACACCCGTGGTTATAAATTTCAAAATGATTTACAATTCCGAATTAAAATCATTCATTTAAACCATTAAAAGTGAAGTCATTATTCCTTCAAATCAAAAATTCAATTCCTAAAAATTTAGCCTTTCCTTAGTTCATTTATGCAATTAAACACTTCAAATATTGAAATTTCAGCTTTTCGCGGCACTTAGAAAATGCTACGGTAAGTTATAATTGAAAACAATTCACTTCAGTGAAGACAACATTTAAAAACTGCTGTAATAATTCAGTTTTAGTTTATTTTCAGAAATGATAGCATTTCTGAAGTGCTACTAAATAAATTTCCAGATTTATAGTAAAATTCAGAAACAATTAAACTTCAATTTTTAACCATTTTAACTTTAAAAAAAATCATATTTTTCCACTTCAAAAATGTTCATTTGAATACCCTTTAACTTATGATTTTCATAAAGTAAAATTTTATACATTAATTCAAAAATCTCAGTGTTTCACTTATTAAGGTCAATATACGATTTTTCCAACTTTCATTTACTTTACACATTAATTTAATTTCCCATTTCATAAATTAAATTATATTTCCATTTTATTTTCTTAACTTAACTTTTATTTTTAAACCAAACTTCACATTTCCAAGTCAAGTTATATTTCAAATTACACTTTTAAACCATCCATTCATTTAGCATTTTAAACTAATTACATAAATTCAAAATACACTGTAAGTTGCTTAACATTATTTTACAAATAACTTGATATTTTCTTTTACTTTATATTTATCCAGTTCGTACACATAAATTACCAAGTTAAGCTTATAGTTCCATTTTTTTTCATAAATTTCCATTATTAAGTTAAATCAAACTTTCACACTACAACTCAAACCATCTATTAACTTATACCATTTTATCTTTTAGAAAATCACCACTTAACCATTTTAAATCCAATATAAGTCAAAGTTCATATTTTTTTCTTTCATTTACAATACATGAATTTATGAGAAATCAAATCAACCATGGGTCCGATAATATTTCACACCTAAATCAAGTGATACGGAAATTATCATCTAAATCCGTAGTCAGTAAAATTTTCGGGTTTTGATAAATTCAAACATGCAATCCCAAGACAAATACAGATAAAAAAAATCACCCAGGCCTATCATTTCAGCCTGTAATGATTTTTCCTATTCTAAAGTCCGTTCGGATATGTATCATTTCAACCCATAGCGATTCTATTCTACATGATACTTGCAGTGTGAGAAACAGAAATAAATACACAGTATAATAGAATAAAAGATAACAGATGATGAGACAAGTTTATAAAAGGGTTTAACATCATATAATTAACATCACAGGCAGGTATAACATGATATAACAATTCTGCACATTCACTTATTGTCATGAGTGAATGTGCAGAATTGTATAAGTATAAATATATAAGTATAAATATCATGAGTGAAAACTCACCTTTTATGCTGGAGTTAGCAAATCAAAACACACAAACGAATTCCAAAAAGCATGATACGACTTTTGATTCGAGTGGAGAGAGAGCCAAGATGTTAATCTTGTATATAACAATAAAATAAAACAATATATAAATATATTTACAATACCAATTTCTATTGAAACAAAAAGGAAATAGAATTTATAAAAGACATCACCCAGCTTCCAATTCAATTTTTGCTTGACCTTAACTCCATGTATACTCGTCCATACATGCTTAGGCTCGTCTTTGGCATGTTTTCAGGTGGGAAATGGATCAGGTTTTGGAACTGAAAATACAAGGCTAGCTCAAGAATGCAAAGGGTTTTGGAGTTATAAACATTGGAAGGTCAAAAGGCAAGGTTAAAGAGGAGATTTTGTTCACCTTTTTGGCTCGACCAAAGGTCTATAGGCTCGGCCAGAGGCAAGTACAGGTCAGGTCAGGGGTTAGTGATGGTGTGCAGAGGTGGTGCTTGCTGGTGGTGGTGGCTAAGGAGGTGGTTGTCGCAACAAATGAAATAATTCAATAAATACATACCGTTTATATAAAAACTATAGATATAAATAAGAAAACGGTTATAGAAACGTAAAAATTAATTGCTATTTACATCTTTGTATGTTACTTAATTTATATATTAAATGAAACAAAAACGAACAAATGTTGTAAATATATACATAACATGTAATGTTACATATATACGCCCAATTATAACATGATATATGAACCAAAAATATTATTTATATTAATTAAAATAAACAATTTTTGTTAAATAAAACAATTTACACACAATAGTGTAAAAAACATAACTTTCACAATATAAATTCGATTTCAACGAAAGGAAAAGCAGTATTCTTGAAATTAAATATATTTTCATAATAAAAGATAATAGTCAAAAATTCAAACATTTAAATACTAAATTTAAAAGTCAAAGCTTGACCATTTGACCAAAATCCACTTTTTTGGAAATATTCCATTTATTCAGGTTTAGAATTATAATTCACATAGAAAATAAAATTTATATTTAAAAAAATTATTCATTTTAAATAATAAAATAATTTTTAAATCAGGAATTTTAGTTAAAATAAATAAAATATAAAATTAAAATAATTACAAAATACAGGGTTGTTACATAATTATAATTGATTTCCAATTAATTTTATAGACTAATTAAATAGGCAACTTGTAATAATCGTTACGATAACTTTTAATTACACTTATGAATTCATTATCCGCAAACAAATTTTACAATTCCCATATAACACAAATTTATTCAATGGTCATTTATTTCATCCTATTCCATTTATTAATTTAATGTTTGTATTTGTTTTCTTATATCAATTTATAAAAAAGTATAACAATTTACATTATTTCGATTAATTATAATTTCATTCAAATTGTTAATTATTAGCTTTAATTATCATTTGTTACTTCGTTTCAGTATTAATTTAATTATTAAATCATAGGTTTTTATTTCTTCCAAATTTAATTACTAAAACTTATTAAATAATAAATTTAAATCATCGAAAATTACGGGTCGTTTGACTCTCCCCCACCCAAAACTTTTCGCCTTGAAAAGGGAAAAGGAGGGAAAAGAAAGAATTAAGTAATCAATATATCTTATTCAAAATATTAATTTTATAAAAAATTAATTTACATGACGAATTAATTTAAATAAAATACACAAATTTATAAACAATTAAAACTTTTATTTCAAGTTAACAAAAGTTTGGAAAACATTTCAGAAAAATTTCTAAGTCCGAAAATTATGAAAAATTTCGGTAGAGTCTCCTTTGTACGGAGAGGCTCGGGAGAAATATAATATCAAATATAACAATATATATCACAATATCTCAAAATAATATATCCCAACAATGGGAAAATATATGTAATAAATACCGCTAGAAAACCGTAATCTGAGAACGTACCTATTTGTCGGGCAAACAAAACTTAATTAGGAAACCAAAAGTTACAATTGCTTTCATAACCTGTATTTCACTTATATAATCCAAAAGAAGTTGATAATTATATAAAATTAAATATTTAAAGTTATTACAACCACTAACAAATCAAACAATATGAAGCACAATCACTTGCAACCACAACGTACAATCATCATATGAAATCAATACAAATTAATTATCCATCCATATCAACCAAAACAAATAGTTTGTTTAGGTTAAGACACTTTTAGTCACAAAGAATGACAAATAACTACTAAGTATACCATTTACTCAACAGTCTTAGATAAAACTCAATAGATTATTTGTACATCCATCACAATCCTCCAAAACAATCAATAAATATCAATATAGAACTGATAATCAATAACATGTATCTAACTGGTAGTTTATATTCAATTATAAATTAAATAACTATTTAATTCAAATAAATTCAAATTAACTGAGATGATGATTCAAAATATACCGAACAGTCGTAAATAATTACATCATAAATCAAATTTAACAAATATAAGAAGTTTTAGAAGTTGTGATTGCGTTAAAACACTAACCTTTGAATTTAAATAGAATTTAAATCCAAATTATGACCCAAATTCAAACAGTCTTCGAATTCTTCCAATCCAGCGTCAAAAAGTCCGGAATTCCAATACGATCCTAACGGAAAAAACCGCACATGAATCGGACCTCGTATGCGAAAGTTATTCAGATTAGAAGTTATACGATTTAATTTTTAAAACAAATAAAATAACAATCGTAAACAATAACACGTCACCTTGTCTTCACATTTCAGGCTCGTTCGAACAGTAGCTAGCCGTACTTATTCTCAGTCGACCCGCTGTTTGACCATCCCTCACCGCCCCCTATCCACCGCCGAGGCCACATCACCACCTCAGCGAGCTCCGCCCGACCAAGCCGCCTCCACAATCCCCAGATCACGACGACGCCACAGCTGGTGAGAAACCCTAAACGAAAAAAAACACATCGATCGGGCCGTCTACACCACCTTCGAACGATACTGATGCAAACCCCTCTTCGCTCTCTACGGAGCCATAACTTCCAATCGACGATCCATCGACGTTCATCTTAACACGATGAACGATTGAGGTTATTCCATCCAATTACGGCCACACAAAAACCCAGATCGAAAAACAAATCATATAATTGACTTGTGCTCGTCGACAGCTTCGAATCGATATATAATTCGGTATAGTTTGAGGAGTTCAAATTTTTGATTTGGAATTTGATTTGAAATCTAACTGGAATTTGTTTGTCTACCATTGGAATGAGGAGTTAAGAAGAAATATACGTACAGACAAATGAGAATAAGAAGCAATTAGGGTTTATAACTAGGTATTTCTAGGTAGGTCAGGAATAGAGATGAATGGACACGATTTGATTGAACGGTAATTGACCCGAAAGGCCCGTTCTGCCCTCAGAATGAAAATGGATCAACCCATATATCAAAATAGATGTTTTAAATATTTTAAACTCAATGGAACAGGTTTCAAGTCCTAATTCCATCGTATGAAGAAGTTATGATAAAATCAGCTTATTTCAAATTGATTTCAATTGATTTTAATTAAATTGATTTCTAGGTGTTTCGAGTCCGTACAATCAAACGACAAGTCCGATCGTTACGAAACTTGAAATCCTACAATAATTCACCGTTACAGATCCGATGAAACTAGTTTCATCGAAATCCGAGAGAGTAGTCAAAATGGCTATATTTCAGTTAATTAAATAAACTAATACTAAATTAATTAAATCACTTTTTCAATTCAAAGTTAATAAATCACAATTTCTATCATTTTTGATTACTTGGACATATACCATAATTTAAAACAAATTTAGATATCAATTCAAAGTATATTATTTACCAATTACAGTGTTTAACTTCAATTGTAATTAAATCCAATATTTAAAATTTAATTCCAATAAATTATTTTTATTTGATTTCGATCTTTATACTCAATCCATTATTACTCAAATAACCTAGTTAATAGTTGTTTGTCTTTCATTACATTGATATTCTCCAATTTTCATCTTTATTTATACTAACAACTATGTTTCTATTGATAATGGATTTTTGTCAATTTTACACACTAAGTATACTTTAAAAATCCCAATTTATCACTTACCTTGGTTTCCTTCATTTATTGAATCAATTTATTACATTATGAATGAAATTAACATTTCTATTCCTTTTATTGCATCCACAATTTACAATTAAGGTCCTAACTTACATTAATGAAACATTTATTTACATTTAATTATAGTTGATTTCCCGTTAATTTTATAGACTAATTAAATAGGTAACTTGTAATAATCGTTACCATAGCTTTTAATTATTCTTATGAATTCATTATTCACAAATAAATTTTACAATTCTTATATAACACAAATTTTGTTCAATGGTCATTTATTTCATCCTATTTCATTTATTAATTAATTGTTTGCATTTGTTTTCTTATATCAATTTATAACCAAGTATAACAATTTACATTATTACAATTAATTGTAATTTCATTCAAATTGTTAATTATTAGCTTTAATTATCATTTGTTACTTCATTTCAATATTCATTTCATTATTAAATTATAGATTTTTATTTCTTCCAAATTTAATTACCAAATTTATTAAATTAATAAATTTAAATCATCGAAAATTACTGGTCGTTACACTCTCACCCACTTAAAACTTTTGTCCTCGAAAAGGGAAAAGAAAGAATTAAGTAATCAATATATCTTATTCAAAATATTAAATTTATAAACAATTAATTTACACAATGAAATAATTTAAATAAAATATACAAATTTATAAACAATTAAATCTTTTATTTTCAAGTTAACAAAATTTTGGGAAACACTTCAGAAAAATTTCTAAGTCCGAAAATTATGAAAAATTTCAGTAGAGACTCATTTGTACGGAGAGGCTTAGGAGAAATATAATATCAAATATAACAATATATATCACAATATCTCAAAATAATATATCCCAACAACGGGAAAATATATATAATAAATACCGCTAGAAAACTATAATCCGAGAACGTACCTATTTGTCGGGAAAACAACGCCTAATTATGAAACCAAAAGCAGTAACAATTGCTTTCATAACATGTTTTTCACTTATATAATCCAAAAGAAGTTAATAGTTATATAAAATTAAATATTTAAAGTCGTTACAACCACTAACAAATCAAACAATATAAAACACAATCACTTGCAACCACAGCATACAATCATCATATGAAATCAATACAAAGCAATTATCCATCCATATCAACCAAAATAAATAGTTTGTTCAGGTTAAGACACTTTTAATCACAAAGAATGGCAAGTAACTACTAAGTATACCATTTACTCAACAGTCTTAGATAAAACTCAATAGATTATTCATACATCCAAATAATTAAAAGTATCTTTTCCCGACAATCCATAAACCAAAACAAAAAACAAATTCCAAACACTAAATCAAGTTCATTCTTTTAAATAATGATCATTTCTTTAGTTCACATTTATTCCTTGCCAAATTCAATTTGCATTCATTCATTTATTACTTAATTTCATTTATTTACATTCATTACTGAGTTTCATTTATTTACCTTTATTTATTAATAGGATTCATGTTCCATTCAATTGCTTAGCATTTCAATTCATTTACTTAAGTTTCTAATTGCTTACTTACAATACTTACTTTCTATCTTATTTTATCATAGTAACATTTCAATTTTAACTTATGTTTATAACACTATAACATCAATTCTTATTTATAAAAGGAATCCACTGAACACTTTCACTACATGAATTTTTACTTGTAAAATTTCCATTACATATTCTTCTTAGAAATTTTAACTTTTAAATCATTTTGCAAGTCATATATATGTTTTTAAGAATGCAATTGAAAGTTACACAAGTTTGACTTGCTTATTTTAATTAGCAAAATATTTAATAATCATATCTTTCAGATTTCATTTTTTTGATTTGCAAGTTGCAAGTTTCAATTCTTGTATATTTCATTCATAACTTAGCATTTAATTTCTTATTTTCATTTAGAAGTTTCAATTATTAAATAGTTAAAATTTTATTCCATTAAAATAATTGTAATCTCTAGTTTATAGAAATTTAAGAACTAATGACGGGTTCCATTTTTAATCATTTAAATAATAGGTAGATGCATATACTTACAACTTATATTCAATTATATTTAAAACAAATTTGAAATTTATATCTGTTTATCAAAATAAATCTATAGTAAAACTACTACAGTGGCCTTCCCACATTGAAACTCAGAAATGAATGTTGATGATGTGTGCACTCATCACCGAAATTATTTTCCAATGACATAGAGGGGAGTACAGAACTTATTTCGTTTCAAAATCATATTAAAATATTTATATTAGAAAATACTTTTAAATATTATTATTATTATATTCCAAAATCATTCGAAAGAATTTTTAAAAACCGTGGAACTTAAGTTCTAAAATTTCCAAATTAATTCTCATTTTATTTGTAAATTTTGTTTTACAACCAATATTTATAAATTTTTACTACCTAACAACAAATATAATACAACCAAATATATCATTTATAAAATTTATTATTGTGTCGGTCTGTCCGATTAAGTGTTTAGAAACCCCTATCGATGTCATAGCGTCTTATGCACCTACTAAAATCTATAAACACAAAACAGAACAAATTAACACAATATAAAAATCTTTTTATAACACTAACAAATACGCTTTCTCATACATATACTCTCAGTGACTCAACATACGGTATTACTCCCTTATTAATAAAGAGTCAGACACCACAAAACTAAGGTTTATTGCCAAACCAAAGCTCTGATACCAACTGTAACATCCCGCCATTTTGGACATTTTAAGCAGACACACGTGCCAACTCAAACCATACAAAAGGGCGAATTTTTATTGGGGTAAATAAGAAAAAGCAGAGAGAGAAAAACAAAATAGAATCTTGCAGCGGAGTGACAAAATAAAGTAATCAAATTAACAGTTCATGAAGTCGTTTTATAAAACATTTGATTTTGCTTATACAACACAGATCAGAGTTGCACATACCAGAGAATAATAAATAATGCAGCGGAACAGTATGATGCAGTGGAATAATATAATAAATAATAATAATAAAATCTTCGTCTTCGTTCTCCAAACATAAGGTCTTCAAATCCTGAAATGCTCAAGCTGACCCGAGCGAATTGAAAAGGAAAAACACTCGAGCCAGAACCAAAAGATCTTGTATAAGTTAAATCAACGATAAATATATATAAGTGGAACGGTGTCAGAGATGTTTACGGGGTTTGACATCTTCTATCCGGTGCCTAACGTGAGTGAAGTAACTTAAGAGATTTTCGAGATGCAATCTCCTAAGGATCCGTTAAACTGTCTACTATGTTGTACATTACGCTATTATAATAGTGTCTACAGTAAAGTAAAGTATTAAAATAGCGTTAAGGCGTTACCCATATCCTCCTTAACACATTTTATAATGCCAATAGTCTATACAGTACCGTAACTCTCCGTAAACTGGAGCCGCCAGAGGATACCCCATAGGTACTACATAAAACAAACTCGTAGAAGGCGCGCTAGGGTAGGTGACACAGAACAACTAGGCAATGCTAAGGTAGATATACTAATTACACTTCCGGACTGTTTGTGACTTATAGCTGCAACAACCGCCCAACTCGAAACATACTCTCGAGTAAAAATCGAAGGGTGGCCACCAAATAAATCAAAAGTTAGAATATAGTATCGATGGAGTGTGCCCGATCAGAGGAATGACCTCACTTAGACCGTCGATTCCTCCTGTTTTATCCTCCTTAATCCAACTCATGGGAGTCGGGTCCACATATATACTTTAAATAGGATCGTCGCCACCATCCTACTTCATTCTGGAATCTCATTGCGTACACAGTTGTCAAAGTGGTTTTCAATATTGGCAGAGAATATGACAACATCCGATCCCGGTTCTTTGACAACTAATCACTTATTACACACCGGTTGGTTCTTATATATTTCCAAAATCATTTCATAATTGATATCAAAATATCATATTCAATTCAAACCATATCACTTTCGAAATCATTACTTACTTTCGAAGTCATGTTCACTTTTGAAATCATTTTCGAAATTATATTTCCTTTCAAAGTCAAATTCACAATTTATATCAAATATCGTGTTCTCAAAAACTATATCACTTTCAAATCATATTTCTTCCAAAATCATATTTCCAAAACAGGTTAAGTCCTTGCTTCAAAATTTTCATTTCGATTTATTATAACATTCCAACTTAGCTTATAACGTCATTTAAACTTATTATCTTTTTAAACCAATTGAAATGAATACAAACTCTTCCACGTACTTAGTTTGGAATTTTAGAAATTAGTTTAAATAGTTAAAACGCTCTAAATAGTTTAATTATAGGTAAATACTTTTAAATTGATTTAAGATAGTTAAATAGATTTAATTTAGATTAAATACAATTTAAAATAGATTAAATAGCTTAAAATAGATTAATTAGATTTAAAATAAAATGGTTTAATTAGTTGAAAATAAGTTAAATTGGTTTAAAATAGATTAAAATAATTTATATAGTTAATATTAGTTAAGTAGTTTAATAAATTTGAAAATCTTAATAATTAGAAAATTTAAATGATATATTTTAAAATAGTTTACTTAAAAATATAAATTTGAAATTAATACCAAATTAAATTATTCATTTCATTTAAACATATTTGGACCATTTCAAATTTTCAAATCGACAAACCAGATTTCGATAAACTATTGAATTTCATATCATTATATCCATGCTCAAAATATCAATACGGATTACTCCAATCTCAAAATATTTCAAAGTTATGTTTCAAACCAATTCAATAGCTTAATTCCACTAGAATTTCGTTACACTTAAAAGTTTAACTTTAACTTTCAATTTAATTTCACAAAACAATTCCCTTTAAGCCAATTCGCCTTTCAACACAAAACTTGATTTTTCCAAAATACTTCAATTTATATAAATCAAATTTTACATCAAAACATCAATTGATCAAATTCAAAAATTTAAGAATTTTAAAATCATTTTATTTAACCAATTTGGTGTCCATATATAATTTTCTACCCTAGGGTCAAGTGATACGGATATTTATCATTTCAATCCGCAATTTAAAATTTTACGGTTATATATCATTTCAAACCGCAATCCCGAATTAGTAATAAAAATCCATAACGAACTTGCAGTTTATAACGATATAAAATGGAACATCCATTCAACCAATACCAACAATCCACATCCATCACAATCATCATCCAAAACAATCAATAAATATCAGTATAGAACTGTTAATCAATAATAGGTATCTAACTGGCAGTTTTATATTCAATAATAAATTAAATAACTATTTAATTCAAATAAATTCAAATTAACTGATATGATTATTCAAAATATACCAAACAGTCATAAATAAATTCATAATCACGTCATAAATTAAATTTAACAAACATAAGAAGTTTTAAAAGTTGTGAGTGGGTTAAAACACCCATCTTTGAATTTAAATAGAATTTAAATCCAAATTATGGCCCAAATTCAAATAGTCTCTGAATTTGTCCAAATTAGCGTCAAAAATGTCAAAATGTCCAAACTAGAAGTTATACGATTAAAATTTTAAAACAAATAAAATAATAATCGTAAACAATAACACGTTACCTTGTTCTTCACGTTTCAGGCTTGTTTGAACAGTAACTAGCCCGCTATCCGCCAACTAGGCCACATCACACCTCCGCGAGCTCCGCCCGATCAAGCCGCCTCCACGCGAGCTTCCCCGATCCCCAGATCACGACGCCGCCGCCGGTGAGAAACCCTAATCGAAAAAAAACACGACGATCAGGCCGTCAATACCACCTATGAAAGAAACAAATGCAAACCCCTCTTCACTCTCTACGGCCCCATAACTTCCAATCGACGATCCATCGACGTTCATCTCAATAGGATGAACGGCCGAGGTTATTCCGCCTAATTCTAGCCACAGAGCAACCCAGATCGAAAAACGAATCATATATTTGACTTGTGCTCGTCGAGAGCTTTAAATCCATATATAATTCAATATAGTTTGAGGAGTTTGAATTTTTGATTTGGAATGTCATTTGAAATCTAATTGGAATTTGTTTTTCTGCCATTGGGATGAGGAATTGAAAAGAAATGTACGTACAGACGAATGAAAATAAGAAACAATTATGGTTTATAACTAGGTATTTATAGGTAAGTCAGGAACAGAGATGAATGGACACGATTTGATTGAACGATAATCGATCTGAAAAGCCCATTCTGCCCCCGGAATAAAAACGGATCTACCCTTATATCAAAATAGATGTTTTTAAATTTTTTAAACTCAACAGGACAGATTTCAAGTCCTAATTCCATCGTATGAAGAAGTTATGATAAAATCAGCTTATTTCAAATTGATTTCATTTGATTTTAATTAAATTGATTTCTAGGCGTTACGAGTCTGCACGTTCAAACGACAAGTCCGATCGTTACGAAACTTGAAATCCTACAATAATTCCCCGTTACGGATCCGATGAAACTGGTTTCGTCGAATTCGAGATGGTTGCCAAAATGGCTATATTTCAGCTAATTAAATAAACTAATATCAAATTAATTAAATCACCTTTTCAATTCAAAGTTAATAAATTACAATTTCTATCATTTTTTATTAATCGGCCATTTACCATAATTTAAAACAAATTTAGATATCAATTCAAAGAAATTATTTACCAATTACAGTGTTTAACTTCAATTGTAATTAAATCCAATATTTAAAATTTAATTCCAATAAATTGTTTTTAATTGATTTCAATCTTTATACTCAATCCATTATTGCTCAAATAACCTAGTTAATAGTTGTTTGTCTTTCATTACATTGATATTCTCCAATTTACATCTTTATTTATACTAACAACTATGTTTCCATTTATGATGAACTTTTGTCAATTTTACGCACTAAGTATACTTTAAAAATCCCAATTTATCACTTGTCTTGGTTTCCTTCTTTTATTGAATCAATTTATTACATTATGAGCGAAATTAACATTTTATTCCTTTTATTGTGTAACGACCCGGAAATTTTCGATCCCGAAAATTCCAGATAGTTAGAGAAAAGAAGAAACAGAAGAAGAAGAAACAGAAAACTCAAACTCAGAATCTCACATTCGCAGCGGATAAATATAATAGCAAATAAAATAACAGTTTACAAAGAAAAACTGTATCAGTACATTTACATTTTTACATCAGAGTTACAACAATTTCACAACACTGAACAGTTTTAAACAACATGCCCTAGATAAATAACAATATATATCATAGCGGATAAACACTCTATACGTTGCTGCCCTTCAGCTCTCCTCCTGAGCTGCAAAACGTCCTTACCTGCAAATCTGTAATACTCGGTCTGACCCGAGCGTTACATCAAAGTAACACCCGGGTCAGGCTGGAAACCAGCGTGAGTAAACTCATCAAGCATGAGTTACAAAAACACACAGCTTATATAACCCGGGGTAACTTATATCAATTTACAACTTCACCAGCTGTTATAGACATTACTTATTTCACACATCAATTAATAAGTGCCAAAACTTAGGTTAAATGATCCAATTCACTTAATTATTCCATTACAACCTACTGATTTTACATATTAATTTATAAGGAATCGAAGTGGTTTCGGGTATTTACAAATACCCGACTCCGGTTTCTTCGAATTCAAAACCTTATTAACCTAAGATATACACATGAAATACAATTTAACTTCAAATAGGATGTCACTTCTTATACTGCAATTTACTATCGATAGATAACCATATTAACACCCTTTTAAACCAATCATCTCATGTCACATAGCGTCACATATCATAGATATCCACTAATCTTCAGCATACAATATTATTCAATCAATCATAAGTAAGATAAGTCAGTTATACCATTCTAATTAATTTAAACAAATTAAATTAATTACACCAGTCGTTCTTAATCCTGCTTATTTAACATTAATTAATCACAATCCCAAATGATTAATCATTCCTTAATTCATCAATCTCAATTAATCATCCTTGACTAATTAATCTTTAATTACATTGAGTAATTAATCTTTAATTATTATATAGATTAATTAGTCTAACCATTCTCATCTATTATCCTTGAATTAATCTCCTAAATCAATTCACAAAAATTTATTTCCCTGATCCTTAATTAATTACTCTAATTAATTATCCTATACTTATTTACATTGATTAATTATCCATTAATTAATCACATAAGATAATTAACTAGCCCTTTAATAAATTACTTAATTAAATCATACTTCCTAATTACAGTAAATAATTACTACTCAACTACTTCTATTAAGTAATTACCCTTTAATTACTTCACTACATAATTATACTTATTAATCTAATTAAGTAATTATGTTTAAATAATCACCAAGAGATTACATTTATTTAATTAACAAATTAATTTCAATCAGGTAATCCATCCCTTAATTACCCTAAAATCAATTAATAAATTCAATTACAGATTAATTATTCCTTAACCATTTCTTAATACACCTTAGTTACATCTTAACATAAAATAATTAATTGAATAATTAATCATCTTAACTAACATTTTTAAAGAAATCTTCTTTAACTTGAAAACCAATTTGTTATTACTACAAAACTTTAAATGTTCATAAATTTTATACTTAAATTAAAGTAATCTCTTAATTAAATAATTAATTAAGAGTAATAAACATCGTTAAGCATTTACTCAGATAATTAAAACTTATATTTAAGTCCTTAGCTTAAAATTGTTAATCCTTTATTTAGTTTCAGTGCATAAAACATGTTGAAACTCAATTTTTTTAACTTCCCTTTTATTTCATACTGCGGTTAAATAAACAGAGCACCTACTTCGAATAATCCTTCGAGTCTCTCACCAGTATGCCCTGAGTCCCTTCTTATTTCTCCCGTATCCCTTCTTCTTCCACTTTTTTTTTTAGTTTTAAACTTAACACAAAACTGGAGAGGATCTCATAACCAACTCGAGTACAAACTCGAGCCTTAATCCAAATCACCCGAGCAACAACCCAAACGCACACTAACCCAACAAAATCCGGCACGACAACGTTACTGTGCACGTGCACAGTTCACCAACGGCGTAACCACCAACGGCGACTCACTCTACAGGTCGACGATCAAACCCACATCCCTTTCCGACCCTCAAACCCAATTCGCAAAGCTCGAAACGAAATTTAGTATCTCTGTCGAATCTTAACCCATATCTCCACCAGAAAATCATCCCATCACGGTCATCCATGCCACCTGGAACACTGCTCTTCTACCTACGTCTTCAATCACGACTCCGGTACGTCCTCCTTAAATTAGGCCAAGCTCGATGCACTCACGAATTCACCGCGATCAATTTATGAACCCAGACCAAAATTTAGGTTAAAAAAACGAAATCACCCATTTCCGACTCTACGGTGAACAAACTCCTCCTCCACTATTTTTCTCCGATTCACCGTTCACCATTACATCTCTGACCCAAGCCTCGGCCCCTAGAACCTATCCAGTCACCAAATTTTTTTCAAAAGGTCATTTATGGTCATCCCAGAAATGCTCCAAAATTCCACACTTAGAATTCTTGATTTTGTTATTAAAAATCAAGTTTTTCAATGTTGATTCAAGTTGCAAACTCGAATCTAGAAATCAGAGTACTTGGTTAATCATATTTTTAAGATTCTTACTGTTTTTCCTTTGTTCCGGAGAAATTTTCATATTTAAAATTCTTAAGAAAAATTTAAAATTTTAGATTATGATCCTATAATCATATTTGCTATGAATCATTAAGCCCATTTGTAACTGGATTGGCAGATTTGTATATTTATATATAATTAAAATGATACTGTTCTGTTATCTTTTATTTAATCCATCTTTAGTTATAACTTGAAATTATTTTAAAAAAATGTATACCATGTTATACATACAAAAATTTGTTTATCCATCATGTCTTGAAGAAGATCAGACAAGGAGAACCAAAAATTTTCCAGATTTAGACCCTGAACAATACTAACAGAACAATATCTTGCAAACTGGCATGTAAACCCATATAATTTATATATATTTATACATATATGATCATATAAAACAATCATGTATATTTATCACTAATTTACTTCCAAATTTCTGCATGCGAGAAAAAAAAATTGAAACAGATAGAAAACTTGTATACTCACCTAACAGTTATGAAGCAGAGGCTTAAAAATTTGAGATGTTGCAACTGGAAACTTGAAACTGAATTTTTCTTTCATTCCTTTAAACTGGGGTGCTTTGAAAAAAAATTTCGAAACCATGACCTCTTCGAACTGGAAACTTTGTAAGTTTTGATTTTCTTCAGGTTGCACTTGAAAATACATATTGTTGCAGGCTTAATCTTAAAACAAAAAACAGATATAGGATTTTGGACTTTGGGTTTGAGCTTTTGGAACTGACTTCAGGTTTTGAGGATAATCGATTTACAGGGTTGTATTTCAGATTTGTTTTGAGAGATTGTTTGAGTTCAGATTTTGCTTCTTAGCTTTTTTTTTTCTTTTCTTTTTTTCCTTTTTATGATTTCTAACTTTGGAGATGAAGGAGTAAAAACCCTTTTCTTTTCTTTTTTCATTTTGATTTTTTTCCTAAAGAAATGAGTTTGCCACATGTTCATTTTGTTCGCACTTGTTTATTTCCTATTTCATTTATTTAAACATTTGTCATCAATATGTACTTTTATGTTTAAATCCTTGTCCTATTTTATCTCTAACTTATAAGTTATGTTTTAAACCCCTACCTCATTTTAATTTATGAATCATATTTTTATGTTTATATATATGTGTGTTCCCATTTATTACTTATGTTTTAAAAAGATTTGGATATTCTATTTAAATTATAAACTATGTTTATTAATCTATTTACATTCGTACTTTGTGTGATAAATATGTTTTTTTTTACATAATTTTATGCCAAATTATATTCAGTTTATATCTATGTATATGTTTTATCAATTTAAATTCTTATTAAATATATTCTCTTAAATTAAAAATTCTAATGAATATGTGTTGAAACTAAATTATATATATAAATAAAAGCTTTAACTGTAAAAATAGAATATAAACCAATTTATAATTTAAATTAAATCATATATAATATACTTGATTCGTTTTAAATGTAAATATAAAACTTATTCATATATATTTTTTCCAAGGAAAACAAAATCTTATCTTAAATAAAACTTATTAAAATATTTTTAAGATATATATATATATATATCCACTTAGATTCAAATTGAAATCTAAATTCAAATTCAATTTAAAATCTAACTTAATATCAATTCAAATAAATCCGGGATATCACATTTCACCCCCCCTTTAAATCTTTTCGTCCCCGAAAAGGAACGAAAGCAGATTTTATTAAATATTTTTTAAAAAAAAACAGTTAAAATATTCTTTGATCATTTTAAAATACTTTTAAAATCTATATAGTATTGTCAAAATAGTTTTATAAAAAAATATCATTTTATAACTCGATGTCTCAACAAGTCCATCTTCGTTCTCACAGAAATTCGGTCATACGTTGATCAGGCGTAGGACTGAAAATCTACAAGTGCTTGGCGGACTCATTTCCAACATCTAGTGAAAATACTTTGAAAATAATTTTATTGCAAATATAGAAAACAGTTTTGAAAATAGAGGATATATCTTTGGTGAGAATGCTCTGGAAATCATCACCCCCATCCATGGTCACAGTTACATTCCAGGGTTACGTTGCCGTCGCAGCAAAAGTCCATGTAACTGTAGGCTCTCCGCGGCCTCTGGATTACGCCATGGATCCCACACAACAGATCACAGTTACATCCAGGGTTACGTTGCCGTCGCAGCAAAAGTCCATGTAACTGCAGGCTCTCAGCGGCCTCTGATTTTCGCTGTCAAAATGAAACTTCTCCACTCCTACATAGGTCGCAGTCTGCCGATATAAAATCAAACGCAGACTGTTGGCTCTCCGCGGCACACACGACTTTCGCTATGTTATACCATAGGTCGCAGTCTACCGATATAAAATCAAACGCAGACCGTTGGCTCTCAGCGACACACACGACTTTCGCTATGGTATACTCTACTCATAATCCCCAGGAACTAGTTTTGTCCGGACTCCTCACAGGATCAACTTTAGAACCCCCCCCCCCCCCGGGGGATCAAGGCAGCACCACCCGGTGGTATTCCTAAGAAGTTCATTTCAAGGGAGCGCCTTTTTCCCCAAATCCATCATCAAAACATTTTATACTATACACATATAGTATCTTTAAATCATACACCTAGTATGATCTCATACAAAGCTCCTTTACACAAAATCGATTATTCCAAAATCGATAATTCTCAAACTAGGCTTTCCAAATTCAATATTGATTTTACCCAAAAATCAAAAGCCTTTCCAAATCCATAGGTTCCCAAAACCTTTTTCCAAAAAATCCTCATAAGATCCTTTATATATATATACAGATATATATAATCCTTAAAATTTTGGATCATTTCAAACTTATATAAAACTCTTTTTATACTTCAAAACACCTTCAAAAATCCTTTTCTTCTGGCAAGAGGTTCAACAAGGGGAGTTTATTTTATAAAACAAAGATATTTAACTTTGTTTACTCAAAATCAAATATTTAAATTTGATTACTCTTTCAATATCATTTACATTCAAATCTGTATGATGTACACATATCATCCGTACGCCACACTAATCAGATTGCTCACTCGATCACACAATTTCATTTCCGAACTAGTATCGTCCACCCGACTTCCTAGTGCGGACACAGATCCGGTTTCTTGATCAGAAACCATCATTCTCCTTGCATAGTCATAACTATGATAGAGAATATCCATAACCAATCAACAACCCATATCCAGGTTCGCCGTCAAAAATCGAGCGGAAAATCCCAACTCGAATCGATATAACGATCTCGAAATTCTATACTCGAATCTGGATCAAATCACTATGCGAATAGAATAATATACGTACACCCTACGTATTTATCTTTATTGGTTATTAGCCAAATTAATTCTCTTTCTATTCACATTTACTTTAATATTTATTCACTTATTCACAACTGCTTCAATCCCATTTGGATTATCACCTCTATTCTTATCTCAATTGGGTATTTAACCGATAAACAGTTTGAACTCCTACCAGTTTATTTAGAAAATAGCTTGAAAATTTTTAAAATAAATAAGTAGTTGGAAAATAATTACTAGTTTATAAAATAAGTGTAAAATAGTTATAAAATAATTAAAATAATGATAGAAATTTTGGATAATTGCAAAATAACAGTAAGGTAATAATTAGTTTTGTAAAATAGTTGGAATATAGTAATTAGTTTATAAAATAGTTGGAAAATCGTTAAACAGTTTCAAAAATAATTGTAAAACAAGTATAAGGTAGTTTGTTTTTTAAAAGAAAGGTTGTATATATAATAAATAGCTTGGAAAAAATAGATTTATATTAAAACAATTTATATTAAAACAGTCCAGAGTCAAAACTGTTCAATCCCCAATCTCCATTCCAAATCAATTCAATTTAAATTCCACTTCCATTTAAATTGACTCAATTCCAAATTAAATAACTTCAATTTCCATTGAAATTGATTCAACTCCAATTCAAGTTGAATTAACCTCAGTTTCTTTCCAAATTTAACTCTTTTCAACCTTGATCTCAAATTCTACCAATTCAAATAAATTTCAACTGAACTAGTTCCAATTTCAATTCATATCAACTCTAGTTTGAATTAATTCCAATTTCATACTCCATTTCCAAATCAAGTTGAATTATTCTTGATTTCCTCCCAAATTTAATTCAAATTCCATTTGAGTTTAAAACTTATTCAACTTTAATTACAATTCCAAATTATTCCAATAAATTTGGACTAATTTCAAATTGAATCTACTTCAATTTCAAATCGTTACAAATTAATCGAATTCAAATTTTCCATTTGAATCTTATACTCATTCATCTTCAATCGCAGTTTCAATTAATTCAAACCAAATTCAATTTGAACTAATTTCAATTCAAATTCCAAATTTAAACCATCTCGAATTATGTAAATTCGAGTTAATACTTCAAATGTTGATTTAATTCCTTTAAATCAATTTACCTTTTTATCCCAACAATGGATTACCATACTCCATTTCTCATTTATTTAAACAAATCCGATTCACAACTTAAAGATTTTTAACAACAATAGGATGATATCATCTAATTCATTTTAAAACATCCATTCATTTTAAATTTCTAGATCTCAATCCCAATTTGAGATCACTCAAACTCTCAATTACAATCAACCATTTAACTTCCCAAGTTAAATCTTAATTTCATTTTAAAATTTACAAATCAGGTTGAACATCCCAACATATTTAACATTTTCCCAAGTTAAACTCAATTCACTTAATCCAGTCAACCTTACCTAGTTTGAACTTCCATTTCAAATTTTGAACTTCTCATAAATAATTTTCCCACTTATTAAGTTCAAAACTTAGCACTTCGGGTATCACATCTTAATCCATATTCAAAACTCAGCATTTAGAGTTTATTTCAAACCACATTTGATGTTATGTATATCCACATATATACATATTAACTTCTTTTACATACCAAGTAATACTTTAATATTTTAAACTACCTTTGGTTTTTAATTTAAACAAATTCTTTTAAAATTTCAAACAACCCTTGTTTGAAATAGGACCCTTTCATTTGAATATATTAAATAACATTTATTATTTTAAAATAAGATCATATTCAAAATAGTTTGAATAATATTATCTCCCTTAACATTTGGAATCAATTCAAATGTTTAAATTTAGAATTCAAAACTTCATAATTTTAAATCCACTTCAATTTCCATCCTTTCTAATTTACAAGTTATTCTCATCAAATGGTTACTTCCTTAAAACATTTTATTGTTTAAAACAATCATCCCATTATTAAACACAATAACCATTCAATTTCCTGGTTTGAAACCAATTCTGATTCATCTTATTTTGAAATGCTTCTCCAAAACAAGATTTCAATTTTAGTTTGAATCCATTTCAAACTTGTCTTTAATTTAATTTCAATTTGGTTGTAATTCTATTACCACTTAATTCTTACTATTACTTTTAATTTAATTAATACTACAACCAATTTCCTCAATATAACAGATAATCTATTTCTTATATAAGATTTATTTACTTCTGAAATCATTCAAAAACCTTTATATAAGAAAATAACAGGTACGCTCTCTCATATATATATATATATATATATATATATATATATATACACACACACACACACACACACTCAACTCATTCTAGGGTACCGCTTATCCTATCCTGAATGAGTAACCCCACTAGAGCCAAGGTTCTCGCTTAACCTTCAGCTCTGATACCAAATGTAACGACCCAGAAATTTTCGATCCCGAAAATTCCAGATAGTTAGAGAAAAGAAGAAACAGCAGAAGAAGAAACAGAAAACTCAAACTCAGAATCTCACATTCGCAGCGGATAAATATAATAGCAAATAAAATAACAGTTTACAAAGAATAACTGTATCAATACATTTACATTTTTACATCAGAGTTACAACAATTTCACAACACTGGACAGTTTTAAACAACATGCCCTAGATAAATAACAATATATATCATAGCGAATAAACACTCTATACGTTCCTGCCCTTCAGCTCTCCTCCTGAGCTCCAAAACGTCCTTACCTGCAAATCTGTAATACCTGGTCTGACCCGAGCATTACATCAAAGTAACACCCGGGTCAGGCTGGAAACCAGCGTGAGTAAACTCATCAAGCATGAATTACAAAAACACACAACTTATATAAACCCGGGGTAACTTATATCAATTTACAACTTCACCAGCTGTTATAGACATTACTTATTTCACACATCAATTTCTAAGTGCCAAAACTTAAGATAAATGATCCAATTCACTTAATTATTCCATTACAACCTACTGATTTTACATATTAATTTATAAGGAATCGAAGTGGTTTCAGGTATTTACAAATACCCGACTCCGGTTTCTTCGAATTCAAAACCTTATTAACCCAAGATATACACATGAAATACAATTTAACTTCAAATAGGATGTCACTTCTTATACTGCAATTTACTATCGATAGATAACCATATTAACACCCTTTTAAACCAATCATCTCATGTCACAGAGCGTCACATATCATACATATCCACTTATCTTCAGCATACAATATTATTCAATCAATCATAAGTAAGATAAGTCAGTTATACCATTCTAATTAATTTAAACAAATTAAATTAATTACACCAATCATTCTTAATCCTGCTTATTTAACATTTATTAATCACAATCCCAAATGATTAATCATTCCTTAATTCATCAATCTCAATTAATCATCCTTGACTAATTAATCTTTAATTACATTGAGTAATTAATCTTTTATTATTATACAGATTAATTAGTCTAACCATTCTCATCTATTATCCTTGAATTAATCTCCTAAATCAATTCACAAAAATTTATTTCCCTGATCCTTAATTAATTACTCTAATTAATTATCCTATACTTATTTACATTGATTAATTATCCATTAATTAATCACATAAGATAATTAACTAGCCCTTTAATTAATTACTTAATTAAATCATACTTCCTAATTACAGTAAATAATTACTACTCAACTACTTCTATTAAGTAATTACCCTTTAATTACTTCACTACATAATTATACTTATTAATCTCATTAAGTAATTATGTTTAAATAATCACCAAGAGATTACATTTATTTAATTAACAAATTAATTTCAATCGGGTAACCCATCCCTTAATTACCCTAAAATCAATTAATAAATTCAATTACAGATTAATTATTCCTTGACCATTTCTTAATACACCTTAGTTACATCTTAACCTAAAATAATTAATTGAATAATTAATCATCTTAACTAACATTTTTAAAGAAATCTTCTTTAACTTGAAAACCAATTTGTTATTACTACAAAACTTTAAATGTTCATAAATTTTATACTTAAATTAAAGTAATTTCTTAATTAAATAATTAATTAAGAGTTATAAACATCGTTAAGCATTTACTCAGATAATTAAAACTAATATTTAAGTCCTTAGCTTAAAATTGTTAATCCTTTATTTAGTTTCAGTGCATAAAACATGTTGAAACTCAATTTTTTTAACTTCCCTTTTATTTCATACTGCGGTTGAAATAAACAGAGCACCTACTTCGAATAACCCTTCGAGTCTCTCACCAGTATGCCCTGAGTCCCTTCTTATTTCTCCCGTATCCCTTCTTCTTCCACTTTTTTTTTTAGTTTTAAACTTAACACAAAACTGGAGAGGATCTCATAACCAACTCGAGTACAAACTCGAGCCTTAATCCAAATCACCCGAGCAACAACCCAAACGCACACTAACCCAACAAAATCCGGCACGAAAACGTTACTGTGCACGTGCACAGTTCACCAACGGTGTAACCACCAACGGCGACTCACTCTACAGGTCGACGATCAAACCCACATCCCTTTCCGACCCTCAAACCCAATTCGCAAAGCTCGAAACGAAATTTAGTATCTCTGTCGAATCTTAACCCATATCTCCACCAGCAAATCATCCCATCACGGTCATCCATGCCACCTGGAACACTGCGCTTCTACCTACGTCTTCAATCACGACTCCGGTACGTCCTCCTTAAATTAGGCCAAGCTCGATGCACTCACGAATTCACCGCGATCAATTTATGAACCCAGACCAAAATTTACGTTAAAAAAACGAAATCACCCATTTCCGACTCTACGGTGAACAAACTCCTCCTCCACTATTTTTCTCCGATTCACCGTTCACCATTACATCTCTGACCCAAGCCTCGGCCCCTAGAACCTATCCAGTCACCAAATTTTTTTCAAAAGGTCATTTATGGTCATCCCAGAAATGCTCCAAAATTCCACACTTAGAATTCTTGATTTTGTTATTAAAAATCAAGTTTTTCCATGTTGATTCAAGTTGCAAACTCGAATCTAGAAATCAGAGTACTTGGTTAATCATATTTTTAAGATTCTTATTGTTTTTCCTTTGTTCCAGAGAAATTTTCATATTTAAAATTCTTAAGAAAAATTTAAAATTTTAGATTATGATCCTATAATCATATTTGCTATGAATCATTAATTTAGACCCTGAACAATACTAACAGAACAATATCTTGCAAACTGGCATGTAAACCCATATAATTTATATATATTTATACATATATGATCATATAAAACAATCATGTATATTTATCACTAATTTACTTCCAAATTTCTGCATGCGAGAAAAAAAATTGAAACAGGTAGAAAACTTGTATACTCACCTAGTAGTTATGAAGCAGAGGCTTAAAAATTTGATATGTTGCAACTGGAAACTTGAAACTGGATTTTTCTTTCATTCCTTTAAACTGGGGTGCTTTGAAAAAAAAATTCGAAACCATGGCCTCTTCGAAGTGGAAACTTTGTAAGTTTTGATTTTCTTCAGGTTGCACTTGAAAATACATATTGAGACGACCCGACTTCCTATCTCCAGGAAATCGTGTTGCCGATGAAGAAAGAAAGGGATAGAAGAAGAAAAGAAAGAGAAAGAAGAACACAACAACAACAGATAACTCACAGCGGAACGAATAAATATAATATATCACATAGAATATTACATAGTATCAGAGTACATCAGAGTTACACAACTTATACAACACATATTAGACAGTTATAAACATCTGTCTAATTCATACAACTCAAGTATACAAGTCACAGATACATCATACACAGCGGAAACATAATATCTACACGTGGAAGCCTCCTGCTCCATAACTCCTCCAGAATTCGTCAAGCTAACCTGGATCACTTGACTACTCATATATAATATGAGTACCCAAGAGTTTAATAAAACAGAAAATAAACACTCGGGTCAGACAGGGGTCTGGTGTGAGTAAACGGGTTAAAATTGCTTAACTTTAGAAAACCTTTGAAAAGAAAAGGTATCACGTAAGACTTCCCACACATAAACATGGAAAAGTTTTTACCTTACGCTAACCAAAACATTTGATAGGAAATCCAGTGATATTATAATAGTGTCTAGGGTTTTCAAGTAAATATGAAATAGCCGAAATTGTTACATCTATTAAATTCCAGCTACTAGCCACAAAAGTGGGTAATACAATCAAAACCGTAAGTGTCTCGTAGGAAAAATTGGATTCCAACAATGGCAGGGCTACTGGGGTACCGCCCGTCACAGTACGTGGCCTAGATCAACGTACCGAGGAGCCACCCTAACTCCCCTGCAACACAAGGCCGGACCCATTCCTTACTGAATAGTTCCAAATGAGACCACCCCGTGGTTGGCGCGACCAACCACCCACACAGCCGAATAAATAAGGGACTCTAGACAGGGATGAATCTCACTCTCAAGTGGGGGCTACCCACGAAGCCTTGGCGCACCTCCCCTGTTTTAGCCATTCCCTGTTGATGAGGCTTGAGGCTGCGATTACCTTAATAGAACATATCACTTAGAATGCTCATCGCCCGCCTGACGATGTGTTGAAAGCATTCGATCCATACAAGTTCGTTCCGGGTTCGAACGAAACCGAAGGCACTATCTCGTTGCACTCATTATTGGAATCACCCTCAGAGTCAACGACCATAGCCCTTGCACTCTGATTCTCCATCTCGAATCTATAAGCACTATTCCGTCAAACTCATTACGGAATCACCCACAGAGTTATACTGACGTATAGCTCTTACACCTCGAGTCTTCACTCGCTCCACTTGGATTAACGACCTAACGTTTAATTGGAATCGATGTGGTTTTCGGAATTCCAAATATGGAAACCCGATCCCGGTATCACCGAAACCAAACGCCATTTTAATGTCCAAGTTGTACTTAAGGGTTTAAAACAGTTTAAACTTATATACAGGATGATATAATAAACAGATAGATGAATAATATTATCACAACAGATAATCATATCAAACATTCATCTCATAAACAGCATATCACATAACAGATATATCCAAATCATCCAATATCATTCAATCACTCAATATCAATCAACATTCAATATCAACCAATCATCCAATATCAATCAATATCCAAAGCAGAATTGATTAACTCCAAATCAATTTAATTATCCTTTAATTAAATTAATTACTATCCTTTAATTACTTGGATTATCTAAATCCTGCTCATTGATTTATTTCAAATCAAATTCATTAATCATTTCTTAATGATCTTCTTTAATTAATCTTTCCTGATTAATTATCTTTAATTACATTCAAGTAATTATCCTCAATCATATTCAGTAATTAACCTTTAATTACTATCATTAATTACAATAATTAATGATCCTTCATTAATTAATTATCTATAATTAATTACATTAGAGCTTAATTAATTACAATTAATTAATCACATTTTAATTAATTACTTTTATTAATCACCTTGATTAAATTCATTAATTACATTAACTAATGATCTTTATTAATTAATTAACCTTTAATTAATTAAATAATTAACTTATAATTAATCATCTTATTAATCATAAACAATAATTAACAATTTGTAATTACTTATCTTAATTAATTAACTTCTTAATTAATTAACTTCTAAATTAATTATATTAATCCTTGATTAATTAATCCAATTAATTAATCTTTTAATTACTTCATTAAGTAATTATTAATCAATTTAAATTAACGATTAATCCTTAATTAATTACTTAATTAATTAATTACATTTTAATTAATTACCTTTAGTAATTAATCTTAAATTAATCTTATTCATTAATTAATTACCTTAATTAATTAACTAAAATAAATTAAGTAATTAACTCTTAATCTTACATAAGTAATTATCTTTAATTACTTCATTAATAAACCTTAATTACTTCCTTAATTAATTACTTATCAAATAATTAATCCCATCATTAATTAATTCTTAATTCTTTAATTAATTAATTACTTCATAAATAATTAACCTTAAAACAATTATATTAATTAATTCCTTAATTAATTACAACAAGTGATTACCCATTAATCACTGCAACTAAATTACTTCCATAAGTAATTATCATTTCTAAATTACATTCAATTATTAAACATTAATTACTTCATTAAGTAATTACACTTAATTAATTCTTAATTAAGTGATTATTTTAAAATTAAATAAATAATTAACTAATTATTTAAAATTAATTAAACAATTAATTAATTAACTTCTTATAATTCAAAATCCTAAATTAATTAAGAGAATATTAATCTTAATTAACAAATTATATTTAATTTAAATATTCTCAAGTTAATAATAAAGATAAATTAACCCTATTTATTTTCATAATTAAATTATTTGAAATTAAATCAAATTTAATTAACCCGAAAGACAAATTTATTCAATTTGGTTCACATCAATATAACTTAAACTTTATTTGAAAATAAGGTATTCAGAAACAAATTTCCAAATTTCAAATACTTTAAATCATCAAATTTTCAAACCTATTTACTTCAATATAAATTGAATTTGGGTTTAAATATTACTTGAAAATTTATCTTAAACTTTGATTCGATATTTAAATTCAAAACATTCTTCATCTAAATTAAAAATCACATTTTAAGTAAGTTAAATTACTTCCAATACATACTCTTAACAATTTAAAATTTAACTTAAACTAAATTATTATTTTAAAGATTGATTTACTTTATTTTTCAAAGCCACAAACTTTAACTTAGTTCATCTTCTTTACACTTGAAATAGTTCAACAGGTTTATATTAAAACAATTCCATTACAGAACTAAACTACCCATCATCTCCAAACAACTCGAGACCACTCCCCCACAAACTCGTGCCTACCCCGAAGCATCATCCAAACAATCGAGCTACAACCCACTTCGAGTCGACCCTGAATACAACGCGAGTAGTACTTCGAGTTGCATGAGAAAACGCGAAAGCTTCAACTGCACGAACTCTTTCTTTCCCAAACTCACTCTTCAGTGCACAGATTGTGCATGCGTGCATACTGCACGGTGATCCCTTCGGCGTCGAGACTTTCTCCGACCATCACCCAGTCACCGAAGGCCACGATGTGCCTCTCGACCAACCAAACCCACAAATCCTCCCATGGATCGAAAATTGGCCCTCTTGCTCAAAAAAAACAGCAGCAACCCCCAACTTTAAACCCCCCACGGCCATCGTTCTGCCACCGTCCAACTCCACCGTCCTCACATCAACACGTCACAACTCGAACTTCGTTTTCCCCAAGCGCGAACCCCAAAATCCCACCCTTCTTCATCGCGAAACCATTTACAGTTGAACCGAAACCAAAATCAAACTAAACCCTATTCTCGGCAATTCCCATCAATTTACTCACCTGAAAAATCCTTATGTATTTTTCCTATAATCTATAGCTTATAAGCTAGCTATGATTCAAATATCAACTAAAGTTAATGCACGGATAATCCACAATTCTCAGAATCCCCAATTCCATATAAACCCTAATTTCAACATGATTACTCAATTAAAAATTATCATACAAGCTCTAAAAATCATATTTTTTCAAATGTAATTCGATTATAATTTCAAAACTAAAAATTGTAATCATGAAATTTTGCCCAAGTTTGGTTTTTCACTGTATATTTGAAAGTTCTGATCAAATTATTCATTTTAAAATTCTATAACTATTTTTATATGATCATTCACTTGATTACAAACAACTTCTCTTCACATATCAACATCTAATATTGTTTGGATGACAAGATTTTGAATTTTCTTTTAACAGATCCTTACAGTAGTTCAACTGAAACCATACTGGCATGCATACAGTCAAACAACTCTTCAACATATAGGTTCCAATCCATATAAATTCAAGCTATAAGTTTTCAATATAAGTAAATAACAACTCATGCATGAAAGTAAAATAAGATTCAACTGTTTTTTTATAAAAATAGTTTACTCACCTCTGTAATACATATGCAGAGCAGATTTGTCTTAAACTTCCAGGCACTGAATTCCTTAAATTTTGAAAAAGCTTTTACTTTGCTGAAGAAATACTTTGCATGCATGCTTTTAATTTGTTGTTTTAAACTTGCAGTTGCCCTCAAATGAAATGCAGGTAGAAGTTGAATTCTTGCATTTGCAGGTTGAAGATTCACTTCAATTGCAGGTTTTGATTTTGCAGATTGGATTTGCAGTTGGACTTGATATTGTAGGTTTTATAAAAAATGTTGCAATTGATCTTTATCCTATTTAATTTGCAGGTGAAGTTGCAGATTGATTTTAGTTTTCAGGTAGCATTTTGTTTTCAGGTTTGATAAAATAGTTTTTTTTCAAGGTTGCCATTAATTTGTTAGGAGAGAAAACAAAGGAAAGTGAAAATGTTATGTAAAAACAAGTTTCCCTCTAAAAAAACATTTAATAAAAATAAAAAATGAAATTGTTGCCACATGTTTACAATTTGAACAAATGTCTCTTAATATGCTTAATCTTCTCACATGTGTTAAAACCTATGCAAAATTGCTTTTAAAACCTTATAAAAATAACAATTACATCTTATATCTATGTAATATGGATATTTGTATTTATGAAATGTCTTTATGTTAATAAACTTTGAATTTTAAATAATTATACAAGTATAAAATCTTTAAACATGTATCTTATTAGCATTTTAAAAGAAAGTAAAACAAAATGTTTAAATCCTTTTAATCCTATCATATTGAAACAAACCATTATCTTATATTTTTAAAACAATTGAATTAAACTTTAAATTATCTTTTGAAGAATATTATGTTTAAAACAAAGCTTTCAATTACAATATTCATTCATATATAAATTATCAATAGATTAAAAATAAATTTCAAAACAATATCAAAGTATAACATATACATACATATATGTTACAATTTAAAAATTTATCTTTAATTTAAACAGAAGATATCTTATTCACAATATATATCAAATGTATATATTATAAATAGAATAAAAATTTTAATTAGCTTTGAAAAATAAATCTTATCAAATATTGCCAGATTAAAATTTATTAACTTTTAAAAGATTACATTAACCAATTTTAAATTAAAATTATAAAGAAAATTATCAAACCAGTTTAAATATTTATACAGATTATTAAATTCTTATTGCCCAAAATTCCGGGTCGTTACAATCCTCCCCCCTTAAAAGAATTTCGTCCCCGAAATTTAAAACAAAGGTAATTTAATAATCCAGTGAAGATTTTAATTTCAATCAGCAAAGCATTCCTATCAACCAATTACTAACAACCATAACAATCGATCCAACAAACAATTCTAACTAATTATCCTGACACAAATCAGAATAAATTCTACTAATACTATCTCGAGTTTCCCAAGTATAAAACACCGGGATACTCGCTCTACAGAAGCTAAACTAACAAACTACATCACCAATATCCAGAGCTCCTCTCTTCTCTAGATCCATCAATCTGAATAGAACATCAGATTATTCTCAAATCCAGCTTAACATCCAACTCCAACTGAACTATAGATTCAATAACCAATCGATGAATCATACACGTACTCCCTCAGAGATACGTGACATACAATGAATTCCAGCTATCCAAACTGGCAATCCAATCTTATCCAATCATACTGCTCTCTTAACCAGAGAAATCTATCAACAACGAAGTTTCCTACTTCGAATTCCAAACTCCTTATCTCATCTCTGTATATCCCAACAGACAATCCTGGGCTGCCAATTCTCTTCATGATCAGCTCAACCAATGCTGATACTTCCAGAAACAACTAGACCAAAACAAACCAGCTTCTGGATCCTATCCAACAGAAAAGCTTTCCAAAACCCGTCGAAATCCAGAACATAAGCTCTATTCCTCAAACAATAGCAAACTGAACTTACTTCCTTCCTTACACAGCTGCTACCTCGCTTCCGCTGCACAACTCTGATTCTGAAATAAATGAGAATACTATTGATGAACACGAATACAAACTTATCCAATATATCCGGGAAACTTTGTCCACCAAATCCATAAAAATCTGAGTGACACATCCGACTCAGTCACACAACCTTATATCAGAATCCAATTCAAAACTGGATCTGACCAATCCAAATTCCAAAAATTTTCCGAGCTGCTACACCAACTCTTTACTTCTCCAAGAACCATCCTACTACCAAGCTAACTACCCAAATCGCTTCTGGAACCAAACAAAATGGTACTCAATTCCAGATGCAGACAAACTTCTGATTACATCAGTAGCTCCTACTTCCACATGAGAATCTTCAGCCTCAAACAAAAGATAAATTCCCAAATTAATCGCAAGTCACTTTTGCAATCCTACCTAGTTCGAATTCCAAAGAAACTGTCCCCACTTTACCAATTAGAACAGTCTTAAACTTTTCCAAACAAGGTTCACCCTCAAGAAACATTCACCATCTGCTCGGACTGCTAAAAGAAGAAGCACAAAAGATTCTTGAACAAAAGGAGAACAAAACACACTGCAGCTTTCAACTCTATCTCGATGATACGGCAAAGCTAAAAGACCTTCTCGTCAGCACACCGAATACTTCGAGTTGCACTGCTACCATAGCTAACCAAAAACATCTGATCCAAAGGCTTCTCAACTCCAAAACCTTCAACAAACCACACAACAGACCTTTGAGATGGCAGACATCCCAAAAGAAACTCGGGCTCCAAACTAAGCATTAACATCTCGCACTCCTTAAGAAATAACAAATGAGACCATGCCGAAGTGAAACAACTCATAGACCTTAGTCTCGTATTCCAAAACAGCCAACTTCCTTGCTAAAGATCCAGACAACTTCTATACAGATGAGTCTTCCCTATGGTAGGTAAAGACTGCTCCTCAACTACTTCTAAAACTGCCTCGAGAGAAAACATCTTCAAAAAAATATCCAAGGATACTGTATCTCACTTCGCAGTTATCAAGATATAATCATTTACTTCTGCACTTCCGACAGATCCAAACTTCAAGGATAGACTCCGAATCCTTTTAAAAGATTTCCTTCGGATATCTGATAAATCCTTACTCCAAACTACACACCTTACTCGAGACGGTATTAGGTCTACAGTCTCAACAGACACTTCCAATCTCAACATATGGACCTCATCCATTAGTGGTAGTCGTGTTACACACATACCACTACTCCATCTATCTCTAAAACTTATGTTGGAAAATCCGAACAGATAACCCAACAGATTAGGTAGATATAAATATATAAATATAGTTATATATAAAAATTACAAGTACGCTCTCTCAAGAAAGACACACTCCAGAGCTTAGGCATTCACTCAACCTAACGCTCCCTAAAGAAAGACACTCTTCAGAGCCTAGGTATTCACTCAACCTACTGCTCTGATACCAAGTGAGACGACCCGACTTCCTATCTCCAGGAAATCGTGTTGCCGATGAAGAAAGAAAGGGATAGAAGAAGAAAAGAAAGAGAAAGAAGAACACAACAACAACAGATAACTCACAGCGGAACGAATAAATATAATATATCACATAGAATATTACATAGTATCAGAGTACATCAGAGTTACACAACTTATACAACACATATTAGACAGTTATAAACATCTGTCTAATTCATACAACTCAAGTATACAAGTCACAGATACATCATACACAGCGGAAACATAATATCTACACGTGGAAGCCTCCTGCTCCATAACTCCTCCAGAATTCGTCAAGCTAACCTGGATCACTTGACTACTCATATATAATATGAGTACCCAAGAGTTTAATAAAACAGAAAATAAACACTCGGGTCAGACAGGGGTCTGGTGTGAGTAAACGGGTTAAAATTGCTTAACTTTAGAAAACCTTTGAAAAGAAAAGGTATCACGTAAGACTTCCCACACATAAACATGGAAAAGTTTTTACCTTACGCTAACCAAAACATTTGATAGGAAATCCAGTGATATTATAATAGTGTCTAGGGTTTTCAAGTAAATATGAAATAGCCGAAATTGTTACATCTATTAAATTCCAGCTACTAGCCACAAAAGTGGGTAATACAATCAAAACCGTAAGTGTCTCGTAGGAAAAATTGGATTCCAACAATGGCAGGGCTACTGGGGTACCGCCCGTCACAGTACGTGGCCTAGATCAACGTACCGAGGAGCCACCCTAACTCCCCTGCAACACAAGGCCGGACCCATTCCTTACTGAATAGTTCCAAATGAGACCACCCCGTGGTTGGCGCGACCAACCACCCACACAGCCGAATAAATAAGGGACTCTAGACAGGGATGAATCTCACTCTCAAGTGGGGGCTACCCACGAAGCCTTGGCGCACCTCCCCTGTTTTAGCCATTCCCTGTTGATGAGGCTTGAGGCTGCGATTACCTTAATAGAACATATCACTTAGAATGCTCATCGCCCGCCTGACGATGTGTTGAAAGCATTCGATCCATACAAGTTCGTTCCGGGTTCGAACGAAACCGAAGGCACTATCTCGTTGCACTCATTATTGGAATCACCCTCAGAGTCAACGACCATAGCCCTTGCACTCTGATTCTCCATCTCGAATCTATAAGCACTATTCCGTCAAACTCATTACGGAATCACCCACAGAGTTATACTGACGTATAGCTCTTACACCTCGAGTCTTCACTCGCTCCACTTGGATTAACGACCTAACGTTTAATTGGAATCGATGTGGTTTTCGGAATTCCAAATATGGAAACCCGATCCCGGTCTCACCGAAACCAAACGCCATTTTAATGTCCAAGTTGTACTTAAGGGTTTAAAACAGTTTAAACTTATATACAGGATGATATAATAAACAGATAGATGAATAATATTATCACAACAGATAATCATATCAAACATTCATCTCATAAACAGCATATCACATAACAGATATATCCAAATCATCCAATATCATTCAATCACTCAATATCAATCAACATTCAATATCAACCAATCATCCAATATCAATCAATATCCAAAGCAGAATTGATTAACTCCAAATCAATTTAATTATCCTTTAATTAAATTAATTACTATCCTTTAATTACTTGGATTATCTAAATCCTGCTCATTGATTTATTTCAAATCAAATTCATTAATCATTTCTTAATGATCTTCTTTAATTAATCTTTCCTGATTAATTATCTTTAATTACATTCAAGTAATTATCCTCAATCATATTCAGTAATTAACCTTTAATTACTATCATTAATTACAATAATTAATGATCCTTCATTAATTAATTATCTATAATTAATTACATTAGAGCTTAATTAATTACAATTAATTAATCACATTTTAATTAATTACTTTTATTAATCACCTTGATTAAATTCATTAATTACATTAACTAATGATCTTTATTAATTAATTAACCTTTAATTAATTAAATAATTAACTTATAATTAATCATCTTATTAATCATAAACAATAATTAACAATTTGTAATTACTTATCTTAATTAATTAACTTCTTAATTAATTAACTTCTAAATTAATTATATTAATCCTTGATTAATTAATCCAATTAATTAATCTTTTAATTACTTCATTAAGTAATTATTAATCAATTTAAATTAACGATTAATCCTTAATTAATTACTTAATTAATTAATTACATTTTAATTAATTACCTTTAGTAATTAATCTTAAATTAATCTTATTCATTAATTAATTACCTTAATTAATTAACTAAAATAAATTAAGTAATTAACTCTTAATCTTACACAAGTAATTATCTTTAATTACTTCATTAATAAACCTTAATTACTTCCTTAATTAATTACTTATCAAATAATTAATCCCATCATTAATTAATTCTTAATTCTTTAATTAATTAATTACTTCATAAATAATTAACCTTAAAACAATTATATTAATTAATTCCTTAATTAATTACAACAAGTGATTACCCATTAATCACTGCAACTAAATTACTTCCATAAGTAATTATCATTTCTAAATTACATTCAATTATTAAACATTAATTACTTCATTAAGTAATTACACTTAATTAATTCTTAATTAAGTGATTATTTTAAAATTAAATAAATAATTAACTAATTATTTAAAATTAATTAAACAATTAATTAATTAACTTCTTATAATTCAAAATCCTAAATTAATTAAGAGAATATTAATCTTAATTAACAAATTATATTTAATTTAAATATTCTCAAGTTAATAATAAAGATAAATTAACCCTATTTATTTTCATAATTAAATTATTTGAAATTAAATCAAATTTAATTAACCCGAAAGACAAATTTATTCAATTTGGTTCACATCAATATAACTTAAACTTTATTTGAAAATAAGGTATTCAGAAACAAATTTCCAAATTTCAAATACTTTAAATCATCAAATTTTCAAACCTATTTACTTCAATATAAATTGAATTTGGGTTTAAATATTACTTGAAAATTTATCTTAAACTTTGATTCGATATTTAAATTCAAAACATTCTTCATCTAAATTAAAAATCACATTTTAAGTAAGTTAAATTACTTCCAATACATACTCTTAACAATTTAAAATTTAACTTAAACTAAATTATTATTTTAAAGATTGATTTACTTTATTTTTCAAAGCCACAAACTTTAACTTAGTTCATCTTCTTTACACTTGAAATAGTTCAACAGGTTTATATTAAAACAATTCCATTACAGAACTAAACTACCCATCATCTCCAAACAACTCGAGACCACTCCCCCACAAACTCGTGCCTACCCCGAAGCATCATCCAAACAATCGAGCTACAACCCACTTCGAGTCGACCCTGAATACAACGCGAGTAGTACTTCGAGTTGCATGAGAAAACGCGAAAGCTTCAACTGCACGAACTCTTTCTTTCCCAAACTCACTCTTCAGTGCACAGATTGTGCATGCGTGCATACTGCACGGTGATCCCTTCGGCGTCGAGACTTTCTCCGACCATCACCCAGTCACCGAAGGCCACGATGTGCCTCTCGACCAACCAAACCCACAAATCCTCCCATGGATCGAAAATTGGCCCTCTTGCTCAAAAAAAACAGCAGCAACCCCCAACTTTAAACCCCCCACGGCCATCGTTCTGCCACCGTCCAACTCCACCGTCCTCACATCAACACGTCACAACTCGAACTTCGTTTTCCCCAAGCGCGAACCCCAAAATCCCACCCTTCTTCATCGCGAAACCATTTACAGTTGAACCGAAACCAAAATCAAACTAAACCCTATTCTCGGCAATTCCCATCAATTTACTCACCTGAAAAATCCTTATGTATTTTTCCTATAATCTATAGCTTATAAGCTAGCTATGATTCAAATATCAACTAAAGTTAATGCACGGATAATCCACAATTCTCAGAATCCCCAATTCCATATAAACCCTAATTTCAACATGATTACTCAATTAAAAATTATCATACAAGCTCTAAAAATCATATTTTTTCAAATGTAATTCGATTATAATTTCAAAACTAAAAATTGTAATCATGAAATTTTGCCCAAGTTTGGTTTTTCACTGTATATTTGAAAGTTCTGATCAAATTATTCATTTTAAAATTCTATAACTATTTTTATATGATCATTCACTTGATTACAAACAACTTCTCTTCACATATCAACATCTAATATTGTTTGGATGACAAGATTTTGAATTTTCTTTTAACAGATCCTTACAGTAGTTCAACTGAAACCATACTGGCATGCATACAGTCAAACAACTCTTCAACATATAGGTTCCAATCCATATAAATTCAAGCTATAAGTTTTCAATATAAGTAAATAACAACTCATGCATGAAAGTAAAATAAGATTCAACTGTTTTTTTATAAAAATAGTTTACTCACCTCTGTAATACATATGCAGAGCAGATTTGTCTTAAACTTCCAGGCACTGAATTCCTTAAATTTTGAAAAAGCTTTTACTTTGCTGAAGAAATACTTTGCATGCATGCTTTTAATTTGTTGTTTTAAACTTGCAGTTGCCCTCAAATGAAATGCAGGTAGAAGTTGAATTCTTGCATTTGCAGGTTGAAGATTCACTTCAATTGCAGGTTTTGATTTTGCAGATTGGATTTGCAGTTGGACTTGATATTGTAGGTTTTATAAAAAATGTTGCAATTGATCTTTATCCTATTTAATTTGCAGGTGAAGTTGCAGATTGATTTTAGTTTTCAGGTAGCATTTTGTTTTCAGGTTTGATAAAATAGTTTTTTTTCAAGGTTGCCATTAATTTGTTAGGAGAGAAAACAAAGGAAAGTGAAAATGTTATGTAAAAACAAGTTTCCCTCTAAAAAAACATTTAATAAAAATAAAAAATGAAATTGTTGCCACATGTTTACAATTTGAACAAATGTCTCTTAATATGCTTAATCTTCTCACATGTGTTAAAACCTATGCAAAATTGCTTTTAAAACCTTATAAAAATAACAATTACATCTTATATCTATGTAATATGGATATTTGTATTTATGAAATGTCTTTATGTTAATAAACTTTGAATTTTAAATAATTATACAAGTATAAAATCTTTAAACATGTATCTTATTAGCATTTTAAAAGAAAGTAAAACAAAATGTTTAAATCCTTTTAATCCTATCATATTGAAACAAACCATTATCTTATATTTTTAAAACAATTGAATTAAACTTTAAATTATCTTTTGAAGAATATTATGTTTAAAACAAAGCTTTCAATTACAATATTCATTCATATATAAATTATCAATAGATTAAAAATAAATTTCAAAACAATATCAAAGTATAACATATACATACATATATGTTACAATTTAAAAATTTATCTTTAATTTAAACAGAAGATATCTTATTCACAATATATATCAAATGTATATATTATAAATAGAATAAAAATTTTAATTAGCTTTGAAAAATAAATCTTATCAAATATTGCCAGATTAAAATTTATTAACTTTTAAAAGATTACATTAACCAATTTTAAATTAAAATTATAAAGAAAATTATCAAACCAGTTTAAATATTTATACAGATTATTAAATTCTTATTGCCCAAAATTCCGGGTCGTTACACATATTGTTGCAGGCTTAATCTTAAAACAAAAAACAGATATAGGATTTTGGACTTTGGGTTTGAGCTTTTGGAACTGACTTCAGGTTTTGAGGATAATCGATTTACAGGGTTGTATTTCAGATTTGTTTTGAGAGATTGTTTGAGTTCAGATTTTGCTTCTTAGCTTTTTTTTTCTTTTCTTTTTTTCCTTTTTATGATTTCTAACTTTGGAGATGAAGGAGTAAAAACCCTTTTCTTTTCTTTTTTCATTTTGATTTTTTTCCTAAAGAAATGAGTTTGCCACATGTTCATTTTGTTTACACTTGTTTATTTCCTATTTCATTTATTTAAACATTTGTCATCAATATGTACTTTTATGTTTAAATCCTTATCCTATTTTATCTCTAACTTATAAGTTATGTTTTAAACCCCTACCTCATTTTAATTTATGAATCATATTTTTATTAATATATGTGTGTGTTTCCATTTATTACTTATGCTTTAAAAAGATTTGGATATTCTATTTAAATTATAAACTATGTTTATTAATCTATTTACATTCGTACTTTGTGTGATAAAAATGTTTTTCTACATAATTTTATGCCAAATTATATTTAGTTTATATCTATGTATATGTTTTATCAATTTAAATTCTTATTAAATATATTCTCTTAAATTAAAAATTGTAATGAATATGTGTTGAAACTAAATTATATATATAAATAAAAGCTTTAACTGTAAAAATAGAATATAAACTAATTTATAATTTAAATTAAATCATATATAATATACTTGATTCGTTTTAAATGTAAATATAAAACTTATTCATATATATTTTTTCTAAGGAAAACAAAATCTTATCTTAAATAAAACTTATTAAAATATTTTTAAGATATATATATATATATATATCCACTTAGATTCAAATTTAAATCTAAATTCAAATTCAATTTAAAATCTAACTTAATATCAATTCAAATAAATCCGGGATATCACATATTGCAACCACAATTTACAATTACGGTCCTAACTCACATTAATGAAACATATATTTACATTTAATCATAATCGATTTCCGATTAATTTTATAGACTGGTTAAATAGGCAACTTGTTATAATTGTTACCATAACTTTTAATTACACTTTTGAATTCATTATTCACAAACAAATGTTGCAATTCTAATATAAAACAAATTTTATTCAATGGTCATTTATTTCTTCCTATTTCATTTATCAATTTAATGTTTGCATTTGTTTTCTTATATCAATTTATAACCAAGTATAACAATTTACATTATTTCAATTAACTGTAATTTCATTCAAATTGTTAATTATTAGCTTTAATTATCATTTGTTACTTCATTTCAGCATCCTTTTCATTATTAAATTTCAGATTTTTATTTCTTCCAAATTTAATTACCAAAACTTATTAAATTAACAAATTTAAATCATCGAAAATTACGGGTGGTTACAAAAAGAAAAAATACTCGATTCAGGACTAAAATACTCATCTGTAAGTCAAATCACTATCATGAAAAATGAGTGTAACAGCGTCAGAGATGTTTACGGGATTTTACATCTCCTATTCAGTTTATAACGTGCGTGCAATAACTTAAGAGGTGTTACAGGATTTTCCATCTCCTAAGAATCTGTTAAACTATTTATATGCAATAGTATACGCTATAATATGTAATGTCTATTAGTAAAATAAATATCAAAATAGCGTTAAAACATTACATTAATCTGCCTTAGCACATTTTATAGCACTAAACCAAAGTCGTAATGGGCTCGCATAAGGATAAATATGAAAAGACACGTGAGACAATGCCCATGGTAGGATTCTATGAGTTTTCCCTTTCTGGCTGGTCGTAACCCACCCGTGGCCAACCGTGACCATCAATTCGAACAAAAAAGTACACCCATCGAGTACAAAATCATGATAGTAATAAGAGTGATCAACGTCGCTAGATTTAGCTAACCTTATTGGTCAGACATAGGCTTCTGTTTTAGTCATTTTAATTATGACACAAGTGTCAAGGCTATCCATCATCGTTCTCTTACTTCATTCCAGTAAACGTTTTCCAATTCAACCACTACATTCTGGATATCATCCACCGCATGCATGGTTGTCAAAATGGTTCCAATATTGATAGCGAATATGCCAATAATAGGCCCTAATCTTTTTGACAGCCAAACACCATTTTACACACCGGTTGATTATTTTACATTACGAAAATTATTCATATTTGGTATCAAAATATCATATTCGCTTCAAAATCAAATCCATTTTAAAATCATCATATTCGCTTCAAAATCAAATTCATTTCAAAACCATCATATTCGCTTCAAAATCAAATCCATTTTGAAATCATCATATTCGCTTCAAAATCGTATTTTACTTCAAAATGTCAATTCAGTTCGATATATCGATTTCACTTCAAAATTATTTCAAATTAAAATTTAGGTTCTAACTTCACTTTAACCGTATTTGCACTTAAATCCAAGATTTAAATACAAATATCCCACCCTTTTAACCAGATTGACTTTCTAGAAAATAGTTTTAAATAGTTTTAAAATAGCTTAAATAGTTTAATAGAAAATAGTTTGAGTGTTGAAAATGGTTTACATAGTAAAGTAGTTTGAGAAATCAAAATAATTTGAATATTTAAGATGAAATATTTAAATAGTTTATACTAAAATAATTTATTTGAAAATAGTTTCAAAGTCAAAGCTGTTCACTTTCTAAATTTTCCAATTCAAATCAGTTCCAATTTCCATTTCGATTTAATCGATTCAATTCCGGCTTCAAGTCGAATTTTGCTCCGATTCCAAATTAATTTAAATTTCAGTTCCAAACTAATTGCACTTCCAATTTCGAATTAATTTAAATTCCACTTCCTAATTAATTTTAGTTCCAATTCCAAATTAATTCCAACTCAAATTCAAATTAATTTAAATTTAAAATTAAAATTAATTTCAACTCTAATTCTGAATTAATTTAAATTTCGATTGCAAATTAATTTCGACTCCAATTCCAAATTTATTTCAATTGAATTCTCAAATTTAAATCATTTCGATTTATATCAATTTCGAGTTCGATTTCCAAAAATCAATTCAAACACTTAAATCAAATTTACCTTCAATATCCAACTTAAAATCAAAATCTTCAAATATAATTCAATTCCAAGCTCAATTTTGAAATATTGTTTCATATTACTTTTGCTTAGCAATATTCAAAGTTCGAATAGAAGTCCAATCTTTTAAAATAAACAAATTTTCTGAAATTCAAATCATATTTCGATTACAACTTCAAAATCTCGCCTTCGATTATTTAAACAATTCATGTTTCCAAATTTAAATTTCGACATTCCGGACTCAAGTTCAAAAATAATTCAATTTCCATAAATTCGAATTTTTTATTCCTGTAAACCAAATCATTTAAATAATTTCAAATCGAAAATTTCAAAGTCATTTAATTTAACCAACCGATGTCCGTATATAATTTTCTATCCTATGGCCAAGTGAATCAATAATTTAATTTTAATTCCAACGATAAATATATATCATTTCAATCCAAATTAAATGTCATAGGTATATATCTTTTCAACCTATTTCTCAGTTTATTCGAAATAATTCAATTTACAGTTTTATATGCTATAAATAAGATATAGGATGATAATAGGATATGTTAAATGTGACGCCCCACCTCTATACCCACGCTAGCCAAGAACACTACGGAGTAATGCTGTCAACTAGCACGGAGAATAAGGCTGTTGAGGAGCGACCATCCGTGTAATTGCTTTGTGCGAGCACCGATATGCCAGATAAAATATATCATGTAGGAAATCCGACATACCGACGCAAACTCAAAGCTACTACGCAGTGGCAATAATAACCTTCGAAAACAAATATAGAAATATGAATAACACAAATCAGTCACAGATAATTCATATCACAAAGGCGGAAGAAGATATGAATATATAACTAACACATGAAAGTGTATATCAGAGTAGTGGTCAAAAAGATCCACAATAATACAAATAAATAGCAACATGTGCTATACAAAAGAATACAACTATGAGTCCATATCTCAAGTGTATACAACGAAATAAACTACTAATCTAAGTAGTTAGCCAAAAGTCAGAGAAATCAATCCCAAATGAGAAGTCAAGCTGAAGCACCTGTAACATCTCGGTCTGACCCGAGTATTATTTAATAAGAAAATAATAAATGGATCAGTCTAGCTATAAATATCAGATGAAGCGATATAGAATAAGAGGTACGAATAAACACATAATAATCACAATGCCAAGCTATGATATATATATATATATAAGTAATTGAAAATCAACAAGAGATTAATCAATATCACAAAAATCTACTCAAGGATCAAAAGGAATGTCATACCCTTTATTTCGTTCACCAAACCATAAATATTGACGATTATACCAATATCAATCACAAAAGTCAATGACACACAAATTCACCAATGCACAAATATTGATAAAACTTATCAATGAAAATCACGAAAATTGGTGAAGCATAAATTCTAGAAATCATCTCAAGAAATCCAGAAATCACAAAAAGGGGGAAGGCCTATCGCAAACGGGAGCATAAAGCTCACCAACACGTGTATCACAAACGGAACGCTAATTCCATGGTTGCTAACCATCACAAATTGAGCCAAAGCTCCACAAACGGCCCGAAGACCATGGGTTGCTACCCCACCAATTTGAGTCGAAACTCCACAAAACGGGGTTTAGTCTCCCTCGCAGACAAAGAGACATCACACATTGCTAGTCTAAATCACAAAGATGATCGTCATGATCAACGAGAAGTGTCAATTACACTAAGCTGGTAAATATATGAGTTTAGCTTCATGTCCCATAACCACTTGCTTAACTTAAATATTTACGAACAAACTATAGATCTCCACTGTAAAATTATCATAAGAGATTCAATCGAACAAGTCCAAGAATTAACTGACGAAGTAAACGCAAGTGTTTCATACCACTCGTTTTACTAAGTTGTTTAATTAGATTTCTCATGCGAGTGAGGTAAAGGTTTGTATATACTAGTAGATTGGAAAACGGTTCTAAGAAACGAGCTTTGTAATAAAATAGTGTTGAAACCATTAGAAGAAAGAGTCTTGATATTTAGTACTAGTATAGAAAACCTTTATATTTTTAAAGTGACTAATCACAAAGAAGATTGTAGGAACAATAAATCACTAAAATTCACATTCTAAGACGTGAATAAAATCCAAAGAAATCGATACCGAATCCATCAAAATGGATATTCCCAAAAATCACGAAGAAAATGTCATCAAAGTCGATAATAAGTGATAATAACAAAAGGGAATCAACACGAATCGATTAACGTTGGAAATTCAATCCAAAAAGGCAAAATGGACTGAAACAGCAGGTTCAGTCGACTGAACAGAGTTTTCAGTCGACTGACCCTGTACTTGGAAATTTTCCAGGTTCAGGAAACATTCTGTTTTCAGGTTCAGTCGACTGAACAGAAGATTCAGTCGACTGAATCATGCCTGGAAACTTTCGGGTTCCAGGTTCAGTTGACTGAATCATGCCTGGGCTGTTTTTCAGCCTATTCAAATGGAGAGCAAACTCTTCCAAAATGCAACCGGTCGAACATTGGATCTAAGGGTTTATGCCAATCGGCAACCCGGCGCTATATGCTCCTTGATGCATCACCAAAAGCATGATAAAACACCCATAAAAGGATTTTCACACAAATTTGACCTAAAAATAAAAAAATTGGAATATTCACAAAACCAATCCAAATCAAGAGCAAATTCTCATGAAGAAGTGTTAAGAATTCAAACCTAACAACCAAAGATAATTATAATCATAGATGTGAGATAAAAATCTCACCTTTGAACCCAAACGATTGAAGAAGAAGCTTAGAAGCAAAGGAGAATCAACCACTCTTCAAATCCAACTCAAGAAGCTTGATTCTAAGCTAAAAAGAGAAACATTTCCCAAATTAGGTTTAGGAATTTTCTGAAATCAAAGAGAGAAAGAGTTGGAGAAGAAGAAGAGAAGCTTACTAATGGGTTCTTCTATTAGTTTGGATCTAGAGCTTGATTTGCAAAAGGAAACTAGGGTTTTGGAGTTTTAATTTCCCATCTCTCCCACCATTGATGCTTTAAAACTGAAAAGAGGGGAAAGTGAGGGTGAATGGGGAGGAGTGGCTCGGATTTGAGTATAAGTTAAACATAGGGCTGAACCCAAACCAAAACCCAAAGTGAAAAAGTGGCAAAAATCAACTTTCTCCAAACATATCAATGTTTATACTCAAAAAGGTTGCAAACGACATTTTGAACTCAATGGGAGGGGTCTCGAGTCCTAATTCGACCGTATGCAAAAAGTAACTTTTCGGACTAAATTCCGAGTATCGATAAAATATTTAAATAAAATATTTAAATATAAAAATCGATAAATATGCGGGTTGTTACAGACTCCCCTCCTTAAAGAAATTGCGTCCTCGCAATATTTAAGAAGAAGATATATAGTAACAACCATAAAAGCATATTCAACACAAAAGAAATTTGAAATAAAAGGTTCACCTTAAAGAGCACGAGAAAGCAAGTCCGGATGTAATCGGTCGATGAACTCTCTAGATTCCCAAGAACAATCCTTAGGATTTGAAGACCATTGAACTTTAACAAGCGGAACATCTTTATTTCGAAGTCGTTGACTTCCGAAGCAATGATACGAATAGGATGTTGCTCATAAGTTAAATTTGGTGAAACTTCAATCTCTTCCACAACACCAGGCTCAAGAATAGAATCGGAATCTCGAAGACATTTTCGAAGTTGAGAAACGTGAAACACGTCATGGATAGTAGAAAATTGAGCCGGTAATAAAAGGCGATAAGCCACGGAACCAATACGTTCGGTGATAGGAAATGGCCCAATATATCGAGGCGCTAACTTTCCCGATCGACTGAAACGTACTACACCTTTCATAGGTGACACACAAATGAACACAAGATCTCCCACAGAAAACTCTAACCTCCTTCTTCGATTATCGGCATAGGATTTTTGTCTACTCTGGGCTTCTTTCATCCTATGACGAATAAGGTCAATCTTTTCTGTGGAATCACGAATAAAATCTGGACCTAAAACCAGCTTCTCACCGGCCTCAAGCCAACAAGAAGGAGATCGGCATGGCCTTCCATAGAGTGCCTCGAAAGGTGCCATACCAATACTAGATTGGAAGCTATTATTATAGGAAAATTCAACAAGGGAAATATGATCTTCCCAACTTCCACCGAAATCAAGAACACATGCACGAAGAAGATCTTCGGGTTTGATTCACACGCTCGGTTTGTCCATCGGACCGCGGGTGGTAAGCGTGCTAAAATTAAGCTTCGTTCCCAAAGCTTTTTGAAGACTCTTCCAAAATCCACTAGTAAACAATGGATCACGATCGCTAACAATAGAAGTAGAAACTCCATGCAATTTAACAATTTCTTTGATAAAGAGTTTGGCCAAAAGAGGAACGGTTCGATTGGACCAAACAGGAACAAAATGGGTGGATTTAGTGAGTCTATCAACAATCACCCATAAGCTATCATGACCCAAACGAGAACGGGGAAGGCCATCAATAAAATCCATGGAAATTTGGTCCCACTTCCAAATTGGAATTTCTAAAGGTTGCAATAACCCACCGGGCCTTTGATGTTCGGCCTTAACGAGTTGGCAAGTCATGCAACGCTTAACGGAGTTAGCGATGTCAAGTTTCATTCCCTCCCAATAATAAAGTCGCTTCATATCCGCGTACATTTTACTACTACCGGGATGAATGGTAAATTTAGAACGATGTGAATCTTCTAAAATATCTTTACGAAGATCACTAATATTTGGCACGATAAGTCTACCAAATTTCCGAATGCCGCCACGAGAATCGATATCAAAGTCCTTCAAACCTTTAATATCAATCTTATCCTTAATATTTTGGCCAAGAAGAGCCAATTCAGGATCTAGCCCTTGAGCTTCAAGAATGCGGTCTAAAAGAGAAGGATGAGCCTCAAGGCTACATAAAATAAATGATGAGCATAAATCGGATACGCGGTCTCGAATCTCACAAGTGGATAAGATCTCGAGATCATTCCATTCGGATATCATTATAGAAACAACAGCTTGTTGTTTACGGCTAAGAGCATCAGCGACACGATTACCCTTACCGGGTGTATAAAGAATATCAAGATCATAAGGAGCAAGGAACTCGAGCCAACGTTGTTGACGTAAATTAAGTTTCTTTTGAGAAAATAAATATTTCAAAGACTTATGATCCGTGTAAAGAACAAATTTCTCTCCTAAAAGATAATGACGCCAAATACGAAGAGTGAAAACAATAGACTCGAATTCTAAATCATGAGTGGCATATCTAGTCTCGGCCGGCTTCAATTGCCTAGAAGCATAAGCAATAACACGTTCTTTTTGCATAAGAACGGCACCCAAACCAACGCGACTAGCATCGGTATAAACAACGAAATCTTGATTCCCCTCGGGAATAACAAGAATAGGAGCATCAGAAAGAAGTTCTTTTAATTTTTGGAAAGAAGCTTCACATTTGTCTGACCAAATGTATTTAACGCCTTTCTTTGTTAAGCTAGTGAGAGGCACGACAATTTTAGAAAAGTCTTTGATGAAACGATGGTAATAGCCCGCTAATCCCAGAAAGCTACGGATTTCCGTCACACTCTCCGGTCTCTTCCAATTTTGAATCGCTTCAATCTTTGAAGGATCCACTGATATTCCGGATTCGAAAATAATATGGCCTAGAAACTTCACACGAGATTGCCAAAAATGGCATTTAGAAAATTTTGCTTTTAATTGTGTACTCCTAAGAGTTTCCAACATAATTCGAAGATGCTTTTCATGCTCCTCCTCGGTTTTAGAATACACAAGAATATCATCAATAAAGATGAGGACAAACCGGTCGAGGAAATCTTTGAAAACTCTATTCATAAGGTCAACGAAATAAGCCGGAGCATTCGTTAGACCGAATGGCATAACAAGCCATTCATAAGACCCATAACGAGTACGGAACGATGTCAAAGGAATGCTATCCTCTGCAATACGAAGCTGATGAAAACCGGTAGCTAAGTCTAATTGTGAAAAGACTCTAGCACCACTAAGTTGGTCAAATAAATCATCAATCTGAGGTAAAGGATATTTACTTTTGATAGTAAGATCATTAAGCTTGCAGTAGTCAACGCAAAGCCTAAGTGTACCATCGGATTTCTTCATGAAAATAGCCGAAACTCCCCAAGGCAAGGAACTAGAGCGAATAAATTGCTTCGTCTCCAATTCGGATAATTGTTTACGCATCTCCTCGTTTTCTTTATTGGACATACGATAAAGAGGGCGAGTGATAGGTTGAGCTCCAGGAATGAGATTAATTCTGAACTCAATTGCTCGCTTAGGTGGTAATCCTAAAACGGGCTCGAATATGTCAAAAAATTCACGAACGACGTGAATAAGAGAAATAATATCACCCTCATCATCGTCATCGTCTTCACGAGGGTTTAAAGAATATAAAGATGCAACCAATGCAGAATCCGAATCTTTAAGAATAACAGAAACCTGATTAACAGATTGAGGATGTCGAAGTTGAATAGTCCGCTCAGGACATAGGATATGAGCTTCATAACGGTTAAGCCAATCCATTCCCAAAATCATTCCAAAGCCTAAATAACGCATGACATGCAAATCGGCTAGGAAAGGAAAATCACACAAAATAATCTCGACATCTTTATACAATAAACTGATTGTTACGGATCCACCAACCGGATTCGCAATTCTCAAAGAAGTCATCAAACACAAAACATCTAAAGAAAAAATATCAACAAGTTCTTCCGATATAAAAGAATGGGACGCACCCGTATCAAAAAGAACTCGAATAGGATGATCACGAAACACAATAATGCCATCAAGGATAGAATGAGAAATACCTTGGCTACGAGATGTGTTGCCAGGGGCTTGAGCAACATTAAGCTTTCCCTCCTTCTTGCCCTGAAGCTTGGGGCATGATGATATAACATGACCGGGACCTTTGCAGTAGCGACAAGAGAGAGACTTTGGACACTTGTTCGCGTAGTGGTCCTTCGAACCACAATTATAGCATTCCCCACGGCCAAAGGAAGAAGTATTTGCCACGGAGGTTGCTTGCTTCCCTTTCTTATTGGGATAAGGGCCTTTGAATTTACTGGGCCTTTTCTTGTTGTTGTTGAAGTTTGGTTTGGAACCCACCACTTCAACATCATTCTCCCTATCCGCCTCTTCAAGACGAAGACCGATATCAATGAGTTGGTCGAATGAAACTTCTAATTTTAGAAGTAATGGCTTCTTGAGATTTTTGTTTAAGCCATAGACGAACCTCTGATTTTTCTTCAATGGGGTATTGATGTATTCAACCCCATATTTGGAGAGGGATTCAAAAGACGCGACATAATCTGCCACGGAAGATTCACCTTGAACAAGGTCTATAAAACGGCAAGCCAAAGTCACCTTCTCAGCTTCTGGCACGAATTTTAACTCGAAGCGCTCTTGGAATTTCTCCCAGGTGAGATCCGCTTCATTAATCTCAGAAATAAGAAGTTCGTACTAGTCTAATGCTCTTTCTTGGAGCATACTAGAAGCCACCTGAACTCGGTGAAGATCAATGAGGTTCATGCGAGAAAATATTCGATCGCATGTCCTTAACCAAGCCTGGACTTCCATAATAGTTTCAGAACCTTTAAATGGCTTCCCGCCCAGGTTGGAGTAATCATTGCACAAACGTGCAAACCCAGATTTACGGTGAGTAGGTTCCGGATTAGAACCAGCTGCTTGAGCATTCGTGACAAGGTCAAGAAGTTGCTGGGTAGTCATAAAAACTCCATCTTGTGGTGGAACACTAGATGGTCCAGCTCTAGGACGACCAGGTCTAACCATTTCTCTTCCTTAAGAAAGAAACAAGAAAGAAGAAGGTTATTCACAAATTGAATATCAAGCAATCTTGATAGATAAAACAAGGAATCATAAAGAAAATAGGATGAATCGGTACGAAGACTCGAATTAAATCCAAAAGCACGACTCCTAAGATGGACTTAGGACGATGATCCTTGTTATAATATTCCAAATTGTTCCGAAGTTTGGCTCTGATACCAAGCTGTGATGCCCCACCTCTATACCCACGCTAGCCAAGAACACTACGGAGTAATGCTGTCAACTAGCATGGAGAATAAGGCTGTTGAGGAGCGACCATCCGTGTAATTGCTTTGTGCGAGCACCGATATGCCAGATAAAATATATCATGCAGGAAATCCGACATACCGACATAAACTCAAAGCTACTACACAGTGGCAATAATAACTTTTGGAAACAAATATAGAAATATGAATTACACAAATCAGTCATAGATAATTCATATCACAAAGGCGGAAGAAGATATGATAATATAACTAACACATGAAAGTGTATATCAGAGTAGTGGTCAAAAAGATCCACAATAATACAAAAGAACAGCAACATGTGTTATACAAAAGAATACAACTATGAGTCCATATCTCAAGTGTATACAACGAAATAAACTACTAATCTAAGTAGTTAGCCAAAAGTCAAAGAAATCAATCCCAAGTGAGAAGTCAAGCTGAAGCACCTGTATCATCTCGGTCTGACCCGAGTATTATTTAATAAGAAAATAATAAATGGATCAGTCTAGCTATAAATATCAGATGAAGCGATATAGAATAAGAGGTACGAATAAACACATAATAATCACAATGCCAAGCTATGATATATATATATATATATAAGTAATTGAAAATCAACAAGAGATTAATCAATATCACAAAAATCTACTCAAGGATCAAAAGGAATGTCATACCCTTTATTTCGTTCACCAACCATAAATATTGACGATTATATCAATATCAATCACAAAAGTCAATGACACACAAATTCACCAATGCACAAATATTGATAAAACTTATCAATGAAAATCACGAAAATTGGTGAAGCACAAATTCTAGAAATCATCTCAAGAAATCCAGAAATCATAAAAAGGGGGAAGGCCTATCACAAACGGGAGCATAAAGCTCACCAACACGTGTATCACAAACGGAACGCTAATTCCATGGTTGCTAACCATCACAAATTGAGCCAAAGCTCCACAAACGGCCCGAAGACCATAGGTTGCTACCCCACCAATTTGAGTCGAAACTCCACAAAACGGGGTTTAGTCTCCCTCGCAGACAAATAGACATCGCACATTGCTAGTCTAAATCACAAAGATGATCGTCATGATCAACGAGAAGTGTCAATTACACTAAGCTGGTAAATATATGAGTTTAGCTTCATGTCCCATAATCACTTGCTTAACTTAAATATGTACGAACAAACTATAGATCTCCACTATAAAATTGTCACAAGAGATTCAATCGAACAAGTCCAAGAATTAACCGACGAAGTAAACGCAAGTGTTTCATACCACTCGTTTTACTAAGTTGTTTAATTAGATTTCTCATACGAGTGACTTAAGGTTTGTATATACTAGTAGATTGGAAAACGGTTCTAAGAAACGAGCTTTGTAATAAAATAGTGTTGAAACCATTAGAAGAAAGAGTCTTGATATTTACTACTAGTATAGAAAACCTTTATATTTTTAAAGTGACTAATCACAAAGAAGATTGTAGGAACAATAAATCACTAAAATTCACATTCGAAGACGTGAATAAAATCCAAAGAAATCGATACCGAATCCATCAAAATGGATATTCCCAAAAATCATGAAGAAACTGTCATCAAAGTCGATAATAAGTGATAATAACAAAAGGGAATCAACACGAATCGATTAACGTTGGAAATTCAATCCAAAAAGGCAAAATGGACTGAAACAGCAGGTTCAGTCAACTGAACAGAGTTTTCAGTCGACTGACCCTGTACCTGGAAATTTTCCAGGTTCAGGAAACTTTCTGTTTCCAGGTTTAGTCGACTGAACAAAAAATTCAGTCGACTGAATCATGCCTGGAAACTTTCGGGTTCCAGGTTCAGTCGACTGAACAGAGGATTCAGTCGACTGAATCATGCCTGGGCTGTTTTTCAGCCTATTCAAATGGAGAGCAAACTCTTCCAAAATGCAACCGGTCGAACATTGGCTCTAAGGGTTTATGCCAATCGGCAACCCGACGCTATATGCTCCTTGATGCATCACCAAAAGCATGATCAAACAACCATAAAAGGATTTTCACACAAATTTGACTTAAAAACCCAAAAATTGGAATATTCACAAAACCAGTCCAAATCAAGAGCAAATTCTCATGAAGAAGTGTTAGGAATTCAAACCTAACAACCAAAGATAATTATAGTCATAGATGTGAGATAAAAATCTCACCTTTGAACCCAAACGATTGAAGAAGAAGCTTAGAAGAAAAGGAGAATCAACCACTCTTCAAATCCAACTCAAGAAGCTTGATTCTAAGCTAAAAAGGGAAACATTTCCCAAATTAGGTTTAGGAATTCTCTGAAATCAAAGAGAGAAAGAGTTGGAGAAGAAGAAGAGAAGCTTACTAATGGGTTCTTCTATTAGTTTGGAGCTAGAGCTTGATTTGCAAAAGGAAACTAGGGTTTTGGAGTTTTAATTTCCCATCTCTCCCACCATTGATGCTTTAAAACTGAAAAGAGGAGAAAGTTAGGGTGAATGGGGAGGAATGGCTCAGATTTGAGTATGAGTTAAACATAGGGCTGAACCCAAACCCAAAGTGAAAAAGTGACAAAAATCAACTTTCTCCAAACATATCAATGTTTATACTCAAAAAGGTTGCAAACGACATTTTGAACTCAATGGGAGGGTTCTCGAGTCCTAATTTGGCCGTATGCAAAAAGTAACTTTTCGGACTAAATTCCGAGTATCGATAAAATATTTAAATAAAATATTTAAATATAAAATTCGATAAATATGCGGGTTGTTACATTAAACGTAAAAAAACATCCAAACATCTAAATATCAATCAATAACATCATTCTCAATCCATCATCCAAACAGTCAATAATCACAACAATAAACAAATTATTGATAATCGGGGATTTTACTACCAGTTATTTCTAATTCACGTTAACTGTCAATTCAAATTCTATCAATTAAATTCAGACATCCATTTAAATGTCAATTAAATTTATCAAACAACTACCAATAAATGTAAACCACTTCACGATGTAAATTTAACTTACATAAAAATTATTTTAGTCAATTGTGAGCGTATAAACACTCACCTTTATTTGGAACTGAATTTATTTAGCTTTAAATAAATTCTAGCTCTATAACGAACCGGAGTTTTCGACCCTCGGAAATCGATATCTATATGTTCACCATATAACATGCTGAATATTCAAGTGGTGGATATATCGATCTGTTAGGCGTGAAGAAGAAAAGGTAGAAGAAGAAACAGAAAACAACAACATAGAATCTCACTGTCATAGCGGAACAAAATATAATATATAATAACTGATTTTAAATACAAGAACTGTATTGTTAATATACATACCATTATCAGAGTACAATAGACAACAATCAATCTGGATAGTTTAAATAGCTTTTCCTCATACAACGAAAATATAAATCAAGTACGGAAATACATCTCTGTCATCCAGCTCGTCTCCTAAGCTCCATAACATCCTATCCTGAATCTGTAGTACTCGGTCTGACCCGAGCATATAATAAAATAACATCCAAGTTAGTCTGAAAACCAGTGTGAGAAAACACACTCAATTTGAATTATTAAAGTTATAAAAACCCTTTGAAAAACAAAGGTATGTCGTAGTGCCACATCAGACATAAATACGACTGGTTTTTCCCTTACGATAACTAAAACATTGTTATCAAAATCGTCTGATATTATAATAGTGTCTAAACCAAGTAAATAGAAAATAGCAGAATGCTTGCATCTACGTTTTAGCATAGTTGGGCACAATCAAAACCGTACGACGCTTATTGGAGAATGAATTCCATACAATGACTAGGTTACTGGGGTACCGCCCATCACAGTACACCTCTAGAAAAATGTTCTGAGGACCTCGTCGGGATACCCTGCCAACACAAGACCGGCCTACCCCTAATTCCTATAGTACCGAATATGTTATCACCTCGGGTCTTCCCACCGTTAAATCGAGCACTCACTTTTGCATGCACAACTATATCCATAATTTATATATATTTCTGAGGGTATCTAGAAAAGTGATAACATACCCTAATTAGGTGCGACCCACTTAGCCTTGATGCATCTCCCCTATTTTTGTTATTCCTGGTCGTGAGGCTTGAGGCTAACATTTACCTTTCAAGAACAATTCCACTTAGAATGAGCCTCGTCCTCCAATGATGATGTTCTGATAGCATTCGTCCATACAAGTTGTCCTGGGTCTGGACAAACCGAATCACCATCTCCACTATCTTCATGATATCCATTTGTAACATTCAAACCAGATCGAAATGGTTTTCGAATAATTAAATCATATATCAGTCTCTTTGAAATGATCAAAGAAATTGGCCAATATTCGATGGTCGGTTATTTAACTATCAAATAACATCCATAAGCGGTCACTAGACCTTATATAAATTTTCCAAAATATTTATTTCCAAAATATCTTCATAAGATATATATATATATATATATATATATATATAAATTACTTCCAGTATTCCAATATTTGAAACAATTTGAAATCCTTATATTTTTAACGGCATATTTCCAACCATTCCAATACTTAGAATATTATTTTTCAACTCCATTTTATGTTCAACACTTAGGAAGTATTCCATTTATTTCCTTTTTCCTATTTTCTCAAAATCATTTACAATTTATTTATAAATTCCTTAACTCAATGAACTATATAAGTTTCGGAATTCCTTAATTAAATTTCCTTTGATATTTCCTAAATCAAATACACTTGTTTATAATTCCAAATATCCCTTTCTAACTTCTTTTACGAATCCTAGTTCGTTTTTTGAAGTTTACTTTTATTTAAATACTTTAGAAATTTTCCTTACATTATCCCTAAATTCCGTATTGAGAATTTCTCTTATAAACCTCATCTATTGAATAAACCCTGTTTCCAAATCTCGAGAAGATTTATAAATAAATTAAAACCATTACAAAACTCTGTGTATATATATTACAAGTATTTTTAGAATAATAAATTTATTTTTAAAACATGTTCAAGTAATTATTTAAAAATATCGAACACTTTTTATAAACATCCATAATCCATTTTCACAAAACAAATCAATTTTCAAACCTGATTTTAAAAATTAGAATCTATTAAAATAAATATTAAATATTGGGAAAATCCATTCACCGAAATAATTCAATCCTAACTAGTTCAAAATTTACATAGTTCAATAAATAAAATTTTCCATTTAAAAACAAACTTAACTTCTTAAAATTAAAAATATATTTCTAAAATCTTAATAACCGATTCTATTTATAACTTCCTACTCGATTTCCATCACATCGCTTCCACTTCGATCTTCTTAACCATTTCCACTTTCAAAAAATAGTATCCACTATTTTTTTCTCAACCCTATTTCCATATCCTAACTTAAATTCACCCCACGAATTTATATTCCCAAATTAGCATCTGATATTGATTTCCTTTATATATAAACATCGTTTATAAATTTATAACTCCTTTGAGTTTTGCTTTTTACAAAACTAATCTCGTTTATAAAATCCCATTTTATAAATCCTTTTCTATATAAATTCCATTTAGTTTAAATCTATTTTTAATATCAATTTCAGCACCTTTTTACAATTTTCGGATATCATTTAAAATCCTTTATAAAAATATTTATAAAAAATCTCTATTAAATAATTTATGAATAGTTAAGTACAACCAAAACTCGAACTTATCATTTATTCAACCAATCTCCTTTTAAATAGTTAAATTTTCGATATAATTATTTTTATATTCAAAATCTCCTTGTAATTTCTTAAAATTCGAAAACAACATTTATGGTATTTAAAATACAAAATTAAGGTCAGTGCTTCTGTAGCAACTAAAATTCAATCACAACAAAATCTATGGCAAATTTATTCACATACATCATATATCAATATATAAGAACAAATAATATTTTTTAAGGAATCTAGTTGGATCCTTCTAACCTGTTTTCCTGCATCCCCAAATGTTAGATAACACAAAAATACCAATCCCATTTCGAGGGGGATATCGTGGTATATAGGGTCATCAGCTATTATGCGGGACGCATTAGGTCTCATCCGCTCCAATAGGCGGGAGTAATATCCAACTACTAATATATATATATATATATATATATATATATATATATATATATATATATATATTATAACATCCAACTGATAATAATAATTATCGAATCATCCAATCGATAAATAAATAATTTTTAACACTTTAAATAGACCAATCATCCAAATGAGTGAGATTTACTCGTCTTGATTTTTAATTTGCTAATCGTTCCAATTCAAATTCTTTGGCTCAGATTCCGTAGCTCTGAGCCCCTCCTTCATGATAGATTCCGTTCGATTTAACCTCGTATAAACAAATTTTTAAATAATATAAATTAACGATTGCAATCCTTTTTTAATTATAATAAATCAACTAATTTTTTTGATTCAAACTAATTACTTATTAACGAATTGTTTTCCTATTTTTTTAAATAAGTTTAACATGGTTAACTTAAATTAAAAATGCTTTTTAAATTAAATTGCTTTTGTTTAATACGCTAATCCCTTCCAGGCATGCTACAGACATTAAGACATTGAACACCATGTCGACTACAAACTCAACTCTACTGCATGAGATAGACATCCATCGCGGTTGAGAATGTACATCACTGTTCCCTCTGATAGTCCATGATTTCGAAATCCAACCTCATCAACAAACACTATATCTCCTCCTCTTCACATGTATCCCACCCAAGCACGACTCTGATGCCACCTAAAAAACGCGACTAGAAAGCTCAAGTTCTAGCCCAAAATGAATGTGACACCTAACTACATCGGGCTACCACAAATCGTCACTGTCGGAACTCCTCTCCTTGACAAACCCATAGCAACAAACGCCGCACCACATCGATGATTCGTGCACCCCTTCAAAAATCTTGACCCTGCTTCTCCCTTGCCTCATGATTCCAGTCACGTGAATCCCTTCTTCAAGTCGCGAATGAAGCTCTTGATGCCTACGACGATTTTTATTCGATCTCCTGATATATTTTTCGTTCGTTTATGAAATCGAACAGCAGGAAAGAAAAGGAGATAGCTCGTGATTTTTTTTTAAATTTTTTCTTTCTGTTGATTTCAAACTGAAAGATTTAAAAGAGGGGAACATGATTGATAAGATGGGAAATGACTTGAACATGGTAGGGCTGAAAAGGATGGAAACGACGTGATTGACTTTTCCAATTATATTATTATTTAATTATAAAATATCTCGCTTTATATAACTTAAAACTCCTATAGAAGCGTGCCGCCTGGCATTCCTAGTGTTATACCGCTATTCCGAACCCAATGGAACAAGTTTCGGGGCATAAATTGATTGTATGTGAAAGATAGCTTTTTAAATCAACTATTTAAATTCAATCCAATTAAATTATTTATAGGCGCTTTCAGATCGTGCGACCAAACAGTAACTCCAAATGTTACAAAACTTGAAATTGATAATAATACACTATTGCGGATCCAATGGAACTGGTTTCGTCGAATTCCAAGACTGTGTCCTGGATCGCTATTTTAACGCGTCGATTTAATCGACGATTTCAAAAATTTACGAAATCACTTAAAATTCTAGTTTTAACAACTTATCTACTCAAACCTAATTCCAATAGAATTTATATCAACGTTAGAAATCGTTTCGATTCATATTAAACTCAAATTCAATAATTTCAAATGATTTTCAATTATTAACTCAACAATTAAATTTATTTAATAAATCACTATATTTAGAACTTAAATTTTATTCTACTTATTTGATCGATAAACTTCATATTAGAATTCAAGTTACATTTCAAATTCAATATTTAAAATAAATTAAATGTTCAAAACCAATACAGAAAAATCTGAATCGTTACATTCCTTCCCCTTAAAAGAATTTCATCCCCGAAATTGCTAAGGTAGGACGAATGACCAAACCCAATAACTTATCAGAACTCACTTAGTTAAAACTTGATATTCACTTTTCTAAACCCTTTAATTTCATCCCAACATTCAATTTCCACTTCTGATTCAAAACCCTTTCTTTCATTTTCAATTCAAAAATCAACCTTTTTATGTTAACAAATTTTTTTTTCAAAATTTTTTCTAACACTCTAAATTTCTGAAATTTTTTGGTAGAGTCTCATTTGTACGGAGAGCCTTTTGCAATATGAGAGATATAAAAATATATACATCGACCGACATGGTCGAAAAACACAATATATAATAATATTTATATCTTTATGGTATTTAATTCGAAAACGTGCCTTATTTTAGCATTTTTAAGCGAGCTGCTTATTTAATATGCAATTTCGCAACCCAAATCAAGCCCAATACCTCCGGGTATCTGTACTTACTCAATTTAAACATGCAAGTACCAAAACATGAAATTTAATTACATTTCATTCATTTAAATGGTTAAAACACATAAGCTTCATAACCCAATCATGGTAAACTTGTATTATAAGCAATTATAAGGTTTCGATACTAATTTAATTACTTTCAATCGATACATATATCATTTCATTCAATTCAAATGATTTAGAATCAAATTATTTGCAATCAGTTCATTTTTATACTAAACAAACTCATATCCATTCCAATTTGATTAAAAAAATCAATTTATTCACTTTTTATTGATTCACAGGATTTTATTTGCTTCCATTTACGTCAAACGACAGTTTTTCTATGCAAATTTGGCGTTATTCATTTAATAAAGTAATCACTTAAGCTTATAGCTATTTTAAATTGATTCCAAATCAATTTATATTCCATTTTATTCCATTTCATAATTACGCACAATCAATTCAGTTGACTTTCATTCATATCCACATTATTATATTCAAATCCATTTTATTAAGCTCGGAATCGTTCATGCTATTTTATTTATGAACCATTTCATAAATTTATTTAAGCTAAGATTCCATCCAAAATTATTAACTTAAGTTAGTCAACTCTATAACTTAAGTTTGTTACTCTTGCAACCAAATCCCATTTTCATTTTCAGATTTATTCTCATTCAATCAAATTTCATTATATTTTAGTATATAATTTAATTAGTTCATTCACTTAATCCACTTTAGATTTATAATTCCATACTAAAATTCATTCTCGAATTTATTTAGATAATATCCAAGGCCATATTCAATTTTTTTTACTTACATTGAATTTATTTACAACTTAAATAATCACTATTTCAAACCACTTCCATTTCATTCGACAATATTCCCAATTATCTTTAACATAAAATTTAAGTCAAAATTTATTTATAACTCAAGTTCCATTTCTAGTATCCACTTTTAATCCACAATATAATTTTATTCAACCTTGTTAAGTTCCATTTTTGTATTCAATATTTGATTTTCATTCAAAAATCACTCTATTAAATTTACTTGAGTTTGAATTCATTTTTATAATTCAAGTTTGGACTTTATTTCCTTTACCAAAATGTCAAATTATTTTTATTTTTATTTTACCATTCCAATTTATAAATTTTACAAATTATTTTTCTCATTTTCATCAGTTCCATACTCGAAAACATTCACTATTTTTTTTACTCAAGATCATACATTACTTTATGGCCTAAGTATATTCTTGTTCCAATTATTCAAATTTTTATAAGATATATAAACTTATTTATTCACCATTCCATAATTCTTCCCTTAAATTTTATTCCATTCAAAATTTTATAGCTTATAATTATATTATCATTTTATAACTCAAATTTTATATTCAATTCCATTCGATATCATTTCTAATCTAATCCAACTTTTTTTCCTTTTTAACTTTACTTAAATTAAAATCCATACAATATCCTTTTACAAATTTAATTTATTTAACTTGTATAAGTTAAATTTTAATTTCATATTGAAATTCATATTTCCTAAGTTTTAGTTCAAAACTTATTTACTTTTGGTTTAACTTCTCATTCAATTGGAAATTCTAGAATTCAAACACCCGGTATTTATTTCAAATCACTTGAAATCGAAAATATCCTAAATCACACTTTTTTAAATTTAAACTAAGCCTGGTTTTTATCCAAAACAAATTCCCTTCGCAATTTTTGAAACAAAACTTATTTTCCAACAAAAACGTCCATCTCAATTTACCATGGTAGCAAATCCGTCACTTAGAGACTCGAAAATGAAGACTAATGATGCAGTCGTCATCACCAGAATTATTTTCCAGCGACTAAAATGAGTTCAGTGCTTTATTTTTCAAAGTTAATTCCATACAATTTTTATTTCAAAAATACTCCAAATAATATTATTATTCATTTCAAAATATTTTGGAAAACATTTCCAAAAATCTTCGAAAATTAATTTTCCAAATTTCTAGTTTGAGTAGATTTTTAATTTTAACTCATTTGCAAAATTCATACTTGCAAAATTAAATTTTGGTTTTTATAAACCATTCCAAATATTTATAATCTTTTTTTGATTATATAATAATAACCAACCACATCAATTCATTATCTAATAATTTTCAAAAATTATTTCTTTTATATCAAAATATAAAGTGGGTAAAATTATTCCATTTACCCTCTTCAAAACCATAATGTATCGGTTTACCTGGTTCAAGTATTTAGAAACTCCTATCGATTTAGTGGCGTCCCAACATTCGATCAAAATTTAGATGCCACTCAACAGATAAATCAACATAATTTAAAACAATTTACATTCACTAATAAATATGCGCTCATATCTATTAATACACTCAAACTCATTCTAGAGTATTGCTGACCCTATCGTTAATCAACATCATGAAAAATGAGTGTAACAGCGTCAAGGATCTTTATTTGGAATTTTACATCTCCTATCTAGTGTATAACGTGCGTGCAATACCTTAAGAGATGTTACAGGATTTTCCATCCCCTAAGGATTCGTTAAACTCTTTATACATAATAGTATATGCTATAATAGGTAACGTCTATAAGTAAAATAAATATCAAAATAGTGTTAAGGCTTTACATTGATCCACCTTAACACATTTTATAGTACAAAACCAAAGTCATAATGGGCTCACATAAGGATAAATATGACAAGGCACGTAGGCAATGTCCAAGGTAGGATTCTATCAGTTTACCCTTTCTAGCTGGTCATAACTCATCCATGGCCGGCCACGACCATCAATCCAAACAAATTGGGTGCATCCATCGAGTACAATATCACAATAGTAATGCGAGTGATCAATTTCACTAGAGGTAGCTAAACTTATTGGCCAAACATAGGCTCCTGTTTTAGTCATTTTAATTATGTCGCAAGTGTCAAGGCTATCCATCATCATTCTCTTACTTCTTTCCAGTAAATGTTCACCAATTCAACCACTACGTTTTGGATATCATCTATCGTGTACATGGTTGTCAAAGTGGTTTCAATATTGACAGTGAGTATGTCAATAAAAGTCCCCGGTCTCTTTGACAACCAAACGTCATTTTACACACTGGTTGGTTCTTTTACATTTCGAAAACTATTTATATTTGATATCAAAATATCATATTCGCTTCAAAATCAAACCCAATTTGATATCGTCACATTTACTTCAAAATCAAATTCATTTTGAAACCATCATATTTGCTTCAAAATAAAATCCCTTTCGAAATCATCATATTCTCTTCAAAATCATAGTTTACTTCAAAATGTCAACGCAGTTTGATATATCGATTTCACTTCAAAATTTGTTTCAAATTAAAATTTAGGTTATAACTTCACTTTAACCCTATTTGCATTTAAATCCAAGATTTAAATATAAACATCCCACCCTTTTGACCAGTTTTAATTTCTAGAAAATGGTTTAAATTGTTTTAAAATAGCATAAATAGTTAAAATAGTTAAGTAGAAAATAGTTTGAGTATGGAAAATGGTTTATATAGTAAAATAGTTTGAGAAATCAAAATAGTTTGAATATTTAAGAAGATAAATTTTAAATAGTTTATACTAAAATAATTTATTTGAAAATAGTTCCGAAGTCAAACCGGTTCACTTTTCAAATTTTCCAATTCAAATCAGTTCCAATTCCCATTTCGATTTAATTTATTTAATTCCGACTTTTCCTTCGATTCCAAATTAATTTCAATTTCAGTTCCAAATTAATTTCACTTCCAATTCCAAATTAATTTAAATTCCAAATTAATTTCTATTCTAATTCCAAATTAATTTAAATGCTGTTACGGATCTTGTTCGGAATCAATTGCCGATAGTGTGGGTTGAGTCTGAGAGATGTTGGGTTGATCGATGTTCTGATTTGCATTACAACCCTATGGATGATTCCTACTTTAGATATGTATCTGATGATCTTAAGGACCTTCGATGCCTTTATTACAGACCGTCTGGTGATTCTTTGGTTCTTGATTTGGATGGTATGTATGCTGAGTTAAATTCAGTCATGCTTGCTGATACTTCATGGGATCGTTCCTTTCTTTACTCATCTGAAGTTGACATCTATGAACCTTCTCTTGCTCTCCTATTTCGCCCCTTTATTGATCTACTTGGGAATGTCTCTTTGGAATCTACTCAGGTGGAAGTTGATGTTGGTGGTACTATCCCTTTGGCGGAGTCATAGTCTAGTTTGATATATATTGTAGCTGTGACATGTCTGTCACACTCCTGTGCTGTATTTTTTATTCCTTTTTCTAGTAGTTAAGGTATCTCTACCTTACTCCTGTACTTCATGTTTTATTACTTTCGTAATAAAAGTGGACGGTCCACTATAAAACCGGCTGGCCTTGCCAAATTTTTTTTTAATTCTAATTCCAAATTAATTCCAACTCCAATTCAAATTAATTTAAATTCCAATGTCAAATTAATTTCAACTCCAGTTCTGAATTAATTTAAATTCCAATTTCAAATTAATTTCGACTCCAGTGCCAAATTTATTTCAACTTAATTCTCAAATTTAAATCATTTTGATTTATATCAATTCCGAGTTTGATTTCCAAATATCGATTCAAACACAAAAATCAAATTTACCTTTAATATCTAACTTAAAATCCAAATCTTCAAATATAATTCAATTCCAAGCTTAATTTTGAAATATCGTTTACTTTTTCTTATCAATATTCAAAGTTCTAATAAAAGACCAATCTGTTAAAACAAATAAATTTTCTGAAATTCAAATCATATTTCGATTATAACTTCAAAATCTCACCTTCGATTATTTAAACAATTCCTATTTTCAAATTTAAATTTTGACATTCCGAGCTCAAGTTCGAAAATAATTCAATTTCCATAAATTCGATTTTTCTGTTTCTTTAAACCAAATCATTTAAATAATTTCAAATCGAAAAATTTCAAAATCGTTTAATTTAACCAACCCGGTGTCCGTATATAATTTTATATCCTATGGCCAAGTGAATCAATCATTTCAATTTAATTCCAAGGATGGATATACATCATTTCAATCCAAATTAAATGCCATAGGTATATATCATTTCAACCTATTTCTTAATTTATTCAAAATAATTCAATTTACAATTTTATAAACTATAAATAATATATAGGATGATAACATGATATATAAAACATAAATAAACATTCAAACATCCAAACATCAATTAATAGCATCCATCTCAATCCATCATCAAAAAAATCATAAACACAACAATCAAACAATTATCGATAATAGGGGATCTTACCAGCAGTTATTTTTAGTTCAAGTTAACTGTCAATTCATATTCTATCAATTAAAATCAGATGTCTATTTAAATGTCAATTAAATTTATCAAACAACTCCCAATAGATTTAAACCACTTCACGATATAAATTCAACTAACATAAAAATTATTTCGGTCAATTGCGAGCGTATAAATACTCACCTTTATTTGAAACTGAAATTATTTTTTCTGCTTCAAATAAATTCTAGCTCGATCCCAAATCGTGGACGACATCGATACGAATCCTCAGCAAATCATTTCACGCGGAATGGACCTCGTACGATAGAGTTACGATTTTAATTAACGTATTGATAATTAAAATTTTAATTAATATGTAAATTGACAGAATAAAAAAAAAAGACCCGCTACCTTTCGTTCTCCCCTCGAACAACAACACGCACGCCATATCAACCCATCGCATGCAAACGATCTCCTACTCGCACGCCCAACAATTCATCGAACCTTGATCCATCATTGCCATGATTTTCACCTGGCCCAATATTCCACTTCCTCTATTCGTGCCTGGTCACGTTCCCAAATCGAGCGAAACCCTAAATCGCGACTACATTCGAATGCGCCTCCGTGAGCTTCGGCATCCTCCTCGCGATCGCACACCAACCGAGTCGCGTTGCTCAACCTCCTTCTTAGGAAAAGCTCACTACTTCTCCTCTTTCATCAATCACAATTCTTTATATATATATATATATATATATATATATATATATATATATATATATATATATATGAAATCGATCGGCAGTTTTTGTTTTAATTTTTTTCTAATGCCTTCGATTTAGTTTTAAATGAGATCATTTTTGTTTTTTATTTATATTCTTCTTAGTTTGGTTGAAGAAAAGGAGAAGGAAGGGGTAGAGGGACACGTACGACAAGTTTGTTGAGGAAAATATATATTATTAAAATTTAGAAAATATCTAGCTCTATACGTTTGAATTTCTCGAATTTCAAACGAAGCGTTCTGCTTGGCATGCATAATGATTTGCCCCCATTCCAAACACAATGAAACTAGTTTTGAGGCCTAATTCGATCATATAACGAATATAGCTTTTCAAAATCAAATAATTTTAATCGAATTCCCTAAATTGATTTCTACGCGTTTCAAGCTCGCACGGCCAAACGACAAGTCTGATCGCTATAAAACATGAAATCCTATAATGATTCACTAGCACGGTTCTGATGAAGCTGGTTTCGTTGAAATCCAAGATAGTGGTCAAAATGGCTGATTTCACTTGTCAATTAAAATATAAAATTACCAATTTCTATTTATTCACCTTTGAGTTCAAATTTAGATGTTAAAAATCTTCATTCTTGTTTAAATAAGACTTAAATCAACTTTTGATACCATTTTCATCATATTAAATTTAGTATTCAATTATTCAAATAATTTCCAATATTAAATTTAAACAATTTAATTATCTAATAAAACAGTATTAATAAACCATAAAATTTTATTTCTACCCGTATTTATCCAATAATTATATTAAATTTAATAACTTACAATAGTCAAAAGTACGGGTTATTACATGATAGCCTAATAATGATAATAAAGGAAGAAGAGAGCCATAAAGAAGATCCTGAAATGAATGCCATGCCCACTATATATACAGGGGAAGACATGCAAATATCCAACTGAAAACTCTCGTATAAGACCTAAAGACCAGGCCGACTACAGTCACCAAAATGGGCCACACTAGGCCAATGTTTAGGGATTTATGTTGATCCCTACAGGGGGGTCAGTGCCGATCCCTATGATAGGGAGTGGGGGCCAATGATTCCTCCCAAGGTTCCTCCTCGATTTTTGCTTCATGTTTCCTGAGTTATTCTACAATGTTGCCTAAGTGAAAATTGGAGATATCGATCGATTTCTATTGAATTGAGCTATTAAGTCAAGTGTCCATAGCCAGAGTGATCCGATTCGATTCCTTGCCTTGGGGAAGGGATAGTTATCGATCCCCTACCTAAGGGAAGCACCAATCCATTCTTAGCCAATTCCGAGATGCCATTCGTCTGAATCCGTTGGACCATCATCAATAGCCTTGGGTATGCATGATTTTCGAACCTAATAATCACCCCTCTGTGATTCCTGCCTTAACGATTACATAATTCGTGTAGTTAATTCCACCTGTATACTGCTTAATAAAAAGGCGGGTAAATAGATGCTTATTATTTGGATAGGGTAGTCTACGAGTACCTAGAGTAGTCATGTGTACTTATGTGTTTGGACTTCCATGTGTGTCCAGTCCTTCGCTATCTATGTGGGCAACGAGTTAAGCATCTGAAAGAATTATCGTACATCTAAATCACTTGAGTAAGAGATGTGATGTTGTATGATGGATACTATGTTTCTTTGTGCTTGATATGCTATGTGGTATCCATATACCCATATCTTTCCCTTGTGATAGTAGTTTAACATATACCGTGTTTGTGTGCTAACATTTTGAATGCAGGGATAGGTCAGATATGATTGTTCATACCCTATACCCTATTTACTATGTACAATTTTTAAAGTATTTTGAGATGATATATTGCTCATACCTGACTGTTTTATGACTTGAGATTTTATGGTTTGCTTCTTATTACCTTCAGTGCTCTTAAATGAGTAGATTAGGAATAGCAGGTCTGAATAGCGCATGGAGCTGTATAGAGTACGAGCAGGAGACTATGCTTTCATATATCTATAGTTGGAGCTTACTATCACCTATATTCCTCTATGCAGTACTGTGGAGCTATATCAGTATTTGTATTATTAGCAACATTTATAAAATTTATTATTGATACTTGGGATGTATAAAATCTTTACTTCAATTTTAATATAGTTTGTGAACCTATTGCACTCTGATATTCTTATTTATGGTTCATTTTATTAACCCGTCTCGCCTATTTTACATCTATGTTGTTATATTATATTTTACATGTGCATTGTGAGATGGTCTATAGGTTAATTCAACTTTAACTTTATTTAAGTATGAAATATTCACTTAATCATTTCTCATTACGTTCAAATAATCTCAAATTATGAATTTTAATAAAATCAATATTTAGATAAAAACATTCACCTAATCCATTTCATAATTATTTAAATAAAACTCAAATCACACATTTAAATCATTAAATATTCAATTTCAATTTATTTAAATTCTAAAATATACATTTAGTCACTTTTAATCAAAACCAAGTTATCAAGTTGTAAATTTCATACTTTTAAAATCTCAAAATCAATAAGTCCAAATCAATCCTTATTTAAATTCAACTCTTATCAAATTAAATTGAAAATCAATTTTAATTTATCTTCACACCTTAATTTATCAAATTTATTACAAAATCTATTTCAAAATATTAATACAAAGTTAAATAAATACTTAAAACATAATTTACATACATATATTAGTTAAATTAAAATCTTATTAAATTTTATTATATTAAATTTTATTAAATTTCATTTTATTTTTAAATATAATTTGTATTAAATCTAAATTTATATATCTAAAAATAATAAAATTATAAGTAAAACCTTAAAATTTATATTTTCAAAACTAACTTATGAATTTAAAATTTCCAAATATATATAATTTTAAAAAATCTAATTTTTCACATACAAAAAATAAATTTATATATATAATATTTTAAAAAATCAATATTTATTAAAACCCATATATTTCCTTTCAAAATCTTGGAAATCAATTTCAAAAATAGAACAAGGGTGCCCGTATATAATTTTCTATCCTATGGTCAAGTAATATAGATATTTATCATTCGCAGTTTAAATTTAATATTTATGGGTACATTTCATTTTAACCCGCAATCCCAAATTTTCAAAATCAATGAAAATCGCTTGGGTTTATCATTTCAACCCATAACGATTTGCACCTAATCTATAAAATTGTTCGAGTATGTATCATTTCAACCCATAAGGAATTTCTAAACCCACAGGGAACTTGCAGAGTGAGAACAATAAAATAATATTATAAAATGACATACATATCAATAGCAAGCATACATCATCATTAAAAATTTAAAATATAATATTTACAACATGATGGTGTTATATGTCATAGGTAAACAATTGAAGATAATGGCATATCATATTAAACAATTAAATAACTAAAAATTCAAATTTAATAACATATTTCAATCATCATTTCGTGTGAACTAAATTTACTACGTATAAGAATGTTAATCGTGAGTGATTGCTCACCTTTCGAGGCTAGAGAAATTAGACAACACGACAAACTACGAATTGAATCACGAATTCGGCAATCGACCAATCCAAATGATAAATCTCAAAGCAAAGCAAGATGAACACGGATTCGATGAATAAAGCTGGTAACTAGGAATCGATGAAACAAATCATAATCAGCTTGATATAAACTGAAACGAAATATATAGTATATTAATTTTTTTCTTAAAATCAATATTAAATTTAAATACACATATTTTAAAATCAAAATAACTATTTAATATATATATGTGTATATATATATATATGTGTGTATATATACCTTATAACATACATGCATGCACTAGATAAACTTTATTATATAAACTTTATAATATATATATATATATATTATTAAAATCAAAACTTGGTAAACTTTATAATATATAAGCTCCTTTATATACATACATACATACATATACATATATATTATAAATTGAAATACTTATTATATTTAAACATATTATATAAATACCGTAATCCTTCACATTGAAATACTTTAAACATATTATATAAATACTTTAAGCATATATATACATACCTTTGTTTTTTTATATAAAGAGAAGTGTTGCTACTGTCAGTGGTGAAGGTGGAAAGAGCTGCTTAATCGGTGGAAGGCTCGAGATCTGGAAATGACAGAGAGGTCTAAGGAGTGATTGGTTCGGCGACAATAGTAGCTGCAGATTCAACTAGTACACATATACTTTTGTATATATATGTATATGTATATATATGTATATATGTAGGTGTATATATGTATATATACATATGTGTATGTATATATATGTATATATACTATCTATTCCCTTTTTTTATAAAAAGCAAGGGTAGAATGGAGCCGAGATAGGGTGCGCTGTTATGTTGGGATGGTTGACAGTGTACGGTTATAAGGTGTTAGAGGGCACTAGGTTGTCGTGAGGCAAGGCGAAGCGGTGGGAACATGACAAAGGGTGCATGAAGATGGAATGAGCAGGCGGCTGTCTTGGTGGGTCTGACTTGGAGCAAGGGGAAGCGGTGTCTTTTGCTGACAGGTGGTTGTCTGAGGGGAGTGGGCTATCCGATGGGGTTTTCTTCAGGTGAATAAAGGAGGAGAGGGTGGCGCGTTCGGTCCAGGAGGAGGAGGGCTATGCTTTCGCAGTGGGAGGCAGAGAGGGGGTCTGCCGTGGTGTGTCAAGGGAGAGTGGAAGAGAGAGGAAGAGGCGGACTGGCGGAGAAGTTGTGGTCGGGTGGAGACGAGGATCTGGAGGTGGAAGGCCTATGGTTTTAAGTAAGGTGCAAGGTGAGGGAGGCAAGTAAAGTGGGTTTCTGGAGATAAAGGAATGTACATGGCCAAAAAGTGACAGAGCAACATCTTTATGCAACGAAGAAGAACGAAACAGTTCCCTAAGGGCATATACACACACACACACATATATATATATATATACACACATATATATACACACACATATATAAATATATACACCTTGGTTAAATTATACATATTTTTTTAGAGAACAAGATGGCCAGTTTCAACCATGAAGGAGGTAAAGAGCAGGTTTTTGAAAATACTATATACGTATATATACATGAATGCTCCGATTTTTATTATAAATGGAAGAAGGGAAGAAAATCAAGAGAATAGAAATGGAACGAACGGATAGAATAATAAATTGCAATGGGAAACAGTGACAGTCAAATTATTGAATTTAGTAATTAAACTAAAAGCTACTGACCAATTACTTCCCAAACGATGGACAGATAAAAGGTCACAGAATAGTCTAGAGATACGAATCGGTACAGATACAACAAATCGTTTTGCAGATTTCGCTGTGTACCGAAAACCGAAACACATAAATAAATATACTGTAGAGGTCAGCATGACGAGACGAATAGAATGGTACACAGATATCAGTGATACGATCATCCTATCAAAAGACGATATTTCGCTGCCAAACTTCTGCAATTTCGCTGAAAATAAGATAAACGGGACTATAGAAGTCCAAATTTGACGAAAAAAATTATGACGACTCACTCAAAAAATTATTTATATTTTTATTATGTAAAAATATTCAGATTTCAAAAACATTTTATTTTTATCAAATATTAACTGATTTAAATTTAAGTAAAATTATACAACAAAATAAATTTCCATATTCTCTAATGAAAATCTGACATTTGCTATGCCTAAATAGACGTATTCCAAACGTCAAATTTTCATTGTTAAATTTAATTGTTTAACTTAAAGCAAAATTTCAGTTAACTTACGTTAAAAACCATTAAAATTTATGGGTCGTTACATGAGATGTTTATGTTAAAATATGATATATATTGTAATTAATGATATTGTTATTTTTCGGACCTATCCACGCAAAGGATATTCTGCTAAAAATTTTCATAAATTTAGGGGTTAGAATTTATTTTGTTGTGAAAATTGAGTTATTTCTGATTTTATATAAGCTTAATAATGTAAGTTAATTGTTCTATTGTTTTCAGAATAGTGGTATAACATATAGAACGCCAGACGACATGTTCGTTTGGAGTTCAAAATTTTCATGGATGAATAGTTCCAAGGGATTTTCCTATAAATAGCCCTTCATTTCCATTCATTTTCTTAAACCCTAAAATGAAATCCTCAATTACTATTTTCTAACCCTCGTTCCAATGGCCGAGATCGTCCGCATAGTTCGGAGCCGTTTCAGGCGAACTCTCCAACATGAAAGTTGTCAAGCTCCTCACCATGAACCCATCGCCACCCTTCGATCATCCATTGGCAGTCCATAGCAGTGGCGGTCTCAATTTGACATCAGTATAGTTTTGGGTTTTCAAGACGATTTCACGCATTCGTGTGCGCATTGGCGGAACGAGTTTAGCAAGGAGGGCGGTGCGTAGGGTGGTGGCGGGTGGCGTCGTTTCTGCAAGCCAACAAAAAAAGGAAAAAGAGAAGTCGCAACGAAGAGAATGAGTTCGGCCTGGAAGCGATGCGTGCGAGCCTGAGATTCTGCACGAGGGAAGAATGGATTAAGTTAAGTTTAATTTTTATTTAATTACGTTAATCAATATTTAATTATCTTGTTATATTAAATAATCCATAACTTTTCCATGCAAGGTCCGATTCGAGCGAAATGAGTTACATTGGATTCGTATCAACGTCATCTACGGCATGTCGTTGGATTGAAATTTATTTGAAGCTGAAAATTTTTCAATTAAAAACAAAGGTGAGTGATTAAACTTGCTCATGAACACCAAAATATTTTTGCGTTAGTTAAATTTAGAATCATGAAGTAATTTATTTTATTGATTGCTGGTTAGTGGTTAACTAACATTTAAACTGACATATGAATTGAACTGTTAGGAATTTGTAATCAACAGTCAAATTTGAATTTGAATTTGAATTGCTAGTTAAACTCCCGATTATTGATAACTAGTTAACTGTTAGGATTTATCAGCGAATTTGGATATTGATTGTGTGGACCGCTGTTGGTTGATATTTTGTATGATTAAATGTTTATATATATATATATATATATAAATATATATATCATGTTATCACCTGTATATTATTGGTAGTATATAAAACTGTAAATTGAATTATTTTGAATAAATTAAGAAATTGGTTGAAATGATATATATCTATGACATTTATTTTGGATTAATATATTATATTCCCATCCGTGAAATTAAAATTGAAATAGCTACTCAGTTGGCCATAGGATAGAAAATTATATACGGACATCGGATTGGTAAAACTAAATGGTTTTAAAATTCTTGGTTTTGGAAACTATGTAAAAGATTTTTTCTTTGAAAGAAAATTTGAATTTATGGTAATTGAATTATTTTCAATTTGAGTTTGAAATGTTGGAAGTGAAATTGGTTAAATGAATTGGTTAAAGAATTTGATTTAAAATTTGAAGTTATAATCGAAATATGTTTTGAATTATGGAAATTGATTTGTTTTAAAGATTTGAACTTTTTATTCGAACTTTGAAATAAATACAAGTAAAAGTAGTATAAATGGATATTTCAAATTTGAACTCGGAATTGAATTATTTTAAAGATTTGAACCTTAAATTGAACATTGAAGTTAATTTGATATAAGTGATTTAAATCGGTAAATGGAAATTGGACTTGAAATTTATATAAATTGAAATAGTTTACAATGAAAATTGAATTGAAATTTGAACCGTTGAATCGAATTTGTTGTTAAAAATGAGCATTTCGAAATTGAAGTTAATTTGAATTGAAATCGAGGTTGATTTGAGATGAAATCAAAATTGAGTCGATTTAAATTAATTTGAGATCGAAGATGATTTGAATTGGATGATTTGAACTTTAACCAGTTTGATTGAAATGTGGACCTAAGTCCAAATTTACTAAAAAAGGGAAGAAATAGTATAAATTTGAAACTATTTTCACTATAACTAGTTTGAATGAAATGTGGACCTGAGTCCAGATTTACTATAAACTGTTTAAATTCATCTTTTGAAAATTTCAAATTAGTTAAATTTTCAAACCATTTTAAAATATAACCCATTTTTATTACACAAACTAATTTATATAAAATAATTTACTTTAAACTATTTTTAACTATTTAAAATTTTCAAACTATTTCCAGAAATTCAAACTAATCATGTTGGGAACTGTTTATATTTAAATCGTGATTTAGATGTGAATTGGTTAAATTGAAGTTATAACCTAAGTAGAAATTCGAAACAATTTTGGAAGTAAAATTGAGATATTGGAAATGATTTCAAAGTGAAATTGACATATTTTAAGTAAATATAATGTTTTGAAATTAAATTGATTTCGAAATGAATAAAATTATTTTTGAATTGAAATTGATTTCAAATGAAATAGAATGATTTTGAAATGGAATTGATTTCAAAGTAAATAAAACAATCTTTAAAGTGAATATGACATATTGAATTAAATATAATATTTTTAAGCGAATATGATATTTTGATGCAATATTTTTAAGCGAATATGTTATTTTGATGCCAAGTATGAATCGTTTTCAAAATGTAAAAGTACTAGCTGATGCATAAAATGACGTTTGGTTGTTAAAAAGACCCGGGCCTCTTATTGGGATGCTCTCCGTCAATGTTGGAACAACTTCAACAGTTATGTATGTGGATGAGACTCTAAAATGAAGCGGTTTGATTTGGTGTACGTTTGCTGGATTTGAAGAAAGATAACGATGATGGATATTCCCGACACTTTGTGTCAATTTGAAATGACTAAAATAGGACGGCTTGATCCATGTCAAGTGGGCTAGCTACCCCTAGCGGACACCTATTCTTCGATTTTTCTTGTGGACTCGGTGCATACTATTACCTTTGATGTTGGTTTCGATGGGTGCACCTTGATTTAGGATGACTTCTCTCTGACTCGATATTGGATGGGTGGACGCGGTGGGCGGTCGTGGTTATGACACGTTACCACCAATCTTGCGACTCGAACTGGTAGTATCCTACCTTGGGCATTGGCTCATATGCTTTGTCATACTTTTATCCTTATACGAAACAACTGCACGTTTGGTTTAGTGTTGTCGTACCACGACGCATCCCTATCTATCGACGTTTTACTGGTTGTGTTATATGCAAACTGTACGACAATGGTTAAAAATGCGTTAAGAGAGATTAATGTAAAGCCTTAACGCTAGGAAAAATATTTATTTTACTGATTATATATTATATATATTGCGTATTCTACTATATTTAGATATTTTGACGGATCATTAAGAGATGGAATATCCCGTAACATTTCTTGAGTTATTCATGCACTTTATATATTGGATAGGAGATGTAAAACCCCGTAAATATCTCTGACACTATTACATCCAATTATGTGTAAAATTGATTTGACTCACATAAGGATATTTTAGTCCTGACTCGAGTGTATTGTTTTACTTTATGCTCAGGTCAGCCTTGAGTATTTCAGTGCATTGAAAATTATTTTTTGGAGGACGAAGATGATGATTTGGTATATTATATTACCTGTATTATTTCCAGATCATGTTGTTCTGCTGCATTATTCTAGTGTTCTGTTATATATATAAATCTGATAAATGTTTTATAAATTGTAATCAAATGTATAGTATAAACAGCTTCATGAACTATTTATTTGCTTATTATATTTATCGTTCCACTATGAGATTTTGTGTTTGTTTTCTTCTTTTCTTATTTTTCTTAATTAACCCCATTGATTATCTATGATTTGGATTGTTTGAGTTGGACATGTGTGGATTATTGTCGATTTAAGCCTTTCGAAATATAGGTCGTCACAATAGCTCTATGCACTGTTATTTTACCTTATTGCCTTTACTGTCCACTTTTTCAATCCTTGAGATTTTAGCATCGATTTGGACGTAGAATTGGAGAGTGGTGAAAGGAGGGTTGTTACATGGACCATTATACCATATGTCCAAAGACAAACACACCAAATTCATTCCTTTTTCGATTGGTCGGTCATCGAAATAGTTCATCAAAGACCATTTGTTCTTGGAATTTATATTTTCGACAACCCTAGTCAAACACATGAAACTAACACAATTTATCATCTCTTGCCACCACGAATGCAACTGTGTCGATGAAGCTCAACCTTGTCTATCTCCAAAATCACCCTCTTCATTGGATTTGCATTTTCCAACAACCACATACTGATTTAGGCTGAAATGGAACCATAGTTAAATTTAATTTCAAGCAAAATGTTTTTCTATGAGGAGGATAAACGAGGAGGGGAGATGGGAATCATCGAGGAAGTGAAAATGTATGGGTGGAGGCACATGAACAGCGGCATGCATTTACAGGAGAAGGTTAGCGTTTACCATTTAATTTTTTCTTATTTCATCATTCATCGAACGTTTTATGGTTGTACGGCTTGTAGGAACATCTGATTGTGATGACTTGTGAATAGCCCAACTCGTCTCATTTTCTCGTTCCGTTGATATAAAACATATCAAAATCCAAGACTATATCCTAGAAGGTCATTTTTACGTGTTTCTAGATCGTATAAGCTATTGGAATGCTCGATCTCAAAATTTTATCAACCGCGTGGTTCATGAGAATTTTTGCATCTAGGGGTATTAATGTTCGTTGAAATTCTCCTGTAAATATGTATCGGTAAAATCCGTATGATTACCGAAAATTCCAAAAAACATAGTAATATGTTGTTACACCCTATCTTTCCTCCCCGTTTTCCTATTCTTTCTACCTCTCTTTAATTACTTCATTAAATGACCACAAAGCTAAAATAAGTCATAAATGAAAATAGTTGTTTGATTTCCACTAACTAGAGAGTCTATAAAAAATTATTTGTTGTTGCTAATAATAAGAACGATGAACATAATCAATTTTGTGTTAATTTCTATGAATGTACTTTTATAGATAACAAAATAATTATAAATGAAAAAGTTAGTTTTTACTTCAAACATTGTAGTTGTTCAAACCAATTTCAAATGTCCTAAATTCATGATTGGTTGAGATTATTTGTGTTGCATGTTTAATCAAATTTCTGCATGGGTCATGCTATAAGTGACCAATTTTGCCCTTGAAAAACTAAGAATAAGGTGATTAATAGATGACTACTTAATCAAATTACTTAAACATCAAATAAATATAATCTAGAAAATTTTGTTTAAGAGATATTTATCAATTTCAACTGCTTAAACAAATCGAAACGTCCTTGCAAACAATTGCGACGAAAACCAAATCCTAATAGTAGACATATGTTATAATGACCATCATGTTTAATATTCCTAAATTATTGGGTTTTTATAGTATGTAGAAGCATTCCCTCTTCTTATACTAAGTGATCTTCTAAAATAGACAAAAAGGAAGAAATCGTCATGAGTGTCGTAATCAAGAAAATAAACCACTATGAATATAAACAAGTCAACATGAAAATATCCATGATGATCTCATATTAAGTAAGTTGAACATGTTGTTCCATAACAACCGAATAATAATTAAGATCCTATTGCTTATATTTGTAGCCCTTTTGAAGGAACTAAGATGATAACACCTCTTATTTTATGGATAATCCAATGTTGAACCCAAAAACATGGAAAAAAATATATACTAACATTAAAAGATAGGGGAATACTAGACACTTTTACTATTAATTGCATACTTAATTCTAAGAAAATATGGGTATGTTGTAGTTTGCAAATTGACGTTAAGGTAAGTTATTTAGTAAAAGCTATTGTTATTAACATAGTAATATGCAAAAAAAATATTACTGATAAAGATTAATTTATTATTTATTGGACCATTTCTCGATTTTTGCATGTCATCCTTGTGCAAGGCCATGCTAATCTCCTCAGTATCGTTCCAATTTTATCGGACGTCCCCGAAGGGATATAACCTTATGATTAATATTAAAAGTTAATATTTATAAATTATAATTTCCAACTGTTTCATTTTATAGTACTATTATTTGATTTAGTTATTTATGGATAGTGGATCACGAGATTCAACGATTGATTCCTTTTGATGATTTATTTCCAATATGAAAAAAATAATGTTTATTTTATTGATTTCTTTTGTCATAATGTGGTACATAATACCGTTTATATAACATCGGTTCGTACTAGTTGATTATGACTTAAAGGAGTGCATTTTTCTTTTGTTATCAAATCATGAATGATTTGGGGGAAAATGAAGAAGAAAGTAAAATGATTTCACTAAAGAATATAACGAGGAATACTATGCTAACCAAAAATACGGCAATGTTATGCAGACTAAGAACTAGGGTGCAAAATGTGGATTAAGAAATAAAGTGGAAGAATTCAAGGTTATTAAAAAGAAAATTACCATTATTCTTCCTTATTCCGATGTTCACTTTTTCAAATGAATTTCAATTATTATACATTTACATGTCTATCAAAATGGGAAGCTTTTACTAAATAATAGGAATGTTATAGTTAAAAAATGTAAGGTTGATCAAAAATCAAGATGTAGAAATATCCACATTAAGGAATGAAATAGAGATATCCAAAGTTGTTACTTCAAGCAATAGTTTTAGGTTTTTTGTTCTCATTCTTATATTTAGGTTTTTTAGGTTAAATAAAATTACCGTTTATTATGCATCTATCAAAATTAGAAGCAACCATACTTTCTAAACGACATATTTTATATCTAGACACTTAAATCTTTTAATGATAAAAAATCTTGTAAAAAAATATATACTCACAAATTATATCAATTCAATAAATAAAACGAAGAGCAATCAAAGGAAATATATTAATTCAAATAAAGAGATCACATAAAAGTAAAAAAACACTCCACATTTTAACAACTAAGGACTAAGCAAGAGCAAAGCACATTTGGCACTAAGATAGAAATATCAAGATTCCTATATGTTTAAACAACAACGATTACTAGATATTAAGAAACATATTATAACATGTATGAAATTTCATACAATGGTGCGTCTTAAAAGTACTTTAATATTGATAGTTCTGCGAATCTTCTTTAGTTCATCTTCTGCAATAAACAAAAAAATTCATTGTAAGTAAATATCAGGAATTATTTTATATTTTTTTAAAATTAAATCTTTAAATAAGAATTATGTAGATTTTACAACATCCATAAATGTTTAGTTATTCAATTCGTATCATACTCGTCATGCTGCTTTTTTAATACTCGAAAAATATAAAGTATAGACTTGCAGTTACCTATATTATCTCTGTATCATTAAAACCTTTAAATATCCAAGTTGACAAACTGATTAACATTTTACCTCATTCTTCCATTAATCCTCATCATCATTCCCTTCAATCACTTCATCTCTATCCATGCCATAATTGATACCTTTGTCCTCATCCTCATCTTGTTTCTGAACATCATCACCATCTTTGCCATTAATGTCTTTATCTTCCTTAGTATATTCACCCTCCTTCTCACTTTGCTCGTCATAGTTGTCCTCATTCTCGTCATCGTCTTCGTCCTCATTTTCATACATTGGTGTCTTTCTTTCTTTGTTACCTTCTTCTTTGTTACCATTTAAAAGTACGCTACAAGCTTCATTTCCATAGAAGGTCGTGGTTTTACGACTGACATGTTGCCAAATATTAAGGAGCTCTAACTGCTTGGCTGGTTTAATGAGGTAGTCACAAATTCCACATTCAATGGCCTTCATTATATAGTCCCAGGACTTTTATCTTGAGTTATCACTATAAATTCATATTAATAAAAATGACCTTATAAGTTAATGGAAAAGGGAAATCGATTATTATGTCTGTGAAGAGATTAAACATAAATGTATGTATCTAGTACACTACATTTTGAATAATTTGCCCTTTGAAATCATTCTTTTATTAATCTACCACATGGAAACAACCAAAATATTCATATGATAACCATAAAATAGTTCATACAAATTTATATAAATCTATATTGCTATTTAATACTTCATTTAGTTTCTTATAAGGTCTTCTAAGAATTCAAAATGAAATATAAGCCTTAAGAATGGTACGTTTTGAATTCTAAGATAATGATACAATTTATTTAACATTTATCAAATGCAGATCAGTTGTCAACATTGACAGCATAAATGTTTATAAGTACTAACGTCGATCTTGACATATATACAATAAAATAAAATTCACATATTCAAAAACATTAATCAAGATAGCTAATCTTATCTCAAACTAATTGACTTCTTAATACTACTACTCTCTTATTTTGTATATTTTCAAAGTAATTCTTGATTTGACCAAATGTAGTAGTCATATATATGTTACTGTTACACTCTTAAAAAATGACATCTTGTGTTTGCTTTACTAGTGTTGTACTTTATTACATTCATGAAATGAACACAAAAGATCATCTTTCGGTTTCTTCAAATATTTTCATTTTTATCATTTTATAAGTACAATCTACAATATCTTAATTAATGATTGACTTATTATTTATTTGCAAACTTATGATTTTTATCTACAATTTGCACTTTAGGAACCCAATCATGGATAAGATAGTTAATGACCATGAATCGTAAATCAATTTTTTTACTTGCTTTAAATAAATGATTCATCTCGCTTTGTCTTTTTACGGAATAAGGAGGCCATAGAAGGCTTTTCTAAGCAACACTCATTATTTTTCAATTTATTTTGATTATTTTAAAATTTATTATTGATTATCAGGTTAAAATTGCAAACTACAGAGCGAAATCATTAGTAAAGTAAGGCTATAGAGTTGTTAAAGTGCTTGACAGAGTCAATGTGATATGATTTTTCATCATTGAGGTACATTTAGAAGAAAATGCTATTTTCGATGCTATAACATCAGTTTCTTGTTAGTCAAACACAATATAATGTTGAATGTTAAACATTTTAGGTATTTGGTGGAGAAAGTGCAACTATGTGTCATATTAAATGACCAGGTAATGATTTAGACATAAGGGTCTCGGTCTAATAATGGTAGAGAGAGTGTTCCATAATTTTTTCCAGCACCTACTTGAAGGTGTGTGGTGCTAGAATTCCTCAAACCAAAAATGTTAGATGACAAAAAAGCTAATCAATAAATCAACATGTGATTCAAACTGACCCATGTGAATAAAAAGGAACAAGAATGCCACTATATTAAAGGAAGGGATCCCTTTAACTAGTTTATCTCAGTCCAAGTTAATGTGGGATATGTATTGCTCATAATCTTGGTTCGTCAAATAAAAATCTATTTTTATATGCTATATTTTCAAATGATGTAGATTGTTAACTTTGTAATGAACTTGTAGAAAGAAAATGTTGTCGCTAATAAGCTCCTTATAGGAGAGGCTAGATTTGGAGAATGAATCATTGGTAACATACGAATTCCTAATTTTTAGTGTGATTTTTTACTTAAAATTATGAAACATCAATATTTTTGCATATACAAAACTATGAATTTAAAAATTTATAAACACATTTCTAAATATAACGTTTGTGTGCTAAAAATTTTATATTAAGGTGGTTAAATTTTATTTACATTTGTATGCCTTCTCTTTATGTTGCGATTAATTAAAATTAAAATTTTCATGTTTTATTTTTTATAACGTTTGACATTGAGAGTGATAATTCAAGCAGAGCAATCTTTATGATGTGATGGCTAAGATGCTTGAACCCACGAACACTAGAACCTCTGTCTAACGCATCATACCTATAACCACCTAAGCTAGAGATCCTTGACAATTTCATTTGTTATATAGGTTTATCCATTTTTCTTTGTTATAACTTCACTATAACTTTGACATACAAATCCCTATGGATCCGGTAACTACATAATTTCCAAGTTATAATTATGTATATAGATGAAAAACTAGGTAAACTACTTCTTAATATAAGTTTTGGTTATTCTGAATTTTTGTAATCCAAATTTATGGACCAATTTTAAAGTGAATAGGATTCAAGATGTAAAATATATCATAAAACAATGATATTTCCAAACAAAAACATATCCACACATTGATTTTGTTCAAAATGTGTTCCTAACATAATCGTCGCTCTAATTTTACTTAAAACTGCATATAAACTATTATATCCCACTAAAATATCACTTTCTATTCTTTAGAATATGTCTACTTGAAAAATAATTTACCTATATTATTGATTTTTTTACGGATTTTATTTTCAAACTCATCATAAGTTCAAAATTTTCATTATCGTAAAGAAATGTACATTGCAATAGATCATAAAGACCCGTGTTTTTTGAATTATGGATAACTTTTTATTATCAAACATTTGAGTAGTTAAAACTTTTGAAATACAAAGTTTATAAGATGAAAATATCATATTTAAAATATTAAAATGTAGCGGATAACTGCAAGTTGTTCGTAATCATCGCATTACTTTATTTTGGGAAATGAATATTAATAATCCACCAATATGATTACCAGCTCTAATTATTATATTTGTTTCCCTAAACTTTATTTCGACGTAGATGTTGGCTGCACCAGCTAAATCCAGTTGGCATGAAATTTAATAGGAGTACAAAAAATTAAAACTATGTGTAGGTAAAACAGTTGTGGAAATCAAAGTCTTGATCAAAAGGTTGGAATCATTTTAGTAATCTAGTCAGAATTTATGTTACTCTAGATATTGGAATTTTGTAGTATTAAGCAAGATAAATTATTATGCATTAATTAGCGAATCACCAAAATCAAAGGTTGACTAACATAACTATTATAGTTTGAATTTGATAAAGATAAGCATCAAATTTTGCTTGGATCGGCGAACAATGCAAGGGGACATTCTTAATTATTTTACCAAGCCATATAGTTGGTTGACCAAAAGAATTTAAGTGTTTTATTTCAAGGTTTTAAAAGAAAGTTTTGAGGATTTTTCTAGGAATATTTAGTGATATTTTAATATGTTTTCTAGTTCCTATTAACCTCATTCATCCATTATTTATTATTCATGTTTCCCCCATTTTGGAATATAATACAAGGCAACGCATATAAGACTATGCGCAGAATTTTATTGTGGGCAAGACGTGATTTTGAAAAAAAATGATTAGATGACCGTTGCATGTTAATTTGGTTTTATGGAGGAATTAGGGGATATTCATGTAGGGAGAAAACTATATTATTTACTCTTCTATTAATATTGCTAATGATATGTCATATTCACATATAAAGCGTATATTAAGTTGGGCAGCTCCATTTCCACTGACTTTATGTTACATAACATCTTTGTAGGAAGCATCTTAGCATTTTTCTAAATCATTTCACCTCCCATCCATGAGGAAAAGAGCTTCACTGGTGGTTACCTTTTGTCATAATGCACTTATGGACCAAGAAGCTTTATTACTCATGACATTATGTCACTATATATTTATATGGCAAAGAGTAACATTGGTCCACTATCGAGATTAAGAATCTCATTAGCCTCTTTCAAGGGAGAGAAAACTCATTAGTCACCAAAGTGAGGAAATCCACATTATACAGGTAGGAGTTAAATAATGTAATACAACCTTTTTAAGGTTATCACGCATGTGAAAATATAAGTGACGGTTCGGGATTGGAATAGTCCCACATCATCGGAATTTAACGAAAATGTGGTTTATATATATACGGGTTAGTAGGCATGTAATATTGAGGAATTCATTTTATTATAGTAGTTCTGTGTCAACGCATATGCGTATGCCACATATTGGTGATGGGGAAACTTGGTTTGACTACCATTATGCAACAATTGGTATCAGAGTTGAAAGTTGCAAACTAGACCATGTAGACAAAAAAATTATCTCAAGTATTCCAAGCAGATGCGAGTCAAAGGGGAGTTTGTTAGGATTGTCTCGCATGTGGAAATAGGAATGACGATTTAGAATTAGAATAGTCTTGCATTGCAAAATTTTAAAGGAGATGAGGTGTAAATATGGGTTGGTAGACTCGTAACATTGGGGAATTCCTTTTGTTATAATAAGTGTGTGCCTACTCCTATGCATACGTCATGTGTTGGTGATGGGGGAGCTTGGTCCGATCGGTGTTACACAACAAACTTGATATTAAAGATAAAATTTATAGAGATATCTCATTAAGAACATATAAATGGTTGTATTTAACTCATATTATGTATGTATTCTACTTGCTTTGCAGATGATAGGAGGGTGTTGTCATGCATACTTTAGTATGGTTTGTGTTTGAGGGAAAGAGTTTCAAACTCTAATAGGATTTGCTCAATTTCATTGTCTCGTTTGAGGAGGAACATGAGATATTCTTCTTTATAATAATTTTCTATTCATATTGATGAAGAATATAATAATCTTTCAGCGTTAATCCTGCCTAGTATGAAAAGTTACCGATTTATAAAACTTTGGACATAATACAATACAGTATAAATATACAATTCTGTACCATATTAGAAAGGATATTTTCTACAATGTTGTGTATTTTCTAATTTATTAAACTATAAAAAATAAGATCAATATTTTAATTACTTTACTTTCTAATAAAATGATAGAAAAGATTACATTAAAACACAATTATATAGTTCTACTACACCAATTTTTTATCATTATTCTGGATGAAATTATAATTTCCATGTTCTTACATTGTTTTATGTTCAAATACAATTTTTAGATATTTTAGGAGGACGTTCTGGCATTTTAACTAAAATAGGATATTTAAATCAAAATAGATTAGAATGAATTTGAATATAATGTAAGAAAAGATTACCAACACAAGGAAGATCCGTTTCATGTTCCACATGCTTCAAGAAAGTAAATCCATCCATGTCATGGAGGTAAATATTCGTTATAATCATGTCAAATTCAAGTTCACTCTTTCTCATCATGATCAAAGCCTCAATTGCTGAAGTTGTTGATGTCACTGCATATTTAATGACTCAGAGTTATTTATCACGATTAGTAACATTTGGAAATGTTGATACAATCCTTCATCGGAAAAAATATTTATTATATGATTAAAAAGGGAATTGAAGTAGAAATGAAACCATGGTATCTGCAATTTCTTAGCCTTTCTTCCATGATTCTTAGGCATATTACGTTGTAATCGACTAGAAGAATCCTCATTCCAGCAGGAAAACCAGATTTTCCATTAAGTTGTTCATGAGCATCATCCATGATTCTGAATCAAGTCCGGATGTTGATTCCTAGAAAATAAAAATATAAATTAGTATTTAATCATTAATGGAAAATTATGAACAGACAAATGGCTATTCAGAAAGGAAGATAGATGTGAAATTATGAACCAAGAATTCAATGTGAAGATTGAATATGAATAGATATGGAATTAACCAGTCAATGGTGTGTCCCTAAATTTGAAGTTCTTTTACTTATTAGTAATGTTTGCTAGGAGTAATAGAGTATCAATAAATTTTAGTTAGCTTATTAATGAGCACAACCTGGAATTGGGGAATATATAAAACAAATAAAAATAATGAAATATGCATAGAATTTTTCACAACTTACTTATTAATGTATAATCTTCTCATTAATAAACATTTATAGTCCACAAATAAAGAACACCGCTAAGTAAAAAGATAATTAATAAATTCTAAGGATGATTAGATTTGAAAATTTTGCTCAGTACATGACTAGATAAGTTTTCAAATTTTCTAGTTAGTGTGATTTGAAAATTGTTTGTATCACAATGTAATATAGCTATAAGTGGTACTAGGTTCACGAGGCTTGGCAAGACAATCTTTAAATGGTAAATATTTACATCATAAAAGATTTATTTACTTTACCATTTTAGGCCATCTTACTTTGATTATATAATACTGTTACATGATTTCAACTATGATGTAATTTATATCTCAACTATAGTGATCTTGTTTATGCTATGGAAATTTGATTTCTAACAACTAGTAAATGATTACTTTTTGAAATTATATTTTCTAAAGTTCTTTGGCATTGAGAACGCATTTCAAAATTTAATAGACTATGTGACAAATTTATCAAATTAAAGAGGAGTACATACTTTGCAATAAAGTATAACTGAAGGTAAACCCGATTTATCGAACAAAATTTATGTATGTTTGATATTTAATGTGTAGGAGGAAAAAATGCTTGAGTTATAGAACAATAACTTTAGGAAACTGCAATATGCTAGGAATTAAGAACTATCACCACGATAACCTCATGGTGATTGATTCAATGTTACAAAATTTAGTTCTAAACAAAACAAAATAAAAACCCAAGGTCGAACCCTAACTTTCATTTTTAAATAAAGGAAGGAGAAAATCAAATTGACAACAAAGGAAAAACTTCCATTTACCAAGATTAGAAGATTTTAATCATTATTTCATCCATTTAGGTGTAACCTTTTCCGTTCAAAACCCAAAAGGAATATGTCTTATTAGCTAGTTATAATTCTTTATTAATAATTGGAATAGAAACACAATTTTGGACTCTAACCACAAAATTTCAGAAATACCCTTATGTGCAAATAAAAGGTTTTGGAGTTCGAATCCCGCTGTGACTAAAAACTAACATCTATTTTCAAATGGAAAGTTCAAACCTATTACAACAAAAAAATTATATTTTTTTGTCTTTTTTGGTTCAATATTATCAAACTACGCATAAATTTTTATGGAAAATTAAGGAAAGTGCTTTCAATTTTCATTTAGTTTTTAGGAATTTTGCATGATTTCCTATTTGATACGGATTAAACGGTGAAACAATGAATTACCTTAATTAATAAATTAATCAAGAAACTAATTATTTAGCCCTTAGTCAATATGTGTAATTGCAGCATATGAAAGACCATTACTATACACTCCAAGTGTATATAAAGTATATGCTTAGCACCCAAGTACCAGAAAGATGTGTTTTTAGGTAAAATAAAAAAAGAAATAGAACAAGAATGAAGAGGACATCATATCAGAATCTCACATGCGGAACGATATATATAATATCTCAAAAGGTCTTTATTAAAAAGAAAACCTTTATATACATGCATCTATCAAAGAAGGCTAACCTATCATCAGCCTGGACGGTTATAACAACATGTCCTCACAAACGCAGATAGATACAACCAAGTAATGCATTAGAAAATATGTACGGTAGGAAACCATCCATCCCCTATCCAAGAGCTCACACGAAGAGCAGCTAAATTGGGAAATATACTCGAGTTCATCTAAGCATTTTAAGAGAATACCACCCGGATCAGTCTGGCAAACCAGTGTGAGAAACTCAAATCACATAGAATTTATTATATCAAAATAAGGGTATATTGTAAGACCATGTCGTCAATAAACATGTATAGGTTTTTCCCTTACTATAACCAAACCATTCTACTATAAAATCCAGTGATAATATAACAGTGTCTAAGGTGTGGAATATAAATAAACATGTAGCTGCAATGCAAGTGAGAGTACAATAACTGGTATACAATCAGAACCGCTAAGGAGCATTCACTATTAATGTAGGATTTCCACAAAGATCTCTTTGGGGAAGCCGAATACGAACTACGACACAAGGATCGGAGATATCCTTCCAAAGCGTCGTACATCTCTAGTGAATGTACCATAGAAAAACCATAGCTGGTCTTGCTACGACCTGATGCATCGCTCCCGCATGCATATCCTAATATGTATCTCTAGAAATGGAGTCGCATGCACCCCATAGTTTTGCCAACCCTACTAGCTATGTCTCCAATCTCTTATTTTTTCCATATCGATGATGAGTCTACGTCCGACATTTTATCCCACGAGTCACCACCCAGATAGATCTTCCACCTAAGCTCTAACTTGAATAGATCACGGAACCAAAAATGGATTCCCATATTTCAAATAGTTCCCGGAACCACACATAGATTCCTCAACAGATCTCGAAATTACACATGGATTCCCATACCTCAACAACCCTCGAAATCACACATGGATTATGAAATCCTGAATAGATCACGAACAATTACATGTGTTCGAGCATCTCAAATAGATTCCAACATCACGAAGTAAACACTAACCTCTTCTAAAGCATAGAACGCATATATGGTATTAGAGTGGTTATGTTTTCAAGTCATCTCATCTAAATGCACTCCCCCACTTACCGGGTGTTACAAAACCAATTGATTTCTCGGAATCTCAACCTCAGCTTTATGGTAAATAAATAGATAATACATATGATCGGAAACCACCCTCTAATAGTTTAGGTAGATGGTCCAAGAAAAGACAACGGGTCTATATGTACAATATAACATCACCGAAGATAACTGTGACATATAATCCTCGTGTTTCTTCTAGATATTTCCAGAGTATATTCTGGCCCAAATTTGAAAGTTTTTTATTTTAATTATTAGATAAACAAAACGTCCAATAATAAGAATCATTTCATACGAAAAAACCAAGTCCTATATACCGTCCAGAAGCAGTAACACACAAAGCACGATCGAAACAAACAAGCACGATCAAGTCACATAAACAACTTCTAATCCCATTTTAGTTTAATTAATATTTTATTAATTAAAATCTCTTTTATTAGTAAAACTTATTTTATCTAATAAAATATTGTTTATGAATTCCTACTATTCATTTGTACTCTTTCAATACTACAAAAGGTAATCATATATTTATCTCAAATGGTATACATATATTCACAAATTATTAACAAGATTTTTTATTTAAAACCTTTACTCTTTTTATACTTCAAAACATATTCATATACTTATTGAAAATGGTATAAGTATGTTTACATATCATTAACAAGATTTCTTACTTTAAACTTTTACTCTTTTTATACTTTAAAAAATGTTCTTATACTTATCCTAATTGGTATAAGTATATTCACAAATCATTAAAAAGATTTCTTACTTTAAACCCTAAATTTTTTATACCTTCAAAATATCCATTTTAAGGATCCGAGTACTTTCACAAATCCATTAAATAAGGTTTAAGATTAATGTTATTTAAACATTGCCACTACAAACCCAAAACCATTTCACTTATGCATATCTTTAAACATTTTTTAAAGATCTATTTACGTTTATAAGTATAATCAAAAAGGGTTAAAGATGAATGTAATTAACATATTGTCACAACAAACCCAAATCATTTTCCTACATGTTACTACCTTTAAAACATCGTTTTAAAGATCTAAATTTAATTATAAGTTAAATTCGATAATCGATTAATCGATTATCTAGTTAAAACAGTTGTTTTATACAAATCAATGTTCGTATACTTTACTAACTTCCGACATTCTCAACTTAAATATTCCTCGAAGAAGGAAGCCCGGTAGTTTAGAGCTCTATTGCTCCATCCCTACTCGACATCAATTTGTCACTCTTAGAAATAGATAAACCTACTTCGTCGGAGTTTAGATTTAAGCAAAGTTAATTACCTTTTTTAAACAAGTAAGTAAACAATCAGATTAACATGTTTTCGATATTTCAACTTACACTGTTCCTTTTTCAAGAGTGAAGCCTAGTAAGCTTGGACACTGGTTGCTCCAAGCCTTGCCTAAACACCTCATTCTTAAATGTCACGAGCAAACAAGTTTACTCATCAGCTTATTAGTATATAGCATATCAATCACCTTTGTCAAAAATTATACATGAAATAGTACTTTAGAAATACTTGTAAATATGAATTAAATATCTATGTAAAATATTACTTGAAAATAACTAATTTGGAAGTTTGATTAAAAACATATTTTTACATTTTGTAACACTTTACTTTCCAAATCCATAAATAATCATTAAGACTATATTTAAACTTCAATTCTTTTTTTCATACTCAAATACATTTTATAAGAAATTCCATAAAAAGATTTTATAAGAAAAAGAATTTAGAAACCGTTTAAATCACGAAAAACTAGCCAAAATGTCGCGTATTATAGGCTTAAAACTATAAGCGACATACTACAACATTTATAAGTACTGTTAAAAGTCCTCGTTAAAACAACATTGAAATGCACCATCTTTGCGACTAATTTTAACCACATAAACAAATGATTTAAGACTTGAAATTTTTATAGTAAATACTACCACTAGGTTACTTAAAATCCATGAAATAAATCCTTAAGAATACTTAATTTTAGTTTATAAAAATTCCTGAAAACAAGTGATTTCGAAGTGCACTTATAACGACTATTCTCGTTCCAAACACTTTCAAACTTACTTCAATTTTAACATAAAGTTAAAAAAACCATTTAAACATCAAGTAAAGGCCACACTAAATGTTTAAGAAGATAGTGGAAGTGAGGTTATACAATATAAAGTTACCATTTGCTTTCAAAAGCAAGAGGAGTTCATAGTTTATAACTTTACTTAGTTAATGTTACTTTTAACTTTATAATTTGAACATAACATACATACAAACACAAAATATACTTAAGACATAGTGAGATAACTCACTTAGATCCATTCCAAACCCAACTACAAATCCATAAGAATCAAAGAATCATCTAAAGGTCCAACCTTTAGCACTTCCAAACCAATGCCACCTTCCTTCTCCCCTCCTCCTCCGTGTTAACGGCCCATCCAAGCTCCCATCTACCTTTTACCTCCTTCCAATTCTTATTTCTTAATCATGCTTCCCATGATGTCTTAATCCTAATGCCAAAGTTTAAAAGAGATAGAGAATATTTGGCTAACTTTTGAAAATGTTAGAGAGTAATTAGTGGATTAGTGCTTAAGCACTTCCATTAGTTTCAAACCTCCTACTTCATCTCAAGGTTAGGAATTTATTGGCGATTGCTAAGTGAACCCCTCCCCTCTATTTGTAGGCTTCAAGTGGTGAAGCATAAGCTTACTCTCGCCCCTTATAAGGCTTACCTCCCATCACATCTGTATTATCATTTGCTAAACACTTAAGCATTTCCATTTATGCTTACTTTTACTTTATGTCACTCATCCTTTATGCTAAGTACTATTATACACTTATGATAATCTCTCTTATGCTATAGGAATATTCTAGAACCTTCTAAGATTGTATGAAAAAGAGAGTGTTTAATTAGTGGCTAAAATGTTCGTTACATATTAGCTTAAGAGTTAATTGTTTCCATTCTTGATCATTTTCCTATTAGTTAGCAATAAACATGAAAATATTTTTAGTTGCTCATTATCTCCATAATGATTACTTAGACTGTGTAGGCAGTTTGAACAACTTCCGTTGAGAAAATAGTTGTATATTGACAGAACGAATTTCAGTCATATTATCGATATTTTTCCAAAGTATATATATTTGTAATGGTTTTCCAAAATAAGTTTATCATCATTACTTATGATTTAAAAGGAGGATTAAATCTTATTAAATCATTTTAATAACATTTAGTCCAAGATTCAAACATTTAAATAATTCTGATATTTAAATACGAAGTGTCTGAAATTCTGGATCGTTACATTATCCCCCATTTAGAATATTGCATACTCGAAATTCCGACACGCGCAACCAAAGAACCAACAATACATTGATACTTAATGGTATCCTAATCATTAACAAACAAAGCTCATGGTTTTCATAAGTCCAAACCATCTCATCGCACAAGGATGATAATCAGTCTACTAAGCATACTTTTTGCTCTACAGCCTCAGAATATTGCTTATATGATTATTCATGCCACTCTAGAACCAATCAAAGAGTCATCATCTAAACTCCCCATAAGCCAACAAAACATAATATAAAACATACTAAAGCCCATAATGATGTACATGGACCATCCATATGCAATATCAATTTCGATCACTTGCTCGATCGCATAAATTTCATTCTCCAACTAGTGTTGATCACCTGACTGCTTTAGTACAGACTCCGATCCGGTTCTTTGATTAGAAACCTTTGTTCTCCATACATAGCTAAATACTATGATAGGAGAATTTAGGACCATATCAAAAATCTATATCAAGTGTCCGACATCAAGAATACGGTGAAAACTTCTAACTCAGATAGGTGAAAATCACTTCGAAATTTATGTACTAGAATCCTAAATCAAGAACTGTTATGCGAATAAAATGATCTATGTAAACTTACATACTCCATTCAATTGGTTTCTTAATTACCCCCAATTTCTTTCCATTTTTAATTTACATTCAATTTCATTTACTATTTCTTACTTGATACTAGCCACTTATGAACTATTTCATAAATTTTACTTCAAGTTATTAAACATTATATAACTTAAGTCCATGTCCTTATAATATTCCACTACATCCTTAGAGTATATACAAAACTGTCCAATTCATTTTACTTAATATGAATATTCAATCAATTTAAAACTTGTTTAAATTCTACTATCTTTTTTCTTGAAAACTTATTTCTATTTCTTTCAAATTCATATGTTGTCCTTTAAGTAAAGGTGGTCTGGGTATTATGAACATTAAACTTTGGAATGCAGTGGCTTCTTCTACTCATATTAATAAGCTTGTGAATTATGATGATAATATATGGGCAATTTGGGTTAGAAAAAATTTGATCAGGTCCGATGACTTCTGGACTATGAGCATTCCTTCTGCCAGTAGTTTGGCTTGGAGGCATCTGCTCAGGTGCAGAACTTCCTTTTTTCCTGTATTCTAAAACTCCATGAAAGCAAGAAACTTGCTTTCTTTCTAGCATGATCCTTGGTCAAGCCCTAGTGTAATCCTATCTGCTCTGGTTCACATAAATCTCAGGGTTGTTTCTAGTATTTCTGATAATGCAAAGGTTGCAAATTATTTCACTATGGATATATATCTCTTCCTCATTCCAGTTCTTTCTAAATCAGGATGTTATGGTTTAATATTGAAATTAAGATGTATAGAGAAGATATTAACTCGTTATGGTTACGTAAATCTCACATCATAACAAGTTATATTAGTTTTTGCCTGGATTTTCTGCTATGTCTCCGTTTCCAGGGCATTCTAGAATTTGGAATAATTCTTCTTTGCCTAGACAGAATCTCCTATTATGGAGAATTATCAAGAATTATCTGCATATTCAAGATAAGCCTGTGTCCAGGGGTTTGCCACAAACTTCTATTTGTTTGCTTTGTGGTTAAGATAGTGAAGATATTAAACATATATTCTTCTCTTGTTTATACAGTATGTATTTATGTATGGAAGAGAATTCTAAGCCTTTTACAGTTGCATATCCCTAATTTGAATTCTGATGTTGAATGGTATAATATTTTTAAAGCTACTCAATGGAAAACTGATAAGGGGATGCTTTTAATTAGAGTGTTGAAATAGTTCGCCTATTTGATTTAGATGGAATGAAATTCTAGACTGTTTACTGGCAGGCATTTCTCTGAAGAGTCTTTGTTTCTCTCGCTTGAAAATCTTTTTAGGCTTTCCCTTTTGTTTTTGTTAGTGATATGTGGTTGTAATTTTGCTGTTTTTTCTTTTATTTCTTTATGAGGGGTATGCCCATCCTTCTTTGTATGTCTTTTTTTTCAATAAATGGTAGGGGGTCCATTTAACCCTACTGGCTTTGCCAAAATTCTACCATCTCTTCAAACCAAGCGTCAGATAAAGCTTAACTTTTACAAACACTTGGCTTCATATTCTATTATCTACTAATTTCAGGTATTCATAAACTCATCTTTATATTTTCGCACACTTAGCTTCAAATACTTATACAAATTCCATAGTTTCGACTGTCTAAAATCGTCGAAAATTCCATTTCATTTTAGCAAATGAAAAACTACTAATCAACAGATCAAACAAGATGCACAACCATACTTACCCTAATGCATGTGATACATGAGTCCATAGAATATCTTCATAGAAAAAGTCAATAACTAAACACCTGATCTTATTTCGAAACATTTTGAATGTATATATAACTATAACTTTGGTATATCAAATCATACTTCCAGTAATCAAATCAAAATCTATTTTACCAAAACAACTCTGTAGCAAATCGCTACTGTAGCTTCCTGCACTTTAAACCCGAAAATAAATGCTGACGATGCTGCAATCATCATCAGAATTATTTTTCAACTACAGAAGTGAGTTCATTACACCCAAGCCATGCCTTTTGGACTTAACCAAAATCCTTTTCAAAACGGTATCAAATACTTCGTAAATATTATTAAGTACCATGACATCAATTTCGTAAATCAACTTCCCAATCATTTACTTCCAAATAATACCAGTAGTACTTTCCAAAATCTTTAGAAAACCAATTTCTAAAACACCGAGATTTAATTCTCAAATTCTTATTTTAAATCCTCTTCACATTTATAATGATACATAAACCATATTTATATAAATCGTTACCTATATAAAACTATCACCGAAGTGTTTTCCTTGTTTAGATTATAGTAAACAACTTCCACTAAAATCAAAATGTTAACACAATACAATCACCGAATGCCTTACCGTCAAACCGTGAAACTAAATTCACAAACTGTTCATTTCAACGTCCCCACAATTACTGTATACTCAACCAATGTAGTGAAAAGGTAAAACTGGTCATAAACTGGTTGAGCACAACAAACCAAACAATAATTGGTAATAATAGAATATTACCATTCCCTAACAAATAAACACACCATGAATAACTATGTCAATTTATAAAAATTATCCTTTTATAATAAAATATAATCTATGGTAAAATTATTTCATTTACCAATTACAAAAGCAATACTGTGTCGTTTCGCCCTGTCCAAGTGTTTAGAGATCCCTGTCAATAATGATAGCAACTTGTATTGATCAGAATCCATAAGCCACTCTACAGACCAATCGTGCAAAACATTTTTATAACAATAACATATACACACTCTCGTATAGATACACTCGACTCTTAATTATGCATTCCATTACCCTATCCCTTAATGTGTTATCCCACCAAAGCCAAGGTTCTCACTTAACATTCAGTCCTAATACCAAGTGTAATGACTTGACTTTTTGACCCTCAGATGTCGACACCAATACATCCACGGTACCATAGGAAAACCATAGCTGGTCTTGCTAAGACCTGATGCATCGTTCCTGCATGCATATCCCAATAAGTATCTCTAGAAATGGAATCGAATGTACCCTATGGGTTAGCCAACCCTACTGGCTATGTCCCCTATCTTTGGTTTTTGCCATTCCAATAATCAGGCTACGTCTGGCATTCCAACCGATGAGTCACCCCTAAACAGATCTTCTACACGAGCTCCAACTCGAATAGATCACGGAACCACACATGGATTCCCATATCTCAAATAGATCCTTGAATCGTACATGGATTCCCAAACAGATCCCGTAATCACAAATGGATTCCTATACCTCAACAGGCCTATGTATCATACATGGATTCCCACATCCTGAATAGATCAAGAACAACAACATTTGTTTGAGAATCTCAAACAGATCTCGAATTTCCATATAGATTCTAGCATCATAAAGCAATCATGAACCTCTTCTAAAGCATAGAATGCGTATATGATTTTGAAATGGTGACAGTTTCAAGTCATCTTATATAAGCACACTCCTCTGCTTACTAGTTGCTCCTAAAACCAATCGATCGATTTCCCAGGAACCTCAACCCCGGTTCTATGGAAAATAAACAAACAATACATAAGATCGGAGATCAACTCCTAATAGCTTAATAGGATGAAATTTCTTATCATTTTTCTTAGAAGAACAAAACGAGTCTGTATGTACAGTATAGGATCATCGAAGATAATAGTACCGCATAATCCTCATGTTTCTTCTAGATATTTCTAGAGTATACTCTGGACAAGATTTGATAGTCGGTTATCTAGTGATCAAATAAACAAACAATCCAATACAATGAGAGTAATGGCATATGGGAAAACTAAGTCCCGTATACTATCCATAAGCAGTAAAACACAAAGCACGATCGAAACAAACAAGCACGATCAAGTCATATAAATGAATTCTAATCCCCTTTTTGTTCAATTAATTTTATATTATTTAAAACATCTTTTACTAGTAAATCTTCTTTTATTCATTAAAACATTATTTATGAATTCTTGCTATCATTTGTACTCTTTCAATACTACAAAAGGTAATCATATACTTATCTCAAATGTATAAGTATATCCATAAATTATTGATAAGATTTCTTATTTAAAACCTTTACTCTTTTTATACTTCAAAGGTATTCATACACTTATTGCCAGTGGTATAAGTATATTCACAAATCATTAACACGATTTCTACCTATAAATCTTTGCGCTTTTTATACTACAAAAAGTTTTCATATATTTATCCCAATCGGTATAACTATATCCACAAATCATTAACAAGATTTCTTACTTCAAACCTTTACTTTTCCTATCTTCAAATATCCATTTCTAGGATTTAATTACTTTCACAAATCCATTTAATAAGGTTTAAGACTTATTATTTAAACATTGCCACTACAAAAGCAAAACCATTTCACTTATGCTTATCTATAAAACATCCTTTTAAAGATCTATTTACATTTGTAAGTATAATAAAAAAGGGTTAAAGAAGAATGTAATTAACACATTTTCACAACAAATCCAATTCATTTTCCTACTTATTACTATCTTTAAACATCCTTTAAAATGTCTAAGTTTAATAGTAAGTTAAGTTCGACAGTCGATTAATCGATTATCTTGTTAAAACAGTTGCTTATAGAAATCAATTTTTGTACACTTAATCGTTTCTAACATTCCTAACTTAACTATTCCACATTAAAGAAGCGAGCCGGATAGGTTAGATGTCTATTTCTTTGTCCTCATTCGACATCAATCTTTAACTCTTAGAAATAGATAAACCTATTTCATCGGCGTTTAAAGTTAAAACAAAGTTAATTACCATTTTTAAACAAGTAAGTAAACAACTAGATAAACACATTTCTGAAATTTCAACTTACATTGTTCCTCGTTCAAGAGTGAAGCTATGTAAGTTTGGACACTAGTTGCTCCAAGCCTTGCCTAGACACCTCATTCTTAAATCTCACAAATAGACAAGTTTACTCATCGGCTTATTAGTATTAACCATAGTCAATCACCTTTGTCAAAACTTATATGTATAATATTATTTTAGAAATACCTGTATATAAGTTTTAAATAGCTATGTAAAATATTACTTGAAAATAACAAATTTAGAAGTTTGATTAAAAACATGTTTTACATTTTACAGCATTTTACTTTCAAAATTCATAAATAATCATTGAGACCATATTTAAACTTCTATTCTTTTTCTCATACTTAAACATATTTTATAAGAACTTCTATAAAAATATTTTGTAAAGGAAAGAATTTAGAAAACATTTAAATCATGAAAAACTAGCCAAAACGTTGCATTTTAAACACTTAAAACTATAAACGACTTACTTTGGCATTTATAAGTGTTGTTAAAAATCTTTTTTAGAACAATATTCAAAAGTGCCATCTTTGCGACTATTTTTAACCACCTAAACAAATGATCTAAACTTGAAAATTTTAAAGTAAGTACTGCCATTAGGGTATTTAAAAACCATGGAAAGAAATTCGTAAGACTATCTTTTGTTTATTTATAAAAATTCTTGAAAACAAGGGATTTTGAAGTGCGCTTATAACGACTATTCTCATTCCAAACACTTTCAACTTACTTTAATTTAACATACAATTTATATAACCATTTAAACATCAAGTTAAGGCCACGCAACATGTTTTAGAAGGCAATAGAAGTGAGGTTATACATTATAAAGTTATCATTTGCTTTCAAAAGTTGGGGGTCCAATGTTTACAACTTTACTTAGTTAATGTCACCTTTTAGCATTATAATTTAATCATAGCACATATATAAACAAAATATACTTGAGGGATAGTGAGATGACTCACTTAGATCCATGCCTAACCAAAGAACAAAGTCATTAGAAAAAAAAGAACCACCTCCTTCCATCAACACAAGCGTCTAACCTTTAACACTTCCAAACCAACGCCACCTTCCATCTCCTCCTTCATTCTCATGGCTCATCCAAGCTTCCCCTCTTCCTCTCACCTCCTCCCGCTTCTTACCTATTAATCATGCTTCCCATGATGTTTTAGGCCCAATGCCAAATTTTAAAAGAGATTAGAGAATATTTAGTTAACTTTTGAAAAAGTTAGAGAGTAATTAGTGGATTAGTGCTTAAGCACTTCCACCATTTTCTACTCTCCAACTTCATCTCAAGCTTAAAAATTTATTTGCGATTATTGAGTGAATCCCTCCCCTTTATTGATGGGCTTTAAGTGGTGAAGCATATGCTTACTGTCAACCCCTTGGTTACCTCCAATCAAATCAACTTTATCATTTTCTTAACACTTAAGCATTTCCTTTTATGCTTGCTTTTACTTTATGTCACTTCTCCTTTAGGCTAATTACTATTATATCCTTACCATACTCTCTTATCCTATATGAAGCTTCTAGAACCTTCCAAGCTTGTGTGAAGAGGAGGGTGTTTAATTCCTGACTAATGTTTCATTAGATATTATTAAATATTTTTAATGATGGAAAAATTGAATTTTATTCTTTTGAAAAATCCAAATAATATGTCTAAACTATTTTGAGGTGAAATTTATATTTTGAAAAGTTCAAATTTGAATTATTTAATTATATTTTGAATTTAAATTAGAACTAAAGGAGTAAATTATTACTACTTGTGACGACCCGGAATTTTGGGCAATATCAATTTAATAATCTATATTTAAAATTAAATTGATTTGATAATTCTTGTAAATAAATTTGAATTGATTTATTAATCTTCTTTAATTAAATATTTAATTAGTGAATTTATCTTTTAATAAGCTAATAAATTGTTTTCTATTTATAATGTATACATATATATTTATATATTTTTTAAATGGATGAGTTTGGTTTTAAATTTAATTAATATAGCATATTTTCTAATTCCAATATTTTGATAATTGGGAAATTATGATTTATTTAATGTTAAGCTTTTTTAAAGCTATTTTATAAATAACTATATGATTTTAAAATTTATAAAATAAATGTTTAATTATTTAAAAAGGGTTTTAGCTTAAAGTTTAAATAAGAATAATAATAAAGACTTGTTTTATTTCTTTTTAAAATATTGTTTAAGAAATATGATTGTAATTAAATATGGAAGTTAAAATACAACTAAATGAAACATTAATTCATTTAAATAACAAGTAATTTATAACCTCTTTTATAAATTTTATATAAATTATCTAAAATGTTATTTTCAAATAATAAAGTAATGTATTGTTTATATTTATAATCATACTTGGTTTCATTTCGTTAAAATTAGCTATACATATAAATAAGTATTTGTAAATTAATTAAGTTTAAACCTTTTATTACACTTTAATTAAAAATAATAATTAATTAAAATAACATGTGTTGCTTTCTTACAACATAATATAACATGTGTAATTTAAACAAACAAAGAAATTTACAAGTGTTAATAATTTAAGACAAGTGTCATATTATTTTTATTTTTCTTTGATTTTTAATTAATCATAAATTTAGTTATATAAACAATTGCCATCTTCCATGCTATTCTTTTTCTCATTTTCAATTCCAAAACTAAGAAATCTTTCAGTTGAAAAACAATCTTCATTTCATAATGGAAAATTTCATTTCCTTCAAAAAAATCTGTAAAACTCCTCAAAAACAAAATTTGAAACCCAGAAATCAGTAAACAAACTCCTCATATCAAAATGCAAATTTTCATTTCCTCTAAAACCTGTTTTCTCATCAACCTGTAACCAATACAAATCACTCTTCATAATCATACCCTGTAACTCATTTTCAACATGCAAAACAATCTGAAGCCTCTGAATCATTTTTATTCAACCTAAATTATTCCCTGCATCATCCCAAATCTGGAAATCAAGCTGAAGCATGCATGTAGATTGAAAATCAGAAAGCAAAATCATTTTCTTTCTAATCTGGAAATCAGGCTACTGCATGCAAACCTGGGAATTAAAACAAGTTTAAAACATCAGCAATTCAAGATTAAAGTTTTTAAAGGAAACGCAAATCCAGTTTTAAAGTTTTCAAAAGCTTTTCAAATCTAAAGCTCTCTTATGCATTAAAAAAAAAGAGGTGAGTACTCCACTTTTAAAAAATTTAAGTAGGTAAAAGTTGATTGCATGCTTTTAATTAGAAATGAATATACATTATGAATTTGCTGTGAATATATATATATATATATATATATATATGCACATATATATATATATGAATATATTTATGTGTGCATGCTTATTATCTGTTACATTTCTGTTTCCTCAATTTCAAGCTTCTATTTGATTTTCAAATCCATTTTCTCTTGATTAAATCTTGGTTTAGATTTAAGGCTGAAACAAATTATGTTTATTTCATCATAAACTATAGTCTAAAAATTTTACTTAAGTTAAACAACTCTGCATCATCTCTGAAATTTATTAATAGATGATCAGACATTAAAGTTGTGAAAATTCAAGTACCTTGATTCGATGTTTACAGGGTTGCAAATCAAATCATCTTACCAAATCATGATTTTTAAAAGAAAAATCATAATTTCTAGTGTTAGATTTTGGGAGCAGATCTAGTTCAACTGTATTTTTTCTTTTGGGGTTTTAATTGATGATCTATGTGTTCGAATGGTTTGAATTTTCTTCTGGAGGTATATGAGTGATCGGAGAGGCCAACAAAATTATCAGATTGTGGTGCATTTCAATTTGAAGATGATGGTTGTGAATTGAAGTTTAGGACCCTAGTTTTACTGGGCTAGGAAGAATAGATCACTTTGGCAATTGTAGTTGATCGAGTTCAACTATATCTTGGGTACTGGAACATGGTGGGTTGACGAGGTCTTTGCCGGAATTTCAGAGGCAACGGTGGTCGAAGGTGTTTGGGCGAGGCGTTGACAGGTTTGGATGTTGTGGAGTTACTATTTCTGTTCCAGGTTTGGGAGTAAAGCTTGATTTCGAATTCAAGATTGGATGGATGTTGTGGTGGCCGGATTCTGGTGAAAGGGGGATCGCTGTTCTACTCGAAGGTGTGGCGTCGACAGGAGTTGGTCGGCGGCACCGTGCATGTGCACGGTGCACTAAATTTTCTGATGATCTCTGTAGTTTTATTTTTGGGTTTAGTTGTCTCGAGTGGTTCTCGGGTGTTTGGAGTGATTAACTCGAAGCCGATATGGTTTTGACTCGGAGTTATTTAAGGTAGGCTCAAGTATATTAAGTTGTTTCAGGTTTTAAACAAAAACAGAAACCTGTTCCGTTTTGAAGTTTAAAAGTAATGTTTAAATGTAAACTGGAATTTAAACTAAGATTTAAAATCTGTGTTTAAATCTGAATTCAGTAGTTTGAATCTTAGAATTTGAAATAATTCAAATTTTGAAATTTTAATTTGGTTTAAAAACTTTTAAGAGTAAAAGTATATTTGGTTTTGAATTTGAACTGAAAGTTTAAATTGTAAAATATAAGATTTAAAATAAGTTTAAATCTGAGATTTAAAAATCTGGAATTTGAGTTGAATTTTAGTTTCTTTTAAAATAAACAAAGTTTAAATTTAAATTTGTTTAACTACTTTAAAAATGGTTAAATAGTTAGAATTTTAAAATGGTGTTTAAAATGTAAGTAAGCTTTAAAGATTTAAGTTAAATCTAGAATAAAGATTAAACCTGTATTCCAGTTTGAAATAAATGGAAAATTTTAAATTTAAAAATGACTTAAACAATCTTGTTTGTTTAAGTGTATTTATTTTTTAAATAAATTTTGATTTTTTTAAAAAATGAATTGAGTTTTAATTTCTTTTAAACTTATTTTATATAATGAATATTTCTTTAACTTGAGAGATAAAGAGATTTTGAATTGTTTTAAACTTTGTTTGAATAAATTTGTATTCATTTTAAAATCTTAAATTTAAAATGAAATTTAAAATGGAAATTTAAAGTAAATTTGAAAACAAATTGTTTGTGAATGCTTTGATTAAGTAAGACATGTTTTCTTAAACTAAATAGAATTTAATGATTTGGATTCATTAATTTTTTAAGTTAATTTTTAATGGATAATTAATTATTTAATTAATTATTAATATGGATGATTAATTAAGTAACTAAGAGTTTTTTAATTAATTAATTAAGGCTTAAAATTAATTAATTAAGGTTAATTAATTTGTAATTAAGGATTATTAATTAGATTTTAATCAAAGATTAAAGATAAATTAATCAAGTAATTAAGGATTAATTAAGTTACAGTTAACACTTAATTAATTAAATAATTAGAGATTAATTAAGTGGTAATTAAATATTAATTAATTTGCGAATTAATAATGGTTAATCTGAGTTAATTTCTTAAGGAAGAAATTAAGGAATAGTTAGTGAAGGTCATTAACTTAAGATTATTTAACAATTAATTAATGTGATTAATTTTAATAATTAATTAGATTAATTAATAATAATCATTAGTGAAATTGTTAAAGTTTAATTACTTAATAGAAGTAATTAATGAATTAATTACTTAATTTAATTAATTGGGTTAATGTGATTAGTTTAATTTAATTAAATAAGTTTAATTAATTTAAACACTTGATGATTTGTTAAATAATTACTTAATGTAATTAAATGGAATTGTAATTACTTAGGGAAGTAATTAATTGATAATTACTGGATGTAATTAAAGATGTTTAATGATGGAAGTAATTTGGATTAAATTAGTTTGTGATTAATCAAGGGATTAATTGAGATAATTAATTAAGGGTAATTAATTTTTGAAATAAAGTAATTAAGGGTAGTTAATTACTGAATGGGATTAATCAAGGGATTAATTAGAGAATAAATTAACGATTAATTTATTCAATGAAGTAATTAAGGGTAGTTCATTACTGGATGTTATTAATCAAGGGTGATTAATATATGTGGTTTAATTAAAGATTAATTATTTAATGTAATTAATTTTAATAGAAAATGTAATTAGAAATCATTAATTAATAAATTAATGATGTAAATTTAGAATTGATTAATTAAGGAATAATTAATAAATGAAGTAATTAATTAATAAAGGATTAATGTAATTAATTTTAGTTAATTAATTGATTAAGTAATTAAAAGTTAATTATTGTAAAGGGTTAAGCATAATTAACTTGTGTAATTAATTTAAAAGCTAATTACTTATAGCAATTAGAAAATTGTTAATCAGGAATGATTAATTGAATGAATAATGAGATGGTGATTAATTAATTGATTTGTAATTAATTAATGGTTAAGTTAAGCAGGATTATAATGATGAAGTAATTAATTTAATTTATTTTAAATTAATTAGAGATAAAGTAATTAAATTAATTCACTTTCAATTAATTATAGACAGTGATCATTAAATCATTGCTTATGTATGAATGGATGATATTGGTTGCCTTGAATGGTTTGTAATCTCAGCTATGAGATGAGTAATGCTGTGTGTTATGGATGCTTTGGTTGCATTGGAATGATAATTTGGATTATCTGTTTATAATGATGATATGAATTATATGCTTATGATGATAATGTTGATTATCTATTGTGAATCTATGAATTATCTATCTGTGTGTATATAGATAATAGAATTGAAATTGTTTTAAACTCTAAAACAACTTGGCCTTAAAGATACGTTTTGGATTCGGTGAGACCGGGATCGGGTTTCCATATTTGGATATCCGAAAACCACATCGACCCAAATTAACGATAGGTCGTGAATCTCAAGTGTAGATGAAGATTCAGAGTGCAAGGGTTATCGTCGTTAACTTTGAGGGTGATTCCAAAACGAGTGTAACGAGATAATGCCTTCGGTTTCGTTCGAACCCGGAACGAACTTGTATGGATTGAATGCTTTCAGAACATAGTCAGGTGGACGATGAGCATTCTAAGTAATGTGTTCTGATAAAGGTAATCGTAGCCTCAAGCCTCATCAACCGAGAATGGCTAAAACAGGGGAGGTGCAGCAAGGCTAAGTGGGTCATGCCCAAGTAGGACGAGATTTACCCCTGTCTAGATGTCCCTTTTATTTCGGATGTGTGGTGCAGTTGCTGATCACAACTGCGGGGTGGTCTTGTTCGGAATTGTTCAGTAAGGAATGGCTCCGGTTTTGTGTTGTAGGGGATTGGGAGTGATCCTCGGTACGGTGATTTAGGCCCCGTACTGTGACGGGCGGTACCCCGGTAGCCCTTCCATTGTATGGAATCCAAAATCCAATAAGTGCCCTCGGTTTTGATTTTATTACCCACTTTTGCGGCTAGTAGCTGGAATTTAATAAATGTAACAATTTCGGCTATTTCATATTTAGTTGAAAACCCTGGACCTATTATAATATCACCGGATTTCCTATCAAAGATGTTGCTTAGTGTAAGGTAAAAACTTTTCCATGTTTATGTGTGGGAAGTCTTACGTGATGCCATTTGTTTTCAAAGGTTTTTCAAAGTTAAGCAACTTTAACCTGTTACTCACACCAGACCCATGTCTGACCCAGAGTTTATTTTTGTTTTCTTAAACTCTTGGGTACTCAATTTTTTATGAGTAGCCAAGGGATTCATGTTAGCTTTGACGAATTATGGAGGAGCAATGGAGCAGGAGGCTTCTGCGTGTAGATATATAGTGTTCTGCTGTATTGGTACCTCTGAGTGGTTTCTTTGTATTGAGTTGTAATAACTAGACATGTGTTTATAACTGTCTACTATATGATGTATTGTATGTGTAACTCTGATAATTGTTGTATACTATGTAATACTTATGTTATTAATATAATTTATTTGTTCCGCTATTGAGATTCTGATGTTGTTCTTTCTCTTCTTTCTTTTCTCTTATCTATCCCTTTCTTTCTTAAAGATGATGCGTCATTATGTGGAGATGAATGGCAGGTCGTCACACTACTAATATCCATTCAACCTAGTCAAAACTAGTTCGATCAAAAGACAAAGAAGAACAAGCAGAAAAGGCTTTAGCTAGACCTTTCGTAGGAGCTGAAGGGATGCTACGACAAAAGTCCAAAAGCCTTAAAGCCTTTTACAGAGGTAGAAAGGACGCTACAACTTAAGACCTTTCGAAGGGTTCGAGGGGGGTGAAAGCACCCTTTCGCTTTAGTGACCACCTTTTGAAGCAGATGATTACATATGCATGAAGACCATTCGAATGAGTCAAAGCAACACCTTTCGAAGACAAGGTACAACAACCCTTTATATATGCGCCAAAACTTTCAAAACCAAAAGTTTCGCCTACACACAGATTACTTAGAAGCATGCATTGATAGAGCAACCCTTTAAAAATTCCATCAAGCCTTTTAAACCGGTCGAAGCCATTATTATCCAAGGAGGTTCCGCATTAAGTCACTGGCAGGACTTCAGAAGCGACTAACAAAGTCGAAACCATAGTATTGCAACTCCGTCGAAACCACTACTTAAAGCCTATCAACAGAGTCGAAAGCTCCTACAAAGAAACAAAGAGAAGAAAGATGCAACTGTCCTTTTCGACAAAGGTGGAAGCAATCTAAAGATAATATGCAGCTGACTTTCGACCAGGTCGAAAGCATTGGGGTCGAAAGTGCTGACCTGCATCTATAAATAAGACCAAAGGGGTCTGGTTTAGGGGATCCTAACTCGGTCATTCTAAACTTGTACTTTCTCAGTTCAAAAGGCTGTAAAACCCTAATTTGAAAATTGATTTGGGGAAATTGAGTAATAAAGGCATCTTTGTGCTATAAAAGGGGATGATCTTTACATTTGATTACTTAGTTGTTTCAAAGCATTATTATCATAACTAATTGTGTTTTTCCAGGTGTCGACCATGCCGGAAGGCTCTTCCAACCTGATTAAAACCATTATATATCCAAATAACTTTGGTGATAGACTCAAGGCCACCTTCTATAAGATCTACTTTCGACAAGGTCAAAATCTTATCCCGATCTACTCTAACCCTTGGTTCCCAATCCAAACCTAAGAAAATTAATGCTACAGCTTTGGACAGGGTCGAAACTTCAGTCTCAGCTGGATTTACTGTAGATCCTTGACCCAAGCCTTATCCACTAAACAACTTAGCCTTGGATAGGGTCAAAACCCACCAAACCCAACTTGAATCCCAAATTCTTAGAGATACCCGTTTGTGTTCTACAGCTGCTTAGAAAGGAAGGCTTTTAAAGGAAAGACCAAACTACTTCAACAAGTTTGAAAGGCTGATAAGAAAGGAAATTAATCATTTCGATTGGGTCGAAAGGTTGAACCAAGAAACTTCTCACTATAATAACCTGTTCGAAAGGGAATCCAAGGAGAAAACACACATTTTTTCTCTTCAGATTAACTAAAGGAAACCAAAAGGTATAAACCTTCTACCTTAACTCAACTTTGGGGTGTTGACAAGATTTCTTGTTAATATTTTGGTGCTAGAAGGAGGGCTCAAACCGCCGACTTGGTTAAACACCCAACACCACATGTCTCTAACTAAACTGAACTTAATTTCTAACTTATCTACTTTGGTCTAACAACATCATGGATAGGGGAATCAAAAGATGCAAGCAAGGATCTTCCAGACCACATTTGATAGGATTCTCTCCAAGAACCATCAAGTATTCCAACCAATACGAAGAGCAAAGGCTAAGATTAGAAGCTCTAAGAATTATGAACAATAAAAAGGCGGAATCATATGATCCAGAGAAATGGAGTTTGAACCCCTTTCATATTGGCCCCACCCTTATTTTTACCTTAGAAAAAAGGAAAATGGAAGTGACAATTTCTCAGTCAAATAAGGGGAATTATTCAACATTATTCCAAAGGCACAGTCATTAAGGAAGAGATAATTGCTGACGACAATGCCTTTGCACATAAATGGCAACAAACTCCAACAGAAATACTTTTGATATGAGAACTCCAAAGGGTGTTGTAAAGAAAAGCAATCAAAGAATGTGAAATTACAAGGCCAAGAGATAAGAAATCAAAAAGAAATCCTCAAAAAACAAGTTTCAAGTCTAGACTTACTAAAGAATGCAACTTAAAAACATCCATAGAGAATGTCTACTTGTTAACCAAGGATAAGCTCAATTATTGGCCATCACAGAAAAATAAGCCAAAACATAAAAAGAATTTCAAATTAAAAAAGGATTTTAAAGCGATTTTGAAACTATATGTTTTATTAAATTTTGAAATGTTAAGTAAATGAATTTATTTTAAATAAATAAATGTTATAATTTTTATGTTATAAAAATTATGATTTTTGTGAAATATATCGAAATGTGATTTTTAAAATAGGGAGTTAATGATTTTGTAAATAGTTTAAATTGGGATTTTTGAATTATTACAAATGGTTTATATGTATAAGATTTATAAAATTGAATTCTTATAAATAAAAAATAATGGAATTATAAAGGAGTTTTGTAAGTGTTAAAATGAAGTTATGATTGGATTCTATAAGTGAATAAGATTTATGAATTTATGAAGTTATAAAAAATGAATTTTGTAAATGAGAGAATTGTAAGTGAATTAACTAATAATTTGGATTTTAGCATGTAAATGAGTTATATATAGAATTGGTAAATAAAGGGATTTTATAAATTCAAGTTTTTATAAAATAGAAATGGAATTTGTAAAAATTGTTTAATAAATCTGAAATCAACTTATTTTGATAAGTAAAATATAGAAGTTTATTAAAGGAATTTCATCCACGATTTTGGACAGTGGATAATCCTTTAATTAAAAGTGCAATAGTAATGAATTTGTTCAGAAATTAAATCCACGATTTTGGACAGTGGATTATCCCTTAATAAATGTGTAGAAATATTGGATTTGGTAAATGAAGTATATTCACGATTTTGAACAGTGAATAATATTTTAAATTAAACAAATGTTTTGGAAAGTTATATTTTAAATGGAGTTAAATGGTTTGAAGATGTTTTAAAATGTGTTTAAGTATCGAAACCATAGATTTCAACATTCAATGTTGAAATAGACGTTTTCGAGAAGTAAGGAAATGATGGAATATAACACTGTTGTTATAGCAAATGATTTTCGAAAGGAAATGTTTTATATAGTATTTGGGATTTATATATCTGTCTAATTTTTGAATCCCTTATACTAACGATTTTGTGTTGTCATAACGATGTTTTACGCAACATTCATTTTGACCCCAACAAATATGTTTAAAAGAAATGATTTCTTACAGAATGAAATATATACTTAATCATGATTTAAGTATATTTAATATTTTCTAAGTGTTGAAAATAAATTGATTCGTGAATTACTTATTACTAAATAAGTATATGGAAATATTTTCCAATTTTGAAATGGTTTTGAAAATATATCTTTTTAAAGATAATTTGAAGTGAATATGTGGCAAATGGTTTAATTAATAAAAGATTAATAAAAGGGCCTAGTGATTGCTTATGGTGCAAGATATTTTTTTGTGTGCTTTGATAATTAAATAATTGGCTATCAAATTTGGCCATTTTAGTCCCTCGATTTGATGTGGGAACTATTTAGTCATACACTTAGTACGTAGCCTTCTATGTACGCTTGATTATCGTTTATGTTGAGGAAGTTGATTCGTGTAGTGCGGAGTATAACTCCAATCTATCGAGCTTCCTTCTTGGCCGAAGGATAGCAAGTTGAAAGTTGGAGACGTGATAATTCTATGAGACATAGTTTTTGTATGAGGTTGAGAAACGCTTTTGCATTGTTGGTGCAAAGAGACCAGAATCGTTTTATCCGAAAACCACTTGGGACCAACATTTATGTGATGATTGTGCATGTTGGTAGTGATGATATTGATGTTTAGGATTTTCATAGCAGAGGACTGCTTGTTGATCGTTTGGGGTTAAAATCCCAATATACATCCAGTAGCAGTAGTCTCTTCATTATAAAATATCCAATGCAAGGACTATTTGATATAATCCTAGGAATTTCCCAATTGGATGTGGTAGGAAAGTACCTTCAGTTTGTCCTATTCTTAGACAACTTGTATGGATGTTTGTTAGACATTACATTTCTAAGATTACGTACATTGGTTTTTACAATCGTACATCAGTGGTGGCGGAGAAGGCAACTTCTCTTAACTTAACACCCACCTTGAGACGTATGAGCTTAAGGGTTGTATTTATGTGGAAGGCAATTAGTAATCAACAGAAATGGCCTGGTGGCATTCTAAGTAATATGATATGTGATATGTGAAAGACAATCGTTACCTCGGGGCTCATCAACCGAAAATGACCAAAACAGGGTTGGATGCAGCAGGGCTAAGTGGGTTGCTCCCAAGTAGGGTATGATCGTCCCATTCTAGATATATCTTAACACGCTATAACGTCGTGTATCAGATTATTGTGGTTTGTATGCTACGAGGGCCCTCGGTAAAGGTCGGTAACGACCGGAAGATGATATATTCATTACTATCTAGTTACAGAGATAGGCTGATCTTGTTGGTGGAGGATCCTTTGTGATGGCCCTCGGTACATTCCCCTAGAGATGTACTTCCGGAAGGTAGTCCCTTCACCCGGTCATTTGTATGGAAATCCAAACTCCACTACGTATCTGCCATTTTGATTATATTACCTATTTTGGGCTATATGCTGGAATTTAATCAATGTAACAATTTTGGCTACGATTAATATTATTTGTATACTAGACACTAGTATAATATAAGAGAATTTGATATGAAATGTTTTAGTTATCGTAAGGTAAAAACATGTCCATGTTTATTTGTAGGCCTGTCTTACGGGATACTTCTGTTTTGAAAAGGAAAAGTTTGGTAATTTAATAAATTCAATTGACTATGTTTCTCACACTGGTTTACCAAACTGATCCGGGCGTTCTTCCCTTTCAATGCTCGGGTCAGACCGAATATATTTATAGGTTCAGATTTGGTGCTTTTTGGAGCTTCAGAAGAAGAGCTGAAGATCTTCATTCTCGTATACACATATCTGTTTGATTATCTGCTTTGCGCTTTGTTGTTGTTTATTATCGGCAATTTTAAGGACAGGTTATTATAACTTTCCAGGCTGATGACTAATGATTGATTGTTGAACTCTGATTGATGTATATATATAGTTTCTGTTTCGCAAAGATTATTGATATGATATTATACGTTATTCCAATGCGATGTGGGATTCTGTATTGTTCTGTTTGGTTCTCTTCTTCTCTCTTTCTTCTCTTCTCTTCTTCTCCCTTCCTTTCTTTCTCTTGCCTTTCCATCAGTCGGTGCTTTTTGGGTCAGATATGTGTGGTTTATTGTTGATTAAAAGGATACAGATTTGTGGGTTGTCACAGTTGGTATCAGAGCTTAGATATTGTAACAACCCAGAATTTTCGATCTCGAAAATTCCAGATAGTTAGGAAAAGAAGAAAATAGAAACACCAAAACATAGATTTTCACATTCATAGCGGATCAAAATATAATATCAAATTATAACGGTTATACAAGGGAAAACTGTACTTGTCAAATTGCACTTTTATACATCAGAGTTACATCATGTACGTATACACTAGACAGATACAATCCACACGTCCTAGAAAAACTACAATATATTTACAGCAGAATACACTTCATACGTTCCGACCATCCAGCTCGCCTCTTGAGCTCCAGAACGTCCTTACATGAAATCTGTAATACTCGGTCTGACCCGAGCATTACATCAAAGTAATACCCGGGTCAGGCTGGAAACCACGTGAGTAAACCCGTATAATAAGAAATACTAAGCTATAAAACTTAAGTGAATTTCCAAGGTGACTCGTACCTTTTACGAATTCTTGCCTGTTATTGTCAATCACTTATCACTCACAATAGTTCTCATGATTAAATGTCCAGGTTACTTAACTTATTTCATTCCAACCTGATTAATCTCACATATCCTATTTATAATGAAATTTAGATTACTATTCGAAGTGGTTTCGGGTATTTTCTGATACCCGACCCCAGTCTCTTCGAATCCAATATCATTTTAAAAACAAAGCTGTTTAGGTTTAAACAATTCCATTCACACCCAAAATTACATATTTACATTGCCATTTTATCACAGATAGACAAACCATATTATCACAGTTCAACACAAACATAACATATCATATAGCTTCACAAATCAGATAATCCAATGCATGCAATATCATTCAATCATTCATAAGCAAGATTAATTGGTCACACCATTTCTAATTAATTTAAATAAATTAAATTAATTTCTTCAATCACCTTTAATCATGCTTACTTAACATAAATTAATTACAAACCATTAATTAATCATCCCATAATTATCCTCTTTAATTACATTAAGTAATTAGACTTTAATTAATAACACAAATTAATTAATTTTCACCCCTTTACATTAGTTACATTTATCTTCAATTAATTACTCAAATTAATTCTCCTATATCACTTACATTGATTAATTTCCTTAATTGATCAATGCTTTAATTTATTACACTAAGTAATTAATCCTTAATTACTTCCATTAAGTAATTTCCCCTTTAATTTCTTTCATCAGGTAATTATCATTTAATAAATCACATTTAGTAATTGTCCATTAATTACCCGCCTTAATTAATGACATAAAGCAATTATTCTTTAATTACTTTTATTAAGTAATCATCTTCAATTAATTACATTAAGTTATTAACCCTTAGTAGATTAATCACTTTTAATTAATTGCCTTAATGAATTAATAAATCAATCCTTTAAATTGATTACTCAAATTAATTAACCTTTAATTAATTATCTTAATAAATAAATTGATTAATGACTCCTTAACTGATTACATTAGCTAATTATCCATCCTTAAATAGTTAATCCTTGATTTAATTACATTATTAAAATCACCTTGAAAACATATAGGAATTAACCTATTATAAAATTACTTTAACAAACAACTTTAAAACATTTAACTTTGGAAAAACTTGTTTAAAACTTATTAATACTTTGTTTAGAACTTGGTTTATATTTCTTTCGAAAACTTATTCTTTTTGATATTATTTTTAAAAAAACCTTGATTTATTATCAACTAAGCAAATATACTTTTTACAGACCGAGCCCAAACTATCATTTACCCGAGTCAACCCTCGTTTCTACCCGAGCCAACCAACCTCCACATCACCCGATCAAAAATCGAGATCATCCTCGAGTAAAACTCCTGTAACAACCTGCATATTTAACGTTTATATATTTAAATGTTGTATTTAAATATAGTGTCGTTAGTCGGATTTTTAGGTCCGAAATGTTACTTTTTGCAAATGGCCGAATTGGAACTCGAAACCATTTCCATTGGTTCCAAAATGGCGTTTGCGATCTTTTTGAGTATAAGCTTTGATATGTTTGGAGTAAGTTGAATTTTTGCAACCTTTTCTATTTGGGTTTTGGATTTGGGTTCAGCCCATTAGCTAACTAAACCCCCTAACTCGGTCCTCTCTTCATCCATTCACCCTCATTTCATTTCTTAAGCTTAAGAAAACTGAAAATGGTGGAGGGGAAGAGGAAATAAAAATTGCAAGCGCTAGTTTCTTCTTGCAACATTGAATTCTTGCTCCAAAATCAAAGTGAATCTTGTGGTAAGCTCCTCTTCATCTTCTCTATCTCTTTCTCTCTTCAATCTCAGAAATTCCTAAACCTAAACTTAGGAAAATACTTGTTTTGATCTTAGATTGAAGCTAGTTGAGTTGAAGTGAAGAGTAGTTAGTCTCCTTCTTGTGTTTGAGCTTCTTCTCCTTTGCTTTGAGATAAAAGGTGAGAATTTTTATCTCACATCTATGCTTATATATGTATATCTTTGTTTGGGTGTAAGAAGGTGAGTTTTGAACTCACATCTACTTCTTTTGATATCATTAGTGTTAGGTATGAATTCCTAACAATTGTTCATATGTTCATTTGCTTTCGATTTGGTTTGCTTTGGTGAAATTGCAAAATTATGATTTTTGAAGCCAAATCTATGTAATTCCTTCTATGGTTGATGCTTATGTTGTTCGGAGTGTCTGGGTGTGTCGTTAAGGTTGGTAGTCGTGTGACGTAAGCCCATAATCAACACGCATCCGATTGCTTTCGATTTGTTTGGCCATTATTGGCCTAGGTTCAGGAAATGCCCGATCATCATGTTTCAGACATCTGAAACTCCTATTTCAGACGTCTGAATATTGTTCTGGGGAAATATTTTCACCCCAGATTCAGACGTCTGAAATTATATTCCAGACGTCTGAATTGGCTAATTTTCAACCAGAAAGGAAATAGGCCGAATATTGCCTATTTCAGACGTCTGAAAATTTGGGTTCAGACGTCTGAATTCTCTTTTGGAGAAAGAAATTGAATATGCTGTTTTTTGCCAAAGTGCCTTATTCGTTTAGTTTTCCAAATTTGGTCGATGCATATTGATTCCAATTAGTTGTTTATGCATATTTAACCTTGATGATTCCTTTTTGAATTCATTCACGGGTTTTATAAATGATTTCTTCAAATCGTATTAAAAGTTCGTTTCTCCGATTTATAAATTCTATTTAAAACACACGCACAATTTCGCACTTCGAGCGAAGTGGAAGGGTGATTAAATGGTTGGGAAAAACGCGGACCATGAATCTGTGCATTTATCCTTCCGATTAATTCTCGACCTATTCAATTGATCGTTTTAACCTTCGGGTTTGGTTTACCGATGATATGAGGTGAACTTTGTACTGCTTTGAGTGTGAAATTAACTAATGGATAGTAAACCGTTTAGTGCGAACGAGTGGTTATGGGACTCACATTACCACTTTTCGGATTCCTTTTTGAGAGTTATGACACATTCCGCCAGTTAGTGATGTCCAGTACTGGGTCTTCGACCTTCACCACTACGGTTTGTTGCCTTTGGGCATGTGCCTTCGGGTTTGTTGCCCTTTAGTATCGCTTTCTATGTTGGTCGTTATGAGCCGCATGGGTGATATTGGGTTGCCCTTTAGTATCGCTTCCGATGTTGGTCGTTATGAGCCGCATGGGTGATATTGGGTTTGGAGTCTTTGGGCTCATGGATCCTTGTTTGTACAGTACTGAGCTCGAGCAAATTTTCTGATATTTCATTCATATATATATTCCCTAGGTATCGCCCTTCGGTGTTGGTCTTTTTGAGCCGCATGATGAGTAGCGATTACCTTGTGGAACTTGTATACCTTATTGGTATTTGTTATTTGCCTTATGGCTTGTTTTGGGATATTCCTATCCTTTGTTTCTATGTGTTGCCGATGATATGAGGCTTGTTTTGTTATCATATGATTCATCTTTTGTTAGATGATTGTGTTATCTCCTTTAGAGATATTTGTTATACTTTGTAACCTTGCAGGATTATTGTTGTTCAGTTTATCTAACTGATTTGTTTAGCTAGACTGACCCGTGTATTTTATACTCGGGTCAGACCAAAATGTTTCGGGTTAGGTGCTTTTGGACTTAGCCTATTTTTCTTCTGCATGGACTATTCAGCTTGTTCCTTTTTGTTAAAGCTTTTTGTGTAGTCCTTTTATTGTAACTCTAATATATGTATTCTTTTGATTCGTCCGTATATTGTGGTTTGCTATACCACTTGACATGTATTATTTTGTAAACTCTGTTATGTATCAATATATGTGTATATGATAATTTACCGTTCTGTGATGTATATTACATTTGAGTTGTTATATTCTGTTCTGATAGATCCTTCAACCACCTATGGTTTTGTTTTAAGTATTCATTGGGTATGTCGACCTGCTTGGTATGTTTATTGTCTATGTATTCAATAGATAGTTAGAGCAAGGCTATAGATGGTCGCACCCAACCAGCCTTATTCTCCGTGTTAGTTGACGGCATTACCCTGTAGTGTCCTTGGCTAGCGTGGGTATAGAGGTGGGGTGTCACAGCGTGGTATCAGAGCTAAGGTTCAGAAAAAAGTATGATAAACACAGAATAGATGCACATATTACGGCACATCAAAGTGTATAAGTGATACAAATCTTTGAATCATCGTGCTTTTCCATTCCTTCTACTATCAAAGGTTAGATAGAATTTGGGGAATACGTCTAGGAATGCATTTTATTCCGTAATATTCTGTATTGAGTATCTACCTTGTGATTAATCTTGTTCTTATCATACTTTCAGCGTATGGATGGAAGAGGCAGGGGACGACGTTCGGAAGTTGGGCGATCTAGTGGTTCACATCCGGATGGCGTTTATATGTCTGCCGATCAGTTTTTGGAATTGTTTAGGAGCACTCAGCCTCCAATCCCTCCTCGAGTGTCTCCAACTCGCAAGTCTTCCTTTGCACGCCAGTGCAGTGATTTTGCTCATCTTGGAGGAAAGCCGTTTAAGGGCTCCGAGTCTGTTCTTGAAGTCCAAGCTTGGTTTCGCATGTGCGAGCGTATCTTCTCTCGTATGGATCTTTCTGACCATGATAGAGTTTTTGTAACTTCTAGCTTATTACAAGAGCGTGCTCTTGATTGGTATGAGCTTCTTGTAGCCGAAATTGATGAGTCTACTCTTTCTTGGACTCAGTTTCGGGAGCGATTTGAACTCAAGTTCATTCCTGAATCTGAAAAAGTTTTATTGACCCGTCGCTTCCTTGAGTTGAAGCAAGGGAAAACTTCTGTTTCTGAGTATGTTGCATCATTCGAGGCTTTATCTAAGTATGGTATTGAATTCTTTAGCACTTCTTATAAGAAGAATTTGAAGTTTGTTTCTGGTCTTAAGAAATATCTTAAGAAGTCTTTGTTGCTCTAGCTTAAGCTTTCTTTTGAGGAGTTGGTTGATTCTGCGCTTCATCTCGAGACCTTCGAGAAGGAGTGTGATAGTGATGTTGATGTTGAGGTTTCCAAGAACCCCTACAAGAGGCCGATTCCATTTCAGAAGAAGCCATTTCCTTTTGAGAAGAAGAAGACTGGTGGTCCTAGCTCTCAGCCTCAGTCTTTCAGAACACCTTTCGTTCGGAAGTGTTTCAATTGTGGTTCTCCTGATCGTATTATTCGAGCTTGTCCTAAGCCTCTCTTCTGCCGCTATTGCAAGAAGGAAGGTCATCATGTTTCAGCTTGCCCTACTGTTCCGGCGGGTGCCAAGTCTAGCAGGCTTTATGCTGCTAAGGCTTCTGAAGGTCCTTCTCAACCCAAAGGTATATCTCCACCTATTTTGGAAGGCTCTATTTTATTTCATGATCATAGTATTCGAGTTCTTTTCGATACCGGTGCATCACATTCTTTCGTATTGAAAATGCTCGTTGATGATTTATCCTTGGATATTTCTTGTTTGGTTACTTCTTTAAGGATTGCGAATCCTATTAAGGGATCTGCGACCCTTAGCTTGCTTTGTGATGATGTCGAGATTGTTTTATGTGGCTTTTGTTTTCGTGCGAGTCTGCACGTTATTTCTTGTCTGGGATTTGATATGATTTTGGGTATGGACTGGCTAGTGAGATATGATGCCAGGATTATTTGTTCGGAGAGAATTTTGTATTTTCGACATCCGGATTCGCCTAGTCAGCAATCTCTTATTCTTCGGGATGTGGATAATTCCGAAATGGCTTTATATTCTCTTGACTCGCGAGATGATGATGATATATCTCGTATTCCTATTGCTTGTGACTTTTCTGATGTTTTTGAGCATGTCTCGGGTTTGCCACCTAAGCGGGCAATTGAGTTCCGCATTGATCTCATTCCAGGCGCGCAACCAGTTAGTCGTCCTCCCACGAGGATGTCTACACGGGAAAATGAGAAACCCAAGAAGCAGCTTTTAGAGCTTGAGTCCAAGCAGTTGATTCAGTCCAGTTTTTCTCCATGGGGATCCGCGGTCGTCTTTGTGAGGAAGTCTGATGGAACTCTTAGGCTTTGCATTGACTATCGCAAGCTTAACGAGTTAACCATTAAGAATAGGTATCCATTGCCTAGGATCGATGATATGTTCGATCTATTAAGTGGTTCTAAGGTCTTTTCTCAGCTTGACCTTGCCACAGGTTTTCATCAGTTACGAGTCGCGGAGGATAGCATTCCTCTTACCGCTTTCCGCACTCGTTATGGTTCTTTTGAGTGGCTCGTTATGTCGTTCGGTTTGACGAATGCTCCTGCTTTCTTTGTTGATCTTATGAATCGAGTATTCCGAGAATATCTCGATAAGTTCATCCTTGTCTTCATTGATGATATCCTTATTTATTCTAAGTCTGAAGCTAAGCATGCTAATCACTTGAGAATTGTCTTGAGTACTCTTCGTCATCATGAGCTTAGAGCCAAATTCTCCAAGTGCCACTTTTGGGAGAATAGGGTTAAGTTCTTAGGCCATGTTGTATCTTCCGATGGCATTTCTGTCGATCCCTCAAAGACCGAAGCCATCCAGAATTGGAAGAGGCCTGAGAATGTGCATGAGATTCGTAGTTTCCTTGGATTGGCGGGTTATTACCGTCGGTTCATTAAGGATTTTTCCCGTGTGGTGCTTCCTCTCACCTGCCTTACTCGGAAAGGCATTCGTTTCATTTGGTCCGACAAGTGTGAAGCTTCCTTTCAGACATTGAAGGAACTTCTCACTAATGCACCTATTCTTGTGGTTCCCGAGAGGAATCATGATCTTGTTGTCTACACCGATGCTTGTGGTAGTGGTCTCGGTGCTGTTCTTATGCAGAAGGATCGGGTAGTTGCTTATGCTTCTAGGAAACTGCGTCCGAATGAAGTTCGCTATGTCACCCATGATCTTGAGTTAGCCGCCATTGTCTTTGCCTTGAAGATTTGGTGACACTATTTATTGGGCGAGCGCTTCATTCTCTATACCGATCATAAATCCTTGAAGTATTTGTTCACTCAGAAGGAACTCAATATGAGACAACAGCATTGGCTCGAGTTTCTTGCTTCCTATGACTTTGATATCCTGTATACCCCTGGTAAGGGTAATCGTGTTGCTGATGCGCTTAGTCGCAAACATTCGGCTGTTATTTCTATGATGCTTGCCGAATGGGACATTCTTGAAACTCTATCTTTTTGGGAAATTCGTGATCGAGGTTCATCTTCTGTTTCTCCTATCCTATTATTTAGTTTGGGAGCTCGACCTATTTTATTGGATCGTATTGCCGATGCTCAACGGCGTGATCCTGATTTGTTGCACTTATTCAGCTTTGTGAGTCTGGATCCTGTGATGAGGCGTTGTGGGATTTCAACATTGATTCTCATGGGTGTCTTCGCAAGAAGAACCGTCTTTTTGTGCCTTCTGATTTTGCACTTAGGCATGACATTCTTGATGACTGTCACCGTTCTAAGTATACCATTCATCCTGGTAGTAGTAAGATGTATGCCGATATGCATCATCTTTATTATTGGGAAGGCATGAAGCGCGATGTGGCGGGTTATGTGAGTAATTGCATAACTTGTCAGCGTTTTAAGGCCGAACATCAACGTCCTTCTGGTCTTCTTCAACCTCTAGAGATTCCATTGTGGAAATGGGATCAGATTTCTATGGATTTCATTGACGGCCTACCTCGTTCGAGATCGGGCCATTCTAACATTTGGGTTATTGTTGATCACCTCACCAAGTCTGCTCATTTTGTCCCTATTAAGTCTAATAGGACTGCTTCACATTTGGCTAAGTTGTATGTCAAGGAAATCGTGAGACTTCACGGTGTTCCTAGTTCTATTGTGAGTGATCGTGATCCTTTATTCACGAGTCATTTTTGGCAGAGTCTTCAGCAAGCTTTGGGAACAAAGCTTAATTTTAGTACAGCTTATCATCCACAGTCTGACGGACAGACTGAACGGGTGAATCGTATCTTGGAAGATCTTCTCCGTATTTGTATTTTTGATTTCGGTGGTTGTTGGGAGGATCACCTACCTCTTGTAGAGTTCTCCTACAACAATAGTTTTCAGTCTAGTATCGGTATGGCTCCTTTCGAAGCTTTATATGGAAGGCCATGTCGATCACCTTCTTGTTGGTTGGAATCTGGGGAGAAGCTTATTCTTTGTCCAGATTTTGTTCGTGATTCTTCCTAGAAGATTGATCTTATCCTGTTGAGAATGAAAGAGGCACCGAGTCGCCAGAAATCCTACGCGGATAGCCGTAGGAAGCCTCTCGAGTTCTCGAATGGTGATCTTGTTTTTATTCATGTTTCTCCTTCGAAAGGGGTTATGCGTTTCAGTACGACTGGGAAATTGGCTCCTCGCTATATAGGACCATTTTCTATTACTGAACGTATTGGCCCTGTGGCTTATAGAGTTTCACTTCCTACTCATTTATCTGGCATTCATGACGTGTTTCACGTCTCGCAACTTCGGAAGTGTCTTCGGGAATCAGATTATGTTATTGATTCTCCTGATTTGCTTGAGCTTGAGATATCACCGAACTTATCTATTGTACAACAACCTATTCGCATAATTGACACGGAGGTGAGACACCTTCGGAACAAGGACGTGCCGCTCATTAAAGTTCAATGGTCCGCTAACCCCAATGACTGTACTTGGGAAACCAGAGAGTTTATTGAGCGATCTTATCCGGGTTTTCTATCTTTGCTTAGGAACGGTGAGTATATCTTTTCATCTCAAGCTTATTTCCTTTTCTTTTGAATGTTGTATGTATGTAGTTGTTACAAATATCGTCTCTAGGAATTGCGGGGACGTAATTTTGTAAGGAGGGAGATCTGTAACAACCCGCATATTTAACGATTATATATTTAAACGTTGTATTTAAATATAGTGTCGTTAGTCGGATTTTTTGGTCCGAAATGTTACTTTTTGCAAATGGCCAAATTGGAACTCGAAACCATTTGTTCCAAAATGGCGTTTGCGATCTTTTTGAGTATAAGCTTTGATATGTTTGGAGTAAGTTGAATTTTTGCAACCTTTTCTATTTGGGTTTTGGATTTGGGTTTAGCCCATTAGCTAACTAAACCCCCTAACTCGGTCCTCTCTTCATCCATTCACCCTCATTTCATTTCTTAAGCTTAAGAAAACTGAAAATGGTGGAGGGGAAGAGGAAATAAAAATTGCAAGCGCTAGTTTCTTCTTGCAACATTGAATTCTTGCTCCAAAATCAAAGTGAATCTTGTGGTAAGCTCCTCTTCATCTTCTCTATTTCTTTCTCTCTTCAATCACAGAAATTCCTAAACCTAAACTTAGGAAAATACTTGTTTTGATCTTAGATTGAAGCTAGTTGAGTTGAAGTGAAGAGTAGTTAGTCTCCTTCTTGTGTTTGAGCTTCTTCTCCTTTGCTTTGAGATAAAAGGTGAGAATTTTTATCTCACATCTATGCTTATATATGTATATCTTTGTTTGGGTGTAAGAAGGTGAGTTTTGAACTCACATCTACTTCTTTTGATATCATTAGTGTTAGGTATGAATTCCTAACAATTGTCCATATGTTCATTTGCTTTCGATTTGGTTTGCTTTGGTGAAATTGCAAAATTATGATTTTTGAAGCCAAATCTATGTAAAACCTTCTATGGTTGATGCTTATGTTGTTCGGAGTGTCTGGGTGTGTCGTTAAGGTTGGTAGTCGTGTGACGTAAGCCCATAATCAACACGCATCCGATTGCTTTCGATTTGTTTGGTCATTATTGGCCTAGGTTTAGGAAATGCCTGATCATCATGTTTCAGACGTCTGAAACTCCTATTTCAGACGTCTGAATATTGTCCTGGGGAAATATTTTCACCCCAGATTCAGACGTCTGAAATTATATTCCAGACGTCTGAATTGGCTAATTTTCAACCAGAAAGGAAATAGGCCGAATATTGCTTTGTACATTGCTTTACAATGTAAATAAATTTCTATAGTCCCTATGTTATTTGAAATTCGTCTAATTTTATTTACTTCATAATTTATAATTCATCATATATAAATATTCTTATTTCTATTTCTATTTATAACTCAAATATTTATTTTACTTCTATTTTTAGTTTAAATATTTATCATAAATTTTTACTTTAAAAATTATTGTTTTACATTTCTCTATATACACATATATTTTATATAACTCAAATTATCATCATTTATAAATTTTTAAATCAATTTATTTATTTCTATACTTGTGTCCAAAGTATATTATTTATTTTTCAAAATCATTTATTTAAGAATTTATTTAAAATCCAATATATACATATATATTCTCATATATACAAATTTTCAAATCCATATGACTTAATATATTTCCTATTTCAAATTTCTTTAATATATTTTGAATTGCTTTTAAGTTATTAAAACAATTTAAATTTAAAACTTATTTATGTTCAAACTAAACTCTACATTCAACTTGAATTTATATTAACATTTTAATTCGAACTCAGCTTTTAAAAATCTTGGTTTAAAACTTAAATTTGGTTTTAAAATTCTCAAACCAAAACAGTTTTAGGCTAAAAACTGTAACAACTTTGACTCGAGCCCCCTTCTATTTGCTTCGAGCAAAAATTCCAAACACACGAGAATTTCACAAATTCGACGCGTGAATTCCCCCCTGCTTCTTTTCAGGCAAGCACATACGCAAGCATCATCACTGCTTCAAACTCGAGCAGCCACCTCCCCCAGAATTTCACAATTTCGTCTTCCAACGCGTCTCGTCTTCCCCAAAAATTTTCAATTCCCTGATACACGCTGTGACACGTGCACGTGCACATCTCGGCTTGTCGCTTCTGACCGTCACTCTGGCCATCTATGAGTCATCAACGTCACCATGAACTACCCCAAACACTCAAAAACATGAATTGAATTATGCATGTTCATACGAACAGTGACCCAGTCACGACCACGAAAAAATTGCCACGTCCCCACGACCTCGTCCACCAGAGACTCTGAATTTTTGGCCATCACCTCGTCGACGTACACTCAACCTCCCCTCAAGATCGCGTAACACTCGATCGCACAGACAGGGTGAACGAATCGAAATTCCCTCCTTCGATAAAACTAGGTTTAGAATTTTCAGAAGTTCGCCGATGCCACCTCGTTGAACTATCGCCCTTCCTGTCATTTTTGCCGATCACTTTGAACCTTCACCTAACTCCAGCAAAAATCCCGACCATCCTAATGCTCGTGGCCATCAAAATTTGCCCAGTATTCCAAAAACGGTGCAACCCCAATATTTACTTCATTTTGAATCTAAAAATTATGATTTCGATCTTAAAAATCATGTTTTAGATTAGAGTTTCATTTTATATCCCTGAATTTCTAAATTAAAATGTTCGAATTTTTCACTTGTTCAACGCTTTGCTCAGTAACTTGGTTTTCAGATATGTTACCATGCTGTTTCAACTTGAAGAGATTTCTAAATTAAAGCTAATGATAAAAAAATCAAATCATATTTAAATCTTGAACCCAATTTCTGCTTAGATCGAAAGATTGGGGTTGATTTGCATACCTGGTCTAAAAGAAAATAAAAACAGTAACAAGATTCAGGCATACCAAAGTGACTTTTAGACAGTGAAAGTTACTCACCTGTGGGATGAAGGCAGAGGACGAGCTTTCAAACTGGAGCTTGTATTTTTGCTTACTGAGATCTTCTCTGGTTTTCATTAATTAATGTTTAAACAGAGTTGAGCCTTATTTGCTTGGAGTTCCAGGTTGCTTTGTTTCACCTTAAAACTAAATCTTGAATCTTTGCATTGCTGAGTTGATTTGTATTGTTATGTTTTGTTTACTTCATTCATTTTTTTTTTCTTTTTGCATATGGGGCTGATATATGGAAGCAAGTTACAGGGTGATAAAACTTATACAGTGTGATATCTTTGTATAATAGGCATGGCTTGGTATGCTTGCATTTATGGCCATTGTACTTGAGTGTATACATTTTCTTCTTATTTTACTTTGTTTATTACTTTACCTTTACTTTGCTGACCATACTTTGTACATATTACTTTTTCTATTCTCTTGTTCCTTGCCTTGCACTTCTTTACTCGGCTGGGATATATATTTTGTACTTTATTTTCTTTCCAGGTCTACATGTTTATTTCTGTGCCTTGTATTGTTTAAGTGTGCATACATAGATTTATATTTTATACTTTGCTTGAAGTTCATTTTACTTATGTATTGAATTCTAATTTAACTTTAACATTTATTTCTAACCATAAATTTATTTGAAACATTTATTGCTAATACTTATGTATTTGTTTGTTATTTTGTTTTGGTATTCTTTTACAAGTGTACATACTTGTATGTATTTTTGTTTACTTGGTTTATGTTTATTCTAGTGTCATCACTTTATATTTATTTCTTTGCTTTGTACATTGCTTTACAATGTAAATAAATTTCTATAGTCCCTATGTTATTTGAAATTCGTCTAATTTTATTTACTTCATAATTTATAATTCATCATATATAAATATTCTTATTTCTATTTCTATTTATAACTCAAATATTTATTTTACTTCTATTTTTAGTTTAAATATTTATCATAAATTTTCACTTTAAAAATTATTGTTTTACATTTCTCTATATACACATATATTTTATATAACTCAAATTATCATCATTTGTAAATTTTTAAATCAATTTATTTATTTATTTCTATACTTGTGTCCAAAGTATATTATTTATTTTTCAAAATCATTTATTTAAGAATTTATTTAAAATCCAATATATACATATATATTCTCATATATACAAATTTTCAAATCCATATGACTTAATATATTTTCTATTTGAATCGGGGAAACTCGCATCATTTATAATCAATTTTACAAATTTTAATTCAAAAATTCATTTAAATTATCAATTTAAATTCATAAAAATCCGGGGTCGTTACAAACTTCCCCCCTTAAAAGGATTTCGTCCTCGAAATTCGCAGGCACGAAAACAATGCAGAGATAGATGAAAGATAGAGAAATATCTTTTCAAATCAAGCTGAATATCAATTCTGCATTTGGCTCACCAAATCAGAATATCAACAATAAATACAAGAAATTATAATAAAATTTCAAATTTTGGTTTTAAACAAAATCATTTTATCGATACAATTCTAATCATTCTTCATATTCTATTAATCAAGTTAACTCAATTTAAAATTTCTAATTCCAAATTCATTAAGGTTTAAATCAAAATGCTGATAAGAAACCGATGAAGATACGAAGTAAGAATTTCCTACAACGATTCGTAGAGCATCACCACACTGAAATTTCTTTGTGGAGCTGTCACGAAGAATTTCAAAAGAATTTGGAAACGAATCAAAGAAAATTGATAAGAAAGATGTTTCCACTGTTACAGAGTATCAACTAATTATAGTCGTATTTCCCTGTCCCCTATCTCGTTCTCTTCTTGCACTCATACTTACTATCAGTGGATAGTAAGAGAATTTACTGAGGCATTCAAATGGATATCTTAGGGATTACTCATTCTAAGGTTTACTTCACCCTATCTCTAATGAGCTACTTAATGTGTTACACTCCTGAGCTAAAGTTTAACCCTTAGCTCTGATACCAAATGTAACGACTCGGATTTCGCCCGCTCAAAAATCGACATCCATACCTCAAATCGTATTCGAATGCCATAGATTCGACCGTTCAAATCCGATTCGCCGGAGCTTATAACAATCATTAAGTAAACAACACAGCGGAATAAAAGAATAATACATTGATATACAGCTTTGATACAATATCTGATACAACAGATGATCCAATAGATATCAATATACATCAGAGATATGATACAATAAAGCAGCAGCGAAAAAGAAAATAGATAACATCTAGCAGCGAAACAAATAACTCTAAGATAGTTTTCAAGAAAGAACTCCAGAACTGCAACTCCATCTCAAATAACTAATCCAGTAATAGCTTGAACCCCCAATAACAATGCACCTAGCTAAGCAAGACTGGTGTGTTTCAAAGACTGAACTAACTCCAGATAATCTACTACATCTGCTTATCTGAAAAACCCACTCTAGACTGCTCGTGTAGAAATATAATGAGCACCCAGAGTTTAGGAAAGAAACAATAAACTCCGAATCAGTCGTGGGACTGGTGTGAGCAACAAAAACATTTTATCTTTCAAAACATTCAATAAAAGATTTTCAAAGTGAATTCGCAATGCTTTTTAAAAATGAGACTACCATAAGGCCTCCCGCACACACACACAATGCAAACGCAGAATCGGAGGAGATTTCTCCTTATGATAGTCAAAGATGCTTGATACACATTAAAAAGAAACATTTGATATTATTACTAGTGCATAGTGTAGGAAAATTTATTTCGAAAGTAGAATATAAATCTTAGCCAGCATAGACATTCCGAACTATGCCTACTATAGCTACCATCCAAACAGTGGGGCGCCGCCATAAGTGAATGATAGGTCCTACAACTAATACCGTACAAGATCGTATTGTTTCTTTGGATTTCCAACGAATGATCAGGCCAAGGAACTTCCCATTGCCACATGAGAATGCCTCTGGATGGACATCCCCGAGAACCAAACCGGATCTCTACCAACACAAGGTCGGGTTACCCCTTACTGAGTAACAACTGACCGAATATGCCATCCCCCGGTCCTTTGGGACCTTTCAACCGAGCGCTCGCAATCAATTCACACAATCATAAAGTGTTTTCAACATGAGTAAGTATCTGGGCTCCATACCATGATACCACCCTTTTCTAGAAGGAAATGCACACATCCTAAAGGGCGCTACCCCTCATAACCTTGCCGCATCTTTCCTGTTTTGACCATTCCGGGGTGTGAGGCTCGACGAAGTCACGTCCACAAAAACATACTTCATACAAAAGCCATGCTTTGGGTCAACAAATGATCATAGAAATGATCACAAAGATAGACAATCAAATAAATGATCCTATCACAAATAATCAACACAATGATCATTTCACAGCAACACTCAGCATGTCACATTACCAAATTGGGAATATATCGCTGATAACCATCAACTATATAACCTCTGAGCTCGTATGTCTCAGAGAAGGGTGTTAAGCTAAAAAAATAAATTCTCCGCCACCAACAGAAATATATTTGAAAGAAATCGGCTTTATATCTCAATTTGTAATGTCAGACATACAATCCATACAAGTCTGTTCCGGGTTCGAACAGAACCGAAGGCACTTTCAAAGAAGTCCTTGCAATCCGGATATTCACAATCCCGATCGGATTTCCCATCACTTAGGGAGTCTCTATACCGGCGCGACTCGGTGCAGAAACAATCGATAGGTCATCCTATCGCTTTCGCAAATACCCGGTCTTCATCACCGGTCTTCAAATGCTATCCATAACGACGTATCACATATTCGGAATGGGTTATACGACACAAAGGTCCTTTCCCGGCTAGACCGAATAGTGAGCGAAACATTTTAAAAATATATGGATATTGGGATTTCAATTAAGTCACAACTTAATAATTCAAAACTTTCTTTCAAATGGTTTAATCCAATTACCATTTCAATCTTTAAACAAAAAGATTCATTTTCACAACCTTTAACGGTTTAAACAATTTTCACATTTTAATCTTTTAAACAAAAGATTCATTCACAGATTTTCCAAATCAATTTTCATTTCAATTTGATTAACTCGTTAAATCTTTAAATCAAAGATTTAACTTATAGTCTTCAAAAAAATTTCATTTCAATTTGATTTAACTCGTTAAATCTTTAAATCAAAGATTTAACTTATAGTCTTCAAAACAATTTCATTTCAATTTGATTTAAACAAATCCTCAATTTAAATCTGTTAAAAATAAATAGATTTAATTCATAGCTTTCAAAAAGAATTTATTCATAACTTAGGAAAATCATTTCTCTATTCAATCTTGAAATTCCCCTAATTAACTGGAATCTCGGTTCTTATCTAAAAGTGTTTATCATTTGAAAACAACAGTTTTCATTTTGGAAATCTGATTCATTTATACGAGTTGAAATCCTTGGGTTAAATTCAAATTCCCAAAAACAATACTTAAAAGTGGTTTAATCCCTATATAACCAATATAACATCTTTAATCCCTAATTTCAAATCACAGAATTCAATTCCTAATTTTGAATTCAAATTTAAATCAAAGTACTTAAATTCCAACACTTAATCCAGTTATTCAAAATAAATTTCCATCTTTGAAATTCCTTTTTCAATCGCTTTTCATATTTAGTCCGATTCCATTTCCAAAACATTTGAATTTAAAAATTCAAATTTAAAACTATTTCAAACATCTGTGACTTAACCGATTTCCTCGTGAAATCCATATTTGTGTGTGTATAAGTGTGGTCAAGGGGTTATACACAGTAGTGCAACATCATTCAATTATCACAGATTAAAACAAAGGAATATAGTCGATAAGCGGTATTAACTATCACGCTTATCGTTCATATACAGATCACAGATATATATCATAGATAAGTAAATTACAGATCACAACATAACTCAAGATAATCATAAAGCATCATATATCAGGGATATCAACAATTCAACATCCAATAAAATCCAAACATCCATAAGTAGGATCAATTTAATCATCTGATAAATTTAAATTAGATTAAATTTCTATGAATAATTCTTTTCACATTTATTATCAAATAAATTTCAAGTAAATGATTCTCATTAACTATTCATAATTATTTAATTACTATTCTTAAGTAATTAAACTCAATTTAATTATTGTTAATTAACATTTAATTAACCTTAAAAATCTTATATTTAATCACTGATTATTTAATTAATTAAGTTCTAAACTGTAACTTAATAAATCTTAATTACTTGATTAAATAACCTCAAGCATTTGTTTAAAAGACAACTCTTTATTAAACTAATGAATCTTATTTACAAATTAATTTACCTTAATTAATTTAACTCAAATCTTAATTTCTTGATTAAATAAATTAATCAATCATTCACCTGAACTAATTTAATGAATGCATATCATTTTATCTTTACTAATTCAAATTTAAAACATTTTCTAACTAATGTTTTAATTATCATCACAAAGCAAATTTAAACAATTTCATTTATTAAAACTTTTTTGATTTCTGAATTAGGATTCAAATTATCTTTAATTCAGATTTAAATTTAAATTTAAACTTTTAGTTTCAACTTGCTTAAACTTTTCATTTAAAATTTCAACTCCATTTCAAATTTCTTTAATATATTTTGAATTGCTTTTAAGTTATTAAAACAATTTAAATTTAAAACTTATTTATGTTCAAACTAAACTCTACATTCAACTTGAATTTATATTAACATTTTAATTTGAACTCAGCTTTTAAAAATCTTGGTTTAAAATTTAAATTTGGTTTTAAAATTCTCAAACCAAAACAGTTTTAGGTTAAAAACTGTAACAACTTTGACTCGAGCCCCCTTCTATTTGCTTCGAGCAAAAATTCCAAACACACGAGAATTTCACAAATTCGACGCGTGAATTCCCCCTGCTTCTTTTCTGGCAAGCACATACGCAAGCATCATCACTGCTTCAAACTCGAGCAGCCACCTCCCCCAGAATTTCACAATTTCGTCTTCCAACGCGTCTCGTCTTCCCCAAAAATTTTCAATTCCCTGATACACGCTGTGACACGTGCACGTGCACATCTCGGCTTGTCGCTTCTGACCGTCACTCTGGCCATCTATGAGTCATCAACGTCACCATGAACTACCCCAAACACTCAAAAACATGAATTGAATTATGCATGTTCATACGAACAGTGACCCAGTCACGGCCACGAAAAAATTGCCATGTCCCCACGACCTCGTCCACCAGAGACTCTGAATTTTTGGCCATCACCTCGTCGACGTACACTCTACCTCCCCTCAAGATCGCGTAACACTCGATCGCACAGACAGGGTGAACGAATCGAAATTCCCTCCTTCGATAAAACTAGGTTTAGAATTTTCAGAAGTTCGCCGATGCCACCTCGTTGAACTATCGCCCTTCCTGTCATTTTTGCCGATCACTTTGAACCTTCACCTAACTCCAGCAAAAATCCCGACCATCCCAATGCTCGTGGCCATCAAAATTTGCCCAGTATTCCAAAAACGGTGCAACCCCAATATTTACTTCATTTTGAATCTAAAAATTATGATTTCGATCTTAAAAATCATGTTTTAGATTAGAGTTTCATTTTATATCCCTGAATTTCTAAATTAAAATGTTCGAATTTTTCACTTGTTCAAAGCTTTGCTCAGTAACTTGGTTTCCAGATATGTTACCATGCTGTTTCAACTTGAATAGATTTCTAAATTAAAGCTAATGATAAAAAAAATCAAATCATATTTAAATCTTGAACCCAATTTCTGCTTAGATCGAAAGATTGGGGTTGATTTGCATACCTGGTCTAAAAGAAAATAAAAACAGTAACAAGATTCAGGCATACCAAAGTGACTTTTAGACAGTGAAAGTTACTCACCTGTGGGATGAAGGCAGAGGACGAGCTTTCAAACTGGAGCTTGTATTTTTGCTTACTGAGATCTTCTCTGGTTTTCATTAATTAATGTTTAAACTGAGTTGAGCCTTATTTGCTTGGAGTTCCAGGTTGCTTTGTTTCACCTTAAAACTAAATCTTGAATCTTTGCATTGCTGAGTTGATTTGTATTGTTATGTTTTGTTTTAGTTTTGTTTACTTCATTCATTTTTTTTTCTTTTTGCATATGGGGCTGATATATGGAAGCAAGTTACAGGGTGATAAAACTTATACAGTGTGATATCTTTGTATAATAGGCATGGCTTGGTATGCTTGCATTTATGGCCATTGTACTTGAGTGTATACATTTTCTTCTTATTTTACTTTGTTTATTACTTTACCTTTACTTTGCTGACCATACTTTGTACATATTACTTTTTCTATTCTCTTGTTCCTTGCCTTGCACTTCTTTACTCGGCTGGGATATATATTTTGTACTTTATTTTCTTTCCAGGTCTACATGTTTATTTATTTGCCTTGTATTGTTTAAGTGTGCATACATAGATTTATATTTTATACTTTGCTTGTAGTTCATTTTACTTATGTATTGAATTCTAATTTAACTTTAACATTTATTTCTAACCATAAATTTATTTGAAACATTTATTGCTAATACTTATGTATTTGTTTGTTATTTCGTTTTGGTATTCTTTTACAAGTGTACCTACTTGTATGTATTTTTGTTTACTTGGTTTATGTTTATTCTAGTGTCATCACTTTATATTTATTTCTTTGCTTTGTACATTGCTTTACAATGTAAATAAATTTCTATAGTCCCTATGTTATTTGAAATTCGTCTAATTTTATTTACTTCATAATTTATAATTCATCATATATAAATATTCTTATTTCTATTTCTATTTATAACTCAAATATTTATTTTACTTCTATTTTTAGTTTAAATATTTATCATAAATTTTTACTTTAAAAATTATTGTTTTACATTTCTCTATATACACATATATTTTATATAACTCAAATTATCATCATTTGTAAATTTTTAAATCAATTTATTTATTTATTTCTATACTTGTGTCCAAAGTATATTATTTATTTTTCAAAATCATTTATTTAAGAATTTATTTAAAATCCAATATATACATATATATTCTCATATATACAAATTTTCAAATCCATATGACTTAATATATTTTCTATTTGAATCGGGGAAACTCGCATCATTTATAATCAATTTTACAAATTTTAATTCAAAAATTCATTTAAATTATCAATTTAAATTCATAAAAATCCGGGGTCGTTACAACTCCATTCTCCCAGAAGCAAATCAAACCCAACAATAACAACCGACATGAGATAAACCATATGCACATGCACAGTCGACTAGCACTTCGTCGACATCCTTGCCGATCACCCCATCTTCTCAGATCACCAAAAACGCTAAGGAAACAAAGTCGAGCTGCCTAGACGAAAACTGGAACCCATCATCGATGCCAAACTTCATCACCACCGTCGATTCTGATCATCGGAGTCCGCACGAGCTTGACCAGAGTTACGTCATCGACTCCCACATCAATTCCCACACTCGCTATCTCTTCTAGATCGTCTACGGCCGTGCAACTATCATCGTTCCATCGTCGACCCAAATAGGTGATCGAACCATAATTCCCCTTCGCATGTCCACCATGGCTATCAGAAAAATCACCGAGCATTTTTCTCGTGTTCGCCACCATTCATGCCTCCTCCGACCTTGAACCCGAGACACCCAAACACCGTGATCACCAGAATTTGACCCATTTCCCAATTCCGTTTATCAAACAATTTCTCACGAATTACTCAATTAAAATCCATGATTTTATTATTAAAAATCCTAGATTTTGACGATGATTCAGATTTTATATATGAAAATTTAATTGTTGAAATCAAATGTTGACAAATTTTGAGTTTTACTGTAAAATTCCAAATTTCCATAAACCTTTAAAGCTATAACACTTAGAACTATTTTTAAAAATTTAGATCTTACAGTTTTAAACAATTTTTTTATTTAAACATTCAAATCTATAGGATGGTAAGTGAAAAGATTGTTGATTTCTACTCTGTTGAAATCCTATAAATTAAGAACAGGACAATCATAGGCATGCATACATATCTCACATGCATATATATTGGAAATCTTAATTATACAACCATGCAAAGCATTCTACATATCATACATTCCAGGATATTCCCATACATCAGATATTTGTTAACTTAAACCCTTATTTTAAAAAAAAGGTTTACTCACCTTTTGATGTTGGGTAGAGAGCAAAGCCTGGAGAATGATCTTTTGAAAACTACGGCTTGAAAATGCTTTAAAACTAAAGCTTGAAACTAAAGAAGTTGTAGCTAGCTTGATCATCCTCCAATTTTGGTTTTCAGTTTATTTATATATATTTTCTTTGATTTTTCTCTTCCTAGTTTGCTTTGTTTACAGACTTTGTCTCAGGCTTGAAATTAACAGGTTAAGTTTATTCTCTTTGTTTTTTTTGAATGAAGATAGGAAAAAAGAAATGAAGAGGAAAGATATAAGTTTATATAGACTTAATTTGGATTTATTAAAATAAAGAAAATAAAAATAAAGTAATGTCACTTGTATTGCTTGCAAGCTAATTTACTTACAAATGTTAATATATGATCTAATTAACTTACACTTGTTAAATTCCTTTTTTTAAAATGGTTACACATGTAATTAAATGTTTTCAATATGATTTTATATTTAATTTTTAGTTTGGTTTATATTATTATATATAACTTTAAAAGAAAATGAAATAAAAACCCAATTATACACTTATAAATAATTGTATATATATATATATACACACACACACACACACTAGCATTTAAAAATATAGAATCTTTTTAGAACCAATTTATTCTATGATGTTTGAATTTCAAATCCAAACCTTATTTGCCACTTACTTATATATATATACACACACACACACACATACAAAAACAACACCTAATTTATTTGTTTTTGTAAAGATAAATTTTGCCCATTTAAATTATATCAATGTGTATATACTTAAGATTTTCATTATTATAAAGTTTTACACATATCTATTTCTCTAATTAATAATTTTCTATAAGATTCACTATTTTAATTCAACTATTATTATAGTTTCAAATCCACTTATATATATATATCCAAACATCTTTAATTATCAAATTTATTTGTTTAATCCAAATAAAATCAGTATCTCAATAGTTAAAAATCAGTTAATTATCCAATTAACAACTGTTCAAAATCCGGGTTATCACATTCCTCCCCCTTTGAATCTTTTTCCTCGAAAAGGAATGAAGCCAGAATTTATTTAATAACTTAAAACCAGATAATTTATTCTTTGATCATTTTTAAAACTCTTTAAAATCTATATAATATTACTAAAATAGTTTTTATAAAAATACTTTTTATAACTCGATGTCTCAACCAGTCCATCCTTGTTCTCATAGAAATTGGTTCATACGTTAATCTGATGTAAGACAAAAAATCTATAAGTACTGGGTAAACCCATTTTCAACACCCGGTAAAAATACTTGGAAAATATTTTGGTAAAAATATAAAAACATTTTTAAAGATAAAGGGAACATCTTTTGGTGAGAATGCTCTGGAAATCATCACCCCATCCATGGTCGCAGTTAACCCGATGGTTATGTTGCCATCCCGGCAAAATCCATGGATAACTCTAGGCCTCCGTGCCCCTCGAATACGCCATGGTACCCGCCACAGATCGCAGTTACATCCAAGGTTACGTTACCATCACAGCAAAAGTCCATGTAACTGTAGGCATCAGCGCGCTCGAATTTCACTTCAAAAAGAATGAAACTTCTCCACTCACACATAGGTTGCAGACTACATCAATCAAGTCCCAGTGTAGCTTTAGGCTCTCTTGGCCTCTCGACTTTCGCTATGTCTTCATAGATCGCACTCTACCGATGTTACGTTTCCATCATGGAAAAATCAAACATAGACCATTGGCTCTCAGCAGCACATACGACTTCCTCTATGGTCCGTAGTAGATCGCAGTGACATCGAGCTACACTGTCGTCACAGCATAACCCAATGTCTCTGTAGGCATCAGCGCCCTCGACTTTCGTTACCCACTACACATAATCCTAGGAACTAGTTTGTTCGGGCTCCTCACATGATCAACTTTAGAACCCCCTCCCCCTCTTAGGGCTCAAGGCAGTACCCCCCTGTGGCACTCCTGAGAAATTCATTTCAAGGGAGCGCCTTTTTCCCCAAAGCCAATCTCAAAATACTTTATACTATACTCTTATAGTATCTTTCAAATCATACCCTTTATGATTTTCATCAAAATCTCCCTTACACAAAATCGATTCCCAAAATCGATAATTCTCAAACTAGGCTTTCCAAATTTCCAAAATTGATTTTTCCCCAAAAATCAAAAGCCTTTCCAAAATTCGTAGGTTCCAAAACCATTTCCTAAAATCATTCTCATAAGATCCTTCATATATATATATATATATATATATATATATATATATATATATATATATAACTTTAAAAATCTTTGGATCACTTCAAACTTGTATAAATTCCCTTTTTATACTTCAAATACTTTCAAAACTCTTTTCTTATGGCTATAGATTCAACAAGGGGAGTTTATCTTATATAACAAAGATATATAACTTTTTTATGCCAAATCAATATTCAAACTAGATTACTCTATAAAGTCACTTACCATATTACTTGCTTCCATAAAGTAAATTTCTACCGAAGGAATGTCCAATTTCCACTTTATTTTATCATATATTTCACAAAATATACTTTCATTTCAAAAATAATTTTACAATTATTATCCACAAATTTCAATATCAATTACATTCAAACCCGTACGATGTACAGACATCGTCCGTACGCTATATCAATCTGATCGCTCATTTAATAACACAATTTCACTTTCGAACTATTATCGTCCACCCGACTTCCTAGTGCGGACTCAAATCTGGTTTCTTGATCAGAAACCGTCATTCTCCTTGCATAGTCATAACTATGATAAAGAATTTCCAGAACCAATCAAAAATCCATATCCACGTTCGCCGTCGAAAATCGAGTGAAAAATCCCAACTCGGATTGATATACTATCTCAAAATTCTATGCTCGAATCTGGATCAAATCACTATGCGGATAGAATAATATATGTACATCCTACGTATTTATCTCCATTTATTATTAGCTAAATCAATTTCTCCTTTCTATTCACATTCATTTTAATATATATCCACTTATTCACAATTATTTCAATTTCATTTGGATTATCACTTTAATCCTTATCTCAATTGATAATTAATCATTAACAGTTTGTACTCTGACCAGCTTAATTTAGAAAATAGCTTAAAAAGTTAAAAAATAGAAAAGCAGTTGAAAAATAATTATTAGTTTATAAAACAGTTGTAAAATAGTTAAAGAGTTCCAAAAGTAGTTGTAAAACAAGTATAAGATAGTTTCGGATTTTAAAAAAAATTGTATAGTAAATAGCTAGGAAAAATAGATTTAAAAACAGTTTGTATTAAAATAATTTATTTGAAAATAGTTCAGAGCCAAACTGTTCAATTTCCCAATTTTCCATTCCCATCAATTCAGTTTAAATTTCCGTTTTTATTTAAATTGATTCAATTCAAACTCAATTTGAATTGATTTCAATTTCTATCCCAAATTCAATTCAATTCCCATTTGAATTTGAGCTCATTCAACTTCAATTTCATTTCAAATCAATCCAATTCAAAATTTCCATTTGAATTTTTTAAACTTATACATCTTTAATCACAATTCTAATTAACTCAAATCAAATTTAATTTGAACTAATCCAATTCAAATTTCAATTTTAAATCATCCTGAATTATATAAATTCGAGTTAAATTTTTAAATGTTGATTTAATTCTTTAAATCAAATCAACTTATATCTTTAAACCATTTAACTCTGAATCCAAATTCCATTTTTAAATTATCTTTACTTAACCTATTTCAAAGTTCAAATAATAATTCAAATCCTTTTTAAACAATTTAATCTTTGAAATTCAATTTATCACCAAATTTCAATTTTGAAACCAAACCTTTGAAATTTTATCTTAAACATTCAAATCTTAAGTTCAAAGTAATTCCATATTCTTAATTTCAAATTAAAGTTTAATTTCTCTTTTATCTTAGTAATGGATATATTACCACACTCCATTTCTTCATTCATTTAAACAAATCGAATTCACAATTTAAAGATTATATATAAAAATAGGATAATATTATCCAAAATGTTTTAAACCATCCATCCATTTCCAATTTCCAGATCTCAAACCCATTTTGAGATCACACAAACTCAATCCAATATTTAACTTCCCAAGTTAAATCTCAATTTCATCTTGAAATTTCCAATTCAGATTATTTGTTCTAAACTTATTTAACTTCTTCTAAGTTAATTAAATCCCTTTAATCTTACTCAAATTTGAACTCCACTTCAAATTTTCAATTTTTTAACAATATTCTTTCTTACTTATAAGTTCAAAACTTATATCACTCAGGGTTTCTACATCACACTTCCAGGAAAAATCAAAACCCAATACTTTAGAGTTTATTTCAAATCATCTTTGATATTATATATATCCACACATATATACATATTTACTTCTTGTCCCACCAAGCCATATTTTAAAATTTAAATCACCTTTGGTTATAATTCAAAACAGATTTTTAAAGTTTACACTCAACTTCTTAAAAATAAGATTACATTCAAAAATAGTCTGAATAATATTATTTATCATTTCTTTTAACATTTTGAAAACAATTTCAAATGTTTCTAGACTTAAGTGAGTAAACCCATATAATAAGAAATACTAAGCTATAAAACTTAAGTGAATTACCAGGGTGACTCGTACCTTTTACGAGTTCTTGCTTATTATAGTTAATCACTTATCACTCACAACAGTTCTCAGGATTAAATATCCAGGTTACTTAATTTATTTCATTCCAGCCTCAATAATCTCACATATCCAATTTATAAGGAAATTTAGATTACTATTTGAAGTGGTTTCGGGTATTTTCTGATACCCGACCCCGTTCTCTTCGAATCCAATATCATCTTAAAAACAAAGCTGTTTAAGTTTAAACAATTCCATTTATATCCAGAATTACATATTTACATAGCCATTTTATCACAGATAGACAAACCATATTATCACAGTTCAACCCAAACATAACATATCATATAGCTTAACAAATCAGATAATCCAATGCATACAATATCATTCAATCATTCACAAGCAAGATTAATTGGTCACACCATTTCTAATTAATTTAAATAAATTAAATTAATTTCTTCAATCACCTTTAATCCTACTTACATAACATAAATTAATTACAAACCATTAATTAATCATCCTTTAATTATCCTCTTTAATTACATTAAGTAATTAGCCTTTAATTGATAACACAAATTAATTAACCTTCACCCCTTCACATTAATTACAATTATCTTTAATTAAGTACTCAAATTAATTCTCCTATATCACTTACATTGATTAATTTCGTTAATTAATCGATGCTTTGATTTATTACACTAAGTAATTAGTCCTTAATTACTTCCATTAAGTAATTTCCCCTTTAATTTCTTTCATCAGGTAATTATCATTTAATAAATCACATTTAGTAATTTTCCATTAATTACCCACCTTAATTAATGTCATAAAGCAATTATTCTTTAATTACTTTTATTAAGTAATCATCTTAAATTAATTACATTAAGTAATTAACCTTTAGTAGATTAATCACCTTTTAATTAATTGCCTTAATTAATTAACAAATTAATTATCTTAATAAATAAATTGATTAATTACTCCTTAACTGATTACATTAGCTAATTATCCATTCTTAAATAGTTAATCCTTGATTTAATTACATTATTAAAATCACCTTAAAAACATATAGGAATTAATCTATTATAAAATTACTTTAATAAACAACTATAAAACATTTAACTTTGGAAAAACTTGTTTAAAACTTATTAATACTTTGTTTATATTTCTTTCGAAAACTTAATCTTTTTGATAATTTTTAAAAAAAAACTTGATTTATTATCAATTAAGCAAATATACTTGTTACAGGCCGAGCCTAAACTATCATTTACCCGAGTTAACCCTGGTTTCTACCCGAGCTAACCTCAACATCACCCGATCAAAACTCGAGATCATCCTTGAGTAAAACTCCATTCTCCCCGAAGAAAATCAAACCCAACAACAACAACTGACATGAGATAAACCATGTGCACGTGCACAGTCGACTTGATCGTCGTCGACCAAACTGGCTACCTTTGGCACTTCGTCGACGTCCTTGCCGACCACCCCATCTTCTCAGATCACCAGAAACGCTAAGGAAACAAAATTAAGCTGCCTAGACGAAAACTAGAACCCATCACCGATGCCAAACTTCACCACCACCGTCGATGCTGATCACCGGAGTCCGCGCGAGCTTGACCAGAGTTACATCATCGACTCCCACGTCGTTCCCACACTCCCGATCACTTCCAGATCGTCTACGGTCGCGCAATTATCACCATTCCATCGTCGACCCAAACAGGTGATTGAACCCTAATTCCCCTTCGCATGTCCACCATGGCCATCGAAAAAATCACCGAGCATTTTTCTCGCGTTCGCCACCATTCATGCCTCCTCTGATCTCGATCCCGAGACACCCAACCATCGTGATCACCAGAATTTGACCCATTTCCCGATTCCGTTTGTCAAACAATTTCTCACGAATTACTCAATTAAAATTCATGATTTTATTATTAAAAATCCTAGATTTTGATGATGATTCAGATTTTATACATGAAACATTTAATTGTTGAAATCAAATGTTGACAAATTTTGAGTTTTACTGTAAAATTCCAAATTTCCATAAATCTTTAAAACTACAATACTTAGAACTATTTTTAAAAATTTAGATCTTACAGTTTAAACAATTTTTTTGTTTAAACATTCAAATCTATATGAGAGTAAGTGAAAAGATTGTTGATTTCTACTCTGTTGAAATCCTGTAAACTAAGAACAAGACAATCACAGACATGCATACATATCTCACATACATATATACAGGAAATCTTAATTATACAACCATGAAAAGCATTCTACATATCATACATTCCAGGATATTCCCATACACCAGATATTTGTTAACTTAAACCCTTATTCTTTTGAAAAAAGTTTACTCACCTTTTGTTGTTGGGCAGAGGGCAAAGCCTGGAGAATGATCTTTCGAAAACTGCAGCTTGAAAATGCTTTGAAATTGAAGCTTGAAACCAAAGAAGTTGTAGCCAGCTTGATCATCCTCCAATTTTGGTTTTCAGTTTTTTTATATATTCTTTCTCTGATTTTTCTCTTTCTGGTTTGCTTTGTTTACAGACTTTGTCTCAGGTTTGAAATTAACAGGTTAAGTTTATTCTCTTTGTTTTTTTTAAATAAAGGTAGGAAAAAAGAAATGAAGAGGAAAGATGTATGTTTATATAGACTTAATTAGGATTTATTAAAAATAAAGAAAATAAAAATAAAGTAATGACACTGTATTGCTTGCAAGCTAATTTACTTACAAATGTTAATATATGATCTAATTACCTTACATTTGTAAATTCCTTTTTTTTAAATGGCTACACATGTAACTAAATGTTTTTAATATGATTTTATATTTAATTTTTAGTTTGGTTTATACTATTATAACTTTAAAAGAAAATGAAATAAAAACCTAATTATGCACTTATAAATAATTATATATATACACACTAGCTTTTAAAAATATAGAATCTTTTTAGAACCAATTTATTCTAAGATGTTTGAATTTCAAATCCAAACCTTATTTGCCATCTACTTATATATATATATATATATATACATATAAAAACAACACCTAATTTATTTGTTTTTGAAAAGATAAATTTTGCCCATTTAAATTATATCAATGTGTATATACTTAAGATTTTCATTATTATAAAGTTTGCACATATCTATTTCTATAATTAATAATTTACTATAAGATTCACTATTTTAATTCAACTATTATTATAGTTTCTAATCCACTTATATATATCCAGACGTCTTTAATTATCAAATTTATTTGTTTAATCCAAATAAAATCAGTATCTCAATAGTTAAAAATCAGCTAATTATCCAATTAACAACTGTTCAAAAATTTGGGTTATCACAGATATTTCATATTCCTAAGCTTTGATGTGTATTCAGTATAGATAGGGACAGTAGCACCCTAGATTGAGTTTGAGTGTATTATATATATGAGCGTGTATTTGTTAGTTATTATAAAATGTTTTATATGGTGTTTGCTTATCCGTTGAGCTGTTTGTGAATTCTAGTCGGTGTGTGGGACGCCATCTTAGCGATAGGCATTTCTAAACACTTAAACGAGGCAAGTCGACATAGTATTATTTTGAATTAGTTAAATGAAATAATTTTACCTCGATTATATTTTATATATAAAGTAAACTATTTTTCAGAAATTATTAAAGTGTATATAAATGAATTGTTTGGTTGTTGAAAATGTGTATATATATATATATATATATATATATATATATATAAGTTAATAAAAGTTGTTTGAATGATATAAAAAATGAATTTAGACTAGGAATTTGAGAATTTTGAATCCTGTTGATTTTGGAAGTTAGTTTTTCAAAGTTATTGAGATTATATTGTTATAGATATAAATAAGATAAAAGAAATTTAGAATGAATCTTAGATAAGTAAAGTAAATTGTGAAATATATAAGTAAAGATTTATAAATGTGATTTGTAAATAATATAAAAGGAAATTTTAAGAAGAATGTAAAGCACTGAATTCACTGTTGTTGCTGAGAAATAATAAGGGTGATGACTGCAGTATCGTCAGTATCATTTTTGAGTTTCTATGTGATGGATTTGCTACTAATAGTAAAATGAAATTGAAGTTTTCTTGAGGCAAACAAATTTGATTTGAAAATCCAAGTTGTAATTGATAAATATAAGTGAAATGATTTTTGGACTTATAGTATGAAATAATAAATTTGAGTTAGCATAATAAAAATTATGATTTGAAATTTAACTAAAGGAAAATTAAATAAATTGAATTGGATTTGAACCATATTTGATAAGTTATTGAAATGAAAATTAAAACTTGACTGGTAAAGTGATTATATAATATGAATTTGGGAAGTTTAACTTAATAAGTTGTATAACTTATAAAATGAGAAAATGTAAGTAAAACCAGATGTTAAAAATGGTTAAACAATTTTGTTAAGCAAAACGAAATTTTAATTTGAATAATGATATGAAATTTGACTTAAGTAAAAGTTAAATAAGGTAGAATTTTAATTAAGCTAGAAGTGAACTTAAGTTGTATAGTGAAAGTAAATGCAAGTGAGAATGAAATGAAACATAACTTAAGTAATGTTGAATGAAGTAGAATTTGATATCAAAGTGAATTAACAAAGTGAAGTGATGAATATGTGAAAAGTGTGTGATAGTGCACGTGCTAGTATAGTACACACGGATCGTGTAATATGGACTATAATATAAATGCGGAAAATAGAAGATAGTAGAAAAGTAAATAAACAAAGAAAAATCACACCAGAGATTTTTATACTGGTTCGGAGCGTCGTCCTACGTCCAGTCCCATATTTCTATCTGGATTTTCACTATTAACTACCTCGCTTCACCCGGAGGAACAGGTTTACAATACCCGAGCAAACGAACGGGATTTCACGCCTCTAATACACTGAGGACTTCAACACTTGCCTCTTACAACACCGAGGACTTCAACAAAAGAACAAATACAATTGTTGTTGACAACTTGTGCTCTTGAAAACACGGATTTGTCACTAGTAGTACACCCTTCCTATAATCTTATCCTCAAAGTATGTGAATGGTGTTTTGTGAAGATTAAGGAAAGTATATTACTTATTGAATCAAAAGATATGAAATAATTTCAATGATTCAATAAGCAATTAAAATAATTGGGAGCTTTTTAGAATGCAGGAGTATGTAGAAAGTAAGATCAGAGATTAGAGTAAAAAGCATATACAATCATGTGTTTGAATCAATGATTTAGATGAGTTTATATAGAGAAGAATGGTTGTAACTCTTTGTGAGCAGTTGCCATTAAGAGATATGATCTTTGATGAAAGGTAAGAGATGCAACCTTTGGAGAAAGAAGTGTCTTTTGGAAAAGTTGCTCTCTGTTTAAAAACGGTCGACAGGTCAAAAAATGACTAGTAGACAGGAATTCAAATATATAGTCGTTATGTGCATGTGTGCACGTTTCAGTGTGCAACTTATACTGGAACGGTCGACCGTCTATATTATGACCGGTCGACCGGTCCCTGTAAAGTTGCATACTGAATGTGCAACTGCAATTTAGTTGTATATATATTGATTCCCTTGAGATGCATGAGTATTTGAGGATAGATTTTAACAAGTTTATCACCATTACAACATCAAATAATCAACCTATAATCTAGAGTACCATATGTAGCTCTTTTGGGCCTCTTTATAACCATAATGACCTTGTTTTGTCGATCGCCTTTATTTCTTTGTCAGAAATCAAAACCTTCATAGAACCTGTGACTCAACAATATGAATATGAACTTGAGTTATATAATGAAATTCAACTTTAGTTATAAATGAATTAGTAATTGAATTAATTAATGAATGAATTGAACTAATGAAATAAATTAGTAAATAAAATATGGATTGAATATTAATCATTCGAATGTAAATAAATTGATATGGAATAGTAGATGTGGGTGTTAATTCATTAAACGCTAATAAAATTGAATAATTGAATTAAAGTCAATTAGATATTAAACCAATTGGAATTAAAAGTGTTAAACCAAATTGAATGTAAAAGAAAAAAATATGGATGTTGAATGTAAATTAAATAAAATTTTGGTTATGTTGGATATGCATTGGTTGTTCGATGAATGTTAGTTGATTGTACAAAAAATTCATTAAGTGTTAATGAAATTGAACTAATGAAATTGAAAGCTAAAATAATTAAATCCAAATTGGAAGTTAAGTGAATTTAAATAGAACTGAATTTTATCTGAATTGGAAGTGAACCAACTTGAATGTAAATTAGTGAATGTAAACTAATTGAATACGAATAAATGAATATTAGTAAAATACAATGTTAATGAATAAAATGTGATGTAAATCGAAAACCAATTCAATGAATATTAATAAGAAGTGAATTTATATTGATTTGATTATGGATTGATTGGATAGATATTGGTTTGTTGGACGTTAGTTGGATGATAGTTGTTTGATGGTTGAGTTTGTTGCATTTGCTATATTGGCATATATAGTTGTTGTATTGGTATATGTTGTATATTGATATTGCTTTCTGTATACATGTTTTTCATTTGTTTGTTGAGTGTTTAGTAGGTGAAAATTGCATATGCTTTGCATCTGGAGCTCGCTTTTGCGCTATATTAGCTGTATATGCTCGTTAATAATATATAAGGTATATATCTCGGATTATATATCGCACTTTTATACTTTTTCCCTACGGGATGCCTCATTCTCGAAGATGAGATGTATATTTGTGATATATATATGTATATGTATATATGTTGTGATCCTACTACGATGAACTGTGCAAAGGAGGCTACGGCAAAAAAAATTGCAAATTTAAGGCGTTAGAAAATTTTAGGAAAATTTTTCATAACTAAAATTTGATATTAAGTTAAAAGTTAAATATATTAGTTGGTTTTGAAAATATAATTATGAATGGATTTGAAAACTTAGAAAAGTATTTGTAAGAAGTTTAACAAATGGATTTTCAAAATGTTAAAAGGTTAAATGAATTTGGAATTTAATTTGAATGAATTGTTTTGAAAAGTTAATGGATTTTGTGACTTTTTCTTACTTGGTAATTTCGAAGACAAAAATCCTTTAAGTAGGGGAGAATGTAATGACCTAGAATTTCAGTCATTTGAAATTCGTATATTTAATTGATTTTAAATGTTCAAAAGTAAATTTTATAAGTTAAATAACTTATATTTCGAATATCAGGACTTAATTGGATAATTAAATTGTTAATTTAATATTTGAAATTGCTAAGTAATTGATATTTGAATTTAATATGAATAAAAACGATTTATAAAGTTGAAATAAATCCTTTTTGAATTAGAATGATGTTGGCAAACTTTTAAAATTGAATTAAAAGTTAATTTGTAGAAATTGAATATTTTAATATTTAATTAATGTGTAAAAATAGCCATTTTCACACAGTCTCGAATTTTGATGAAACCAGTTTCATTGGATCCATAATGTTATATTGCTATCGGATTTCAAATTTTGTGTCAATCGGATTTATAGTTTAGTCATGGCAAGCTAAAATGCGTAGAAAGTTGTTTAAGTAAATTTAAATTTAAATAATTCGATTCGAAAACCTATCTTCCAAATACGATTGAACTGGCTCTTGATATATAGTCCATTGTGTTTGAAATAGGGGTAAAACATTATAAACGCCAGGCCGCACGCTTCGATTGGAGTTCGAAAATTTTTGGGGTGAATAGTGTCGCAAAATTTTCTATAAAAGGACGCCATAGTTTCTATTTTTCACTAAAATCCTAATTTCCTAGGTCACAGCCGCTATTAGCATTCGATGGCCAAAAACCACCCACCTTCCTCCTCAATTTTCTCACGATCCCTTCACTTTGAAGCTTCGATTCCTAAATGAAAATTGTAGAGGGCAAGGAGATCTAGGGTATTAACGGTGATTATCGTACGAAGCAAAGCAAATCGGCAACAAATTGAGGTTGAACATCATGCATTCGAACACGTTTTTTGAGGCGAGAGGGTGACCGAGTTTGACGTTTTCAAGGGAGAGGGTGGAACACGTGGTGGCCTTTCGATTGGTGGTCTTTGATCTTTCTCTGGTGGCTTAAAGGGAGGTGTGGCATTCGATTTTTGTGCGTGCGTGATGGGTTCACGCGTACGTGAAGTAACGAAGAAGAAGGAGATAAAAAATGGCTGGATCTGAGGAAATAGAAAACTTGCGGCCTTGATTGTGTAAGGATAAATAATAAAAAGAAATTGTGAAATCTAATTATATATTAAATTCGTATAAACTTTAAAAATGTGTAACTTCTTCATACGAAGTCCATTTTTGACGAAACAAGTTACATTAGGTCCATATGGACGAGCACTACATTTTAGAGTTGGTTTAGAGTTGGTTGGAGCTAGTGTAAATTTTGGATAAAATTAAATGCTTGTTTAAATTTATTCGGAATAAAGACCTACAACTGCTATTGGAACCAATGTGAGTACAACTCACTCCTTCTAGCTCACTGATATTTTTATATAAGTGAGAATAAATTTATTTTATAAGAATTGATGATTGTGTGGATGATATATGATATATTATCTATATATTAATTGGTATTTGGATATATTCCTGGCTGTTGGAGCAGATGAGACCCTATACATTCCCCTGTATGAGCGGGAGACCTTTTGTACGTGCGTCTGCCTCAAAGCGGACATTGTACATATATTCTAATATGTATATTTATTGCAGGTGACAGGGTGGAGGGATCCAATTGGATTCCTCACCAGTATTGATTTACTTACAGGTATTGTGATATATGTTGTTATTACATGATATATGATGATTTAGATGTCGTGATTGATGTATTTAGTGCTATTGCAGCATTGTGCCTATTTTTCAAAATTAAAATTGTTAAAGTGGTGGTTTCAAATTAAAAAAGGATTTTCAAGTGATTTTGAAAATATACGTTTTATTGAATTTTGAATTGTTAAGTAAATGAATTTATTTTAAATAGATAAATTGTATAATTTCTATGTTACAAAAATTATGATTTTTGTGAAGTATATCGAAATGTGATTTTTGAAATAGGGAGTTAATGATTTTGTAAATATTTTAAATTGGGATTTTTGAATTATTATAAACGGTTTATATGTATAAGATTCATAAAACTGAAATCTTATAAATAAAAAATAATGAAATTATAAAGGAGTTTTGTAAGTGTTAAAATGAAGTTATAATTGGATTTTATAAGTGAATAAGATTTATGAATTTATAAAGTTATAAAAGAATGAATTTTGTAAACGAGAGAATTATAAGTGAATTAACTTATAATTTGGATTTTAGCATGTAAACGAGTTATAAATAGAATTGTAAATAAAGGGATTTTATAAATTCAAGTTTCTATAAAATAGAAATGGAATATATAAACATTGTTTTATAAATCTGAACTTAACTTATTTTAATGATTTAAATATAGAAGTTTATCAAAGGAATTTCATCCACGATTTTGGACAATGGATAATCCATTAATTAAAAGTGCAATAGTAATGAATTTGGTTAGGAATTAAATCCACGATTTTGGACAGTGGATTATCCCTTAATAAATGTGTAGAAATATTGGATTTGGTAAATGAAGTATATTCACGATTTTGGACAGTGAATAATATTTTAAATTAAATTAATGTTTTGGAAAGTGATATTTTAAATGGAGTTAAATGGTTTGAAGATGTTTTAAATTGTGTTAAGTATCGAAACCATAGATTTCAGCATTCATTGTTGAAATAGATATTTTCGAGAAGTAAAGAAATGATGGACTATAACACTGTTGTTGTAGCAAATGATTTTCAAAAGAATTTTTCTGTATAGTATTTGGGATTTATATATCTATTAAATTTTCGAATCCATATACTAATGATTTTGGGTTGTCGTAACGATGTTTTACGCAACATTCGTTTGGACCCAAATAAATATGTTTAAAATAATGTTTTCCTTACTGAATAAAATGTATACTTAATCATGATTTAAGTATATTTAATATTTTCTAAGTGTTGAAAATAAATGATTTGTGAATTACTTATTATTAAATAAGCATATGGAAATGTTTTCCAATATTGAAATGGTTTTGAGAATATATCTTTTTAAAGATAATCTGAAGTGAATATTTGGCAAGTGACTTAACTAATAAAAGATTAATAAAAGGGCCTAGTGATTGTTTATGGTGCTAAGTATTTGTTTATGTGCTTTGATAGTCAAATAACCGACAATCAAATTTGGCCATTTTAGTTCCTCTACTTGATGTGGGAACTATTTAGTCGTATACTTAGTACGTAGCCTTCTGTGTAGGCATGATTACCGTTTGTGTTGAGGATGTCGATTCGTGTAGTGCAAAGTATTACTCCAATATATCAAGCTTCTTTCTTGGCTGAAGGATAGGAAGTTGAAAGTTGGAGACGTGATAAGTCTATGAGACTTATTTCTATTTGAGGTTGAGAAACGCTTTTGCATTGTTGGTGCGAAGAGATCGGGATCGGTTTATCCGAAAACCACTTCGGACCAACATTTGTGCGACGATTGTGCAGATTGGTTGTGATGATATTGATATTCAGGATTTTCATAGTGGAGGGCTGCTTGTTGATCGTTTGGGGTTAAAATCCCAATATACATCCAGTAGCAGTAGTCTCTTCGTTATGAAATATCCAATGCAAGGATTATTCGCTACTAATCCTAAGGATTTCCCGACAGGATGTGGTAGAAAGTACCTTCGGTTTGTCCTGTTCCTGGACAACTTGTGTGGATGTTTGTCTGACATTGCATTTGTAAGATTATGTACATTGGTCTTAACAATCGTACATTAGTGGTGGCAGAGAAGGCAACTTCTTTTAGCTTAACACCCTCCTTGAGACGTATGAGCTTAAGGGTTGTATTTTTATGGAAGGCAATTAGTAGTCAACAGAAATGGCCTTGTGGCATTCTAATTAATATAAGATGTGGTATGTGAAAGATAATCATTATCTCAGGCCTCATCGATCGGAAATGACAAAATAAGGTTAGATGCAGCATGGCTAAGTGGGTCTCTCCCAAGTAGGGTATGATCATCCTCTTCTAGATATATCTTTGTACGCTATGACGTCGTGTATCTGATTATTATGGTTTGTATGCTATGAGGGCCCTTAGTAAAGGTCGGTAACGACCGAAGGATGATATATTCGGTACTATCTAGTTACGGAGATAAGCTGGTCTTTTGTTGGTAGAAGATCCTTTGTGATGGTCATCGGTACATTCCTCTAGAGATGTACTACCGGAAGGTTGTCCTTTTACCTGGTCATTTGTATGGAAAGCCAAACTCCTCTACTTACCTGCTATTTTGATTGTATTACCCATTTTGGGCTATATGCTAGAATTTAATCAATGTAACAATTTCGGCTATGATTAATATTATTAGTATACTAGACACTAGTGTAATATAAGAGAATTTTTTATGAAATGTTTAGTTATCGTAAGTAAAAACATGTCCGTGTTTATGTGTGGGCGTGTCTTATGAGATACTTTTACTTTGAAAAGAAAAGGTTTGGTAATTTAATAAATTCAGTTGAGTGTGTTTCTCACACTGGTTTACCAGACTGATCCAGGCGTTCTTCCCTTTCTACGCTTGGGCCAGGCCGAGTATATTTATAGTTCAGATTTGGTGCTTTTTGGAGATTCATCAGGAGAGCTGAAGATCTTCATTCTCGTATACACGTATCTGTTTTGATTATCTACTTTGCGCTTTGTTGTTGTTTATTATTGGCAATTTTAAGGGCAGGTTGTTATAACTGGTCCAGGCTGATAACTAGTGATTGATTGTTGAACTCTGATTGATGTATATATATAGTTGCTGTTTTGTAAAGATCATTGATATGATTTTATATGTTATTCCGCTGCGATGTGAGATTCTGTATTGTTCTGTTTGGTTCTCTTCTTCTCTCTCTTCACTTCTCTTTTTCTCTCTTCTTTTCTTTCTCTTGACTTTCTGTTTGTGATGACCCGCCTTTCTACTCCCAGAAAGACGTATCATCATTAAGAAAGAAAGGGATAGAAATAGAAAAGAATAGAAAGAAAGAACAACAACATCAGGATCTCACAGCAGAAATGGAAAAAAATATAATACATCACGTAACTATTACATAGTTTTACATATATCAGAGTTATACAATATCATACATATGACAGTCATACATACATCTGCTAATACATACATCCCAAAATACAGCTACACCGACTAACACAGCGAAACTAGATAGATAGCTACATACGTCTGGAACTCCTGCTCCAAGCTCCTCCAGAAATCAAAATCCAAACCTATCACTTGGCTACTCATAAAAATTTGAGTACCCAAGAGTTTATGAAAAACAAAAATATAAACTCCGGGTCAGACATGGGTCTGGTATGAGTAAACGGTTAAAATTGTTTAACTTTGAAAAACATTTGAAAATAAAGGTATCACGTAAGATTCCCCACACATAAATATGGGTAAGTTCTTACCATACGCTAACCAAAACATTTTATAGGAAATCCTGTGATGTTATAATAGTGTCTAGAGTTTTCAAGTAAACAGAAAATAGCCAAAATTGTTACATTCATTAAATACCAGCTACTAGCCACCGGAGTCCCGGTCTCATCGAAATCTTCACTTTAGAATTGTTACATTCATTAAACACCATCTCGATTTTCACTTTAGAATTCACGACCTAATGTTTAATTTGGATCGATGTGGTTTTCAAATAATCATAAATGACCTTCGATCCCGGTCTCATCAAAATCCAAACGTCATTTTAAAGGCCAAGTTGTTTAATTAATTTAAATAGTTTAAATTCAACACTTTGAATTCAAATAACATTTATCACAGATAAATCATACACAATCATCATAGATATATCAAGAAGATATCATAGAACATCACAGAATATCACCAAATAAATATCACAAATCATATATTCTATACAACAATCCATAAGTAATCATCTTTATGTCTTATTGTAATTAATTCAAATTTATCAATTATTGGAGAGTTAATTACTTAACCCTGTTTAATTGATCCTTAATTACCAATTAATTACTTATTCCATTCCAAATTATTTAGTTAATAAATCACTTTCTTAATCATTTTTATTAAATCTTAATTACTTAATTACTTGCCCTTAATCATTAATTAATAACCTTAATAAAACTTAATTATCCATTTATTAATTACTAATTACTTTGTTAATCAATTATTAATTCTAAATTAAATTCCTTAATTAATTAACTTAAGTAGTTAATTACCATTAAATTAATCACTTAATCATTAATCAATCTAAACTCTAAATACTATAATAAAGTAATTATTCTTAATTGCTTTTCAAAAATAATTAATTAATACTAATTATTCAACTTAATTAACATTTAAAAGAAATTTTCTTTAAATTGAAAATCAATTTATTATTAACTACACAACTTAAATGTTAATTAACTTTATACTTAACTTAAAGTAATTACTTAATTAAAATAATAATTAAGTGTTTAGACAATCTAAAGTATTAACTAAATAATTAAGACTTGTATTAAATTTTTGACTTAAACAGTTAAACCTTAATTAAGTTACAGTATTTAAAACTTGTAGAAAACAAGTTGTTTAACTTTATTCTTTTACAACATAATATTGCAGTTTGAAGAAACTCGAGATTTCCCATGTTAAAACTCGTGTAGTACTTCGAGTTACCACCTATGTCACCCGAGACGCTCACCCACTTACGCGTCATCTACTTCTTCTCTTTCTTTTTTTATTATTTTGTTACCAGTAAGTAAAGTTTTTAAACTTAAGTAAAAATCAAAGCATCGGGTCTTTCTCACGCACTCGACATAAAACCCGAAGCTTCCACCATATTTACTCGAGCTCGACTTGAGACGTAAGAACCCAACGACACAGACACCAAATCCCACTGCCGTACACGTGCATGGCGATGCGACCGACCTCCAGCGATCACCAACATCATCGGCAAGTCATAATTTACCCCAAAGCATGAAATCCAAACTCAAATCGCCTATAGAAATTTTGAATCAAAATTTAGCATACAGTTCGAAAACTAAAGCTCAAACCACGCCCAAAAAACTCCTCTCCACCGCTGCAGAAACCACTGGAGTCGCCTATATTTCGTCCACGCCACGACAACACACCAAGCAACCATCAACCAGAGATTCGTGACACTCGATTATGTATAGGAGTCGCACTCGTCACATTACTGACATGAACAAAAACTTAGAACGAAACCCTAAAATGATCTCACTCCTTTAATTTAAGCACTGGAAAATTCCTCTGATAATTTTCTTGAGATCGATGATGTTTATATTAGCTTCAAACAAAATTTCAACTGTAATTATTAGATCAATCATCTGAAATTGGTAAAAATGCAATTTTCTTTCAAATACAAACTGCTCTCAAATTACTGAATTTAAAATCTTCGTCTTTGTTTTAAAAATCATAAATTTCAGTAAAGATTCAAGATATAAACTTGAATTAGCTTCTTCTAACAATCGAGTTTATCAATTAATCATTTGATTAACTGTAAAACAGTATTACAGTAGTATACTTTTCAAAGATGGTTTAAACAGTTTCTAAAAATCTTAATCTAAGTTTACATCTCTTATTTGATTGAAAAATTAAACTTAACAATGATTAGCAGAAAAAAAATTGAGTTTTGAAAAACATATTCACCCTATATCAATTTAACAGAGAAGATATAGCAACAACGAATTATAATCAAGATCAACACACATACAAACCAGATTATCAATAAATCTTGGACTGTTTTAAATTAAACTTGAAGCTTTAAATTTCATGTTTACTCACCTACAAAATCTCTGAACAAAGAACACTTCTTGTTTTCTTGAAAACTGCAGTTGAAACTGTCTTGAGTTCTTGACTGTTCTTGTTTGAATTTAAAATTTGAGTTTGTTTCTTTTTCTTGTTTTTGTTTTTTTGTTTTTCTCAAGTATTCTTATATGTTTGCTGAACGAACCAAAAAGAAGATGCATACATATATAAGAGAAAACAGGTGTATAAGGGAAGGTGGTAACTGGTCAGCTTCTTCTTTTATGAACAGATTTTTGTTACTGAAAAGTAAAGATTTGCTAAATATTTTGAATGGACAAAATGTTAGGCTGAGATGATGGAAAATAAATGCCTTGTTTCTTAATATGTTTACATATTATAATTATTTTTGTTATGCATATAGATATTTGTATAAAATTTACTCTTTGCAGGTATACACTTGGCTTTGTTTATGAAGACATTTATTTTATTAACTACTAGCTTAATAATACATATATACATGTTTGTTTTATATGTGAAGATATTCTGTATGCAAATGTTCACTTTGCAGGTAGACTATGGTGTTGTATATGAAGATAGTTTGTATAAAAATATTTATATGTGACTATACACCTTGCATGTAGGCTTCGGCTTGTGAATGAAGATATTTATCTTGTTATTTTGTAGCTTGAACTCATGTACATATTTGTCTCAGGTTTTACCTTACACTTGCAGGCAAACACTTGGTCCTGTATATGAAGATATTTATTTAAATATTTGTTTTGTTAACTATCACTTTGCATGTAGATATTTAGTCTTGTGTATGAAGATTTGTTTTAGAGATGTTTGTTTTATTAACTTCTAGTTGAACTTCAATATACATATTTGTCAGGTTTTATTTTTTATGCCTTGACTGATTTTCATTTTTCTACTTTGTTCTTATTTTATTCCATACTTATGTTTCACCTAATTCTTGTTTCCATTTATTTTTTATTTCTACTTGTATTTTAACTATCAATATTTAAATTATGTACAATGTGATTTACTTACATTTAATATTTATATTTTATACTGATTGACTTTGATTTTATTTCAAACATTATCATCTATACATATTTTATCAAATGATAACAAAGTAAAGCAATTTAATTTAATTATATAAGACAAATTTTATTGTAAATATCATTAAGAGATTTATTTTATATTTTAAAATCATATTTCCTTTTCAAAAATACAAATCTATATAAACAAATGGCAAATATTCCAAAAGATTTATTCATTTTAAAATGATAAGTTCACAATTTATTCAATCGGATTAAATGTTTATTAAAATGATAGCGCCAAAATCCAGGGTCGTTACATTCCTCCCCCCTTAAAAGAATTTTGTCCCCGAAATTTAAAATAAAGGATAATTTAAAAGCTGTTATATCAACCATTCAAACATACATATCATTATACATTCGCAAACAACTTAGCAATCTATCCTAACAAATATCCATAGCTATCTAGTCACAAGTCCTGTAACAACCCGCATATTTTTCGATTTTATATTTAAATATTTTATTTAAATACTTTATCGTTAGTCAGATTTTAGTCCGAAAAGCTACTTTTTGCATACGGTCGAATTAGGGCTCGGGACCACTCCCATTGAGTTTAAAATGCCGTTTGCGACCTTTTTGAGTATAAGCTTCGATATGTTTGGAGAAAGTTGATTTCTGCTACTTTTTACTTTGGGTTTGGTTTTTGGGCTCAACCCTATGTTAACTTATGCTCAAATCTGAGCCACTCTTCCCCACTCACCCTCATTCTCTTCTCATTTTAGTTTTTAGAGTTTAATGGTGGGAGAGATTGGAAATTAAAATTCCAAAACCCTAGTTTCTCTTGCAAATCAAATTCCTTGCTCCAAACTCAAGAAGAACCCATTGGTAAGCTTCTCTTCTTCTTCTCCAACTTATTCTCTTCCCAATTTCAGAAATTCCTAAACCTAATTTCGGGAATGTTCTTGTTTTTGAGCTTAGATTCAAGCTCATTTGGGTTGTGATTGAAGAGAGGTTGATTCTCCATTTGCTTTCAAGCTTCTTCTTGTTCGATTGTGTGAAAAAGTGAGATTTTTATCTCACATCTATGACTATAATTATCTTTGGTTGTTGGGTATGAATTCCTAACACTTATTCATGTGCATTTGCTCTTGATTTGGATTGGTTTTGTGAATACTCCAATTTTTGGGTTTTTAAGTCAAATTTGTGTGAAATCCTTTTATGGATGTTCGATCATGCTTTTGGTGATGCATCGAGAAGCATATAGGGCCGGGTTGCCGATTGGCATAAACCCTTAGAGCCAATGTCCGTCCGGTTGCATTTTGGAAGAGTTTGCTCTTCATTTGAATAAGGTTGAAAAATAGCCCAGGCATGATTCAGTCGACTGAAAATCTCTGTTCAGTCGACTGAACCTGAAACCCGAGAGTTTCCAGGCATGATTCAGTCGACTGAAAAACTCCGCACAGTCGACTGAAACTGGAAACAGAAAGTTTCCTGAACCTGGAAAATTTCCATGTACAGGGTCAGTCGACTGAAAATCTCTGTTCAGTCGACTGAACCTGCTGTTTGAGTCCAATTTGCCTTTTTGGATTGAAATTCCAATTTAAATCGATTCGTGATAATCCTATTTGTTATTATCATCTATTATGATTTTGATGACTCTTTTTTTAGGGATTTTTGGAATATCCATTTCGATGGATCCTTTATCGATTTCCTTGGGTTTTATTCACGTCTTCGTATGTGAATTTTTGTGATTGATTGTTCTTACAATCTTCTTCGTGGTTTGTCACTTTAAAAATATAAAGGTTTTCTATACTAGTAGTAAATATCAAAACTCTTTCCTCAAACGATTTCAATACTATTTTAATACCAAATTCGTTTATAAAACCGTTTTCCAATCTATTAGTATATACAAACCTTTACCTCACTCGTATGAGAAATCTAATTAAACGGCTTAGTAAAACAAGTGGTATGAAACGCTTGCGTTTACTTTGTCGGTTAATTCTTGGACTTGTTCGATTGAACCTCTTGTGACAATTTTCTAGTGGAGATTTACAGTTTGTTCGTAAATATTTAAGTTAAGCAAGTGGTTATGGGACATGAAGCTAAACTCATATATTTACTAGCTTATTGTAATCGACACTTCTTGCTGATCATGACGATCATCTTTGTGATTTAGACTAGCAATGCGCGATGTCTCTTTGTCTGCGAGGGAGACTAAACCCCGTTTTGTGGAGTTTCGACTCAATCTGTGATGGGGTAGCAACCCATGGTCTTCGGGCCGTTTGTGGAGCTTCGGCTCAATTTGTGATGGTTAGCGACCATGGAATTAGCGTTCCGTTTGTGATACACGTGTTGGTGAGCTTTATGCTCCCGTTTGTGATAGGCCTCCCCCCCTTTGTGATTTCTGGATTTCTTGTGTAGATTCCTAGAATTTGTGTTTCACCAATTTTCGTGATTTCCATTGATAAGTTTTATCAATATTTGTGCATTGGTGAATTTGTGTGTCATTGACTTTAGTGGTCTATGGATTTCTAGTGTAGTCTTCTGGAATTTGTGTGTCATTGACTTTTGTGATTGACGTTGATATTATCGTCAATATTTATGGTATGGTGAACGAAATTAGGAGTATGACGTTTCTTTGATTCTTGTGTAGATTTGGTGACATTGATTAATCTCTTGATGATTATCAACTAAGTATATATTTATATATATATCACAGCTTGGCATTGTGATTATTATGTGTTTAGTCATATCTCTTATTCTATATCGTTTCATCTGATATTTATAGTTAGACTGATCCGTTTATTATTTTCTTATTAAATAATACTCGGGTCAGACCGAGATGTTACAGGTGCTTCTGCTTGACTTCTCTCTTGGGATTGATTTCTCTTGCTTTTGGTTAACTACTTAGATTAGTAGTTTTTGTTGTATACATTGAGATATAGACTCCATAATGTATACTTATTCTTTTGTGTAGTTCATGTAACTATTTTTTTGTGATATTGTGCAACTTTTGAGACCACTACTCTGATGTACACTTTCTAGTGTAATATTCATATCTTATTCCGCCTTTGTGATATGAATTGTCTGTGACTGATTTGTGTTATGCTTATTTCTATATTTGTTTTCCGAAGGATTTATATAGCCACTGTGTAGTAGCTTTGAGTTTGTGTCGGTATGTCGGATTTCCTCTTGAAATAGAATGTATGTTATATTATCTGACATATCGGTGCTCGCGCAAAGAAATTACATGGATGGTCGCTCCTCAACAGCCTTATTCTCCATGCTAGTCGACAGCATTACACCGTAGTGTTCTTGGCTAGCGTGGGTATAGAGGTGGGGCGTCACAAGTCCGGATAAGCTTTCCTAAAATTATCCAGAGTTTCCCAGGTGCAATTCTGGGATCCTCACTCCACTGCACTTTAACAAGCTTCACTACCTTACTTCTAAGTTGCCTCTCGTCTTGATCAACAATCCGAACTGGGTTCCTGACCACAATCAAATTCATCCTCCAAATCTTCCTAAACTATTGGTTCTACAACTAATGATGGATCATGAAAAAACTTCCTTAGATGGGATACATGGAATACATTATGAATTCCAAACATCCGTTCTGGCAATTCAATCCTGTAAGCTACAGCACCAACTCTTTTCTAATACCCGAAATGGTTCAATATATCTCGAGGTAAGTTTTCCCGTCTTTCCAAATCTAACAGCTCCTTTTAATCGGGGAAACTTTGACGAAGACTAAATCACAAATCTCAAATTCCAATTGTCGCCTTTGCTTATCTACGTACTTTTTCTGACATCCTGAGCAGCTTTCATCCTTCTTCTTGATAAGCTCAACTTTAGCAGATGCTTCACGAATCAAATTTGGCCCAAGAACAAGATGATCTTTTGACTCTATCCAACAGGATGGGGATCTACACGGCCTTCCATAAAGAGCTTCATAAGGTGCCATCTTAATACTTTTTGGTTACTGTTACTATAGGAGAATTCTACTAAATAAAGATGGTCTTCCCAAGATCCTCTAAAATCCAAAACACAAGCTCACAGCATATCCTCTAGAATACGGTTAAGCCTCTCTGTCTGTCCATTTGTCTGAGGATGATAGGATGTACTCAATCTCAAACTTGTTCCCATAGCTGATTGTAGAGCCTCCTAGAATTTGCTAGTAAATATAGGATTACGATCACTTAATATGCTGACAGGAACACCAAGCAATCTGACTATCTCCCTCAAGAAAATCTCTGCCAGAGAAACTGCAGTACGAGTTGCCTTAACCGGTATAAAATTAGCACTCTTAGTTAAACGATCTACAATAACCCATATTCCATCATTTACATTCTTGGTTCTAGGCAAACCGTCGATAAAATCCATCGAAATCATCTCTCATTTCCATTCTGGGATTTCCAAAGGCTGCAACAAACTAGCTGATTTCTGTTGATCTCCTTTAACTTGCTAACAGATAGCACAACTATTGACGAAAGCAGCTACATCCCTCTTCATGCTCGGCCACTAGAAAATTCTTCTCACATCTTTATACATCCTAGAGATTCCTGGTTGAATCCATCTATATTAGGCACACACAAACGGCCAGTAATCCTCAAAACACCTTGATCATCCAACTTGAAATCTCAATATCGACCATCCTTGATTCCAAGAATTAGTTCCTCAATAAATCTACCCTCCATTCGCTTACTTATAATGCTTTCCTGGAGAGATGGAACAACTCCCAAAGTGATAAAACTGCATTCCTGCTAAGAGCATCAGCCACCACATTCTCTTTTCCCGGAGTATACAGAATATCCAAATCATATGATGTCAGAAACTCAACCCATCGCTGCTGCCTCTGATTAAGATTCTTTTGAGACAAATATTTCAGTGGTTTGTGATCCGTGAATAACTCAAACTTCTCTCCCAAGAGATAGTATCTCCAAATCTTCAAAGCAAAAACAATGGCTAACAACTCAAGATCATGCGTAGCGTAGTTCCTTTCATGTGGCTTTAATTGCCGACTAGCATACGCAATCACTCTTCCATTCTGCATCAACACTGCTCCCAGTCCAACTATACAGGCATCAGTATAAATTTCAAATTTGCTTTTCCCATCCGGAAAAGTTAGCACTGGTGCACTGGCCAGCCTTGTCTTCAATTCTGGAAAACTTCTTCACACTGGGATATCCATTTAAACTTAGCTCCATTCCTTGTCAACTTGGTCAGATGTGAAGAAATCTTGGAATAGTTCTTGATAAACTTTCCGTAGTAGCCAGCTAATCCCAGAAAATACGAACTTCCGTCGATGACTTCGGTTGCTTCCATTCCAGAATAGTCTCCACCTTCTCTGGATCTACATAGATACCTTCACCAGAAATAATGCGCCCCAAAAATTTGACTTCCGATTTCCAAAAATAGCACTTAGAGAGAACTTCGCCTTCAAAACATGTCTCCTCAGTGTCCCCAACACTATTCTCTAATGATGTCTGTGCTCTTCTTTAAACTTAGAATAGACCAGAATATCATCGATGAATACCAGAACATCCAGATTTAGTGACAAACACTGCCGCAGAACCCCAACAAGAAAAACTGGGCCTAATCAATCCCTTCTCCAACAGATCCTGAGTCTGCTTAACTAACTCTTCTCTCTCTCTCTAGGAGCCGTCCTCCTACTAGGCTGAATCACTAGCACTGCTCCTGCAGTCAAATCAATACGAAACTCTATCTCTCGATGCGGAGGCAAACACTTAACTTCCTCGAATACATAAGGTAAATCTTGGACCACATCGATATCTTCAATCTTCTCTTGAGAAGTCTCAACCCCATGTAAAAGACTACTCAAGTGATTTCCAAAATTATCACACGACATTCTGGTAATCCTACCCTAATCAGTTTCCAACGAAACTGTCTCTCTTCACAATTCAGAACTGCCATATACTTATCGAGCCAATCCATCTAAGAAATGGATCCACCCTGCTACTTCTAAAATTACCTCAAGAAAAACTGCTAAGCCAGAAAATCTCTTCAACGGCACACAGAACACTTCGAGCTACACTGCTGACTCAGATGCCAAAGACTTCCTATCCAAAGCTCTTCGAGAAACTCGGACCTCGAACCGAACAGAAACATCCTACTGAACTTAGCCACAACACTGAAGCAGACATACTTCCTTAACTTATTCCCAAAGAAACATCTTCGGAGACATCCATAGCCACTGTGTCTCATACATAGCTACTACATCCTGAGGTATCAAGATATCATGACTTGCTTCCGTCCAACCAATAGATCCAAACTCTAGCTCATCCAAACTTACACCTAAAAGATGAACTCCGAATCTAAACAGGTTTCCTTCAGAGATCGATGAAATCCGTACACCATCCAAAGTTCACTCGAAACGGTAATAGGTCTACAATCTCGACAGATACACTTCCAACCTCAACCATTCAAACTCCAACCATTGGTAGTCGTGTTACACACACCACTACCCTATCTACCTTTATAACCTATATTGGAAAACCAGAACAGGTAACCCAACAAATAGGTAGATATATATATATATATATTTATATATATATATATACACACACACACACATACATATAAATTACAAATACGCTCTCTTAAGGAAGAATTCACTCAAGAGCTTAGGTATTCGCTCAACCTAGCGCTCTGATACCAACTGTGACGACCTGCCCTTCTACTCCCAGAAAGACGTATCATCATTAAGAAAGAAAGGGATAGAAATAGAAAAGAATAGAAAGAAAGAACAACAACATCAGAATCTCACGGTGGAAATGGAACAAAATATAATACATCACATAACTATTACATAGTTTTACATATATCATAGTTATACAATATCATACATATGATAGTCATACATACATCTGCCAATACATACATCCCAAAATACAGCATACACTGACCAACACAGCGGAACTAGATAGATAGCTACATGCGTCTGGAACTCCTGTTCCAAGCTCCTCCAGAAATCAAAATCCAAACCTATCGCTTGGCTACTCATAAAAATTTGAGTACCCAAGAGTTTATGAAAAACAAAAATATAAACTTCGGGTCAGACATGGGTCTGGTATGAGTAAACGGTTAAAATTGTTTAACTTTGAAAAACATTTGAAAATAAAGGTATCACGTAAGACTCCCTATACATAAATACGGGTAAGTTTTTACCTTATGCTAACCAAAACATTTTATAGGAAATCCAGTGATATTATAATAGTGTCTAGGGTTTTCAAGTAAATAAAAAATAATCGAAATTGTTACATTCATTAAATTCCAGCAACTAGCCACCAAAGTGGGTAATACAAATCAAAACCATAGGATCTCGTAGGGAAAATGGATTTCCATCAATGGCAGGGCTACTAGGGTACCGCCCGTCACAGTACGGGGCCTAGATCACCGTACCGAGTATCACTCCCGACCCCCTACAACCCAAGGCCGGAACCATTCCTTACCGAGCAGTCCCGAACAAGATAACCCCACGGTTGTAGCTAGCAACCGCCCACACAGCCGAAATAAAAAGGGACAATCTAGACAGGGGTATATCTCGTCCTACTTGGGCATGACCCACCTAACCTTGCTGCACATCCCCTATTTTAGCCATTCTCGGTTGATGAGGCTTGAGGCTACGATTACCTTTACAGAATATATCTCTTAGAATGCTCAACGTTCGCCTGATGATGTGCAGAAAGCATTCAATCCATACAAGTTCGTTCCGGGTTCGAACGAAACCGAAGGCATTATTTCGTTACACTCATTTTGGAATCACCCTCAAAGTCAACGACAATAACTCTTGCATTCTGAATACACCATCTCGATCTTCACTTTAGAATTCACGACCTAACGTTTAATTTGGATCGATGTGGTTTTCGGATAATCATAAATGACCTCCGATCCCGGTCTCATCGAAATCCAAATGCCATTTTAAAGGCCAAGTTGTTTAATTAATTTAAACAGTTTAAATTCAACACTTTGAATTTAAATAACATTTATCATAGATAAATCATACAAAATCATCATAGATATATCAAGAGCATATCATAGAACATCACCGAATATCACCAAATAAATATCACAAATCAGATATTCTACACAACAATCCATAAGCAATCATCTTTATGTCTATTGTAATTAATTAAAATTTAATTAATTATTGAAGAGTTAATTACTTAACCCTGTTTAATTGATCCTTAATTATCAATTAATTACTTATTCCATTCCAAATTATTTAGTTAATAAATCACTTTCTTAATCATTTTTATTAAATCTTAATTACTTAATTACTTGCCCTTAATCATTAATTAATAACCTTAATACAACTTAATTATCCATTTATTAATTAGTAATTACTTTGTTAATCAATTATTAATTCTTAATTAAATTCCTTAATTAATTAACTATTAATCATTCATTAATAAGTTAAGTAGTTACTTACCATTAAATTAATCACTTAATCATTAAGCAATCTAAACTCTAATTACTATTATAAAGTAATTAATCTTAATTGCTTTTCAAAAATAATTAATTAATATTAATTATTCAACTTAATTAACATTTAAAAGAAATTTTCTTTAACTTGAAAATCCATTTTTTATTAACTACACAACTTAAATGTTAATTAACTTTATACTTAACTTAATGTAATTACTTAATTAGAATAATAATTAAGAGTTTAAACAATTTAAAGTATTAACTAAATAATTAAGACTTGCATTAAATTTTTGACTTAAACAGTTAAACCTTTATTAAGTTACAATATTTAAAACTTGTAGAAAAAAAGTTGTTTAACTTTACTCTTTTGCAACATAATATTGCAGTTTGAAGAAACCCGAGATTTCCCCTGTCAAAACTCGTGTAGCACTTCGAGTTACCTACCTATATCACCCGAGACGCTCACCCACTCACGCGTCATCTTCTTCTTCTCTTTTTTTTTCATTTTGTTACCAGTAAGTTAAGTTTTTAAACTTAAGTAAAAATCAAAGCATCAGGTCTTTCTCACGCACTCGACATAAAACCCGAAGCTTCCACCATATTTACTCGAGCTCGACTCGAGATACAAGACCCCAACGATACAGACACCAAATCCCACTGCCGTACACGTGCACGGCGACGCAACCGACCTCCGACGATCACCAACATCATCGGCAAGTCATAATTCACCCCGAAGCACGAAATCCAAACTCAAATCGCCTATTGAAATTTCGAATCAAAATTTAGCATACAGTTCAAAAACTGAAGCTCAAACCACGCCAAAAAAACTCCTCGCCACCGCCGTAGAGACCACCGGAGTCGCCCATATTTCGTCCACGCCACGACAACACACCAAGCAACCATCCACCAGGGATACGTGACACTCGATCACGTATAGGAGTCGCACTCGTCACATTACTGACATGAACAAAAACTAAGAACGAAACCCTAAAATGATCTCACTCCTTTAATTTAAGCACTGGAAAATTCCTCTGATAATTTTCTTTTGATCGATGATGTTTATATTAGCTTCAAACAAAATTTCAACTGTAATTATTGAATCAATCATCTGAAATTGGTAAAAATGAAATTTTATTTCAAATACAAACTGCTCTCAAATTACTGAATTTAAAATCTTCGTCTTTGTTTTAAAAATCATAAATTTCAGTAAGGATTCAAGATATAAACTTGAATTAGCTTCTTGTAACAATCGAGTTTATCAATTAGTCACTTGATTACCTGTAAAACAGTATTACAGTAGTATACTTTTCAAAGATGGTTTAAACAGTTTCTAAAAATCTTAATCTAAGTTTAAATCTCTTGTTTGATTGAAAATTAAACTTAACGATGATTAGCAGAAAATAAATTTGAGTTTTGAAAAACATATTCACCCTGTAACAATTTAACAAAGAAGATATAGCAACACGAAATTATAATCAAGATCTACACACGTACAAACCAGATTATCAATAAATCTTGGACTGTTTTAAATTAAACTTGAAGCTTTAAATTTCTTGTTTACTCACCTACAAAATCTCTAAACAAAGAACACTTCTTGTTTTCTTGAAAACTGCAGTTGAAACTGTCTTGAGTTCTTGACTGTTCTTGTTTGAATTTAAAATTTGTCTTTGTTTCTTTTTCTTGTTTTTGGTTTTTTGTTTTTCTCAAGTATTCTTATATGTTTGCCGAATGAACCAAAAAGAAGATGCATACATATATAAGAGAAAACAGGTGTATAAGGGAAGGTGGTAACTGGTCAGCTTCTTCTTTTATGAACAGATTTTTGTTACTGAAAAAGTAAAGATTTGCTAAATATTTTGAATGGACAAAATGTTAGGCTGAGATAATGGCAAATAAATGCCTTGTTTCTTAATATATTTACATATTATAATTTTGTTTGCTGTGCATATAGATATTTGTATAAAATTTACGCTTCGCAGGTATACACTTGGCTTTGTTTATGAAAACATTTATTTTATTAACTACTAGCTTGAATAGTTTATATATACATGTTTGTTTTATATGTGAAGATATTCTGTATGCAAATGTTCACTTTGCAGGTAGACTATGGTGTTGTATATGAAGATAGTTTGTATAAAAATATTTGTTTGTGACTATACAGCTTGCAGGTAGGCTTTGGCTTGTGAATGAAGATATTTGTCTTGTTATTTTCTAGCTTGAACTCATTTACATATTTGTCTCAGGTTTTACCTTACACTTGCAGGCAAACACTCGGTCTTGTATATGAAGATATTTATTTAAATATTTGTTTTGTTAAATATCACTTTGCAGGTAGATATTTAGTCTTGTGTATGAAGATTTGTTTTAGAGATGTTTGTTTTATTAACTTCTAGTTGAACTTCAATATACATATTTGTCAAGTTTTGCTTTTTATGCCTTGACCGATTTTCATTTTTCTACTTTGTTCTTATTTTATTCTATACTTGTGTTTGACCTAATTCTTGTTTTCATTTATTTTTTATTTCTATTTGTATTTTAACTATCAATATTTAAATTATGTACAATATGATTTACTTACATTTAATATTTATATTTTATACTGATTGACTTTGATTTTATTTCAAACATCATCATCTATACATATTTTATCAAATGATAACAAAGTAAAGCAATTTAATTTAATTATATAAGATAAATTTTATTGTAAATATTATTAAGAGATTTATTTTAAATTTTCAAATCATATTTCCTTTTCAAAAATACAAATCTATATAAACAAATGGCAAATATTCCAAAAGATTTATCCATTTTAAAATGATAAGTTCACATTTTATTTAATCAGATTAAATGTTTATTAAAATAATGGGGCCAAAATCCAGGGTCGTTACACCATTAGTTGGTGTTTTTTGGGTCGGACATTTGTGGTTTATTATCGATTCAAAGGGTATGGATTTGCGGGTCGTCACATGGAAGGTCAGAGTAAGCCTTTATTCGTGCCATGTTATGGCCAGGATAAAGCATCGGACAAGCCTTTGGCCAAGCCTCTAGTCAGGTTAAGCCACCTCCTGAAGGTAGGACAAAGTAAGTCTTTATCTGCGCCGTGTTATTGTCAAGATAAAGCACCGAACAAGCCCTTGTCCACGCCATGCTATGGCCAGGGTAGGGCGCCTTCTGGAGGGAGGTTAGAGTAAGCCTTTATCTGTGTCATGCTATGGCCAGGTTAAAGCACCATACAAGCCCTTGGCCGCGCCTTAGGTCAAGGCGCCTCTTGGAGTGAGGTTGGATAAGTCCTTGGTTCCAGCATCTAAGAATGAGCTAACCAAGAGCACCAGACAACAAAGGACTAAGATGTTCAAGCCCAAGAAGATGCTCATCAAACAATGCACTAAGATGTCTAAGCCAAAGAAGAGGCTCATCAAACAATGGACTAAGATGTCAGGGCCTGAGAAACGACTTATCTCCAAAGGACTAAGATGTCCAAGCCTAAGAAACGACATATATCCAAAAGACTAAGAAGTCCAAACTTGAGAAATGACATATCTTCCAAAAACTAAGATGTCCAGGCCAGAGAAATGGCATACCTCCAAAAGACTAAGATGTCCAAGATTTAGAAGCTGCATGTCAGATTATGGACTAAGAAGTCCAAGCTCTAGAGGCAAGCTATCGAATTACAACTATCTACAAGACCTAAAGGGTTCATACAGGTCATAGAAGAAATAATCAAAGGAGTAAAACAGAACTACACTTATTAATACCCGAACCGGGGTTTCGGGACTTTCAATTCTGAACTTCATTTACCAATACCCAAATCAAGTTTTCGTGCCTTCATCAATTACTCACTGTCTTAATTATGCCCGAATCTAGGTTTCGAGGCTATTGCTGATTAATGCCCTAATCTTGGCTTGGAAATTTCAATTATGAATTTCACTACTAATGCCTGAATCTGGGACAAACACTTTTATCAAGAAGAATATTAACACTCGAATTTGGGTTTTGGACTTCTAAACTTTCAAATTTCATTAATACCCGAGTATGGGTCATTGGATTTCTACTATAAATACTCAGATAATGATTTATAGACTTGTTCATATTTAGCTCTTTATTAACTGTATCCAAAGAATGAATCTCTAATATTTATACCTCTACTTCGGGACAGGATTTTCCACCGACAAACTTTAGATATTCCAGCAATATGGTTAAAATTTCTCATCGTGACCAAAGATGGGTTTAGACATTTGATCAAATATAAACTACTTTTTATATGATTAACAAAATGATTTGTTAATCTTCACAAATGATATGCATAGACTTATACATAAATTTCAAGCTAACAATAAGAAATGTTGTTTGCTTCATACTTTTCAAGGAAATCAAAACAGCAAAGAAGAATGAAAGTTTCAGCAAACACATAAATTGTGGTATAAGCTATCAAACAAATGCTTCAGAAATAACATTATAGGAAAGGATCACAAATCAGGTGATATTTACAAAATTTACATGAATTATATAACATCTAAAATTATTTACAAATAAACAAATCAAGTGTATGCATTTCATGAATATAAATCTATCATAAATCTTGAGTAGCCTTGTTCAGGCTCTCAACAATTGAAGGATCTACCACGCGATGAATTGTGTAACGACCTGAATTTTTCAACGGTTTAAATAAGAATTTTAACAAAGAATTTAATATAAAATTTATTTTTAACAATAAAATTCGACAATGAAAACTAGATAGTTGAAACGTGTCCATTGAAATGAGGCCAATGAAATTTATTTTGCATCAAAATTTGTTCAATACTCGGTCAGTATATTTTTTGGTAAGAATTATCCAATTTTGAAGTGTAAATATTTTTACACAGAAATGATTTAAAAAAATTTCCGATTAAAACGTGAAGTTCGTTCCGCCCAACTCCAATCTTTGTAGCTTCTTTTGTCAGAAATTGTCATTGTCATTCGAAGTGGTATAACCGGCGACAGATGGAATTTTGTCACGACTACGCAGATTTTTAAACATCATTGGATTCATCTTGCCACACTGATCTCCATGGTATATTTATTTTCATATTTAGCATCCGTTGTAAAATACTGACGAGATAGCGGTCTGTACCCATGCCCTATTGGATATTTTACCCATAATCATTTCTTTTCAAAATTCTATCCTCGAGCCGTGAACCGGTAGTGTGCGCTGCCTCAAAAAATTATTGCTCGCATTAATTGTCACCGTGCACTCTTCTTTCTATTATCTCCGCGCACAACTTCACCTTGTTCATCTTCTTCCTTGTTGTAAGCAAATTCAAGTCATGCTTTTGTTATAAAAAATACAAAGCATTTACATAATGGACCATATTCCCCCACGTAACTCTCCCCCTCTTCCCTTTTCTTCACCCTCCTTTGCTACCAACCCGTGCACGCAGCCTCTCCTCCTCTGTACAATCACGCCTCCGCCTACCTTCCTGAACCCGCAGCCAAGTCCTCCGCCTTCACCACACTACCAGTCTACCACTGCTCAGCCACCTTGACTTGCAACCGCACCCTCTTCTCCATCCGCTGCCCCTCCGCCGTACAACTCAAACACTTTCTCTTCCCTTGCTTCTATCCCGCACACAACTATGCAACTCCACCACCTTCACCACTTGTAGCTGAACCCACACCTGAGCCGACCCTCCGCCTTTACCAAACCCTCCGCAATAGACCCTCCGCCCGAGCTCCCCTCTTTTTCGCAGACATCACCGGGATCTACCATAAAACCAGCCTCATCCATAAAGCCGCCTTCAGTAGAACTCCCCTTCCCCTCTACCAAACCATCACAGCCATCAGTGACCGTGAGGAGGGTGTGCTTGGCCGTGTGTCCCCTGTGCACGTTGCATGTGTCATATATTAAAAAAATAGAGCAAAGGGAAGTAGCGTGTCTTGTGAGCACGTGTAGAAAAGAGCAAAGAGAAGCAGCGTGTGTTATAAAAGAAGAATAGGCAGTGTTACAAAAAAAAGAGAAAACAAGAAAGCAAACGAGCCATCTCACAGGAGCATTGTCGTCGCAGCCGCTGTTTGGAATGAGCACGTGATCGCCGGTGTCCATGTTTTCTCCGTTCAGTTTTGCAAACGGAAGGTTAATATTTTTTTGAAAAAAGGATCCAAAAGCTTTATTGATAATGCCAACACATTACATACAAGTTATATACATAAAGAAACTGTTGGGCACAAAAAAAACAGGCAACCCGTATACTCTACAGACAAAACACAAACCCTAAATACATTGCGATAGTTTCGCGACTCATGGCGGCTCGTTCTCTCTCCCTTGCAATCTTTCATCTCTTTCAACGATAGTGATAATACTATCAGTGCATCTAGACAATTTTGAGCTCTCTGTTTCTACATCTTCTCTATCAATCATGTATCTTGAGGATGAAGCAGTATTGGGGGAATTAGGGTTTTTGGTTACGGTAAGGTCAACTCGCAGAGGTATGATTTCCCATTTTTGTATGATGTTGTCCGCATTGATGTTGTTGTGGTTGAAAAACTTGGATCTATTGATGATAAAGTCTCGAACATTGGATTTGATGATGTTACAGACTGTGATTTTATCTTTCTTTTCATTGTTAAAGATGATATCATTCCTGTTTTTCCAAATGTACCAAACGGCTGTGCTAAGCGCAGCAATTATGATGTCTTTCTTTATACTGTTGACTGTAAAATTTTGGGATATATATGTGACAGCATCTAAAAGAGAAATATGTATGTCTCCATGAGTTATAGGGTCCTCCATCATGGTTCTGATCCAATACCACACATGTTTGGAGAAGGAACAGTTGAAAAAAAGATGGTTACATGTTTCTATTTCCTTTTTGCACAATACACATAAGTTATCTTCTGTTACTCCCTGTAGTTGTAGCTTATCTTTTGTGGGAAGGTAATTGAAAATTGCTCTATATAAGCATACATTCATTTTTGGGAGTGATGTGGTATTCCATATGATTTTATGATAATTGATATTGTGGAGTTTGACTCTTATACTATTCCATGTATCATGAAAATTGAACTTGCCATTTTTACTGCTGTTACAAAACCAATAGTCTTCTGTTTTATCATGATGTATAGGAACTTTCCTTATTTCCTCACTTATGTTTCCTAAATATGAGATGTTTTCTGTCCTCCAACAATTATCAGATATGATATGACTTACCTTATGATTATGACCTCTTGTATATGATAAGATTTGCTGCCCCAGTTTTTCCAATAATGTAGAACCATTGATCCAAGGTATAAACCATAAACTGGTGGATTTACCATCCACAATTCTTCTGTCAATCAATTTTTGAGCTTCTTTTCTGTAGTATAACATTTTCTTCCAAGTGCATGAAGAATTGTTACTGAAGTTAGCTTCCCACAAAGTCTCATTGTTAGCATATTTTGCATTAAGCCATCTAGCACTATAAGATGAGTTGTTAAGGGTTTCCCATATTCTTTTGATGCAAAATGTATTGTTAATGTCTGACAGTTTTTTCAAACCCATCCCACCTTCAGCTTTAACACTTGTGACTGTTTCCCATGGTACCTTGCTGTTTTTACCTTTCCAGATGAATTGTTTACATAACTGATTGATTTTGTGAATGGTTAGGCTGGGTAACATGAAACATTGCATCCAAAAACTGACCATTGGGTAGACAACAGCTTTAATTAATTCAATTCTGCCTGGGACAGTGAGGAATTTGCACTCCCAACCATGCATCTTATTTAACACTCTGTCAATAAGTTGTTTACAATTTGAATGTTTGATGTATGTGACAGACAAGGGTAGTCCAAGATGCCTGACAGGTATGTTACATATCTAGAAGGTTAATATTTATAAGTTCATGACTAGATATTGATTGCAACTAAAATCATAAAACGATAAATAAAATTGTTAATTGGAATTGATATTTACATTTGGCATGCACGACTAGTTTGACTTTTATGTGATATGAAAATTATTATGACATATATTTGGTTTGAATTTCGATTGCAAGTGAAACTCATAGCTGTTATTATTGTGATTATCAGTGTGTTGATTCATGTTGTATATACTCGTCACTTGTTATTATATTAATTTATTAGACACTGAAATTTGATCTAGGATATGGGTTGAAATGATATATACCCAAATTTTAATCTTTTAGTCTAGAATAGAAGTTTTAATAATAAACACCGATTGATCAAATGAAATTTATTTTGGATATTTAATATTTAAATTTGATATAAAAGAATAATTTGAAAATTTAACTTGAATTTATAAATTCAAAATTTATCTTGAAATAAATATTTAATTTCGAAATCTAGAGAAGTTAAATTGGATTTTAAATGAAATATCTGTTGAACTATTGTAAATTTCGAAATTGAATTAAGTGCTTATGTTAAATATTTATAACATTTAACTCATTGAGTTGATTAGTTGAAATTTAATGGAATTTGTTAATATTGTATATGTAATTAAATTTTTAAATAAATATTTAATTTAACTAAAAAGGGAATTCTAATTTATTTTATTGAATTAATATCTAAAGATAAAATTGAGTTCTTTTAAATTAAGGTTTAATTAAAAATGTTAGATTAAGTATTTATGAAAATTGCTTAATTCGAAAGTATAATTAAATTGAATAACAATATTAAAATTTTTGTATTTAAAGATTTGATTAACTTTGTTAATTTGGATAGTTATTCAATTTGGTTAATTATGTAAAGGTGAAATACTTGTTTAAAACTGAATCTTTAGATTTTAAGTCCAAATTCATCTAAGTCAAATGAGGAGATGTTATTTGGAAATAAGATATGCATTGATTTAACAAACAATCGATGTGTAAAATGACGTCTGGTTGTTAAAGAGACCGGGGCCTCTTATTGACATACTCTCTGTCAATATTGGAACCACTTTAACAACCGTGTATGCCGAGAAGACTCTGGAATAAAGTAGATGGTTTTGGCATATGTTGTTGGATTTGAAGAAAGAGAACAATGATGGATAGACCCCGACACTTGTGCCAATTTGAAATGACTAAAACTGGACGGCTTGATAGGGCCAAGCGGGCTAGATACCCCTAGCGGACACACTTCTTCGTATTTATATCCTTACTTTGGTTGTTGTTGGTGATCACCCTTCGATTATGGGAGTTTGGACGCAATGGGCAGACGCTGCGGCGATGCATTACCACCAACCCTATGACCCAAACTGGTCGTATCCTGCCTTGGGCATTGCCTCATGTGCGTTGTCATACTTTTATCTCTATATGAGACCACTATGATTTTGGTTTAGTGTTGTCATATCACGGCGCATCTCTATCCCCCGACGTGCTTAAAATACGTTAAGGGAATTAATGCAAAGCCTTAATGCTAAGAAAAATATTTACTTCACTGATAGACATTACATACATATCGTATCCTACTATATATAGATAATTTGATGGATGCTCAAGAGATGGAAAATCCCATAACATCTCTCGAGTTACTTTGTACATTTCACTTGAGTTAGACTAATTACATGAGAACTTCAAGTCCTGACTCGAGTATACTTTATGCTCGGGTCAGACTGAGTATTAGAGTGTGTTAGCACTGTTATTTTAGGAGGTGAAGACCTAGTTGAAGACTCCACTCTATCAAATTACCTATTTTCATTTTGGCTTGTACCGGTGGACTCTTATGTATTCAAGTATTGTATAATTAAAGGCTGAACTGTGATGTATTTTGTTTGGTAGCTCCATGAACTGCTATGTATATTATTTATTTATGCTGTGAGATTATGTATTATTATGTATGTGATTCTGTGTTTGATTCTATATTACAACCTCAAATTGATAATCTATCAAATTTGAACGGTTTAAGTTGGACATGTGTGGTTTTATTGGTATCGAAGCTTTGGTTGGTTTAGTGAATACCTTAGCCTTAGGGCTAAACTCATAAGAAATAGGGTTAGTAATGCCCTATAATAAATAGAATCATTCTTGAGAGAGTGTACTTTAAAAATATAAAATATTTTGAAATCTAATCTATTTTCAAATTTCCTATCAATTTTAATCCTCCTTCTTGGTTAGAAGTTCATTTGATTCGGATTTCTATTATGTCATAATGCTTTTCCATGTTCTAAACCCACCCTTGACTTTTCAGGATGAGCAATAAAAGGAATGCTTGAGGTCGGGGAAGAGGGAATGGCCCCGTGCCAGATGCTATCGCACCGGTTGCATCAGTTGCACCAGTTCCGCCAGTTCAGTTCAGTATGCTTTGCAAAGAGCACGCTCAGTTTGGTGGTACTAAATTCTCAGGGTCCGAAGGTATTATTGAAGCTCAATAGTAGCTTAAGAGATTGGAAAGAATCTCTGCAGGACTTGAGATTTCTAATGCCCAGAAGCATCAGTTGGCCACTTGGTAGATTTAGGATGCCGCCCAAGATTAGTGGGAATCTGTTACCACCTGCACTCAGGAAGAAAACATCACTTAGGCACAGTTGAGGGAAGTATTCATGACCCAATAGATGCCTGAAGCTGTAAAGTCTCAGTTATATCGCAACTTTATGGATCTCAAGCAGGCAAGCATGTCATTTTCAGTGTATGAAAGTAAATTTAATGAGCTATCCAAGTTTGGACCAGGTCTGATTGATACTTCATTCAAGAAGAATGAAAAGTTCATATTTGGCGCTCGTCCAGAATATTATGACCGTTTGACTGTCCATGTTCATGGAACTTTTACTAGTCTTATTGATATGGCCCTCGGATATGAAAACTCGACTTCGAAGGAAGCGCATCGGTTGTTCACTCCTCAACTCCTTCAGCAGCTTCCAACAATTCTAAGAAGAGAAGGTCTAACTTTCAGCAGCCAGAAGAGGAATTGGCAGAATACAAGCGGGATTGGATATTCTTAGAGAAAGACCATTGTTATCTCTTCTATCACTTGCTTCAAGTGCAATCAGAAGGGTCATTATGCCAATTGTTGCCCAGTTCCTGCAGAAGTGTATGTTCCACCAGTTTAGATGACTTGGCGAGGCCTTTTCCATATTTGCTTGCAGCCTGGCCACGTCAAGAAGGATTGTCCCACTTAGAAGAAGGGAACTCCATTAGGTATCTTCGTAGTTTCTGCGTCAACTTCTGAGGATGAAATCACCAATTCAACCCTTAAGGTATCTTCCATATCTTACCGTCTTTTTCTGTTCATGTTTTGATTGTCACTGCAGCATCCCATGGTTTTATATCTGTTGATTTATGTGGCAAACTCAACCATATTTTAAAACCCGAACCTGCATCTCAACCTCTATATGTATCAAATCCTATTAGGGTTCCTGCAAATCTTGGTATGTTTGTAAAAGGTCAGAATCTTCAAAAACGATAAACACCATTTTACATGGAACTTTTATGTTCTTCGTTTCATAGGATTCGATATTCTATTAGGCATAGATTGGATGACCACATTTAATGCTCTTATTGCCTACAAATCTTGAATGGTTTCTTTAGTAGATGATGGTGGAAATCTTTTGGTAGTAGAGTGTAAAGTGCCTTTAAATTTTTCCAAAAGTTTTGGTTTCTCTCTTGAATCTTTTCCGAGTGATCTTAGTATTACTCCAGTTGTCCAGCACTTCCTTCATGTTTTCGGGGAAGTGAATTCTTTGCAACCTCTACGAGAAATTGAATTTCGAAATGATCTCATTCCTAGAGCTAGGCCTGTCATACTTGCTCCAAGAAGAATGGCACCAAAAGAGAAAGTTGAATTAAGGACCCAAATCGAAAATTTATTCTCTAAGGATTTGATTCGCCGTAGTCATTCGGAATGGGGTGCGCCAGTGGTAATTGTTACTAAATCTGATGGTTCTCTAATAATATGGATCAATTATAGAGAGCTGAATAAGCTCACTCTCAAAAACAGATATCCAATGCCTCGTATTAGCGACATGTTTGATCAACTGCACAGAGCAACAGTATTTTCTCGGCTTGACCTTGCCCTGGTTTTCATCGGCTCGGAATTATCGAGGATAGCATTCTCAAAGCCGCTTTCCGAACTGAAGATGGATTTTAAGAATGGTTGTTATGCCTTTTGGTTTAACTAATTCACCATCTTACTTTGTCCATCTCATGAACAGAGTATTCCAAGAGGTTCTAAACAAATTCGTTCTAGTATTCGTTGACGATATTCTAGTCTTTTCTAAGACTAGGAGAGAGCATAATGGACACCTTAAATTTGTCCTTGAAACTCTGAGAAGTCTTCAATTGAAAGCTAAATCTTCCAAATGCCACTTGTAGCGAGAAGAGGTCATATTTCTTAGGCACGTGGTTTCGAAGAATGGGATTTCGGTAGATCCAGCTAAGGTCGTCGTAATCAATGATTGAGAAACTCCTAAAACTCTTATAGATGTTCGCAGCTTCCTAGGATTAGCTGGTTATTACAGGAGATTTATCGAGAACTTCGCTTGAATTTCTTCACTACTCACAGCTTTGACTAGCAAAAATGTTGAGTTTATATGGAGTGAGAAGTGTAAGGAAGTATTCAATGAACTAAAGCGCAAGCTAACTTCTGCCCCTATTCTCACTGTTCCGAATGGAAGTGAAGGGTTAACTGTTTATGTAGATGCTTGTCGTGAAGGTTTGGGTGCTGTTTTAATGCAGCATGGTAAAGTTATTGGTTATGCCGGTCGTCGGTTGAATACTCATATGGTTAATTATGCAGCTCATGATCTAGAATTGCTCTTCGTTGTCTTTGCTTTGAAGTTATGGAGGCATCATCTTCTATGAACCAAATTTTAACTCTTACAGACCATAAATAGCTGAAGTATATCTTCACCCAGAAGGATCTGAAATAGATACAAGTCGGATGACTCGAATTCTTAACATTATATGACCCTGACATCTACTATACTTCTGGAAAGGCTAATGTTGTGGCCGACGCTCTAAGTAGGAGCAAAGCTATGTTTTGTCAACTTATTGCTTCTCCAACTCTTATGGATTGTATCGCCACTGTGTTAGATGAGGATCTAATATTTAGGCTTATAAAGGAATATGTTCTTAGTAGAAAGGTTAATGCCCAAGGAGAATGAGGCACATAAATAGATAAAAAAACGAACTCTAGTAATTAATAATACAAATTATGTTTTGAATGTGGATGGTTTGAGACAAGAAGTGCTTAAGGATAATCATCAGTTCAGATGCTATATTCACCCGGGAGCCACAAAGATGTTTTAGAATATGAAGAAGTTGTATTGGTGGAGAGAGATGAAGAGAGATATTTCTATGCACGTTAATAGATGTGCCACCTTCAGCAAGTCAAAGCCGATCATCAGAAGATAGTTGAATTATTGCAGCCTCTTGATATTAGGAATTGGAAGTGGGATCATATTCCTATGGATTTTATTGATGGACTATCGAGGACCAGAAAAAGTAATGAAAGCATCTGTTTTGTCGATTGATTAACCAAGTCTCCTCACTTTATTCCTATGAAGACTACTCGAACTGCCTCGAGTTTAGCTGAGCTTTGTATGAAAGAGATCGTTCGCTTCCATGGGTTCCGTCTAGCATTGTATGTGATCAAGATCCTATCTTCACTAACAATTTCTGGAAAGATTTTCAGGAGACTCTTGGTACTCAATTGAATCTGATCGTGGCTAATCATCCTCAAATGGATGGTTAGACCGAAAGGGTGAATCAAATTTTGAAAGATCTTCTCCGAGCCTGTGTTTTAGATTTTGCAGTATCTTAGGAAGAGCATCTCCATCTCGTTGAATTTACCTATAACAATAGCTATCAAGCGAGCATCAAGATGGCACCGTTCAAAGCTCTTTATGGACTGCCATGTAAATCTCCATCTTGTTGGGTCGAATTGGGAAATCAACCTAACTTGGTCCCGAAATGATTTTGGATGTTTCTGAGAAAGTTGAAGGAATTAGAAGGAAAATGAGAATTACCCAGGATTAACAGAAGAACTATGCAGACAGAAGGGGAAGATACTTGGAATTTGCAGTTAGAGACCAAGTATTACTAAAAATTTCACTTTTGAAGAATGAAATCCGATTTGGAAGGAAAGGGAAGCGCGCTCCCAGATTTATTGGTCATTTCCGCATTTTTGAAAAGATTGGTATTTGGCGTATAGAGTTGACTTGCTAGAGAAACTATCGAGGGTACATAATGTATTTCATGTTTCACACCTCCATAGATATATGCATGATCCATCCGTGATTGTCCAGCATGCTTTATTTGAAGAAATGGATGTTGAGCCCAATCTTACTGTTGATAGGAAGCCGCTTCATATAGTAGGCAGAAGCACGAAGTAGCTAAGGGGAAAATTAGTAAATCTAGTCAAGGTTTAGTGGAGCAGAGATGATCGAGATTGCACCTAGGCAACAGAAGAGAGTATTTGTACTTCAAATCCTGAATTGCTAATGCCGGGTATGTAGTCCATGCCTTAGTTCATATCTATCTTTCTGTTTATCTTTCTATTCTCTTGTCCTGCTCTTTTCAAGGACTAAAAGTTTTGAGTTGGGGAGATTGTAACGACCTGAATTTTACAACGATTTAAATAAGAATTTTAACGAAGATTTTAAAATTTTATTTTTAACAATAAAATTCGACAATGAAAACTAGATAGTTGAAATGTGTCCATTGAAATGAGACTACTGAAATTTATTTTGCATCAAAATTTGTTCAAAACTTGATCAGTATATTTTTCGGTAAGAATTGTCAAATTTTGAAGTATAAATGTTTTTACATAGAAATGATATAAAAAAATTCTGATTAAAATGTCAAAGTTCGTTCAGTCCAATTCCGACCTTTGTAGCTCTTTTTATTAGAAATTGTCGCTGTCGTTCAAATTTGAAGAGGTATAACTGGTGACAGATGAATTTTTTCACGACTATCGCAATGAAGATTTTTGAACATCCTTAGATTGTCTCGCCGAGCTAACCTTCGCAATGTTTTTTTTTCATATTCTAGCACCCGTTGTAAAACGCTAAATGGACGAGATAGTGGTCCGTGACCGTGCCGAAATGGATATTTTACAGATCATCATTTCTGTTCAAATTTCTTTCCTCGAGCCTTGAACCGGTACCGTGCGCTGCCTCAAAAATTTATTGCTCGCATTAATTATCACTATGCACTCTTCTTTCTATTTATATCCATGTACATCTTCTCCTTGTTCGACTTCTTCCTTGTTGTTAGCAAAATCAAGTCATTCCTTTGTTAAAAAAATCCAAAGCATATATATACCGAGCCATATTCCCCCATGTTACTCTCTCCCCCTTTCCCTTTCTTTCTCCCTCCCTTGCTACCAATCTGCGCACGCAACCTCTTCTCCGCCATACAACCATGCCTCCACCTACCTTCCTAATCCGCAGCCAAGTCCTCCGCCTTCACCACACCACCTACAATCCAGACGGACCCACACCACCAGTCCGCCTTCGCTCAGCCACCTCGACTTGCAATCGCACCCTCCTCTTCATCTGCTTCCCCTCTGCCGTACAACTCAAACTCCTTATCCTCCCTTGCTACCAACCCGTACATAGCCACGCAACTCCACCACCTTCACCGCTTGTAGCCGAATTCATACCTAAGCCGCCCCTCTGCCTTCACCAAATCCTCCGCAACCAGACCCTCCGCCCAAGCTCTCCTCTATTTTACAAACATCACCGAGCTTTGCCGTATAACCAAACTCCTCCCCGAAGCCACCTTCAACAGAACTCACCTTCCCCTCTGCCGTACCATCACAACCATCAGAGGTCGTGAGGAGAGTGTGCTTAGCCATGTGTCCCCGTGCAGGTCGTATGCTATATATGAAAAAAAAGAGCAAAGGGAAGTAGCATGTCATGTGAGCACATGTAGAAAAAAGCAGCTAGATGCTGTGTGTGTTATAAAAGAAGGGCAGGTGGTGTTACATAAGAAAAAAGAGAAAACAAAGAAGGAAACGAGCCATATCACTGGAGCATTGCCGTCGCAGCCGCTGTCTGGTGTAAGCACGAAGTCGCTCGTGTCGATGTTTTCTCCATTTCAGTTTTGCACACGGAAGGTGAATATTTATAAATTCACGACTAGAAATTGATTGCAAGTAAAACCATAGAACGATAAATAAAATTGCTAATTGAAATTGATATTGACGTTGACAATTGAAATGCACAACCAGTTTGACATGTGTGTTATTGAAATTATGATGACATATGTTTGGTTTGAATTTCGATTGCAAGTGAAACCCATAGCTATTATTATTATGATTATCAGTATGTTGATTCATGTTGTATATACCCGTCACCTTATTATTATATAAATTGATTGGACACTAAAATTTGATCCGGGATATGGGTTGACATGATATATACCCAAATTTAAATTACTTGACCTAGGATAGAAAATCTAATAATAAACACCGATTGGTCGAATGAAATTTATTTTGGATATTTAGTATTTAAATTTGATATAAGGAATAATTTAGAAATTTAACTTGAATTTATAAATTCGGAATTTATGTTGAATTAATATTTAAATTTGAAATCTACAAAAGTTAGATTGGATTTTAAATGAAATATCAGTTGAACTAAATCAAATCTCGAAATTGAATTAAATGCTTATGTTAAATATTAATGACATTTAACTCGTTAAGTTGATTAGTTGAAATTTAATGGAATTTGTTAATATTGTGTATGTAATTAAATTCTTTACTAAATATTTAATTTAATTAAAATGGGGATTCTAATTGATTTTATTGAATTATTATCTAAAGATTAAATTGAATTGTTTTAAATTAAGGTTTAATTAAAAGTGTTAAATTAAGTTTTTAAGTAAATTACTTAATTCAGAAGTTTAATTAAATTGAATATTTAATACTAAAACTTTTGCATTCAAAAATTTAATTAACTTTGTTAATTTGAAGAGTTATTCAATTTGGTTAATTATGTAAAGGTGAAATACTTGTTTAAAATTGAATCTTTAGATTTTAAGTCCAAATTCATCTATGTCAAATGAGGAGATGTTATTTGGAAATAAGATATGCTTTGATTTAATAACCAATCTGTGTGTAAAATGACGTTTGGTTGTTAAAGAGACCAGGGTTTCTCATTAACATACTATCTATCAATATTGGAACCAATTTAACAAATGTGTACGTGGAAGAGACTCCAGAATAAAGTGGATGGTTTTGGCGTATGTTGCTGGATTTGAAGAAAGATAACGATGATGGTAGACCCCAGCACTTGTGCCAATTTGAAATGACTAAAACAGGATGGCTTAACAAGGCCAAGCTGGCTAGCTACCCTTAGCAGACACACTTCTTCATATTTATTTCCTTACTTCGGTTATTGTTGGTGATCATCGTTCAATTATGGGAGTGTTGGATGTAGTGGGCGATCACTACGGTGATGCGTTACCACCAGCCCTACGACCCAAACTGGTAGTATCCTACCTTGGACATTTCCTCACATGCCTTGTCATACTTTCATCTTTATACGAAACCACTATGATTTTGGTTTAGTGTTGTAATATCACGACGCATCCCTATCCCTCGACGTGCTACTAGGGCTTATATGTGAACTATACGACATTGATTAAAACGCATTAAGGGGAATTAATGTAAAGCCTTAACGGTAAGAAAAATATTTACTTTACTGATAGACATTACATATATAGCGTACCCTACTATATATAGATAGTTTGATGCATCCTTAAGAGATGGAAAATCCCGTAACATCATTTGAGTTACTTTATACATTTCACTTGAGTTAGACTACTTACATGAGAACTTCTAGTCCTTACTCGAGTATATTGTTTTACTTTATGCTCGGGTTAGCCTAAGCATTATAGTATGTGAGCAGCGTTATTTTAGGAGGCAAAGACTTAGCGAAGACTCCGCTATATCTAGTATTAGTTACCTATTTTCATTTTGGCTTATACCAGTGGACTCTTATGTATTCCTAGTATTGTATAATTAAAGGATGAGCTTTGATGTATTTGTTTAGTTGCTCCATGAACTACGATGTATATTATTTATTTCCACTGCGAGATTCTGTATTATTCTGTGTGTAATTTTGGGTTTGATTCTATATTAAAACCCATATTGATAATCTATCAAATTTGAAAGATTTAAGTTGGGCATGTGTGGTTTATTGTCAGCTTAAGTTGTTCGGAAAAGATGGGTCGTCATAAATTGCGATGCAGAGGATCTCTTTGAGTTTCTTCTCATTCTTCCTTAACCAATCTGCGTTGTCAATTGCATCGATATTATTCTTTATAGCATGACTAAAAGCTCTATTTGCACCTCTAAGGGTTTTGTTTCCCTTTCCAATTCGGCGATGTGCTTCTAAAGGAAATATTTGTCGCATTCAAGTTCCTGAATTTGGGCTGCATACTCATTTATGCTCTGCGAATAATTAGCTTTTTTCTATTCATTGAAATACTTTGCCACTTCAAGTTTAACTTTCCTACATTATTCGCCCACTACCTTCTCGTCTAAACCATGAGGAGGATTAGTCATCGTAGGGTTCTGGGAACTGAGGGAAGTAGACCTTGTAGATCCAGCAACAGAAGGAGTCACACGGGTAGCTGGTAAATTAACACTTGGAATATTATCCCATATAATAAATTCTAACGACTCACACTAACCTTGGTTATCCTTCAATTTTACCTCCAAATCACTTATCTGTTGGAAAAGTTCTGACATTTTTTGATCGAACTCGATTGAAGGATTCGACTTTACTTGACGCTTCAATGCAGAAACTGTTTCATTCTTATTATTACCATCAGCCTATAAACTGGCGATTTGATCCTTAAGATTTCTGACAATCATTTTCTGAAGTAAGAATCTTTTATACTGTTTTAAAGCTTTTGTATTGCCTTGAAAGCGAGCAAGTAAGGTATCTTTAAAGAGTTTGCTCGTTTCAAGTACTGTTAGTAGCTTATCTGTAAGATTAATAAAGCGTGATGCTGAATCGAATGGGAGAGGAACCGCTGATAACTATAAATCCTATTTAAACAAAAAGAAACAAAATGAAGTCAAAACCAGAATGATAAATTTCTTTATTATTATGATAAAAGATTACAACACAAATGACAATGAAATTAAAAGATACAACCGACATTGGTTTTATATCTAAAGATGGGAAACAACATCTCTAACTTTACTTAATGAAAGGGTAGAAAGAATAATTGTAGAGTCAAAAGTAATGTTTAGTCGAGTAATCACCGGGGGAAATATACTATAATCCCACTCTCCGGTAGGAGGACTATCATGCCCACGTATTAGTTTGATATGGAATGTCTGAATCTCTTTGAATATTTTCTCCTTTTCTTCACCAAAAAAGTCAAAGCGAAGGTAAGGGTGTTCCGTGTAAAGTTTCTGAAAATCCCTAAGAAAACAATGTCTCGCTAATTTTAGAAAATTTAAGATCAATGGCTTCTCAGTGTAATCTCTTCTTAATCTAACATATTGACTTAGATAACCCCTAGAAATAAAGTTGCCAGAGGGACGTTTACTTTGTAACAAGGCAAAAAAATACAGCTAAGTGTAGAGGAAAAATTAAACGAATATCCATAAATCATTATTATTACACAATTACAATTATTCATCTTTCTGGAATAAATATATCCTAATAGAACTTGAGTTTTTCAGAAGGAAAGTCTTGGGGAATCAATCTGACTTGAGGCAAGTTCAAACATGCTCCGAGATGCGGATTAGATCTGAATTCATCCAAGTACCTTTTATGCAAACGCCTAAGTAAACCACTGCTAAAATCACCTAAATAAGTGAAATCAATGGTCGGGTGTCCACAATTGGCTAGTACGAGAAATTAACTAAAATATCTCTTTCCTCGATCAACGTCCAAAAGAGGGTGATTAATTCACGATTTTCTTTAAGAAGACCATCACAACGGAGGCGCGCCCTCCTCAGCTGTGAGGCAGCTTCCTGATGCTTAAAGGAGGCTAACACTACTGCATTTTTATTAAGTCTATGATAGTTGTCAGCAAGTATATTGTTTTCCCTAAACTGTTTTTCTAACTCCCTATATAACCTATTTATCTCTGATTGTTTTCTTTCGAGCTTGGTCTTGTAGGGGCGAACAACCTTCTTCCTTATCTAAAATAGATTATTTACAGTATTATTATCTTCGAAGTAAAAGACATTTAAACAAAGAATCCCATACCTGTGATATTGGGACTGATGTTTGAGAAATCTGCTCTTTTTCTATCAATTCTTCAACGTTAACAAAGCAGAAACTTCTTGAGGAGCAGAGAGGGGACAAATTCATGCGGGATCGCTTTGTGAGGAGATGGCTCTTTTTTAGAAGCTCTTGTATTATCATCCCCATCTTTGTCAGAAGCCTCAGTGTGGCCCCTTTCATCACCGCCTGAACCTTGACCGTTGTCAATATTATCATTATCGTCATCATTATCATTGTCGTATTCGTCATTAGCGTTGTCACCCTCTTCTTCGATGGCATCATCCTTGTTGCCTTCATTTTTTGATTCTGATTCGGTTCAAAAGAAGGGACTTCAAAAGAAAGAATCTTGGAGGTGTCAATCTCCTCCTTTTCAGCAGTTTCAACTCACTACTTCATATGATTAATATTGCCCATAACTCTATCAACAAGGGCGGAGTCAAGCAAAGGAAAGCTTTGATCAGGACATTTGTCAATGTTATCAACATAAGTGAGCATTAAAGTATCTTCAAAAGAGTTCATCATGATCTCATTAAGTGTAGTATCGAGAAACTATGACACTCGTCATTTTGCACCCGAGATAGTCTCGACTGCCAGTTTCAAAGAAGCTTTGTTCTTCTAAAACTTTTTCTTTAATGAAGCTTGCTTTGCCGCCATTTGGGTCTTCTTCTCATCGAATTCTTTTAAGATCATTTATATTACTACGTTTTCATCGGCAAGGAGTTGGTGGGTTTTCCTTTCCTTTAAGATACTGGATTCCGATTGGGCGAGGGATGCTCTCAGTCATTTCGGTTCATACATTGCTTCTTCTTTTTCTATAGACAAGGAGGAGACTAGATTCTTTAAGGCAAAAATTTCTTTCTGAAATTTGGAGGATTTGGCGGAAGATTTGGATGTCTACTCGTGCAAAGATAATTAACTCTTAGAGATATGAAAGAGAAAAATACAAGATAAGAAAGAGATTTAAAGAAGAATAGCAATGATTAAGTCAAGTAAAGAGAAACTTACCAAGAGTTGTTTTTCTATTAGAGAACGATAGTGACCTGCCAAATCAGAAACGGAGGAAGGCGGGTGGATGGAGGCAAAGGATATAGAGTTTAAGATAGACTAGACTATCTCTTTAAAGTTAATAGAGGATGAAGGAGATGATTTCCTTGGAGGAATGTGCTTTTGAGAAGGGGTCATTTCCAAAGCTTTTTGCATTTGCTCAAGTGCACTAGGAGAGCTTGAAACAGTGATGCGGGAGACAGAATTGACTGTAGTAGGAGTCTTTATGGATTGGTCATGGGGAGCTTCGAAAATCGGACTATCAAAAGCTTTATCAAGAGTAAAAGATTTTCCTCCTCTGAATCAGGAACTTCAACTACTTTTTTTAATCTTGAGAAGGGGTTCCTCTGCAGTTGATTTCTCCAACTTTCTCTTGATGGCCATTTTCATCCTAGCAATAGATTGAGCAAAGGATGGCGCATAAGAAGTCCCAAATGGAGGAGCCAGACCACTAGTAAGCCTTTCAACCTGAAAAGTAGTTCAAAAAGATTATAAATTAGTAGAATAATTTGGGAAACAACACGGAAATAGAAAAAAGGTGTCACATCTATAACTTACTAGAGTGGTAGGAGCAGATAGATGAGATAAGAGAGAAATGTGCAGGATCTCCTAGACAAGAGCGTTTGCTTTTTTACGTATGTTGGATGAGAAGAGGCTGCCCCAGAATCCTTTGACCATAGGGGAGGAGAGAGTGCTTCCTTAAGTTTGTAGGATTCAACAGCTTCAATCGGTTTCTGATCCTACCAAAAGCTACAACTAAAGACTCCATTGTTCTCTTATCTGCCTCACTTTGTTCTTTAGCAGGAGCACCTGACAAAGGGAAAGATCAGAAAAGAAAATTAACTAGATAGAAAGAAAATAATGAAATATGAGCTTATGAGGAGATGAGAAAGTCTTGCTGATATTTGGGAAGCATTCGACGAAGAAGAACTAGTTCTCCTAGTCTCTAAACTTGTTAACTCTATCTGATATTAACGTCTTCGGAGGGTTTGCCCTTAAGATTTGGTCGTTAAGATTGTTGAGCTTGACTAATCGAACGAGGTGGTTTAACACTTCAGCATTCAGAGAAGGGATGCAGGATTATAGAGCCATCAACTCCAAAGATAGGAGACGAGTGTATACATTCGGAGATAGCTGGATTGGAGCGACTCCAAGATTGGATAGAAACGAAGATAAGAAGTTTGGGAATGGAAGAAACCCTCCATGCCATATATGTATAGCGGTGTATGTAAAGAATCCTTCAAGGGGGCTGTTGATGGTATCATCCTCTGTAAGAGGAATGGCTTCCACTTCGATAATTCCAAAGTTATTAATAATGGCATCCACTTCACCTTGTGTGGATATCAAAGAACGCTTTGAAACGGCTTCAACTTTCTTTGGAGAACTCATGATTCTGCCAGGTGAAAACGTATCAGTTAGAATTTACAGTTTATTATGAAGTTAATATTCTTTCAAGGATTAATAAAAACCTATTACAAAAACTTAAATGTCAAACAAAACATGAAACTTCAAGATCTTAAAAGAATGTTAAAGTTTAAAATGAGATATACTAAGCTTTCGGCAGAGTCGAAAGAAAAGAAAAAGCTAACACTTAACAAATATCTCTTGACAATGTCGAAAGCCCAGATATAAACATCTACTGAGCTTTCAATAAGGTCGAAAGGAAGGGCTAAAGTATACGCCCAATCGGTCCCTGTAATAATGTCGAAAGCTCAATAGGTACTATGTTATTAGAAGGGAACGGGTAAAACCAACTTAAAATTTTGAACAAAGTACATACTACTAGTATTCAATGGACAAGATGACAAAACCCTTCGACATTGTCGAAACCCATGACCTAAGATTTTCTAAGAAATAGGAATGCTGTTAAAACCTTATAAACCCATTGAGTTGAAAGGTTCTAAGTTGAAATCATACTGATAAAAATAAAAAACCAAGAATGTTTCGACAGTATTGGAGAAAGATGATTATAGAAGATTTCAACTCATAGTTACATAAGGTTTTGATACAGTCAAAAAGACATCATGGCTTCAAAAGCATACTAAAAACAAAATTTTAGTCGGTGCAAAAGGTGTCGACTAAGTCGAAACGTTTGGCTTGATTCAGGAATTTTGAAAAGTGTATAAAACTATCTCAAACTTAAGCAAATCTAAAACAAGTTACATAAATGGTTACGAAACCCCTGAGTCAAAATCTATGCTTTCAAAAATATGGGTTATAATGCAATGACCAACATTGTCGAAAGGTATTAGGGCCGAAAACATAAGATTTCTTTTGATGAAGTCAGTTTTATATGAACTAGACAACCTTTTGATGAGATCAATGAAATTAGGCGCTAGATTACCTTCTGACCCATCGAAAGTGGCTAAAAAATCACAATGGAAAATTGCCGCTTCAATCCCTTTCGAAGAGGTAAAAAGGTAATATCCTAGCGCCAAATATTTATTTCATACATTTCAAGACATTTGGGAGAAGTAAACCAAAGTATCCTTCTTCCCCAAACCCAATTTCAATCCAGAACTAAAAAACCCGTTAAACAAACAGATTAAAATGTGAATTAACTATTAAAATTTAGAAATCTTTGAGATGAATGATCGAATTTTCTAAAAACTGCAACAACAATAGAACTTGAAATTAGTAGAAGTCAAACAGAAAATTAACAGAAAAGAGAAAATCGAATTAAACCGTGAAATCGAATTAAACCGTGAAATCGAATCGCAGAATACTTTCAGTTAGGTTAAAGCTCAAACAATTTTCTATAAATCCAACCAAAATTAGAAAACCCAATTATGATATTTAAGAAATTAAAATCCACGGTGAAATACAATAAAAGAGAGAGAAAATGAGGTTTGAAGAACAAAATGATTTTAACTTACAATAGATCCGATTTCTTCTTCGATTCATGAAAAGATGATTTAGGCATTTTTAGAATTTCTTTACTTTCACTTGAAGTTTGATTTAATTGCAGATGAGTGAAAAGGAAGAAGAAGAGAACACACATTATAAGAATAAAACAGAAAGGATGGAAAGCGCTCGATCAGATTCAAATGAACGGTTCAGATTCACGCAGGAATGCTAAACGGTGGGAAGATTTTGGGTTTGATATGCTTGACTTGGAAAGCCAAGAGCATCCCTTCGCGGAAGAAGGGGGCAAATGTTACTACTACTATCCCTTTCGACCTAGTTGAAACCAGTTTGAGCAGAAGACAAAGAAGTACAAGTGGAAAAGGCTCCAGCCAGATCTTTGAATGAGTCGAAGGGATGCTACTGCAAAAGTCCAAAAGCTTTGAAGCCTTACGAAGAGGTTGAAAGGAACCTACAGCCAAAACCCAAAACATTCTCAACCTTTCAAAGGGGTCGAAAGCATCCTACCGCTTCAGTGACCATCTTTCGTAGCAAATGATTCCATATGCATGAAGACCTTTTGAATGAGTCAAGCAACACCTTTCGAAGACAAGAAATGGAAACCCTTCATATATGTTCCAAACCTTTCGAAACCAAAAGTTTCACCAGCACTCAAACTACTCAGAAGCGTGCATTGACCAGAGCAACCCTTTCGAAAGCCAAACCAAGCCTTGCGAACCGGTCGAAACCATTATTATCCAAGGAGCTTCAGCTGTAAGTCACGGGCAGAAGTTCAGAAGCGACTAACGGTGTCGAAGCCACCAGTATTGCAACACCTTCGAAACTACTGGTTAAGCCTATTGATAGAGTCGAAAGATCCTACAAAGAAACATACAGAAGAAAGACACAACCATCCCTTTCGACAAAGGCGGAAGCAATCTAAAGATAATACAGCAGCCATATTTCGACCAGGTCGAAAGCATTGGGGTCAAAATATGCTGACACGCATCTATAAATAAGACCCAAGAGGTCTGGTTTAAGGGATCCAAACTCAGTCATTCTAAACTTGCACTTTCTTAATTCAAAATGATTTAAAACCCTAATTTGTAAATTGATTTGGGGAAATTGAGTATTCTTTGTGCTGAAAAAGGGGAAGGTCTTTGCATTTTTGATAAGTTCGTTATTCAAAGCATTATTATCAGAACTAATTATGTTTTTCAGGTATCGACCTTGTCGCAAGGCTTTTCCGACTTGATAAAAACCATTATATATCCAAGTAACTCTAGTGTTAGACTCCAGGCCACCTTCTATATGACTTCTACTTCCGCTAAGGTCGAAACCTTACCCCAATCTACTCTAACCCTTGGTTCCCAATCCAAACACATGACACCTAAGGCTACAGCTTACGACCAGGCCGAAACCTTAATCTCAGCTGGATTTACTTTATATCCCTGACCCAAGCCTTATCCACTAAACAACTTAGCCTTCAACAAGGACGAAACCCACCAAACCCAACCTGAATCCCAGATTCTTAGAGACACCCATATATGTTCCGCAATTGCTTCTAAAGGAAGGCTTTCGAAGGAAAAACCAAACTATTTCAGCAAGTTTGAAGGCTGATAAGAAACGAAATAATTCGTTTCGACTAGGTCAAAAGGTTGACCCAAGAAAGTTCTCACTACAACAACCTATTCGAAAGGTAGCCAAGCAGAAAACCACATTTTATTCTCTTCAACTTAACTAAAGGAAACAAAAATGGATAAACCTTTTTCCTTAACTCAACTTCGGGATGTTAACAAGATTTCTTGTTAACATAAATCCTATTTAAACAAATTCAAAATAACTTTAATTTGAATAATATGAACTTGTACTGATATGTGCTAGTGTTTGTGAATCTATACAAGTTTATTTGTTTTATTGCAAGTCGTTCACTTTTATTCATCTCAATTGTTAATATTCGATGTCATGTTTGTAAAACTTTTGCTACAAATAAAGTTTTAAACTACAAGTTTAACTATGATGCACAAACATGACAATCATATATGTTATGTGATGGGCTATACCAAAATTTCAGGAATAAATTTCATATGGAAGGACAAATGATTTGAAAATATTAAATTAAAAATTTATCGAGAACAGCGTAGGGTTTTGACTATTAGACGCTAGTACCCATCTTAGTGGAATTATTCAAGGATCACAACATGTACAAATGAAAATATAGAAGATAATCAAAAGCATAATATAAATGAAGAGAATTAGAGCAACCAGATGGAAAATTTGAAGTGGACTATAGCACGTCTAAGGTATATCAAGCTTTCAGATACCAAGGGCGCAAGTTCAACTATATAGTCACGTAAAGTGCACATCATGGTTGATCAAAAGTATATAGATGAAAAAGACCGCAATGACATGTTGAGATAGATGTCTAGTAGAGGGTAAATCCATAGATGAGATTTATCAACGTTTAATCCCACTAGGACTTACAAAAGAGCATATGATTTAGCATTCTGATAAGAAAACGTAGGAATCCCAGAACCTCATAAAATGATTGATCCGAACAATGATTTGAATTTATACATCATAATGCAACTCATAAGTAATACTGATTGGATCGGATATTCTAGTTGATTGGAGTTGCAACTGTACATGTTATATTGAATAGTGTTGTGACATGTGTGTTACTATTGATTTTTGAAAATGAGGATTTAGCAACTTGTATGGTGCAAGTGACCCTATGCATAACTTTTATGCCCTATAAAGCATAATATGACCGACTCATTTGTTCTTATTGCACGATTATACTCATATCCAAATATCTAACCCAACTAGAGGATTTGTTTTGTGACATCTCCTTGGGTCAAGTTGAGCTTTTGTTCTAGAATTATTTTGTTTCCCACTTTGAAATTATTTCCTACGATATAGAGATAATGGACATTGGCATATTGTATATAATTTTAGAGTTGTGGTTGATAAAGCCACATGGACGTGCCTTTTCTACCGGCATTAAAGGAAATATTATAGCAATATGGACTGAGAATAACGTGCACTTATAAGTTCTAAATGCTTGAATTTTACGCTTTAAACTAGCATTAAATGTCAATTCCCTAATCAATTGTTATTACAAGTCATTTTTCTTCAGTTCCCCAGATTTCATGGAATTCTAATGTCTAAAACATGGAATAGATATTCATAATCAAAACTGCAATAACGAACTTTTAAATAAAATAGAAACCCAATTTATTACACAAATTCAGTGTAATATCTTAAACAATAAGAATTGCAATCTAAACCCCATATTTTATTCAACTCCTCTTTTTACAAAGAAATGGATATAAGTTATGTAAAATACGAATAAAATTCGTAATCTAAAACCCTTATTTTATTGAAGGATCATAATTTGACTCAAAGAAGAAGTAGAAGTGGAATAAAATATGAAATTATCATGAATTGCATAAATGAAACATAATCTATCAAACTAAAATAAATAATTAAGGATCTCGACATAGAATTAACACTTCGAAATGGAAAAGGAATTTGGGAGGATTTTATCTATCATATTTTTGGAATCCCAAAATCCCTAAGGCATATCCAAATCCAAAAGAGATATGCTAAACAATTGCTGAAAAGAAATTCTAAGGTTTTCACTCATAGATTACCATTAGCTTTACTCAAATGGATTTTTAGCCTTTTGATCTCTTCCAAAATCTCTCTTTTCATACACATACACATACACACACACACACAATAGGGAAGAGGTATATATATAAACATTCATTAGATTAAGAATAATTGGAGATGTATGGGATAAGAATAGATTGGAGGAAGAAGAAACAAATAGGAAATAGGTTGAATCCAGACCAGAATACTCTATGGTGTTTCTGAATCTTATTAGAGAGATAGCAATGGTAGAGTTTCGTCTTTCCTAAAATAATATGAATAAAAGTAGAGAGGATAGGGTTCTATTTATATGAGTTGAAATGCACCAAAACCATTGAATGGAAGTAGGTAGGAAACGGGTAAATATGGAGTGCACAACCAAATAAAATAAAATGTAAAGCCCTAGCTGCTACGGGCAACTGCCGTTGCCAAGCGGTCGATTGCCTTTAGGTGACCGGTCAACCGCTACGGTTGACCTATTCAAGTTGACCACTCTTTTATTTTGGGCGTTTATTTTTGTTTACATTGTCATATTATTTTATTTCCTAATTTACTTTTTAATGTTAGCCTTAATTAATCATTTACTTAGCCCCTAAGCTAATTTTTCAAATTTTAATCCTAGTTTTGATTTCTCAATTGAATTTGAATTCAAACTAAATTAATTTAAATCTAAGAACTTCAAATGCTCATAACTTCTTTGTTTGAGCTCCGTTTTCAGCATATTTTGTGTGGAAATAGATTAGAAATTTGCCACAAATGCAGCGGAATAATTTTCATGGCCAAATTCCAACTTTTATAAAATTTCCATATCCAACCCTTATCATACTTAATTTTATTTACTTTATTAATTTATGTTTGCATTTTATTGGATGTTATAAGTTCCGACAACTTTTAGTAGATGAAAAGTCGAAATTCCAAAAAAACAATGTTCGGTCACATTTTCAATTTTTCATCGAATTACTTATTTTATTAAAATGAACTTCAAAACAAGTTTACCATCATTATTTGTTAATTAAAAGAGGGTTATTTGATCATTAAAAATCATTAATTAAATATTTAAAATTAATTAAATATTTCCAAATCAAAGCAGTAAAATTTTAGGGCATCACAAAACCTATCCATTTTGACCCAAAGTAGATTATACAAGTAAATTCTCCTCTCGAGTCCTTTGATCTGGGCTATCGGGAAGTAATTCCACTTTTTGGATATCCAATCATCGGAACGAGGCGTCACGTGTTGATATCAGTTCAAAGGTTGGAAAGAGTGTGCATAAATTAGGAATTAGAACACATTTTACTATAGAAAGGTTAGACTTTGGTTGTTACCTAGTCAGTACAACCTAAGCATGAATTGGAAATAACTCGTGTATGTGATAAACGAGTTTCGATAAGTGTTCCAAAGGAGAACACTATGATAATATTTAAGTATATATTTGTATAATATATGTAGTTGTTAGTGAAAATTTTATATTATATAATATATATCTACTGAATTGATAAATTTTGTTTACTGTAGAAATGGTTGTACTGGGTGGACCAAGGGAATGATTGTCAATTGAGTCACCTAATGGTCAATCTAGCAATCATGATGTGCTTTTGTAATGACCAGGCATTTCGAACCATTCAAATTGACGATCATCCACACATGTTAGACTTGAATTGCTTAAAATAACAGATTGTTAATTTATATTTGGAAAAACTTAACATATACAGTAAATTAATCAATCACATAATCAAAGACACAGAGTAACAAAACAATAAGTAACAGAATAGATAAATATTATCTCATGAAGCTACTATAGAATATCAGAGTCTGAAACAAAATACAATAGAAATCTAATACATAGAAGTCATTAATAAAAAAGCAACTGGCAAGTTTTGAATAGAAATAATTGGAAATAACTACAAAGCTGAATAGATATAAGATAGATCTTCAAGCTGGCTCCAAGCTCCAAAGGTGAGTCTCAAATGCTGTGACACTCAGTCTGACCCAAGCATAAAGCAGAACATAAAAACTTGTGTCAGTAGTAACATTCTTATGCAAGTAAATCAACTCAAGTGAAATGTCCAAGTGAAATACAAATAACTTAAAGGATGTTTGGGATCCCCATCCTTTAAGGATCTGTTAAACTATCGACATATATAGTACAATACGCTACATAGATAATGTTTACAGTAAAGTAAAATATTAAAAAAGCGTTAAGGCATTACCAATATTCCCTTAACACACACACACACACACACACACACATATATATATCTGTAGTCTATATAGTACTGTAATTCCTCCATAAACTTAAGGGCTATCAGAGGGAACCCATAGGTATGGTACAAGCCAAACTCGTAGAAGGCACGATAAGGCATGTGACAAGGCATGCGAGGTAATGCCAGGGTAGATTCTACGTTTACACCCCCGGACTGGTGGTAATGCATAGTAGCTAATACCGTCCACCTAGAGACACACTCCCAAATAAAGGTGCACCCAATCAAATCACAAAGTAATAGAATGACATCGAAGAAATATGCCCGATAGGAATAGTGGCCCTATTTGGCTTGGTATAGCTTCTATTTTAGCCACATCAAGTTGACTCGAGGGAGTTAAGGCTGCGTTCATACCTCATACAGACATTCGCTAAACCATTTTACTTCGTCATGGAATCTTCAGGACGTGCACAATTGTTAAAGTGATTTTCGGTATTGGCAGAGAGTATGACAATATCTGATCCCAGTCTCTTTATCAACCAAACACTTATTTCACACCATGGTCATTTTATATTTCAAATGGTTCATATTCATATCAAATATCATATTCATTTCAAAATCATATCACTTTAGAAATCATATTCACTTTCGAAATCGTACGATATGTTATGATTTCGAAATCATATTCACCATAGTGAATTAAATTCAATTCAAAAGTGATATGATTTCAAAAGTGAATATGATTTCTAAAGTGATATGATTTTGAAATGAATATGATATTTGATGTGAAATATGAACCGTTTGAAATATAAACTGACCATAATGTGAAATAAACCTTTGGTTTTGTAACAACCCGGAATTTTTGACAGCATATTTTAATGAATATTTAATCTAATTTAAATTAAATATAAGTTTGTCAATGTTTAAATTGATGAGATCTTGGATATTTAACAGTTATATATGTTTGTAAAAGAAAGTTTTGATTTGAAAATTTAAAATAGAATGCTTCGAAAACCATTTAAAACAAAATCTGTCTTTTACACTAAGATCAAAGATTTTATAATGTTGATATTTAATCTAATAAAATGAAAATTGAAATGATAAGTTTAAAAATTTATAAACATAGAAACATTAAACATAAACATGAAAATCTAATGCAAAGGTATAAAACAATATAAATAATTATAACATAAACATCCAAAACTAGTATAAAACGTAATCATAAATTATAAGATGTAATTAAAGTAATATAAATATACAAATATAAATTATAACTTGAAATATATAAATACAAGTATGTTGTAAATCAAATGTTTGAAAATTTAATTAACAAATAAAAAATCAAAATCAGGCTTCACTAAGAATAATAAACATATGAATAAATGAGCAAGCTTCTACAATAAGACAAGGAAATGTATAGCTAAATATACTAACAAAATCTAGTTGAACAAAACCTGATTGTATGAAATTGAACAATTGCAAAATGTTTCAAACATCTTTGTCCAGTACAAAAAAATATCTTTGTACAATCAATGCTATGAATTAAATATAAAGTTTATGTGCTGCAGGAAATTCGTATGCATAAGAAAACAAAAGGTTTCACTTCAATGTCATAAAACAAAATCTGGGTTTTGTACATATCAGTAAAACATTAAATACATGTTATCATAATTAAGGCATAAGCATTAATTATCACAACTTTTTGTTTAACAAGTACAGGCAGCCGAAATCTCCTCATCACTTCATTCTGCAGGATATTTTACTTAGCCAATTAAAGAGAATAATGACAATACAAATACAAACTGGCCAGATACAACCCATACTGTAAGTAACTTCTTTATATATATCATCTGTTCGTTTATGAAAACTTGATCAAAACCTAAAGTAAACCTGTGAAAACATTGTTTGCTTTGCAAACATACATTAATTCAAAAACAGAAAAACAAAGAATAGAAATAGAGAAAGAAAAAGAAGAGTTTCAGGGAATTTCTTTCTGCAGTGTCTTCTTCAACATTGCTTTCTGTTCAAATTGTTCTGGTGAGTAAACTTACCTATTCTAAATCTAAACTTGTATCTTTAGTTTATAAATGGTAAGTGCTTTGATATTTGTTTGAATAACTGGCCTTGGGTATTTCCTGTTGTTTGAATAGTACAGGTAGCTGTTCTTCAAGATTTTTGAAATCTGAACAAAGTTAAGCCAAGAAATTTGTAATACTTATTCATATAACTGTCTGAACTTTGGTATTGTGCTAATTCAAGTTTGTTTATCTTAAACAAAGGCCTGCAAACATGTTTTAAAGTTTAAACAGCATGTTATAAATACTGTATTTCAAAGTACAGGTAAAAAGAAATCAAGGATCAAAATTCGAATGTTTAAATTTGTAAATTCCATAACATATTTAGATTTCATACACCTAATTATGATTTTTAACATAAAAATTATGATTTTTAAACAAGGGTTTTAAGAGCAGTTTAAAATAGAACTAAAATGTGATTTTTGTCAATACTGGATGTTTGGGTTAATTTTAATTATTGTAAATCGATATGAAGCAAGCTAGTAATTTGTTGAACACAAGAAAAATGCAAAAAAAATTATTCAATGAAGGGATTTTTAGTTTGAATCAAAAATAGGGTTTGAGTGCTTATATTTTTAATGCTCTGTAAAAATTGTGTTTCGGCATCATCATGAAATCGAGTTGGTCGCGATTTTAGGTGGAGTTAAGGGGAATGTGAGTGACGTTCTGGTGGAGTTTCATCACCTCCGGTGATGGATGGTGGCCGCAAGAAGGATTTGACAGTGGGCGTTGTTGTCGCATGTTCAAGCTGCAGGTCTTTTTTTGTTTTCAGCTTGTAATTTAAAATCTGGGTTTCGATTTCGTATGAGTGGACGTTTTGGGATTTGTGGGGGTTTCCGCGAGTCGCCGGAGGCCAAGCGCACCACCGTGCACGTGCACGGTGGCGTGAGTGTGTCAGTGAAGTCGTGGGTGACTTCGTATCGTGTGATACTCGAGTGGAAGGGGAGGTGACTTCGGGTTGTTCTCGTGTGTGGCTTCAGCTGTTTTATAACTTTAACTTAAAAAAAAAAGAAGAAAAGAATCAGGGAAAGGGAGAAGAAGATAGAGAGTGAGAGAGAGGGACGCAGGGGAGACGCGAAGATAACTCGAGACTGTCTCGAGTAGGGAAGGGGTTTGTCTCGGGTACCTTTCCAATTGAACGTGCATGATCTGTTTTAGTATTTTTATAACCAAGTAACTAAATAATTAGTTAGTTAGGTTAATATTTGTTTTAAAAGTTTAGTAATGGTAAGTGATGTAAAGATGGTTTGACTAATATAAAGTAATTAGAATGTAAATTAATTTATATTTGAAATTTAATTAATAACTTTAAATTGATTTTGTAATTAGAAATAAATCATATGTTAAAACAATTTAAGGCTTAAAAATGTTAGCTAATTATTTAAAAGTTAATTCATAAATGATAATTAACGTAAGTGATTAGTTGAAGATTATAGTAATAAAATTGATAATAGATGATTAGTTTAAATAATTTGTGACAAATTGAATAACTAATTAATCTTTAATAAGTAAGTTAATAATTAACAAGAATCAATCAATGAATTAATTGAGTAATTAAGTAACAGTTAATGAATAAAAGTTAATTAATTAAATAATTAATTAAAGATTAGATGATTAATAAATTAATTATTAATGATAACTAATTAATTAATTGATCATTAATAAGCTAATTAATCAGTGATTAATTAAATAGAATAAAATAGTTTATTCTTAAGCAAATAATTTAGTTAAGTAAAACCAAACTGTTTGGTATGCATTGATAATTATGTTTGATTGACTTTGATATCTGTTGATAGCGATATGTTGTGATATATTATGGATATCTGTGATAACTGTGTATGATCTATCTGTTATATCTGTTATGTTAATTCTTGATATTAAATTGAACTGTTAAGTTAAATAGACAACTTGGCCCTTAAAATGGCGTTTGGATTCGATGAGACCGGGATCGGAAGAATCAATTTTGATTCTCCGAAAACCACATCGGTCCAAATTAAACGATAGGTCGTGACTTATCAAATGGAGATCGAGATGGTGTTTCAGAATGCAAGGGTTATCGTCGTTAACTCTGAGGATGATTCCAAAATGAGTGTAACAAGATAATGCCTTCGGTTTCGTTCGAACCCGGAATGAACTTGTATGGATTGAATGCTTTCAACACATTGTCAGGCTGACGATGAGCATTCTAAGAATAATGTTCAATAAAGGTAATCGTAGCCTCAAGCCTCATCAACCGGGAATGGCTAATACAGGGGAGATGCAGCAAGGTTAGGTGGGTCATGCCCAAGCAGGACAAGATATTCCCCTGTCTAGATGTCCCTTTTTTATTTCGGCTGTGTGAGCAGTTGTTGGCCACAACTGCGGTGTTATCTTGTTTGGGACTGTTCAGTAAGGAATGGTTCCGGCCTTGTGTTGTAGAGGGTCGGGAGTGATCCTCGGTACGGTGATCTAGGCCCCGTACTGTAACGTGCGGTACCCCAGTAGCCCTGCCATTGTTGGAAATCCATTTTCCCTACGAGACCCTACGGTTTTGATTTGTACTACCCACTTTCGTGGCTATTAGCTGGAATTTAATGAATGTAACAATTTCGGCTATTTTCTGTTTACTTGAAAACCCTAGACACTATTATAATATCACTGGATTTCCTATAAATTGTTTTGGTTAGCGTAAGGTAAAAACTTACCCGTATTTATTTGTGGGGAGTCTTACGTGATACCTTTATTTTCAAATGATTTTCAAAGTTAAGCAACTTTAACCTGTTTACTCATACCAGACCCATGTCTGACCCGGAGTTTATATTTTGTTTTTCATAAACTCTTGGGTAGTCAAATTTTTATGAGTAGCCAAGTGATAGGTATTGGGAGTGTTGATTTTCTGGAGAAGCTATTTTGGGAAGAAGGCCAGACGTATGTATCTATATATGTAGTTCCGCTGTGTAGATAGGGTGTGTTGTATTTTGGATGTATGTATGGACCTATATGTATATGTCAGTCCTGTTATATGATATTGTATGACTCTAATGTATGTATAACTATGTAATAGTTATGTGATGTATTATATTTTGTTCCATTCCGCTGTGAGATTCTGATGTTGTTATTCTTTCTTTCTATTCTTTTCTATTTCTATCCCTTTCTTTCTTAATGATGAAACGTCTTTCTGGGTTGAGAAAGGCGGGTCGTCACAGTTGGTATCAGAGCGCTAGGTCGAGCGAGTACCTAGGCTCTTGTATTATATCTATCTTGAGAGTGCGTATTTTTATTTTCATATAATTATATATATAAGTATAATAAAGTTTTTACTTTGGAAGCCGGACCATCTTCTTCTTCGTTGGGCAAAGGAGTATTAGATGGTACTTTACATGTAGATGGGAAATATATTAGAGTTTTGATTGATTCGGGTGCTTCCTTGAGTTTTATTTCTTTGGACTCTGTTGAAAAGTTCTCTCTTACCCCTAGTTCTGTAGGAAGTCCTATCTGGGTATCTAATCCTATAGGAGGGGTGACCAAATTAGACACTATCTGTAAGGACTTGAAGATCTCTTATCTATCCCACAGCTTTTCTTTTGACCCGTATGTGTTGAATTTTAAAGGATTTGATCTTATTCTGGGAATGGATTGGCTGGACAAGTATAAAGCCGTTTTGAATTGTGATGAAAGAACAGTTTCGTTGGAAACTGATCTGGGTAGAATTGCCAGAGTGTCGTGTGATAATTCTAGGATTCACTTGAGCAGTCTTTTGCATGGAATTGAGACTTCTGAAGAGAGAGTTGAAGATATTGATGTGGTTCAAGATTTTCCTGATGTTTTTGAAGAAGTTAAGTGTCTGCCACCACATCGAGAAATAGAGTTCCGTATTGATTTGATTCCAGGAGCTGTGCCAGTGATTCAGCCCAGTAGGAGAATGGCTCCTAGGGAAAGAGAAGAGTTGATTAAGCAGACTCAAGATCTTTTAGAGAAGGGGTCGATAAGACCCAGTTTTTCTTGTTGGGGCTCGGCAGCAGTGCTTGTGACCAAATCGGATGGATCACTGAGGTTCTGTGTGGATTATAGAGAATTGAACAAAGTGACTATCCGTAATAAATATCCTCTTCCTCGCATCGATGATCTTTTTGACCAGTTGCATGGTGCTTCTATCTTTTCTCAATTGGATCTAGCTTCAGGTTTCCACCAATTGAGGGTAGCTGAAGACAGTATTCCCTTGACTACATTTAGGGGACCGAATTGTTTCTATGAGTGGTTGGTTATGCCGTTCGGATTAACCAATGCTCCTGCCTACTTCGTTGACCTCATGAACCGAGTCTTTAGGGATGTGTTGAATAAGTTTGTGCTGGTATTCATTGATGATATCTTGGTTTATTCCAAATCCGAAGAAGAGCACAGAGAGAATTTGAGGATTGTATTGGAGACTCTGAGGAAGCATGTGCTGAAGGAAAAGTTTTCGAAGTGCCATTTCTGAAAATCGGAGGTTAAATTTTCAGGGAACATTGTTTCCGGTGAAGGCATTTCTGTAGATCCAGCGAAAGTTGAAACTATTTTGGAATGGAAACAGCCAGAGACACCGACAGAAGTTCGCAGTTTTCTAGGATTGGCTGGGTACTACAGGAAATTTATTAGGGATTATTCCAAGATTTCTTCACATCTGACTAAGCTGACCAGGAAGGGAGCTAAATTCAAATGGACACCTCAGTGTGAAGAAGCTTTTCAGGAATTGAAGATAAGGCTTACTAGTGCACCAGTACTTGCTATTCCGGATGGGAAAAGAAAATTCGAGGTTTACACTGATGCTTGTATTGTTGGTTTGTGTGCAGTTCTGACGCAGAACGGAAGGGTTATTGCGTATGCTAGTCGGCAGTTGAAGCCTCACGAGAAAAACTATGCAACGCACGATCTTGAACTGCTAGCCTTTGTTTTTGCTTTGAAAATTTGGAGGCATTATCTTTTGGGAGAGAAATTCGAATTGTTCACGGATCACAAACTGTTGAAATATCTATTCTCTCAAAAAGATCTAAATCTGAGACAGCAGCGGTGAGTTGAATTTCTTGCATCCTATGATTTGGATATTCTATACACTCTGGGAAAAGCGAATGTCGTAGCTGATGCTCTCAGTAGGAACGCGGTTCTTTCTCTTCTGGAAGTGATTCCATCTCTTATTGAAAGGATCTCAAGAAAGCAAGAATCTGATAAGATGTTGAGGAGAATCATTAAAAGAGTCAGGAAGGGTCAGTGTCCTAGTTTTGAAATTGATGGCAAGGAACACTAAGGATTAACGGGAGAATCTATGTTCCGAATGATAAGGAGTTGAGGCAAGAAGTGTTGTCAGAAAGTCATCGCTCCAAATTGAATATTCATCCTGGAATCTCGAAGATGTATAAAGATATGAGGAGAGTCTTTTGGTGGAAGGGCATGAAGGAAGATGTAGCTGCTTTTGTGAACAGTTGTGCCATTTGTCAACAAGTTAAAGGTGATCAACAGAAATCTACCGGGTTATTGCAACCTTTGGAAATTCCGAATTGGAAATGGGAAATGATCTCGATGGATTTTATTGATGGTTTTCCTAGAACCAGGAAAGGGAATGATGGTATATGGGTTATTGTAGATCGTTTAACTAAGAGTGCCCATTTTATACCCGTAAAGGCAACCCGTACTGCAATTTCTTTGGCAGAAATTTTCTTGAAGGAGATAGTTCGATTGCATGGTGTTCCCATCAGCATAGTAAGTGATCGTGATCCTATTTTCACTAGCAAATTTTGGGAAGCTCTGCAATCAGCAATGGGGACAGATTTGAGATTGAGTACAGCCTATCATCCTCAAACAGACGAACAGACGGAGAGGCTGAATCGTATTCTTGAGGATATGCTACGGGCTTGTGTTTTAGATTTTGGAGGATCTTGGGAGGACCATCTTCATCTAGTGGAATTTTCTTATAATAACAGTTATCAAGCGAGTATCAAGATGGCTCCTTATGAAGCTTTATACGGAAGACCGTGTAGATCTCCATCTTGTTGGATTGAATCGAAGGATCGTCCTGTGCTCGGGCCCGATCTTATTCGTGAAGCTTCTGCGAATGTTGATCTTATCAAGAAAAGGATGAAAGCTGCTCAAGATCGTCAGAAGAAATATGCTGATAGAAGACGAAGGCCATTGGAATTTGAGATCGGAGACTTGGTTTTTGTTAAAGTTTCCCCAATTAAAGGTGCTATAAGATTTGGAAAAAGGGGAAAACTTGCTCCGAGATACATTGGACCATTCCGAGTATTGGAAAGAATTGGAGCTGTAGCCTACAGGATTGAATTGCCAGAGCGGATGTCTGGAATTCACAATGTGTTTCATGTATCACATTTGAGGAAATTTGTTCATGATCCATCACTGGTTGTAGAATCGGTAATTCAAGAAGATTTGGAAGTTGAACCCGATTTAACTATGGTCAGAAATCCAGTTTAGATTGTGGATCAAGGTAAGAAGCAACTCAGGAACAAAGTGGTGAAACTCGTCAAGGTGCAATGGAGTGAGGATCCCAGAGATTGTACCTGGGAAACTCTTGATAGTTTTAGGAATGCTTATCCGGATTTATGTTCGGATAACTAGTGATGTTTGTTAGAATAGACTGTTTGATTATTTGTTATTGTGTGAATGATATCTATGTTTGGATGGTTAATATAAAAGCTTTTGAATGTTTAAATTTCGGGGACGAAATTCTTTTAAGGGGGGAGGAATGTAACAACCCGGAATTTTTGACAGCATATTTTAATGAATATTTAATCTAATTTAAATTAAATATAAGTTTGTCAATGTTAAAATTGATGAGATCTTGGATATTTAACAATTATATATGTTTGTAAAAGAAAGTTTTGATTTGAGAATTTAAAATAGAATGCTTCGAAAACCATTTAAAACAGAATCTGTCTTTTACACTAAGATCAAAGATTTTATATTGTTGATATTTAATCTAATAAAATGAAAATTGAAATGATAAGTTTAAAAATTTATAAACATAGAAACATTAAACATAAACATGAAAATCTAATGCAAAGGTATAAAACAATATAAATAATTATAACATAAACATTCAAAACTAGTATAAAACGTAATCATAAATTATAAGATGTAATTAAAGTAATATAAATATACAAATATAAATTATAACTTGAAATATATAAATACAAGTATGTTGTAAATCAAATGTTTGAAAATTTAATTAACAAATAAAAAATCAAAATCAGGCTTCACTAAGAATAATAAACATATGAATAAATGAGCAAGCTTCTACAATAAGACAAGGAAATGTATAGCTAAATATACTAACAAAATCTAGTTGAACAAAACCTGATTGTATGAAATTGAACAATTGAAAAGTGTTTCAAACATCTTTGTCCAGTACAAAAAATATCTTTGTATAATCAATGCTATGAATTAAATATAAAGTTTATGTGCTGTAGGAAATTCATATGCATAAGAAAACAAAAGTTTTCACTTCAATATCATAAAACAAAATCTGGGTTTTGTACATATCAGTAAAACATTAAATACATGTTATCATAATTAAGGCATAAACATCAATTAGCACAACTTTTTGTTTAACAAGTACAGGCAGCCGAAATCTCCTCATCACTTCATTCTGCAGGATATTTTAATTAGCCAATTAAAGAGAATAATGACAATACAAATACAAACTGGCCAGATACAACCCATACTGTAAGTAACTTCTTTATATATATCATATGTTCGTTTATAAAAACTTGATCAAAACCTAAAGTAAACCTGAGAAAACATTGTTTTCTTTGCAAACATACATTAATTCAAAAACAGAAAAAACAAAGAATAGAAACAGAGAAAGAAAAAGAAGAGTTTCAGGGAATTTCTTTCTGCAGTGTCTTCTTCAACATTGCTTTCTGTTCAAATTGTTCTGGTGAGTAAACTTACCTATTCTAAATCCAAACTTGTATCTTTAGTTTATAAATGGTAAGTGCTTTGATATTTGTTTGAATAACTGGCCTTGGGTATTTCCTGTTGTTTGAATAGTACAGGTAGCTGTTCTTCAAGATTTTTGAAATCTGAACAAAGTTAAGCCAAGAAATTTATAATACTTATTCATATAACTGTCTGAACTTTGGTATTGTGCTAATTCAAATTTGTTTATCTTAAACAAAGGCCTGCAAACATGTTTTAAAGTTTAAACAGCATGTTATAAATACTGTATTTCAAAGTACAGGTAAAAAGAAATCAAGGATCAAAATTCGAGTGTTTAAATTTGTAAATTCCATAACATATTTAGATTTCATACACCTAATTATGATTTTTAACATAAAAATTATGATTTTTAAACAAGGTTTTTAAGAGCAGTTTAAAATAGAACTAAAATGTGATTTTTGTCAATATTGGATGTTTGGGTTAATTTTAATTATTGTAAATCGATATGAAGCAAGCTAGTAATTTGTTGAACATAAGAAAAATGCAAAAAAAATTATTCAATGATGGGATTTTGAGTTTGAATCAAAAATAGGGTTTGAGTGCTTATATTTTTAATGTTCTGTAAAAATTGTGTTTCGGCATCATCATGAAATCGAGTTGGTTGCGATTTTAGGTGGAGTTAGGGGGGAATGTGAGTGACGTTCTGGTGGAGTTTCATCACCTCCGGTGATGGATGGTGGCCACACGAAGGATTTGACAGTGGGCGTTGTTGTCGCATGTTCAAGCTGCAGGTCTTTTTTTGTTTTCAGCTTGTAATTTCAAATCTGGGTTTCGATTTCGTATGAGTGGACGTTTTGGGATTTGTGGGGGTTTCCGCGAGTCGCCGGAGGCCAAGCGCACCACCGTGCACGTGCACGGTGGCGTGAGTGTGTCAGTGAAGTCGTGGGTGACTTCGTATCGTGTGATACTCGGGTGGAAGGGGAGGTGACTTCGGGTCGTTCTCGTGTGTGGCTTCAGCTGTTTTATAACTTTAACTTAAAAAAAAAGAAGAAGAAAAGAATCAGGGAAAGGGAGAAGAAGATAGAGAGTGAGAGAGAGGGACGCAGGGGAGACGCGAAGATAACTCTAGACTGTCTCGAGTAGGGAAGGGGTTTGTCTCGGGTACCTTTCCAATTGAACGTGCATGATCTGTTTTAGTATTTTTATAACCAAGTAACTAAATAATTAGTTAGGTTAATATTTGTTTAAAAAGTTTAGTAATGGTAAGTGATGTAAAGATGGTTTGACTAATATAAAGTAATTAGAATGTAAATTAATTTATATTTGAAATTTAATTAATAACTTTAAATTGATTTTGTAATTAGAAATAAATCATATGTTAAAACAATTTAAAGCTTAAAAATGTTAGCTAATTATTTAAAAGTTAATTCATAAACGATAATTAACGTAAGTGATTAATTGAAGATTATAGTAATAAAATTGATAATAGATGATTAGTTTAAATAATTTGTGACAAATTGAATAACTAATTAATCTTTAATAAGTAAGTTAATAATTAACAAGAATCAATCAATTAATTAATTGAGTAATTAAGTAATAGTTAATGAATAAAAGTTAATTAATTAAATAATTAATTAAAGATTAGATGATTAATAAATTAATTATTAATGATAACTAACTAATTAATTGATCATTAATAAGCTAATTAATCAGTGATAAATTAAATAGAATAAAATAGTTTATTCTTAAGCAAATAATTTAGTTAAGTAAAACCAAACTATTTGGTATGCATTGATAATTATGTTTGATTGACTTTGATATCTGTTGATGACTTTTCTGCGATATGTTGTGATATATTATGGATATCTGTGATAACTGTGTATGATCTATCTGTTATATCTGTTATGTTAATTCTTCTTATTAAATTGAACTGTTAAGTTAAATAGACAACTTGGCCCTTAAAATGGCGTTTGGATTCGATGAGACCGGGATCGGAAGAATCAATTTTGATTCTCCGAAAACCACATCGGTCCAAATTAAACGATAGGTCGTGACTTATCAAATGGAGATCGAGATGGTGTTTCAGAATGCAAGGGTTATCGTCGTTAACTCTGAGGGTGATTCCAAAATGAGTGTAACGAGATAATGCCTTCGGTTTCGTTCGAACCCGGAACGAACTTGTATGAATTGAATGCTTTCAACACATTGTCAGGCTGACGATGAGCATTCTAAGAATAATGTTCAATATAGGTAATCGTAGCCTCAAGCCTCATCAACCGGGAATGGCTAAAACAGGGGAGATGCAGCAAGGTTAGGTGGGTCATGCCCAAGCAGGACATGATATTCCCCTGTCTAGATGTCCCTTTTTATTTCGGCTGTGTGAGCAGTTGTTGGCCACAACTGCGGGGTTATCTTGTTCGGGACTGTTCAGTAAGGAATGGTTTCGGCCTTGTGTTGTAGGGGGTCGGGAGTGATCCTCGGTACGGTGATCTAGGCCCCGTACTGTAACGTGCGGTACCCCAGTAGCCCTGCCATTGTTGGAAATCCATTTTCCCTACGAGACCCTACGGTTTTGATTTGTACTACCCACTTTCGTGGCTAATAGCTGGAATTTAATGAATGTAACAATTTCGGCTATTTTCTATTTACTTGAAAACCCTAGACACTATTATAATATCACTGAATTTCCTATAAATTGTTTTGGTTAGCATAAGGTAAAAACTTACCTGTATTTATTTGTGGGGAGTCTTACGTGATACCTTTATTTTCAAATGATTTTCAAAGTTAAGCAACTTTAACCTGTTTACTCATACCAGACCCATGTCTGACCCGGAGTTTATATTTTGTTTTTCATAAACTCTTGGGTACTCAAATTTTTATGAGTAGCCAAGTGATAGGTATTGGGAGTGTTGATTTTCTGGAGAAGCTATTTTGGGAAGAAGGCCAGACGTATGTATCTATATATGTAGTTCCGCTGTGTAGATAGGGTGTGTTGTATTTTGGATGTATGTATGGACCTATGTGTATATGTCAGTCCTGTTATATGATATTGTATGACTCTAATGTATGTATAACTATGTAATAGTTATGTGATGTATTATATTTTGTTCCATTCCGCTGTGAGATTCTGATGTTGTTATTCTTTCTTTCTATTCTTTTCTATTTCTATCCCTTTCTTTCTTAATGATGAAACGTCTTTCTGGGTTGAGAAAGGCGGGTCGTCGCAGGTGTTTAAGAGACCGGGATTGGATGTTCTCATAATCTCTGTCAATATCGAAAACCACTTTAACAACTGTGCATGTGGTGGAGATTCCAAAACAAAGTAGGATGGTTTGGCGAATGTCTGTATGAGGTATGAACGTAGCCCAGACTCCCTCGAGTTAGCTTGATGTGGCTAAAACAGAAGCTATTCCAAGCCAAGGGGGTCGCTCCGCGTATCAGACACATTTCTTTGATACCATTCTATTACTTTATGATTTGATTGGGTGCACCTTTTCTTGAATATGCACTTATATGATTTTTGTTTGATGATAATAAACATATATACATTCGTTTAAATGTATTTTTTAATGTACTATTTTAATTTTCATAGGTTAAATAAATATTTGCTGAATAAAATTAAATAACACAGAATTTGAATTCAAATAGAAATTTTATTCAAACAAATATTTATTACAATTTTGAATAGTACAAATTAAAGCTCTCACTATTCACTGTACAACTTTGATACAAATTCAATTACATCACTATTTTACATTTACAGTTGACTTCACTACATATCACTCACACTCGTATTTATCTTCAACTTCATTTCAGTTAGAATCCAGCATCTGAGCAATCTGCAAAAATATTCACTAACGCAGCAAAATTGAAAAGGAAATATTTTTGCAGTATAAAATAAAATGTGATTTTGAAAATAATATTTGCCTCAGTTATTTGGATTGTTCGTCGTCATTTAATTTTCAAATTCATCATACACGAATAGCTTGTAACATACACAGTGTATCACTGTATATACCACAAGGCCGTGCACACCGATATATATACACTTGATAAATTTATAGGGACAGGTGAGCACAGGTCAAACCTAAATTATCGGATTCAACTCAGGTGCGATAAAATAAATGTCACAACTCTCAACATAAGGTCAAATTCGAACTTAAGCTGGAATCAACTCAGTCTCAAGTCAAAGTGCTCGATCAATATGAAAAAGAGCAGTGGACAGTGACAATGTGGCTGCAGTAGAAATATGGTAATACAACAAAGCTCAGCCAGTTCAAACATATATCGAAGTGGACAATGCAAGCAAGCCTCAACTCTAAATACATAAGCACATGCACCAGTGATACTAGCGAAGACCACAACATATCAAGCAACATGTATGCAACAGGGCCAGAGCAACTCAGGGAGTATATGCAGAGTCAAGGCAACATGAAGTGAATGGAGTGACATGACCAACAGATCCAAAATGAAACATACCACAATCAATTGTACTCGACCAACATCAAGTGATATTGAACACACATGAAACAGTGCAGACTCAAATGTATAGATCAAGTGAAGTATACAAGAGAAGCCTGTAGGCTATCATGAAGCAAAACCACGACCATGCTACAGTTCAAATGCAAATACCACAAATCCAAGACCAGAAAAATAAAACTGCAAATACCCATGTCCAGACTCAATGCAACATTCACATTATAGTTTCATGTAACAGACAATGCACCAATGTCACAAGCATGAACACAAGTGTACATGACAGTGTACAACATCAAAGACACAGCAGTAACAAATCAAGACAGCATCCACAAGACTCAGCCAATACACAATCATGAACAAAGCCACAAGAGAACCAGACCAGGTAGTACAAGTATCAAGATCAGTGACATGTGGACAGTGAAAACCAATGCCAACGGCAACTACAAACTACTCACAACAATGCTCAAAGACTCGGCACTCAAATGAACACAATGAAATGCACAAAGACAGAGCAACATCACAAGTCCAGCTAAATGAAGTATAAGTCAAGGCCGAAGATAATACAAAATCATGAATCACGAAATCAATTGACGAATTCAAGTTACAGAGAAAAGTTGAAGCCGTGAACAACTGACTGCAATGAACAGGTCAATTTCGGAATCGTGGTAGTCAAAATAATTGATCGAGTTAAACATCAATACCATGAGGAGCAAGCATCAAATATACGAATTTGATTAAGTCAATCAAATCATCGACATTTAACAAAAATCGAATGGCCGAAAGCATGATATTGAACAAATCAGACAAACGCAACTCAAGGGTTACAAACCTTATATAAACAATCATCATCGGCAATTTCAAAACCATCGAGTTCAAGTACGAAAACACTAAAGCACAAAAAGCATAAATTACATACCGAAGCAAGGAAAGAACTCGATCAACGAAGCAGCCGAAGTGAGCAACAAGGAAAACGATCGATCAAGGCTTACACGCGATTATTCACGCAATCGATCAACATAAGTTAGGCACTTCGCGAAACCCTAATTTGGAATCAAAGGAAGAAGCCCTAATTTAGTTGCAAGAGGAACAACCGCCATCTTCATATAAACGAACGAAAGTGGAACGTGTTAAATTAAAAGAGGACCGACCTGTTTTTTAAAGAGTTTTTTCTCTTAAGGGTTTTTAATTTTTAAAATAGGGTTATTTTATTTTAAATTGTTTTTAATTTATAATTTCTTTTCAAACCGTTTAAATTTCTAGTCGTGTGACTAGGGGACAAACTACGTGGCGTAGTTTGAGAATTCGCAACTCAATGGCTGAGTTGTGGCACGGTTTTGAGCGTAGAGTTAGGTTTAGTCGATAGCGGGTGTCGCGAGTTTACGTGTGTAAGCGTCTGACTATCTAGTTTCTAGTAGAAACCTTGTGGGCAGCACGTAGGCAGGGTTTTGCCGAAGTTGGGTAAATTCTGTGTCGTTCTATTTCTGCATTTTATTATTCTGCTATTTTTCTGTGCTGCTATTAATCTGTGATCTGTGTTGAAATAATTTTATAAGCTTCCGCAATTAATTTTTATAATTTATACTATCACCCTATTCACCCCCCCTCTAGGGTGAAATCGATCCTACAAGTGGTATCGGAGCTAGGAACAAAAGCCGTTTTTGTTTTAAAAAAATTTGATTCTACAAAAACCAATTTTTGTTTAAAAAAAAGTTGAATTTTTAAAATGGCTTCTTTTAACACTGCTTTTGCTGAGGGTCAGTCCATATTTAGACCACCAATGTTCAATAGTGAATATGCTTATTGGAAAAATAGAATGGAAACTTTTCTGAAAACCATTGACGCTTGGAATATTGTTGAGACAGGTTATAGAGCACCAACTATAACTGTAGATAATCAAGAAATAGAGAAACCAAAGGAACAATGGACAGAGGTAGAAAATAAATTACAAAATACTAATGCTAAAGCTATGAATTCTATTATCTGTTCATTGGATCAATTTGAATTTAATCGTGTCTCACATTGTCTAACTGCACAGGAAATATGGCACACACTAGAAGTGACTCACGAAGGAACATCTCAAGTGAAAGAATCTATCCTTGCCATGCTAAGCAGCGAATACGAGAACTTCACAATGGCGAAGGAAGAAAATGTCAAAGAGATGCATGGATGACTTTCCAATATCATTTACAAATCAAAAGCTCTTGGAAAATCATACACAGAGTTGGAGATAGTCCGAAAAATCCTCAGAGTCCTTCCTACGAAAATATGAAGCAAAGGTGACTGCCATTCAAGAATCGAAAGATTTAAAACAAATGAAAGTCGAAGAACTCATCGGAAATCTCACCACTTATAAGCTAGAAATGAAATTCAAGGAAGAGCGTGAAGGAGGAGATACTCGAAAGAAATCAATAGCTCTCAAAGGAACAACTGAAAGTGATGACGATGACAACGACGACGGAGCAGCAGAATTGGAGCTGATAATAAAGAAAGTCAAAAGGTGGAATTACAAACGGAAATCCAACTCTAAATCGAAAATTGAAAAGCAGAATAAATAAAATATTGGACAATCCAGAAGAACAGAAGATCATCTGTCATAAGTGAAACCAACCCGGACACATCAAGACCAATTGTCCTCAAAATCAACGCGACTTTAAAAAGAAATCAAAAAGGATAAATTTTGCAGCCATGTGGAATACAAGTGATGAAGATATTCAAAGTTCTAGCAGTGAGAGTGAGAAAGCAGATATGTGCCTTCAAGGGAATATAACTGATAGCGACGATGACGAGTCAAGCGAGGTATCAAAACTTACTCACTTAAATTACTTATTTATTTCCACGAAGTAAATGGCTGTTTTGAACGACTTAGGAAAAAATATGCTAAACTTGAATCATAAAAAGACACTTTGATAGAATTAAATGAACAACTTGACCAATTAGTTGAAACCTATCAAAGTAGGATCCCTAAGTGTGATAAGTGTCCAACATATGAAGAAGAAATCAAAAATCAGAAATGAATATAAAATCACTTGAAAATGAAATTCTGATTTTGAAAGAAAATGAAAATACTAGGAGAGAAAATTCTATTAAAAAGTGCACACAATTATTGAACGAAAATGAATCTCTTAAAACACAAGTCCAACAATTATCAACGACTTTAGATAAATTGTCAAAAAGTGAAAAATCATTGAATGCGCTATTAGGAAAGCAAACTGTTAATACGGTTAGAAAAGGACTTGGATATAATCAATCTAAAATTGTTGAAAACAAGATTAATCAAGAAAATTCAATGTGCATAATTTGTAGAAAATACGGACACAATCACAATAATTGTTGGTATAGACCAGAACATGTGAAAAATATACCAATTTGGGTTCCAAAAGGCACAAATATAAAATCTCTCAAAGTTAAACAAATTTGGGTGCCGAAGGGAACAATTATAAATAGTTTTGGGTCTCCGCAAAATATTTTTCAAAATATTCTGCCACGAATAATCATGGACCTATAAAAGCAAATAGGTCACATAAATCTTTTCCTGTGTAGGTGTGGGGGCAGGCTAAGGAACAACAACAGTGTTCTCTGGATTTTTGGCTGTTCCAAGGACACAACGAGCAACAAAGCAAAGTTTCTTAGCCTAGTTCAAAGGTGACAGAATCACAATAGACAACAACGAAAAAATATCGTAAAGGTAAAATAGGTAATGGTATGTTTTGAACGATATATTAAATGTGATAATCTGCACCGTACTATGAATTAAATCAGTCAATAATAAGATGATGAAAAAATGATGATTTTGACTCTGACTTATTCAACATAGTTGGCCAAATTATATTCTTATGCCAAAAACGCTATAAAATTCTGTAGATTCTTTGAATTACTTCATATATATTAGTTTGGATTAAAAATAGTGTTTTGTTGGACAATACATTTGGTTATAATATGGCTAACTCTAAATTCACGGTTTTTTGATTATTTACACGGCTTCAATTTAAAATTCAAGAGAATGTCATTTAAATTGCTGTTAAAATTGAGTTTGAAACTTTTGGTGCACACTTCATGGTTTGGTCGATCAAATTCAGTTAATGATAATTTTGAGTGAAAAAGAAATTCAGATGCAGATTACACTGGTAATCTAGTTGATAGAAAAATTACTGGTGAAACATGATTTTTGTTGAGACATTTAGTAACTGCATCGTTTTTCAAAGAAAATATCTGCATATTTTTCATTTCCAATAATTTTCAAATAGCAGAAAATTTTCGTATAAAACCCTTTCGATAAAATCATTTTTGACCATATTTTCATATTAGTCATTTTTGAAAATTTGATTTTATAATTATTTTTGAATTTGATTTTAAATGACTATTTTGACTAATCTGACTCCCTATGATTATCAAAAAGATGAATAGTGATTGAAAGAGTGATGAATGCTAATATTGATCATATATTATGACTCGAGATGGTATAATTAGTAAATTTCTTTAGAAATTTAAACAAGAGTTATAAAACTTTTTGTTGGTAAAAATTCCATGACCATCTCTATCTCTATCATATTTCTAACAACCATCACTCATCAAAATTCTATATAGTTTGTCGATATGTGGTACTTTAAGCAGGAATCGTTCGTTTTTCATTTTACATTTTTTTCTTAAAAATAATAATATAGTAATGATAAATAAATACCAATGTATTCACTCTCATTTAAAAGTCCTCACGGTTATGCATGGGTGAATTACTTGGAATTTGTTATGTGCTTCCATGCTCATTTAAAAGTCCTTACGGTTATGCATGTATGAAACGCATATCAAAAGTTGATTTTTAAATAAACAAGTTGATTCTAATCCCATTTAAAAGTCCTCACGGTTATGCGTGGTTAGAAGATACTTGAATTCAATTTTTTTAAATAAAATTGGAATACTACTAATCTCATTTAAAAGTCCTAACGGTTATGCATGGTTAGTAGATATTCAAATTCCTGATATAAATATACTACAAATAGACACAACTGTATGGTTTTATATGATGACATCATTTCCATCATTCTAAAAGTGGAATATGCATCTAACAAAATATTTATGATTTTTGTTTGATTTTTTATTGAAATTTAATATTTATATTCAATTGATTTTTAATGTTGAATTAACATTGATCACCTTATCTCTATTTTCTCTAACACTATTATTCTTTTGCTGATAACAAAAGGGGGAGAGAAAAGTTAAGATTTTGTCAAATAAAATCAAGCAAATGTCAAATATTTTCCATTTGCATCTAGGCTCATTTGCATATTATTTAATTGTATGCATATTTGGAGGGGGAGCTTTGAGTAGAGAGGAAGCATTTAAATAGGGGGAGCAATTAGAGCATATCAATGATCAAATACATTTAATATATTCAAAATCTTAAATATATGTTTGTTATCATCAGAAGGGGAAGATTGTTGAATATGCGCTTATATGATTTTTGTTTGATGATAATAAACATATATACATTCGTTTAAATGTATTTGTTAATGTACTACTTTACTTTTCATAGGTTAAATAAATATTTGCTGAATAAAATTAAATAACAAAGAATTTGAATTCAAATAGAAATTTTAGTCAAACAAATATTTATTACAATTTTGAATAGTACAAATTCAAGCTCTCACTATTCACTATACAACTTTGATACAAATTCAATTACATCACTATTTTACATTTACAGTTGACCTCACTACATATCATTCACACTCGTATTTATCTTCAACTTCATTCCAGTTAGAATCCAGCATCTAAACAATCTGCAAAAATATTCACTAACGTAGTAAAATTGAAAAGGAAATATTTTTGCAGTATAAAATAAAATGTGATTTTGAAAATAATATTTGCCTCAGTTATTTGGGTTGTTCGTCGTCATTTAATTTTTAAATTCATCATACACAAACAGCTTGTGACATACACAGTGTATCACTGTATATGCCACAAGGTCGTGCACACCGATATATATACACTTGATAAATTTACAGGGACAGGTGAGCACAGGTCAAACCCAAATTATCGGATTCAACTCAGGTGCGATAAAATAAATGTCACAACTCTCAGCACAAGGTCAAATCCGAACTTAAGCTGGATTCAACTCAGTCTCAAGTCAAAGTGCTCGATCAATATGAAAAAGAGCAGTGGATAGTGACAATGTGGCCGTAGTAGAAATATGGTAATACAACAAAGCTCGGCCAGTTCAAACATATATCGAAGTGGACAATGCAAGCAAGCCTCAACTCTAAATACATAAGCACATGCACCAGTGATACTAGCGAAGACCACAACATATCAAGCAACATGTATGCAACAGGGCCAGAGCAACTCAGAGAGTATATGCAGAGTCAAGGCAACATGAAGTGAATGGAGTGACATGACCAACAGATCCAAAATGAAACATACCACAATCAATTGTACTCGACCAACATCAAGTGATATTGAACACACATGCAACAGTGCAGACTCAAATGTATAGATCAAGTGAAGTATACAAGAGAGGCCTGTAGACTATCATGAAGCAAAACCACGACCATCCTACAGTTCAAATGCAAATACCACAAATCCAAGACCAGAAAAATAAAACTGCAAATACCCATGTCCAGACTCAATGCAACATTCACATTACAGTTTCATGTAAAAGACAATGCGCCAATGTCACAAGCATGAACACAAGTGTACATGACAGTGTACAACATCAAAGACACAGTAGTAACAAATCAAGACAGCATCCACAAGACTCAGTCAATACACAATGACGAACAAAGCCATGAGAGAACCTGACCAGGTAGTACAAGTATCAAGACCAGTGACATGTGGACAGTGAAAACCAAAGCCAACAACAACTACAAACTACTCACAACAATGCTCAAAGACTCGGCACTCAAATGAACACAGTGAAATGCACAAAGACAGAGCAACATCACAAGTCCAGCTAAATGAAGTATAAGTCAAGGAAAAAGATAATACAAAATCATGAATCACAAAATCAATTGACGAATTCAAGTTACAGAGAAAAGTTGAAGCCTTGAACAACTGACTGCAATGAACAGGCCAATTTCGAAATCGTGGTGGTCAAAATAATTGACCGAGTTAAACATCAATACCATGAGGAGCAAGCATCAAATATACGAATTTGATTAAGTCAATCAAATCATCAACGTTCAACAAAAATCGAATGGCCGAAAGCATGATATTGAACAAATCAGACGAATGCAACTCAAGGGTTACAAACCCTATATAAACAATCATCATCGGCAATTTCAAAACCATCGAGTTCAAGTTTGAAAACACTAAAGCACAAAAAGCATAAATTACATACCGAAGCAAGGAAAGAACTCGATCAACGAAGCAGCCGAAGTGAGCAGCAAGGAAAACGATCGATCAAGGCTTACACGCGATTATTCACGCAATCGATCAACGTAAGTCAGGCACTTCGCGAAACCCTAATTTGAAATCAAAGGACGAAGCCTTAATTTAGTTGCAAGAGGAACAACCGCCATCTTCATATAAACGAACGAAAGTGGAACGTGTTAAATTAAAAGAGGGTCGGCCTGTTTCTTAAAGAATTTTTTCTCTTAAGGGTTTTAATTTTTTAAAATAGGGTTATTTTATTTTAAATTGTTTTTAATTTATAATTTCTTTTTAAACCGTTTAAATTTCTAGTCGTGTGACTAGGGGACAAACTACGTGGCGTAGTTTGAGAATTCGCAACTCAGTGGCTGAGTTGTGGCAGGGTTTTGAGCGTAGAGTTAGGTTTAGTCGATAGCGGGTGTCGCGAGTTTACGTGTGTAAGCGTCTGACTATCTAATTTCTAGTAGAAACCTTGGGGGCAGCACGTAGGCAGCGTTTTGCCGAAGCTGGGTAAATTCTGTGTCGTTCTATTTCTGCATTTTATTATTCTGCTATTTTTCTGTGCTGCTATTAATCTGTAATCTGTGTTGAAATAATTTTATAAGCTTCCGCAATTAATTTTTATAATTTATACTATCACCCTATTCACCCCCCTCTAGGGTGAAATCGATCCTACACCTTTGATTTGGGAGTGTGTCTCGATGTGGGCGGTAGTAGCTGTTATGCGTTACCACCAGTCCGGGAGTGCAAACGATAGAATCCTACCTGGCATTACCTCGCATGCCTTGTCACATGCCTTATCTCGCCTTTTACGAGTTTGGTTTGTACCATACCTATGGAGTGCCCTCTGATAGCCCTACAGTTTACAGGGGAATTATGGTACTGTATAGACTACGGGAATATATATATATATATATATATATATATATATATATATATATATATAAATGTGTTAAAGAGGTTATGTGTAATGCCTTAACACTATTTTACTTTACTGTAGACATTATCTATATAGCGTATTGTACTATGTATGTAAATAGTTTAACGGATGCTTGAAGGATAGGAATCCCAAACATCCTTTAATTTATTTGTATTTCACTTGGATATTTCACTTGAGTTTATTTACTTGCATAAGAATGTTAATCCCGACTCGAGTGTTTTGAGTTTTGCTTTATGCTCGGGTCAGACTGAGTATCACAGCAATTGAGACTCACCTTTGGAGCTTGGAGCTTGCTCGAAGATCTGTCTTATATCTATTCAGCTTTGCATATATTTCCAGTTTTTTCTATTCAAAAATTATTAGTTGCTTTTGTATTAGTGACTTTTATATATTGGATTTCTATTGTATTTTGTTTCAGACTATGATGTTCTATAGTAGCTTCATGAACTACTGTTTATCTATTTCGCTGCTTATTGTTATGTTACTCTGTGTCTGTGATTCTATGATTGATTTATTTACTGTATATGCTAAGTTTTGCCAAATATAATTTAACAATCTGTTGTTTTGAGCAATTCAAGTATGACATGTATGGATGATTGTCGATTTGAATGGTTCAAAATGCCTGGTCGTTATATCTTTTAACCATAGATCAATGGGTGGAAGTAATGAAATATGTCCATGACATTGGCATATTCTGAAACAATAACGTGAATCCTTGATGAGAATTCAATACACATTTCACTGACTATACAAGTCTCAAAGGTAAACCATTTCTAGGAAAAAAAAGGGAGTAATGGGAGTACATGCCTGTTTAGAGATATATGAAATGCCATCTAGAGATATGAATTTGTCAAATCAAAGCGAAAGAAGATTGGCATCATGAAAATTACATGTCGTTGCCTTAGATTGGTATGATGTTATAACTATAATGATGGCAAAAGAAGATATCATCTGACAAGAATTTAAAAATCTCATCAAAGCTCACTTTTTACCTGAAGCAAATGATGGCAATTTTGCTTTAAAAAGTTATAGATTCGGCTCAAAAAACATTTCTATGACTGAATTGATTAGCACTCTCGAAGTATGGCCCAACGTTGATAAGAACTCCTAAAGAAAAGAATGAGAAATTTGCTCTTGAATTTAATGCTGATCTAAGAGATAAATTATTAACTCAACTTGGTTATCCATTAAAAGAAGTTGTTGTATAGCACTAGGATATGAAATGGTGCGAAATTGTAATTTAGCCTCTAGTAGGCAGTCGGCTCAATGGATTGAGCAAAAAAGAATGCCATTCTATCCATAAAAGCACTAAAAGAAGAATAATAAGCCATTTTAGCAGTAACAACAGCTTGAACAGAGAAAGAAACTTATTCGATCCCAAGCTGAATGTCACTATTTTAAGAAGAAGGGTTACTATGCGAACGAGTGTAGAAAAAGGATGTAAGATCAAGAGAAGAAGTGCCATAATTGTGATGAAGTTGGAAATTTGGTGAATCAGTATAGGAAGCCAAAAAGACAAACCCATGGCAGGATGTTTAGTGCTGAAGGTTCGAGTTCTGTGCCAACCAAGAGGGAGCAAGCTTCTATCTTAAAAGTTACTATATTTTGGCATGTTTTTCCTATTAAAATTCTTTTCGTTACTAGCGATTCCTATTCATTTGAGTTAAATGAATACTAGGAAGTTATAATTGGATGTTTTTGTTCTTACCACTTCTATTAGATTAGCTAATCCCGTTGGTGGTAGTGCTTCTCTTAGTATGAAGTGTTGTGGCGTCTCCATTTGTTTATTTGGTTATATTTTCCTATGTGATTTATTTATCATGGATTCTTATAAGTTTTGGAATACTCCTTCGAATGGATTGAATCGAGCATTATCAAGTTTGAGTGTCTTAATCAAAGAAGCATCGGGTACCAATTCGGTTTATTCTTTATGTGCAATGGAATCTCGAGGAAATGAGATTGAGAAAATTCTAGTAGTCAAGAATTTTACTGATATTTTTGAGGTAGTTACATGTCTATAGCCTAGATGAGTATTTGAATTTATGATCGATTTACATCCTAGAGTTCAACCGTTTAGCGAACCAATAGAGCGTATATGCTATAAAGAAATAGAAGAGTTAAGGACTTACATAGAAGAACTCGAGTGGAAGAATATTATTTGACCAAGTAGCTCTCCAAGGTGTGTATCAGATTTATTTATCAAGAAAGCAGATTGATCTATACGACTTTGTATACATCATAGAAAGTTGAATGATCTCATGATCAAGAATAAATATCTGTTGCTGAGAATAGATGATTTGTTTGATCATCTGTGCAATGCTAAAGCATTCTTGGAGCTTGATCTAGCAACTAGTTTTCATAAAATTAGAGTGCCAGAAGACAATATATCTCATACTCAAACCAGATATAGTTCATACAAGTGGTTAGTAATGCCATTTAGATTGAAGAATGCTACAACCTACTTTCTCGATCTAATGAATAAAGTTTTAGAAGTTATCTGGACAAAATTTCCTATTTTTTAATTATGACATCCTCGTCTACTCAAAGACGGAGGAAGGACATGTATTTATTTGAAAGTGGTGTTAAAAACCTTAAGAAGACACTAACTAAAGGCTAATTATCCAAAATTACATTCTTGGTAGGAGGAAATTAAATTTTTAGGACATTTTATTTCTAAAAAAGGTATTTTTATGGACCCGACATTGGTCGAAGCAATTCAAAAATTGAAATGTTTGAAAATGGAAATAAAATATCGTAGTTTCTTGGGATTGGTTGGTTGGATATCATATGAGATTTATTAAAGACTTCTACAAAAAATTTGTTCCACTTACTCAATTGATGAAGAAGGGAAAAAAAATTTGATGGACAAATGCAAAGAAGCTTATTTGAAATTGAAAGTTCTACTTTCAAATGCTCCAATATTGCTCAAAGGAAACTAGGATCTAGTAGTTTAGGCTGATGCATGTAGGACCGTTCTTGGTATTCTGTCAATGCAGTAGTGTTTGTTCTAAAACTTTAGCGATTTTATTTGTGAGGAGAAAGGTTTCTTTTATACACAGGCTACAAATCGCTAAAATATTTATTCTCTTAGAAGGATTTAAATATACGGTAGAAAATATGGTTAAATTTTTTGGCTGCGTATGGCCTAGAGATCCAGTACCCCTAGAAAAGGAAATTAAGGAACATTTGCTCTCGGTAAGAAGAATCAAGTAGTCGTATCAATGATGGTGATGGAATGGAAAGAGTTGGAAGTTTTACCTTCCTTTAATTTTTAATTTAGAAGGGTAAAAAATACATCAACCATGTTAGCAAGCTTGGACATTCGACCAAGTTTACTCGATTTAGTCCAATTTATTCATGAAAATGATCCGATCTTGGCAAATTGAATCAACAAATTAAAAAGTGGATGTTTTTCAGAAGATCTTAGCTGATTCGAGTCAGACTTGAATGGAAATTTAAGATTGAAAGCAAGGTTATGCATTCCCAACTAATGAATCTATTACTACTTGAAAATGCTATAACAAATTTTCGAACGCATAGTGAGATGACAAACTTATACAAAGTATTGATTTCATACCTATTTAACAACCCTTTAAGTAATTGCCAAATTTATAGAAGGATAGCAACTCTCTATAAGGTTTTTGAGTTTATAACTGAATATCAATCCATCAAACAATTGTCTAATTCATAACTGGTTATCGAATTTCTAAATAGTTTTAGGATCTCTAACTTATTATCGAGATCATAACTAGTTAGTGAAACCTTAAAAGGGTACCCAATTTCAAATTAGGTGTCGATTTTTAAGACAACTAATGAATATGTGAATAGGTAACTAATTAGCAACTGGTTGTCGAATCCTAAATGGATATTGAATTTATAGGAATTAATTGAATTCCTAATAAAATGTCGAATTTCTAAATAGGTATCGATCCTTATCACTAAAACTCTAGAAAGTTATCAAATTTCCAAAAAGTTGACAAAAGCACAATAGCCATCAAATTATCAAAAAATGATGTATTGCAATCGACATTTGAACCCAAACACTAAGATTCTCAAACTTATAAAACTACACAAATTCAATTGCCTCAAAACCCTAATTTCAGAATCAAAAGATTCCCCTTTTTATCATTCATTTAAATTTAATATAGAAGCCGCACCTTGGAATTGAGCTTGAATGCTATGGAAATTGAAAGTCTTTTAGTTGAAATGAGGAAATTAAAATTGCAGTTTCAAGTTGGTAAAAGCTTGAAGAAGGACGAGAAGCAAGTATTTATAGGAAGAGAGAGAAGCAACGAGGAATGTTGATTTCAATTTAAATGAAAGAATGAGATCAAAACAAAATACTAATAGGCGACAATATTGATATCAAAAAACAACAATGTCAATATCGAGGTGGCAATGTTAATATCTACGCGACAACCTAAAAAGTAAGATTATACTAAAGTATAATAAGTTTCGTCTACACAAAGGGAGAGGAAGGTTAAATGTTACTATCAATATGAAGTATTGAGCTTCTAAAAAGAACATGTTGAGTTTGAAGGCAATATGGGATTGCAAGCCTGAAGAAACAAAAGGTTTCAAGCCAATATAGGTGTCAAGTGTTCAAGAAATTAACACATTTTGTGGAGGTGCTGAATTTCTGAGGGATTCCGAGTCCTTAAAGGATGTCGAGCCTCTACAGCACAAAGTGTTGTAAAGCGTATGTCGAAGTAAGGATGCCGCATCACTAGGAGATGGCGAGTATTTAGTAAGAAGGATATTGAGAATCAACAAAGTGAAGGATGCCAAGCCTCTACAACACAGATTCTTTTTGTGCATGTAACAAAAGAGGGCTGTTATGTCAAGATGTCGAGCTTCTGAATAATCAAAGAAAATGAATTTATACAAGCTTTTACTGCAACAAGTGATATTGATCTTCAACAATACAGAGGAACCTAAGCATCTACAATATAAAGATTGCAGGTATCAACAATATGAAGGATGACGTGTATTAACAATACAAAAAGTGTTGAGAGTTTACAAATGTTAAGGATATTGTATATCAACAAAGCACAGAGAATTCCGAGATTTTCTAGAATCCATTGATTTTGAATTTCCACAAAGCTATCGGAACTATTGGATTCAAGCCCAGACATGTGTTGTCTATCCCGCATGGTTGACATGCTTATAAATAGGACCCAGTGGTCACTTATAAAGGGCGAATATTTTCTTATCTCACATGTTACATTTTAAAAGTTGTAACCCTAAATAAAATTGGAAATTTTAGAGCTGAATTGTACATTTTTTACTTTTCCACATAAGGACTTGGGCAATGAACTTTACATAGCATACTTCAATTAAATAAAGATATTTCACCAAATATTAAACTCATAACGTGCGTATGGCTTCTCGTACTTGACTTAGACTATGGGCATGCATATTTTGTTATTTTGGACTTGGACTTGAATTTCAATTGCATACTTCTCTCAAGCTTTGCATAAATCTACCTAATCCCTTATCTGAATTTGGCTTACGCTACCTTGGAAATTTGGGTTAACATATAAATTTGGTCATATATGTCATTTAATAAATCAATTAGTTTAATTAAAGAGAGAGTAATGAAATATTTCTTTCTTTAAATAGAACAAAATATTCCCTCAATTAATTATAAAAGTTTAAGAGAGAGAAACGATAGGTTTTCTCCTCTAAAATAAATTAAATAAGTAATTATTTCACACGCATACACACAAGAGCATATTTAATGTACTCCAAATTTACATAAACATAAAATTAAATCTTCCTTTAAACAAAATTTTATTAAAACCTTTATTATATTAGATATAATAAACTCTTTAGATTCATAGGCCCAGTAGATCCAAAATAGGATTTTTTTGAAATCTACCTATTTCTTCCACTTCTAACTGGCCCGGTTCCTTCAAAAATTAACACGGTTTTCAATATACATACAAGAAAACGAAAAGGCTTTTGATATATATATGTGTGTGTGTGTGTGTGTGTGTGTGTGAAAACAGTTTAGATGTATAAATTTTGCGCAATTTGAATCATGACCAAATCGAAGAATTGATTATTTTACATACATACATATATGTTTTTGTGTGTATGTGTGTATGTGTGCATATACATGTATATATATGTATATGAAATTGAACACTAAACAAAATGTAATTTGTATATCATGATTAAAATGACTAATGTAAATCAACATAAAAATCAAGCAACAAATTTTATAACATGTACATATTTGTTTTTGAATTTCATTTGTAAAACCACACATACAACAACTTTATATCAGATCTAGTTTACTGGCAATAAATATATTACATACAGCTATATGGGTCAAGGGTGAGCATGTTTGGATAAATGAGGTAAAATAAGATTAGTGCCTGTTCATATCTTGCCCGTTGTGATACCTTGATCTAAGAACTAACTCCTAGATTACTTGAATCTTCACTCAATCGTGATTGAATCAAACGAATCACCTTGTTTTATTTAATTTGATTTCATTTTGGATAAAATGGACAAAAATTTCAACTATGATAGAAAGAGGGTGGCCGTCATGAATGAGGTGAGAAATAGGAAAAGAAAAATAAAAAAGAAATGAATGAGAGTATATTGTTTTATGGAGTTAATAGAAACCTTTCCCGTTCTCTCTTTAAAACCAACTTTCGTAATTTCAATTTAATTCTCTAAGCTAGTCCCCTCTCTCCCCTGTGTATAACCATCCATGAGATAACCTTTGCATGGCTTTAATAAGCCCATCAAGTAATTATCTGTGTTTGATTTTTTTTTAAATAAATACCGACATTATAAGTCTATACATGTGTATATAACTTTTGCAAATGCAACAAATAATCACCAACATCACCTAATAAATCAAATAAATTTATATTTCTCATGTACTAATCAACTTAGTTAATCTATAACACTTTAAAAACTAATTAAATCATTATGATTCACTGAAGAATTTATAAATGCAGTTATGTGACTCGAAAATATGAATTCAGTTGGCGATAACTATTGAACAATTCAAATGTTGATGTCCATACATCACTTTAGCTAGTGGTATAACAGTTTGGCCGATTTCATCACCTACAAATCTTTATAATAAAATCATACTTTATACTACCTTAAGTAGTACTAATAGTGACAATAATTTACATATGTTGTTTTCATAAACAGTATATCACATTAGGATGTATGGGTTCGATATCGGTCTAAACTCTAATACTACCCATATTCTACTTAAATAGTTTATAAACAAAGTCCTTGGTTCAATAATAACATATTTTTATTAAACGTTCTACTGTGACAAAAGATTTTGGCTTTGAGTTGACTATAGTTGACAATGATACTAATCTTGTACAACCGAGGAGATGAATTCTCTGTTGAATTGCGCTTCACTTCCAATTCTTCTTCATATCGGATATAGTCACGTAATGGATTGTATGCCATGAATTAACTATAATTAAAGTGGAAAATCCACATTGATATTCCATAGTACTCTCATGTCGAGGGAACCATGTAATATCGTCACACTAAGATTTCCTGCTTGACCTAGTTGTTATCAACCAACAAGAAATTCTTTATTGAATAATTCCATATTTATTCAATAAGTACAAATACGTGACCCTTTGGTGCTTCAGACAGCCATGAGCAATACACTTTTCAATATTTGAAGAGAGTTACATGCTCTAGTCTTAATGGATGTACCAATACCCTTTCTCAAAAATCTTGACTTGGAATACTTAGAAAACAACGTTTCACATGGTTGTAACATCACCAAATAAGAAACAGGTTTATTTTATTATTGTTTTATAATCGTCTGACATTGTTGTGCACGATCTTATTTTTATTTTTGTTGTTTGTAGCTCGTACGCGAACATGCAATTGTATAGCAGAGTACTTCAAAACTTTTTTCAAAACTCATATGTCTTTACACGCTAATGTACGCATGTTCTTGGCTTGAAATATGGGCCGTGTTTGCTGCCTTATCTTTGGAAAGTTATTTTATTTTAAAAGAAGGAAAATGGATAAAGACGAACACAATTGTTCATTTTACATTTCATGCACGTACAACACCGTACCTTTGCCATATCCTTCCTCTATGCAACTGTCACACATGTTGTACCCCCTTACACTTACCCATATTCTAATTTGACTTTTGTTTTCCATAGCTCTTAAGGATTTGAACTTACATATACCCATATACTTACGCGTGGAAAGGGCGAAGTATTTTCACATTTCTTTTTCCAACAAAATGAGAAAGACACGCAAGAAAAGAAAATGAAACGTGTTATGCACAATCTATCTTTCTTACTCCATCCAAACAAAATGCACAGCCACCTTTCCAAGCGTGAAAATGAAATGCACAACAAAAACAAAAAGTTTAAGCAGGTAGGAATATTGAAGTAGATGAGGGATGGGCTATGTATGTGCGTGGGTGAGTGCGAGCGGGTGTGTGTGTTTGCATTCATGAAGGACCGCAGAGGAGAATTAGAAGTAGGAAGTAGCAGGCCTGGAGATTAGAAAGAAAGATGGAGCTACTATTTAATGTGTTCTTTTGCGTGAGTATGGAAAAGAGATGCATGTGCATGTGCTTTAGAGTAGGCCTATGTGCTCTTGGGTTTTCTTAGTTTGGGGGTGAGGTAGTTATATGAATTAGTCAAAAGTGTTAGTTTATTAGTTTAGTTAATTGATTTGGTTAATTAAAAGTTAAACTTTAAAAGTGAGTTGTTTCCCCATTTGAATTCCATTTGACCCGCATTCTTCGACACAAGATTCGTATAGACTAGTAAAACACATTGGTTTAGTTAATTAACACTTTTGGGTGAAGTATAAAATATTAGTTTTGAATTTAATCATATTTATCGTAGTTAAATAACTTATACTTCTTTTATGACATATTTTTAGCAGAATAAATCCCTTTATGGTGTTATATTAATTTGGAAGTAAATTAATATGCTAATTAGTTAATAAATAATGTACTATCTATTATGTAATGACCATAATTTGGACTAACATTATTTAGAGCATTTAATTAGATAAATTAAATAAAATAATGTAGATGATTATGGAATTGAGATTTGTTAACCAGTAAGTGAGCCGTGCCTCAAAAGAGAATTAAAATTAAGTAGAAGGAATATGATAAGGGGAAAAATAGGAATATGCCACGTTCTTATACCCTAAACCTTTCTCACCTTCATTTTTTGTTTATTTTTGCAATTGCAAACAAAACTAAAACCCTTGTAAGCTCGACCGACCACCATTAAGGGAATCAAGAAGAAGAAAAGCTAAGATTTAAGTAGGAAGCTTAAGCAAATCAATCAAAAGACAAATCTCAACCTTCTTAACACCAAGCTAAGGTGAATAATGATCTTTCATCTAAATTTTATTGATTTCAGTTTCTTTTTAGATCTGGATTAGTTTTGCAAGTAGTATGTCATGATATGATTGTTTAAATGAATATATACATATATATATATATATATACATATATACATACATACATACATACATACATACATACATATATATATATATATATATATATGCTTGTTGATGGTTTGTGTTGCTTCATATAGATTTTATGATAAGTTTAGAATTGAAAAGCCTAGCAAATGACCTCCAAATGAGATGCGTTTTTGATATATGATCAAGGACATTATTTCAGCAGTGGGTTTCAAGTTTAATAATTTTCTAAGCAATTGTGGATTTACTATGAATTTTCTATGAAAGAAAATAGCTAAAATTGGTTATTTTCGGCAATAATATATTGGTTTTGGGTATGAAACTTAAATATCTCAAAAAGCATATAAAAAGGAATTATGGTGATTTTTGGGGAATTTTCCTAAGTATTTTATTATGGCTATAAAATTATTTAAGTTAGGGGACATAAAAGTTTATATATTTATTTAAGTATTTCTAACAACCTTTTCATTTAGCTATTCAATTTTTAGAAAATTTTCATATATATATATATAATATCATAAAAAATCTATTAATTTTGAGAACAATGTTGTGTCAGTTTGCTTTGTTCAAGTGTTTTGGAATCCTATCGATAGCGTTGATCAGACAAATTGATCGAAACCCAAAATTCAAACTTAACAAATCAAACAATACAATATATAAAACACTTTTATGTTATCTATAAATACACCACCTCACTCGATTATTCAAGAATAAATTTCAAAACAAAGATAGAGATTCCGATACAAAGGGGGCTCTAATCAAAAGAATTCTAACTAGAAGATAGGCTCGAAACGAAGATAAGATGATTAAATAACAAAAAAGAAAAGATAGATAGACTTATATATATATCGCGGGCAACCTCAACCGGGTCAACCGTATTCAAGAATAAGGTTGATGTAGAATTCTGAGGCAATCGACATCCGATCACAAGATATAGAATTCAGGCATAGCAAGAGATAGCAGCATCTAAACCGAGGATACAAAAATCTTTGGTGAATCAATGCTCGTTGTAAAGGAGTTGCACCCCTTTACAAATCATACTAGATTAGCAGGACTTCTGATTCGTTATAGATATCATCCTAAGTGGAGTTATGGGGTACTCCAGAATTAGGAAAACACGAATAGGGAGAGATATGAATGGATTTCAGAACAAGGAATGTTCTAAAATATTCAAAGGAGATTCGAATCAAGAAGGAAGAGATTCAAGCTCGAACGAAAGTGATTCTGCAGTTAAATTTACTATATATGCTAAGTTTTGCCTAAAACCAGAGCTCTGATACCAACTGTAACGACCCAGTATTTCGTGTCATTCGCATCTGCACATGTCGGACTTGAATTGCTCAAAATATCAGATTGTTAATTTATATTTGGCAAAACTCAGCATATATAGTAAATAAAATAACCATAGAATCACAGATACAGAGTAATATGACAATAAATAGTGGAATAGATAAATAGTAGTTCATGAAGCTACTATATAAACACTAGAGTTAGAAATAAAATACAGCAGAATATCTCAAATACAATGAAGTCTCGAATTCAAATAGATGACAACTTTGAAAAATCAACTGGAAAAGTGGAATAGATAAGACAGATCTTCAAGCAAAGCTCCAATCTCCAAAGGTGAGTCTCAAATGCTGTGACACTCAGTCTGACCCGAGCGTAAAGCAAAACACAAAACACTCGAGTCAGGATTAACATTATTATATCAATAAATCCAACTCAAGTGAAATATCAACTGAAATACCAGTAACTTAAAGGATGTTTGAGATAACCATCCTCTAAGGATCCATGGAACTATCTACTATGTAGTAATATACGCTATTATAATATGTCTATGGTAGAGTAAACTATTAAAATAGCATTAAAGCGTTACCCATATCCCCCTTAACACATTTTATATAATGTCGTAGTCTATACAGATATTATAAACTCCACTTGTGGGTAGGCTATCAGGGAGCATTCCATAAGTACGACACAAAACAAACTCGTAGAAGGCACGATAGGGCATGTGACAAGGAACTCGAGGCAATGCCAGGGTAGATATACCATTTTTGGATCCGGCATGGTGGTAATGCATAGCAGCTACTACCGCCCACCTCGTGACACATTCCTAAATCAAAGGGTGCATCCAATCAAATCACAAAAGCAATAGAATGATATCGAAGAAATGTGTCTGATAGGAGGAATGACCTCAATTGGCCCGACATGGCTCTTGTTTTAGCTGCATCAAGCTGACTCATGGGAGTCAAGGCTATGTGAATACTGTATAGAATCGCCACCAAACCATCCTACTTCATTCTGGAATCTCCACCACATACCCAGTTGTTAAAGGGTTTTCGGTATTGGTAGAAAGTATGACAATATCTGCTCCCGATCTCTTTAACAACCAAATGTTATTATAACATCATGGTCATTTCAAAATAGTTTATACTTCAAAACCAAAATATCATTTCCATTTCAAAACCATATTAATACGATATCATTACCGTTTCAAAACCATATGAATACAATATCATTTCCATTTTCAAAATCATAGCACTTCAAAGTTATAACACTTTCGAAATCAAAACACTTGAAATTATAACATTTTTAAAATCATAACACTTTGAAATCATAACATTTTGAAATCATAATACTTTGAAATTATAATACTTTGGAAAAACCATAACACTTTAAACAGTTTATATTTAATAATAGTATATATAATAAAATAGTTTATAAAATAAAATAGTTTATATAAAATAGTTATAAGTTGAAATGGTTTATATTAAAATAATTAGTATAAAAAAATAGTTTTTGTATTAAAAATGATTTGTAGTAAAATAGTTTATACTAAAATAATTTATAAAGTAAAATATATAAATAGTTTAAAAATAATTTAAAAATACTTTACATAAATAAGTAGCTTCCTTAAATTTCACAAATTGATTCAAATCAACTCGAATTCCAAACTTCAAATTTAATTCAATCTCAATTCATAAATTTCAACTCAATTCAGCTTCTCAATAAACCATTTCAAATTATATCGATTTCAAATACAAATTTGAACCACAAAATAAACCATTTCAATTTCAATATATTTCAAAGCTTTAAATATTCAACCTTTTCACAACTAAATTTGATAATTTCATTTATATCTCAATTAACTTCATTAATATTTAGTTTTAAATATTCACTTAATAAAATCAGATATCATTTAAATAAAATCCAAATTATAATAAACTAAATATTTCCTTCAATTTATTCAAACTTGAAATATTCATTTAATCACTTTAACCAAAATCAAGTTAAAAAAAATCATATCCTTTAAAATCTCAAATTCAATAAATTTCAAATCGATTTAAGTAAATAATTTTTTTAATTAATTACAATTTCAAATAAATTCAAATTTATCTTCCCAACCTTAACCGTAACAACCTAATATTTTCAACCATTCACATCCACACATGCTGGACTTGAATTGCTCAAAATATCAGATTGTAAAAATAAATTTTGGCAAAACTCAGCATATACAGTAAATAAATGAATCACAGTATCACAGATACAGAGTAATCTAATAATGCAGTGGAATAGATAAATAGTAGTTCCTGAAGCTACTATATACATAACAGAGTTGAGAAAAATACAACAAAATATCTCAAATACAGTGAAGTCTCCAATACAACTGAAGACCTCTCTAAAAAAACCAACTGGAAAAGCTGAAAGCTGAATCGATAGTTGAATCTCCAAGCGAAGCTCCAAACTCCAGAGGTCAGTCTCAAATGCTGAAATTCTCAATCTAACCCGAGCGTAAAGCGAAACACAAAACACTCGAGTCAGGATTAACATTCTTATATCAATAAATCCAAATCAAATGAAATATCAACTGAAATACAAATAACTTAAAGGATGTTGGGATAACCATCCTCTAAGGATCCGTGAAACTATCAACAATGTAGAATTATAAGCTATCAACAACCAACCGTCATTACAACACCATGGTCCTTTCAAAATTATTTTATACTTCAAACCCAAAAGTATCCTTTCCATTCCAATTATAGATATATTTCCTCAATTTCAAAATAATTTGATTCAAATCAACTTGAGTTTCAAATTCTAATTTATTTCAATCTAAATTTTTTCCATTTTAATTCAATTCAATTTCTAAATAACAAATTCAAATTATATTGATTTCAAATACAAATCTGAATAAAAAAATAAACCATTTAAATTCCAATATATTTCAAAGCTTTAATATTCAACATTTTCAAAGTTAAATTTAATAGTTTCATATAGATCTCGATTTAACTTCATTATTATTTAGACAGGGAATATTCACTTAATAAATTCAATATCATTTACTAGCCTTAAATTATATTTTTACTAAATATTTCCCTAAATTTATTTAAACGGGAAATATTCATTACATTACTTAAATCAAGACCAAGTTATAAATCATATCTTAAATCTCGATTTCCTTAAGTTTCGAATAGGTTTAATTAAATAAAATTCTTTATTGAATACAATTTCAAATAAATTAAAATTATCTTCCTAACCTTAACTTATTCAAATTATTATTATTAAATCTATATATAATAATTTAAGAATCAACATTTATTAAAAGCATGTATTCCTTTCCAAAACCATAAAATTTATTTTTAAATATTTATATATGGACCAACGGTGTCTGTATATAATTTTATATCTTATGGTCAAATGATACAGATATTTATCATTTCAATCCGTAATTTAAATACATACGGGTAGATATCATTTCGACCCGTAATCCCAAATTCAATTCAAACAAAAATCGCTTGGGTTTATAGTTTCAACCCATAACGATTTTCTACTATTTTAATGTCCATTCAAGTATGTATCATTTCAAGCCATAGTGAATTCTATACTAACAGAGAACTTGCAAAGTGATAATAGATATGACAATAATAAAAGCAGGCAATATTATCACTAACAACAAAATATAAATAACTAGATATGGTGTCATATCCCATAGGCGAACAATTACAGATAATAGCATATATATAACAATTTTAAGTAACTACAACAACATATTTTAATTATTGTTTCAATTGAAATCAAATTTAATAAATACAACAATGTTAATCGTGAGTGATTGCTCACCTTTCAAGGTTAGAGAATTTGAAAATAGAACAAGCTACGAGTCTAGGCGCGAATTCCAAAACCAAGCTAGATTGGCACGATTCATCGAACAAAGCTGATAATAAGGATGGACGAAATCAATCAGACTGGATTGCTAAAGATAATTGATATATACCTATATAAATATATATAAATCAGTATTAAATTTAAAACAAATATTAAAATAATGTGTATATATATAATTAGAGATCAATTTAATGTAGCACATATAAAACAAACATATCTACCAAAATATAGTTTGAAATAAATATGTATATATATACTTATAACTTTCAAAATCAATAAAACTGTATACATATTTTATTAAAATTAAGACAAATATTAAATAAATATAAATATTTAATTTCTTAACAAAAAGAAAACCATTATACATTTATATATCAATCGACTCACCCTATAACACGTAATAAATATAAAATATGAACACAATATGAACCTATACGCAACAAATGAATCAACAGTTTACCTAAAGTTTAATTTATATTGTAAACAGACAGACCTCGCTAATGTATATAAACAAACATACCCGAAAAGGAAAAAGGTAGGAGGATAGAAACAACTAGGAAGAAAAATGGATTGAAAGACAAGATAAACAATTAATTTGAAACTATATAAATTTCAATTTAAGTTAATTAATATCCAATAATTTGATTAAACCCATTTATTATATCCATAAATAGTCATTTATAATCTTTGCAAATCAAAATATTTCCATTTAGATAATATTTTTAAATTATATATTCATAGAAACTTATAAAATTTTACTCGGAATATTCATTTGAACACTTCATTTACAAATCAATTATCTTCAATACTTTAGTATCTTTCAAAATTCCTTTGTACAATTTCTTGCTTCCTTTATAAATGCCATTTGTATGTTTAAATAACACATTTATAAATATATGAAAACTATTTGAAAACAGTTATTTACATCATTACTTATATTTTATTTTTTAATATATATTGTATTTAATTAATAACTTCTAAAATACTTACAACACTAATAATTTTCCATTAAATCATGTAGTATACAAATAAACAATATTTTAAAGGATATATTCGAAAAAGAAAAAGAAGGTAGATTCAAAAACAGAGTATAGGTGGATAAATAAAGCTGAGCAGATAAGGTAGATTCAAAAGAATGGTATAGGGCATGAATAATTAATTCAAACCATACGAATTTCAATTTCAAATATTAATACAAAATTTCTTTGTTGAAAAATACTTTTATAATGAAATACTTTTATATTGAAACAAAATTTCCTTTCGAAAATACTTTTATAACTCGCTGTTTCAACAAGTTTATCCTCGTTCTTGCAGACTCTGGCCATGCATTGATTAGGCGCAAAGCTAGAATTCTTCAAGTACTTAGTAGACCTGGTTCACACCCAGTGAAAATACTTGAAAAACCTTCAAAACCGATATGGAAAGTACAATCCAAAAAAAATCACCTGGATCGCAGATACACAATGGTTACGCCTGGATCCTCCAGGAAACATCCGTACCTTTAGACAATCACTGCCTTGCGAATTACGCCATGATAACCAAAACCCGTGGACCGTAGGATACATAACAATAGTTACGCCTGGACCCCCAGGAAACATCCATACCCTTTAAGAAATCTATGCCTTGTGGATTCCGCCACGACAACAAAACAGGTAGACCGCAGGATACATAACAATGGTTACGCCTGGATCTCTCAGGAAACATCCATACCCTTTAAGCAATCTTTGCCTTGCGGATTACGCTACCCAAAAAAGGACCATGGGTTACGCCACGGTATGACACTCGAGTATCACATGCGGAAAACCAAAATCAGAGAGAATATTATTGATAGAATGAATCCACAATGTGGCCACAAAGCGGATATCAAGCAGAAGGCACTTTCCATATCTTTACTTCAAAAATATGTATCATATAGTACCTTTTTCAAATCAATTCATACTTATACAAATCAATTTTATATAAGTCCGATAACTCCCAAATCAAGTATTTAGTTAAATAAGGTTCTCAATTTCAATTCGTTTCAATATTAGTCCAGTTTCAAAATCATATACGACTTCACCAAATTATTTCTTTCAAATTTAATATCTTCAGTTTCAAAGTTTCCAAAATAATAGGTTTAGAAAATAATCTTAGTTTCTAGATCATCATAATTTTGGTCAAACAAATTCATTTCCAAAATCATCATATCAATACTGGCTTTAAATTTCAGTCTATTTTCGAAACCAAATATTTTCTTCAAAATCAATTATACCCAAAATTTATAACATCCCTTTTAAGATCTTTAAACATACAAAATTAAACTTATATACTTTATCAAATAATTTATACCCTTCGAAATTACTTAGCTTTGAAAATTAAATCACGATTTGGTCAAATTAGTTGGGGAAATCAAATTTCAAATCCAAGAATTGAAAATCAACAACAAATCAGTAAATCAATTTCAATAGATAGGGTTATACTAAATCAAATCCGAAACTCGAGGACTGAACATTGGGCTCATTTCAAATCGTTTCAAATATATATAAATATATCTTTCGAATATCGAATCATACTTTGGAATTTGAAATCAAAATTGGTTTCACAAAATCACTCGCATAACAAAGCTACTAAAGTGGCCTCCCTCCCACTCTAAAACTTGAAAATCAATGTCGATGATGCATGCACTCATCGCCAAAATTATTTCCCAGCGACATAAGTGAGTACTGGACTTCTATTTTCTGGAAAACTTATTTGAATTTCTTCGAAATCTTTGGAATTCATTTGAACATTTTTTATTCGAGAAATACTTTTAAATCATATTATTATATATTTTTCGAAATCTTAAAACCAATTTCAAAACGCTGGAGTTCAATTCCTTGAAATTCAAATTCAAAACCCTTCAGTTATATATCATTTTCATATAAATCAAATTTCTTATAAGAATTTCAAAATCTCCCAATCCTTTTGAAACTTCAAATTCTCATTTTTAAAAGGTATACAATCCTTATCGAAAACCTTTTCACTTCTATATATAGAATATAATCATACTTATCAAAATAATAATTTCTATATATAAGGAAATTTCTAAAATATAAACCCGATTTTCCAAAGTATGAATCAAGAATGATTTCAAAACAAAGATAGAGATTCAAATTAGATGAACTATAATCAAATAGAATTCTGATTCGAAGATAGGCTCGACGAAGATGAGATAATCAAATTTCAAACTAGAAGATGGATACACTTATACAAATCGTGGGCGATCTTAACCGGTCAACCGTGATTTCAAAATAAGATCGATGATGAATTCTAAGGCAAATCGACATTCGATCGCCAGAGATAGAATTCGGCATAACAAGAGACAGCAACTAAACCGAGGGGTATATAAATCTCCGGTGAATCAATGCCAATTGTAAAGGAGTTTCACCCCTTTACAAATTATTCAAAGATTGGCGGGATCGCCTATTCTTATAGAGATCATTCGAAGTGGAGTTATGGGATACTCCAAAATCAAGAACCACAAAAAGGGAGAGAAGATAATGGATTTTGAAACCGAATGGAACGTTCCGAAGTCCAAAGGAAAATTAAATCAAAGAGGAAGAAATTCAAGCTCGAACGAAAGTGATTCTGCAAATAAATTTACTATATGTGTTGAGTTTGCCTAGTGCCAAAGCTCTGATACCAACTGTAACGACCAGATATTTTCAACCATTCGCATCCACACATGCCGTACTTGAATTTCTCAAAATATCAGATTGTAAATATAAATTTTGGCAAAACTCAACATGTACAGTAAATAAATCAATCACAGTATCACAGACACGGAGTAATATAATAATGCAGCGGAATAGATAAATAGTAGTTCATCAAGCTACTATATTCATAACAGAGTTGAAATAAAATACAACAGAATATCTCAAATACAGTGAATTCTCTAGTACAACTGAAGACGTCTCTGAACAAACCAACTGGAAAAGCTGAAAGCTGAATCGATAGTTGGATCTCCATGCGAAGCTCCAAACTCCAAAGGTGAGTCTCAAATGCTGAAATTCTCACTCTGACCCGAGCGTAAAGCAAAACCCAAAACACTCGAGTGAGGATTAACATTCTTATATCAATAAAACCAACTCAAGTGAAATATCAACTGAAATACAAATAACTTAAAGGATGTTGGGATAACCATCCTTTAAAGATCCGTGGAACTATCTACAATGTAGAATTATAAGCTATCAACAGCAAACCGTCATTACAATACCGTGGTCCTTTCAAAATTATTTTATACTTCAAACCAAAGTATCGTTTCCATTCCAATTATAGATATATTTCCCCAATTTCAAAATAATCTGATTCAAATCAACTTGAGTTCCAAATTCTAATTTATTTCAATCTAAATTTTTTCCATTTTAATTCAATTCAGTTTCTAAATAACAAATTTAAATTATATTGATTTCAAATACAAATCTAAATCAAAAAAATAAACCATTTAAATTCCAATATATTTCAAAGCTTTAATATTCAACATTTTCAAAGTTAAATTTAATAGTTTCATATAGATCTCGATTTCACTTCATTATTATTTAGAAAGGGAACATTCACTTAATAAATTCAATATCATTTACTAGCCTTAAATTAAATTTTTACTAAATATTTCCTTAAATTTATTTAAATAAGAAATATTCATTACATTACTTAAATCAAGACCAAGTTATAAATCATATATTAAATCTCGATTTCCATAAGTTTCGAATAGGTTTAATTAAATAAAATTCTTTATTGAATACAATTTCAACTAAATTTAAATTATCTTCCCAATCTTAACTTATTCAAATTATTATTATTATTATTAAATCTATATATAATAATTTAAGAATCAACATTTATTAAAACCATGTATTCCTTTCCAAACCATAGAATTTATTTTTAAATATTTATATATGGACCAATGGTGTCCGTATATAATTTCCTATCCTATGGTCAAATGATGCGGATATTTATCATTTCAATCCGTAGTTTAAATACATACAAGCAGATATCATTTCGACCCGCAATCCCAAATTCAATTCAAACGAAAATCGCTTGGGTTTATCGTTTCGACCCTTAACGATTTTCTCCTATTCTAATATCCGTTCGGGTATGTATCATTTCAACCCATAGTGAATTCTATACTAAAAGGGAACTTGCAGAGTGATAACAGATATGACAATAATAAAAGCAAGCATATATTATTACTAACAACAAACTATAAATAATAGGATATGATGTCATATCCCATAGGTGAACAATTACATATAATAGCATATATATAACAATTTAAATAACTACAAATTTTAAATAACTACAGCAGCATATTTCAATTTTCGTTTCAATTGAAATCAAATTTAATAAATACAACAATATTAATCGTGAGTGATTGTTCACCTTTCGAGGTTAGAGAATTTGAAAACAGAACAAGCTACGAATCCAGGCGCGAATTCCAAAACTAAGCTAGATTGGCACGATTCATCGAACAAAGCTGATAATAAGGATGGACGAAATCAATGAGACTGGATTGCTAAAGATAATTGATATAAACCTATATAAATATATATAGATCAATATTAAATTTAAAACAAATATTAAAATAATGTGTGTGTGTGTGTATATATATATATATATATATAATTAGAGATCAATTTAATATAGCACATATAAAACAAACGTATCTACCAAAATATAGTTTGAAATAAATATGTATATATATACTTATAACTTTCGAAATCAATAAAACTATATACATATTTTATTAAAATTAAGACAAATATTAAATAAATATAAATATTTAATTTCTTAATAAAAAGAAAACCATTATACATTTATATATCAATCGACTCACCCTATAACACGTAATAAATATAAAATATGAACACAATATGAACCTATACGCAACAAATGCAATCAACAGTTTACCTAAAGTTTACTTTATATTGTAAACAGACAAACCTCGCTAATGTATATAAACAAAGATACCCTTTACATTTTAAAACAGGTATATATATATATAACTCAACAATTGAACAAAAGATATGCTCAAACAACTATATGTACTCATATTATAACCCCGATATGTATATATATGCAGAAAACGTTTCCCTGGCAGACAAAGTAAAAGCATATTAGTAATTCATCACAAAATCTGTTCAAAACGTTAATAAAATTTAGATAAGTGGACCTATGATGTGTGTGTGTATATATATATATCACTAATCACAACATAATATATATATATATATATGTATGTATATATATATATATGCCATCCTACTGTAAACAATTTGTAAGACATATATATGCGTATTATAATACCTTTATATAATAAAACAATACTACTACATATTTTATATAAAGCAATCTATATATAAAGTGTATATATAAAATAAAGCATTCAAATATCCAAAGAAATATCTAGTCGAGACTGTACAGGCAAAGCACGGCTATGAAGGGAGGTGACCGAAGTTTGGGCTAGGTTGAGATGGTAGGTGAAGGCGCAGAGGGTGGGGCTTCACGTATGAAGAGGACGATGGGTGCTTGTCCTGGTGGTTTGCTGTGGTGCAAGAGAGAAAGGGGACGGAGGCAGGCGGCGCATCAGGTTGTTTGCTCAGGTGGAGGTAGCTCGCGGTGCTCGACGATGTTAGTGGAAGTGGCGGCGGCTGAAGGCAGGGCGGCTATGCGGAGGGAGGGAGGTAAGAGAAGGCGAGGAGACTAGAGCACGTGAGCCTCGGCCATGTAAAGGGGGACCGCGTGGGTGATGCGTCGGCGTGGGCTGGCTATGGTTCGATTGTGGAGGAAGATAGAATGGCCGATGGTGGGTTTCCCTTATGCTGCACGTGAGGGTAAGGGTAAAGAAGAATGGAAGAGGGTGTTATGTTATTAACAACAGCAGTGCCCCAAAAATGAAAAGATGAACAGGCCATTTGTACGTATTATATAATTTATTTATTTTTCAATTAACATTCACATAGCCGAGCAAATATTAAATATAGGTAATGGAAAGGTCACATGTCACACAGGTATAGTAATTAAAGCCAATGGCTGTTAGATTTCGACCGTTGGACAATAGAAAGGCACTAGAACAAAAAAGTTTCAAAAACAGATACCACTACGGTTACCCGTTTCGCTGTTTCCGTCACGTAATGGACCTCAAAATACAAAAATAAAATACCGCGAAGATCAGCACGACGAGACGATCAAAACGGTATATAGATATCGGTGGTATGATTGAATTATAAAAATTCAAATTTCCTCAAGCGGAAAAATGCAGCTAAAACGCAGAAAATAAGATTGACGGAGCTATAGAAGTCCAAATTTTGAAAAATGAAAGATGACGTCTCACTTAGAAGAAGATATGAAATTTTTTTATAGAAAAATATTCAGTTCTTAGAAATATATTTATTTTCATCAATTAATTATTAATTTGAATTTAATAGAAGTACATAATAAAATAAACTTCCATATAGTTAATTGAAAATGTACCATTTGCTATATTTAATTATACGTAATCCAAATATTAATTTTTATTTTAGAATATTATTATTTAAAATTTCACTAAAAATTTAATTAAATACATTATTAAAACCAATTAAAATTTATGGGTCTTTACACTCTCCCCCACTCAAAACTTTTCGTCCTCGAAAAGGAAAAAGGTAGGAGGATAGAAACAACCAGGAAGAAAAATGGATTGAAAGACAAGATAAACAATTAATTTGAAACTAGATAAATTTCAATTTAAGTTAATTAATATCCAATAAGTTGATTAAACCCATTTATTATATCCATAAATAGTCATTTATGAACTTTTCAAATCAAAATATTTCCATTTAGATAATATTTTTAAATTATATATTCAGAGAAACTTATAAAAATTTACTCGAAATATTCATTTGAACACTTCATTTGCAAATCAATTATCTTCAATGCTTTAGTACCTTTCAAAACTCATTTGTAAAATTTCTTGCTTCCTTTATAAATGCCATTTGTATGTTTAATTAACACCTTTATAATATATGAAAACTATTTGAAAACAGTTATTTACATCATTACTTATATTTATATTTATATTATATATATATATATATATTGTATTTAATTAATAACTTCTAAAATACTTATAACACTAATAATTTTCCATTAAACCATGTAGTATACAAATAAACAATATTTAAAGGATATATTCATAAAAGAAAAGGAAGGTAGATTCAGAAACAGAGTATATGTGGATAAATAAAGCTGAGCAGATAAGGTAGATTCAAAAGAATGGTATCGGACATGAATAATTAATTCAAACCATAAGAATTTCAATTTCAAATATTAATAAAAAATTTCTTTGTTGAAAAATTCTTTTATAATGAAATACATTTATATCGGAACAAATTTTCCTTTCGAAAATACTTCTATAACTCGCTGTTTCAACAAGTTTATTCTCGTCTTGCAGACTCTGGCCGTGCGTTGATCCGGCGCAAAGCTAGAATTCTTCAAGTACTTAGTAGACCTTTTTCACACCTAGTGAAAATACTTGAAAAACCTTCAAAACTGATATGGAAAGTACAATCCAAACAAATCACCTGGATCACAGATACATAATGGTTACGCCTGGATCCTCCAGGAATCATCTGTACCTTTAGGCAATCACTGCCTTGCGAATTACGCTATGATAACCAAAACCCATGGACCGCAGGATACATAACAATGGTTACGCCTGGATCTTCCAGGAAACATCCATATCCTTTAAGAAATCTCTGTCTTGTGGATTACGCCACAACAACAAAACTGGTAGACCGCAGGATACATAACAATAGTTACGGCTGGATCCCCCAGGAAACATCTATACCCTTTAAGCAATCTCTGTCTTGTGGATTACGCTACCTAAGAAAATGACCATGGGTTATGCCACGGTAGGACACTCAAGTATCTCATCCGGAAAACCAAAATCAAAGAGAATAATATCGATAGAATGAATCCATAATATGGCCACAAAGCGGATATCAGCAGAAGGCACTTTCCATATCTTTACTTCGAAAATATGTATCATATAGTACCTTTTTCAAATCAATTGTTTTCAAATCAACTTCATACTTATAAAAATCAATTTTATATAAGTCCGATAACTCCCAAATCAAGTATTTAGTAAAATATGATTCTCAATTTCAATTCGTTTCAATATCAGTCTCAATTCCAAAGTATTTATAAGTGTTTATATGTATAATTTTCTATCCTATGGTCAAGTGATATAGGTATTTATCATTTCAATCCGAAAATTAAATATATATACATACATATGGGTATATATCATTTCAACCCGCAATCCCAAATTCAATTCAAATGAAAATCACTTGGGTTTATCATTTCAACCCATAATGATTTTCTGCTATTCTATAGATCGTTCGGGTATGTATCATTTCAACCTATAGAGAATTATATACTAACAAGGAACTTGCAGAGTGATAACTGATATGATAATAATATAACCGGCTTTATCATCAATATAAATAACAGATAATGGTGTTAGATGTCACAGATTAACAGATACAGATAATATCATATATACAGCAATGTAAATAACTAACAGCAGCATATTTCAGTTGTCGTTCCAATTGAAATCAAATTTAATAAATATAAGAATGTAAATCGTGAGTGATTTCTCAGCTTTCGAGGCTAGAGAGAGAACGAAATGAGATGAGATACGAACCCAAGCATGGATTTTGAAGCAAAGAAATATTGGCACGAGTTCGACGGACAACTGATAAATTGGAAATCGAGAATCAAAACCAATTTTTATTGATATAACAGAAACAAAAGGTATATTATATTACTATCATTACTTTATAAAAAATCAATACAACAAATATTAAAATAAATATATAAATAATTCAAACTTATTTTATTTAAAACAAATTAACACTAAAGATATAAACGACTTAGATAAACTATAAATTTATATTTTATTTCAAAATAATGCTCTCTGTAAAAAAAACATGCATCACAACACTCAGACTAAAACATATGTATATATAAAGTAACCTTTATAACCATTATACTAACAGTATAAATATAGTTTTCCTATATATACAACTAGTGTATAAATCAACTTACACATATTGACAATAATATATACACGTATATATGCAGGCTACACCCAGCCAATATGCAGACACTTTATGTATAATATAATATGTATAACTTACAAAACAAATCAAAAATTATGTAACCTATATGCATATCACGTATGCTCTGGCATATCTAACTAATATGTAAACTGCTTTTGCAATTATATTTATATATAACACATCCTATATGCAGACTTGACTTTATATAATATGTATACTAACTAAAACATATCACATATGGAATAAGCTAACATATATAATACACATATTAATATATACATATAACTCTTATACATGGCCATTATAAACCCAACATAAACCAATTCAAAATGATATATTACACAGAAAAATAAGTACAGCCATATATATCTGTATATATAAATTTATATAATGAAAACATAAAACGTATATCCAGTAAACGACATTATATAATCATATATATATATATACAAACATTATTTGAAATAAACATTATTCAATTCAATTATACATACATAAAATGTAATATACAATACTGTAACGACTTCATATATAAAAACATCCGAACTAAGCCTATATCATATCTAAACTTATAGAACCCAAAACAAATGTATAAACTATAGCCGAACAGCGATATATATATATATATATATATATATATGTATATGTATATAAACAGACATTACTAATATAACTGACATATGTATATACCTACATAAATCTACATAAACAGCTAATATATATAATAAAATCTTATATAAACTAATATATATATGTCATAAAAAATTTACTGACTTGCATAATATATATAGACTTATATATGTAAACATATATATATATATAAGTAATATGTAATATATACTTAAGTAATTATATGAAAGCAAAGTAGGTGGGAAGACGTGCTTCCTCCAATCCATATTAAAACTGTATATATATAATTTATAATAAGAGGAAGGACTAACGTGCTTGGCAAAGAGAACGAGGCGGACTGTGGGGTTTCTGGGCTAAAGGGGAGGGGCGTTGGTGAGGCCAGGGGTTCGACCGGGCTTGAAGCGGGCTGGAGAAAATTAGGTGGTGGAGGGCAATAATGGAGGATGCGGGAAAATGGACGGCGACGTGGGCGGGTTTCACGTGGAGGTGAAGGGCGGTGTGCAAGAAGCTGGGTGAGGCAAAATGTGGAGAAATGGAGATGCATAATATCACAGGTAAAATAATCTTTCGGCCATGGACAAAACATAGAATGCAAAGTGACGGAGGAAAAAGCCGTTTTGTATAAATATCATATATATGTTATTTCTTTTCCAATAGTGAATAGAACGAAGCAGCAGAATAAAATGGACGGTAGGATATTGAAAGTCAAGCATGTAATTTCAGGGCGTATTAAAAGTAGATGACCGTTGATATTATATGGTTGACAATTAAAAAGACGTAGGAACCAAAGGGTCAAACGCGGAACCGATATGACTAATTGGTTTACCGATTTCTTTGTGTCTCGAATTCCGAAACACATGAATGAGTATACTACGGAGATCTGCACGACGAGACGATCAAAACGATATCCAAATATCAGTGGTATGACCATCCTATCAAAAGTGGATAATAGGCACCAAAAATGCTGCTAAAACATCGGAAATAAGATAAACGGAGCAATAACAGTCCAATTTGACCAAACGAAATATGACGTCTCACTCTGAAGATGGTTTACAAATTTGTTATGTAAAAATATTCAGGTTTGGAGAATATTTTATTATCATCAAATATTAACTGATTTCAATTAAATAAAATTTCATAATAAAATAAACTTCAATATTATTTGATGAAAATTTACCATTTGCTATGATTAAATAAACGTATTACAATCGTCAAATTTTTATTTCCAAATTCAATTATTTAATTTCAAGCAAAATTTAAGTTAATTATGTTATAAAAATAGTAAAAATTTACTGGTCGTTACAAGGAACCTTAACTTGATGATTTTATTTTTAATATTATCTTATTATGGTTCCTGGTATACTTCTTGTTTCATGAAATGAAACAAATCTTATACACTATCTGAAGAAGTAACCATAAAAAATGATCCCTTCAGTGAAAATAACTACAGTTGAATCGCTAATAATGATTCTCTTCAGAAATAATAATTATAGTTGAATCGAAAAATAATGATTCCCTTTAAAAAAATGCGGTTGTATCAAAAAATAATGATTCGTTTAAAGGCAATGATCCATACTTTATTTCTCCTCCCAAACACAACATCCTCAAAAAATTGTTGCATTTAACACCTTAATTTTTTTTATCTTAGTGTATATTCATAAAAAAAACTTATAGCTTCTTAGAATACCAATAAAGTATTTGCCATCTTTAGTGTCTTAATCTAGAATTATTTAGCGAGCTAAAAAATAATAATCATATAAATCACCAAATCAAAATTTGAGAGTTTATTATAAAAGGTATTTAGCTTAAGTAAAAATATATAAGATATATTTTAAATATTAGGATCTTTAATTCCAATAATGTTTGAATTTATTCATAAATCATTCTTATTATTTCTAGATGAACAATAATAACCTAGTTTGTTCATATTAGAAACAGAAAGCAAAAATTTGTCAAAATGATAGTGTAGCAAAAAGATTAAACAAATCCAAATAATAGAACTGAAATCTCAATAATAACATATAAATATCTAGCATTTTTTTTATACGTCCATGTATCTCATTAATGAAACAACTACAAATATGTTATTTCTTTTCTTCTAGATACTTAGCGACTTTTTATCCTTATTATAAATACATTTACAATGTATATTAAATGAGTTCTTTAAATCTTACATGGTTCAAACTCTCTTCTTCTTACCACAATGCTAAATGAGCTTAATAAGAAGTCATTTTATTCTTTAAAAATAATAATTAATAATAATCTAAAAAACGGTTATACTATGAATAAAGAGTGTACCAAACAATAATAACAATAACTTGAGTGCCTTTAATTATTGAAGCAATATTTTTCCATACAGTACTCATTTATATTTCCTTACTTTGCCTTTATGAAATCAAGCAATATAACAACATACTTCTTCCCTATATCGTCTTAGCAAAATGCTTTTAATTTTATAAAGAACTCTTAAAATTGAATATCCCTATGGATATCACACCCTTGAAACCTTTTAAATTATATCTTATGATCATTTGACTCTTGCAATCTAAATCATCCCTCTCTCAATGCTCTTCATAACATTATAGGAGCATTCGACCATAATAAAAGTGGGTGTGATTCTCTTAAATGTAAGAGGAAGATCCATGTAGTTAGGAACAAACAACATGTTCTCTTACTAATACTTGGGGTTGGTTGCAAAAAAATAAGAATCTATACTATACTATGATTATTGATTTGCTTTCAAGAGCTCAGAAGCACCTTTCAATTCTGCACAAAAATTTTAAATTGAAGCATTACGCATTTGATTTTCTTTTCTCTACGCAACTCTATCCTTCCTCTTTTTCCCCAATTACTACGTAACCCTAATCTCAGTTTAAGATAATATCAATCAAATTTCAACTTCTCTATCTCTGTTGCCTGATTTTCTTCCCGTCGGTTCATGTATCGAAATCGAACAATAAAAATCTAACAAAATCAAGAAAACATTAATTCCATCATTTAAGCCCTATTTATCGTAGTCGATTTTCCGTGTTCGATACTATATTGCAACCCAAAAGCTCGATTGGTTTGTCAGCTACTGTTCCTTCATTTAACCCTAGCCATCATAGTCGATTTTCCCTGTTCGATGCAATATTCTAACTCAGAAGCTTGATGGGTTTGTTAGCTACTGGACCCAGCCGCTGCTTCATCGTTGCTCCTGGGAAAGTATAATTTTTAATACACTTATCTCAGATCTGCCTGTAATGACCCGGAATTTTTAACTCTTGAGTATGAATTTTTTTTTTTAAATATTTAATAATACGGTCTTTTAATCAAAAAAAAATCCCTGTTAAATGATAACTGGTAATAATAAATAGTTTTAAATCCGGATAATATTTTGAATGTTCCAAATTTATTTGTAAAATAGGAAATTGATTTAATTTGGAATTGCTTATATATATTCATAATAACAGAAATGTATAAGTAAATTGAAAACAAAATTCACGATAAATAAAAATGAATATGGCTTATGAAAAATAATGTAGTATAAATCGAAATGATTTTTAAAATTTGATTTTTCTTATATATACATATGAGTTCAAGAAAGAGGATTATAAAATATATATGAAAAATATATAAAGATAGAAATAAGAAAAATTAAATAAAATCATTTAAATTATTGAAAAAGAAAATCTTTTGCAAAATAATATTTTAACAAAATGTTATTTTTATGCATAAGAATAGAATAGAAAACTTTTATTCTTTGAATTTTACATGTCTAAAATAAAAAAATAAATATGAATATGAAGACTTAAAATTGTTTTTATCCAATACCACTTTACAAATTGTCCTCAAAAATATACCGAGGCATGTTTTAGAATCAAATGGAAGTGAAAAGTAAAACATCAAAAATTTACTACCAAAAGTAAACAAGTAAGAATGGAAATATATATATATATATATATATATATATATATAAAAGCATGTCTGGTCAAAAAATTATGAAGGCTAAAAATTAGACTTCATCTCAACATCATATCACAGCCACCAAGGTTCAACCAGCCATCAATTCTTGTACATCAATCTATCACAAACCTTGTACAGATCAAATCTTCTTGAGCCTCAATATACTGTACAAAGGCATCATTATGTTTTGGATAAACATATATTTAGGCATGTGTGTATGTTAGTTTAGATGTTTAAACTTGTAAACAAAAGCTGGAAATAAAAACTCTGTCTGAAGAATGCAAAGAAGAAGGAGAAGAAAAGAATAACTTGTTCTTTCAAAATCCAAGGCAAATCAGCATTTTCAATATTTGCAGATCAAAGAGTAAAATTAAACTAGAAGATTTCAAAGAAGCAACATGTTCAAGGTGAGAGTTTAAAATCTTGAATGCCTGGAATGTATAAAAGTTACTCTGTCATGTTCAACGCTGGGTAAATTTTATATATGCTTTGATCTTTAAAAATCATTATCTCTCGATTCATTCTGAATCAGCCAATGATTTAAACTGATTAAATGTTAGTATTTGAGTATAGATTACACTAAAATTGGTTTGAAGCTCGATCATGCTATATATTGTATGAATTTTTAAATACATAGTAAGCAACCTAATTCTTGATGAAATTCAACTTATTCAAATCGTCGAATCAAGTATGTCGTCGTGATTATCATATCAAAATAGGATTTTTAGTAAAGAAATGCTTATTTTCAATAGCATAGGTTTTGTGAAATTAAAAGATGATCGGAATCCACTTAAAAAATATTTTCTGATGATGGTGTCGACAAGGAGAGGTACGGCTTGTCAAGGAGGAGCAGGGTGATGCGGGAAGAGGTTCACCGTGGTCGATTATCGAAATAGGTTTTGGTTGGAATTAGCGTGGTGGTTTAGGGTTTAAGGTTTGTGTCTTGATTGGATTCAGAAATTTGGGTCGTGGAGGCGCAGGGGAACACCGAAGGTGGTCGCGGTTGGTATAGGGGTTGCTCGATATGTGGCAATCGCTTTGGAGTTGGTGGCAGCGGCTATAGGCAAGCGAGGTGTTGGGGTTCCTCGTTTTTCCAAGTTCGACTGTGGGTCGCCTGGAAGTATGGTTCGACTTCAACGTGGTTACGTGGGTACACGATGCAGCAGGGCTAGGGCGCTGGAGGATGCTTGGTCGAAGAGAGCAAGGTGAGGAGGAAGTGGGGGTACAGTCGCCAAGGTCGCTGGTGGGTTGGGGTTCGTGTGCAAGTGCATGCATGCACCTTTGTGTGCACGTCATTGCTACAGGAAGGAATTCCAAAAGTGGAGATGATGGAACCATGGACGATGGTGGTTATTGAAGCTTTCAGGTTGGATTCTTGAATCGTGCGAGAAGTTTGAAAGGATGATGGAGGAAAGCGGTAATTTGATCGAAGCATTTGATTTGGATTTCTTGGTTGCGACTGAAGGTTGGGGGAAGAAGGATCAAGCGGGTTTGGACATGTTGGCGAGCTTCGGTCCAAAAAAATAAAGGGTGGATAGGAATTAGAACTAAATGTTAAATTCTAAAAATAAAATGGGTTGAATACATAAAATTTATTTTCTAGCGAACCAAAAATCGGTTTGACGCGTAACTTATTGCCATGGTTTCGTACTATCAAGCACTACGTCGTCGGGAAATCAATTATTGAGTTTGAATAAGTGAAAATTACGGTGTTTTAAAATGGCAGAAATTAAATTACCCTATTTAAACGAATTATAGTCGTTTAAATCTATATGACCTATCTATTGAAGTTATTTTCTCAGATAAAAATAGTGATGAGTTAATTTAAGCAAATTACGATGGTTAATCGTCTGAGCGAAATAAAACACCGTTCCAGTAATTGTATTTAGTTGGACCTCTTTCGGTAGAAATAATCATCGTTCTACTGCTATTCCTGAACATATGTGCTTTGGACATTGACTAGCAGAAATAAAACCCCGTTCTACTATCATAATTGTATGAACATATATTTTTTATCCATATAATTATATTGGACAATGTGATGTTGAATTGATTGTTAAAAATGGATTGATGTGAATATCTGAATCTGTTGTTATGGAATAAATGTTAACATGATTAAGTACCATTCAAATTAATAAGCCTCTTTCCAAATTTGGAAGCTGATTTTTGAACCAAAGCTGTTTTGAGGTTAATTATTTTATAATTCTTAAAAGTTATTTAAAAGTATTTAATTATGGTTTCTCAAAGTTATCTAATTATGTTAAATGTTTAAAGTACATTTTATTTATTAGTTAAAGTTATCTTATAATGATTTGATATGAAGTTAATTATTATTTAAGAATTAATCGGTATTAAAATATTATTATTTCAAAGATAATTTGTTCAATACTAATATTGTTTTAAAAAAAATATTATATAGTAAACCGATATAAAAGAGTATTTCCTAACTTAACTTTGAAATTATTATAGAAACTTTATAAATATTATTTAAGATGATTATTGAAATAAAAGATTTCCGGATGTAATGGTATAATTTCATAGCGTAATTAGGGGGTAGAGATTGCCTATAGTTTGGGATGTTTTCGCTGGGATAACAATGTAAACATTGTGCAAACTGCGATCTATGATTGATTGCATGGTAGAAATCGAGAGGCAGAGATTGCCTAAGTTAATTTTTGTTTTTCTGGGAGCGCAACCATCGAGCTGCTATTCATGGTCGATACCAAATGGTGCTTTCCATATTTATTTTTAAAGTTTTCAAGTATATTTCTTTTGGGAGATATGATTTGTTAATATACTTATTTTGGTGAGAAGAGTATATGACTGCTTTTGATAAAGAGATTTAATTTATTAAAATTAAATTAAATAAGGCTTGGTGATTTCAGTGGGAAACGAAATCTTTGTTTCAATGTTTGTTTATTTGATAGTTAAATAACCGACTATCAAATGTTGGCCCAAATATGTAATCCTTCTTAATTTTGTGAGTATGGGAGTCTGTGTGAGATTCCAAGATCTGTTGAGATGTGGGAATATATATATGATTCTGAGGCCATTGTGGTGTGGGAATCCATATGGGATTCCATGATCTATTTTTGGAGCGGTGCGTAAGCTGGAACGCCGTACGTTGCCTCATCAGTGGAAATGACTAAAAGCAGATATAGGAGGCATGGCCAGTAGGGTTGGCACACCCATAGGGTGTACTCGGCTCCTTTACTAGCAATACGGATAGCTTCAGTTGTTTTGGCATGCCAGAATGATGCACTCGATCTTAGCAAGACCAGTTATATTTTTCACATAATGCCCTGGCTAGACGGGTATGATTCTTCGAAAGGATAACTCTGATCCTTGTGCAGGAGGGCCATTCTCGAAGTACTAAGAGCGCCTCCATGGAAATCCTACACAATCGGCGAACGATCTTATCAAATTTTGATTTTATGACTAGTATCGTTGTGAGGTACATAGCACATGCATCACAACTACTTGTTATTACTACTGTCATGATTGAACACTATTATAATATCAAATGATTTTCTATAAAAGATTTTTGGTTATCGCAAGGTAAAAGACCCATTCGTGTTTATGTGCAGTGTGGTCTTATGAGATACCTTTGATTTCAAAGGATTTTTGAAAGTTATAATGAATAAAATTCCTTGTGATTTAAATTCTCACGCTGGTTTTACCAGACTGACCTAGGCATGGTCTTTTACTAAATGCTTGGGTCAGACCGAGCATATTTCAAGATTAGATGGATATTGGAGCTTCAGGAGAGGAGCTGGAGACCCAGAGATGTATTTACGTAGATGATTATATTTCCGTTGCATTTTAGTTATGTATATCAGCAGTTGTAAGGACAAGTTGTTATAATTGTTAGTGCTGAATAGGTTAGCATACTCTGATTGATGTATGTATATATATAAATTACATTTTTGTCTTTTGAGTAAAGATTGTTATATATTATAGATTATTCGTTCCGCTATGAGATTATGTATTGTTTGGTTTTCTTTCTATCTTCCATTTATCTTCTTTCTACTTCCTTTTTCTTGACTATCCGTCTTTCCGTGTAATTTGGGCTAGACAAGTGTGTTTAAATGTAAGTTTAAATTGTACGGAAAGTGGGTTGTGGATCATGGCATTAGAGCTTAGGTTGAGCGAATACCTAGGCTTTGGTGGGGATTACTCAAAGAGATTGGGTCAGTAGTACCCTAGAATGAGTTTGAGTGTGTATATATATGAGACTGCGTATTTTTTTATGATATAAAATGTTTTATATTGTGTTAATTGATCTGTTGAGTGGCATGTGATGACCCGGTATTTTGGTCATATTATTTTAATGGATATTTAATCTAATTAAATAAAAAGTGAACTTATCATTTTAGAATAAATATTAAACATAAGTATAAAATCATATATGGTTATACACATAAATATATAAACATAAGGAAAATGTGAATATAAGATATAAATAGAAATATAAAATATCTAAATACAAACATATGTTATAAATCAAAGGTTTGGAAATTTAATTACAAATAGAAAATAAAACTAAGAAGTTATGTAAACAATAACTATCATGATATTACATAAACATAAAGGAAAATAATAACAAGCTTGCTGTATTTACGTTTGTACAAAGCAAAAGAAGACAAAATACTCATAATACACAAAATATCTTGGTACAAATAAACAAAAAAATAAAGATTAGCAATCATAATTAGGTGTAAACATATTTGAAGACATACGCATTTAATTGGCACACAAATATTGTATCAGGTTAAAACAAACATCTCTAAAACAACACCAAAGCTTTTATAAAAACATCAAGGTCAGAAGAAAAAAATATCATCTGAAATCAAAATCAGGCCTGCATATGTATATAGGCAGCCACCTTCTTGCCTGTACAACACATAGCAGCCACCTTTCTGCCATGTACAACAAAGAATTGTAGCCTACAATATATCATCTCAGCCCAATTTTAGTCATTTCAAAAGTTTTACAAATCTTTATACTTCAGTAATAAAATCTGATCAAGATAAAAACAAATTGAAGAAAATAGCTAAACTAGATAACACCTTCCCATATTACAACTGTTTTCTCTTATAAATATATTTGTAGGCATCTTACTATTTCAAAATTTATTCAGTAACAACTGAAGTATACCAGAGAAAACTAAAATAAGAAAAAGGAAGTAAACTATTTTTTTTCTCAAATTAGAAACTGACAAGAATTCAAAACAGAAATTCAAGCAGATTCATACTGCAGATTCAAAAAAACAAGATTGTTCTTTATTCAGCTACCTTGCAGGTGAGTAAATCTTGCATTTAAAAACAGTTTAAATCTGGTTGATGCTTGTGATGAATATTGTTTACAAGGATGTTTGATTTGAATGCATGTTTGAAATAAGATAAATGCCTATACAAAGTCTCAGTATAATATGCAACCTCTGTTATTTCCAGATTCAAGTTTACTCAAAATTTAGTATCACTTGGTCCAATTACTGTTAGGATTTAGGATTTAAACTGAAGCTGTTTGTTTAATCATGAATTAGAGTGCAAATTTTTATTTAAAGGAAAAAAAATTGTAACTGCTCTGGAAAACAAATCAGAACAGGAAAGGGTGAGATTTGTAAAAATCCAAATATCTTAAAACATTGTTTCAGGTATATGATTGGAAACGTCACTCAAAATCATGACTTTTAAACAAACATTATAATTTTTAGTGTTAGCATTTGAGAACAGTTCGAGTTGAACTGGATAGGGTATTTCGAGTTGCCTCTGATGATCTATTTGATCGGAATGTTTGTGGTTCTCCCTAAGGATGGAAGAATGATCGGAAAATCAAGGAAAAATACCAAAAAGGCGATCAGGGGTTGGTAGCGTGGGTGGTGGATCTGGAAAGTGTGTAAACCTAGTTTGGTTAGATCGAACAGAATTGATCGGGGCATTATCTATGATGGACCGAGTGCCACCATATCTTGGGAAATGGGAGTAGGTAGGTTGACGGAGGTTTGGCCGAAGTTGCAGAGTCTTCGGTGGTCGCAGGCGCACGAACGACGATGTTTCAGGTTGACGTGGTGGGTTCAAGTTCTGGTTCCAATGTGGTTTGAACAACTCGAATTTATTTTCGAACTTGAATCAGTGGTGATGGGGTTTTGATGGTCTGAGATTGGGGTTGTCGACATGTGGGGATCGCCATTGTTGATCGGAAGCGATGGCGTCGATGGGACATGTGCACGGTGCACATTTTAAGTGCTGTTGCAATGTTGGGTGGAGGCAGGAATGGACTCGAGATTTTCTCGAGTAAGTTCAGAGATGGCTCGAAGAATGGTGGGTAGTGACTCGAAGCGAATTAGGGCGCCTCGTTCATTTTGGATTTGTTACAGGTTTCTTTAAACATGACTGTGGATGTTAAAAACAAATTTTAAAATTTTAAGTAGGAAGTTTAACGACAGAATTTGAAGATGGGTTCAACTTTACTTTTGAGTCCTAGTTTGAAAAAAAAATGAAGTCTTATAAAGCTCAAATTAATTAACAATTTTAAAAGGTTAAGGAAGAATTTAAATGAGTTTGATTTTAAATGATTTGATTTAAAAAAAATTATAACGTGAATTTACTTTAGATAAATTTGTTAAAGTTAAATTGTTAGATTATTTCGAATTCTCGAAATTGAAAGGTGTTCAAGTGCGAATATAAGGCAAGTGTTTCCAAAGATTTTGAAAGGGTGATTGAATCGTTCACAAAGAAAATGGTTCTTCTTAAGCTAAGTTAGATTTAATGATTCGAGGTTTTATTAAATTAATAAATCCAGAATTTAATTAACAAAGCTATAAAGGTGTTTTAAAATTTGTTGACTAAGAATTAAGTTAATTAATAAGTTTAATTACTTAGAAAAGTAATTAGAGAGTTATTGATGGTTAATGAAATCATTAGTTGGGAATTAGTCTAACGATTAATTAAATAACTAATTTTAAAATTTTATTTGATTAATTAATTAAGGAAATCATTTATGAAATTTGGTTAGTATAATTGCTGAATGAAAACACTTAAGGAATCAATTACTCAAAGTGATTAATTGAGTTAATATGATTAGTTTAAGATAATTAATTTAAGATGATCACTGGATGATTTGATAAGTTATTACTTAATGTGATATAGGAAGTATAACCACCTAGGGAAGTAATTACTGGTTAATTACTGAATGAAATCAAATTGAGGATGGTTTATACATGGAAGTACTTTGAGTTTAAATTATTTTGCTTAATTAATCAAGGAGTTAATTAAGTTAATTAATTAAGGAGCAAATTAAACCAGCAATTAAGGGAGGATCGTTAATGTAATTAATGTTCGTAATTAAAGGTGTAATTGTTTAAATAAAATGAGGATTGTGTGAATTTGTAAGTGATGAATGAGTTACCCTGGGTTTTAAGTGAGTATGTTTACTGGAATTTCATGTTGGATGGGTTTTACTCACGCTGGTTTCCAGCCTGACCTGGGTGTTACTTTGATGTAATGCTCGGGTCAGACCGAGTATTACAGATTTTCAGGTAGGTACGTTCTGAAGTTCAGGAAGCGAGCTGGATGGCAGGAGCGTTAGAGTATTTCCGCTGTATTCATATTATTGTTAATCTGAGACATGATAATTGTAAATATTCAGTGACTGTATATAAATGTGAAACTTTGATGTATTAGATTGTAAGCGACAGATATAGTATTCTTTTGTAAACTGTTATTATTTATTTATTATATTTTATCCGCTGCGAATGTGAGATGTTGTTGATTTTGTTCTTCTTCTTCTATCTCTTTCTTCTTTTTCATAACTATCTGGAATTTTCGGGATCGAAAATTTCGGGTCGTTACATGGCATATGGATTCTGGTCAATACGAGTAGCTAACTTTATTTACAGGGATCTCTAAACACTTGAATAAGGCTAACTGACACAATATTGTTTTAAGAAGGTAAATGAAATAATTTTACCCAGGATATATTTTATATATAAAAGGCTATGGTTTCAAAATATACAGTATTTTGAGATGTTGGTTGATAAGTGATGATAATATCCTATTATTATCAACTAGAATGGGATTATTCATAACCATCTAGTGTTGAGTTTCCTCTGTTGCCTATCCATTTGACTTGAACCTTTCCTTAGAAAACCTGGGTCTTGTAGAAAGAAACTTAGGAAAATTTGAATTTTGGGTAAATTGTGTTTACTAAAAGAGATTTAGAATATTTTAAGATAAATATTTAGGAAGATTTTCCATATATAAAAGCTATATTTATAATAATTGATTTATAAAAAGGGATATTTGAGAAATTTAGAACTCCAGTGATTTCTGAAGATTGTTTTAAACAAATCTTTGAGGGAAAATGATTATGGTATTACTGAAAGCAAAATTTTAAATGGTAGTAATTTAAAAGAAGAGTTATTTGAAGTATGTATCTATATGTACTCTTTAGCACATGTGGACTCCTGTAAACTTTAGGATCTCATCCTTAGGCTCTTGTAAATTGATTATAGAAGACTCGTAATGTCGTCCGAGAAGAGCGGATGAAGATTAGGCAGTCTTTTAGCAAAGACGTGGCCAAAGAGATCATGGAACCTATTGATCAGCCATCGCTATATAAGGAGGAATTCGAGGATGAGGAAGAGGAATATGAAATATAGAAGGATCCCTAATCAAAAAATTATGTGCTATTATCTAGGAAATGGGCAAGATTAGTAGCGAGGCACTTGTAGATTTGGATACTCTTCTTACAGATGACTTATGGCCTAGGGTAGAGTTGCTTGTGCCTACGGAACAAAGCTCGGAGATTGTATAGATCCCAGACAGGAATGTTGAGACTTGGGAGATAAAAGGACCCGAAGTGGAGGATTTCGATGGAAAGAGTTCCCTTTGAAAAGTTAGATTGAGTCTGGGTAGTTCTCTTAGAAGAATACACCCTAGTGGACATTTTAGTAGCCCATAGACATCATGTTTGTTTGGACTATAGTTTTTGGAGCATCTTAGTAGATGCTTTTGTGTGATGTATATGTGTGTATAACTGGCTAGTGGTTATGGATATCTCTTAGATATGTGTATATGGTGACTATAGTGTTGAAGTATCTTAGTTGATACTCATGTATGACTGATATTTTGGATATAAATATATTTAATCGAATTATGATATGGATGTTTATTAATTCGTTAATATATTAAATTCTGTTAGTTATGTTTACTAGCCTAGTTACGGCAAATTTAGAGGATGAACTTTTTTTAATGGGGAAGGAATGTAACGACTCGGGATTTTTAACGTCTTGAGTATGAATATTTATTTTTAAATATTCAATAATACGATCTTTTAATTAAAATAAAAATCCACATTAAATGATAACTGGTAATAATGAATAGTTTTAAATCCGGATTATATTTTGAATGTTCCAAATTTATTTATAAAATAGGAAATTGATTTAATTTGGAATTGATTATATATATTTATAATAACAGAAGTGTATATGTAAATTGAAAACAAAATTCACGAGAATAGAAATGAATATGGATTATGAAAAATAATGTTGTATAAATAAAAACAAGTTTAAAAATTGGGATTTTCTTATATATATACATATGAGTTCAAGAAAGAGGAGTATAAAATATATATGAATAATATGTGATGATAGAAATGAGAAAATTGAATAAAATCATTTAAATCATTGAAAAAGGAAATCTTTTACAAAACAATGTTTTAACAAAAATGTTATTTTTATGCATAAGAATATAATGGAAAACTTTTATTGTTTGAATTTGACATGTCTAAATATAAATATAAATATGAATATGAAGACTTAAAATTGTTTTATTTAATAACACTTTACAAATTGTCCTCAAAAATATAGTGTGGCATGTTTTAGAATCAAATGGAAGTGAAACGTAAACATCAAAAATTTACAACCAAAAGTGAACAAGCAAGAATGGAAGTATATATACATATATAAGCATGTCTTATCAAAGAAATTGTGAAGGATGAAAATTAGATTTCATCTCAACATCATATCACAGCCACCAAGGTTCAACTCAGCAGCAACCAATTCTTGTACATCAATCTATCACAAACGTTGTACAGATCAATTCTTCCTGAGCCCTACAATATTGTACAAAGGCATCATTATGTTTGGGAAAAACACACACACACACACACACACACACACACATATATATATATATATAGGCATGTGTGTGTGTTAGATTAGATGTTTAAACCTATAGACAAAAGCCTGTAAACAAAAACTTTATCAAAACATTGCAAAGAAGAAGAAGAAGAAAAGAACGACCAGTTTTTCAAAATCCAAGGCAAAGCAGCATTTTTAAGATTTGCAGATCGAAGACTAAAGTTAAATTAGACGATTTCAAAGGAGCAACATGTCTAAGGTGAGGGTTTAAAATCTTGAATGCTTGGAATGTATAAAAGTTACTCTGTCGTGTTCAACAGTGGGTAAATTTTATATATGCTTTGATTTTTAAAAATCATTATCTCTCGATTCATCTCGAATTAGCCGATAATGTAAATTAACTAAATATTCGTATTCGAGTACATATTACAGTAAAATTAGTTTGAAGCTCGATCATGCTATATATTATATGAATTTGTAAAAATACAGTAAGCAACCCAACTTTCGACGAAATTCAACTTGTTCAAATTGTCGAATCTAGTATGCAGTCGTGATTGTCATATCAAAATAGGATTTTTAGTGAAGAAATCTGCGTGATGCGGGGAAGAGGTTCACTGTAGCAGATTGTCGAAATAGGTTTTGATTGGAGTTGGCTTGGTGGTTTAGGCTTTAAGATTTGTGTTTTGATAGGGTTCAAAAATTTGGGTCGCGAAGGCGCAGGGGAACATCGAAGATGGTCGCATTGGTATGGGGGTAGCTCGAGACGTCGTGGTCGCTTCGGAATTGGTGGTGGTGGCTATAGGGGAGCGAGGTGTTAGGGTTCCTCATTTTTCCAAGTTCAACTGTGAGTTACCTGGAAGTATGACTCAACTTCAAGAGGAGACACGATGCGACGTAGCTAAGGCGCTGGAGGATGCTTGGTCGAGGAGAGTGGGATGAGGCAGACATGGGGGTGAGATTGCTAAGGTCGCTGGTGGGTTGGGGTTCGTGTGCAAGTGCATGTGTGCACCTCTGTGTGCATGTCATTGCTATAGGAAGGAGTTCCTAAAAGTGGAGATGATGGATTCATGGACAATGTTGGTTGCTGAAGCTTTTAGGTAGGGTTCTCGAGTCATGCGAGAAGTTTAAAAGGACGATCGAGGAAAGCGGTAATTTGATCGAGGCATTTGATTTACATTTCTTGGTTGTAGCTGAAGGTTGGGAGAAGAAGGATCAAGCGGGTTTGGACATGTTGGTGGGCTTCGGCCCAAAAGAGATGAAGGGTGGAAAGGAATTAGAACTAAATGGTAAATTCTAAATAAAAGAGTATTTCCTAATTTAACTTTGAAATTATTATAGAAACTTTATAAGTATTATTTGGGATGATTATTGAAATAAAAGATTTCAGGAAGTAATGGTACAATTTCATAGCGTAATTCGAGGGTAGAGATTTCCTACAGTTTGGGATGTTTTCGCTGGGATAGCAACGTAACCATTGTGCAAACTGCGATCTATGATTGATCGCACGGCGGAAATCCAAAAGTAAAGATTGCGTAAGTTAATTTTTATTTTCTGGGATAGAGACGCAACCATCGAGCTGCGATCCATGGTCGATACAGAATGGTGCTTTCCATATTTATTTTTAGAGGTTTCAAGTATATTTTTTGGGAGATATGATTTGTTAATTAACTTATTCCGGTGAGATAAGTATATGACTATTTTTGGTAGAGATTTAACTTATTAAAATTAAATTAAATGAGTTGGTGATTTCAGTGGGAAATGAAATATTTGTTTGAATGTTTTTTTATTTGATGGTTAAATAACCGACTATCAAATTTTGGCCCAAATATGTAATCCTTCTTAATTTTGGTGGTATGAAATTATTCACTGCTTAACACCGAAGGATTTTAACTCTGGAAAGATTTAGGAGAAATGCGATAATCATATGGTACTGTTACCATCGGGGGGCTATATTGTACGTATAAACATGTGGATCTTCTAGGAAAAATGATAAGGAGATCTGTCCACTTAAATGCTTAAGGGGTGATCCTCGATCTTATATATTATCTTATTATTTCCTAAAGAACCGGTCTTGAGCATTCTAAAAATCGACGAATGGTTTTTGAAGCACCTAGGAAATGGAGAGTGTACTCGTAATAGATGACTCGGAACCCATGACCTACTCCGAAACCATATTCGATTAAATGGGGGAGACGCGTTATATTTTGGGATAATAAATCCATATATGGTTTTGTGACTTGTAGGAGTGTGGGAATCTGTGTGAGGTTCCAAGATTTGTTGAGTATGGGAATCTGTATGTGATTCCAAAGCCATTGTGGTGTGGGAACAATATGGGATTCCGTGATCTATTTTTGGAGCAGTGCGTAATTTGGAATGCCGGACATAGCCTCATCAGCGGAAATGACTAAAACCAGAGATAGAAGGCAAGGCCAATAGGATTAGCAAACCCATAGGTGTACTCGTCTCCTTTTCTAGCAATATGGATACTTTCGGTTGTTTTGGCATGCCGGAACGATGCACTCGATCTTAGCAAGACCAAGTATATTTTTCCTATAATACCCCAGCTTGACGGGTATGATGCTTCGGAAGGATAACTTTGATCCTTGTGCATGAGGACCATTCTTGAAGTACCGAAGGCACTTCCATGGAAATCCTACACAATTAGCAAACGAGCTTACCAGATTTTGATTTTATGACTAGTATCGTTGTGATGTACACAGGACATGCATCACAGCTACTTGTTATTATTACTTTGGCGATTGACGCTATTATAATATCAGATGATTTTCTATAAAAGAGTTTTGGTTATCGTAAGGTAAAAAACCCATCCGTGTTTATGTGTGGTATGGTCTTATGAGATACCTTTGATTTAAAGGATTTTTGAAAGTTATAATGAATAAAATTCCTTATGATTTAATTTCTCACGCTAGTTTTACCAGACTGACTTGGACGTGGTTTTTTCCTAAATGCTCGGGTTGGACGGTTTCATATTTCCAAATTAGATGGATATTGGAGCTTCAAGAGGGGAGATGATGGCCCAAAGACGTATTCACGTAGATGATTATATTTCCATTGTATTTTAGTTGTGTCTATCAGCAGTTGTAAGGACATATTAAAACTGTCCATGCTAAATAGGTTAGCATACTCTAATTGATGTATACAAATTGCAGTTTTGTCTTTTGTGTAAAGATAGTTATATATTATAGATTATTCGTTCCACTGTGAGATTCTGTGTTGTTTGGTTCTCTTTCTATCTTCTATATATCTTCTTTCTACTTCCTCTTTCTTAACTATCCGCCTTTCCATGCAATTTGGGTTGGACAAGTGTGTTTAAATGTCAGTTTAAATTTTATAGAAAAATGGGTCGTGACACACCGTTGTAAGTCCTTTTTTTACTGTTTTTTCTGCGAAATCGTTTTTTAATAAATTAACATCTATGTTCAGTCCTGATTTCACAATGATCGACAAAGGAATGCTGAACACTGGTAAACATTTTATTTCAAACTTAGCTAATAGTAAAGGTTTTGGAATTTCTCTTATAATGGCGTCTTTTTTCATTATTGGTTGCTAAATTATATGAAATTGAGTAGAAGGCGTGTTGTCCAGTACGCGTTGTCTGTTTTAGATGAGATCATGTTGCAAATGCAAGGTCGTAACCATTCACTCAGTTAATTTTCCACCATTTGATCGTCATATGTTCAGATGTTTATAAATATGCTTACAAAATTTTAATTTAACATTCTAGCGTGTTTTTCTTCAGGAACAGTTGGACATGTTACTGAATTGATGTGGTCAATAACGAAAAATTTGTTAGAGATATGTTAGAACCAAGTAATTTTGGTACTATGACTTAGATCTTTAAATTTACTATTGCATTCCCTATAAAGTGTCTGATTATAAGGTGAACTGTTCAAGTAGTGACAAAACATTTTTTGGTTCTGTACATTGTTTGTCTTTAGCAAATAAATAAACTGTATATATATTATCAAGTAATGGACGTTGATTTTTAAAAGTGAAACTATTTGTATAATTTTAACATGTGAACATTTATAGATGGAGATGAAGATAGCTTAAGAATAGAGAAGAAAAATTTACCTGTCGCTAACTATGTCGTTCAACTTGTGCTTATTATACAAATATGTACTTAAATGTAAACAATTTTCAATCTTACAAAGTACTCCCTTATGATTAAAGCATGCGCATGTTAGAGTTAAATTCTACCAGATGTGCTGTCAACCACTACATTAACAGAAGAAAAAAATATGCACCACAAAATAAATTATAACGACCCAGAATTTTAATCATTCGAAATTCGTATATTTAATTCATTTTAAATATTGAAAAGTAAATTTTATGAGCTGAATAACCTATATATCGAATATAGTGATTTAATTGGATAATTAAATTATTAATTTAATATGTGAAATTGTGAAAATATTTGATATTTGAATTAATGTGAATGAAAATGATTTATAAAGTTGAATTAAATTCTATTTGAATTATAATGATGTTAGAGAACTTTTAAAATTGATTTAAATTTGATTTGTTAAAATTGAATATTTTAATATTTAATTAACGTGTAAAAATAGTCATTTTTCACACAGTCTCGGATTTTGATGAAACTAGTTTCATTGGATCCATAATGTTATATTATTGTAAGATATCAAATTTTGTGACAATCGGATTTACAGTTTGTCCGGGGGAAGCTAAAACGCGTAGAAATTTGTTTAGGTGAATTTTAAATTTTAAATAGCCGATTCGAAAATCTACCTTGCAAATACAACCGAATTGGCTCTCGATATATATTCCATTGTGTTCGAAATAGGGGTAAATTATTATAAACGCCAGGCGGCACGTTTCGTTTGGAGTTCGGAAAAAAATCGGATGATTAGTGTCGCAAAATTTTCTATAAAAGGCCACCATAATTTACAGTGTTCACAAAACCCTAATGATCTAGGGCAAGCCGCCACATACCATTCAATGGCTAGAAACTTCCAACTTTATTCCTTCAAAATCTCTACATCCAGAAACCATTAGCAAAATCTTTCAATAATAATTTTGTAGAGCTTCGCGAGATCTATAGATCGAGTTTTATTGAATGGATCGACGGCAATTTTCGTTTGAACATGCACCGTTCATACACAATTTTTAAGGTGGATGGGGAACCGAGCTTGATGATGCTCACGGCGTAGTGAGAGTGGGATGTGGCGCTTCATGCGGTGGTACCTGATCGACGAGTAGGCGATCGTAGATGGCACGAAAATTCGATGTAAGTGGCGGCCATAAGGGTTTAAATGCACGTATTCATGCCTAGGCCTTCACGGGAGGAAGAAGATGATTCATGGCCCAGATCTGATGTTGCATAGATGGGCGGCCACGTTGTTAAAAGGTTTAAAAATAAAAAAGAAAGTGTAAATTAATATATATATATATATATTAATTTGTATAAACTTTATAGCAACATAACTTTGTCATACGAGGTCCGCTTTAACAAATTGCGTTGAGTCCGTATTGACAAGCATGACTTTTTGGAGCTGGTTTGGAGTTGATTGGAGCTAGTGTAAATTTTGGGTAAATTTAAACGGCTGTTTAATTTTATTCGGAATAAAACACTACAACCGATATTAGCATCAATGTGAGTACAACTCACTCTTTCTGACTCACCGATATTTTTATATAAGTGAGAATAAATATTATTTATGATGACTAATGATTTTTTGGACGATATATGATATATTATCTATATATTGATTGGTATTTGGATATATTCCTGCATATTGGAGCAGATGAGACCCTATACGTTCCCGTGTATGAGCGGATGACCGTTTGTACATGCGTCTGTCTCGAAGCGGACATTGTACATATATTTATAATATGTATACAGGTTGGAGGGATCCAACTGGATTCCTCACCAGTATTGGTTTATTTACAGATATGGATATATATGCTGTTATCATATAATATATGATGTTTTGGATGTTGTGATTGATGTATTTAGTGCTGTTGCAGCATTGGGCCTATTTTTGGAATTTTAAAATTCTTAAAGTGATGATTTTCAAGTGATTTTGAAAACAGATGTTTTACTTATTTTGAATTGTGAAGGAAATGAATTTATTTTAAACTGATAAAGGCTATAATTTTTATGTTATAAAAATTATGATTTTTGTGAAATATGATTGAAATGTGATTGTTGAAATATGGAGTTGACTATTTTGTAAATAGTTTGAACTGAGTTATTTTTTTGATTTATTATAAATAGTATATATATATATATATAAGATTTATAAAATTGATATTTTATAAATCAAAATACGGAATTATAAAGGAGTTTTGTAAATGTTAAAATTAAGTAAAAGATGAATTTTATAAGTAAATAAGATTTATAGATTTATGAAGTTGTGAAGTTAAAAAAAGAGTGATTTTGGAAATAAAGAGATTTATAAGTAATTAACTTATGAATTTGATTTTGGCACGTAAATGGAATATAAATGGAATTGGTTAATAAAAGGATTTTATAAATGGAATTTTTTATTAAAATAGAAATGGAATTTATAAACATTGTTTTATAAATCCAAAATCAATAGAATAGGATAAGTTAAATATAGAAGTTTATTATAGGAGATATATTCACGATTTTGGACAGTGGATAATCCTTTAATGAATATATAGAAGTAATTAATTTGGTAAATGAATTATATCCACGATTATGGACAGTGGATTGTCTTTAATAAATGTGTAAAAATATTGGATTTGGAAAATGGAGTATATTTACTGTTTTGGACATTGAATAATATATTAATAAAATGGATATTTTTGGAAGTGATATTTTAAATGGAATAAAATGGCTTGAAGACGTCAAAAATGTATTAAGTATCGAATACATAGATTTCAACATTCATTGTTGAAATAGACGTTTTTAAGAAGTCAGAAAATGATGGACTATAACACTATTGTTATAGTAGATGATTATCGAAAGGAAATGTTTTGTATAGTATATGGGATTTATATATCTATCTAATTTTTGAATCCCTATACTGATTTTGGGTTGTCGTAACGATGTTTTACGCAACATTCGTTTTGACCCAAATAAATATGTTAAGAGTACGTTTTTCTTACAAAATAAAATATATATTTAATCGCGTTTTAAGTATATGGAATATTTTCTAAGTGTTGAAAATAAAGTGATTTTTGAATATGCTTATATTATTGAAATAAATATATGGAAATGTTTTCCAATATAGAAAAGTTGAAATGGGTTGAGATTATATCTTTTTAAAGATAATTTGGAGTGGATATTTGGCAAACGATTCAATTAATAAAAGATTAATTAAAAGGGCCGAGTGATTGCATATGGTGCTAAATATATGTTTGTTTGCTTTGATAGTTAAATAACTGACTATCAAATTTGGCCAATTTAGTTCATCGACTTGATATGGGAATTATTTAGTCGTACACTTAGTACGTAGCCTTCTGCGTAGGCTTAATAATCGTTTGTGATGAGGATGATGATTCGTGTAGTGTGGAGTATTACTCCAAATCTATCGAGCTTCCTTCTTGGCCCGAAGGATAGCAAGTTGAAAGTTGGAGACGTGATAAGTCTATGAAATTTAGTTTCTGTATGAGGTTGAGAAAAACTTTTGCGTTGTTGGTGCGAAGAGACCAGGATCAAATTTATTTGAAAACTACTTCGGACCAACGTATATGCATTTGATTGTGCAGGTTGGTTATGGTGATATTGATATTCCGAATTTTCATAGTGGGGACTGCTTGTTGATCGTTTTGGGTTAAAATCCCAGTATACATATAGTAGCAGTGGTCTCTTCATTATGAAATATCCAATGCAAGGACTATTCGCTACTAATCTTAGGGTTTTCCTGACAGGATTTGGTAGAAAGGTACCTTCGGTTTGTCCTATTCCTGGACAACTTGTATGGATATTTGTCTGACATTGCATTTCTAAAGATTACGTACATTGGTTTTTACAAACGTACATCAGTGGTGGCGGAGAAGACAACTTCTCTTAGCTTAACACCGTCCTTGAGACGTATGAGCTTAAGGGTTGTATTTTTTTTGGAAGGCAATTAGTAGTCAATGGAAATGGCCATGTAGCATTTTAAGTGATGTGATATGTGATATGTGAAAGATAATCGTTACCTCAGACCTCATCAACAGGAAATGACCAAAAAAGGGTTAGATGCAGTAGGGCTAAGTGAGTCGCTCCCAAGTAGGGTATGATCATTCTCTTCTAGATATATGTTTACACACTGTGACGTCATGTATCTGATTATTATGGTTTGTATGCTTAGAGGGCCCTCGGTAAAGGTCGGAAACGATCGGAGGATGACATATTTGGTACCATCTAGTTATTGAGGTGTGTCAGTCTTGTGTTGGTAGAGGGCAGATGTTATGTGCCTCAAGACATCCATCTAGAGGTGTACCCATCGGAAGGTAATCCCTTCACCCAGTCATTTGTATGGAAATCCAAACTCCACTACGTACCTGCCATTTTATTTGTAGAGCCTAGTATGCTAGAATTTAATAATGGTAACTATTTCGACTATTTTGAATATTATTCATATACTAACACTAGTATAATATAAGATGATTTGATATGAAATGTTTTAGTTATCATAAGGTAAAAACATGTCCTTGTTTATGTATGGGCTTGTCTCACGAGATACTTTTGTTTTGATAGAGGAAAATTTTGATAATATAATAAATTCAATCGAGTGTGTTTCTCACGCTGGTTTACCAAACTAATCCGGACATTCTTCCCTTTCAATGCTCGAGTCAAACCGAGTATATTTACAGGTTCAAATTTGATGTTTTGGAGCTTCAGCCGGAGAACTGAGGATATTCATTTTCGTGTACACGAATCTGTTTTGATTATCCGTTGCTTAGTTTTTGAATATTATCGGCAATTGTAACGACATAATATTATAACTATCTAGGCTGATGATTAATAGTTGATTGTTGAACTCTAATTGATATATGTATGTACAGTTTCTGTTTTGTAAAGATCATTAATGTGATATTATATGTTTTCCGCTGCGATATGAGATTCTGTATTATTCTGTTTGGTTTATCTTCTCTCTTTCTTCTCTTCTCTTCTTCTCTCTTCTTTTCTTTCTCTTGACTTTCCGTCAGTATGTGCTTTTTGGGTCGAACATGTGTGGATTATTGTCGATTCCAAGGGTATCGGATACCGAGCTCGATGATTGCATATGGTGCTAAATATTTGTTTGTTTGCTTTGATAGTTAAATAACCGACTATCAAATTTGGCCATTTTAGTTCCTCGACTTGATGTGGGAACTATTTAGTCGTACACTTAGTACGTAGCCTTCTGTGTAGGCTTGATTATCATTTGTGTTGAGGATGATGATTCGTGTAGTGAAGAGTATTACTCCAATCTATCGAGCTTCCTTCTTGGCCCGAAGGATAGCAAGTTGAAATTTGGAGACGTGACAAGTCTATGAGACTTAGTTTTTGCGTGAGGTTGAGAAACACTTTTTTGTTGTTGGTGCAAAGAGACCGAAATCAAATTATCTGAAAATCACTTCGAACCAACGTATATGCGTTCGATTGTGCAGGTTGGTTTTGAATATATTGATATTCAGGATTTTCATAGTGGGGGACTACTTGTTGATCATTTGGGGTTAGAATCCCAATATACATATAGTAGCAGTGGTCTCTTCATTATGTAATATACAATGCAATGACTATTCGCTACTAATCTTAGGGATTTCCCAACAGGATGTGGTAGGAAAGTACATTCGGTTTGTCCTGTTCCTGGACAACTTGTATGGATGTTTATCTGACTATTGTGGTTTTTATGCTTAGAGGGCCCACGGTAAAGGTCAGTAACGACCGGAGGATGACATATTTAGTGTCATCTAGTTATAGAGGTAGGCTGGTCTTGTATTGGTAGAGGGCAAATGTTCTCTGACTAGGGACATCCATCTAGAGGTGTACCCATCGAAAGGTAGTCCCTTCACTGGCCATTTGTATGGAAATCCAACCTCCACTACGTACCTGCTATTTTATTCGTAGAGCCTAGTATGCTAGAATTTAATAATGTTAACAATTTTGGCTATTCTGAATATTATTTGTATACTAGACACTAGTATAATATAAGATGATTTGATATGAATTTTTTTAGTTATCGTAAGGTAAAAAAATGTCCATGTTTATGTGTGGGCTTGTCTTACGAGATACTTTTGTTTTGATAACGGAAAAGTTTAAATCCAGTTGAGTGTGTTTCTCACGCTGGTTTACCAGACTAATCCGGACATTCTTCCCTTTCAATTCTCGGGTCAGACGAGTATATTTATTGGTACAGATATGGTGCTTTTGGAGCTTTAGTAGAAGAGCTGAGGATCTTCATTTTCGTATACACATATGTTTTGATTATCCGCTGCTTAGTTATTGTATATTATCGTCAATTGTAAGGACATAATATTATAACTGTCCAGGCTGATGATTAATGATTGATTGTTGAACTCTGATTGATGTATGTATATGCAGTTTCTGTTTTGTAAAGATCACTGATATGATATTATATGTTTTCCACTGCGATATGAGATTCTGTATTGTTCTATTTGGTTTTATCTTCTTTCTTCTTTTATTTCTCTTGACCTTCCATCAGTCTGTGCTTTTTGGGTCAGACATGTGTGGATTATTGTCGATTCAAAGGGTACAAATTTGCAGTTCATCACATATATCAACCTTTTTGCTACATTTAGTGTTGAGTCAATGTTTATGATGTGCACATACTATGTATAAAATTGAATTCTTTGTATTTTATGCATTTCACATTTTCACATTTTTAGTTTAAATAAAGCAATGAATGTAAGTTTGTTTAATAATTTACATAATACGAACGGTCATAAATGTGATAATTAGATGCTGATTTGATACAAATTCGAGAAGCTGGTATATGTACCAATAAGTTTGGTGGGTCAAATATATTTGCACTGTGCTTTTTCCCAGCTTTATTTGCTGTATTTTTTTTATCTTCTCTAGAGCACAAATTTTTCAAACCATTGATGAAGTTTCATGTTATCCCCAATGGATTTTTAATGATGTGTTCTATCGTAGCTTTCTTATACGAACTTATTAAACTTTATTTCTGGTATGAAAATCTGATTTTTTTCCCATCCTTTTTATAAATAGCAAATTGAGTAGCCTGAAATTCCGCTTGAATAATTTTGAGTTGATTATTCCATTCTTTGCATAGTCATTTTATTAAAAAGTCCACTCAATAAAACAAGGTATTTGCATTACTATTTTTGCAGTATTGACCATTGAAACATGGTATAACTTTATTATATTCTAGATAAATTACTGAATGAAATATAAATCCATTATTCATATTTCTATTCCGAATTTCTAAAGCTTTTAAATTAAAAATTATCATTTTGTCCCTCCTCGAATTCAAAATTTCCACTCAATTGTTAACACGGGAATTTTTAAACAAAATTTAGCTTTTCCTTTGTTTGTGCTTCTCATATGTTGTCTCTAATTTATACTTCTAAATATATTCTCTAAACTGTGATTCCTTTCATCAAATATGATGGTGAAATATTTACATAGTTTATATTTCTAAACAATAACTTTCCAAATATGATTTTCTTTTCCAGGTAGGAATGTGGAATTTTAAGACGTTACAAGTTGATGGCATTAATTAGTTCATCTTCTGTGGTAACCAATGATTTCAAAGATCAATCCTATCATATTTTATTACGCTTCCCCATGTGAATATACTAAATCTTTAATTATTAGTGAAAATAAAGACATAATAACTTGCGGTACAACAACAATAACCTCGGTTTTTCAAATTATTTGATTAATGTTTACATAATATTAGGACAATAAAAGCTATAAATAGTTTATAGTATTCTACTAAAATAGTTATTAGGTTGCATTTTCTGTTTTGATTTCTTACTTTATTTAGTTTTAGGAATATAATTGTAAATTTTAATAAAAGAATAAAGACTTCTAAATTATAAATCAAGCTCTAAAATTTAAACCCATATTTGCTTCAAATAAAAAAAGAGGATCTGAACCTTCGTAACAAAATTTCAACGTGCAAGATAATAAAAAACATAAAACTATTTTTTGGATACAATATATGTACGCCCAAAAAATAATAACTGATGTTAGAATTAATTTTTATTTCACATGCCCTTTTGGATACCATATAAAGAATAAAATTATTAGGTAAATAGAGCTGAATTGGTAAATTGTATCATTTGGATGCCTTTACAGATTGGTTTCGGATTAAGCTGCTGTGAAAGAAAAAAGGTTTATTTGTTTTTCTTTTTGATTCACACTGTCTCTCTATTAAGTAATAGAGATAATTTTAATTTTTTTAGTACTATATGGTCATACCCTTATAAAGTGTCACTATATTCAAAAATATATTGATTGTTTTGCATTATTAAGTGAGAATGTGCTTTTGTAAAAAAGGGCATGTTCTTTTATAGATTTAGAAATGCAAGACTTACTTTTGTGTATTCATAGTCTTACCAAATATAAGAATTACTTTGTTTAGCTAGAAGTGGTTCTAAACCACTATCCACAAATTTGATCGATATATATACAAGCATTAGAAATACCTTTTGCCAATATATACCTAAATGTTCCTTGATAGTTACTAGGCATAATGATGTTGTGGCAACTATAGTATGTGTACAAGTAGTTGTATTTTATATTTTCACCTAAGCTTATAATATACAGTGATTCATTTACAACTGATCATTCTTTGCAACGCTGGATGAGTGTTGGCAAGTTATCAAATGGTTTATTTTTTTTCGACAAGTAGGCTTGATAGTATTAACTACCCAGCAATGAAAATTATTTCGATGATAAAATCAATAAATAAAATTATGCAAGTTCAACCTTTTTTGGTTAAAAAAAGTGTAGTTTTTACTTTGTTCATGGCAGCTTATTCATCTTCATGCTAATGCTGGCAGTGGTTTTGAGATAATGGAATACTATAAATGGTTTCAATATTCCTAAAGATTCTACAATTATACAATTTGGTCAAATTATTTAAAATAATTTTGTCAAGGTTGAGATTTATTAAAATTTAATTTTTTCAATAATTAGCTCTTATGGTATACGTATATAGGTAAATATATTGAATGAATGCATCAAGATTCATAAAAATTTTGAAGTACATGTTGTATACATACCAGGTATTTGATTCTCAATGCATATATATATATATATTCCGTTTTATAGTCAACAGGCATCATACTGATTCTTTTTTTAGTCTCACATAATTTTAAGAAAGGCGATTACATCATATCTAACAAAGAACCATGGAAAGATCCAAACATAATGATACTTCAAACTTTACAATATTACAACATGTTACTTATGATGCATTTATGCACCCTATTAATTACTCTATAATACCTTATAGTAGTGTACTAAATGATATTAAACCTTTTATATCAAACCTTTTTTGCTAAAAACTTCATAATTTATAGACTTAAGTTGCATAATTTTTCTAATATTCAACAAATTTGATATGGCAGTCCACTGGAACATTGCAAGTAAATAATTCAAGTTGATTTTCACCAAATGAAAGATGGTAAAATATTTGTCAAATACAATATGTTTAATTCTATGTTAGGAATAAAGTACAAGAAATTAGCATTAGAGTGCAGTATACTGATATTTTTGCACCTTTTATTTTGAGTTAGACAATTTTTGTGAATCTGTTAGTTTTAGCATGGTATGTGTTGTATGAATGTAAAGGTGGATATTTGCAATATATGGAAGAACTAAAAGCTTCTTTTTTGAAAGAAAAAGATCCTACAGATTAAAAAATGACAAATTTTTTTTTAATGTCTTCTTATGTGTAGTACTATAACAGTTCTTCCATAGAATATTGGAATATTTTTACATTCTCAGAGAATTCCACCATTCAATTTCTTTTGAGTAACTTTGGATTAGGAATATTTTATGCAACCCCATTTGTTTATCCATGTTTCTTTGCAGGAAGATGAGGGTTTATAATGTATACAGTTCACCTATTTGAAATAATAGGTATTGAGGCTTTCCCTCTTTCGTTAGCTATTCATTAATTTTTTTTGTTCCTTTCCAAACTGGGTTATTGATCATTTTGTTGCCTATCCATCATTTACGTAGTTACTTGAAAGCAAGAGGTATGTATTTATCATCTATGAATTTAAAATATAATTTGGGTTAGTTGTGTAACCCTCTCAGGCCTTAGATTACTGTTAGGTTCAAGGTAATATCATTCATTCAAAATGATAGATATTCTTTTATTAAGTTGATAATAATCAGCTTCATAGTCAAAGAATAATTATATTCATCTTAGACATGTATATATTATATTCGAGATTTTTTATTTTATTGTTTATAGGAAGCATGATTACGTTATAAATAATTTTGCTATGAATTATGATTGCATACATAAATACAAGAAAATGTTACGCATTATTTCATCTAGGTAAGAAAAAAGTTTACATCATGTTACAAGTAACTCAAGCTATTTCCATTTTCCACCCTTTCTTTACTCTCGAGTAACTTTTGGATTTGGAATATTTTATGCAATCCCATTTGTTTATCCATGTTTCTTTCCAAGAAGATAAGGGATTATAATGTATAAAATTCAAATATATGATACAACAGGTTCCCCTTTTCGTTAGCTATTCATAATTTGTTTTCTGATCCTTTCTAAACTAGGTTATTGATCATTTTATTGCCTATACGGTAGTTTGGTTGTCTTAGAGATGCCCATTTCTATTTAGTTATGCTTATATTTTTCAATTAGCACTATATGAAGTTGAAAGGATTGAGATTGAGAAAATTATGCAACTATTTTTAAAATACTATGATCATGTTATATATTTCTTATCTTCTCAAATGTGGAATTATGATAATCAACGGTCCATTTATATGGATTTTTATATTTTAGGCATCGCTTCTAATGGTGTTGTTTCTCTGTTGTGGCCCCCTTTTTATATGGTAGATGGTACATTTGGTGTTAGTTATGTCTTTTGTCGGGTGGTCAATCTCATGGTACTCAAATATTTTTTTAGATGGTGTCTTTTCCCATAGCATTTTACTGCATATAAAGAAAAAAATAGTCCTAAAACAAAAATAATAGGAATTGAATTTGAAGAATTTAAGTTTTTGAACTGTTTACGCTTTGCGCATAAACTTCTAGACTGTAAGGATATAGAATAAAATTTCATATTGTATGACTAGATTTTGAAATCAATTCATTTCGTCCCTTGAAATACATATTTTCATGATGTAATTTACCTTTCCACAGTGCTTTTTGAGAGCTGTATAATATAGTGCCATCGGATAAAACAGGATGAAATGAAAAAAATTCGAAAAATGAGGCGGTTTAGGACAATCTGTGGGATCATCAACAAGATTGAAGATTGGAATCGTGCTTGGAACTCATATGAATTATAATTCAATTGACGAAATTAAAAAAATTGATACAAGCTGCGCTAAATGAAAATTTTCATCAAAAAGAAAAATAATCTTTTTATTTGACCTTCATACGAACCACCTATTGAACCGACTTAAGTAAAGCATATGCAGGATAGTATTTTGTAGATTAACATATAACGTGTATGATCTTGCCAACTGAGTAACTTCTACTTCTGTCAAATTAAAAGAAATGTTTGCCTCCGCCTTTCCACTATAAATTCCTAAACTTTCTTTACAATACATAAAATCAGGTAGTTATAATTAATATGCAGATGCTCTGAAGTATATTTGTTGGTGCATGTTCAAGAATTCAGTGCTCCAAATATTTCCAAAAACAAATTGAATGGAGAAGAGAAGATGGAAACGAAGTTTGAAGCATGGAACAAAATCGATACTTTTAATGACTCAATGGGTCTTATTATCAATATGGACAACTGCGTTTATTAACGTTGATGGCTACTTCAAAATGTATGATCCATTGTATTATAAAATTGATAAATGAATAGCTTTAGAATTTCAAAATTGAATTTTCATGGTGCAGAACTTAGGAGAAAACATTAGATATGAACTGTTCACAATATTTATTGGATTAATAAATTTTAAGCTTTTAAGATTTTGAATTGAACTCTTAGTGCATCATTTATTGAATTTTACATAATGCTCGGAACTGAGTAATATTCTTGTGTAGACTTTATAATTTAGTGAGAGGATTTCTTATAATATGTATCGAACAAAGTGTTCAAAATGTTCCATCATACTAGAACAAAATGTTTAATGTGACAAAATAATGTAACGACCCCTGAATTTTAATGATTTTTAAAACTTAATTAATTGAAATTTTCATGAAAATAAATAATTAAAACAGGTAAATAGGCACAAGGAAGAAGTTAAAAAAAATTAATCTCAGGGACAACAAGTTTATTTTTTAGTCTGAAAGACACTTTTTAGTGTAAACTGAAAATGATAGTTACAACTATCATTCTGTGATTTACAATAAAAAGTGTCCTTCAGCCTAAAAAGCAAACTTCTTGTCCCTGAAACTAAATTTTTCTCGAACTTTTTCCTTGAGCCTAAAAATCTCATAATTAAAATTCAAAGATGAAAATTTGATATTTGGAATACGTCTATTTAAATATAGCAAACGTCTAATTTTCATCTCAAAATATGGAAGTTAGTTTTGTTGTGTAATTTTCATTTTCAATTTAAAATCAGTAGATTGATGAAAATAAAATGTCTTCAAAATCTGAATACTTTTATATAATAAAGATGTAAACCATTTTCTGAGTGAGTCGTCATAATTCGTTTCATCAAATTCGGACTTCTCCAGTCTCGTTTATCTTATTTTCGATGTTTTTGCAGCATTTTTGGCACCGAATATCAAGTTTTGATAGAATGATCATATCGTTGATATTTGTGTACTATTTTGTTCGTCCTATCGTGCTGATCTCCGCAGTATATTCATTTATGTGTTTCGACTTCCGGTGCATGGCGAACTCCGTAAAACGACTAGCCGTACCGGTTCCACACTCGAGCCTTTTTGGTTTCCTATGTCTGTTCATTTTCCACCGTATAATACCCACAACCACAAGTTTCAAATGTTCCCTGAATTCAACATTTTTCCTTTTGTTCGTTTATGTTCGTTCGAACTATCGCTCTTCCGTTTGCCTCAAAAGCTTGCCATTCTTTTTCATATAATAGATAAATATATTTTGTATATATGTTTCTTTGGGCTCCTTCATTTGTGAATATATTATATAATATATATAGTTATATTTACTTTTTCCTGAAGCCAGATCATCACTTCCCTTTTCAGCTCCTCCTTCGTGCTGCCCGCTGCCCAACCCCACTTCACACAATGCTCGCCTCCACCAATAACCGAACCACAACCTTGCTTCCCTCTCCTCCAACCGAAAGCAAACAGCCGCCCAACCTTACACCTCGCACCCGCCTTAGTCTCAGCCTTCTACCATGCCTTTTGTCCATCAACCCTCCGCCCATTGCCGATCGCAGTAGTGAACCCCCTGACCGGCCACCAAATCCACTCGACAGCCCAGATCTGCCCGTGCACCCAGCGCTACCTTCCGCTTGGTCAGCCACCACACCTTCAGCCTTGCTTTGTTTTAATTTTTTTTTATAGATATGATGTTTGTTTTCATTTTGCTGGAGATAACATGCTTGCCTTTCTCCACATTGCAACCGAAACCTATATATATATCATGCATTTTGTATAACCGAAGCTTTATGACCTTATACCCAGCATTGCCTAATGCCGACCACCCAACTGATGCTCTGGCAACTATTGCATCCCTTGATAACTTTGTCATGGTTTTGATGTAGAGTCTAACTCTACAATGGTTACTCTAGAATCACCCACTTTGGAGGTCTGGGGCATGCAATTTGATCCCAATGGAATCATGTAGCCGTAGCAAGAGGCAGCAGTGCATCAGCGAAACTATGGAACATCAACCTAGCAGCTACCCTAGCCTTTATCCTTGATCCTTTATAAAAAAATCAAAGCAGTATATATAAAGTTTGCTTATATATATATATATATATATATATATATATATATATATATATATATATATATATATATATATATATATATATATATATATATATATAGGCTCCTTGTCCTCCTTCATGCCAAATAGAAGTTGACTTCAATTATTGTCCAGGCTACAGATCAAAATTCGATGAGAACTTTGGATATTGCAGTTCGTGCCAAACTCTCCTCTTCAGCCGTGCTCCGACTGTAATATCTGCTGTCATGCTTTTGGTCGCAGGCACCACCTGACCATTCATCCTCCTCATTTTTAATAAAAAAAGGTATATGTATACTTGTGTGTGTGTATACCATATATATTTCTTTCATCGATCTTGAGTCCATCTTGATTTACTTTCTCAATATCGAGTTTGTCGCAGCAATTCTTAGCTCATCGCTATCCTGCTAGTTCGTGTCTGTATCCGTGTGCATGTCCATTTCACTATCTTCGCCATCGTTGTTCTCTAGCCTCGAAAGGTGAGCAATCACTCAAGATTAACATTCTTATATTTGAAAATTTTAATTCACCTGAAATGGCGATTGAAATATGCTGTTAAATTTGAATTGTTAAGTACGATATGCTGTTATCTACAATTGTTTACTTACAACATATGACACCATAACCTGTGTATATATTATATTTAAATTTGTTACGGATGATATTGTCTATTGTTGATATGTTATATCATTATCATACTTGTTCTCACTCTGGAAGTTCCCTGTTAGTTTAGAATTCCCTATACATTGAAATGATACATATCCGAACGATCTTATAGATTAGGAGAAAATCATTATGGGTTGAAATGATAAACCCACGCGATTTTCATTGATTTTGGAAATTTGGGATTGCAATGTTGAAATGATATATATTCGTAAAATATTAAATTTAAATTGCGGATTGAAATGTTAGATATCCGTATCACTTGCCCATAGAATAGAAAATTATATACGGATACCGTTGATCTATTTTTGAAAATGATTTTCAAAGTTTGAAAGGAAATATATGGGTTTGAAAAATATTGATTTTTAAATTATAATATAAGGATTTTATATGTTAAAAAATTCAGATTTTAAAATTATATGTTTGGAAATTTTAAAATTATAAGCCACGTTTGAAATTGTAAAATTTTACTCATAACTTTATTATTTTAAAAAGATATATATAAAAAAAAGATTTTAAATTAAATTAAATTATATTAATATTTAATATAATAAAAATTTTGTTTGATAAAATTTAATTCAATCGATATAATATGTTATAAAATAATTATTTAAGATTTATATTAATATTAAAAATAGATTTTGTGATAACTTTAATAAATTAAGGTTGGAAATATAATTTGAAATTGATTTGTAATTTAATTTATCTAAGAATTGTATTTAAATAGAAACTGATTTTTTTTGAGATTTTAAGGTAAATTTATAATAAGATAATTTGATTTTAATTAAGGGTGAATAAATGAATATTTCAGATTTGAATAAGTTAATGTTCAAATTGAAATATAAATGGAAAAAAAATTGAGTTATTATAAATTGTTGAATATTTAACTTTGAAACCTATTGGATCAAAAATCGGTTTAAATTTATAGTTTAAATCTGGATTTGAAATCAATAAATAAAAAATGTTTTTTAAGTGATACTTTGAATTGCGACTAATTAAATTGAATTTGGAACAAAATTTTGATATGAATATTTTTGTAAAATTAGAAGAAATAATTCTAATATATAAACTGTTTTAACAAAGAAATTATTTTAAATCTACAATCTATTTTAACTATAAACTATTTTAATTTTTAACTATCTTAATATATATATACTATTTTCAATATTTTAACTGTTTAAGTTGAAATGTGATATGATTTCGAAAGTGAATACGATTTCGAAAGAGATATGATTTTGAATTGAATATGATATTTTGATATGAAGTATAAACTATTTGAAATAGAAAATGGTCACGGTGTGAAATAAGCGTTTGGTTGTTAAAAAGATCGGGATTGGATATTGTCATACTCTCTGCCAATACCAAAAACCACTTTAACAACCGTGAGCGTGGTGGAGATTCCAGAAAGAAGTAGGATGGTCTGGCGACGATTCCATATGAGTTTTAGCACAGCCCTGACTCCCAAGAGTCGGCTTGATGTGGCTAAAACGGGAGTCAAACCAAGCTAAGTGAGGTCATTCCTCCAATCGGACATATTTCTTCGACACCATTCTATTACTTTGTGATTTGATTGGGTGCACCATTGATTTAAGAGTGTGTCTCGAGGTGGACAGTAGTAGCTGCTATGCGTTACCACCAGTCTGGATCCGCAAATAGTATATCTACCCTGACATTACCTAGCGTGCTTTGTCACATGCCTTATCGCGCCTTCTACGAGTTTGGTTTGTACTGTATCTACGGAGTGCCCTCTAATATCCCTCCAGTTTATAAAGGAATTTTGGTACTGTATGGACTATAGGAATATATAAAAATGTGTTAAGGGGGATATGGATAACGCCTTAACGCTATTTGAATACTTTTCTTTACTGATAAACATATTACAATAGCGTATACTACTGCATAGTAGATAGTTCCACGGATCCTTAGAGGATGGAAATCCCAAGCATCCATTAAGTTATTTTTATTTCACTGACATTTCACTTGAGTTGAAAATACTGATATAAGAATGTTTAATCCTGACTCAAGTGTTTTGTGTTTTGCTTTATGCTCGGGTCAGACTGAGTGCCACAACATTTGAGACTCATCCGTGGATCTTTGCTTGAAGATCCATCTCTATCTATCCAGCTTCAGTTATTCTAGTTGTTCCATTTTTTTTGTACAGACTTATCAGTTTTCTTTTGTTTCAGACTCTGTTGTTTATTGTAGTTGCTTCATGAACTAATATTTATCTTTTCCACTGCTTATTGTTATATTACTCTGTGTCTGTGATTCTGTAATTGATATATTTATTGTATATGCTGAGCTTTGCCAAATATAAATTATGGTTTGAGAAATTCAAGTCTGACATGACTAGATGATTGTCAATTTGAACGGTTTGAAATATCGGGTCGTTACTGTTGGTATCAGAGCTCTAGTTTAGGATAAACTAAGCATATGGAGTGAAAACTCATTAGAGATAGGTTAGTAATATCCTAGAATGAGTGAATTGATTATAGAATCATTTTCGTTTGAGCTTGAAATTTTTTTGCTAGGATCCTCCTAGATTAGGATTTCTTTTGAATTTTAGAACTATCCCCTCGTCCTAAAATCCATTCTTTTCCTTTCCTGTTCGTGTTCTTCTTGATACTGGAGCATCCCATAGCTCTATTATGTTGATCTCTACAATAAATTTGTGCTCATCTTGCAACCCCAATGGGCAACATTATCCTTGGGTGTGACACATTCCATCTGTAGTCCTGCCAACCTTAGTATGATTGTAAAGGGGTAAAACCCTTTACAATATGCTTCGATTCACCGGAGATTTCTACGTCCTCGATTTTGATGCTGCCACTTCTTGCCTAGCCCGAACTGTTTCTGTACTAGACCTGATCGAATTTTGATTGCCTCAAGATTTTACAAGCAGTTTACCTTTCCACTAGATTCTCAATCTAGTCATCCAGACTCCACCCTGATATTCAGGGATTATCCTGATGTTTTGTAAAGTCAATTCTCCTTCCCAAGCGGGAAATTAAATTCCGCATCGATCTTATTCCTGTAACTCAACCTGTTTTCCTTCCTCTCGGAAGAATGGTTTCTATAAATGGTTAGTCATCTCCTATGGATTAACCAATGCTCTTGCCTTCTTCGTTGATCTTATGAATCGTGTTTTCCACGATGTTCTCAACAAGTTTTCACCATATTTATTGGTGATATTCTCGTTTTATAAGTCTCGGTTAACCTGGTTAAGGTCGTCGCGATTAATATATGTCTATCCATTTTCCTCTTTTGTAATTTTATTTACTTATCTTTCTTTCGAGCTATCTTCGTTGTTAGAGTTCCCTTGATTATGGTCTCTCTAAATATGAATCTCTATCCTTGTTCTATAATATATTCTTGAATTATCTTGTGAGGGAATGTATTTGTTATTAATATAAAAATGTTTTATATTGTGTTGTTGGAGTTGTTAAGTTGATTTGGGTTTCGATCGAATCGTCTGGCCAACGATATCGATAGAAATTTCAAAATACTTGAACAGAGCAAACTAACACAATATTGCTTTCAAAATTTGTAAATGAAATAATTTTGATATGATTATATTTTATATATAAGGTATAATTTTCTGAAATTAGATAGTTAATGAATTGGTTGTAAGAAATGATAATACTAGATTATCATTTATTGTTTGTCAACATTCTTAAACCATTAACTATTGTGATATGTTAAAGGAGATGAAATTTTATAAATATTGTTTATAAATCTGATTTGCAAATGAATTGAATTTAAAACTAAGGATTTGAGGGTTTAAAATTTCCAATGCTTTTCAGAATTTGATTTTCAAAGTTTTGAGAAAATATATTATTTAAAGTATTTTCGAATAGAAATTGTTTCCAAAGAATTTTAAAAGAAATAAGTCAGCACTCTCCTCTTTTGTCGCAGGAAAATAGTTTCGGTGATGACTGCAGCATCATCGACATTCATTTTCGAGTCTCAAAGTGGGGAGACCACTCGGTAGCTTTGCAACATTTTTGTTTTGGAAATGGATTTATTTGAAATTTTTTGTGTATGATTTGATGTATAAAATATATATATGTATATATTTATTTCAAAGTGTTTGGAAGTGAAACCAGAAATCTAACTTTTAAATTCTATGTTAAGTGATGGTTTTCAATCTTTGAAGTTAAGCAAAAAATTTGAATAATTGGAGTTTAAAATTTGATTGAAATTGAAACAAATTGAAATGGTTAAACTAGAAAAAAATGTTAATTTGTATAATACTTAATTGCATCCTAAAACATACATAACTTACCTGAAATATTCAAAAGTTAAAATGTAAGAAGAATATGTAATTAAATAATATACAATATAAATGTATGAAATAAGATGTCTAGAAATAAAATTTTGTTAAGGGAATTTTTTTAAACAAAAGTGGGTGGTTATAATAAATATTTAAACACTAATTAAGTGAAATAAATTGAAATACAAAAAAAGAGAATAAATTAAAATAAAATAAATTTTGGTTGAATGAAAATTTTGTAACAAATGGTAATAAATTGAAATAAAATCAATTGATTGAAATATATTGAATTCAAGTCAAACAAAATGTGAATGCAATGAATATTTATTGGTTGAATAAAATTGAAACCAAATTTGTTAAATATTAATCAGTTTAAAAACTAATGGAATTTATGCTATTGTAAATTAATTGTTGTATTTTGTGCTCCAAACCTATCATTCCTTTCTATTACTTCTATTCTCCTATCTCGTTCCTTTTCAGGGACGAAAAGTTTTGAGTAAGGGAGAGTGTGACGACCCGTAAATTTTAACGATTTTTATAACTTAATTAATTGAAATTTTTTATGAAAATAGATAATTAAAATTTAAAGATGAAAATTTGATACTTGGAATATGTCTATTTAAATGTAGCAAATGTTAGATTTTCATCTCAAAATATGGAAGTTAGTTCTGTTATGTAATTTCCATTTTCAATTTAAATCAGTAGATTGATGAAAATAAAATATTTTTAAAATCTGAATATTTTTACATAACAAAAATGTAAATCATTTTCTGAGTGAGACGACATAATTTGTTTCGCCAAATTTTGACTTTTCTAGCCTCCTTTTTCTTATTTTCGGTGTTTTTGTAGCATTTTCGGCACCGAAATTGAGTTTTGATAGAATGATCATACCATTGATATCTATACACTGTTCTGTTCGTCCTATCATGCTGATCTCCATAGTATATTCATTTGTGCATTTCGACGTCTAGTACATAGTGAAATCCGCAAAACGACTAGCATACCAGTTATGCATTCGAGCCTTTTTGGTTTCCTATGTATGTTCATTTTCCACCGTATAATACCAATAGCCACTAGTTTTAAATGTTTCCTGAATTCAACATTTTTTCTTTTATTATTCCAACCATCTTACTTCAAATGGTGGTTCGTACTCTTTTCCTCTTCCTTTTTTCATTATGCCTTCTTCGTTCGACAGTAACAAAATAATATATATATATACACACACATATACATATACATATACATATACATATACATATACATATATATATTAGAGCATTCATTTATGTTTGTTGGAACTATCCCTCTTCCTTTTGCCACAAAAGCCTGCCATTTTTTTTCATGTAAAATATAAATATATTTCACATATATGTTTCTTTGGGCTCCTTCATTTGTGAAAATATTATACAATACATACAGTTATATTTACTTTTGCCTGAAACCTGTAATGACCCACCCTTTCAACCCCCGAAAAATCGACATAAATACACTCATCGTATAATATGTCGAATGATCAAGTGCTGGAAAGGTAAATTGTCGAGGGAAAAGAAAATAGTTAAAAGAAGAAGAAACTAAACAAGAACAGAATCTCACAGCAGACTGAATAACATATAATATCAATAGCTCTTTACACAAATCAAAACTGTAATATACATATCTCATATCAGAGTACACAAAATAATAATTGCCAACCTGGACGGTTATAACAACTTGCCCTCACAATTGCTGATAATTTTAAACAAACATTGCAATGGAATAAAACAAGTACGAGAATACGTCTCGGTCTCTACCTCTTCTCCTGAGCTCCATAGCATACTAACCTTAACTGAAATACTCGGTCTGACCCAAGCATTATAATAAAATAACACCCGAGTCAGTCCGGAAAACCAGCGTGAGAAAATACACTCAATTTGGATTATTAAAGTTATCAAAATCCTTTGAAAATCAAAGGTATCTCGAAAGACCACGCCGCACATAAACACGACGGGCTTTTACTTTACGATAACCAAAACATTTCTTATCAAATTCTTTGATATTATAATAGTCTATAAGTACAAATACTTATTCAAATAGCTGAAATGCTTGCATCTAACGTTTCAGCATAGTTGGGCGCAATCAAAACCGTATGGCGCATACTGGATAATGGGTTCCATCCAAATAACTAGGTATTGGGGTACCACCTGTCACAGTACATATCTAGAATAGCGTACCAAGGACCACACCGAGATCCCTTGCTACACAAGACCAATCTACCCCTTAACCTAGATAGACTGAGTATGCTATCACCCCGGGTGTTCCCACCCTTTTCCGAGCTCCTTCCATAATCGTAGTAATAATATCCGAGAGTATCTAGAATGGTGATAAACATACACTAATTGGGTGCTACCCACTTATCCTTGCTGCATCCCCTCTGCTTTTCAGTCATTCTTGGTTGATGAGGCTCGTGGCTATGATTACCTTTTCAAGGAAATTTCACTTAGAATGCTCATTGTCCTCCAATGACAATGTATTGATAGCATTCTCCCATACAAGTCCGTTCCGGGTCCAAACGATACCGAAGGCCCCATTCCTACTACGTCCATTTTGGAATCATCCTCAGGAATAGTAGCAATTAGCCCTTGCACTTCACTGCTCCATCTTCAACTCTATGCTCTTGTCTTCACTTCGAAAACGTACTCGTTGGATCGAAGTGGTTTTTGGATAACAAATACGATCCCGGTCCCTTTGAAACAACATTCGATATTTCCTGGTAAACTAAACCTCGGTTCTTTAGAAAATACACCGATGAAAATAAGATCGAAGATCACCCCCTAATTTTTAGTGGATGGATTTCCTTATCAATGTCCTAGAAGAAAAAACGAGTTTATACGTATAGTATAGCACCTCGAATGGTAAATGTACCATATAATCCCATGCTTCTTCTAGATATCTCCAAAGTAATGTATAGGTCCAGATTTGATAGCCGGTTATTTAACTATCAAATAAACAATCAATTCAACCAAATTCTTCATTTTCACTGAAAAACATCAAGTCTTACTTAAATTAAATTTTAAATAAATTAAATCTCTTTATCTAAAGCTTGTACTTATCTTATCAAACTCATTATATTCACAAATTATCCTTTTCTAAAATATTTGAAAACCCTTTTAAAATAATATGGAAAGTACCACTGTGATATCAAACCATGGATCACAGCTCAACGGTTACGTCTCTATCCCAAAGAAATCCAAAACGTAACTGCATGCACTCACTGCCTCTAATTTACGCCATGCGAGTATACCATTACTTTCCAAATACTTTATTTTAAAAATTATCTCAAAATAATGCTTGTGAAATCTAAAATAAATTTCAAGTTTAATATAGGCAAATATACATAAGTAAAAGCTATTATATAAAGCCATATTAAAATTTAATAATTACCTTTTAAAAACACAAAATGCTGACCATTTCTTAAATAATAATAAATATTTAAAAACCATTATAAAGTAACTACTAATAATTAAATATGCTTTACACAATTTAAAATACTTAAATAACTAATTTCCAGAGTATTTTTTAACACTTTTAAAATTTTTGTATTAATAATTAAAAATCGTCTTTTTAGAACAAGCCCAATTTCTCGCTTCTAATTTCACTTCATAAATTTGGAAGAAAAAAAATCTTATTTGAACTCCAGTATAACCAATTTTATAATTATTTTCAAATTTACTTCTACCCTTAAAAATATTTAAAATCTTGATTCTAAACCTTGTGTATAAACAAGGACCGCTTAAGAATTTATTATCAAAATCCTTTTATATATTTTATCCCAAAATTCAATTTACAATATCTCGATTTAGTTAAGTACAGATTTCAAAACCATTTATTTTATCCAATCGATTAACCCAAAATTCTTTGTAAATGTTTTACTTCAAAAATCCCTTTTATGTATTTTCAAATTCAACCATATAATATTGGCATTTTAAGATACCAAAAATCAAGTCCAAAACAACCATAGCATCCAATCAATATAAATCCCACTGTAATCTATCACAGATTATCCAGACAAATCATTAAAAATAAATATGAAATTTAATTCAACATTTTTGAGAAATCTAGTTGGATCCCTCCAGCATGTTTCCCTACATCCACGGATGTTAGCACCACATAAAAATACCAATTCTACTTTGAGATGGAATATCGCGGTATATAGGGTCATCCGCTATTATGCGGGGCGCATAGGGTCTCATCCGCTATATATATGTGGGAATATCGATCACACCAGTTTGTTTATATGTATACACACACTACTATATATTGTATCACATCCAACTGATAAAAATGTTTGAATTCTACCAATCAATCATCTATTAATTTTAACTATTTAAAATTAAAGTTGGCAGCCCAAAATTGAGTGAGATTAACTCAACTTGAGATTTAAATCGCCAAACGTTCCAATTTTAAATTAAATTGAACACGTTTGATTTAACCTACAGTTTTAACTCGTTCCACTCAAATCCAAATCTGTTCCATGGTGTAGTATTCGTCGCTACAATTCTGATGCTGCTTGTTTCATCTGATTCTTACAAAGTATAAAGAAGATATGAGGTTTTAAAGTTTGAATATAATTTTTATAATATAATTTCTATTATTTTTTTACCAAAACACATCTAGCCGCTCGTTAAAGCATAAGGAGATCAAGGCCATCGATTTCTTCTTCTTCCACATGAACCGTCTCCAAGGCTTTGGAAACTTATAGCCGCCTTTGTATAAACCATCGCCGCTCCTCCTTACGACCGCCAGCAAATGATCAGGTCACATCAACAAGCGCGTCACAGCTAGCTTCTTCCATGGCCAAGCTTCGATGTAGCTCAATGCCTCCAATGTTGAGAAATCTCGACCCAAACAGCATCCAAATGGAGGCGAACTACCACCGTTGTAGGCTACGAACATCGATCTTGACCATTGACGGAAAGGTCTTGATGTGCTCAATAATTTCTTAGTTGGGATTTTTAGCCAAAAATGCATGGACTGCGAGAAAAATGAGCGGAAAGAATGGTGTAGTTTCGACCATTAAAATTTTGACGGAGGCGGCTGCATTTAGGCTAGGGCTTACTGTGCTACGTATGTGTGTGTGTGTATTATTTTAATATTATGCCCAAATTAACGTGCTTTTTCGAATGAACTCCAAATGAGACGTGCCGTCTGGTGTTTATAATGTTTTACCTCTATTTCGAACACCATGGAATGTGTTTCGGGGCCTAATTTGATCGTATGTGGAAGATAGCTTTTTGAATCGAATTTAAATATTAAACTTTTGATATTTATTTCAACGTGTTTCCATCCCGTATGACCAAACGGTAACTCCAAATGCTATGAAATTTGAAACCTGATTATAATACAATATTATGGATTCAATTGAACTGGTTTCGTCGAATTCCGAGACTGTGCCCTAAAAGGCTATTTTAAAATCGAGCAATTTTCAAAATCGTTGAAATCATTTTAAATTTTCAATTTCTAAAACTTACCAACTCCATTATAAACCACATGGAAGTTAATTCACATTAGAAATCATTCTAATTTATATTATGTAACAACCCGATATTTTCAGTCATTCGCATCCGCACATGTCGGACTTGAATTGCTCAAAATACCGCATTGTAAATAAATTTGGAGCAAATGAAATACAAATCACAGAATCACAGACACAGAACAAGCAAAATACCTCGCAGCGGAATATAAAATACATAGTAGTTCATGAAGCTACTATGGCAGAGTCTCAAACTAAATACATAATACAGTCTGAAAACAACATAATAGAAATCTCAAATACATAGAAGTTCACTAATACATGAGATAAACTAGAATAGCTGAAACAGAAAGTAGGTATAAATGTAGATAAGCAGAAACTCCAGCAAAGACCAGCTCTAGAAAGAGAATCCAAAGCTGTGAATACTCAGGCTGACCCGAGCGTAAAGTAAAACACAAAACACTCGAGTCAGGACAATATATACTTATATAATGTAAACTAACTCAAGTGAACTGTAGTAGAAATGCACAATAACTTAAAGGATGTTTGGGATCGCCCATCCTTTAAGAATCGGTTAAACTATAAATTTTACATCCCGTGGTTAAAATTTCAAAATGGTATTTTATACTTCAAACTCAAGTATCATTTCAAAATTCAATATCATTCAAAATCCATTTCAAAATATCAAAAATATAATATCTTCCAAACAACATTCATTTTTATTTAATTTAAATACCATTACAAAACACATTTCAAAATAGTTTATATTTCAAAACAAATTACTTCATTTTAAATCATAAAAATGAAGTTATTATATTTAATAATTAAATTATTAAATTTACAAAATTTTAGTCTTTCAAAATTCATTTATTAACTTAATTTATTAAAACAGATGAAAATTCAACTTTCGCAGCATTTAGAAATTGCTACGGAAAGTTACATTCAAAACAGTTCAATTTAACAAAAGATAGCATTTAAAAATGCTGTAATAGGGTTACATTAGTTTCAAATAAAACTTAGTTAAATTCAACAATTATAGCATTTACAAAAATGCTATAATAAACTTTAATTAAACATAGCCATTTGGTTCATTATTATCAACTACAGCATTTACAACTGCTGTATTATCATTTACATTAGAATTAATAGCATTTCTGAAATGCAGTTAATTAACTTCAAATAATCAGTATAATTTCACAAATAATTATATTTTTATTTAAATCATTTTTAACTTATAAAATCATATAATTTCACTTTTAAAACAATCATTCAAATACCCTTATATTCAGGATTTTATAAAGTTAAATCTCCATTCAAAAATCAAAATTTAATAATAATTCACTTATTAAATTCCAACATAAAATTTCAAATTCACTAAATTAAATTTAACTTAATACTTAAGTTTAAAATTTTCAAATATAACTTAATTTCATTTTTATTTACTTAACTTAAAATTCACTTTTAAGCCAAATTCACAAATTTCCAATTTTAGTTATATTTCAGAATTTCAACATAAATATTCATTCATTTCACATTTTAACTTTATTCAAAAATCATTGATATATTATAAAATCATTTTTAAATTCATTTAATTCAAAATATCATAAATTTATCATATTTTCATATTTAATTTAAATTCCATTTATCACCAAATTCTAGTTTCCAAAATAACTTACATTTCAGATTTTCTAACTTTACCATTTATTTATTTCACTTATAAATTTTCAGAAAATCAATAATGCTTTACAAAAATCATTTTTAATCAAATTTAAATCAAAATATTATAATATTTACATTTCTAAAATAATTTAAATTTTTTAGAAAAACATATTTTAACAAGGGTCTGTATTTCATTTTCAAGCCTAGATGAAGTGATACGGGTAATATATCATTTCAACCCGTAATTTACAAAGAAAACCGGGTTTGATCATTTCAAACCCGCAATCCCAAGTAAAAGAAAATAATTGAAAATCATTCAGGCCTATCATTTCAGCCTATAACGATTTTCTCCTATTCTAAATTACGTTCGGGTATGTATCATTTCAACCCATAGTGATTCTAGTCTACAGGGAACTTGTAGTGTGATAAACTGATGAAAATAACAGAATAGCATGAAATAACAGTAACATATGGTATAACAAGTGTAAATATAGGTGTGAACTTCATATGAATATAATATAGCAGTTATAACAGGATGATATGCATTTACAGATTCAGGTGATGTCAGTTTATCACTATATAAATACATATTAGTCTGGTGAGATTTACTCACCTCTACAAGATGGAGATAGCAAATACAGACACACAACAGAGATCCAAAAGGAACGAAAGCACGACTACGATTCAAGTGAGGAAAAGCCAAAGCTATTTGTCTTGTGCATATGAAACAAAACAATGCATATAACATGAATTTCAAACCAAAATATGACATTAAACAAGCAGAATTAAGGAACAACAATTAATCAAACACTTGCACTTGCTTCCACCATCACTATGCTTAGCTTATAGGGTGATAAGTCACTACCATGGGATGTATTTGGTCAGGTATGGGTCATATATGCTCGGCCTAACATGGTTAGTGAAGGTATGGAAGTTGTTTGAGTGATTAATGGCATAAATGTACAAACACAAGGCAAAGGTGCATTTTTATATAACAACAAGTCACGACTATGGCCTTATGTGGCACGACCAGACCTACTGGAGGCTAGGGGATGGTGTGACAGTGGCTTTGGGTCAGGTAGGTGCTGGTGGAAGTGATGCAAGAGGTGGCCAAGGGGTGTGGTGAAGTGGTGAAGGCCATAGGAGCTCGATTATGCATATATAGGAAGTGTTGCTTGCATTTTCGTGTGGATCTTGCATCAACGATGGCCATGGCCTGGTAGGTCAGAGGAGATGGGGGTGGTTTGAATCTGGATAAGGTTGTGATGAAGGTGGTGGTGATGGTGGAGCAAGACCGAACAACATAAGGTTGAAGCAAGTGCAAGTAGAATAAGAAAACAAAGAAGAAAAGTGAAAAAAACAAAGAATTATTTACCAAAGTTTTTGCTCAGGAGATGGAGGCCGAATTTTTTTGAGTTGAGAAACAAAAAATTTCGTGAAAAATGATAAGGAAGTCGGCTGAACAAAGGAGATATGGGCAGCAAAAAATTAATGCATGAGTTATTTGGAATTGAAAAGGTAAAGGAGGTGAACAGACAAAGGCAAGTGAAAGGTTTAAAACTCTTCATATTACTTTAATTTCTTTTGCAAATTTTAATAAATGAAAAATTACTTATAATTACAGATAAAAACACGAAAATATAGTATATAAACAAAAATAAATAAATAAATATTAATTATATATAATTTAATTAATAAAAACAGCAAAAATTGCAAACTAGTCATGAAAATATGAAAATAAATGCAATGAAGTTTGGAAAATTTTTATGTACTTGAAAAATATTTATAAATAAAGTTAAGAACACAAAATAAAAATGAATTCACAAAATACATAAATAAATATTAATTTAATATAATTTAATGAAGAAAATAGCAGAAAAATGGAAACTAGCCTTTAAAAATAGAAAATAAATGCAATAGACTTTGGGAAAATTTAAACACCACTTTAATAAAATTTAAAGGACAAAATATATATAAAATGACATATTGACACATTTTAAAATAAAATATGACAATAAAAGTATAGTTTATATTATTTAAAATAAACAGAATTGCTATATAAAGCAGATTACACTCAATATTGGAATATACGTAACTTTCACAATTTAAATCTGTTTTCAACAAAATGAAAAGCAGTATTCAAGTTATTAAGTCTATTTTCATAATAAAAGATAAAATTTTAAGAATCTAAATATTTAGATTTGAAATTTAAAAAATCAAAGTTTGACCCAAATTTACCGAAATCAACATTTCAGGAAAATATTCAATTTATATCATTTTGGAATTATAAATCACACAATAATCAAAGTTTATATTTAAAAATGAAAAGTTTGAAATGGAACCGGTTAAAAAATTTAAAAATGAAATAAAGTCAAATTAAAATATACATAAAAATCTAGGGTTGTTACACTCTCCCCCACTCAAATCTTTTCGTCCTCGAAAAGGAAGGAAGTGGAGAAACAACTGGAAAGAGAAATAGGTTGGAAGACATCGTCGAAAAGAAGGTAGGGAAAAGGTAGCTAGGAAGGGAAGCATGTTGGAAGACAAGGGTGAACCATTATTTAAACCATTATACATTTCAATTAAAATTTCATAACATTTTAAACATTTTATAATATGATGAATAGTCATTTGATTCAAATCTGATGGTTCAAGGTAAACAATATTTAAAACATTTTAAATTTTTAGAAGGGAAAATAACTGATCAAAATATTCTTTATCCAGTACTTTATCAAAATACTTTTATAACTCGATGTCTTAACAAGTTTATCCTCGTTCCTGTAGATTCCGGCAGTGCGTTGATCAGGCGCAAAGCTAGACTTCTCCAGGTACTTAGTAGACTTGTTTCAACACCCAGTGAAAATAATGAAAACACTTTTAAAAACAGATATGGAAGGTACAATCCAAAAAAATCAACCAAATCGAAACAGTTGTCTAACCATGGATCGCAGATACACAATGGTTACGCCTGGATCCCCCAGGAAACAATCCGTATCCGTAAGCTTTCTCAGCCCTGCGAGTTACGCCATGATGACGAGTAGAATGCAGGATACACAATGGTTACGCCTGGATCCCCCAGGAAACAATCCGTACCCCTAGGCAAGACTCAGCCAGGCACTTGCGCTACTCTTCGCGACCTACACAGATTGCAGGATACACAATGGTTACGCCTGGATCCCCCAGGAAACAATCCGTACCCCTAGGCAAGACTCAGCCAGGTAGTTGCGCTATGTAGTCGCGATCATAAGTACACGGGGATCGCCGTGGAATTCGATGGACACTCGAGTATCATATCCGGAAAACCCAAATCAAAGAGAGAGAATAATATCGATAGAATGAATCCACGGTGTGGCCACAAAGCGGATATCAAGCGGAAGGCACTTTCCATATCTTTACTTCAAAAATATGTATCATATAGTACCTTTCAAAATCACTTTCAAATATCATACTTATATAAAGTCCATATATATAAGATTTCATTTCAAATCAAATACTTTTCAAAATCCTAGTATATCAAATCACACTTATATAGATTTCGATTATATAAGATTTCATTTTTCAAAATTGAGTACCTTTTCAAATCAACAGTTCTCAAATCAACAGTTTACTTATACAAATCATTTTTATATAAGTTCGATAGCTCCCAAATCAAGTATTTAATAAAACAAGGTTCTAAATTTCAAACCATTTCGATATCAAATAAATTTTAAAATCATATATGATGTCACCAAATCATTTCTTTCAAGTTATACATATTCAGTTTCAAAATTTCTTAAAACAATAGGTTTAGAAAATAATCCAAATTTCCAAATCAACAAAATTTAGGTCAAATAAATCCATTTCCACTTCAAACATGTATTCACTTCAAAAGTCATAATACTTTCAAAGTTATGAATCTTTCAAAACTAAAATACTTGAAATCATTACACTTTGAAAATCATAACATTTAGAAATCATGCATTTGAAATCATAAAACATGCCCTTAATTCTTTACATTTCAATTTTTTTTCTTTCAATTAAACTAAAATCTAAAATTTTCAATTTTAATTTAATTCAAACCATCAGTTTCAATTTAGTTTTCCAACAAAACCATTTCAAATATAGATTTGATTTACACAATAAACTATTAAATCTTAAACATGTTTCAAGGCTTAAATATACCATATTTCAAAACTAAATTTCATAATTTCATATATCTCAAATTTTACTTCATTATTACTTACATATGTCATTATTTCGCAACATTACATTCGATCGCTCGCTTGATCACACAAGTTCGCTTTCGAACTAGTATTGTCCATTCGACTTCCCTAATGCGGACTTCGATATGGTTTCTTGACTAGAAGCCATCAGTCTCCTTGCATAGCCATATACTATGATAGAGAATTTTAGAATCAAGCCCAAAATCCATATCAAATATTGCCCATCAAGAATCAAATGAAAAATCCTAACACGAAATGGTGTAATTCACCTCGAACTTGTGTACTCAAACTTGGATCAAATTAATTATGCGAATAAAACAACGTACGTACAACTTATGTATCTATTCCAACTTGTTAAATAAATAGTTTTATAAAGATGTTACTAAGTTAAAACATTTAAAACCAAAATTTTCTCAAACATTTGAAGACTAATTTTTATCCAAAACATTTCAAAACTAAATTTCATATTAGTATAATTCAAAATAGTCTTATTTATTTACTTAACAAAACAGTTTCAACTTATAAAAAACCATATTATTTCATACTTGAAACATACAAACTAAACTTATATTCTTTATCAAATACCTTATACCTTTCAAAAAATTTAGCTTTGAAAAATTAACCTTGATTTGGAAGTGCTCGAATCTTAAAATAGTCGAAGAAGTCATATTTTCAATCCAAGAGTTGAAAATCAACACTAAATCAGTAAATCAATTTCAAAAGTTAGGTTTCAAAATCTGAAACTCGAGAGCTGAACACCGGCTTACTTTAAATCTTTTCAAATGTGTATATATATATATCTTTCGAATATCAAACCATACTTCAAAATCAAAAATCAAAATTGGTTTCACAAAATCACTTGCATAGCAAAGCTACTAGAGTGGCCTCTCCCCCACTCAGAAACTCGAAAATCAATGTCGATGATGCATGCATTCATCATCGAAATTATTTTCCAGCGACATAAGTGAGTTCTGGACTTTAATTAACTTTGAAAAACTTCTTTGAAATTCCTTAGAAATCATTGAAATTCATTCGAATACATTTGAAACATTTCTTATTCGAAAAAATTATGTATATATCTTTAAATCATATTATTATTATATATTTTCCAAAATCTTAAAACCGATTTCAAAACACCGGAGTTCGATTCCTCAAAATTCTAATTCAAAACCCTTCAGTTATAAATCATTTTTGTATAAATCAAGTATCTTATAAATTTCAAAATTTCAAATCCTTTCAAAGCTTCAAAATTTCATTTTAAAAGGTATATAATCCTTATCGAAAACATTTCACTTTTTATATACAAAATATGGTCATCCTTAATAATTTCGATGTATGCACAATTTCAAAATACAACCAAACACAAATTTCCAAAGGATGATTCAAGGAAGGATTTCAAACAAACAAAGATTCAAAATTAGAGGGACTCTAATCAAATAGAATTCTAGTTCGAAGATAAACTCATACGAAGATGAGATAATTTAATTACCAAATAGAGGATAGATAAGCCTATATAAATCGCGGGCGAACTTAACCGGTCAACCGAGACTTTAGGAATATAATCAATACAGAAATCTAAAGCAAATCGACCTTCGATCGCCAGAGATAGAATCCGGGTAGAGCAGGAGATAGATAGTATCGACATCCGAGGATACAAAAATCCTTAGTGAATCAATGCCAATTGTAAAGGAGTTTCACCCCTTTACAAATCATTCAAAAATTTACGGAATCACTGCTCTTTAGAGAGGTCATTCCAAAGTAGAGTTACGGAATGCTCCAAAACTAAAAGGAAAAATGGGGAAAACAAGACTGGATTCCAGAACAAGTGGGAGTGTTCCAAAGTTCAAGGAATCCTAGTCGATAAGAATCTTAATCAAAAGATTTCTAACAAGGTGGATAACGAAGAGATAAAGTTTAGAAAATCCTGATTTCGAAATAAGAACATTTTTATACCAAAATAATCTTTGAAAAATCTTTTAAAAATCTTTTAAAAATCATTTTATACTTCGAAAATACGTTCTCTCACAAAGAAAGGATTCTGAGATTGATTTCACTCATTCTAGGGTATTTCTACCCTATCTCTAATGAGTTTTTGCTCCGCAGGCTAAGGTTTGCCTAAAACCTGGCTCTGATACCAACTGTAACAACCCGATATTTTCAGTCATTCGCATCCGCACATGTCGGACTTGAATTGCTCAAAATACCGCATTGTAAATAAATTTGGAGCAAATGAAATACAAATCACAGAATCACAGACACAGAACAAACAGAATACCTCGCAGCGGAATATAAAATACATAGTAGTTCATGAAGCTACTATGGCAGAGTCTCAAACTAAATACATAATACAGTCTGAAAACAACATAATAGAAATCCCAAATACATAGAAGTTCACTAATACATGAGATAAACTAGAATAGCTGAAACAGAAAGTAGGTATAAATGTAGATAAGCAGAAACTCCAGCAAAGACCAGCTCTAGAAAGAGAATCCAAAGCTGTGAATACTCAGGCTGACCCGAGCGTAAAGTAAAACACAAAACACTCGAGTCAGGACAATATATACTTATATAATGTAAACTAACTCAAGTGAACTGTAGTAGAAATGCACAATAACTTAAAGGATGTTTGGGATCGCCCATCCTTTAAGAATCGGTTAAACTATAAATTTTACATCCCGTGGTTAAAATTTCAAAATGGTATTTTATACTTCAAACTCAAGTATCATTTCAAAATTCAATATCATTCAAAATCCATTTCAAAATATCAAAAATATAATATCTTCCAAACAACATTCATTTTTATTTAATTTAAATACCATTACAAAACACATTTCAAAATAGTTTATATTTCAAAACAAATTACTTCATTTTAAATCATAAAAATGAAGTTATTATATTTAATAATTAAATTATTAAATTTACAAAATTTTAGTCTTTCAAAATTCATTTATTAACTTAATTTATTAAAACAGATGAAAATTCAACTTTCGCAGCATTTAGAAATTGCTACGGAAAGTTACATTCAAAACAGTTCAATTTAACAAAAGATAGCATTTAAAAATGCTGTAATAGGGTTACATTAGTTTCAAATAAAACTTAGTTAAATTCAACAATTATAGCATTTACAAAAATGCTATAATAAACTTTAATTAAACATAGCCATTTGGTTCATTATTATCAACTACAGCATTTACAACTGCTGTATTATCATTTACATTAGAATTAATAGCATTTCTGAAATGCAGTTAATTAACTTCAAATAATCAGTATAATTTCACAAATAATTATATTTTTATTTAAATCATTTTTAACTTATAAAATCATATAATTTCACTTTTAAAACAATCATTCAAATACCCTTATATTCAGGATTTTATAAAGTTAAATCTCCATTCAAAAATCAAAATTTAATAATAATTCACTTATTAAATTCCAACATAAAATTTCAAATTCATTAAATTAAATTTAACTTAATACTTAAGTTTAAAATTTTCAAATATAACTTAATTTCATTTTTATTTACTTAACTTAAAATTCACTTTTAAGCCAAATTCACAAATTTCCAATTTTAGTTATATTTCAGAATTTCAACATAAATATTCATTCATTTCACATTTTAACTTTATTCAAAAATCATTGATATATTATAAAATCATTTTTAAATTCATTTAATTCAAAATATCATAAATTTATCATATTTTCATATTTAATTTAAATTCCATTTATCACCAAATTCTAGTTTCCAAAATAACTTACATTTCAGATTTTCTAACTTTACCATTTATTTATTTCACTTATAAATTTTCAGAAAATCAATAATGCTTTACAAAAATCATTTTTAATCAAATTTAAATCAAAATATTATAATATTTACAATTCTAAAATAATTTAAATTTTTTAGAAAAACATATTTTAACAAGGGTCTGTATTTCATTTTCAAGCCTAGATGAAGTGATACGGGTAATATATCATTTCAACCCGTAATTTACAAAGAAAACCGGGTTTGATCATTTCAAACCCGCAATCCCAAGTAAAAGAAAATAATTGAAAATCATTCAGGCCTATCATTTCAGCCCATAACGATTTTCTCCTATTCTAAATTCCGTTCGGGTATGTATCATTTCAACCCATAGTGATTCTAGTCTACAGGGAACTTGTAGTGTGATAAACTGATGAAAATAACAGAATAGCATGAAATAACAGTAACATATGGTATAACAAGTGTAAATATAGGTGTGAACTTCATATGAATATAATATAGCAGTTATAACAGGATGATATGCATTTACAGATTCAGGTGATGTCAGTTTATCACTATATAAGTACATATTAGTCTGGTGAGATTTACTCACCTCTACAAGATGGAGATAGCAAATACAGACACACAACAGAGATCCAAAAGGAACGAAAGCACGACTACGATTCAAGTGAGGAAAAGCCAAAGCTATTTGTCTTGTGCATATGAAACAAAACAATGCATATAACATGAATTTCAAACCAAAATATGACATTAAACAAGCAGAATTAAGGAACAACAATTAATCAAACACTTGCACTTGCTTCCACCATCACTATGCTCAGCTTATAGGGTGATAAGTCACTACCATGGGATGTATTTGGTCAGGTATGGGTCATATATGCTCGGCCTAACATGGTTAGTGAAGGTATGGAAGTTGTTTGAGTGATTAATGGCATAAATGTACAAACACAAGGCAAAGGTGCATTTTTATATAACAACAAGTCACGACTATGGCCTTATGTGGCACGACCAGACCTACTGGAGGCTAGGGGATGGTGTGACAGTGGCTTTGGGTCAGGTAGGTGCTGGTGGAAGTGATGCAAGAGGTGGCCAAGGGGTGTGGTGAAGTGGTGAAGGCCATAGGAGCTCGATTATGCATATATAGGAAGTGTTGCTTGCATTTTCGTGTGGATCTTGCATCAACGATGGCCATGGCCTGGTAGGTCAGAGGAGATGGGGGTGGTTTGAATCTGGATAAGGTTGTGATGAAGGTGGTGGTGATGGTGGAGCAAGACCGAACAACATAAGGTTGAAGCAAGTGCAAGTAGAATAAGAAAACAAAGAAGAAAAGTGAAAAAAACAAAGAATTATTTACCAAAGTTTTTGCTCAGGAGATGGAGGCCGAATTTTTTTGAGTTGAGAAACAAAAAATTTCGTGAAAAATGATAAGGAAGTCGGCTGAACAAAGGAGATATGGGCAGCAAAAAATTAATGCATGAGTTATTTGGAATTGAAAAGGTAAAGGAGGTGAACAGACAAAGGCAAGTGAAAGGTTTAAAACTCTTCATATTACTTTAATTTCTTTTGCAAATTTTAATAAATGAAAAATTACTTATAATTACAGATAAAAACACGAAAATATAGTATATAAACAAAAATAAATAAATAAATATTAATTATATATAATTTAATTAATAAAAACAGCAAAAATTGCAAACTAGTCATGAAAATATGAAAATAAATGCAATGAAGTTTGGAAAATTTTTATGTACTTGAAAAATATTTATAAATAAAGTTAAGAACACAAAATAAAAATGAATTCACAAAATACATAAATAAATATTAATTTAATATAATTTAATGAAGAAAATAGCAGAAAAATGGAAACTAGCCTTTAAAAATAGAAAATAAATGCAATAGACTTTGGGAAAATTTAAACACCACTTTAATAAAATTTAAAGGACAAAATATATATAAAATGACATATTGACACATTTTAAAATAAAATATGACAATAAAAGTATAGTTTATATTATTTAAAATAAACAGAATTGCTATATAAAGCAGATTACACTCAATATTGGAATATACGTAACTTTCACAATTTAAATCTGTTTTCAACAAAATGAAAAGCAGTATTCAAGTTATTAAGTCTATTTTCATAATAAAAGATAAAATTTTAAGAATCTAAATATTTAGATTTGAAATTTAAAAAATCAAAGTTTGACCCAAATTTACCGAAATCAACATTTCAGGAAAATATTCAATTTATGTCATTTTGGAATTATAAATCACACAATAATCAAAGTTTATATTTAAAAATGAAAAGTTTGAAATGGAACCGGTTAAAAAATTTAAAAATGAAATAAAGTCAAATTAAAATATACATAAAAATCTAGGGTTGTTACATATTAAATAAAAATTCCATTATTTACACTATTATTATATATATATATATATATATTAATTCCACTTTTAAATTAATAAATAAATTTCCAATTTTAACTTATCGACTTTTTAATCCATTCAAAAGTCAATTACCATCACTCTAATTCAATCATGATTTTAAATCAACTTAGAAATCTTTTCTCTTCCCATTTAACTCCAGATTTCCATTTTTACCCAATTTCAAATATCAATTTACTATTTTATCCAAATCCATTTTATCGTTATATTTGAAATATTTAACCTTTCCAAAAATTCTTCCATATTTAAAATCAATTAATAATTCAAATGGAACATTTAAAATTAATTAAATGTTCAAAATAAAACGACCAAAATTCCGGGTCGTTACATTCCTTCCCCTTATAAAAATTTCGTCCTCGCAATTGCCTAAGGTTGGAAAAATGCTCCCAAACTCATTAACTCTTCTAAAACCCGCTTACTTAAAATCCTATATTCACTTCCCTAAACCCTCTTGGTTTATCTAAAACAATTAGCCTTCATTTCTAATTCGAAAACCTTGAATTCGAACACAATTCAAAAACCAACTTTTATAGTAAACAGAGAATATTTCCAAAATTTCAAAAAAAATTCTGACACCCTAGATTTTTGAAAATTTTTGACAGCGTGTCCTTTGCACGAAGAGCCTTTTACAATGTCACAAGGGAGATAGATATATATACATCAACCCGCACGGTTGAAAAAACAAAATATAACAATATATTATCATTCTTTTTATTTTATTGCGTAGGCGTACCTCAAATTAGCGTTTTTAAGCGAGTGGCTTATTAGCATTTTCGCAACCCAAAATCTACCCAAACAGCTCCATGTACCTATACTTACTCAAAATAAGCACATAAGTTTCAAAGCATGAAATTTTAATAACATTTCATTTATTTATCTAACTAAAGATCTAAACTTCATATACCAAATATGCCAATCATATATTACAAGAAACTATAAGATTTCAACACTAATTTAATTTCCTTCCCATGGATCCATATATCGTTTCGTTCAATTCGAAATGATTTACAACCAAATTTATTGCATTCAATTCATATTTACAACAACCAAACTCATATTCACTCCAATTCAATTTATATGTGCTTTACTTACATAAATTCACCTTTATTGAATTTCAGTTGATTCATAATCAATTTATTTGCATTCCATTTATATTCACTTCCATTATATGGAAATCCAAGTCATTAAACTACAATTTATTCCTTTTTAACTTGACTCTAAATTAATTTGTCTAATTTCTTTTTGATTCCTATTTATGCTATTCACCAAACCTTGTCTGCTTTATTTTACATTCACACACATTCCAATCCATGTCAATTTTATCTACGAATCTATTTCATAAATAATTAAATTTCCATGGCAACCAAATTCTAATTCCTTTTAAATTGATTCATTCAATTATCCACTTCCGTTTACCTAGTATATCCAATTTTCATACTATATTACTTGGGGATTATTTCATATAATCGATTCTCGAACAATTTAGTTCAGGTTCATGCACTTGCATTTTCTATTTACTTAACTTATATTACCTCTCTTCCATTCACTTTCATTTTATTCACATAGATTTATTTGTTTCATTTTATAGTGAAAGGCAATTCATTCTAAGCTAATTTACTTATAAGCCATTTCACAAAATTTAATTCTAGGGCCTATTATAAACACTTCATATTGTTACTTACGTTCATATTCAACTTATAACCTAAGTTGATACCCGGTCCTGTCAAGCCCATATTCCAAAATCATATTCAATTCATTTACTCTTACATTGAATTCATTTCTTGTTACCAATGATTTAACCACTTTAACTTGATTATACTTTTTCACTTCCCCAGTTTAATAAGCTATACCACTTATTTATTCACAACTTCCTGAATTTACCACCTAAGTTAATTCACATTCTCTATTTATAACATAAGGTTATATAATCACTTCACAATTCATATTTATATTCACTTCACTCAATTTCAATTCACCCTTCATTTAAAACTTAAATTTTTAAATTTTCCATTCTTTTACCACATTATCAAACCATTTTCATTTTGGTTTTACAATTGCATTACTAAATTCATAGGTATAGAAGCTTATTTACTTAAAATCTCATTTTACTCCAGTCCATTTACATCTTATAGTCACAACTCTGGATTATATATCATTTACTAGCTTATGTTTATCCATTTCAGTCAATAATTATGACTTATAACTATATAATCATCTTACATTTCAACTTTATACTCCATTCAGTTCCAATCCATTTTCTATTTTATTTAACTTCTCTTAAGTTAAATTCGACCTATCTTGTTCACTTTAATTTACTCAAGTTAAATTTTAATTCCAGGATGAAAATTCATTATCCCTTCTTATTTATACCAACATCAATTTATAAGTTCAATAACTGATTTTTATTTGAAACTACAACTCATTTAAATGGAAATCCCAGAATTCAGTCACCCGGTTCTATTTCAAATTATTTTGGAATTATAAATACCCACTTTGGTACATCAAATCGTGCTTCCGGATTTCTTTTAAAAATAACTTGGTTTTACCCAAAACAATTTCCCATTAGAATTTTCTAAAACAAAACTGTTTATCAAACAAGTCCAAAACAAATATTCATAACCAATCAACACGGTAGAAATCCATCACTTAAAAACTCAAAAATGAATACTGATGATGTGGCCATCATCACCAGAATTATTTTTCAGCGACTGAAGTGAGTTCAGTGCTTCCTTACTTCCAAAAATCCATTTTACAACATTTTATATTTCAAAAGCATTTTCAAATAATACTCCATTATTCCTCACAAACCATTTTGGAAAACACTTCTAAAATTTTTAAGACTGAAAATTCCAAACGTTTAGTTCAAATTCATTTAAAACATTTTCCAAAATTTTTGGGATTTAAATTCTAGTTTAAATCAAATTTTAATTATACTCCTTTGTATAAATCATATTTATATACAATTACTATTTGGTTATATATATAAACCATTTCAAGTTTATAATCTAGTTTTGATTATAATATTAGCAACCAACATTCCAAGCATATAAACTATAATAATTTCAGAAAATTATTTCTTTATAACAAAATATAATTTTGGGTAAAATTATTTCATTCACCCATTTCAAACAATACTATGTCAGTTTATCTTGTTTAAGAGTTTAAAATCCTCTATCGATGCGGTTGTATTTTCCGTACCAACTAGAATCCATAAACACTCAACCAACAAGTCAAAACAATATAAAAACTTTATATTCCTTAAAATATGTGCTCATGGCTTTAATACACTCAAACTCATTCTAGAGTACTACTGACTATATCTCTAATGAATAATCCCCACCAAAGCCTTGGTATATTACCAACCTAAGCTCTGATACCGACTGTCAGACCCGCCCTTTCGACCTCCGAAAAATCGATATAAATTTGCTTATTGTATAACATATCGAACGATCGAGTGCTAGAAAGACAGATTGTTGAGGGAAAAGAAAATAGGTAGAAGAAGAAGAAACTAAACAAGAACATAATCTCACAGCGGACCAAATAACATATAATATTAGTAGCTCTTTACACAAATCAAAACTGTAATATACAGATCTCACATCAGAGTACACAAGTCGATAATTATCAGCCTGGACAGTTATAACAACTTGCCCTCACAATTGCTGATAATTTTAAACAAACACTGCAGCCGAATAAAACAAGTACAAGAATACATCTCGGTCTCCAGCTCGTCCTTTGAGCGCAATAACATCCTAACCTGAACCTAAAATACTCGGTCTGACCCGAGCATTATAATAATAGAACACCCAAGTCAGTCTGAAAAACCAGCGTGAGAAAACACGCTCAATTTGGGTTATTAAAGTTATCAAAATCCTTTGAAAATCAGAGGTATCGCATAAGACCACGCCATACATAAACACGACGGGTTTTTACCTTACGACAACTAAAACATTTCATATCAAATCCTCTAATATTATAATAGTCTCTAAATACAAATGCCTATTCAAATAGTTGAAATGCTTGCATCTCATGTTTCAGCATAGTTGGGCACAATCAAAACCGTACGGCACTTATTGGAGAATGGGTTTCATCCGAATGACTAGGTACTGGGGTACCACCTGTCACGGTACATGTCTAGAAAAGTGTACCGAGGACCACGTCAAGATCCTAGGCTGCACAAGACCGGTCTATCCCTAACCAGGATAGACCGAGTATGCTATCACCTCGGGTATTCTCACCCTTTTTTGAGCTCCTTCCACAATCGTAGTAATAATATCCAAGGGTATCTAGAAAGGTGATAAACATACCCTAAATGGGTGCTACCCACTTAGCCTGGCTGCATCCCCCCTGCTTTTCAATCATTCCCGGTTGATGAGGCTAGAGGCTATAGTTACCTTTTCAAGGAAATTCAAATTAGAATGCTCATTATCCTCCAATGACAATGCACTGATAGCATTCATCTATACAAGATTGTTCTAGGTCCGAACGAAACCGAAGGCACCATTACTAGTACATCCATTTTGGAATCACCCTCAGGATTAGTAGCGATCAGCCCTTGCACTTCACTGCTCCATCTTCGACTCCATACTCTTGTCTTCATTTCGAAAACATACTCGTTGGATCAAAGTGGTTTTCGAATAACAAATCTGATCCCGGTCTCTTCGAAACAACATTCGATGTTTCCCAGTAAACTGAACCCCGGTTCTTTAGGAAATACACCGACGAAAATAATATCGGAGATCACCTCCTAACCATTAATGGATGGATTTCCTTATCAATGTCCTAGAAGAACGAAAAAGTTTATACGTACAGTATAGCACCTCGAATGGTAACTGTACCATATAACCCATGCTTCTTCTGGATATCTCTAAAGTTATATTTAGGTCCAGATTTGATAGCCGATTATTTAACTATCAGATAAACAATCAGTTCAACTAAACTCTTTATTTTCACTGAAAAATACCAAGTCTTATTTAAATTAAATTTTAAATAAATTAAATCTCTTTATCTAAAATTTGTATTTATCTTATCGAATTTAGTACATTCATAAATTATCCTTTTCAAAAATATTTGAAAACCCTTCTAAAGTAATATGGAAAGTACCACTGTGATATCAAACCATGGATCACAGCTCAATGACTACGTCTCTATCCCAGAGAAATACAAAACTTAACTATAGGCACTCACTGCCTCTGATTTACGCCACGCTAGTATACCATTACTTCCCGAAAAATTTATTTTAAAAATTATCTTAAAATAATGCTTGTAGAATCTAAAATAAACTACAAGTTTAATCTAGGCTAATATACTTGAATAAAAGCTATTCTACAAAGCCATATTAAAATTTAATAATTTCCTTTTGAAAACACAAAATGCTGAACATTTATTAAATAACAATAAATCTTTTAAAATCATTATACAGTAACTATTAATAATTAAATATGTTTACACAATTTAAAATACTTAAATAACAAATTTCTAGAGTATTTTTAACACTTTTAAAATTTCTGTATTAATAATCAAAAATCTTCTTTTTAAAACAAGCCTGATTTCTCGATTCTAATTTCACTTCGTAAATTTGAAAAAAAATCTTGCTTGAACTCTAGTATAACCAATTTTATACCCATTTCCAAATTTACTTCTACCCTTTAAAATATTTAAAATCTCAATTCTAGACCTTTTGTATTTAAACAAGGAACACTTAAGAGTTCATTATTAAAATCCTTTTATATACTTTATCCCAAAATTCCATTTACAATATCCTGATTTAGTTAAGTACACATTTCAAAACCATTTATTTTATCCAATTGATTGACCCAAAATTCTTTATAAACATTTTACTTCAAAAATCTCTTTTATTTTCTTTTCAAATTCAACCATATATTATTGGCATTTTAAGATACCAAATATCAAGTCCAAAACAACCATAGCCTCCGATCAAAATAAATCCCATGGTAATCTATCATAGATTATCCAGACATATCATATACATATACATATATATATGAAATTTAATTCAACATTTTTGAGGAATCCGGTTGGATCTCTCCAACCTTTTTCCCTGCATCCATAGATGTTAGCACCACATAAAAATACCAATTCCCCTTCGAGGTTGAATATCACGGTCCATATGGTCATCCCCTATCATGCGGGGCGCATAGGGTCTCATCCGCTATATATATATGGAAACATCAATCACTCCAATATATATACACACTGCTATATATAATATCACATCCAACTGATAAAAATATACCAATTCAACCAATCAATCATCTTTAATTTTAACTATTTAAAATTAAAGTCGGTAGCCCAAAATTGAGTGAGATTAACTCAACTTGAGTTTTAAATCGGCAAACGTTCCAACTAAAATTAAATCAAACACGTTCGATTCAACTCAAAATTTTAACCCATTCCAATCGCCTCCAAATCTGTTCCACAGCGTAGTGTTCGTCGCTGCAATTTCGATACTGCTTGTTTCGACCGATTCTGACAATTTATGAAGAATATATGAGGTTTTAAATTTTGAAAATAATTTTATAATATAATTTCTATTTTTTTACCAAAACACTTCTGGTCGCACGTTCAAGCATCAGGAGATCAAGGCCGCCGATTTCTTCTTCTTCCACATGACCGTCTCCAGTGTTTGGAAACCCATTGCCGCCTTTGTATAAACCATTGCCGCTCCTCCTCACGACCACCAGCAGATGATCAAGTCACATCAACGAGCACGTCACAGCAAGCTTCCCCCATGGCCATGCTTCGGTGTAGCTCGACGCCTCCAATGTGGAGAAATCTCAACCCAAACTGCATGGAGGTGAACTGCCGCCGTTGTAGGCCACGAACGTCGATCATAACCATTATATGGAAAGGTCAAGAAGTGCTCGACAATTCCATAGATTGGAGTTTTAGCAAAAATGCGTGGATTGTGGAAAAACGAGGGGAAAGAAGGGTGTAGTTTCGACCATTAAAATTTTGAAGGAGGCGGCTGCGTTTAAGCTAGAGTTTACTTTGTTACGCATATATATACGTATATATATACATACCTACATACATATATATGTATATATATTATTTTAATATTATTCCCAAATTAACGTGCTTTTTCGAACGAACTCCAAACGAGACATGACGCCTAGTGTTTATAATGTTTTACCTCTATTCCAAACACTATGGAACGTGTTTCAGGGTCTAATTCAATCTTATACAGTAGACATCTTTTTGAATCGAATTTAAATATTAAACTTTCGATATTTATTTCAATGTGTTTCCATCCTGTACGACCAACCGGTAACCCCAAATGCTATGAAATTTGAAATCCAATAAGAATACACTATTACGGATCCAAAAGAACTGATTTCGTTCAATTCCAAGATTATGCCCGGGAAGGCTATTTTAACTCGCCGATTAAATCGAGCGATTTTCAAAATCTCGAAATCATTTTAAACTTTCAATTTCTAAAACTTACTAACTCCATTATAAACCACATGGGATTTATATTCACATTAGAAATCATTCTAATTTATATCAAATCAAAATTCCATTATTTACACTATTATTTTATATTAATTCCACCGTTAAATTAATATTTAAATTTCCAATTTTAACTTATCGACTTTTTAATCCATTCAAAAGTCTAATACCATCACTCTAATTCAATCAGAGTTTTAAATCAACATAGAAATCATTTATATTCCCATTTAGCTTCATATTCCCATATTTACCAATTTCAAATATCTACTATTTTACCCAAATCCAATTTATCACTATATTTGAAATGTTTAACCTTTTTAGAAATTCTTTCATATTCAAATCAATAAATAATTCAGATTCAACATTTAAAATAAATTAAATTTTCAAAATCAAACGACCAAATTCCAGGTCGTTACAAAACCAGATCGTCACTTCCCTTTTCAACTCCCCCTTCGTGTTGCCCGTTGCCCAACCCCACTCCACACAGTGCTCGCCTCCACCAATAACCGAACCACAACCTTGCTTGCCTCTCCATCAATCGAAAGCAAATAGCCACCACCCTTACACCTCGCACCACCTTAATCTCAGCCTTCTGTCGTGCCTTTTGTCCATCAGCCCTCCGCCCATCGCCGATCGCTGCAGTGAACCCCCTGATCTGTCACCATATCCACTCGACAATCCAGATTCACCCTTGCACCCAGCGCTACCCTCTGCTTGGTCAACCACCACACCTTCAGTCTTGCTTTGTTTTAAAGTTTTTTTGTAGATATGATGTTTGTTTTCATTTTGCTGGAGATAGCATGCTCACCTTTCTCCACTTTGCAACTAAAACCCACGTCCAAACCTAGCTTGCTCATCTCTATTTCTCCAACTTACTCCTCCCTCCCCTCCATTTGATTCGATAAAGCAAGAATATATATATATATATATATATATATATATATATATATATATATATATATGGTTCGTTCATTTTGCATAACCAAAGCCTTCCGGCCTTATTTCCAGCATTGCCCACTGCCGACCACCCAACTGATGCTCTGGCAGCTATCGCATCCCTTGATAGCTTTGTTAGGGTTTTGATGTAGAGTCTAATTCTACAATGGTTACTCTAGAATCACTTGTAGATATGATGTTTGTTTTCATTTTGCTGGAGATAGCATGCTCGCCTTTCTCTACTTTGCAACTGAAACCCACGTCCAAACCTAGCTTGCTCATCTCTATTTTTCCAACTTACTCCTCCCTCCCCTTAATTTGATTTGATAAAGCAAGAATATATATATATGGTTCATTCATTTTGCATAACCAAAGCTTTCGGGCCTTATTTCCAGCATTGCCCACTGCCGACCACCCAACTGATGCTCTGGCATCTATCGCATCCCTTGATAGCTTTGTTAGGGCTTTGATGTAGAGTCTAATTCTACAATGGTTACTATAGAATCACCCACTTTGGAGGTCTGGAGCATGCAATTTGATCCCAATGGAACCATGCTAGCCATAGCAAGAGGCAGCAATGCATCAGCAAGATTATGGGACATCAACCCAGCAGCTACCCTAGCCTTTCTCCTTGATCCTTTATAAAAAATATCAAAGCACTATATATAAAGTTTGATTTTATATATATATATGGGCAGCTTTTCCTCCTTCATGCCAAACAGAAGTTGACTTCGACTATTGTCCAGGCTATGGATCAAAATTCGATTGGAACTTTGGATATTGCAATTCGTGCCAAATTCTCCTCTTTAGCCATGCTCTAACTGTAATATCCGTTGTCATGCTTTTGGTCGTAGGCGCCACCTGACCATTCAATCTCCTTTTTTTAAGAAAAAAGGGTATATGTATAATTATGTGTGTGTGTGTGTGTGTGTGTGTATATCATATATATTTGTTTCATCGAGTCCATCTTGACTTACTTTTACAATATCGAATTTGTCGCAGCAAATCCTAGCATGTCGTTTTACCACTAGTCTACGTCCGTATCCATATGCGTGTTCGTGTCACTATCTTCGCCATCTTTGTTCTCTAGCCTCGAAAGGTAAACAGTCACTCACGATTAACATTTTTATATTTAGTAAATTTAATTCACCTGATGTTAGCGCCAAAATTGGTCACAAACACCCAAACATAAATGAAAGCACCAACTAACAGTCGCAAATAATAGATAGAGTGTATGTAGAGGGTATAAATATAAAGAACAGTAAAAATTAAAAAGAAAGTAGAAAAATAGTGAATTTATAGCGGTTCGTCTGACTCTGGCCTACGTCCACTCCAAAATTTTCCTTTTTATTGATATGAGAATCAATTACAGTTACAATCCGGAGTTTTCAAAACAATTATGGAAGAGTAGCCTTAATGAGGAAGAAGAAGGGAAACAGAATGAAGATTCCTTTTCTGAATCCCCACATGCTTTATTTATAGGTAAATCTTGAGTTGCTGGGCTTTCTGCGTAGTCCGGGCCCATCAGGACCATAGTCGAGCCAACATCCTTTCTCATCGTACGAGCAACTTCCTGTAGCGACTTCCTGTGCCAAGCGACTTCCTGTAGTGACTTCCTGTAGTGACTTCCTATAGCGACTTCCTATGCCGAGCGACTTCCTGTAGCGACTTCCTGTAGCAGCTTCCTATGCCGAGCGACTTCCTGTAGCAGCTTCCTATGCCGAGCGACATCCTATAGCGACTTCCTGTAGCGACTTCCTGTGCCGAGTGACTTTCTATGCCGAGCGACTTCCTTGAGCGGTTTCCTATGTCGACCGACTTCCACGCCACGCGACTTCCATGCCGAGAGACTTCCATGCCGAGCGACTTCCATGCCGAACGACCTCCCAAACGTGTTGCGTTACCTATCCATGCAGTCGACTCAAGCATACCGCATTCCATCCTCGATAACTAAGAAATTGACTTAGTTAAATGTGCCTGCCTACAGCCTTTCCAAAAGGTGGGTTAACATTTTGCCCTCCAAAAAATGCCTTGCTATTGGAAGATGTGTTTTAAATAGCCTAAAATCCGATATCCGAAATCCATATCCCTTTCATGATCATATTATTAAATTCATGACCTGTCCGGGTTTAACTTTAAATTCGTAGACCTCGCCGGGTCGTGTTACCCAGTTTCAGTCTCAGCTCTTCGGTCAAGGGCTTGTATGTTCTTCGGCCTTGGTCATCCGGCCAAGGACTTCGATATTCACCGGTCTCGGCTCTCCGGCCAAGGACTTTCATATTCTCCGGCCTCGGCTCTCCAGCAAAGGACTTTGATATTCACCAGCCTTAGATCTCCGGCCAAGGACTTCAATATTCCCCGGCCTCGGTGCTTCAGCCAAGGACTTTGATATTCACCAGCCTCAGCTCTCCAGCCAAGGACTTTCATACTCACTGGCCTTGGCTCTCTGGCTAAGGACTTTTATATTCACCGGCCTCGGCTCTCCATCCAAGGACTTTCATACTCACCGGCCTCGGCTCTCCGGCCAAGGACTTATTCACAAGTCTCGTCTCTCCCGCCAAGGACTTTCATACTCAACGGCCTCAGGTCTCTGGCCAAGAACTTTGATATTCAGCGGCCTTGGCTCTCCGGCCAAGGACTTTCAAATTCTCCGGCCTCGGCTTTCCGACCAAGGACTTTGATAATCACCAGCCTCTACTCTCCAACTAAGGACTTTGATATTCACCAGCCTTGGCTCTACGGCCAAGGACTTTGATATTGTATCCAAGTCCTTTCCATCGCTTTCCGTCAAAGGGACTCGTAACTTGCGATCACTGCCGTGTCACACCGGTCGGGATCTTGATCGCGAGACCTGCATTATTTATTACACTGATCCAAATCCGATCATTACAGAATTCAATTATCAAAGAAAAAGTTCATACAACGAAGGGAATTAAATGTCGAAAGTACTATAGAAGAAACCAAAGTTTGTAGAAAAATAGAAAGAAAATAGGATTTCACAGACCCAAGAAGTATGATTTTTCGTCATCTCAGAGCACGCCTGGAAACCGTCCTCGATCCCATACGTGTGTAAGTGACCTAGCCGCATTACTTTGAGTTCTTTTACTTATTCAAAACCATAAATCTGTTTAGTTGATAATGAGCTGACGTTGCCAAGGTCCAGTGACATCTTCGTTCGAGGTAGGTGATGGCCGCTCCTGTCGTACTGCCACTGCTCGATTCCTTACATATTGTTGTAGATGACCATTCCTTACATACTCTTCAATGATATCTTTCAAATTCCTACAGTTATTTGTGTTGTGCCCATCCATCTCATGAAATAGGCAATGCTTTCCTGATGCCTGCTCGTATTCAAAAGGCTCTCCCTTTGCTGGCCTTCGATATTGGAGGCGCCCTCGTGTATCCAAGTAAATTTTTTCTAGAGTCTCATTTAAATCTGTGTAAGAAGAAAACTTTGACCCCCTCCGAGGCCTCTTCGAAGTGCCACCGTTGCCATTTGTTTTCCTTTTTCCTTTATCATCTTTACTTGGATCCTCCCTGAGTGGGCCTCCACCCCTCATAGCATAAGCTTCAGCCTCTCTCCCTACCCTCTCAGCCTGTGCATCCTCCTGTCTCAGGAACCTTTCCACCTTATGTTAGAACTCCCCCAGATCCCTCGATGGGTTCCATTCCAATGATATCTTGAAATCCGGATTATCTACAATTCCTAAGACTGCCGCCATCAAAACCATTGACGGATCGGGTCGATCCACTGAGGCCACCGCTGCATTGAATCTGGTTAAGAAATCCCTGAGCTACACTCCCTTCCATTGCTTCATCGATGTCAACGTCATTACGTTCTTGGGTCTGACTATATGGTCCCGAAACTGCCTCATAAACCTTTCAATTAGTTCAGTCCAATTGTCAATAGAATCACTTTCCAGCTGTCTGAACCACATAGCCACGATATCCGTTAAATACAAAGGTAAGCATCGGGCCATGACTTCATCCGATTCCCCCAGTCCTCCATATGCCTCATGTATCTTGTCAAATAAACGGCAGGATCCATTCTCCAGTCATACATCTCCAATACTGGTAGCTTAAAATTCGACGGGGTCCTAGCTCGCCTGATAGTAGGAGTAAAGGGACTCCTCACATCCTCCAAGTCTTTATTTACCAATCCACCTCTCATAGCTCGTCTAACCATCTCTGCTAATCTGTCATTGTCATCGAGCTGTAATCCTTGTCCGCTGCCTTCGATATGTCCCCCGAGTTCACGAGGGAATCCTAGCACATACTCCTCGTCATGCACTCCAGTATTCCTATTGGCATCGGGCTGCACACCGTCATCTGGTATCCCTCCATGGATTGGTCCAGCATTTCCTGGTGGTGTGCCCCAAGCCTAGTTCCATTCAGATTGTTAGTTGTTTGTTGATTGGGAGCTACCCCCTATTGAATCACTCCATCTGCCTGTTGGTTGAGTTCCTCTGGTGCAGCTCCAAGACGTTGAGCACCTGCAGTTCCCAATCGTCCAAATTGCCTAAGAAGAGCCTGCATCATCTCCTCCTGCCGTTTCATCATCGCTTCCATCTCCTCTCTGCCGATGTTAATGGATTCTCGACCTGCTCCATCTCCAGAGGAAGCCGATGACTTCCCTCCTGATTACTCCTTTCTGTCACTTGCTTCCTTGCTGATGGCCTAACCTTGTTTCCTAGGATCCAAGTTCCTAGCTTCAAAATTCCTAAGTGCTTGCCTTCGCAGTGAAAGCGCCGAAATTGGTCACTAACACCAAAACATAAATGAAAGCACCAAATAACAGTCACAGATAACAGATATAGTGTATGTAGAGAGTATAAATATGAAGAGCAGTAAAATTTAAAAAGAAAGCACAAAAAATAGCAGATTTATAGTGGTTCGGCTGACTCTGGCCTACGTCCTCTCCAAAATTTTCCTTTTTATTGATATGGGAATCAATTACAGTTACAATCCGGAGTTTTCAAAACAATCATGGTAGAGTAGCCTTAATGAGGAAGAAAAAGGGAAATAGAATGAAGATCCCTTTTCTGAACCCCAGTATGCTGTATTTATAGGTAAATTCAGAGTTGTTGGGCTTTCTGAGTAGTCTAGGCCCATCAGGACCATAGCCGAGCCAACATCCTTCATCATGGTATGAGCGACTTCTTGTAGTGACTTCCTATCCCGAGCGACTTCTCGTAGCGATTTCCTGTGCCGGGTGACTTCCTATAGCGACTTCCTATGCCGAGCGACTTCCTGTGCCGAGCGACTTCCTGTAGCGACTTCCTGCGTCGAGCGACTTCCTATAGCGAATTCCTATGCCGAGCAACTTCTGTAGCCACTTCCTATAGCGACTTCCTGTGCCGAGCAACTTCCACGCCGGGCGACTTTCATGCCGGACGACTTCCATGCCGGGCGACTTCCATGCCTAGCGACTTCGATGCTGAACGGCCGACGCTGAATGTCCTCCCAAACGTGCTGCGTTACTTATCCATCCATTGACTCAAACCTACCGCATTCCATCCTCGATAACTGAGATATCGAATAAGTTAAATCCGCCTGCCTACAGCCTTGCCAAAAGGCGGGTTAACACCTAAAATGATGATTGAAATATGCTGTTAAATTTGAATTGTTATGTTATTTAATTTTAAATACAATATATCACTATGGGCAATTGTTTACTTATGACATATGACATCATAACCTGTGTATATATTGTATTTAAATTTTCTACTGATGAAATATGTATGTTGTTGATATGTTAATTATCATATTTGTTCTCACTCTATAAGTTCCTTGTTATTTTAGAATTCCCTATGGGTTGAAATGATACATAATCGAACGATCTTATAGATTGGAAGAAAATCGTTATGGGTTGAAATGATAAAACCAAGCGATTTTCGTTGATTTTGGAAATTTGGGATTGCCGGTTGAAATGATTTATAATCGTAAAATATTAAATTTAGTTGTTGATTGAAATGATAGATATCTATATCACTTGACCATAGAGTAGAAAATTATATGTAAACACCGTTGGTCTCTTTTTGAAAATAATTTCCAAAGTTTGAAAGGAAACATATGGATTTAATAAACGTTGATTTTTAAATTATAATATAAGGATTTTATATGTGTAAAAATTTAGATTTTAAAATTATATGTTTGGAAATTTTAAAATTATAAGTAAAGTTTGAAATTGCCAAATTTTACCTATAACTTCATTTTTTAAATATATATATATAATAAGATTTTAATATAGATTAATTTATAATAAGATGTAATTTAATAATATTAATATAATAAAAAATTTATTTGATAATATTTAATTTAATTAATGTAATATGTTCTAAAATAATTATTTAAGATTTATATTAATGTTTGTACCAAAATTGGGGACAACACCCTTCGGAAGTGTTTGAAGAGATTAAAATGAAGAAAATAAATGAAAAAGGAGGATTACCTGACAAACACTCCAAACAATAATAAAAAACAACAGAGAAACACAGAGATTTAGAGTGGTTCGGCGTATGGCCTACGTCCACTATGAAGTGATTGACTTTTATTAACTTTTTCTTGCTTGTTAAAACGAATTACAATAGTAAAACTTGAATACAATAGTGATTTCGGAAGGGTCTAGACATTGAAGAGCCAAAAGTCCCTTTTCTGAATGCATATGGCTGCTATTTATAGGCATAGGCTGCAAATTTCTCGCTCAGATCTCAGAGGACCTCTTCTCTCACGTGGGTAGGCCCACATGATCGATCCCATGCCATATGCACTCAATCCATGATCGATACGAACGAATTTCGTATCGATCAATATCGAGTCGCGATTAATAATGAACATTCTTAAGGACGTATGCAAGCTCCTGTGAAAATTTGGTGGCATTTGGACTTGTAGATTTTAAGTTATGATCGATGCAAGTTTGTATTTTTCGGAGGCTGCTGAATTCGTATCGATGTTGTTTGTATAAATAGCTTCGTATTGATGGTCCTGCACGTGATGTCTGATGATGTGGCGCTTGCTTTTAGGATCGGTCCACATTATATGCCAAGCGACCGAGTCTCTATTGTGGATGCGCCTAATTCGTATCAACCCAGTTTTGCCCTGTTCGTATCGATCGTCACTGTCCTGCTCGTATCGACCAATCATAAGTGCATTTTGCACCCGTTCATCTTGTACTGTTCGCATCGATCATTGGTCGATCGATACAAGTGCATTGTGTGCTAATGGATCGATACGAAGTAGTGGCTTTATATGGTTTCGATGGATACGAAGTGGACGTTGGTTGATCGATATGAACAAGCTGGAGATGATGGATGCAAAGCAGTATGAGGAAGGATGGATACGACGAACACCGCTCTCTAGGGATACAAACTTATGACCCCCTAATAGATACAAAGTCGTGCGCATCTAATGGATACGAATCAGATCGATACGAAGGAGGTTTTTTCCTGGTTATTTGATGGATATGAACAATGTGATCACTTAAGTTGCATCGATCATATCTTGAGCATACGAATTCGGATTGACTTGAAATTTGGAATGTTGGCTTTCTTAGCTTTGCCTGTCATGTCAATTGTAGCTCGATCCGGACTCGGGTAAAATTCACCAGTATTCGTAGCAAACCTGCAGATACTGTCTTTCGGGATGAACTGTGTAACAACCAGCATATTTTACGATTGTATATTTAAATATTTTGTTTAAATATAGCATCGTTAGTCGGATTAAAGTCCGAAAAGCTCCTTTTTGCAAACAACCAAATTAGGACTCGAGGCCACTTCCATTGAGTCCAAAATGGTGTTTGCGGCCTTTTTGGCATAAACGTTGATATATTTGGAGTTGAGTAGAATTTTGATGTTTTCACTTAGGGCTTTGGGTTTGGGTTTGGGTTTCATCCCACTAACCCAACTTATCTTATATCCTAACTCCACCCCCTCTCCTCTTCATTCATTCTATTATTTTCCTAACACTTCAAGCTTTAGCAAAAATGGGGGAAGAGATTGGAAATTGAATATCTTAAGCCCTAGTTTCTTTTGCAAATTCAAGTTCTAGCTCCAAAATCAGAGAGAAGTTTAGGTAAGCATCATCTTCTTCTTCTTCATCTCAATCTCTCTCCAATTTCAGAAATTTTCTATAACCTAACTTAGGGAATATTTGCTTATGATCTTAGATTGGAGCTTTAAGAGTTGAAATTGAAGAGTAGTTGATCTTCCTTTTGTTTTCGAGCTTCTCCTTCATTGTTTTCGAGAAAAAGGTGAGTTTTTGAATTCACATCCGTGTCTATATCTTTGATGGTTGTTAGGTAGTGATTCCTAACATATATTCCTTGTCCATTTGCTTTGGATTGAATTGGTTTTATGAATATTCCAATTTTTAGTGTTTTTGAGGTCAAATCTTTAGAAATCCTAGCTTTGATGTTTGAACATGTTTTTGGTGGTGTATCGAAAAGCCTATAGGACTGGGTTGCCGATTGGCATAAATCCCTAGCGCCCATCGCACGTTTAATCGCAATTTGTGAGATTTTTACTCACTTGGGGGCTAGGCTGAAAATACTGGAAATTCCAGTTCAGTCGACTGAACCAGGAAGTCAGTCGACTTAACCGAACCCAGGAAATTTCCTAGGCCAGTATCAATCGACTGGCCACTCTGGGTCAGTCGACTGAGCCTGGAAACCGAAAGTTTCCAGGCATGATTCAGTCGACTGACCACCCCGGTTCAGTCGGCAGAACCTGTAAACAGAAAGTTTCCAGGAATTGTTTAGTCGACTGACCACCCTGGTTCAATCGACTGAATCTGCTGTCTCAGCCAAATTTGCCTATTTTGCTTGAGTTTCCAATTTTAATCGATTCATGTTGATCCAATTTGTTGTTATCACCTTTATTGACTTTGATAACTTCTTTTTGGGATTTTTGGGAATATCCATTTCGATAGATTTGGTATCGATTTATTTGGATTTGATTCACGTCTTCAAATGTGAATTTTGGTGAATGATTGTTTGGAAAATCGTTTTCCAAACTATTAGTATATACCAATCTTTACCCCGTTCATATTGGAAAATCTAATTAAACGGCTTAGCAAAACAAGTGGTTATGAAACGCTTGCGTTTACTTCGTCGGTTAATTTTTGGACTTGTTCGATTGAAACTCTTGTGACAATTTTCGAGTAGAGATCTACAATTTGTTTGTAAATATTTAAGTTAAGCTAGTGGTTATGGGACATCGAGCTAAACTCATTTATTTACTAGCTTAGTGTAGTCGACACTTCTTGATGGTCAATGATGATCGCTTTGTGGTTTAGACTAGCAACGTGCGATGTCTCTTTGTCTGCGAGGGAGATTAAACCCCGTTTCTGTGGAGTTTCGGCTCAAAATTGGTGGGGTAGCGACCCATGGTCTTCGGGCCATTTGTGGAGCCTTGGCTCAAAATTGATGGTTATCAACCATGGAATAGCGTTTCGTTTGTGAAACACGTGTTGGTGAGTTTTCATGCTCCCATTTTGTGATAGGCCTCCCCCTTTTGTGATTTTAGGATTTCTAGTTGATGATTTCTAGAATTTGTGTTTCACCAATTTCGTGGTTGGCATTGATGCAAATTTGTCAATATTTGTGGTTTGGTGAATAAAATAAAGAATATGACATTCTTTTTAGTTCTTTGAGATTTCTTGAGATACTGTATGATTTTTGTTGTTGTTTAATGTATACTTGTCGTAGTATGGCATTATTGTTATCATACGTTTTTCTCATATCTCTTATTTTATCTCATTTTATCTGATATTTATAGCTAGACTGATCTGTTTATTATTTTCTTATTAAATAATACTCGGGTCAGACCGAGAAGTTACAGGTGCTTCAGCTTGACTCCTCTTCTGGGAACGCTATCTGACTTTTGACTAGCTACTCTAGTTTAGTAGTTTTTGTTGTTATACATACGAGATAGAGACTCTTTGATGTATCCTTATTATTTTTTCTAGCACTTGTACCCATTCTTTTATGATATTATGGATCTTATTTGACCACTACTCTGATGTACACTTCTATGTGTTACATTCATATATGTTTCCGCCTTTGTGATATGGATATCTGTGACTGATTTATGTTATGCTTATTTCTATATTTGTTTCCGAAGATCATATAGCTACTGTGTAGTAGCTTTGAGTTTGTATCGGTATGTCGGATTTCCTCTTGAAAAGAAATGCATGTTATATTATTTGACATATCGGTGCTCGTACAAGGCAATTACACAGATGGTCGCTCCTCAACAGCCATATTCTTCATGCTAGTTGACAGCATTACCTCGTGGTGTTCTTGGCTGGCGTGAGTATAGAGGTGGGGCGTGACAGCTTAGTATCATAGCCAAACTTCGGAGCAATGTAGAATAATCTAGCAAGGATCATTGTCCTAAGTCCTTCTTAGGAATCGTGCTTTAGAATTTATCCGGGTCATAGGACCCGTTCTATCCTATTTTCTTTTATGATGGTTGTTTTATCAATCATGATTGTTTGATATTCATTTTGTGAATAACCTTTTATTCTTCTTCTTTCTTTCTTAAAGAAGAGAAATGGTTAGACCAGGCCATCCAAGCGGCGGTCAATCTAGTGCTACTCCTCGGGATGAAGTATTTATGTCTGCCCAGCAGCTTTAGATCTTGTAAAGAATGCTCAAGCTGTCGGACCCATTCCAGAGCCTAATCACCCAAAATTTGGATTTGCCCGCTTGTGCAGGGTGGGAAGCCATTCAAGGGTTCCGAGAGCGTTATAGATGTCCAAGCTTGGCTTAGAACATGTGATCGCATCTTTTCTCGCATAAATTTTATTGATCTTCATCGAGTCTAAGTGGCTTCTAATATGCTCCAAGAAAGAGCATTAGATTGGTATAAGCTTTTGATTTCTGAAATTATTGAAGCGGATCTTACTTGGGAGCAATTCCGGGAAAGATTTGAATCGAAGTTTGTACCAGAAGCTGAAAAAGTGACTCTGGCCCGTCGTTTTATTGACCTTGTTCAAGGTGAATCTTCTGTGGCAGATTATGTCCGATCTTTTGAATCCCTCTCTAAATATGGGATACACTATATAAATACCCCATTGAAGAAAAATCAGAGGTTTATCTACGGCTTGAATAAGAATCTCAAAAGTCCTTTACTTTTGAAATTGGAAGTTTCTTTCGACCAACTTGTTGATATCGCTTTTCGACTTGAAGAGGCAGATAAAGAGAGTGATGTTGAAGTTGGGAGTGCCAAACCGAACTTCAACAACAACAAGAAGAGGCCAAATAAGTTAAAAGGTCCTTATCCCAACAAGAAAGGGAAGCAAGTAACTCCGGTAGCAAAGACTTCTACCTCTAGTGGTGGGCAATGCCACAATTGTGGTTCTAAGGACCATTATGCAAATAAGTGTTCAAATCCCCTTGCTTGTCGCTATTGCAAAAGTTCGGATCATTATATATCTGTATATCCCAAACTTGAAAGCAAGAAGGAGGGAATGTTAAATGTTGTGCTAGCTCCTAGTAACACTTCTCGTGGTCAAGGTATTTCTCATTCTATCCTTGATGGCATTATTATGTTTCGTGATCATCCTATTCGAGTTCTTTTTGATATGGGTGCATCCCATTCTTTTATATCAAAAGAACTTGTTGACACTTTTTCTTTAAGTGTTATGGCTTTGATGGCTTCTTTGAGAATTGCGAATCCGGTTGGTGGATCCGCAACACTCAGTTTGCTTTGTAAAGATGTAGAGATTATTTTATGTGGGTATTTTTTCGAGCCAATTTTCATGTCATGCATTACTTTGGCTTCGGAATGATTTTGGGAATGGATTGGCTTAAATGTTATGAAGCCCATATCCTATGTCCGGAGCGGACTATTCAACTTCGACATCCTCAATCTGTTATGCATATTTTTATTGTTCTCAAGGATTCAGATTCTAAATTGGCTGCATCCTTGTATTCTCTAAACCCTCATGATGACGATAATGATGATGAGGAAGATGTCATTTCTCTCATTCACGTTGTTCGTGAATTTTCCGATATATTTGAGCCCGTTTTAGGATTACCTCCTAAGCGAGCAATTGAGTTCAGAATTAATCTAATCCTTGGAGCTCTACCTATCACTCGTCCTCCTTATCGTATGTCTAATAAGGAAAATGAGGAGATGCGTAAACAATTATCCGAATTGGAGACGAAGAAATTTATTCGTTCTAATTCCTCTTCTTGAGGAGCTTCAGCTATTTTTGTGAAGAAATCCGATGGTATACTTAGGCTTTGCATTGGCTACCGCAAGCTTAATTATCTTACGATTAAGAATAAATATCCTTTACCTCGGATTGATGATCTGTTTGATCAACTTAATGGTGCTAGAGTCATTTCGTAGTTAGACTTAGCAACCGATTTTCATCAGCTTCGTATTGCAGAGGATAGCATTCCTTTGACATCATTCCGTACACATTAGGGATCTTATGAATGGCTTGTTATGCCATTTGGTTTAACGAATGCTCCAGCTTATTTTGTTGACCTTATGAATTGAGTTTTCAAAGACTTCCCCAATCGATTTGTTCTCATCTTTATAGATGATATTCTTGTTTATTCTAAAACTGAGGAAGAGCATGAAAAGCATCTTCGGATTGTGTTGGAAACTCTTAGGAGCAACCAATTGAAAGCAAAATTTTCTAAATGCCATTTTTGGCAATCTCGTGTGAAATTTCTTGGTCATATTATTTCTGAATCTGGAATTTCCGTGGATCCTTCAAAGGTTGAAGCGATTCAAAATTGGAAGGGACCAGAGAGTGTGATGGAAATTCATAGCTTTCTTGGATTGGCAGGTTATTGCCATCGTTTTATAAAAGACTTTTCTAAATTTTTTGTGCCTCTTACTAGTTTGATAAAGAAAGGAGTTAAGTACATATGGTCAGACAAATGTGAAGCTTCTTTTCAAAAATTAAAAGAACTCCTTTCCGATGCTTCTATTCTTATGATTCCCGAAGAGAACCAAGACTTTATTGTTTATACCGATGCAGTCGTGTTAGTTTGGGTGCCATTCTTATGCAAAAGGAACGTGTTATTGCTTATGCTTTTAGGCAATTAAAGCCTACCGAGACTAGAAATGCCACTCGTGCTTTAGAGCTCGCGGCTATTATTTTCGCCCTTAGAATTTGGCGTCATTATCTTTTGGGAGAGAAATTTGTTCTCTATACCGATCATAAATCTTTGAAGTATTTATTTTCTCAAAAGGAACTTAATTTGCGTCAACAACGTTGGCTTGAGTTCCTTACGTCAAATGATATGGATATTCTTTATACTTCTGGAAAGGGAAATCCTGTTGCCAATGCACTAAGTCGTAAGCAACAAGCGGTTATTTCTATGATGATATCCGAATGGAATGATCTCGGGATTTGTCCACTTGCGAGATTCGAGATCGTGAATCCGATTTATGTTCATCTCTTGTTTTATGTAGTCTTGAGGCTCATCCTTCTCTTTTAGACCGCATTCTTAAAGCTCAAAAGCTAGATCCCTAATTGGCTCTTCTTAGCCAAAGTTGTAGGGATAAAATTAATTTTGAAGGTTTGAAAGACTTTGATATTGATGCTCGTGGAGGTATTCGGAAATTTGGTAGACTTAGCATGCAAAATATTAGTGATCTTCATAAGGACATTTTCGAAGATTCTCATCGTTCTAAATTTACTATTCATCCCGGTAGTAGTAAAATGTACGCGGATATGAAGCGACTTTATTATTAGGATGGAATGAAATCTGATATTGCTAACTTCATCAAGCGTTGCATGACTTGCCAACTCGTTAAGGCCGAGCATCAAAGGCTCGATGGTTTATTGCAACGTTTGGACATTCCAGTTTGGAAGTAGGATCAAGTCTCCATGGACTTTATTGATGGACTTTCCCTTTCTCGTTCGGGCCATGACAGTTTATGGGTGATTGTGGATAGACTTACAAAACCTGCCCATTTTATCCCCGTTCGGTCTAATCGGATCGTACCTCTTTTGGCCAAACTCTATGTTAAAGAAATTGTTAAATTTTACGGAGTTCCTACTTCTACTGTTAATGATCATGATCCATTGTTTACTAGTGGATTTTGGAAGAGTCTTCAAAAAGCTTTGGGAACGAAGCTTGATTTTAGCACAGCTTATCATCCTCAATCCGATGGATAAACCGAGCGTGTGAATCAAACTCTTGAAGATCTTCTTCGTGCATGTATTCCTGATTTTGGTGGAAGTTGGGAAGATCATATTTCTCTTGTTGAGTTTTCCTATAATAATAGCTTGCATTCTAGTATTGGTATTTCATCTTTTGAGGCACTCTATGGAAGGCCATGTCGATCTCCTTCTTGTTAGCTTGAGGCCAGTGAGAAGCTAGTTTTAGGTCCAGATTTTATTCGTGATTCCACAGAAAAGATTGACCTTATTCGCCATAGGATGAAAGAATCTCAAAGTAGACAAAAATCCTATGCCGATAACCGAAGAAGGAAATTAGAATTTTCTGTGAGATATTCGGTATTTATTCGTGTTTCACCTATGAAGGGTGTTGTGTGTTTCAGTCGATCAGGAAAATTAGCGCCTCGATATATTGGTCTGTTTCCCATTACCGAACGCATGGGTTCCGTGGCTTATCGCCTTTTATTACTGGCTCAATTTGCTGCTATACATGAAGTTTTCACGTTTCTCAACTACGGAAGTGCCTTCAAGATTCCGATTCTATTCTTCAGCCCGGTGTTGTGGAAGAAATTGACGTTCCTCCTAATTTGACTTATAAGCAACATCCTATTCGTATCATTGCTACGGAGGTTAAACGCCTTCGAAATAAAGATACCCCGCTTGTGAAGGTTCAATGGTCCTCAAATCCTAAGGATTGCTCTTGGGAATCTAGAGAATTCATCGAGAGAACACATTCCGACTTAATCTCTCATGCTCCTTAGAGGTGAACTTCTTATTTCAATTTTTTTTTGTTAATATGCTTTTATGGTTGTTACTCTTTATTTTCTTCTTAAATATAGGGAGGACTCAATTTCTTTATGAAGGAGAGTCTGTAACAACCCGCATATTTTACGATTGTATATTTAAATATAGCATTGTTAGTCGGATTAAAGTCCGAAAAGTTACTTTTTGCAAACAGCGAAATTAGTACTCGAGGCCACTTCCATTGAGTTTAAAATGGTGTTTGCGAACTTTTTGAGTATAAACATTGATATGTTTGGAGTTGAGTATAATTTTGCTGTTTTCGCTTAGGGCTTTGGGTTTGGGTTTGGGTTTCAACCCACTAACCCAACTCATCTTATATCCTAACTCCACCCCCTCTCATGTTCATTCATTCTATTAGTTTCCTAACACTTCAAGCTTTAGGAAAAATGGGGGAAGAGATTGGAAATTAAAAATCATAAGCCCTAGTTTTTTTTTTTGCAAATTCAAGTTCTAGCTCCAAAATCAAAGGGAAGCTTAGGTAAGCATCCTCTTCTTCTTCTCTATCTCTATCTCTCTCCAATTTCAGAAATTTCCTATAACCTAACTTAGGGAATATTTGCTTATGATCTTAGATTGGAGCTTTTAGAGTTGAAATTGAAGAGTAGTTGATCTTCCTTTTGTTTTCAAGCTTCTCCTTCATTGTTTTCGAGAAAAAGGTGAGTTTTTGAACTCACATCTATGTCTATACCTTTGATAGCTGTTCCGTGGTGATTCCTAACATCTATTCCTTGTCCATTTGCTTTCGATTGAATTTGTTTTATGAATATTCCAATTTTTGGTGTTTTTAAGGTCAAATCTTTAAAAATCCTAGCTTTGATGTTTGAACATGTTTTTGGTGGTGGATCGAAGAGCCTATAGGGCTGGGTTGCTGATTGGCATAAACACCTAGCGTCCATCGATCGTTCGATCGCAATTTGTGGGGGTTTTTCCCCACTTATGGGCTAGGTTGAAAACACTGGAAATTCGAGTTCAGTCGACTGAACTAGGAAGTCAGTCGACTGAACCGAACCCAGGAGATTTCCTGGGCCAGTGTCAGTCAACTGACCACTCTGGGTCACTCCAATGAGCCTGGAAACCAAAAATTTCCAGGTATGATCCAATCAACCGACCACCCTGGTTCAGTTGACTGAACCTGGAAACTAAAAGTTTTCAGGAATTGTGTCAGTCGACTGACCACACTGGTCCAGTCGACTGAATCTGCTATCTCAACCAAATTTGCCTATTTTGCTTGAGTTTCCAATTTTAATCGATTCGTGTTGATCCAATTTGTTGTTATCACCTTTGTTGACTTTGATATCTTCTTTTTCGGGATTTTTAGGAATATCCATTTCGATGGATTTGGTATCGATTTCTTTGGATTTGATTCATGTCTTCGAATGTGAATCTTTGGTGAATGATTGTTTTCACAATCATTTTTGGTGATTTGTCATTTCGAAATACAAAGGTTTCTATACTGGTAGTAAATAATCAAACTCTTTCATAAGGATGATTTCAACTCTATTTTTAATACAAAGCTCGTTTATAAAACTGTTTTCCAACCTATTAGTATATACAAACCTTTACCTCATTCGTCTGAGAAAATTTAATTAAACGGCTTAGCAAAACAAGTGGTATAAAACGGTTGTGTTTACTTCGTCGGTTAATTTTTGGACTTGTTCGATTGAAACTCTTGTGACAATTTTCGAGTGGAGATCTACAATTTGTTTGTAGATATTTAAGTTAAGCTGGTGGTTATGGGACATGAAGATAAACTCATTTATTTACTAGCTTAGTGTAATCGACACTTCTTGATGGTCAATGAAGATCATTTTGTGGCTTAGACTAGCAATGTGCGATATCTCTTTGTATGAAAGGGAGACTAAACCCCGTTTCTGTGGAGCTTTGGCTCAAAATTGGTGGGGTTGCGACCCATGGTCTTCGGGCCGTTTGTAGAGTCTCGACTCAAAATTGATGGTTAGCAACCATGGAATAGTGTTTCTTACACGTGTTGGTGAGTTTTCATGCTCCCGTTTTGTGATAGGCCTCCCTCTTTTGTGATTTATAGATTTCTAGTTGATGATTTCTAGAATTTTCGTTTCACCAATTTCGTGATTGGCATTGATGTATATTTATCAATATTTGTGGTTTGGTGAATAAAATAAAGAATATGACGTTCTTTTTAGTGCTTTGAGATTTCTTGAGATATTGTATGATTTTTGTTGTTGTTTAATGTATAATTGTCGCAGTATGGCATTATTGTTATCATACATTTTTGTCATATCTCTTATTATATCTCATTTTATCTGATATTTATAACTAGACTAATCTGTTTATTATTTTCTTATTAAATAATACTCGGGTCAGACCGAGAGGTTACAGGTGCTTCTGCTTGACTCCTCTTCTATGAACACTATCTGGCTTTTGACTAACTACTCTAGTTTAGTATTTTTTGTTGTTATACATTCGAGATGGAGACTCGTTGATGTATCCTTAATCTTTTGTCTAACACTTGTACCCATTCTTTTATGATATTATGGATCTTATTTGACCACTACTCTGATGTACACTTCTATATGTTATATTCATATCTGTTTCCGCCTTTGTGATATGGATATCTGTAACTGATTTATGTTATGCTTATTTCTATATTTGTTTCCGAAGATCATATAGCCATGTGGTAGCTTTGAGTTTGTATCGGTATGTCAGATTTCCTCTTGAAAAGAAATGCATGTTATATTATCTAACATATCGGTGCTCGTACAAGGCAATTACATGGATGGTCGCTCCTCAATAGCCTTATTCTTCGTTCTAGTTGACGGCATTACCTCGTAGTGTTCTTGGCTAGCGTGCGTATATAAGTGGGGCGTGACAACCTGTCTTTGGGTCTCGGCGAATTTCTTGGTGCCACAGCCATGCCAAAAGATGGGATAACATTTTCCTCCCAAAGTACGTCTTATGAGAACATGACATGCTTTGAAAATCTACGATCTCTATTCTAAAAAGGTTCTTTCTGATTCACTGATTGGTCTTTTTCTTTTCATCAAAATATATAATCTTCGATTGATTTCCAGTAGTAATGAATTGCCGACTGCCAATTGTTGTACTATGTACTTTTGTAACTAAGCGTTGGATGCAGATTGTTGTTGTTTATTGTTGAAATTGTCACCAGATGAGCATTAAATTTCTTTGAATTTTAAAAATTGGATGTTAGTCCATCATAGATGCACATATGATAATCTGACTCCCACTAACATTTGTGCGCTCATGAGTCATTGTCAGTTTTCTTTTATCGAATTTCGTATCGATCCTCTCTTGAATCGATGTGAAATTTGAACTGTAACAACGCTTGATGGTCGTTTTATTGTATTTCCTACGTTTCAATCCTCTTCTAGATTGATGTGAAAGGTTGTCTTCGTATCGATGGCGAATGACACAAATAAGTTGGATTTCCGAAGCATTTCGTATCGATGGGAATCGATACGAAATAGCTGGTCCTTTGAATTTTCTTTGTATCAATGGATGCAAACGCGTATAATCTTCAAAGTGATGGACATGAATTTGTCATTTTGTATCGATGGACCTATGATGAATACAAGCAGTTCAATCGGTAGAGTATTGTTCGTGCTTTGTACCGATAGTTTGATGGTTACAATTGAGTGTTGCTTCAGATAGATGGTACATGGATACGAACAGCTCTCTTTGTATCGACTGGAGGAGAAACTTGTTTCAACCAGTCAAAACGACTGGGAGGCGAATCATTTCCCTTCATCTCTTGTGCCCATATAAATGCTTTTCGTACTCAGCCAAATTTCTTACTTGCTTATTTTTCTTCCACTTTCGTATTGATAGGAAAGATCGAAAAATAGAAACTATCACCATCCCCAAATCAAAATAGTTCCTTCATCCCTCAATTCTACACCTTAATCTAGGTAATTAATAAAATAATTTACATTGAAAACTATGAGACTTAAGACTTAATCGCCATTCCATTTGCACTCATGGTTGAGTTTGGTGAAGAGGAGGTCGGAGATGGACCAAAGCAAGGTCGAGGATGGAGGAGATGTCATCTGAGAGGCTTTGGAGAAGATGAAGTGTGGGGATACAAAGAAAATGCTCGTATCAATCTGTTATTGGTGGACTCTTCGTATTGATCAATTAGTTAGGGTGTTCGTATCGATCCGAAGTGATCGATACGAAATCCAAGGTTCCGCGATCGATACGAAACACATTTGGATGATCGATACGCAGTGATTTTCCATGGTCTATACGAATCAATGTTTCCTACGATTGATACAAACTAGGTTATTGGTGATCGATACGAAATCATTTTATGGGTGATCGATATGAAGTTCATCCTCCTCGATCGATACGAATTATGCACATATGGATCAATCCAAGCTTGACCTTGATGCAAACGAAACATATCATGAACATCTGACTCCGACGAGCTTCTGCCCTGCATAATTGGACTTAATCGCTTTCGCCACATATCTGATTGCCTTTCGAAGCTCGTCAATGGAACTGTAACTTGACTGAATTTTATAAACTTTAACTTGGATCGGTCTCCAAATTATGAATTGTTAGTGGTGACGATCACCGATGGTGATCACTCTGTTTGAATCTTGAAGTCTTGTTGTTTGAACATTCCTTAAATTTTTGTTGAATTTCTTAAGTATTATGTAGCACGGCACCGCAGTGCATAACACACTTATGCACTTCACACTGGGGAACATACGGGCTTATTATCATCTAATGATGGTTTTTGATGAGTTGATTAGTTATGGAATCTACAACTTCTCAGCAGTAGGAAACTCAAAGTTCATCTTCTCCGATAATAGAGGTGCCGGCCATTACAGCCGAAGAAATAGGTCCAACTCCGGATGAGCTGCCAGGAGCAACTTTTATTATGAACCCATAAGATTCTATGTCGTCTAATGTCTCCGAATATATGTTGGGAAGAATATGCTTAAGGCACGGTCTATCATTAGATGACAGTTTGTTACCCAGACCGAATGACACGCCACATGCTCCCCTAGAAGGATTTATAGCCTTTAATCGCCATTCGTGCACAGCGGGAACACTTCATCCATTCAACTTGTATATTAATGAAGTGTTGGCTTTCTTTGGAATCACCCCTTCGCAATTACATCACAACGGATATGCACTGTTGAACAGTCTATTCATTGTATTCTTGGAGCATCTTTTTCGACCCCCGACCCCGATCAAAATCAGATACTTGTTTAATTTTAAGATTCGGGGAGACAGTCTTTTGTTCATATTTCTAAAGGCAGCCAGGAACTGCCAAGTAGTTGCAGGATCTTGGACCAGACTTAGTTATCTTAAGATAGAGTGGTTCTACCTCCATGCCCTCCAGGTTTGCTAGTTGATGATTAATCAGATGTAAGTGCTGCAACTTTTCCAGTAATTAACAAGAAAATTATAGTTGATGTTGAAACTAATATCTTCCTTCCTTAATAGCCGTAATTCTGCGGCCCGAAGGTGCCTCCTTCAAAGAAATAGTTCGAAGTCTTCAGGAAGTGCCAGGAAAAATGAGAGAAATCGATTCAGTGCTCACGGATAGAAATTTGAGGATTGTCAGGCTAATCGATCAAAATCAAAGCATAAGGCTAGAGGGATCACTTAGGGTGGCTCCGGTGAGAAGGGCTACACATAGAACGGCCGAGATCGTAATCGCTAGGAAGGGTGATGAAGAGAACACGTCCATTGACGATGAACCCGTAGCCGGTCCTTTTGGTAATTTTCAGGACTTAGAGGGAAGGAGGAAAGGCATGGCAGCCGCATATAGGTGTTACAAGTCCATGAGATGGAAATTTGTGATTGTGTCTTTGCCAGTCTCTAGTGTTAGAATCTCAGAGGCTCCTTCCTCGCAAATAGAGAATCCCTTTGAAGGACTTGCCGATACTCAAATTCCGGACTACGTGTCACTCCAACGCAACACCGGATTGGAAGTGCTTCAAAGCGCTCTATATTTAAGTGAGTCTCTTCCCACGAGTATGGCCGACATAACCGATTGATAGGGGGTTGCACATGCATACATACACTTCACGTCACAACACGATTTCAAATCATAAATTATTCATCCTTGAAGATTACTGACCCTGCTTTTCTTTCACTTTATAAATACGATGACTAGACAAGTATCCATGTTAGAAAGCCTTCGCTCAGCATGTCAGTCATCAAGTTCGTACGATGATCCCACCAGAAAGAGGCTGATGGAGACGGCAATCGTGGTTATTCCAACCAAGAACGTTATGAGAGGGATAGGGATATAGACAAAGAATATAGATATCGCTCCCGATCACGCTTCCTACCCCCTCGAGCTTCAACACAACCCTCGAGCCACGATAGACAACCTTAGAGCCTCCATGTCAAAAACCATCTTATCAAGCTCCCAGGCCCGATCTGCAACATCGCAAAAACAGAGGCCGAAACTACCATTGTCATAGAACAAGTCTTCATTGAGCCTACTGGGGAAGAAGCGACTAAAATCGCCAGTTGAGAAAATATTTTCCGAACATTTGCTTCCATGGCTTTATCTTCCCTCCCCACTTAAAGAAAATTCCATCTGAGGCGGAATAAACGATGCATGACTACATCCATGATACTTATACCCAATAGAAGGAGTGGATGACGGCTGTAGATAAAGCATCAGTGGTGACTTTTGAGCGAGCAAAGACTATTGAGAAGTTTGAAAATGACCTCGTCCAAAAGGACCATATAATTCAAGTATTGAATAATGAAGCTGAATCTTCTTGAAAATCTAAAATAGAAGCCATCCAGAAAGCTGATGAGGCCAATTAGTCCATGGAGAGGATGCGACAAACGCATTTCTCTTTGGTTGAAGAGATGGGCCACCGAAACACCACCGTTACAGCCAAACGGGATGCTTCTCTGAAGGAACTTAATGAGCTTAAAGCCAAATTCTATGAAATCGTCAAAGAAAAGGATGATGTAAATAAAGCAGCCCAGGAGGCGTGCGAACAAGCTGTGGTGCTTCGGAGTGAAAGGGATGCGACATCACTTAAAATCCTAGAGGTTGAGGCCAAGGTTGAGGATGAAGTTAAAATGGCTGAGTCTGGTCGAGAAACAGATATTAAAGACCTCTTGATCACATATAATTCTAATGTCTTGAAGCATAGGAATTTAGCCTGGCTCGACAATTATCCAACACACTTGTGCAATGTTTGGGGATGATTAGTAGGAGATGAAAAGGCTGCAAACCAAGCTGAATCGATTGATGATTTCGAGCTCGAGAATCGGGTGTTGAGCAAAGATGAACGAAAAGTTCTCCATGATACGATGATCTCATATGAAAAGGAGAGACTTGGCATACAACGCTTGGAGGCTAGAGAAAATTATGGTGTTGCGCACCATGATGTAAGTCCTGAAATTCTTGTGCCGACCCAGCCTGAGACTTCATCTGCGGTTGATCCTCAGTCTGTCCCTGCATACAACCCTGATCAACCGCAGTTGTCCTCAATCCAAGAGCAAGTATCCGAAGCTGTTCTGCCAGCCACAAGTCAAACTGAGAAAGGTACTCTGAAAATTTCCTATGCTTGCTCAAAATCGGAAGCTTTACATGAACTAACTATTAACAGTTTTCTCTTTGTCCTTGTATAGTGGTTAGACTAACATCTGACACGCCTCCAACAACACAAGAGTTGCATCACAAGCGGGGGCTATTATTACGGAAGCGACCACGATAGCGGCTACTGCATCTATAGATAGGGTACAAGGGGGCACACTTACCTTTGACGAATAGATGGTCGAGGAACTTCAAGGTTATCATAATGATCCCTTGGCTGACCTGCCATTTGTCATGAGTGGAAGCGCACCTGCGACTACCTCCTGAAGCCCAACTGTTAACGTTCCTGGAGAGGATCAGATAATTCATGAAGAGGAAATAATAGCCGAGATTAATGCTGAAATGCAAGCAGCCGCCCGGGCTAGCATTTTGGAGGTGGAATAGGGAGCCCTGGTCCAGCCCTGTTATGAATGATTTCTCCTGGCGGTACAGTCACCATCACTAGTATGCCTATCCAGCCTCCTACTGTTGACCCTATCCCTCCGCCTTCAGGAAGCGTTCCAATACATGTGAGTTCAGAGGAGGAAGTTGATATAATGCCCCTGACTGGAGACCAACGACCGAAAGGCAAGGGCTCAAAGAGGAAGCCAAGTGGCAGCTTTAGTGGGTCAACGTCGAAGAAGAAGTCGAGAAAAAAAAGAGTAGACATGTCTCTTCGGCTCGTTTTTGGTAGATGGATAGAAATCTATTTTTACTTTCTATTTTTGTTGGCTGCGTACAGATGCGGGTTCGGCCCCTGCTAGTAGGATTTTTTGGAACAATTTTGTACTTGTTCTTCCTTTTCAAAGATTGGTAATAGAATTCCATTTTGTCTTCAACACTGTTTTTTTTCATTTTCTTAAGTGTTCCAGTGCTTGAACTTCAATTCAAGTACTTATGCAGTTTAATCTTCAAATCAGCCCTAAGTTTAATCGTTAAGCTTCGGAGTGACGGCTTCGGGTCACGATCGAGCGTTAAGTCGAATTCTGATGCCGTGCTGTCTCAATCAACAGCTGATACTTAAGTTCTGCCCCCCAATTTCAGGGATGAATTGAGAAGATCGGTCAGAAGTCGCTATTTGCCTTTAATACATCGATCTTAATCTCTATGGGGCGAAGCTAAAACATTGCGAATAGCCGAACCATATTTACTCATCCATTGGTGATCGTAGCCACTCCCTGGGGATTACACTCGTTCGTCGGCGGTCGATTATGCCCACTTAAGTTTTAGTGATACGTCCATGCTCGGGGGACATATGTTATTTTCATGGGCATTCAGTCATACCCGCTTAATATTTTTTACTGCGTCCATACTCTAGGGGCTTTAGATTGATTCGTGGGTGGTCAGTCACACCCGGTTTATGTTTATACTCTGACCGCACTTCAGGGACTTAAAGTTGTCTCACGGATAATTGATTCGTATCGGTTTGCATTTAAACTCCAATCCGCACTCTTGGGATTTTAGAGTTAGTTGGTGTTTATACTCTGATCCACGCTCCGGGGACTTAGAGTTAATTGCTGTCGATACTCCAGTTCGCACTCTGGGAATCCAAAGTTATTTGATGTTTATACCCTAGTTTGCACTCCGGGAATCTAGAGTTGGTTGATGTTGATACTCCGGCTCGCACTCTGGGAATTCGGAGTTAGTTGATGTTTATATTACATTTCGCACTCCAGGAATCTGGAGTTAGCCGACAGATGGTCAGTAACATCTGTTTAGGCTTTTGGATTTTGTTCGCACTCCGGGAACAACGAATCTGTGAGGATCGTGGATGGTTGGTTCACATCCATCTTGAGTTAACAAGCGAAGTCATTAGATGGATGGATCCATCCTCCTCAAACTTGGTTGAGATACGGGCAAAGTCGTTGGATGGACGGATACACCCTCTTCGAGACCGTATTTGTAAGTTTATACTCTAGTTCTCAATCTGGGAATCTGGAGTTAGTTAGAGGATTGTCGCGTATCAATCATTTTTTGGCTTTAGTGTGATGACTTGCCCCCATGCTCGGGTTTCACTTAGCAAGTAACCGATCGTATCACAATTACTCCCAATTTAAATAAACCCACCGTCGAGTGGAACTTAGCTCTCCCTACATAGTGATAATCATATGACGCGTTTCAAAAAATCACAGCTCTGGCTCGAAGAGATTGCATTTTACTGTTGAAATAAGAAATTATTGCATAGTCGGTGGTCTTATTACAAAATCAAATTTTGAAATGAATAAACAAATTGCAAATGAAAAATAGACTAAATAAATAAATAGGGCCTATTATGCTTAATAGCGACGTAGACTTTCGCTGTTCGAGGCTCTTGGCAGAATGAGACCGTCAATGGTCGATAGTTTGAATGTACCATCTCTAAGCTTTCGTTCGATTATATAAGGTCCTTCCCACGTTGGTTTCATACGTGAAGTAACTGGGTAGATTCTTTTGAGGACGAGATCACCGAGTTCGAAGGTTCAAGGTCAGACATTGGCATTGTTTTAATCGGGCGACTCGACTTCAGTATGCGGATGCCCTCAAATCAGCCTCTTCGCGCTTCTCAACCAATAAATCCAAAGATTCGGCAAGTAATATAGAATTTATTTTCGGATTGTAATAAGTCACGCGATGAGAAGGTACTTCCATCTCGACTGGAATAACGGCTTCGGAACCATAGGAAAGAGAGAATGGAGTGTTGCTAGTCGTAGATTTATGGGTTGTCCGGTAAGCCCATAAAGCCGTAGGAAGTCCATCGACCCATTTAGCCCCGGCCTTTTCTAGTCATTTCTTCAGAATAGACTTTATAACTTTAGTAACAGCTTCAACTTGTCCATTCGCTTGAGGATGTGCAACTACGGAGAATTTCTTTTAGATGTGGAACCGTTAATAGAAGTTCTTAAATTCATTACTATCAAATTGGCTCCGCTATTTGTGATGATGGTATGGGGTTGAGGCCAAATCGGCAGATATAGATGCACACTACAAAGTTGATTACTCTCTTTGTCGTGATGGTAGCAAGGGCTTTAGCTTCCGCCCACTTGATAAATAATCAACCTCGATGATGGCGTACTTCACACCACCCTTGGCTAGAGGTAGAGAACCAACAATGTCGATGCCCCATACTGCGAACGACCATGGACTAACCATCTGAGTTATCTCGGTAGGAGGGGCTCTAGGAATACCAGCATGCTTCTGACATCTGTCACATTTTTCTAACGTAATTCGATGCATCGTGATTTACAGTCGGCCAATCGTATCCATATCGGAGTACTTTCTTGGCAAGAGCTTGCCCCATGGTGTGACTGCCACATTCTCCTTCATGCACATCGTACAATACACGTTTGATTTCATCATGAGCGATACACAGGAGTAAAGGGAAAGAGTATCCTTTTCTATACATGACTCCATTATGAATAGTGAACCGTGAAGCTTTTCGAAGAATTTGTCTCTTTTCACTTCTGCGCTCTGGCAGGGTCCCATGCTTGAGATAATTTCTAAATGGAGTCATCCATGACTCCTTATCAGAAACAACCTCAAATACCCAACCTGTTTCCATTTGATTGATGCTCGGGGAAGATAACGTTTCCATAGGAATGAGTCCCATTTGTTGTGGCTCACTTGTGCTGGCTAACTTTGCAAATGAATCAGCTTTCCGATTGCACTCCTGGGGTATGTAGTAAATGGCATAATAATCGAACTAGTTTAGTATTTCCTGAACCCGAGCAAGGTTAGCGGCCAGCCTTCGGTCCTTGGCCTGGTATTCCCCCCGAAATTGAGACACAATCAATTACGGACCGCAATAAATCTCCATAGAAATGATTCTTAAATCTCGGACAAGTCTCAATCCAACAAGTAGAGCTACAAACTCGGCTTCATTGTTGGTCTCATGAAAATTAAACTTAAAGCATAACATATAGATCGACCTTCAGGAGTTTCAAGAACAACCCCGACACCTGAGCAACAGTCGTTTGATTCACCATCGGTATGTAGCTTCCAGACATACTTGGAAGATTCACTAGTTTCAGGCAAGTCTTTTGGGACAATAAATTCAGGTATTAAATCTGCTAGGACTTGTCCTTGAATGGCTCGCCTTGGGGTATAAGTAATGTCAAACTGACCTGACTCGATATTCCACTTGAGTAACCTACCAGATGTCTCAGGTCGAGTAAGGAACCGTCGTAACGGCTGGTCGGTGTAAACGGTGATAGATGAGCTTGGAAATACGGACGAAGCTTCCTTGAGGCAATAACAAGACAATAAGACAACTTTTCCAGCTTCGGATAATTTCTCTCTACCCCGATCAATCGTTACCTAATGGAATATACCAGATGGTGTACCTGATCTTCCTCCCGAATTAGGGACACACTGATTGAATTTTCTGACACTGCCATGTAGATATATAATCTCTCGTGATCAATAGGCTTTGGCAGAATGGGTGGTGTGGAAAGATGTTGTATCAGTGCTCGGAATGCGCCCTCACATTCCGTAGTCCATTCAAAGTTCTATTTCACTTTTCTGATCAGATCGAAGATGGGAATGCATTTGTCAATGGATTTTGAAATGAACCTGCTCAGTGTTTCTACTTTCCTGTTGAGGCTCTGGATTTGCTTTATAGTTCTTGGGGTCTCAAGATTTTTAATTGCCCAGATCTTTTCGGGATTGGATTCGATCCCTTGAGCGTTGACGACAAACCCTAGGAATTTTTCGGATGCGACCCCAAAGTGACATTTCAACGGATTGAGCTTCATTCTATATTCTCAGAGGATGTTAACCATTGATTCCAGGTCTTTGATATGATCAGTGGAGAATTGCGACTTCACGAGCATGCCATCCATATGTATTTCCATGGTTTTTTCGATCTGATTTGCGAACATTCGATTAACTAACCGTTGGTAAGTAGCCCCACATTCTTGAGTCTGAAAGGAATAACTTTGAATTAGTAAAGTCCCATGTTAGTTATGAAGCCGGTGTGCTCTTGGTCGGGCAAGTGCATGGGTATTTGGTTGTAGCCAGAATACGCATCCATAAATGATAAGAGTACATTTCCAACTATCTTTAGGGCAAGCTTTATTCAAGTCTGAGTAATCAATGAATGTTCTTTATTTCTCGTTTGGCTTCCGAAAAAGTACAGGATTTGACACCCATTCCGAGTATAATGCATCTCGAATAAACCCGTTTGATTTGCTCTTCCTTAAGGGTGGCAGAAATCTCTGGATCTATACTACGCCTTTTTTGCTTGACCGGGACGTGCCGCTGGTCAATATTCAATGCGTGGCTCGCGATGTCTGGCGAGATCCCACACATGTCAGAGTGTGTCTAGGAAAACACGTCCAAGTTTTCCCAAAGAAATCCAACCAATTCCTCCTGCATTTGTTGGCTTAGCTGAGATCCAATCTTTATTATCTTGGAATCGTCGTTATTATCGATCGAGGCATCAATCGTCAGCTCGGCCGGTGAAGCTTGACTGTCTTTACTTTCGTCTTCACTTTCGGTATCTCTCGGGTCAAGATCACTCAGGAATTGGTCGGGGTTCCCGGGCCTGGGCCCAAGCGTCAATTTTCAATTCTCAACAAAGCGGACGCTGAGAGATTCCTCTACGCCCTTCCCTTTTTCCTTTCGCTTCGCCTCTCGCATCTCGGCAACATAACAGGCTCGCCCAAGAGCCTGGTCTCCCTGAACAACACCAACTCTATTGTCAGTAGGGAATTTTAAAGTCGGACACCAAGGGGCAATGGCAGCCGTCAATTCAGCTAGGGTTTTTCGGCTCAAGAAAGCATTGTATGGACAGTCTATATCCAACACAACAAATTGTAATATCCGGACTCTCCGGCATTCTCCAATCCCCAACTCCACTGGCAGTTCCACTACTCTAGTGGGTATAGTTGCACACCCATTAAAGCCATGAATATGGGACTGACATGGCTTCAAATCTTTAGTCTCCATTTTCATCTGGTCATAGGCTCGCTTAAACAATATGTTCACAGAACTTCCACTATCTACTAAGATCCTCTTCATCCAAGCAGGACCTACTTGAACTGATTTGACAAGTGGATCGATGATTTGGGCTTCAACCCTGTCGGCATCTTTGTCTCGAAAGACGATGTCGTCAGTCATCATCTTATGTTGCTTTGCCGGAGCCCCATCTTCCAAACTCCTACAACACTCGAAGCTCGCATGCCTAATAGAGCTGGTATATGACTCCATTTCCTTCCAGCTTCGGTCTATTAGATGAGAACTGCCGCTAACAGTATTGATCACCAACCTCCCGCCAGTACGAGCGGGTTCCTCCTGTCTTGCCTGATTTGGTATGTGGTTCTGATTTGATGGGCCTGTACCTCTAGACTGCGGCGCCCGCACAAACTTCTCCAACTTTCTCTCACATCTCAACTTTTCAATGAGATCCTGCAAGTGACGGCACTTATTCGTGTTATGGCTATAGCTTTCGTGGAATCTACAAAACTTCTCGGTCTAGATCTGTTTTTTCGACTATTGCTTCGGAGTAGGTTTCTTATACTGAATAGAATTGCAGGTCTGAAAATACACATTTTCCAACGACGTATTCAAAAGAGGATAATTATCAAACATAGGAGCCCTACGTTGTGGACCATGATTCCGATCTCGTTTCTTATTTTGATTATCATTACCTTTCTGTTGATTTTGTTTATTCTGTATGTTCAATTGTACTTTTGTAGAACTCTCCCCGGTCTGTTAAACAGCAACAATTCCCTGAATCCCTTCCATACTAGGCCCAACGTAATCCTTTTTCCTAGACTATTTCGTATCCTCTCTTCTCAAGAATTGGGCTTCCTTGAAATAGAAACTGTCCAATAACGCAGGTGGTTTTTCGGCCAACCAGTTGTTGAACTCAGAATCGGGATCAATCCCTTTAGTCAGTGCCATCAGAATAGAGTTATCATTGGGATTGTTAATCTCAGCACATGCATCATGAAATCTCTCCAAATAATGTCTGAGTGTCTCTCCAGGAGCTTGAGCGACACTACACAAAGTATTAACAACCTTCGGCCTCGTTACATGCATGCGGAACTGCTCAACAAACTTTGTCGCCAACTGATCAAAACAAGAGACAGATCGAGGTGGTAAATGGGTAAACCGTATAGTCTTTATGCCCCTAGAGAGATCGGGAAACTTCGGCACTTAACTGATTATCAGCTCGTGCAGCATTCATTAACCATTCATACTTTAGGATATGTTGATTAGGAACAGAGCACCCTTCATAAACAGGTAAAGTCGGCATCCTGAATCGCCGAGGTGGTTTAGCATAGAGTATATCATCAGTAAAGGGAGTATGACTTCAGAAGATTCCCCAGTCATCATTGGTAAGGCCTTGACTTCCTCGGATCATCAGACGAATCATCACCGGGATGTCCGGCATCTGTATATTCTAGGCCTGCTGAGCCAAGGTGTGGTCAGGTTCCACAATGCAAGGATGGGCCAGACGCGGTCGATAGTCTATGTCTCGCAGTGCATCAGCAAAACTATAGGACATCAACCCAGCAGCTCCCCTAGCCTTTCTCATTGATCCTTTATAAAAAAAAAATCAAAGCATTATATACAAAGTTTGAGTTTTGTTGGGCGGATTCTCGCCCAGTAGGCCACGAGACCGTGAAGCGTCATATCCCATGCACATTCGAAACCAACAGGCACAGTAGGCGTCATCTCCTTGCACTCAAGTGCTCATGTCCATTCGGTACCTCCTTGTACCAGGGTCCATTCGGCATCCATGAACCCATGTCCATTCGGCTCTCTCCTCTCATGTCCATTCGGCACCAGCTCAACGCCGGACCACACAATGCCGGTCCAATACTTCCACTCCACTACCGGATCAACCCCCTACCGAGCCAACCTCATTCGGTCCCCCACTCCATTCGGCATAGCCGGTCCAAGCCCCGCCGAATACCACCACCGGACCACACTATTGCCGAACCACCTTCTCATCACATCTCCACCGAACCAATGCAACATCTCCTGCTCCATACCGGTCCAACTTATGACCGGACCAACACATACCCTACTCAATACCGATCCACACCCTACCAGACCAACGCCACTCCAAATTCCATGCCGAATGAAGCTCCGCCGAACCAGAACGCTGCCAGGCCAGATTGCTCCAGCCCGGGCCCACCAACAGCTATATACCTCCAAGACCCCTTGCCCCCTACCTCATTCTATAAATAGAGGGGCAGGGGTACAACAATGGCAGACAAGTTTGAGAGCTCAAGCAAGGAAGGAACTTTCAAACTACTTTCATACACTTGTACACAACGCATTGTACTTGTAACCTGAAAGAAAGAAGATAATAACATATAAAGTGGACGTAGGCACATTCTGGCCGAACCACTATAAATCTGTGTGTCTTTTACATTTCAGCCCCTACTTTTCTCATATTTACATACTCATCTAAAATCATTGAAAATTACATACAATCAACTAAATAATACGACTTGGAGGTGTTTGTCCATTTTTTGTGCAAACATTTTTGGTGCTTTCATTGAGAGTTGAACTCAGGCTTCATCTTCTCCCACTCAACCTTTTTCCTAACGACATCACTCGTTGCTTAGAAATCATGCCTTCCAAACAGAGAAGGGATGTTAACAAAGGAAAGAACATCGCAACTAGCAGCCTTCCAGATCCAGCAATCACAGATCAGCCCACTTCAACAGCAGTACCAGATGAAAATCAGGAAAATCCAACTGGTCCCGCAACGGAACAACCAATCACTAGGGCAGATCTGGACAGGGTTGTGGCTGAAGTAACTAACCGCTTCACATCCCAACAAGAAACTTTGGTGGACCAACTCATGACACGCTTAAGGGACGCTGAAGAGTCCAACCGCAACACTGAATCATGGGGTGAATCCCAATCCGGAGGATCCCGGAGGCAACAAAGGTCTTCACTCTTCGAACAAGCTATCAACAGGAAAAACAATGATAGGGGCCGCGCCCGGACTCAGCCCGAATTCCGACTCGAGGAAGCCCTTGGAACCGAACCTAGCGGGGGAGGCACCAGGCGAGGGTCGGATGTAGCTGAGCCAGTCATGCCACCTAATCATAGAAACCCCGCTGAACGGAGCCGAGCTAGAACCCAGCCCGAAGTTGACCCCATGGATGTGCTCGAAACAGAACCCCACAGGGGAAGATCAAGGCAGGGGGCAACTGTAGCTGGTCCTAGCGTGCATCCAAGCAGCCAAAGACAACCACTGGATAATGCTAGAGGTGATAGACTGTACCATCCCTACAGGTCATCTGGACGAGATAGATCCCGCAGGGAAGAACCGAGCTCATTTTTGTCCGCTCCAAGTTCTGACGAGCGGATGGCACGATTATTCAGAGAATGTGTCCAACGGGAGCAAAGGGACCGGGGAATAGGCGCTAGGGTCACCAGTCCCTTTACCCGAAATATCGAAACTGCCATCACTCCCCGGGAATGGAAAATGCCAACCATGGAACCTTACAAAGGAACTTCCGACCCCATCGTACACCTGCAGAGATACACCCAGCATATGCTCATGAGTGGAGCAACAGAAGGAGTATTATGTAAATGCTTTCCGCTATTCCTATCAGATCTAGCTACCTCCTGGTTCTGCCATCTACCCCAAGGATCCATCAACTCATGGGAGATGTTAAAAGAAAGGTTTATTAGCCAGTTCCGCATCCATGTGGAACAACCCAGGGATGCTTATTCTCTATCCAATGTCAAACAGAAAACCGGAGAGACGCTACAACAATATCTAACACGGTTCAACGCCGCAGCGGCAGCAGTTCAAGATGCCGATGAAAAACTCACTCTAATGGCCCTCTGTAGTGGTGTGCATCCAGACACCAAGTTTGCCAGAAGATTAACTAAGGAAAAACCAGTTACCTTGCCTGATTTCTTCCATGAAGCTGGAAAGTATATGAGACTTGAAGACGCTGCTACGGAGAGGCAGCCAGGGCAACAAGGCAAGATAATTCAGGACAAGGTTCCCACTGCAGCTAAGGACGCTCGAAGAAATGAATCTAGAGACAATGCTGGGGGCAGAAAGGGTGAGAAGCGCCAATATCGACCAGGGCCAAGATTTGACTCCTACACTCCTTTGAATGAAACAATCGAAAACATCTACCTAGCCACTCAGGGCGAACTCGGATACAAGCGCCCCCCGCACCAGAAAGAATCAGATAACGCACTCAAGTCCGGAAAGTTCTGTCGCTTCCACGAATCCCACGGACATGACACCAATGAATGCCACCATCTTCGGGACTTGATCGAAGAACACATTAGAAGAAGAAGACTAGAACGTTATGTGAAAAGTCAGAACAGGACTCCAACTCCTGCCAATGAGAACTCAAAGCAACCCCTCCCAGAAGTAGGCGGAGGGAGTCGCAACAATCACAACACCAGTGGCTCTAGTCAAGAGAAGATAGTAGTCCTTACCATCTCAGGAGGACCACACATTGCCGACAGAAGTTGGGCAGAGATGGAAAGGTACGGCAAGTCGCTTAGAAATGCCGAAGGATATGTTAACTCCATTACGGAGGAACGCCACCCGAAACGAAAAGAAAACGACGACATCATATTCAGTAGGCGTGATTTGGAAGGAAGACAGTACCCACCTATGGATCCTATGGTCATCTCTGCCTGGTTCGGTCCAGCTAAAGTTTTTCGGATTCTAATAGACACAGGAAGCTCCGTTAATATCCTGTTCAAACATGCTTTCGACAAAATGAAGTTATCAATGAAGGATGTATCCCCCTGTGACAAACCACTGCACGGTTTCACTGGAGATGCAAAAATGCCCCTCGGGCAACTTGACCTCTTCGTCGAAATAGGAAGTCATCCCCGCTCCGTTGTGCGAAAACAAACGTTCGTACTAATAGAAAACCACTCGGCTTACAACGCTTTCTTGGGAAGACCAGCCTTGTCTGACTTTCAGATTGTATTAGCCCCCTGGTGCCTGAAAATGAAATTTCCAACAGACAACGGAGTAGGAGAAGTAGAAGGAGATCAAGGTGCTGCCCGAGACTGCTACGTAACTGAACTTCGCAATAACCGCAGAAAGAATAAAGGAAAAGATGCAGAGACTACTCTCTGCATGAAAAGCTTGGAGGCATAGCAACTAAAGAAAGCCCCTCCTCTTCGATACACAAGCGATCCCTTCAATGAACTAGACCCCAGGGATAAAGAGGAGGAGGCTACCGCCGAGCCTGCAGAGGCTATGGAATTCGTATCGGTAGATAAGCATGATTCAAGTAGACTATTAAAAATCGGATCTCAGCTGAAAACGGAATTGAAGGATCGACTCATTGACTTTCTCCGCCACAACTTAGATGTATTTGCGTGGACCCATGCCGATATGACAGGAATCTCCCCAGACGTAGCATGCCACATGTTGAACATCGATCCCACCAAGGTACCAGTAAAGCAGAAAAAGAGGAGCATGGGGGCAGAGCGATCAGCAGCCCTTGATGAGGAAGTAAAAAATCTACTTGCTAATGACTTCATACGGGAAGCCATCTACCCAGAATGGATCGCTAACCCAGTGCTAGTAAAAAAGGCCAATGGAAAGTGGCGAACATGTATTGACTTCTCCAATCTGAATGACGCTTGCCCGAAAGACTGCTTCCCACTTCCCCGAATTGACCAACTCGTGGACAGCACAGCTGGGCACGAACTCCTATCTTTTATGGATGCATACTCCGGATATAACCAGATCCCCATGCACGCTCCCGATCAGGACCACACTAGCTTCATCACCGACCGCGGATTATATTGTTACAAAGTCATGCCTTTTGGACTCAAAAATGCTGGAGCTACCTATCAACGCCTCGTCAACAAAATGTTCGCAGAACTGATAGGACGTACTATGGAAGTATATGTGGATGACATGTTGGTGAAGTCCAGGAAAGCCAACGACCATGTAAGCCATCTGGACGATATGTTTCGGGTACTTCGCCGATATGGAATGAAGCTGAATCCTCTAAAGTGCTCCTTCGGAGTATCATCGGGAAAATTCTTAGGATTCATCGTCCACGCCAGAGGAATCGAAGCAAACCCTGAACAAATCCGAGCTTTAAAAGAAATAAGGATACCTTCCACTCGAAAAGAAATGCAGAGCCTAAACGGAAAGGTGGCCGCCCTAAGCAGATTCATTTCCAAGGCAACTGACAAGTGTGTCCCTTTCTTCGAAGCACTCAAGAAAGACAAAGGGAGGTTCGAGTGGACCGACGAATGCTTAAAAGCCTTCCTCAACCTAATCGAACACCTTCAGAGACCACCAGTACTCTCAACTCCAAATGAAGGTGAAGTGTTATACCTATACCTCGCTGTATCATCTCATGCTCTAAGCGCCGCCTTGGTAAGAGAAGAAGACCGCACACAACGTCCGGTTTACTTTGTAAGCAAGAGATTTACGGGGGCAGAAGCCAGATATCCTAAACTTGAGAAGTTAGCATATTGTTTATTGATCGCGTCACGGAAACTGCGACACTACTTCCAGTCTCACTCCATCAGGGTTCTAACCGATCAACCACTAAGACAAGTGCTCCATCGTCCTGACACTTCTGGGCGACTCCTCAAATGGTGCATCGAACTAAGTCAGTATGATATCACCTACCATCCCCGCACCGCTATCAAAGGACAAGCCATGGCTGATTTCATTGCCGAATTCACTACCAACGAAGGCAAGGAACAATCCGAAGTAGCAAAAAACATCAAGTGGAACCTCTTTGTAGACGGAGCATCGAACGAACAAGGCTCGGGGGCAGGTATTGTGATCGTCACCCCCAGGGGAAGAAAGTTGTACTATGCATTAAGATTGGAGTTCACGGCCACTAACAACGATGCTGAATATGAAGCAGTAATAGCGGGATTGGAACTGGCCCTAGAAATTGGGATCAATTCCTTATGTATTCATAGTGATTCTCAGCTTATCGTAAACCAGGTACTAGGAGAATTCCAGACTCGAGGAGAACGGCTCACAGCATACCTAAAGAAAACCAGACTGCTGCTCGATCGATTGGACCATTATCTAATCAAACACATTCCTCGAGAAGAAAACCAAGAGGCAGATGAACTTGCAAAGCAAGCTAGTATGAAGGACAGCACCATTCCCGGAGCACTAGTAATCTCAAGGCAGCTAGCCCCGAGTTTCGAACAAGCGAATCTGATAACTGCAATCGAAGAAGGAACCTGGATGACTCCTATCCGGAAATATTTGCAAGATGGCATACTACCCGACAGGCGTGACGAAGCCAAGAAGATCTTGAGGAAAGTTCCCCACTACACAATGCAAGAAGGCATCCTCTACCGGCGTGGCTTCTCTAGCCCCCTATTAAGATGCGTCGCCGGGAGGGGAGCCAAGGAGATATTAACAAACATCCATCAGGGAGGATGCGGAGATCACACTGGAGGACAGACTTTGGCAAGAAAGATACTCCGATACGGATATTACTGGCCCACACTAAACAAAGATGCCCTAGACTTCGTTAAGAAATGCGACAGATGTCAGAAGTTCGCCAAGATCCCTCGACTACCCACAAACGAAATTACTCAAATGACCAGCCCTTGGCCCTTTGCCGTATGGGGAATTGACTTAATTGGCGAACTGCCAACGGGCCGAGGCGGAGCCAAATATGCTATAGTGGCAGTCGATTATTTCACCAAATGGGTGGAAGCGGAACCTTTAAATAAAATATCTTCAGCAAAAGTTATCAACTTCTTGATCAAAAACATTCTGTGCAGGTATGGAGTCCCCCTCAAGATCGTATCAGACAACGGACTCCAATTTGACAGCGAAGAATTTGCCGACTGGTGCCAAGAGCATGGAATTCATAAAAGCTTCTCATCAGTAGCTTACCCTCAGGCAAACGGACAAGTTGAAGCTGTCAACAAAATTCTCAAAACCCTAATCAAGAAGAAACTTGAAAAGTCAAAAGGCGCTTGGGTGGACGAACTTCCTACGGCACTATGGGCATACCGCACATCTTTCAGAACATCAACGGGACATACTCCTTTCTCTTTGGCATATGGATCGGAGGCAATGCTCCCAGTTGAGACTATTGTGCCTTCCCACCGTAGGATCCACTACAACCCAGAAGAAAACGAAGAACTCCTCCTCATGTCTTTGGATCTGATTGAGGAAAGGAGAAACGATGCAGCACTCAAAGCAGCAGCTCACAAACAAAAAGTGGCAGCACTATACAATTCCAAAGTCAAGCATCGCAGCTTACAAGAAGGAGATCTTGTCCTCAGGCGAATCTTTCCGCGCCCCGGGGCACTGGACCCCATCTGGGACGGACCATATGTAATTCACAAAGATCTCCACAACGGAGCTTACATTTTGTCAACAGTGGACGGAGAGGTGTTCCAGAGGGCATGGAACATCCGACACCTCCGTCGATACTTTTCTTAACTTGTACTGCCCATATGAAGTGAATTAACAAAGAGAATCAGTGGACGTAGGCATTTTCGTGCCGAACCACTTTAAAAAATCTTGTCTCTTTTTAACTTGTTCCTTTATGTCTTGGCTACTTGTTAAGCGTTATCCCTTTCTGTTGAACAAAATTCTATGGCATCTCCACTCAAGACGCACCGCGGCCTCATCTGGACTAGGCCTAACAGGTACGCTACGATTCTATGCACTCGCCAATGAGACTCTTTTGCCCCGGCATCCCTCTGCTGCGGGTTAACTCATTGCGCGCCTGCCCTCAAAGCCAACTGTAATGAGCCGATTATAAGTCATCATAAAGGCCGACTATAGCCGATGGCAGCTCATTACGGCGTTCGGCTCGTCGGTAACTGTGAACCTACTTTAAGCCCCAACATAAGGTGTGGCCAGCCAGGGGTAGTTCACGGCCAACGGCACCCACGCTAGCCGGCCACGGTAAATCGAATAATACCCACGATTACGGACCATAATGGTTCGGGTAGTTACCGTGCGCGATCTCGGCTCCGATGTGTCTTAAGTGCGGCTGTGGTAAAAAAGAAAACTCCCCGCGGAGGCGTAAGATGGGTGACAAATGTCTCCAAGACCCACAGCTAGGGAAAGTGACTACAAAACCCGTTTGCCACGAACTTAAGCACATCGACGGCCTTCCGTGACTGGAAGTTTTACTTTTACTATATTTCCATTTCATTTAAATATTTTTCTCCTATCCTGTATAACAAACTCTAAAGTACAGGAAACCAAATAGGAAGCATTCACTCATGAGGCTCTAAGCCTGCGTGCTGGGTAGCAGGGCGCTCTGCTATACCCGTGAACAGTTACACAAGACACTCAAAGCTACCGCCTGCGAATAAAACATAAAGGGCGGTACTCTCTTCTCTTGTACATAAATGCGTAACTATAACTTATTCATACACTGACATTGCAAAACGTGAAATTATATTTCAAGCAAAAACTTAACATCAAACACAAGTGGAATCACAGGCATATACATAATTATACTTCTCACACAGCACATAAAGATAGCAACAACATTTAAACATGACAAAATCAGCTTATATTATAAGATCACACGAAGTTATTCTTTGCAAATAATTTTATTACAGTTGCATATCAAAGACTAACATGAACAGTGATAAAAAAGAAACAAAAAGATGGCAGATGCATCCACACTCCATCACCAACTCCCCCAGCCTACTTAGCCGCAGGATCGGAGCCCCCAGCATGTGGATCTGAAGTCCCACCTGTCCAGATCAGAAGAGGAATTCATTAAACGAACGATCAAGTTATGAAAACACGAAAAGAAAAGAAAGGGAAAAGAATAACTCACCAGCATCCGCCGCTTGATCCTCATCATCCAACTGCACGCCCGCTTCCTCTGCAGCGAGTAGCCGCATCCCCTCCTTCACCGCCGCTTGCTCCTCCTTTGAGAACTGAGCAGTAACCGCACTCAAGTTGAAAGCCTCTCCGCCTTCCTTACCCGCATTCACCCTGGCCTCCTCTAAAGCCTGGAGATACACCTTGGCCATGACCCGAGGGTAATCGTCCATCCAAGACAAGCCGCCCTCCTTCCAAGTGTGGAAGTACATATCCTGCAACATCTCATCCATCATCCCCTCGTTTTCCTCAAACTCCCTCACCCGGGCCTCGGAAGCTTGCAACTTGGTGATGGCGTCGTCCCTCTCTGATTGGTATCTCAAGCAGTCAGCCTGGAGTGACCTCCTCATTTCCTCTTCCTTCAACTTGAGGGACCTCCTCATCTCCTCCATCTCCTCCTTCAACTCGGCCTGAGCCATCTCCGCAGCCTCGAGCCTCCCTGACAACTCCTCTACCCGCTCGAGATCCGCATTTCGAACCTCATCCACCGTTGCGATAGCTATGTTAATCCGTTCCCTGCAAGCGACCTCCATCTTCCGTAATTCCGCCCTACTGGCCTTCTCCATGGTCTCTTTCAGACGCTTGGAGGCTTCCTCATGCTGGGAAATCTGGATGGCTTGGTCGGCGAGTTGCTTGGCCTGATCGGCAACCTTTAACCTCAACCGAATGTTAGCACTCCCGATCTCTTCCCCGGCCTTGACCAACTTAGCATGATGCTCCATTAACTTCTTGGTCTCTGCGGCCACCCGGTCGATATTAGCCTTGGCCTCATCCCCCATGGTGACTACCCGTGTAGTAAGTAAATCAAGATCTAAAGATTTGGCCTCGTCCAGCACTCTTACCATGGGGTTGCGGGGAAGTAGGTGCTCGCCCGTGGTCTCATCGAATGAAATGTCCCGAAAACTTGGGTCTAAATCAGGATGGCCGGCAAAAGGGTCACGAGGCACGGGGCGAGGCACATCGGGACGCCTTATATGAATGACAGTAGAACTCTTGGAAGGAGGAGGAGGGGGGCAGGGCTCCGTGCTCTCCTCCGTAGTATCACGAGGAGGCTGAGTAGGGGGAGACAGAGTAGGAAGCTGCGAAGCAGAAGAAGACTCAAATAAGGAACGGCTCCGCTTCCTTTTCTGAATGCCCTCTTCGATGACCCCAAGAAGAGGGCGGTACTTGACTACGTCCCCAGTGCGATCAGTAGAAGGTTTCGCGGAAGCTCTCCTCGACTTAAATTGTTCAAGGCGGTGTCGAACATCCGACGTTTTACCCGCCTGGCCTGCCCCTGGAATAAAGAACAAGTGTTACGAACATACAATAATCCGCAATTCAAAAAATGTGCTAAGTTAAAAAGAAAGAAAAGTGAGGAGACACATCTGTTATACAAACCCGGCGGAGGAGTGGGATACTGCAATAAGTCCTGGATCTCATTCCAGGACGGAAGTGAACCGTAAAAAATTTCTAAGTCCTTATCGAAAATAGAATCGGCAGAAGACAAAAGTTCACCTTGCATCGCCGGAATCACCCTAGCTGAGGAACCCTTAGAGGATGGGTCAGTGCCAGCCACAGCTTTGCCGGAATCACCCTAGCTGGGGGCACGGCAGAAGTTTCTCCGCTATCCCTGGATTTCTTCCTGCCCGATCGAGTTTCAACTTTGCGAGACATTTATCTGCATACACAAAAGTAAAAAGCATGATGTTAGAACGACAGTATAAACAAACAAGCATACATAAGTCCGGAGTTCCACTCAAAGTCCAGACACAAAGTTCGTTCGGCACTGGAGGTTCAAGACCATTCGGCACTAGGGTCTTACGTTCATTCGGCAGTACAAGTTCATTCGGCACTGGGATCTGACTTCCATTCGGCAATGGAATCTGAGGTTCATTCGGCAAAGCAAAGCTTCCGTGCCCATTCGGCATAAGCCCATCCGGTTATAGAGTTCATTCGGTAAAAGAGTATATACCTGGTTCGGCGAATATTTGATTCGGCAAATACTTGGTTCGGTGGGCTTTTGATTCGGCTTCCTCTTGTTCGGTAGAGAAAAACTAAGGGGGGTGTAGCCTCTATATATAGGCGAGCTCTGGAATACCGGACGAGAACCTACTGCCGGACCAACCCCATGCCGAACGAGAACCTATCACCGGACCAACAACAACCGGACCAACAACAACCGGACCAACTATGTACCGAATGAAACCTTCCATACCAAACCAACCTCCAAACGAATAAGAATATATGCCTACTCGAAACCGAATGAAACTGTCTCTACCAGCAGAAGCCAGAAACAGGGGGCATGCAGGGCGCCTCACTCAGATAAGTCCCGAACTCCTGATCTTACTAATAAAATAAAGAATATGATAACAACGGATAAGTCGTGAATCTCTCACCAACGTGGGTTAATCATTTACACGTGTACGCGACCGCGAATGGTCCATAGGCACGCTCTGAATGGCTATTAACCCCGTCGCCATGAGAATTCACACTTTGACACCCCTGTTTTAAGCCCATCGGTTAGACGAATATTTGACTCTGATAATTAGAGAATGGCTAAGCTACTTACACATGTACGGGATCGCGAACGATCCCTAGGCATGCTCTGAGCTGGCGATAAACCACCTTGAAAACGATCCGGGGAACCACTCGAACGTGGACCTGGCATCGATAACGAGCTCGAACGGTCATCATTTGAAATCACACTGAAGCTATAATTTCCTTTGCAGGACATCCGAAGGATATGGACACCCAGCTTATGTCGTTTTACAAATCGCGCCCACTACAGGGAAACAAAGCGCGACACGTGCAAGCCCGTGCCCCACTTTGGGGGGCAAATGTTGGGCGGATTCTCGCCCAGTAGGCCACGAGACCGTGAAGCGTCATATCCCATGCACATTCGAAACCAACAGGCACAGTAGGCGTCATCTCCTTGCACTCAAGTGCTCATGTCCATTCGGTACCTCCTTGTACCAGGGTCCATTCGGCATCCATGAACCCATGTCCATTCGGCTCTCTCCTCTCATGTCCATTCGGCACCAGCTCAACGCCGGACCACACAATGCCGGTCCAATACTTCCACTCCACTACCGGATCAACCCCCTACCGAGCCAACCTCATTCGGTCCCCCACTCCATTCGGCATAGCCGGTCCAAGCCCCGCCGAATACCACCACCGGACCACACTATTGCCGAACCACCTTCTCATCACATCTCCACCGAACCAATGCAACATCTCCTGCTCCATACCGGTCCAACTTATGACCGGACCAACACATACCCTACTCAATACCGATCCACACCCTACCAGACCAACGCCACTCCAAATTCCATGCCGAATGAAGCTCCGCCGAACCAGAACGCTGCCAGGCCAGATTGCTCCAGCCCGGGCCCACCAACAGCTATATACCTCCAAGACCCCTTGCCCCCTACCTCATTCTATAAATAGAGGGGCAGGGGTACAACAATGGCAGACAAGTTTGAGAGCTCAAGCAAGGAAGGAACTTTCAAACTACTTTCATACACTTGTACACAACGCATTGTACTTGTAACCTGAAAGAAAGAAGATAATAACATATAAAGTGGACGTAGGCACATTCTGGCCGAACCACTATAAATCTGTGTGTCTTTTACATTTCAGCCCCTACTTTTCTCATATTTACATACTCATCTAAAATCATTGAAAATTACATACAATCAACTAAATAATACGACTTGGAGGTGTTTGTCCATTTTTTGTGCAAACAAGTTTATATATATATGGTTGCTTGTCCTCCTTCATGTCGAACAGAAGTTGACTTCGGTTATTGTCCAGGCTAAAGATCAAAATTCAATCGGAACTTTAGATATTGCAGTTCGTGCTAAACTCTCCTCTTCAGTCGTGCTACGAATGTAATGTCCACCGTCGCGCTTTTGGTAGTAGGCGTCACCTGACAATTCATCCTCCTCTTTTTTAAGAAAAAAGGTTATATGTATAATTATGCGTGTATATATACACCATATATATTTATTTAATTGATCTCAAGTCCATCTTGACTTACTTTCTCAACATCGAATTTGTCGCAGCAATTTCTAGCTTGTCGGTGTACCGCTAGTCTGTGTCCGTAAACATGTGTGTGTCTATGTCACTATCTATGCCATCGTTGTTCTCTAGCCTCGAAAGGTGAGAAATCATTCAAGATTAACATTCTTATATTTGGTAAATTTAATTCACCTGAAATGACGATTGAAATATGCTGTTAAATTTGAATTGTTAAGTTATTTAATTGTTAAATATGATATGCCATTATCTGTAATTGTTTACTTATGACATATGACACCATAACTTGTGTACATATTATATTTAAATTTTTTACTGATGATATACATCTATTGTTGATATGTTATATTATTATCATATTTTTTATCACTCTACAAGTTTCATGTTAGTTTAGAATTCCCTATGGGTTGAAATGATACATACCCAAACGATTTTATAGATTAGAAGAAAATCATTATGGATTGAGATGTTAAACCCAAGTGATTTTCATTGATTTCGGAAGTTTAGGATTGTGGGTTGAAATGATATATACCTTTAAAATATTAAATTTAAATTGCGGATTAAAATGATAGATATCCGTATCACTTGAGCATAGAATAGAAAATTATATATGGACACCGTTAGTCTATTTCTGAAAATGACATCCAAAGTTTGAAAGGAAATATACGGGTTTGATAAATATTGATTTTTAAATTATAATATAAGGATTTTATACGTGTAAAAATTTATATTTTAAAATTATATGTTTGGAAATTTTAAAATTATAAGTAAAGTTTGAAATTGTAAAATTTTACTTATAACTTTATTATTTTTTAAAATATATATATAATAATATTTTAAAATAGATTAAATTATAATAAGTTGTAATTTAATAATATTAATATAATAAAAAAATTATTTGACAAAATCTAATTTAATTAATATAATATGTTTTAAAATAGTTATTTAAGATTTATATTAATGTTTGTACCAAAATTGGGCACATTACTCTTCGAAAGTGTTTGAAGAGATAGAAATGAAGAAAATAAATGGAAAAAGAGAATTATCTAACAAACACTCCACAATAATCAGAAAAAAAGTAGAGAAACATAGATACTTAGAGTGGATCGACGTACGGCCTACGTCCACTATGAAGTGATTGACTTTAATAACCTTTTCTTGATGGTTACAACGAATCACAACAGCAAAACTTGAATACAACAGTAATTTCTGTAGGGACTGGACGTTGAAGAGCTAGAAGTCCCTTTTCTGGATGCATATAGCTTCTATTTATAGGCGTAGGCTACAAATATCTCGCTCAGATCTTGGTGGACCTCTTCTCTCACATGGGTGGGCCCACACAATCGATCCCATGTCGTATGCACTCGATCTGTGACCGATACGAATGAATTTTGTATCGATCAATATTTCATCCAATCGAGTCGAGATCAATCATGAACATTCTTGACAATGTACACATGCTCCTGTGAAAATTTGGTGGAATTTGGAATTGTAGATTTTGAGTTATGATCGATGCAAGTTTGGATTTTTCGAAGGCTGTTGAATTCGTATCGATGATGTTCGTATCGATAGCTTTGTATCGATGGTCCTACACGTGATGTCTGATGATGTGGCGCTTGCTTTTAGGATCGATCCACATTTTATGTCGAGCGACCGAGTCTGTATTTTGGATGCGCCTAATTTGTATCGACCCAGTTCTTCCCTATTCATATCGATCGTCACTGCCCTGTTCGTATGGACCAATCATAAGTGCATTTCACATTGATTCATCTTGTACTGTTCGCATCGATCACTGGCCGATCCATACGAGCGCAGTATGTGCCGATACAAAGTAGTGGCTTTGTATGGTTTCGATGGATACGAAGGGGACGTTGGTTGATTGATACGAACAAGCAGGAGATGATGGATGCAAAGCAGTATGAGGAAGGATGGATACGAAGAACACTGCTCTTTATGGACACGAACTTGTGTCACCCTGATCAATACGAAGCCATGCGCATCTGATGGATTCGAACCTGATTAATACGAGAGGTTTTCTTCTGGTTGTTTGATGGATACGAACAATGTAATCATTTGAGTTGCGTCGATCATATCTTGAGCACAGAACTTGGATTGACTTGAAATTTGGAATGTTGGCTTTCTTAGCTTTGCTTGTCATGTCATATCAATTGTAGCTCGATCCGGACTCGGGTAAAACTCACCAGTATCTGTCGCAAACCTGCGTATATCGTTTTTGGGATGAACTGTCTTTGGGTTTCATCCAATTTCTTGGTTCCACGGCCTTGCTAAAGGCGGGATAACAATTAATATTTAATAACAGGTTTTGTAATAACTTTAATAAATTAAGGTTGGAAAGATAAATTGAAATTGATTTGTAATTTAAGTTGTCTAGGAATTTTATTTAAATAGAATTTGATTTGTTTGAGATTTTAAGATATAAATTTATAAACAGATAATTTGATTTTAATTAATGGTGAATAAATGAATATTTCAATTTGAACAAGTTAATGTTGAAATTGAAATATAAATGGAAAAAAACTGAGTTGTTATAAATTTTTGAATATTTAACTTTCAAACCTATTGAATCAGAAATCGGTTAAAATTTGAAGTTTAATTTGGATTTGAAATCGATAAATAAAAATGGTTTTAAGTGATACTTTGAATTGCGATTGATTAAATTGAATTTGGAACTAAAGGTTGATATAAATTTATTTTTAACATTAAAAGAAATAATTCTAATATATAAACTATTTTAATAGATAAATTATTTTAAATCTATGACCTATTTTATATATAAACTATTTTAATTTATAACTATCTTAATATATATATACTATTTTCAATATTTAAACTATTTAAGTTGAAAGGAGATATGATTTCGGAAGTGAATATGATTTCGAAAGAGATATGATTTTGAATTGAATATGATATTCTGATATGAAGTATGTTAGCGCCAAAATTGGTCACTAACATCCAAATCCAAGAGAAAGCACCAAATCACAGTCACAGCTCACAAATAGAATATATGTAGAGAATAATAATATGAAGAACTGTTAAGAATTAAAATGAAAGCAGTAAATAACAATAGATTTTATAGTGGTTCGGCTAACTCCGGCCTACGTCCATTCCAGAAGTTTCCTTTTAATTATTGTAATAATCGGTTACAGTTACAATCCCGGGTGTCTAATGGCGGAATAGCCTTAGACTTAGAAAAGTGAAGGTAAGAGAGCTCCCAGAAGATCCCTTTTCTGAACCCCCACATGTTGTATTTATAGGAAAATCCTGAGTTACTGGGCTTCCTGAGTAGTACGGGCCCATCAGGTCCATAGCCGATCCTATATCCTTCATTATGACCGATCCACACTACCGTGTCGACCAACCTATGTCGATCCACTCCATACCCTAGTATGCCGATCCACACCACCAAGTCACTGAGCGGCACTCGCCGAACCAACTATGCCGAGCCACATCCCACGATGTTGACTTGAAACAACAACTACTTGGACATGAGGCTGCCAAACGATGTCATGCCGAGCGAGGTCCAATGCGGAGCGACGTCCAATATCGAGCGAGGTCCGTTGCCGAGCGAGGTACGATGCCGAGCGAGGTTCGATGCTGAGCGAGGTCCGATGCCAAGCGAAGTCTGAAGCCAGGTGAGGTATGATGCCGAGCAAGCTCCGATGCCGAGCAACGTCCAATGCCGAGCAAGGTCCGATACCGAGTGACGTCCAATGCCGATCCATCCCACAATTGTCGAGCCACCCTGTTTTAACCTCAATGTCGGTCCACCCTGTTCTCACCTCAATGCCAAGCCACCCTGACCGAACCTTAACGCAACGCAACCCAGAGCATTCAGACTGAATCGTCCATGTCGAACGACCCACAACTTCTAGACCGAGCCATGTAACTTCTCCACTTCTCGATCGAATGACATATCCAAGTAAACTTCATCCATTTAAACCAAATCCATTATATTCCAGCCTCGATAAATAAGAAGTCGATTTAGTTAAATCCGCCTCTCCATGGCATTGCCAAAAGGCGGGTTAACATTTGCCCTCCAAAACATGCATTACTATTGGAAGGTGTGTTTTGTATAGCCTTAAGTCCGAAATCTGAAGTGTGTATGTTATACATATCCATACTTTCGGATTCATAATCCAATCCACTTTATCCAAGTGCCATCGCCGTATCCTTATCCGAATCTATGACTACTTTGAGTCAATATCCAATTCTGAATATAGTAACCAAATCCTTAGCCAAATCCATATCCATCTGAACTCGACAACTGATTTCTAATCCATCCATATCCAACAACTAATAACCACGTCCATGACCTCTTTGGCTCGATATCCAAATCCGGGACCGTTTCGGGTCCATGCCCAAATCCTTAGCTATTCATAGCCAACATCCAAATCTGTAACCTCTCCGAGTTCTTGCCAAGCGCAATTCACACTTGACGACCTGTGTTAAGTAATTCCATGATGTTCTTGGTTCGGTATCCCTGAATGTTGAATATTGCTGTGCCTTAAGTCCTAAGCCGAATCTTGGTCGCTCCGAACCCTTTCCGAGCATAGTCCATACTCGACGACCTGACATAATAACCGATAATATAGGGCCTAAGTCTTAGGCTGAATCCTGGTCTCTCCGAACCCTTATTGAGCGTAGTCCATGCTCGGCGACCTTTTAGCCAAAATCCAAAGGATAATCTAATCAAAATCCAATCTGAAATCCAAATCCAACCGGAAAACTAGAAATCCAAATCAAAATCCAAATCAGAAAACGAGCAAAACAAGGAGTTCAAACCAAACTCCAAAACTAAACCAAAAAAAGCAAATGTCCAAGTCAAAGGGAAAAAACAGATTTCACAAACCGAGGCATCTCAGTAAACCATCATCTCCAAGCATGCCTGAGGGTTATCTCCGACCTCGTACATGAGTAAGTGATTTAGTCGTTTGCTAGGAGTTTGTTACTTGTTAAGAACCATCAAGATTACATGATGACCAACCGACCACCATTCCTGGTCCTCATGCCCTTGTCGTTCAAGGTTGACGGTAGCTGCTCCTGTTCCATTGCCGCATTCCGAGTTTCGACATATTGTCGCAACTGATCATTCCTTACATGCTCCTCGATTATGTCCTTCAAATGTCGGAAGCTGTTGGTATCATGCCCGTCCAGGTCATGAAAAAGACAATGCCTTCCTAACGCCCTTTCACGTTTCGAGGGTTCCCTCCCGCCGACCTTCGATACAGAAGGCGATCTCGAGTATCCAAGAATATCCGCTCCAATGTTGAGTTCAATTCTGTGTAAGTGGAGAATTTTGGTTCTCCCTAGTGCTTCCTTTTCCCTTTATCCTTGTTCTTACTCAAGCTTTCGCTGGGTAGTCCTCCATCCTTAACCATGTTTACTTCCTTTGACCTCATGTCCAAATATGCATCCTCTTGTCGAAGAAATCTCTTAGCTTCATGAAAGAATTCCCCAAGATCCAACGGTGGGTCCCTTATCAATGATACTTTGAAATCCGAATTATCTCTGACTCCTGATACCGTAGCCATCAGAACCATTGACGGATCCGACCGATCCACGAAGCAACTGCTGCATTAAATCGAGTTATGAATGTCCTGAGCGATTCATCCGCCCCATGTTTAACTAATGTCAGCTTCATCACGTTCTTTGGCCTTTTTATGTGAACTCGAAACTGACTTAAGAACTTCTCCACCTATTCCGTCCATGTTCCAATGGATCCATCCTCCAGCTGTCTGAACCACATAGCAGCTATATCGGTCAAGTATAGGGGGAAACATCGGGCCATAACCTCCTCTGTTTCCTCTGGCATTTCAATATGCCTAGTGTACCTCATCAATTGGTCAGTGGGATCCGTCTTCCCGTTGTGTACTTCAAGAATGGGCAATTTGAAATCAGGCAGATTCCTAGCTATCCTGATGTTCCGGGTAAACGGACTTTTGTTAACTCCCTTTGAATCCCTGTTTGTCAGACCTCCACGAATAGTCCGTCTGATAATGTCAGCCAATCCAGCATTTCCAACCAAGGGTTGCCCCCTATCCATGTTTCCAAACTGCCCTCTAAGTGCCTGAGGAAATTCTGGATCATACTCCTCATCACGTACTCCTGCATTCCTATCGACGTCGGGCCACGTAGGGTCATCCGGTATCCCTCCATGAATTGGTCCAGCATTACCCGATGGTGTGCCCCCGAGTCTAAGCCCATCCAGATTGTTAGTTGTTTGTTGATTTGGAGCTGCCCCCTACTGAATCACTCCATCTGCCTGCTGGTTGAGTTCCTCTAGTCCAATTCCAAGAAATTGAGCACCAATAGTTCCTGGTTGTCCAAATTGCCTTAGAAGAGCCTGCATCTTCTCCTCTTGCCGTTTCATCATCTACAACTGCATGGAATTCATCATGACCTACATCTTGTCTCTAGTAATGTAGACAAAGGTTTGATTAGCTCCAGAGGAAGCCTCCTGACTTCCCTCTTGCTAACTTCTTTCCACTGCTTGCTTTCTTGTTGATGGTCTAGCCATTGCTTTCTAGAGTCCGAGTTCCCAAGCTTTTGAATCCAAAATCCAAGCTTTAAAATCCCTATGTGCTAGCTGTCTTAAGTAAAGCACCAAAATGTTAGCGCCAAAATTGGTCACTAACACCCAAACCCAAGCAAAAGCACTAAATCACAGTCACAGCTCACATATAGAATATATGTAGAGTATAATAATGTGAAGAACAGTCAAAAATTAAAATGAAAGCGGTAAATAACAATAGATTTTATAGTGGTTTGGCTAACTCCGTTCTACGTCCACTCCAGAAGTTTCCTTTGTATTGTTGTAATAATCGATTACAGTTACAATCCCCGGTTGTGTAATGGTGGAATAGCCTTAGCCTTAGACAAGTGAAGATAAGAGAGCTCCTAGAAGATCCCTTTTCTGAACCCCCACATGCTGTATTTATAGGCAAATCTCGAGTTACTGGGCTTTCTGAGTAGTCCGAGACCATCAAGTCCATAGCCAAGCCTATATCCTTCACTATGACCGACCCACACTGCCGTGCCGACCAACCTATGTCGATCCACTCCATACCCTAGTATGCCAATCCACACCACTAAGTCACCGAGCGGCACTCGCCGAACCAACTATGCCGAGTCACATCCCACGAAGTTGACTTAAAACAACAACTTCTTGGACATGAGGCTGCCAAACGATGTCATGCCGAGCGAGGTCCGATGCCAAGTGACGTCCAATGCCGAGCGAGGTCCGTTGTCGAGCGAGGTCCGATGCCGAGCAAGGTATGATGCCGAGCGAGGTACGATGCCGAGCGACGTCCGATGCCGAGCGAGGTACGATGCAGATCGAGGTACGATGCCGAGCGACGTCCCATGCCGAGCGAGGTCCGATGCCGAGCGACGTCCAATGCCGATCCATCCCACCAATGCCGAGCCACCCTCCTCTAATCTCAATGACGGGTCACCCTATTCTCACCTCAATGCCGAGCCACCCTAACCGAACCTTAATGTAGAGCGACCTATACAACTTCTAGACCGAGCCATGTAACTTCGCCACTTCTCGATCGAACGACATATCCAAGTGAACTTCATCCTTTTAAACCGAACCCATCATATATCAGCCTCGATAAACGAGAAGTCGATTAGTTAAATCCGCCTCTCCATGGCCTTGCCAAAAGGTGGGTTAACAAAGTTTAAACTATTTGAAATATGAAATGACCACGGTGTGAAATAAGCGTTTGGTTATTAAAGAGACCGAGATCGGATAATGTCATACTCTCTGCCAGCCACTTTAACAACGGTGTACTGGTGGAGATTCCAGAACGAAGTAGGATGGTTTGGCGACGATTCTATATGAGGTTTTAGCGCAGCCCTGACTCCCGTGAGTCTGCTTGATGTGGCTAAAATAGGAGCCACGTCGGGCCGAGTGAGGTCATTCCTCCGATCGGAACATTTCTTCGATACCATTCTATTACTATGACGTGATTGGATGCACCTTTGATTTGCGAGTGTGTCTCGAGGTGGGAGGTAGTATCTGCTATGCGTTATCACCAGTCCGGATCCACAAACGATATATCTACCCAGGCATTACCTCGCGTGCCTTATCACATGCCTTATCGCGCCTTCTACGAGTTTTGTACCATACCTATGGAGTACCCTCTAATAGCCCTTCAGTTTATGGAGGAATTACGGTACTGTATAGACTACGGAAATATATAAAAATGTGTTAAGGGGGATATGAGTAACGCCTTAACGCTATTTTAGTACTTTACTTTACTGAAAGACATATTATAATATCGTATATTACTGCATAGTAGATAGTTCCATAGATCCTTATAGGATGGGACTCTCAAACGTCCTTCAAGTTATTTGTATTTCAATTGGCATTTCACTTGAATTGAATTTACTGATATAAGAATGTTTAATCTTGAATCGAGTGTTTTGTGTTTTGCTTTATGCTTGGGTCAGACTAATCGCCACAGCATTTGAGACTCACCCTTGGAGCTTTGCTTGAAGATCCATCTCTATCTATTCGGCTTCAGTTATTCTAATTGTTCTAGTTTTTTTGTACAAACTTGTCATTTTATTGTATTGACACTTCTATATATTGGATATCTGGTGTATTTTGTTTCAGACTCTATTATTTATTGTAGTAGCTTCATGAACTACTATTTATCTTTTCCGCTTCTTATTGTTATATACTCTGTTTTTGTAATTCTGTGGTTGATTTATTTACTGTATATGCTGAGCTTTGCCAAATATAAATTAACAATCTATTATTTTATGCTATTCAAGTCTGACATGAGTGGATGATTGTCGATTTGAACGGCTCAAAATATCGAGTCGTTGCACATAAAGTATGCCTTTATGTAGTGGAGATTGTATAAAATGCATGATGCTTAGATTTCAATTAGGTATATCGTTTATTTGTACACATTTATCTAGAAAACTGCCATTCATATTTTTACGTGTAAATTCCATGAATAGATCCATCAAAAATTAAACTAATTAAAATAAGGATATTGCATTTGCAAATAAAATTTTTATATTCCTATTAAGTGAAAAAATGGAATTGTCTATAACTGGGGAAAAAGAATATGAGTATTATAATGATTGAGAGGTTCTTAAAACATGAACTTAGGTAGTAGAATAAATTTTCAACAAAGTAGTTGAACAAAAAAAGGATAGATATAAAGACTAGAGTCTTAGACACAACAAAAGGGACGGTCAAAATGTACATAGGTTCTTGAAATGTTGATGTTTCTTAATCTTTTAGTATGTGAAACACCCCCATACCCTTCAGTATACCCAAAAAGGGAACACTAATGGTATGATGCATCATACATATAGCTAAAACTTTACAAAGACTAAGATTCACAAGACAAATAAATAAAACAACAGAAACATTTCATTAAAAATTAAACTTTATAAATAAGTCATAACTAAAATATGTTTCATGAAGAATACCATCTCAGTCACAATATCAGAGTGAATAAATAAAATCATCCCTCTCAACAAGTACCAGTACATCCAAAAGTCACATGAAAATAAAACTGAAAAGAAAACAAAGAATACATGAAGAAAAACTTTCGGCCGAATCTCCAAGAAAATCCAAAATCTACTATCCTTGCCTCCGTTGGCCTATGGGGGGAAATAGAGGAGTGGTTCATACTATAAACATGGTGAGTGGAAGTAATTGCTAGTATTTTTAAGCAAGATAAAGATAATAGACTTAGCAATAATTCTAGTATAAAAGGAAATAAAGGAAAAGATAAAGCTGGAATAAAATATTGTTTGACTATTTGTGTTGGTTATTTCAATTGTTTGCACTTGTCTTAGATTGCTACTTTGATTAGGTTGAAATCCTAATCCTACTGTAATTAGGCTGAAGTCCTAATTCTATTCTTTGACTGGCTTTCTATCTTTGTTGTGCCACTATGAGCTAGTCCTATCCTATGGGCCCCACAGAAAAACACACTTGTTTAGCGCTTTAGAACTCAATAGCGACTTATATCCCTACACCGAGGCTACACGATCGGCCACCATAAGCCTCGCACTATCTGTTGCTTCCTCTTTTAACCTCTTACCCAACCTAAATAGCATAAGCATGCCCAACCTCACCTGAGTGTGTTGTGAGACCATCGGCTCCTGATTGAAGGGGAATGCTGATTGAAGGGGAATTCGCCCTTTGTCACAATCCCCTTATTTGGGCTTCTATCTGTTGACCACTTAGCCACGCTAAACAGCATAAGCATGTCCCAGCCCCACCTAATCTATTATGAGACCATCAGTTCCTGACTAAAGGAGAATGCTGTCGGTATGGGTCCTACTTCTGTCTTTTCTTATTAACTTAGTATAAGTCTTTTAAATAAGCCTCTTCCGTTAATTCTACTCTATTTACTTATTAACTTATTCTAAGTCTTTAAAATAAGTCTCTTTTGTTATCTCTGCTATATTTGCTTATTAACTTAGTGTAAGTCTTTAAAATAAGCCTATTCTGTTAGTTCTACTCTATTTGCTTATTAATTTAACTCGAAGTCTTAAAATAAGCCTTTTCTATTCTTTCTTTTTAATTATAACCTATGTTATAATTTCTCTTTTATCTTGTCTTTTTTGTTATAACTACTAGTTATAAGCTTGCTTGCAAATGTCAAATTTGTCTATTTCAGTCTATATTCTTTTTATTACAATTCTTCTTATTTGCATCAAATTTTCTGTAAATTTAGTGTTCTTATATTTTAGTCCATATTACCGAATTATCCTCTTTTTACTATTTTATTCACGTAAAAAAGAATAACAAGAAACTAACATTTACAGGATAATTCTAACGTAAAAAGGATGTAAATAAAATACAACTACCTGTAAATAATAGTAAATAACTGTAAATAAATGAATAAAACAGCTAAATAAAAATTACTAAATAAAATAGACTAAAAATAACTTTAAAAATTACTGTTAAACAACTTATGCAAAAGCGGTCTCAAAATTGTAGAAAAATTACAACTATTGAGAATCCTATTATTTTAAATTACCTAAAAATCTAAAATAATTACTTGAACACTCACCTGTAGTCCAAAGCTCTTTTCCTTGCCCTTCCCAAATCCACTTCTAGGGTATAAATATTTCAATTAAAAAGATCTTCTTCTTAGAAAAATTTGAATGAGAAAAATAGCTAGGTATAGGGTCTTATTTATAGTATCACTTGGGAATCTCAGGCCGTTGGATTTGAAGATTAAATCTAGTGCAACCACATCTTAGGCTCGCTGGGTACTGTCGGATGGAAGCACAGACGCACAAGATTCGAAAGAAAACGAAAAACACGTCATATACAAAGCTGGACGAATAGAAAGCTAGGAAATCAAAAACCGCGTCACTCAGTCTAATATAAAACCACTATGTCGAAAAATAAATCAGCGTTCATTAATTAATCCCATTGATTGATTGCATTGCAAAATTTTCGTTTTTATTGTTTTTGGGCATACAATACACTTTTTGAGAGATTATACTCTCCCTCTTAATTGACTTTACAAATTTTTTCCCAATCTATAAATCTCATTAGATATTTATCTTAAATATTTGCATTCGTTAGCAATCAATCCATCTTAATTTGCCAAATTTATGTCCATAATAATTTCCTTTGTTATAGATGCTCCTTAATGTTAATTAGTCACTATTTCAGCCAATCAATTTATTTCCAATCCTTATCTATTCATCAATTGGATATGTTACACATTCATTTACACTTTTGAATGTGTATAATTAATTAGGATATATGTATATATACATATACAATTTAAACTAATCAATCCTATGGTTATTTTTATTCATTCATAGTCAGTTTTCTTAATCGATTGCTTACTAATTTCAACCATTCCCCATTGGTTCTTGTCTATTACGACATCTATTTGTTAACGTTTTATCCTCCTTTCTAAATCTTCTACTTATAAACATTAAAGATTTAATCTTCAATAATATATATTTTATAAAAAAAATTATTTTTCTCATCTTACATGTTTACAACCTACGTTAATTTCCAATTAACGTACATTAGTAAATGTTGACGCATGTTAACTACAATTGTAACGTACATTAATTAGTAATAATGTGCATTTATTGTCAATAAATCTTTTTACCATTTCACTATTTATACATATGTGTGTGTATATTAATATAATACTCTTGTTTCCAATTAATTTCATTAATCAAATTCAAACATTTAAATGTACGCATAAACGCGTAAGCTATTGAAATGATTCCAAAATTTGTGTATACAAGATGCGTAACGACTCGGATTTTTCGACGACTAATTTTGAATAATTTAAATAGTTTAAATATTTGATTGGGATTTATAATTGAGTTAACGAGTTTTTAAAACTGATATTTCAACTGATTTTGTCAATTTTTGAAAATCGTCAATTTAATCGACGCATTAAAATAGCGATCTATGACACAGTCTTGGAATTCGACGAAACTAGTTCCGTTGGATCCGTAATAGTGTATTGTTATCGAATTTCAAAGTTCATATTGGTTAGATTTACCGGTTGGTCATACAGAATATATAAACGCGTTGAATCTAATATTGAAAATTCAATATAATAATCGAGTCCAAAAAGCTATCTTCTCCATACGATCAAATTAGGACTCGTAAACTTTTCTATTACGTTCGAAATAGGGGTATAACATTGTGAGCGTCTAGTGGCACACCTCGATAGGGGTTTGAAAATTTGAGTTGCGTAAATCGAGATATTTTGAAAATTTATTTATTTATATATATTGACCAGTCAACTACTATTCTTTTTTAAACATGCCACCCTTTTCCATTCAAACACGCAACCCTTCATTCTCTCAATTCATAAATCACAACATCTTTCCCTTTTCTTTCTTTCAATCGAATTCAGTTCTATAACAAAAGGAAAAAAAGAGAAAGCATGAATCACCTCGGTTATAAGAATTCAAATTGTCATTCGATCCTCGGCCTCAATGAACCACCTCTAATGGCTCCGAGGTCCTTCCAAATGTCAGTGGACGGTGGTGAGCTTGGCTTCGACGAGGGATACCAAGAATGGGCGAAGCGTATGGGAAGGTCGTAGCTCGAATTTAAATAGGGTTTTGAGTTGCTCAATTTGGGGGAGGAGCATGCACATGTAGGATGATCGAGACGAGGAAGGGTATCGCGACCTAAGCGATGACGGTACGAATGGGGGGAAGTTTCTCGACTTTAGGTTTAAGGTTTGAGGCTTGCATGAACTAGATGGTCAGTGGGTCTTGGCTATTGGAGGTGGAAACTCATATGATCTGGCGTGGCTGAAGGAGAGAAAGAGCGACGTTGGTGAAGTCGCCGCGTTGATTGGAGGCAAGGAGGGGCAGTGGTGCTGTTGTGAATAAGGGTTGAGTTCGTGCAGTTATCACGTGATTATTAGTTGGTAATGGATTAAAGTTGTGGTAAGGTAATTAATGTTTGAATTTTGTTTAATAAAATTTAAATAAGTTACATTTGCATAGTTAATCGTATGTTAATAAAATTTAATACAATTTGCAAAGAAGGTCTAAAAAATCATTAAACAAGTCGAGTTTGGTTCATATTTGGAAAATCTACGTATAGGAACTGGCTTGGGATTTTTTCAGAGCCGGTAGGAAATTTTAAATTCAAATCGAACGTTTTTCAACTTAATTTAAAGTTTTAACGGTAGCAAAATAAATTCAAAGGTGAGTAAATCTCACTTGACTTGGATTATTGGCTTAATTTAAAATTGTTAAAATCATTTATTGATTGATTGGATGAATGGATAAATATTATTATCACTTGGATGTTATTTATATATATATAGTAGTATATATATTAGTAGTTGGATTGATATTCCCACATATTTTAGCGGATGAGAACCTATGCGCCCCGCATAATAGCGGATGACCCTTTGTTCCGTGATATCCCCTTCGAAGTGGGAATGGTATTTTTATGTTGTATTAACATGTATGGATGTAAGGAAATAGGTTGGAGGTATCCAACTGGATTCCCCAAATTTATATCGATTTTTTTTCATATATAATAATATATGATGTGTTAGAATAATCTGTTATAGATTATTATTGTGATGTGAATTATTGGATGCTATAGTAGCACTGGCCTAACTTTTGGTATTTTAAATACCATAAATATTATTTTTGGAATTTGAAAAGATATAAAAGGAGATTTTGAATATAAAATATTTAGACCAAAATATGGATTATTTTTAAGAAATTGATTTAGATAAAATAATAATTTATTTTGGTTTGTATTTAACTATTTATAAAAATATTTTAAATAAAGATTTTAAATAATTTATATAGAAGATTTTAAAACAATGGACTTTTAAACGATATTTCTGAAAAAAATGAAAGGGAATGAAATCGATATTTTAAATAGATTTGTGAAATAAATGGAATTTATTAAGAAATGGATTTATAAAATGAGATTTTATAAATGGAATTAGCTTTATAAATAAGTCAAACTCAAAGGAGTTATAAAGTTATAAACGATGTTTATAAACAAGGAAAAATGGAAAATAATCGATAAATTGGAATATAATTTCACAGGGCGAATTTATATCGAGATATGGAAAATAGATTTTGGAAAAAATAGTGAATTCTATTTTCGAAAGGTAAGGATGGTTAGAAAATCGGAATGGGATCGATGTGTGGTAAATCGATAGGATTTATAAATTAAATTGTTATTGGGATTTTAAATATATATTTTGTTAAGAGGTTAAGTTTTGATTTAAAAAGGGAAACTCTATTTATCTAACTATGTAATTTTAAGCTAGTTAGTATTGGAATACTTCGGAAGTGAAATTTTCTAATATCTAATGCTAATTGAAATTAAATTCTAATCTTTTTATAACCGGCTTTGAAAATTGATTGTTGTCTAAAAATGGATTATTGATGTTTATATAAAGTGTTCGATAATTTTAAATAATTACTTGAACATGTTTTAAAAAATAATCATTATTCTTTTAAATACGTATTTATTTACATATATATATATAGAGTTTTGTAATAATTAAAATTTAACTATAAATCCTCTCAAGAATCTGGATACGGGGTTTATTCTATAGATGGGGTTTATAGGAGAAAATCTCAAAAATGGAATTTGGGAAGAAGTAGGAAGATTTTCGAAATAATTAATAAAAATGAACATCTGAAAAATGAATTAGATTCAAAAAAGAAGTTAGAAATGTGTATTTAGAATTTTAGACAAGTGTTGACATGGAAATATTAAAGGAAATTAATTAAGGAAACCAGGACTTATAGAATTCGTTCTAAATGAGTTAAAGAATTTACAAATAATTTGTAAACGATTTTGAGAAAATAGGAAATAAATGAAATATTTCCTAAGTGTTGAACATAAAAATGGAGTTGGAAAAAAAAAATACTCTAAGTATTGGAAATTTTGGAAGGGATTTGAATATATATCTTATAAAGATATTTTGAAATAAAATTTTGGGAAAAAATATAATAAGGCCTGATGTCTGGTTATGGATGTTTGGTTTGAACGTTACGAATGGATATCGTGAAGATAGTGAAGATGGTGATTCGGTTTGTCCAAATCTAGGACAACTTGTATGGACGAATGTTATCAAAACATCGTCATTGGAGGACGATGAGCATTCTAAGTGAAATTGTTCTTTAAAGGTAGTCTTACCCTCAAGCCTCATCAACTGGAATGACTGAAAATCAAGGGACCAGGAACAAGGCTAAGTGGGTCGCACCCAATTAGGGTATGTTATCGCCTTTATAGATACCCTCGGATATGCTAAAATTATGGATATGGTTGTGCATGGAAAATGAGCGCTTGATTTTAAGGGTGGGAACACCTAGGGTGATAACATATTCGGTTCTATCCAGGTTAGGGATAGGGTCGGTCTTGTGTTGTAGGGGATCCTACGAGATCCTCGGTACATTTTTCTAGTAGTGTACCGTGATAGGTGGTACCCCAATGCATAGTCATTGTATGGAATACATGCTCCAATACGCGCCGGTTTTGATTGTGCCCAACCACGCTGAAACGTGAGATGAAAGCATTTTCACTATTTTCTATTTACTTTATTTAGACACTATTATAATATCAGATGATTTTGATAAAAATGTTTTGGTTATCATAAGGGAAAAACCTGTCTTGTTTATGTGTGACGTGGTCTTACAAGATACCTTTGTTTTCAAAGGATTTTGATAAATGTTAATAATTCAAATTGAGTGTGTTTTCTCATGCTGATTTTCTAGACTGATTCGGGGGTTATTTTATTATAATGCTTGGGCTAGACCGAGTATTATAGATTCAGGATAGGATGCTACGAGATCAGGAGACGAGCTGGATAACTTGTATTTCCGCTGTATGAGGACAAGTTATTAAACTGTCCAGATTGATTGTTGTCCATTGTACTCTGATAATGGCATGTATAACAGTACAGTTCTTGTATTTAAATTTTGTTATTATATATTATATTTTGTTGTGATTGTGAGATTCTGTGTTGTTTTCTGTTTTCTTCTTCTACCTTTTCTTCTTCACCCCTAAAGATTCGTATTTCCATTCAATTTGAGTTGAACTGATGTGAATTATGGTCAATTCAAAGGGTACGGAGATAAGGGCCTGTACACTTGGTATCAGAGCTGAAGGATAAGCGAGAACCTTGGCTTTGGTAGGGATTACTCATTAGAGATAGGTTCAGTAGTACCCTAGAATGAGTTTGAGCGTATTAATGGATATGAATGTTTGTTTATTAGTGAATATAAAATTCTTTATATTGCGTTGATTTATCTGTTGAGTGGCATATAGATTCTAGTCGATTAGTGGGACGCCACTAAATTGATAGGAGTTTCTAAACACTTAAACATGGTAAACTGACACAAAATTGTTTTGAAGTGGGTAAATGAAATAATTTTGCCCAAAATTATATTTGGATATAAAAGAAATAATTTTCTAGAAATTATTATAGTATATTAGAGTGTTGGGTTATTATTATTATAATCAAAATAAGATTATAAATTTGGGTTATATATAACCAAATGGAAATTGGTATAAGTATGGATTATACAAGTGAATTATAATTAAAATGGATTCAAGCTAGAAGTTGGAAATTTAAAATCCCAGAAGCTTTGAGAAATATTTTAAATAGTTTTGAATTAAGTATTTGGGAATTTTGAAATCTCGGAAGGTTTGAGAAATATTTTTCGAATTATTATGGAAATAAAAATGGTATTATTTTGAAATATTTTTAGGATAAAAATGGTTTAAAAAAGAATTTTGGAAGAGATATAACACTGAACTCACTTCAGTCGCAGGAAAATAATTTCGGTGATGACTGCAGCATCATCAGTATTTATTTTCGAGTTTCAAGGTGATAGATTGCTACCATAGTAATTTGACATGGAGAGTTGTGTTTGGTATGTTGTTTGGAAATTTGGAGGGATTTGTTTTAGGATAAAAATTAAGTTGATTTTTCAAAGTTAAAGGAAATGGTTTGTTAAAACAGAGTTATATAGATATATATACACACATATTATTTCAAATGATTTGAAACAAGAATCGGGTGTTTGAATTCTAAAATTTCTAATTAAACGAGAAGTGAAATAAGTTAGAATAAGTTTTTGGAAATAAAACTTGGAAAATGTGAACTTTAAGATGAAATTAAAATTTATCTTATGTAAGTTAAATAAATTGGATTTGTAAAAGGAAATTTGTAGGAATTGGAATTTAACTTAAGTAAAAGTTAAATAAAATAAATTAAATGAAGTGATTATAATAAATAAAATGAAATGAGTAGAATATGATGAGGTTAACTAAATATAAGTGCATAAGAATGGGTAAGTTAATGGAACAAATAAACATAAGTAAAGAAGTGTGAAAAAATTTGAAATTAGAATTCAATTCTTATTTGATTGAATTGAATGAATTAAAAATAAAGTTGCTGGAGTGAAATTAGTTTAAATATGAATAACTCGAGTATGGTTTTGAAATGTTGGTTAAAAGGAACTGAAATTTAAATCTAAATAAAAAGTGAATTGGATTTGAATCATATAGAATTGAGTTAAATATGTAAATGTGAATTATAAAGTGACTATATAACTATAAGTTATAAAACTGGATTGGACTATAAATAATATCGAATTGAAGTAAATATAAATTTTGAGTTATGAAATATTATATAACCATAAAGTATAAATTTTGAATGAAATAAAATTTGACTGAAAATTAGGAATTGTGAATAAATAAATTTGAATAGCTTACAAAATTAAAATTAATGGAATAAAATTATCCTTAGGCTATAAATTGATGTATAAACTGGAGTTAAAATAAAATGTGAATATACTCGAGTATAAAATTTATCAGAATGAGAAAAATAAGTTGTAGAAAGTATAAATTGGAAAAAAATGTAGTAAAACCAAAATAAAAATGATTTGATATTTTGGTGAAGGAATAAAAATCCAAACTTGAATTATAAAATGAAATGAACTCGAGAAAATTAAAAGAAGTGAGTTTTGAAATAAAAATCAGATATTGAGTTATAAAATGGAAATTAACAAATAGCCTAAATAAATTAGTTAATTGAATATGGGAATGGAACTTAACTTGGATTGTGGGTTAAAAATTGAATATTGGAATTGGACTTGAGTTATAAATAATAATTCGACATACATGCAAGCGAATTAAAAATTGAATATGGCCTTGAATATTTTTAAAATGAATTGGAGAATGAATTTGACTATGGAATTAAAACTCGAAGTGGATTAAGTGCATAAACTAATTAAATGAATTTGTAAATGTAATGAAATTTGATTGAACGAGAATCACTCAGAAATGGAAAAGGGGATTTGGTTGTAAGAGTAATAAATTTAAGTATAGAGTTAAAATAATTTAAAACAAATGAATTAACTTGAGTTAATATATTTTTATAGAAGCATGGCTCAAATAAAATTTATGAAATGGTTATTTAATGAAGTAGAATGGAATGATTCCGAGCCAAATATAAAGGATTTGAATATATTGAATGTGGACATGAATGGAATGTAAATAAATTGATTGAAAACCAATTTGAAATGGAACAGAATTAAATATAAATTGATTTGGAATCAATTTAAAATAGCTATAAATTGAAATGATTATTCTATTAGATGAATCTCACCAAATTTGCATTAAAAAATTGTCGTTTGACGACTTAAACGGAAGTAATAAAATTCTATGAATTAATAGGAAGTGAATAAATTAATTTTTAATCAATTTGAAATGGATACGAAATTGATTGGTATAAATATGAGTTGAATGCAAATTATTGGATTGTAAATCATTCGAATTGAATGAAATGATATATGAATCAATTAAAATGAATAATCAAATGTTAGAACCTTGTGATTATTAATAAATTCATGCTATGACATGGTTGTTGGTGAAAAATCATGTATTTGAGTTGTTAAATGAATGAAATGTTTTTGAATTTTAACATTTTGGGACTTACATGGTTTAAATTAAGTAAGTATAGGTACCGGGAGGCTATTCGGCTAGATTTAAGTTGCGTGATATCATATAAAAATAAGTCGCTCTCTTAAAAACGCTAAAATAAGTACGTTATCAGATTAAATATCGCAAAAATATAAATGTTAATATATATTGTGTTTTTTGACCATGTGGGTCAATGTATATATTTATCTCTCTTGTCATATTGCAAAAGGTTCTTCGTATAAAGGAGTCTCTGCCAAAAAAAATCGGAAATTTAAGGTGTTGGAAAAAATTTGGAAATTTTTGAAAATTTTTTGTTAACGGCAATTTGATTTCAAATTAGAATTGAAATAGAGGGTTTTGAGTTAGTAATGGAAACTAATTGTTATGGTTGGAGCTAAAAGATTTATAAGAATGAAATAGTAAGTTAACTGAGTGGGTTTTGAAAAAGTAATGAGTTTGGAGCATTTTTTCTACCTTAACAATTTCGAGGACGAAATTCTTTTAAGGGGGAAAGAATGTAACAACCTAGATTTTTCGATGACTAATTTTTAATATTTAAATGGTTTAAATGTTGGATTTGGAGTATATAATTGAGTTAACGAGTTTTTAAAACTGATATTTCAACTGATATTGTCAATTTTTGAAAATCGTCGATTTAATCGACGCGTTAAAATAGCGATCCAGGGCACAGTCTCATAATTCGATGAAACCAATTCAATTGGATCCATAATTTTGTATTATAATCGTATTTCAAATTTTTTAGTGGTTGGGTTTACCGTTTGGTCGTACGGGATATAAACGCGTTGAATTTAATATCGAGAATTTAATATAATAATTGGGTCCAAAAAGCTATCTTCTCCATATGATCGAATTAGGACTCGAAACCTTTTTCATTGCGTTCAAAATAGGGGTATAAAATTATGAATGCCTAGCATCATGCCTCGATAGAGGTTCGAAATTTTGAGTTGCATAAATCGAGATATTTTGAAAATTTATTTATTTATATATTTTGACCAGTCAACTATTGTTCCTTTTCAAACACGTCACCCTTCTCCATTCAAACACGCAACCCTTCATTCTCTCAACTCATAAATCTCGATGTCTTTCCCCTTTATTTCTTTTAATCGAATTCAGTTCGTATAAGAAAAAGAAAAAAAAGAAATAATGAATCGCCTCGGTTATAAGAATTCAAACTGTCGTTCGATCTTCGGCCTCAACGAACCGCCTCTAATGGCTCTGAGGTCCTTCCAGTTGCCAGTGGATGGCCGTGAGCTTGGCTTTGACGAGGGCTACCGAGCATTGGCGAAGCGTACGGGAAGGTCACGGTTCGAATTTGAAAAGGGTTTTGAGTTGCTCGATTTCGGGAGAAGCACGCAAACGTGGGATGATCGAGACGAGGAAGGGTGTCGCGACCTATGCGACGACGGCGCGATCGAGAATGGGCGGAAATTTCGTTACTTTAGGTTTAAGGTTTGAGGCTCATGCGAACTAGATGGTCAGTGGGTCGTGGTTGTTGGAGGTGGCAACTCAGATAATGTGGCGTGGCTGGAGGAAAGAAGGAGCGACGTTGGTGAAGTGGCGGTGTTGACTGGAGGCAAGGAAGGGCAGCGGTGTTGTTATAAACAGGGCTGAGTTCGTGTAGTTATCACGTGATTATCATTTTGTCATGGATTAAATTTTTGGTAAGGCAATTAATGTTTAAAATTTGTTTAATAAAATTTAAATAAGTTACATTGTTTAGTTAATTGTATGTTAATAAAATTAATATAATTTGCATATGAGGTCCAAAAAATCATTAAACAAGTCAAGTTTGGTTCATATTTGGAAAATCTACGTATAGGAATTGGCTTGGGATTTTTTCGCAGCCAGTAGGAAATTTTAAATTTAAATCGAACATTGTTCAATTTAATCTGAAATTGGAATCAAATGTGAGTAAATCTTACTCGACTTGATTATTGGTTTAACTAAAAGTTTTGAAAATCATTTATTGATTGATTGGATGAATGGATAATTATTATTATTATCACTTGGATGTTATTTATATATGTAGTAGTATATATATTAGTAGTTGGATTGACATTCCCACATATTTTAGTGGATGAGACCCTATGCCCCCCGCATAATCGCGGATGACCCTATATACCGCGATATCCCCCTCGAAGTGGGATTTGTATTTTATGTTGTATTAACATCTGTGGATGCAGGGAAACAGATTGAAGGGATCTAGCTGGATTCCTCAAATTTATATTGATTGTTTTTCATATATAATAATATTTGATGTGTTATAATAATATGCTATAGATTATTGTCGTGATGTGAATTATTGGACGCTATAGTAGCACTGGCCTAACTTTTGGTATTTTAAATACCATAAATATGATTTTTGGAATTTGAAAATATTTAAAAAGAGATTTTGAATATAAAATATTTAGATCGAAATTTGGATTATTTTTAAGAAATTGACTTGGATAAAAAAATAATTGATTTTGGTTTGTATTTAACTATTCATAAAAATATTTTAAATAGAGATTTTAAATAATTTATATAAATGATTTTTAAACAATGGACTTTTAAACGATATTTCTGGAAAAACATGAAAAAGAGTGAAATTGATATTTTAAATGGACTTATGAAATAAATGGAATTTATTAAGAAAAGGATTTATAAAATTAGATTTTATAAATGGAATTAGTTTTATAAACAAGTGAAACTCGAAGGATTTATAAATTTATAAACGATGTTTATAAACAAGGGAAAATGAAAATTAATTGATAAATTGGAATATAATTTCACAGGGTGAATTTATGTCGAGATATGGAAAATAGATTTTGGGAAAAATAGTGAATTCTATTTTGAAAGGTAAGAATGGTTAGAAAATTGGAATGGGATCAATGTGTGGTAAATCGAGAGGATTTATAAATTGAATTGGTTATTGGGATTTTAAAAATATATTTCATTAAGAGGTTAAGTTTTGATTTAAAAAGGGAAACTATATTTATCTAACTATGTAATATTAAGCTAGTTAGTATTAGAATACTTCGAAAGTGAATTTTTCTTATATCTGATATTAATTGAAATTAAATTCAAATCTTTTTGTAATCAGCTTTGAAAATTGATTGTGGTCTAAAAATGGATTACTTATGTTTATATAAAGTGTTCGACAATTTTAAATAATTACTTAAACATGTTTTAAAAATAAATTATTATTCTTTTAAATACTTATTTATATATAACGCATGATGTCTGCATATGGATGTTTTATCGATAGTTAAATAACCGACTATCAATTTTGGCCAAATTCGTTGATCATTTCGAAGAGACCGGGATTGGATTTAATTATGCAAAAACCACTTTGATTCGGTTTGAACGTTATGAAAGGATATCGTGAAGTTAATGAAGACAGTGATTCGTTTTGTCCAGACCCAAGACAAATTGTATGGACGAATACTATCAGAACATCGTTATTGGAGGACAATGAGCATTCTAAATGAAATTGTTCTTGAAAGGTAATCGTAGCCTCAATCCTCATCAACCAGAATGATTGAAAATCAGGGAAGATGCAGCAAAGCTAAGTGGGTCGCACCCAATTAGGGTATGTTATTGCCTTTCTAGATGCACTTAGATATATTAAAATTATGGACACGGTTGTGCATGGAAAAGTGAACGCTCGATTTTAAGGGAAGGAACACCTGGGGTGATAACATATTCGGTTCTATCCAGGTTAGGGATAGGGCTGGTATTGTGTTGTAGGGGATCTCGGCGAGGTCCTCGGTACATTTTTCTAAAAGTGTACCGTGATAAGTGGTACCCCGATCCCTAGTCATTATGGAATCCATTCCCTAATAAGCGTCGTATGGTTTTGATTGTGCCTAAGTATGCTAAAACGTGAGATGCAAGCATTACAGCTATTTTCTATTTACTTTGTTTAGACACTATTATAATATCAGACGGTTTTGATAAAAATGTTTTGGTTATCGTAAGGGAAAAACCCGTTGTGTTTATGTGTGACGTAGTCTTACGAGATACCATTGTTTTCAAAGGATTTTGACAAAATTTACTAATTCAAATTGAGTGTATTTTCTCGCGTTGGTTTTCCAGACTGAATCGAATGCTAATTTATTATAAAGCTTGGGTCAGACCGAGTATTACAAATTTCGGATAGGATGCTATAGAGCTTAGAAGACAAGTTAGATGACAAAGACGTATTTTCGTACTTTATTTTTATTTCTGCTCTATGAGGACAGGTTATTGAACTGTCCAGATTGATTGTTGTCTATTGTACTCTGATAATGGCTTGTATATTAACAGTACAGTTCTTGTATTTAAATCTTTTATTATACATTATATTTTGTTCAGCTGCAATTGTGAGATTTTGTATTATTGTTTTCTATTTTCTTCTTCTACCTTTTCTTCTTCACCCCTAAAGATTCGTATTTACGTCCAATTTGAGTTGAACTGATGTGAATTATGATCGACTCAAAGGGTATGGATATACGGGCCTTTACAATGTGTTTCCCTTTTAAATAAATTCTACCAGCTCATTGCTGACGGTGTACATATGTAATTTAACACACATCAACAATCAATCAATCAATTATAATTAATGTAAGTCACCAATTTCATACGTGTAATTGTTTCTGATGTCAAAACTTCAAACGGTCATAACTTCTTCATTTGAACTCCATTTTAAAAACATTAATTATGAAAATTAATCAGAAAATTGCTACGAACACAATGGTACAAAATTCGTAGCCAAATTCCAATAGTTACAAAATGTCCATTTTTCACAGTTGTCTAAGTTTATTAATTACATTTCCATTGATTCATTAGTGTATAAAAAACATGAGGTGTACTTTAATTTACACGTTTCCTTTAAATTTTCCCTTATTAATAATTTTTTCTATTTTAATTCCTTTTTAATTATTTACCCTTGAGATATCTAGGTGTTACAGATCAGTATAATATGCGGAGCAGTTTAATATAACATAATTTTGCTTATTTATTCATGAATTATAAGGTTGGATGGACAAAAAATAGAACGTGGATGAATGCTCATTCAATTTAGCAAACCAATCAATGTATTATGCATTAATCCAAATTACTCCTTTATATTGGTCTTCTTCGTAAGTTTTGTCATATTTGGAATAAATATATCATGATATTGGCTGATGTATACTATAAAATCGTTTGTGCATAGTTATCTTACATTATTATAGTTTACATCTTTTGCACACATGTCCAGTCAATTACTTCATTGTTGATTTCATAATTAAAATCAACTAAACTTTCGCAAAATCACCCCACAAGTTTCAAAACGCAAGTTTTAGAAAATAACATTTTTTCATGTTTTAGAATATTTACAGATCAAATAGTTGCAGTATTTGCAGTGGAATTTACAAATATTTAAAGAATTTTTCATAGAAATTTGCAACCTTTTAAAACTATTAAAAAAGTTTGTTTTGATCAAAGAAATATGCGATTTGATGTTTAGATTTAATTTTTCAAAAACAATTCTTTATTGAAAATATAAATAGGGATGTAACTTAAAACATGCTTTTGTGACAGGTTTTTACGTCCACAACTGAAAATAAGAGGTTGAGGCAGATTACCACTAAAATTAAAGCTCATTTGAATTTTTGGTCCTTCAAAAATACATATCCTTTATATTTCTTCCCTTTAGTTTCTACATTATTATTGCAAGTGGCTCAATGATACAAAAGCATAGTGATTTGTCGTAATGAATCAAAACTATATGGATAAATGATCATGGCGGCGTTTGATTCTAATGGACCGAGTGAATTTAATGCTATACGAATATTTCAAAGGAAACTTTTGCAGAACACCTTTTTTATGTTTCAAAATACATGGCGATCCCTTCTAAAAACAAGTTCCAAGAAATACCCATATCATTAGTTTTAGCACATTTGCTGAAAATCTACAAATATTTGTAGAACAAATTGCAAATATTTGCTAAAAAAACAATAGAATATGGTGGTTTATGGTTTCTACATATTAGTTCATGATATATGAACTAATTTATGGTTTCTACATACTTAGTTCATAGTATAATGAACTAATATTTTACTAAAAATTTAATTCCCCCCTTTCATTTCATTACTTTTGTGAATATGTACATATTTTATGAAATATTGTTATTTTCAATAATATAGTTTATTATTTTAGAAAATAAATATGCATAACAATCTAACATTCAGTTAGATTACTACTATTTTAGTATGACAACTTTGATCTAATAACAATCAAATGATGTACAACAATCAAGCCCAACTTTATACGCACACTTCTGGTAGTTTTTTCTAAGGCTAAACAATAATTCAAACTTATCACAATTGGTCTATTCTGTCCATGTTTTAAACTTTAAAAAAGAATGGTCAATGTAGCCAATTATATGTCATATTTTGTGTCATGCGTTGACATAGAATCCTATTCAATGAACAATGGTAATCTGTAATGGAAATCGTATTATTTTCATAATACAACCCACGCTTCACTGCTTGCTCGCTGCACTGTACTTCATCTGCTACTTTTCTTTTTTTTTCCTACCATTGAAAAATACAGTTCAAGCCCGTTAAAAGCTTTTGGTCCTACTATTATACCACGGCACACTACAAAAATCCTTTGGTGCTATTATTTTATTGAATCAAATTGCAGTGTGTATTTATGTCTCCAGGTCACAATGAGTATTTCAAATATATCTATGTACAATGCAACAACTGTATAACAGCAAAAGCAGCAACATAGCATTATATGCCACACTAAGTATATATATATATATATATATATGCATTAGAGGATAAATTTTTAATACATATTTTATCCTCTAAATAGTATGTGAATTTTAATATATTTACTGTAATCATTTCGCTTATTTTAATTATCACAATCAGTTATGTCTCTGCATCCTTTATCCTTGCACATTGTTGTTAATAATGTAACACTGTTGTTCATTAATGTTTTTTCGTTATCATTATATTAAAATCCTTATATATTTGTATATGATCCATGCAACTATAATATTTTTTTCACATCCGTGTGCGAAGCATGGATTCCTACTAGTATTATTTAAATTGGGAGGTATTGTAGTCAAATTAGCTGAAAATTGAACAAAATAAAAATTGCCCTTATATGCTCATATCCAAATATCAACCGTAATAAATTCAAATAATTGGAAAGTGTCTTTCCAAGATACCTAGAACAACATTAATATCAAGTCTTTGGATAGTAATATTAACTGTAAGTGATACTTTTGTTGTAATGATCAAATACTAACAATAAATTCAAGTCAAGTAACAATCTTCATTTGGGCTGATTAATTGTTCACTTATAAACCTTATAATTTTCACATATTTATTATCACACATGTGTACATGATTCGGCCAAAGTTTAATTTCCTTTGGACTGGCTAATATCTGTATGAATAAATATACACAAATATCAAACATTTTCATGAACAACTAAAATAAGACAGGTCACTTCGGTTACATGCTATTTCAATTAGCTCATTTGGAATGTAGGGAAGGAGACACCAAAATATTTAAATTTAATCTTGAGTGACATTAAATCGAATAATAAACGCATGTTATGGATGTCATCCATTATATTAAAACATTTAGTCAACAAAACTAAATATTCATATGAAATCATTGTTTCCAAAAGCATTTATAGAAATTTCACATTTGTCTTTATACAGATCATCATATATCACATGGTCATCCAAAAGTTAACTTTCAAATCAAATATTTTAACCTTCGATTCAATTAGGTAAATGTCAAAGAATTAGTGGATCATATACCATTCCAATCCATGTGTCAATAAAATGTCCTATTCGTTAACCATTGAAATTTTAAAATAAATAAATAATGAAAGTTTAGCCATACTCTATTTAACCGGTGAAGTAGCAGTGTAGTACATTGGAACTATACATTAAATAAACAGGAAAATAGCCACAAGGACAAACTTAGAAAAAAATTAGGCTGAATGACAACAAGTTTGAATTTTAGACTGAAGGACAATGTTAGTTATAACTAGGATTTCGTATAGTGTAAAACTAAATATAATGATAGATATAACTAGCATTTTGTATAGTAAAAGTTGAATATAATGCTAACTATAGTTAGAATTTGTCCTTCGGCTTAAAAATAAAACTTCATTTTCTTCAGCCTAATTTTATTTCAAAGTTGTCCTTTTCCCTATCCTTCTTAAATAAATGTGTTAGTCTATATTTGTGTACCGAGGAAGAAAAACTTTGGGTTATGTTCGTTAACAAAGAATATACAAAATCATCCACATATTTAAATTATTTCATCTTAAATTCACCTTTTTTTAATTCACAGCCCTAACCAAAAATCATGGTAAACATCAATGGTGCGCACTACCAAGCCGTACAACCATCATTATAACCTTTTAAGTTCCTACTTTCTTTATAAATCTTTGACTTATATAATTTATTTTCCATGATATGATTACATTACAAAATGAGGTAGGGACTATAACGTGACTAATTGCTTCAGTTCAACATGGTTAAGAAAAAAAAGAACATACATCTGCAATTCTTATTTTGAAGACTGCTTATGTAACGATCCGTAATTTTCGATAACCAAAAATATTAAATTAAATAAGATTTTGGAATTTAATATTTGGTGAAATTAAAATTTATGATTTATAAATAGAAAAGATTGTTAGAATGTAATTTAATAATGTTGATTTAATGTAACTGACAACTATTTTAATGTAACTTCAATCAATTGAAATAATTGTAAAGTTAGTTTGGTTAATAATTGTAAATAAGAAAATAAATTAAATGTTATTTGATGGGGGAAATTGTATGTAATTAATTTAAATCGGTTAATATAGAATAATTAATTAGTATGTGAATTCATTAGCTTTGTTTTTGAACAATAAACATAGAAATGTGTTTGAATTATTAATGTTGTAATAATTGTTATTTATCACCTTATTATTTAATCCGTTTGAAATTAATTGTAAATCAGTTGAAATTAATCCAATTAAACATTGTCGTTAATATGAATTAAGATTGTAACTGTAGAATATTGATGTAATAAATATAAACCAATCTTAATTATATCCATAAGGTGATAGTTGATTGAATAATAAGATGTAAATCAAAATAAATAAATTCATTGGAAGTTAAATTGTAATTAATGAATTTATTGCAATTGCAATTGAACGTTGAAATTAGTGAAATATTTAGTATTGAATTTGACATGGAAAATTTATTTTAAAATATTATAAATTTATATAAAATCAAGAATGATGGAAATTGTTAACTTTTAAATTTGAAGCTAAAAGTGATTGACGTCGAAATTAGCCATTTTGGCCACTGTCGAATTTCGGCGAAACTAGTTTCGTCGGATTCGTAACAGTGAATTATTATAGGATTTCAAGTTTTGTAGTGATCGGACTTATCGTTTGATCGTGCGGGCTCGAAACGCGTAGAAATCAATTTAATGAATTCAATTGAAATAAGCTGATTTTAAAAACTAACTTCTATATACAATGGAATTTGAGTCTGAAACTAGTTCCATTGAGTTTAAAAATATTGAAAACCTATATTTCGATATATTGGATGAACCATTTTAGTTTCGGGAACAAAACGGCCTTTTCGGGTCGTTGTTATCATTTTGATCCAAATCGATTTGGTGCATCCATTTCTATTTCAGCTCTATCTATATATAGGCTATTACAAACCCTGTTGTTTCTCATTTCTGATTTCTGTACGTACATCTACTTCCTCCTCAAAAGATAGTACATCAAACCTAATTCTCAAATCCCAAAACCTAATTTCAATTTCAAAAATCAATTTCAAAATTCAAACTCTCCGAACTATGGCATATTATATATCGTTGGAAATCTCTCGATGAGCGCTATCTACTACTACTCTTCATTTTTGCAATCGAATCACCGTTAGGCCAGAAATTGACAATCTTTCTTAACCTTCCATTTCTAGGGTTTACGATCAAACGGTGGATTGTGGACCATTTGATGATCGGGAAGGGAAGTTGGGAAGAGAAGGTCGAGCAGGTCTCGGGGGTATGTTCGCTTATGCTAGGGGTGTCATAGTTTGCCAGAATTCTCGAAAATAGAGAGGCGACTGCTTGATTGTCTGGGGCAATCGGAGGCGGCGGCTGCTCAGGCATAGGCGCGGCTTAGCACGGACAAACCAAGTGTGACGCCCCGCCTCTATACTCACACTAGCCAAGGACACTACGGGGTAATACCGTCGACTAGCATGAAGAATAAGGCTGTTGAGGAGCAACCATATGTGTAATTGCTTTGTGCGAGTACCGATATGTATGATAGTATAACATGCATTTCATTTCAAGAGGAAATCCGACATATTAAATACAAACTCAAAGCAACTATACAGTGGCTGGGTGATCTTCAGAAACAAATAAAAAATAAGCATAACATAAATCAGTCGCAGATATTCATATTACTAAGGCGGAAATAGATATGAATATATAGCATAAAAGTGTACATCAAAGTACTGGTCATACAAGATCCACTACATCACAAAAGAATATGTACAAGTGCTAGACAAAAGAATATGTATACATCAAGGAGTCTCTATCTCGAATGTATAAAAGCAAAAACTACTAATCAAAAGTAGTTAGCCAAAAATCAGATGATGGATCCTGATAAGAAATCAAGCAGAAGCAGCAGTAATACCTCGGTCTGACCCGAGTACGAAGAAAATAATAAACGGATCAGTCTACCTATAAATATCATATAAAATGAGATAGGATAAGAGATATGATAAAAACATATGATAACAATAATGCCATACTGTGACAAGTATGTATTAAATAACAAACAAACATCATACAATATCTTGGGAATTTCAAACACCAAAAAGAATGTCATATTCTTTATTTTATTCACCAAACCACAAATATTGACAAACATATCAATGCCAATCTCAAAAACTGGTGAAACACAAATTCTAGAAATCATCAATTTGAAATCCAGAAATCACAAAGGGGGAGGCCTATCACAAACGGGAGCATAAAACTCACTAACACGTGTATCGCAAATGGGTCGCTATCCCATGGTCGCTAACCATAGATCCGGTGCAACGACGTAGTATATTAATAGTACGCCCAAGGAACCTGATACTCAAATAATTTAGAACATCGACGTAGTACAGTAATGGTACATCCGTTGATCCAGATAAGTTGGAAGATCGACGTAGTACAATAACGGTACATCCGATGAACCGAACACCATAAAAAAATCATGGGTCGCTTACCCATAAAAAGGAGACGAAACTCCAAAGAACCCATAGGTCATTATCCTATAAAAGAAATGAGAAGAAGCTCAATAAAATGAGGTATAGTCCCCCACTGGACAAAGAGACATCGCATACCGCTATTCTAAACCATAAAATGATCACCATTGATCAATAAAAGTGTGAATTACACTAAGCTAGTAAATAAATGAGTTTAGCTTCATGTCCCATAACCACTGGCTTAACTTAAATATTTACGAACAAATTGTAGATTTCCACTCGAAAATTGTCACAAGAGTTTCAATCAAACAAGTCTAAGAATTAACCGACAAAGTAAACGCAAGTGTTGTGAGAAATGCGGATTACGGATCTTAAGGCTAGAATTAACAATAGAGGGGGTGAATAGTGTTTTAAGGAATTACTAATTCTTTTTAGGTTTATATTACTTTGAACACAAATGTATGCAATATTCAGACACGGATATGATCACAGATCAAACACAGACGCAAAAATAAAGTAAAAGCAATAAAGGAAAGAACACACCAAATTTTATACCGGTTCGGAGTTACTCTACATCCAGTCCCGCACAAAAGTACAGATTTCCTTTCAAAATCAATTCTTACAATTACACCTTCGATTTCAAGGCCACGAGGTACACCACTCCAGATTCACAATCCTCTAGGTAGAGATACTTGATTTTACGGGCAACAAGTTCACCTAATTGATTTCACAGGCTACAATCACACCTTTTCTCGCTTGATTTATTTCACAGGCTACAATCACACCTTTTCTCGCTTGATTTATTTCACAGGCTACAATCACACCTTTTCTCACTCAATTTATTACAAAGAAGCCTATAACTCTAAGTAGCACTGGAATCTTATTGAGATAGTGATAGCGAATCAAACCAGAAATGATCTAGTTAGATTCAATGGTGATTTCGACAGAGTAATGGTAAAAATGTATATAAAGAAATGTGGAAGAAGAAGAGGAGTGAAATCAAAGAAATATGTATACAAATTCGTTTAAAACTGCCCCTATTTATAGTAGAAAAATAGCCATGTCCCTTCTTGAAAGGATATGACGAATAGACACTTCCTTTGAAACTCAAAATTTTGAAGTAAACTGTCACCGTGTCGACAAGGGTATCTTGGGGTTGTCGACAAGCCTATGGTATTTTTGGTGATTTTTTTTTCTTCAAAAGTAACTTCTATCTTGTATTAAAACTATTTTTAGACTTTATAAATATGCTTAACTTCAGTTAAAATACATAAATAAGTATAGAGAATAATATTTTGGTATATATAATATTTTATTATATATTTAAATCTAAGTATAAATATTAAAAGTTAAATATATTAAAAGATAGTTTAAAACCAAGGATACTTTGATTTTGAAGATAAAGATTATTTTGAGGCTAAAAGTATTTTAAGACTAGGATAGATGTTTTTTTATCTTTTTAAAAGAAAGGTTTTGAAATCATTTTGAAAACAAGATATAATTTTGTAAAACATTTGAATAAAAGTTAGTGGATACAAACAATGTTCCACTAGATTTTTCGTAGGTTCCATCCTACTTAGGGTTCCATCCTTTTAACGAGCTCGAAGTGGATTCCATTTCACGAATAAATTGGATTTTAAGATGTCAGTGCTTTTCTAGGAGTTTTAACAAAATTCCTAACTAAATTACTTATATGAAATCTTGAACTCTTGATAATCTTGATATTCATGAGTCTTCAATCTGGATATCTTCGGTCTTGAATCTCTATACTGTACAGTCTTCATTCTTGTTACCTGCATGGTTAAATCCTGCATATACATATATATCTAAACTATAATGTTAGTATTCATATCTTATAATCTTATTCTAAGGTTTTTTTTCATCAAAACCATCTTCTCAGGGACTAACAGTCTCCCTCTTTTTAATGATGACAACCTTTGTTCATAAAATATTACTTCTATCCTAATAACTCCCCCTAAAACTAATAACTCCCCTTATGCCTAACTATCCTATTTATATTTCTCCCCCTTTGTCATCAACAAAAAAACTAACTCTAAACTATATAACTCCCCCTAAAACTAATACTATATGACATGTGATTATAATGATAGTGTTATCATAATCAACACTTAATTCTAAAACTAAAACTTAGTCCTTAATAACTAACTATCCTAACTAAGAATCCATATATGATAATACATATAATAGTCATAATATAAGAACACAAAACATTTATTAATTATATATTGTTATATTTACATTTGCATAGAAAACATAAGTAAAATCATATAACGATAAGAAAGAGAGAAAAGAAACTAATGTGTGTCCTTGAAAATGGGAAATCTATGAACCGAGCAATTTGGGTAGTGGAAACAGAAATTTCCATGTTGTTCGACTAGATTTCCATCCTTGTCAAAGCACACTTCGCCAACGCAAACGACTTTGTCACCATCTTCAGCATGCTCTTCTTCCATGAGGGCTTCTTCTTCTTCCTCGTTGTCCTCTTGCACTTGATCTCCTGAAGATTCTTCATCAATCAAGATGGGATTGGCATGATTGTCCATTAGAAACTTTTGTAAGTTTATAAGGATTTTGCGTTGCCATTCTTGTTCTTTGGCTATTCTGAGTTGTACTACTTGAATTTCAGTCATTAGTTGCAGTGCATCCTTCAAGGAATCCTCTATTTTCATCACTCGTGCAAGCGTAGTTCGTTGAAATGGTCTAGTGGAAGGAGAAGGGAATGAAAAGGTTGAATTTTTATTTGATTTGGAGGAGGAGGCCATTGTTTTATTGTTTTCATAAGATAGATTAGAGGAAAGACAAAAAGAATGAACAAAATTTTGAAATAAGAAGAATATATGACCACTCATTTGAATTTTGGTGGGGAAATTTTTAAAAGAAAAAAATCGTTATATGTCGACAGGGGTAAGGGAGGGTTGTTGACATGGTACCTTTATTTTTACTATTTGATTTATTTTAATTTAATTTTTTAATTATACTTTGTTATTTAGATACTATATTTCAGTTATTGAACAAATACCTAATTCTCTTCTTAATTTAGTAAATATAGATTCATTAAGGGTTTTGTTAAGATATCAACAATTTGGTTCTCGGAATTGATATAATCGAGAGTAACTACTTTCATATTTATATTATCTCTAAGAAAATGATGTCTTATATCAATATGTTTAGTTCGAGTATGACGAGTAGGATTTTTGGATAAATTTATTGCACTTGTATTATCACAATAAATTGGTGATTTTGAGATATTTAAACCAAAATCTTTTAAAGTTTGTTGCATATACATTACTTGAGAACAAGCCAAAGAAGCAGAATATACTTTGATTCAATTGTTGATAAAGAAACTGTATTTTGCTTTTTACTAAACCAGGAAATCAGATAATCCACTAAAAAGTGACAAGTTCCACTTGTACTTTTCCGATCTGATTTGCAACCAGCATAATCAGCATCACAGTAAGATATTAATTCAAAAGAATCATTTTTAGGATAAAATATGCCATAATCAAGGGTGTGTTTAACATATCTTATGATACATTTTACAGCTTTTAAGTGGGTCTCTTTAGGTTGGGATTGATATCTTGCATAGAGACAAACAATATGCATGATATCTGGTCTACTAGCGGTGATATAGAGTAATGACCCAATCATTCCTCTATATAATTTTTGATCTACATATTTCGAGAGATCTTCTTTACTTAGGTACTCACTGGTTGCCATGGGAGTGGGTTTTCCACTTGCAGTAGTTAAACCAAATTTACTAACTAGGTCTTTAGCATATTTTTCTTGACTTATAAAGATACATTATCTAATTGTTTTATTTGAAATCCTAGAATGAAGTTTAATTCACCCATATGACTCATCTCAAACTTTTTTGTTATTATTTCAGAAAATTCTTTATTCATTTCAAAATTAGTTGATCCGACAATGATATCATCTACATAAACTTATACTAGTTGAATATCATTTTTATTTCTTTTAACAAAAAGAGTATAATCTACCTTACCAATTTCAAAGTTTGATTGTAATAAGTAAGATCTTAGCCTATCGTACCATGCTCTAGGAGCTTGTGTTAGACCATATAGAGCTTTCTTAAGTTTGTAAACATGATTTGGTAATTTTTCATTTTCAAAAAGTGGTGGTTGTTCAACATATACTCTCTCTTTTACAAATCCATTTAAAATGGCACTTTTAACATCCATTTGATATAATTTGAAATTATTATGATTTGCGAAAGCAAGTAGAATCCTAATGGCTTCTAATCTTGCTACGGGAGCAAAGGTTTCATCAAAATCTATTCCTTCTTCTTGACAATAACCTTTAGCGACTAACCGGGCTTTATTTCTAACAACCTCTTTTTGTTCATTCATTTTATTTTTATAAACCCATTTAGTTCCAATTATAGTTTTATTTTCAAGTCTAGGAACAAGTTCCCAAACATCATTTCTAGTGAATTGATTTAGTTATTCTTGCATAGCCTAAATCCATGATTCATCAGTTGATGCTTCTTTTAGATTTGTGGGTTCAATAGTTGATATAAAGGCTACATTGCTCATTTTACTTAGTTGATATCTAGTTTTAATAACAGATTGCATATCTCCAAGTATATTTTCTATAGGATGATCTTTTAAAAGTTTAATCTTTTGTTAGGATGATTAATTTCATTATTAGTTTCAGTTGACTCTTGAATTTGAGTGATTAAATCCACTTCATCATTTGTATCTTCAAAATTTTTGAGACTTTCATCGAATGAAACATGCATTGTTTCTTCGATGGTGTTAATTCTTAAATTAAACACCCTGTATGCTTTACTTCTATTAGAATATCCGATAAAGGTACCTTTTCCGGATTTAGAATCAAATTTATTTAAGTTACCTTTTGTATTTAAAATAAAACATTTACTTCCAAAAATTCTAAAATAAGATACCTTAGGTGCATTTTAAAGTGACAAACCATAGAAATGAATGTAGAAACAATCAATCATCAAAAATTCATATAAGAAGACGTTAATTAAATCCAAAGAAATGATACCAAATCCATAAAAATGGATATTCTCAAAAATCCATAAAAAGAAGTCATCAAAGTCTACGAAAGTGATAACAACTAATCGGGTCAATCAAAGTCGATTAACATTGGAAATTCACTCAAAAACAACTTAAACAGGGAAAATGAACAGTTCCAGACGTCTAAGGGTCAGTCTAGACGTATGGATTTGCGTTCTAGAAATATATATATTTCCTTTAATTCCAAAACCATTTCAGACGTCTGAAATTTTCAACCAGACGTCTGAATTTGGTTTCAGACGTTTGAATTTGTTTTCAGACGTTTGGATTTGGTCTCTGCCCTTCTTATTTTTCTGACATATATTCTTTTTTTCCTCCAGAGCCTACAACCCGACGTCTGAATTTGATTTCAAACATCTGAACACCTGGTATGGGCAACAGTTTGCCTAGGCCTTGATGGCCAAAATGAATCGTAGGCTATCGGCGAGTAACGAGACTAGGGATTTTTGTCAAGTGACAACTCAGCCTTATAGACTCTTCGATACACCCCAAATAACATATCCAAACATCCATAGTAGGATTTTCATAAAATTGGACTTCAAAACCAAAAATTAGAAAATTCACCAAATCAATTCAAATCAAAAGCAAATGAACATGAATAGATGTTAGAAATTCATACCCAATAATAAAGAAAGTTACAGACACAGATGTGAGTTCAAGAACTCACCTTTAAACTCAAAAACACAAGTGAGAAGCTAAAAACAAGACAAGATCAACCACTCTCCAATTTTAACCCAAGAAGCTTCAATTTAAGCTCATAAGAAAAATATTTCCTAAGTTAGGGTTTAGGAATTTCTTAAAATGGAAGAGGGATTGAGATGGAGAAGATGAAGAGGATGCTTACCTAAAGCTTCTCTTTGATTTCTAGGGCTTGAACTGGAATTTCCAAAGAATCAAGGGCATAGGAATTTTAATTTCCTCTTCTTTTCCCCATTCTTTCCTTTAGCTTGAGAGTATTAGGAAATGAGAATGAATGAAGAGGAGAGGGGGTGGAGTTAGGGTTTTATGTTGGGTTAATGGGCTGAAACCCAAAGCCCAATAGAAAAATAGGAGAATTCCACTCAACTTCAAGCATATCAATGTTCAAACTAAAAAAGGTCGCAAACGACATTTTGGACTCAATGGAAGTGGCCTCGAGTCCTAATACGACTATTTGCAAAAAATAACATTTCGGACTTTAATCCGACTAACGATGCTATATTTAAATATACAATCGTAAAATATGCAGGTTGTTACAGACTCCCTTTCTTAAAGAAATTTCGTCCTCGTAATAGTTAAGAGGAAAACAAAGAGTAACAACCATAAAAGCATATCAACACAAAGAAATTTGAAATAAGAAGTTCACCTCAAATAGCACGAGAGAATAAGTTCGGATGTGTTCGCTCGATGAATTCTCTGGATTCCTAAGAACAATCCTTAGGATTTGAGGACCATTGAACTTTCACAAGTGGAATATCTTTATTATGAAGACGTTTAAACTCCATAGCAATGATGCAAAATATGATGTTGCACATAAGTCAAATTAGGTCAAATTGCGATTTCTTCAATAACACCGGGCTCAAGAATAGAATCGGAATCCTTAAGGCATTTCCGTAGTTGAGAGACGTGGAAAACGTCCTGAATAGTAGAAAATTTAGCCGGTAATAAAAGGCGATAAGCCATAGAACCAATGTGTTCAATGATGGAAAATGGACCTATAAATCGAGGTGCTAACTTTCCCGATCGACTGAAACGCACAACACTCTTCATAGGTGAAACACGAATAAACACCAAATCTCCCACAGAAAATTCTAATTTCCTTCTTCGGTTATCGGCATAGGATTTTTGTCTACTTTGAGCTTCTTTCATCCTATGACAAATAAGGTCAATCTTTTCTATAGAATCACGAAAAAAATCTAGACCTAAAACTAGCTTCTCACTGGCCTCAAGCCAACAAGAAGGAGATCGGAATGGCCTTTTGTAGAGCGCCTCGATTGGTGCCATACCAATACTAGATTAGAAGCTATTATTATAGGAAAACTCAACAAGAGAAACATGAACTTCCCAACTTCCACCAAAATCAAGAACATATGCACGAAGAAGATCTTCAAGAGTTTGATTCACATGCTCGGTTTGTCCATCGGACTGAGGATGATAAGCGATGCTAAAATTAAGCTTCATTCCCAAAGCTTTTTGAAGACTCTTCCAAAATCCACTAGTAAACAATGGATCATGATACTAACTATAGAAGTAGGAACTCCATGCAATTTAACAATTTCTATAATTAGAGTTTGGCCAAAAGAGGTACGATCCGATTGTACCAACGGGAACAAAATGGGCGGATTTTGTAAGTCTATCCACAATCACCCATAAACTATCTTGGGCCGAACGAGAATGGGGAAGTCCGTCAATAAAGTCCATGGGGAAATGATCCCACTTCCAAACTAGAATGTCCAAAGGTTGAAATAACCCACCGGGCCTTTGATGCTCGGCCTTAACGAGTTGGAAAGACATGCAACGCTTAATAAGATTAGCAATATCTGATTTCATTCCATACCAATAATAAAGTCGCTTCATATCCGCGTACATTTTACTATTACCGGGATGAATGGTAAATTTAGAACGATGAGAATCTTCTAAAATATCTTTACAAAGATCACTAATTTTTGGCACAATAAGTCTACCAAATTTTTGAATGCCGCCATGGGCATCGATTTCAAAGTCTTTCAAACCATCAATATTTCCAGCCCTACAATTTTGGCAAAGTTGAGCCAATCGGGATCATGCTTTTGATCGTCAAGAATGCGGTCTAAAAGAGATGGATGAACCTCAAGGCTACACAAAACAAGAGATGAACATGAATCGGATTAACGATCTCGAATCCCATAAGTGGATAAAGTCTCGAGGTCATTCCATACGGATATCATCATAGAAACAACCGCTTGTTACTTACGACTAAGGGCATCGGCAACACGATTTCCCTTTCCGAGATTATAAAGAATATCAAGATCATAAGATGCAAGAAACTCGTGCCAACATTGTTGACGCAAATTAAGTTTCTTTTGAGAAAATAAATACTTCAAAGAATTATGATCGGTGTAGAGAATAAATTTCTCTCCCAAAAGATAATGACGCCAAATTCAAAGGGCGAAAACAATAGCTGCGAGCTCTAAATCATGAGTGGCATATCTAGTCTCGACAGGCTTTAATTGCCTAGAAGCATATGCGATAACACGTTCCCTTTGCATGAGAACGGCACCCAAACCAACACGACTAGCATCGGTATAAACAATAAAGTCTAGGTTCCCTTCGGAAATCATAAGAATATGAGCATTGGAAAGGAGTTCTTTGAATTTCAGAAAAGAAACTTCACATTTGTCCGACCAAATGTATTTAACTCGTTTCTTTATCAAACTTGTTAGAGGCACAGAAATTTTTGAAAAGTCTTTTATGAACCAACGGTAATAGCCCTCCAATCCAAGGAAGCTACGAATTTCCCTCACACTCTCCGATCTCTTCCAATTTTGAATCGCTTCAATCTTTGAAGGATCCACGGAAATTCCGGATTCAGAAATAATATGTCCACGAAATTTCAAACGGGATTACCAAAAGTGGCACTTAGAAAATTTTGCTTTCAATTGATTGCACCTAAGGGTCCAACAACATTAGAAGATGCTTTTCATGCTCTTCCTCGATTTTAGAATAAACGAGAATATCATCTATAAAGATGAGACGGATCGATCGAGGAAGTCTTTGAAAACTCGATTCATAAGGTCAACTAAATAAGCTGGAGCATTCGTTAAACCAAATGGCATAACAAGCCATTCATAAGATCCATAATGAGTACGGAGCGATGTCAGAGGAATGTTATCCTATGCAATACGAAGCTGATGAAAACCGGTTGCTAAGTCTAGCTGTGAAAAGACTCTAGCACCGCTAAGTTGATCGAATAGATCATCAATCCGAGATACATGACATTTATTCTTGATAGTGAGATCATTAATCTTGCGGTAGTCAACGCAAAGCCTAAGTGTACCATTGGATTTCTTCACAAAAATAGCTGATGCTCCCCATGGAGAGGAACTAGAACGAATAAATTGTTTTGTTTCCAATTCAGATAAATGTTTACGCATCTTCTCATTTTCCTTATTAGAATATGATAAGGAGGATGAGTTATAGGTAGTGTTAGCACCAAAATTGGTCACTAACACCCTTAGAAAGATTGTGTAGAGAGATTAATGAAGAAATTAAATTAAAACAGAGAAGAGAATGTAAATTCAAGTGCAGAAAGTAAGGACACCAGATTTATAGTGGTTCGGCATAGTAGCCTACGTCCACTTTGAAGTTGATCTTTATTCTTTTCTTTGATGTTTGATTACAGATACAATCCGTTTCTAAGTACTTGAATACAATTTCTAAATAATAAGCTTAAGTCTTGAATGAGGGTTGAATGTGGTAGAGTCTCCCCAGTGTTCTCTAAAAATCCCCTCTTTACTGTGCCCCTGCCCCTCTATTTATAGACGAAAGTGGGTTGGACTCCCTAGTGGGCCCGGTATCTGAATATCTCGGCCTGAATGGAATAAGCCCTGTGTGCTGACCCAAACATGCCGAACAACCAAGTGCCAAACCTCCATCTTTATGCCAAACAACATGAGGCCGGATGCTCTTCATGCCGAACACCCATTGGTGCCGAACGATTCTGGATGACGAATGGTAGGTGATGGCCGAACGAGATATGTGCCAAACGGGATGTGGTGTTGAGTGAGGGGTGCAGGCCGAACGAGGCTAGAATGCCGAGCAGTCCAGGAATGCCGAGTGGAGCATGAATGTCGAACGCTCCAAGAGCCAGACGTAACTTGTAGGCCGAATGTTCACGGATGTCGAACATCCTTTGGTCGAACGATGTCTTAGGCCGAATGTACTCAGGAGGCCGAACGATGTCTTAGGCCGAACGTACTCAAGAGGCCGAGCGATCTTTGGTTGCCGAACAATCTTATGCCGAGCGTTCTTCTTTGGCCGAACGATATTCGATACCGAATGTTTCTCGATGTCGAACGCTCCTTGATGTCGAACGAGGCGCTCGTGCCGAACGGCCTTGTCATGTCGAACGTTCGTTGACGCTGACCGGACTTGGATGCCGAGTGCTTCGTGGATGCCGGACATAACATGATGCCGAACGATCCAGTTTGACCGATCGATAGGGAGGCCGAGTACTAGGTTGCCCGGCCAATTCCCCAGGAAACACTTGCCCCCCAAAGTGTATCGCGTGACCGAACATGATACACTTTGGATCATGAGTCCTTTGTGCTTTTCTTCAAAACCTGGCCCATCACTCTTGGGGGTCGCTTTCTTGTGATACCAGTTGTGGGGGTGTGTGCCGAACGTAATGCAAATGCTGAACGATACGGTCGAAGCCGAACGTTCCATGCGTGCCGAACGATACCTTTTTGACCTGCTCTACCGGTTATGGCCTCTTCAACTTCTCCTTCTTCCCTATTAAACCTGGCGTCCTCCTTCTTCCCCTCCTTTCACTTTTATTTCCGTTATTTTCCGAGAACTTGCAATCCATCACGCCTTGCTTTAGCCATGTTGTAGCAATCTTCAATCCAATACTCACTGATCCCCAAGCTCCCTCCATAATCTTTGGTAATAAACTTATGCTCCCTCTCAACTCAGGAGGATCAGATATTACTCAAACAAATCATTCATGGACCGTAGAAAAATAGGAGGCGTGTGAGTAGTGGCTCAGTCGTGGTCTAGGGCTGTAACTTAGCACGCTCTTAGGTGATTTCGAGGTGAATGGACCGGAGAAGATAAGGGTGATGGTGTATTGCGACGACTCGGCATGATCTCTTAATGCCGAGTAGCCTTACGGTAGCACGAGAATGGACACAGTGTTTGGGACTGTTGGTAATTTTTTGACCGGGCTGTGGTCCGGCATAATCTCCCTGTGCCGAACGAAATTGGAGTGGGACAAGTTAAAAAAGGAAACAGGGAGTGGACAGGAGGCCGAACGACAGTTACGCTGAACAGTATTTCGTTCGAACGATGCCTAGGCCGAGCGATGGTTTGGCCGAACAAACTTAGGCCGAACAGCAATTTGGTCGGACGGTAATTTGGCCGTTCAACATTTAGGTCGAACGATGATTTGGCTGAACGATAGTTAAGCGAATGGCTATTAGGCCGAACCATTATGAATGTCGGACCCTCACTTAGCTTAGGCCGGATACTTATTTACCTCGCCTAATCAAATAACAAAAAAAAGGCAAGAACCCCAGCAAACTAGCATATCGAACTGATCCGGACTAACAGCTTCTTAGCTTCAGTAGACATAATTTTGAATTTAAATTGACATAGTCAGATAACCTCTTCTAATATTTACTGAATCTGAAATTGTGAACACCATAAGGCAGGCTTTTGGAGACGGTCAGCGATGACGGTCTTCGAAATCGACGATTCGAAACTTAGTTTTATATCAGTAACCCTGTGACTTTCAATCTTTTAATGCTTACACATAACTGATCGCACTAGTTCACACACCACTTGAGGGGAATATTTGTGTTATTGATTCTAACGTCGAACATTTTTCAAGTATAGTTCACACAAGTGCTTAGCCAAATTCACTATTTATTGAAGATGTCGAAAAAATCCAGCTCCGCCACGATTTCTAACAGACCAGGACCATCCTCTTGACAGGAAGTCGTAGACATCTCAAATCCATCAGCCTCCCCTGCACATAACTTAGCCCCCAATGCCCTGGAGGCATCGATCTTCTTGGACAACCCTGTCAATTCACAGGCTTCAAAAATCAATGAAATTGCGTTCCCGCGATTATGCTCCATCCATGGAATACCTTTTGACGACGTGCTGGTTCCATCGGGGCACGACCGGCCACACTTGCCCCCAGTCGGATACATAGCGTGCAACAAATTCATGTGCTGGGTTGGAAGTGTGCCACCGTTCATTTTGTTTCTTCGGGATGTGCTGCAATACATCGACATCACCCCGTCGTAGCTGCACCCAAACGGTCACGCCTTCATCTATGGCACTTACCTACTCTTCATGACCGTTTTCTCTAGGCCTCCCACTCCTGGCGACATTAGATATATTTATATGATCAAGAAGCGGAGAGATAGCCCCTCCTTTGTGTTCCTCGAGCCGCATCACAAATGCCAAATTTTAACCGGGGCATGGAGCAAGTTTTCCCTGTACAAATAGGAATGTTTCTATGTGCGTTGCCCCAGGTTTCGCGAGGAGACGGGTCAAAGGAAGTAAGTCTTCTTCTTGGAATGATACTCATGTTTTGGATGAAGCTATGCTTATGCTAACTCTTGTTTCATCTTCTCGTGTATCAATCCACGTCCCGACGGCCGCGGGTATTCTGAGGCCGTTGAAGCTATTAGAGCTCTTCCCACCGAAGAACGAGACATCCGAACTCTTATCTCAAATGAGTCACTATCGAGGTTCGGATTGTTAGCAGAAGGTCGTCGGGTAAGTCTTCCCGAAGGCGTTACTGTACCCAGGCCGGTCTCTGGCAAAGGGGAAAAATTAGCTGAGTCGTCCGCACGCCACACCCCTGATGTACAAGAAGAGGGGGAAATCAAGGAGGGTGAAGCACCCGAAGCACATGGTGAGATTTTGGGTCCAGCCCAAGATCCTATAGTTGAAGTGCACGATATCGAAACGTCATCTTCTCCTTCATAGAGGAAAAAGGGATTGACATACAAAATCATAAAGGAGAAAGTTGGCGGGACTTCTAAAGTTACGCTTATCCCGACGGAGAAAGAGGCTTCTTCGCAGCATGTTGAAAGTTCTTTAAAGGTCTTATCGAACCTCTCTATTCTAGATGATCTGCTCAGTTATGACTTCTAGATGCTTCTGCCCATTTAATGAAGTAGTCGACCGCAACTATTGCATATTTCACTCCACCTTTAGCTATGGGTAAAGAACCAACTAATTCAATTCCCTACATTGCAAATGGCCAGGGACTTATCATTTGCGTGAGTTCCGTCGGCGCAGCTGTTGGGATTTTTGCATATATCTGGCATTTATCACATCTTCTCACATAGTCTGCAGCATCCCGATACACAGTTGGCTAGTAATATCCATAGCGGAGGATCTTCTTTGCTAATGTCAGCCCCCCAGTATGGTCGCCGTACTCTCCTTCATGGACTTCCTTCAGGACTCATTTTATCTCATCATTGGCAATGCATCAGAGTAGTAGGGTCGAGAATCCCCTTCGATACATTATTCCATTCTGTATTACATAACGTGAAGCCTTACGAAGGACTTGTCATCTTTCGCTCCTTTCTTTAGGCAAGATCTCGAATAGCAAGTACTGCTTGATTGAGGTCATCCATGATTCCTTCTCGATTTCTGTTTCCAACACGAAATCTACCTCCATCATATCTATACTCGGAGCATGGAGGGTCTTGACAGGAAATAATCCCATTTGTTGTGCGTCGCCTGTGCTTGCGAATTTTGCCAATGAGTCAGCTGCCCTATTTTGCTTACGCGAGACATGTGAAATATTGTAGTACTCAAGATTCGCTAGTAGTTCCTGAACTCAAACCAAATATGGGGCAAGTCTCTGCCCCCTTGCTTGGTAGTCACCTCGCACTTGGTACACCACTAGCTGCGAGTCGCTGAAGATTTCAACCGATTTTACTCCCAGTTCTTTGATAAGTTTCAAGCTGGCGATCAACGCTTCATATTCGGCTTCGTTATTCGTTGCTGTGAATTTGAGCTTCAAAGTGTAGCAGATCGGTTGGTTTTCAGGAGTTACAAGAACTATGCCAACCCCCGAACAACGGTCGTTAGATGCCCCATCGGTGTACATCTTCCATCGAACGGGAGGTACGAGATTATGATCGTTTAATTCGTCCGTCGTAGTGAATTCAGCAATGAAGTCAGCTAGTGCCTGTCCTTGTATGGCCCTTCGCGGCAGGTAGGTGATGTCGAACTAACTTAGCTCAATATTCCATTTTAACATCCTTCCGGAAGTTTTCGGTCGTTGGAGTATCTGTCGCAAAGGCTGATCAGTATAAACACTGATTGAGTGTGCCTGAAAATACGGGCGAAGCTTGCGTGCTGCAAGCACTAAGCAATAGGCTAGTTTTTCAATCTTTGGATGATTTCTTTCTGCCCCCGTCAAGCGTTTACTAACATAGTAAACAGGCTTCTAGACCCGGTCTTCCTCGCGAACCAGGGCTGTGCTGATAGCGTGTTGGGATACAGCCAAGTATATGTATAGCATTTCGTGGTCTATTAGTTTCGACAATATCGGGGGACTTTCCAAGTGCCTTATAAGAGCCCGAAATGCTTCCTCACAGTCGGATGTCCACTCAAAATTCCTCTTTCCTCTCTTTATGACATCGAAGAAAGGAATACATTTGTTTGTGGCCTTGGATATGAATCGGCTCAGCGCGGCCACCTTTCAATTCAAGCTTTGTACCTGTTTTATGGTTCTGGGCACTTGTATATCTTGGATAGCCTGAATCTTGCTGGGTTAGCCTCGATTCCCCGAGCATTTACAATGAATCCCAGAAACTTTCCTGACGCTACGCTGAATGAACACTTCAACGGGTTGATCTTCATTCCATAATGCCTGAGTATGCCAAACATCTCCGCCAAGTCTCGTATGTGGTCGTTTGACTGCCGCGACTTCACGAGCATGTCATCCACATAGACTTCCAATGTTTTACCAATCTGATCTTTGAACATTCGATTCACCAGGCATTGATAAGTCGCTCCTGTGTTCTTCAACTCAAATGGCATTACTATATAGCAGTACAGTCCCATGTTCGTGATGAAACTGGTGTGTTCTTGGTCTGGGAGGTGCACTGGGATTTGATTATATCCAGAGTACGCATCCATAAATGATAGTAATTCGTATCCGGCGATAAAGTCGACGAGCTGGTCAATTCTAGGTAAAGGGAAACTATCCTTCGGGCATGCCTTATTCAGATCGGAGTAATCAACACAAGTCCTCCACCTTCCATTCGCTTTCTTCACCAACACTGGGTTAGATACCCATTCGGGATAGAGAGCATCACGGACGAACCCATTGGCCTTGAGCTTATCCACCTCCTCTTTGAAAGCTGCGGACCTCTCCGGGTCCATGCCTCTCCTTTTTTGTTTCACAGGTACATGTTTCGGGTCTATGTTCAACATATGACTGGCAATCGCAGGAGAAATCCCGCACATATTAGAATGTGTCCGGGCAAAACATCAAGATTCGCTCGGAGGAAATCAGTAAGGCTCTCAACGGCCAAAGGGTCGAGTTGCGACCCAATTTTAGGAACTCGTGATGGGTCTCTCCAGCTAACTAGGATGTCAATGGTTAGTTTAGCCGGTGCAACATTTGTTTCCTTGGGTTCTCCATCATTGTCTCTCGGATCTATGTCCCTATAGATCCGAGAATGTTGCCCGAGCCAGGGCTCGGGCGCTACTTGTTAATCATCAACATTTCAGCAGCGGACGGAGCGGTCCGCAACCTTTCCTTTCTCTCTACACTGAGCCTCTCTCAGCTCAGCCACATAACAGGTACGTCTGGTCGCTTGATCGCCGTGTACCACTCCAACACCACTGTCTGTGGGAAATTTTAACATCAGACACCAAGGGGCCAATGCTGCCCTAAATTCTGCCAAGGCTGGACGTCCAAGAAATACGTTATATGGAGAGTCAAGGTCCAACACTATGAATGGTAGGATTCGCACCCTCCTATGCTCGCCTTGCCCCAATTCAACTGGTAACTCCACATATCCCACTGCATCCGTTGACGCGCCGTTAAAGCTATGGATTCTTGCATTGGATGGTTTCAAATCCTTAGCTTCCAATTCCATTTGGTCATATGCCTTCTTGAAGATGATGTTAACGGAGCTTACACAATCAATTAGAATTCTCTTCACATACGCCGGCTCGATTGTAGCATATATGACCATCGGGTCGATGGTAGGGGCCTCCACCTTGTCCGCATCTTGGCTCCTGAATACAATATCATCATCCATCGTTCTCTATTGTTTTGCAAGAGTCCCATCCTCCACATTCGAACAGTATTCATATTCCGCATGTCTTAAAGAGTTAGCATATCGCTCCATCTCCTGCCAATTCTTATCCGCAGGATGAGGTCCTCCCGCAATCGTGTTGATAACCAATTTACCCACAGTTCGAGCAGGTTGCTCTGGTTGGCGTGGAGCTGGCCCACATCCAGGGTCTGACGTCTCTTGTCTTCCGTCTTGTGGATCTTTGACGAACTCCTACAGCTTCTTTTGTCTAGTCAACTTTTCAATAGCATCATGGAGGTTCCTGCACTCCTCTGTGTTGTGCCCATAAAACTCGTGAAAGCGGCATATTTCCCAGTCCGCTTCTGTTCCTCCGTTGATTACTTTGGGCGTGGTTTTCTATACTGGAAAGTATTGCAAGTTGACAAATAGATGTTCTCAAGTGATGCGTTGAGCGGGTGTATTCATTTTAGGTCGGGATCCTTGACTTCCATTTCCCCGTCTCTCTTTTCTTCCCGGGATTTCCACCTTTGGATCCTTCAGACTGTCCAGGCTTGTTTTTGACGTTGGCTCAAGCTTTTCTCGAATTATCGCCATCTTGCTTCATGGCGACGGTACTTTTCACAATCTCCTGAGCAGGCCCTGGTGCCTTGTCTCGTCTTGTCCATCGAGCTTCTTCCCTTCTTATGAATTGGTGAGCTTTCGAATAAAAACGCTCCAGCATGGCTGGGGCTTTTCCACCAACCAATCTCCAAATTCAGAGTCTGGATCTACTCCACGCATTACCGCCATCAAAATTGCATGGTCGTTTGGATTGCTCACTTCAGTAGCAGCAACATGAAATCTCTGCAAGTATGTTTTCAATGACTCTCCCGGAGCTTGGATTACGCTTGATGAGGACATCATATCCTTCGGACGAGTGGTGTGTATCCTGAATGGTTCTATGAGTTTCGTTACTAATTCGTCAAAGCTGGATATAGATCGAGGTAGGAGTCGAGTAAACCACATTGTGGCAATACCAGACAAAGTGATTGGGAAGCACCTACACTTGGTCGCATTATTGGCTCTTGCAGAATCCATCATCCATCCATACCTCATCACATGTTGCCTGGGATCGGTCTTTCCCTCATAGGCTGGGATAGTCGGCATATTGAATTTCTTGGGGTACTCAGCCTGTAGGATACCATCCGTAAAAGGGGCATGGCTTCTGGTCACTCCCCAATCTTCATTGTTCAAGCCTTGGTTTTCTCTCATCAACTGCCTGACCATAGCTGTTAAGTCCGGAGTTTATACGGAGGATGGTAGGTTGGGTTCCGTTCCACGGGACCGTGCGGGTTGATGTCCCGTCTGATTTGGGTCTTGGAGATTTGGGTGTCTGGTCTCTTCGTGGGCTTGATTCCAATGCCTGCTTGTGCATCTTCCTTCTTATGGCGTCTACGCCTAGGAGGTTCGTCAGTTGAGGTTGAGCTATCAGATTCGGAATAAGGGGCAGGGTTTCCTCCGGCATTCTGGCGCTGCTGCTGAGCAAGCTGGGTCATGAGGTTAGTGTTGTTTTGAATCTGTTCAGCAAGTTGTCTTCTACTTTCCTTGAGTTCTCTTATCAAATCATTGAACTCCATTCGGAAAATGACTTCCGCATGGATTTGGGTGGAGGGCCCTACACCTCTAGTTGTCGGCTGATTTTCAGGTCCAACTTGTTGTACGCTAGCAGTTTCATGGACATCTGCATTATGAGAGGCCGATCTGGTTTGTGGTCTCCCCATGGTAGAGTTGTTGGTTGTAACTCTAAGTAGAATCAACATATGCCTTGTGAATGATTTTGGATCTCCTTCGGGGGATTTATGCAATCCAGTAGCTACAAAGCAGATCCTAATAGCCTGAGAATTCAACTCTTAATGAAAGCACCAAAATGTTAGCACAAAAGTTGATCACTGACACCTTTAGAAAGATTGTGTAGAGAGATTAATGAAGAAATTAAATTAAAACAGAGAAGAGAATGTAAATTCAAGTGCAGAAAGTAAGGAACCAGATTTATAGTGGTTCGGCGTAGTAGCCTACGTCCACTTTGAAGTTGATCTTTATTCTTTTCTTTGATGTTTGATTACAAATACAATCCATTTCTAAGTACTTGAATACAATTGCTAAATAATAAGCTTAAGTCTTGAATGAAGGTTGAATGTGGCAGAGTCTCCCCAATGTTCTCTAAAAAATCCCCTCTTTACTGTGCTCATGCCCCTCTATTTATAGACGAAAGTGCGTTGGACTCCCTAGTGGGCCCGGTATCTGAATATCTCGGCCTGAATGGAATAAGCCATGTGTGCCGACCCAAACATGCTGAACAACCAAGTGCTAAACCTCCGTCTTTATGCCGAACAACATGAGGCCGGACGCACTTCATGCCGAACACCCATTGGTGTCGAACGATTCTGGATGACGAACGGTAGGTGATGGCCGAACGAGATATATGCCGAACGGGATGTGGTATTGAGTGAGGGGTGCAGGACGAACAAGGCTGGAATGCCGAGCAGTCCAGGAATGCCGAGTGGAGCATGAATGCCGAACGCTCCAGGAGCCGGACGTAACTTGTAGGCTGAACGTTCACGGATGCCGAACATCCGTTGGCCGAACGATGTCTTTGGCCGAACGTACTCAAGAGGCCGAGCGATCTTTGGTTGCCGAACGATCTTATGCCAAGCGTACTTCTTTGGCCGAACGATATTCAATACCGAATGTTTCTCGATGCCGAACGCTTCTTGGCCGAACGAGGCGCTCGTGCCGAACCGCCTTATCATGCCGAACGTTCGTTGACGCTGACCGTACTTGGATGTCGAGTGCTTCTTGGATGCCGGACATAACGTGATGCCGAACGATCCAGTTTGACCGATCGATAGGGAGGCTGAGTACTAGGTTGCCTGGCCAATTCCCTAGGAAACAGGTAGAACTCCAAGGATTAGATTAATTCTGAACTTAATTGCTCACTTCGAAGGTAATCCTAAAACGAGCTCAAATATATCAGAAAATTCATGAACAACGTGAACGAGGGAAATGACATCTTCCTCATCATCATTATCGTAATCATGTGGATTTAGAGAATATAAGGATGCTACCAAAATGGAATCCGAATCTTTGAGAATAATAGAAATCTGATTAATAGGTTGAGGATGTCGAAGATGAATAGTCCTCTCTAGACGTGGGATATGGGCTTCATAACGGTTAAGCCAATCCATTCCCAAAATCATTCCGAAACCTAAGTAACGCATGACATGCAAATCGGATCAGAAAGAAAAATCACATAAAATAATCTCGACATCTTTACAAAGCAAACTGAGCGTTGCGGATCCACCAACCAGATTCGCAATTCTCAGTGAAGTCATCAAAGCCACAACACTTAAGAAAAAGTATCAACAAGTTCTTTTAATATAAAAGAATGGGATGCACCCGTATCAAAAAGAACTCGAATAGGATGATCATGAAACATAATAATTCCATCAAGGAAAGAATAAGAAATACCATGACCAAGAGAAGTGTTGCTAGGCGCTTGCATAACATTTAGCTTTCCCTCTTTCTTGCTTGGAAGTTTGGGACATGAAGATAAAAGATGAGCCGCACTTTTGCAATAATGAAAAAAGAGAGGTTTCGGACATCTATTAGCATAATGGTCCTTAAAACCACAATTGTAGCATTGCCCACGACTAGAGGTAGGAGTCTTTGCTACCGAAGTTGCTTGTTTCCCTTTCTTATTGGGATTAGGCTTGAACTTAATAGATCTCTTCTTGTTGATGTTGAAGTTCTGTTTGGCACCCACAACTTCAACATCGCTTTCTGTATCTGCCTCTTCAAGTCGAAAATCGATATCAACAAGCTGATCAAAAGAAACTTCCAGTTTTAGAAGTAAAGGCTTTTTGAGGTTCTTATTCAACTCATAGACAAATCTCTGATTTTTCTTTAATGGGGTATTAATATACCCGACCCCATATCTAGAGAGAGATTCAAAAGATGCGACATAATCTGTCACAGAAGATTCACATTGAACAAGGTCGATAAAGCGTCGAGCTAAAGTTACTTTCTCAGCTTCCGACATGAACTTTAATTCGAATTTTTATCGGAATTGATCCCAAGTAAGATCCGCTTCAATAATCTCAGAAACCAAAAGCTCATACCAATCTAATGCTCTTTCTTGGAGCATGCTAGAAGCCACTTGGACTCGACGTATATCAACAAGATTCATGCGAGAAAAGATGCGATCGCACGATTTAAGCCAAGCTTGAATTTCTATAACGCTTTCGAATCCCTTAAATGGCCTTCCACTAAAATCGGTATGTCTCTGCACAAGCATGCAAACCCGGATCTAGGATGAGTAGGCTTTGGGATAGGTCCGACATCTTGAGGATTCTTTACAAGATCCAAAATATGTTGGGCAGACATGAATACTCCATCCTGAGGAGTAGCACTGGATTGAAGTGCATTGGGACGACCTAGTCTAACCATTTCCCTTTTTTAAGAAAGAAAGAAAGAAGAAGAAAAATGTTATTCTTAGAATGAATATCAAACAATCATGATTGATAAAACAAGCATCATAAAAGAAAATAGGATAAAACCGGTCTAATGACTCGAATTAAATCTTAAGGCAGAATTCCTAAGAGCGACTTAGGACGATGATTCTTGCTATAAAATTCTATGTTGTTTCGAAGTTTGGCTCTGATACCAAGCTATGACACCCCACCTCTATACTCACACTAGCCAAAGACATTACGGGGCAATGCCGTCGACTAGCATGAAGAATAATGTTGTTAAGGAGCGACCATCTGTGTAATTGCTTTGTGCGAGTAACGATATGTTTGATAGTATAACATGCATTTCATTTCAAGAGGAAATTCAACATATCAAATACAAACTCAAAGCTACTACACAGTGGCTGGGTCATCTTCGAAAACAAATATAAAATAAGCATAACACAAATCAGTCACAAATATTCATATCACTGAGGCGGAAACATATATGAATATATCACATAAAAGTGTACATCAAAGTAGTGGTCATACAAGATCCACTACATCGCAAAAGAATAGGTACAAGTGCTAGACAAAAGAATATGTATACATCATGGAGTCTCTATCTCGAATGTATAGAAGCAAAATCTGCTAATCTAAAGTAGTTAGCCAAAAATCAGATGATGGATCCTGATAAGAAATCAAGCAGAAGCACCTATAATGCCTCGGTCTGACCCGAGTATTACTTAAGAAGAAAATAATAAATGGATCAGTCTAGCTATAAATATCATATAAAATGAGATAAGATAAGAGATATGACAAAAACGTATGATAACAATAATGTCATACTGTGACAATTATACACTAAACAATAAACAAAAATCATACAATATCTCAAGAATCTCAAATACCAAAAAGAATGTGATATTCTTTATTTGTTCACCAAACCATGAATATTGACAAACATATCAATGCCAATCTCCAAAACTGGTGAAGCACAAATTTTAGAAATCATCAATTAGAAATCCAGAAATCACAAAGGGTGAGGCCTATCACAAACGGGAGCATGAAAACTCACCAACACGTGCATCGCAAATGGGTCGCTAACCATAGAGCCGGTGCAACGACGTAGTATATTAACAGTACGCCTGAGGAACCTGAAACTCGAAAAATTCAGAACATCGACGTAGTACAATAACGGACGCCCGATGAACCTGATAAACTGGAACAAAGATGTAGTGCAATAATGGTACATCCATTGATCTTGATGAGCCGGATCGATGTAGTACAACAACGGTACATCCGATGAACCGAACACCATAAAAGAATCATGGGTTGCAAGCCCATAAAAATGAGGCGAAACTCCAAAGAACCCATAGGTCGTTAGCCTATAAAAGAAATGAGACGAAGCTCAATAAAACGAGGTACAGTACCCCATGTGGACAAAGAGACATCGCACATCGCTAGTCCAAACCATAAAATGATCACCATTGATCGGTAAAAAGTGTGAATTACACTAAGCTAGTAAATAAATGAGTTTAGCTTCATGTCCCATAACCACTGGCTTAACTTAAATATTTACGAACAAATTGCAGGTTTTCACTCGAAAATTGTCACAAGAGTTTTAATCGAACAAATCTAAGAATTAACCGACAAAGTAAACTCAAGCGTTTCAAACCACTTGTTTTGCTAAGTCATTTAATTGGATTTCTCGAACGAACGAGGTAAATGTTAGTATATACTAATAGATTAGAAAACGGTTTTAAAAGTGAGTCTGATATTGTAAGTACATGTTGAAATCGTTTTGATGAAAGAGTTTGAATATTTACTAATAGTATAGAAATTTTTCCATTTTAAAGTGACAAACCATAGAAATAATTGTAGAAACAATCAATCACCAAAAATTCACATACGAAGACGTTAATTAAATTCAAAGAAATCGATACCAAATCTATCAAAATGGATATTTCCAAAAATCCAGAAAAAGAAGTCATCAAAGTCGACAAAAGTGATAACAACTAATAGGATCAACCAAAGTCGATTAACATTGGAAATTCACTCAAAAACAGCCCAAACAGGAAAAATGGAAAGTTCCAAATGTCCAAGGGTCAATCCAGACGTCTGGATTTGTGTTCAGGAAATATATATCAATTTCCTATAATTCCAGAACCATTTCAGACGCATGAAATTTTCAACCAGACGTCTGAATTTGGTTTCAGACGTCTGAATTTTTTTCAGACGTCTAGATTTGGCCTCCGCCCTTTTTATTTTTCTGACGTATATTCTTTTTTCTCTAGGGCCTATAACCAGACGTCTGAATTTGATTTCAGATGTCTGAACACCTAGTACGGGCAACAATTTGCCTAGGCCTTGATGGCCAAAACGAATCGGAGGCTATCGGGCGAGTAACGGAGACTAGGGATTTATGCTAAGCGACAACCTAGTCTTATAGGCTCTTCGATATACCCCAAATAACATATCCAAACATCCATAGTAGGATTTTCATAAAATTGGACTTCAAAACAAAAAATTGAAAAATTCACCAAATCAATTCAAATCAAAAGTAAATGAACATGAATAGATGTTAGGAATTCATACCTAACAATAAAGAAAGTTATAGACTTAGATGTGAGTTTAAGAACTCGCCTTTAAACCCAAAAACACAGGTGAGAAGCTATAAAACAAGGCAAGATTAACCACTCTTAAATTTTAAGCCAAGAAGCTTCAATCTAAGCTCATAAGAAAAATATTTTCTAAATTAGGGTTTAGGAATTTCTGAAAATGGAAGAGGGATTGAGATGGTGAAGATGAAGAGGATGCTTACCTAAAGCTTCTCTTTGATTTCTAGAGCTTGGAATTTCCTAAGAATCTAGGGCTTAGGAATTTTAATTTTCTCTTCTTTCCCCAATTCCTTCCTTTAGCTTGACAGTATTAGGAAATGAGAATGAATGAAGAGGAGAGGGGGTGGAGTTAGCGTATAATGTTGGGTTAATGGGCTGAAACCCAAACCCAAAGCCCAATAGAAAAATAGGAGAATTCCACTCAACTTCAAACATGTCGATGTTCAAACTCAAAAAGGTCGCAAAGGGCATTTTGGACTCAATGGAAATTGTCTCGAGTCCAAACATTTCGTAGTGGGCTCAAAATGGTAGGTGACATGGAACGACTCGGCAATGTCAGTGTAGATACACCAATTACACTTTCGGGCTGGTGGAAACGCATAGCCGCAACTACCGCCCACCTCGATCCACACTCCTAAAATCCGAGGGTGCACCCAATCAATCACAAAGTGATAGAATGTATCGAAGAAGTGTGTTCGATCAGAAGAGCTACCTTACCTGGCCCATCAATTGCTCATGCTTTAGCCATCTTAAGCTAACTCATAGGAGTCAGGTCCATGTATATACCTTAAATAGAACTTCGCCATGATCCTACTTCATTTTGGAATCTCCACTGTGTATACAGTTGTTAAAGTGGTTTTCGGTATTGGCAGAGAGTATGACAATAAATGATCCCGGTCTCTTCAACAACCGATCCTTATTATAACACCGTGGTCATATCAAAATAGTCTATACTTCAAAACCAAGATATCATTTCCATTTTGAAACCATATCAAAATGATATCATTTCTCACTTAAAGAATATTCATTTCCAAAATCATAACACTTTCAAAAATTATAACTCTTTGAAATTATAACACTTTGAAATTATAACACTTTGGAAATCATAACACTTTGAAATCATAACACTTTAAAATCATAACACTTCCCACTTAAATAGTTTGATATAAGAAATAGTATGTATGTAATAAATACAGGAAAATAGGCACAAGGAAAAAGGTACAAAAAAATTTAGTCTCAGGGACGGTAAGTTTTTTTTTTTTAGTCTGAAGGACACTTTATAGTGTAAACAGAAAATGATAACTACATCTATCATTCTGTGATTTATACTACAAAGTGTCCTTCAGACTAAAAAATAAACTTGTTGTCCCTGAGACTAAATTTTTTACAACTTCTTCCCTGTGCCTACAAACCCCTAATAAATATTTAATAAATTAAAATAGTTTGTATATCAAATAGTTATAAATTAAATAGTTTATATTAAAGTAATTAATATATTAAAATAGTTTATTTGAAATAGTTTATGTCAAAAATGGTTTATATTGAAATAAATATATATAAAAATAATTTATAAAGTAATATATATATATTTAAAATACTTTATATAATAAAATAGTTTCCTCAAGGTTCATAAATCAATTCAAATCCCAAAATTCAATTTAATTAATTCTCAATTCATTGATTTCAATTCAATTCAGTTCCTCAATAAAACATTCCAAATTATATCGATTTCAAATACAGATTTGAACCACAAAATATACCGTTTCAGTTTCAATATATTTCAAAGGTTTAAATATTCAACATTTTCAAAACTAAATTTCATAATTTCATTTATATCTCAATTTAACTTCATTTTTATTTAGTTTTGTAATATTCACTTAATAAAATACAATATCATTTAAATAAACCTTAAATTACAATTTAAACTAAATATTTTCTTCAATTTATTTAAACTTGAAATGTTCATTTAATCACTTTAAATAAAATCAAGTTACAAAACCATATCTTAAAATCTCAAATTTAATAAGTTTCAAATCAATTTTATTAAATAATTCTTAAAAGAATACTATTTCAAAATCATCTTAAACTTATCTTCCCAACCTTAATTTATTACAATTATTATAAAAAATCTGTTTTTGAAATATAAATTTAAATAAATACTTAAACATATTATATTAATTAAATCAATCCTTATTAAATTAAAATTTATTATTGAACTTAATTTATATTAAAACTAATTTATATATATTATTTAAAATCAATATTTATGTAAAACCATATATATATATTCTTTTTAAAAACTATGGAAATCGTTTCAATATATATATACACCAACGGTGTCCGTATATAATTTTCTATCCAATGGTCAAGTGATATGGATATTTTCATTACAATCCGCAATTAAATATCTAAGGGTATATATCTTTTCAAACCGCAATCTTAAATACAATGTCAATGAAAAACGCTTGGGTTTATCATTTCAACCCATAACAATTTTCTCCAGTTCTATAGGGTCGTTGGGGTATGTAACATTTCAACCCACTGGGAATTCTATACTAATAGGGAACTTGCAGAGTGACAGCATATATGACAATATATAATAATCAGCAACAGGCATGTGTCGATAGTGATAAAATAAATAACAGATCATGGTGTCAGATGTAATAGATGAATAGGTACAGATAATAGCATATATATAGCAATTTAACTAACTAGCAGCAGCATATTTCAACTGTCGTTTCAATTGAAATCAAATTTAATAAATATAAGAATGTTAATCGTGAGGGATTGCTCACCTTTCGAGGCCAGAGAGATGAACGAGAATGGAAGCAATAAACACAGACAAGCATACAGACCAGTGAGCGGAACAGCGACAAATTAGGAGTTTGCTACGACAAATTCGATATTGAGAAGGTGAGTCGAGATAGATTAGAGATCGATGAAGCAAAATTTATGCTATATATATATATATATATATATATTCTAAAATCAATTTAAAACATATATTTTCCAATCAATAAAAAAATTTAAACACAAATAGAACCCCATATATAAAATTGAAAACCAAACTCATATACTCATTTACATAAACACATTTATATAAAATCATTATTAAAGTGAACTCATATGATCACATATATTTGTAAACCAGCATATATATAAGCTTTATGGATTTTATATATATATATATATATATATATATATATATATATATTATAAATAACTCGCCTTGCAAAGATATAATATAATATGAAATCCTTAGGCATTTTTGAAATCAAAATGTCTATATAAAAAAATACAATAAAACTTAAATATAGGCAGGAATAACAGTTCGAAAATTTATTTTTCTTCACGCATAAATTTTTTTCCCATTCATGCAATACATATATAATTCACTTTATTACATATATATGTATATATCAAAGCTACTGCAAACTAATATATATAAAACTTACTAAACCCATACCTATACATAATACGAACTAATATAGCTTAAGCATATACTATTTTTCTCATAGACAACACACACGAACGAACTGAAAAAAAACATATATATATATATATATATATATGGATTATAAACAGCAATTATGTGTGCAGGTTCCATTTATATACAATATATGTATAAGTCAAACTTTAAACCCAATATGTGCCAAAGTATATTTATAAACAAATATATACGAAACCATACTATAAACAGTTATATGCAATATATTTTCATACCAATATACACACACACACACCCACTCAATAATATGTATACAGTAACAAAAATGTAATACACCTATATACATATAAGGACGAGAAGTATAGCAGCTGCTAGGTGGGGAAAGGAGGAATGGGGAGGAGCTGCTATTAGGCGGAGGAGGGAAGTGGAGTTTAAGCTTGGCCGAAGTGAAGGGAGGGTGGAGACTGGCAAGGCTTTACGCGAGAGGAAGAGAAGTGCTTATAGTTCGAAATTTTGAGGTAGCAGGCTTGAAAATAAAGTGAAAAACAAATTATATGTTTCAATGCATTTTCATTAGAAAGAAAAGTTCAGAGAGAAGGTGAAAAGAATACAACAGATATTATATATATTTCTCGAGTGAAAGAACAGAGCCGAGAGAAAAAATATAAATTCGGGTAACAAAATAAATTAAATAGATGAACCAAAGAATACAAAATGAATGATGGAATGGTAAAAGCCCGTTGATGAATTCAGAGAACAATTTGTGGCAAATGGCTGTTGGTATAATATGGTTAGCAACCAAAGAGACAAAGGAAAGGAGACAAAAGGCCAAAGCAGGTATCGATACGGTTACCGTTCTCACGAATCCGCTGCGTACCGAACTTCAAAACATAAAAATGAATATACTGCAGAGATCAGCATGACGAGACAATCAAAATGGTATACAGATATCAGTGGTATGATCATCCTATCAAAAGTCGATAATCGGTAACGAAAATGCTGCTAAAACGCGGAAATAAGATAAACGGAGCAATGGCAGTCCAAAGTTGACGAAATGAAATATGACGTCTCACTCAGAAGATGATTTACAAATTTATTATATAAAAATATTCAGGTTTCAAAAATATTCAATTATCATCAAATATTAACTGATTTAAATTTAAATAAAATTACACAAGAAATTAAACTTTTATATTATCGGATGAAAATTTACCATTTACTATATTTAAGTAGACGTATTCCAAATATCAAATTTTTATTTCCAAATTCAATTATTTAAAATTTCACAAAATGCAGTTAATTACGTTATTAAAACCTTTAAATTTTACGGGTCTTTACACTCTCCTCCACTCAAAACTTTTCGTCCCCGAAAAGGAAGGAGGTAGGAAAACAGAAACAACCAGAAAAAAGTAGATGGAAATACAAAATAAAACAATTAATTTAAAACCATATAAATTTCAATCATTTTAAAAGTGGTTTATATACAACTAATTGATTTCAATTCAAGGTATTTCATTCAATTGATTTAATTTCAAATTATTAATGTTTATTACAAAAGGTTTCTTTTAAAACAAATTTTATTTATCTCATTTCTCAAATCCATTTGATTTCACTAAAGTTAAATTCAACTTAAAATTCAGTCTTAATTATTTCTAAATTCATTATTTTATTAAACAGTTATCCTCAATTAACAATTTCTAAAATCATAAATTTGAATAGTCATTTATTATAATCATATTTTATTCAACAAATTTAATTCCTCTTTATTACAAATTATTATTAAATTTATCCACTTAATATATCTTATCACATGTATTAAGTATATTTACACTTATTATAACCACTTAAATTTATTTATAAATTCCATTAACATCATCAGTAATGTATACCATTCAATTACATATTTAACTTCTGAAAAATTTAGGCAAGTTATATATATATATATATATATTAGAATGTAATTGAGTATTATATAAGTAAAATTTTTTGAATTTAATTATTTCAAGTTTAAATGTTTATTCAAAAAATTTGGCTACATATAACAATTGAAATCATCCCTTTCATAAAATTTAAGAGTTAAATTTCTGATTTCACTTCAAACAATTTAGAGATAAATATATATATATATATATATATATATATATATATATCAAATCAAATCTATAATCATATACCTATATATATAATATAAATCAAGTCATACTTAAGAAATTAAAATCAAATTTATTTCCACAACAAAAATGTAGCAAAGCTACTAAATGGTCTCTCCACTTTGAAACTCGAAAATGAATGTTGATGATGCTGCAGTCATCACCAAAATTATTTTCCAGTGACAAAAGAGGAGAGTACAGATTTAAAACTTTTAAAATTCTTAGGGAACAAATTTCTATTCGAAATACTTTAAATAATATAATCTAAAATTTAAAATCAAATTTTCTAAAATACCGAAAATTTAATTCTTAAATCCTTAATGTAAAATTATTTCGATTCCAAATAAATTTATAAACCACATTTATATTTTCATTCATTTACAATGTGGCAACAGTCAATGGCTTACAAAATAATAAATGAAAGTCAAATATTTTCATTTTTAACAGCCAATTCATCCAACTATTTAATTTTAGAAATATATATATATATATATATTGTTAACTCGCCTTTTGTCAAGGCCATAAACTGACGGATTCAACCTAACCAATTTCACAATTATCGTGGCTAGAATATGATAAGTTCGGTTTAAATGGATGAAGCTCGCTTGGATGGTTCGCTCGGCATTGAAGTTCGTCGTTGTGGTGTCGCAATGAGGTGAGGAAAGGGTGGCTCGGCATTGTGGTTCCGTCAGGGTCGCTCGGTGTTGAGGTTCGGTCAGGGTCGCTCGGCATTGAGGTTCGTCGTTGTGGCTCGGCATTGTGGTGAGGACAGGGTGGCTCGACATTGTGGTTCAGTCAGGGTTGCTCGGCATTGAGGTTCGTCGTTGTGGCTCGACATTATGGTGGCATGGCTTGGCATTGGTGGGGTGGTTCGGCATTGGAGGTGGCTTGGTATGGTTTGGGTCGGCAAGATGATGTGGGTCGGCTTCGATCTAGACTACGTGGTTCGGCATTTGGGTAAAAGTTACTTCGACCGGGATTTGGCCTAGGCTATAGGTCGGTTGCTTCGAGTCGCTGAGCATTTCGCTTTGAGTCAGTACTATGTTTGCTTCGGGTCATTTTATGGAGAACATGGGGTCGGTCGAGATGAAAGGTGTGAGCTTGACCAAGGTCTTGGTGGGCCTAGATTACTCATGAGGCCCAACTATCTGTATTTGCCTATAAATACAGCATGTGGGTCTCCGGATGGGGGATCTTCTTCCTGCTCTCTGACTTTCTATTTTCCAAGGCTAAGGCTACTCTACCAGTTGGTAACTGTAATTGATTCTAACATCGATAAAAAGGAAATTTCTGGAGTTGACGCAGGCGGGGTCAGCCGAACCACTATAAATTCTGTGTTTTTACGGCTTTCTTTTTAATTTTGACTATTTTTCTTATTTACACTCTCTACATACATTCTATCTGTGATCTGTGACTGTTACTTGTGCTTTCATCTGGATTTGGGTGTTAGTGACCAATTTTGGCGCTAACATTTTGATGCTTCACCGAGAAAGCAAGCACTCGGGGATTTTGGAACTAGGAACTTGAATTCCAGGAAACAATTGCTAGGCCATCAGCAAGGAAGCAAGTGATATAAAGAAGCAATCAAGAGGGAAATCAAGAGGTCTCCTCTAGAGCTAGAGCAGGTCAAGCATCCGCCTACACCACCAGAGACGAGATGCAAGCAATGCTGAAAAGGCAAGAGGAGATGATGCATACACTTCTAAGACAATTCGCACAAGCAGGAACTGCAAATGCTCAAATCCATGGAGCTGGATCAGAAGCACTCCACCAGCAAGCAGAAGGAATGGTTCAATAGGGGCAACCCCCAATCAGCAAACGGGTATCAACCTGGATGGACCTAGACTCGGGGGCACACTACCAGGAAATGTTGGACCAATCCATGAAGGGATATCAGATGACGCTGTGCAGCCCGACGCCAACAGGAATACTGGAGTACGTGATGAGGAGTATATGCCAGGATTCCCTCGTGAATTCTAGGGACAGATCAGAGGTAGCGGACAAGGATTACAACTTGACGACAATGACAGATTAGCGGAGATGGTTAGACGAGCTGTGAGAGGTGGATTGGTAAATAAAGACTTGGAGGATGTGAATAGGACTCCCTTTACTCCTACTATCAGGCAAGCTAGTAACCCACCGGATTTCAAGCTAACAACATTGGAGATGTATGATGGGAGAATGGACTATGCCATTCACTTGACGAGGTACATGAGGCATATGGAGGTACTGGGGGAATAGGATGAGGTCATGGCTCGATGCTTCCCTTTGTATTTGGCGGATATCGCAGCTTTGTGGTTCAGACAACTGGAGAGTGGTTCTATTGACACTTGGATTGAGCTAATTGAAAGGTTTATGAGGCAGTTTCAGGTCCATATAATCAGACCCAAGAACATAATGACCTTGACATCAATGAAACAATGCAAGGGAGAGTCGCTCAGGGATTTCTTAACCAGATTTAACGCGGCGGTAGCTTCGGTGGATCGGCCCGATCCATCGATGGTTTTGATAGTGGCAGTTTCAGGAATTGCATATAATTCAAATTTCAAGATATCATTAGAATGGCACCCACCGAGGGATCTCGGGGAGTTCTACCATGAGACGGAAAGATTCCTGAGGCAGGAAGATGCGCAGGCTGAGAGAGCAGGGAGAGAAGCTAAAGCTTATGTAAAATGGATGGCAACGAAAGCACTTCAAAGAGGCTTCAGAGGGAGTCAAATTTTTCTTCTTACACGGATTTAACTGAGACTTTAGAAAGGATTTACTTGGATACTCGAGGGCGCCTCCAGTATCGAAGGCCGACAAGGAGGGAACCTTCTGAATACGAGAAGGCATCAGGAAAGCATTGCCTATTCCATGAGCTAGATAGGCACATCACAAACGATTGTAGGCATTTGAAAGATATCATGGAGTAGCATGTAAGGAATGGTTATCTGCAACAGTACATAAGGAATCGAGCTGTAGTAGTGGAACAGGAGCGACCACGGCCTACCTCGAACAAAGGTGGTGCTAGATCTGGTCATCGTCGGCTTGTTATCAACTGAATGGTTTTATGGTTCTAAATAAGTAATAGAACTCAAAGTAATACGGCTAGGTCACTTACACACATACAGGATCGAGGATGGTCCTTAGGTGTGCTCTGAGATGACAAAAACCGTACTGCTTGGGTCCATGAAATCCTATTTTCTTTCTGTTTTCCTACAAGCTCTGGTTTCTTCTTTGGTATGTTGGACATTTAATTCCCTTGTTGTACGAACTTTTGCTTTGATAACTGAACTCTGTAATGATTGGATTTGGATCAATGTAATAAATAATACAGGTCTCGTGATCACGATCCCGACCGGAGAGACGGGGCAGTAATCGCAAGTTATGAGTCCCTTCGTCGGAGAGCGATGGAATGGACTCGAACACACTATACAAGTCCTTGACCAGAGAGTCAAGGCCGGAGAATATAAAAGGTCCTTGGCCGGAGAGCCGAGGCCGGAGAATATAAGAAGTCTTGACCGGAGAGTCGAGGTCAAAGAATATAAAAGTCCTTGACTAGAGAGTCGAGGCCGGAGAATATAAGAAGTCCTTGATTGAGGAGTCGAGGCCGAAGAATATAAGAAGTCCTTGACTAGAGAATCGAGGCCGGAGAATATAAAAGTCCTTGACCGGAGAGCCGAGGCCGGAGAATATAAGAAGTCCTTGGCCGGAGAGTTGAGGCCAGAGAATATAAGAAGTCCTTGAGAGGCCAGAGAATATAAAATTCCTTGACCGGGGAGTCGAGGCCAGAGAATATAAGAAGTGCTTGACCGAAGAGCCAATGCCGAAGAATATAAGAAGTCCTTGACCAGAGAGTCGAGGTCGGAGAATATATAAGTCCTTGACCGAAGAGTCGAGGCTGAAGAATATAAGAAGTCCTTGGCCGAAGAGCCGAGGCCAGAGAATATAAAATGTCCTTAACAGGAGAGTCGAGGCCGGAGAACATACAAGCTCTTGACCGGAGAATCGAGGATGGAATGGGATAATGCGAATAGGAGAGGTCTACGGATTCAAAGACTGAACCCAAGAGGTAAGGGATTCGAATTTCGACTTAGGATGGATGGACCTGGTGAGGTCCTGAGTTTGGCAAAGGACCCAAAGGGGTCTCGAATTTGGATACCGACCTATAAGGGTCAAAGATTTGGCTATTGGTTATTGATGGATTAAAACTTGGTTGACGGGTTCGGATGGCTATGGAATTGGCCCAGGATTTGGTCATTGGATTCAGAATCGGATATCGACTCAGAGCAGTCGTAGGTTTGGATAAGAATACAGCGATGGCACTTGGATAGGATGGCTTGAATCATGGATATAATAGTATGGTTATGAACGGAACATAGACTTCGGATATCAGATTTGAGGTTATTCAAAAAAACCTTCCAATAGCAAGGCATATTTTGAGGGGCAAATATAAACCTGCCTTTTGTCAAGGCCATAAACAGACGGATTCAACCTAACCAACTTCACGATTATCGAGGCTAGAATATGATGGGTTCGGTTTAAAAGGATGAAGCTCACTTAGATGGGTCGCTCGGCATTGAGGTTCATCGTTGTGGCATGGCATTGTGGTGACGAAAGGGTGGCTCGGCATTATGGTTCGGTCAGGGTCGCTTGTTGTTGAGGTTCGGTCAAGGTCCCTTGGCATTGAGGTTTGTCATTGTGGCTTGGCATTATGGTGAGGACAGGGTGGCTCGGCATTGTGGTTCGGTCAGGGTCACTCGGTGTTGAGGTTCGATCAGGGTCACTCGGTGTTGAGGTTTGTCGTTGTGGCACGGTATTGTGGTGAGGACTGGATGGCTTGGCATTGTGGTTCGGTCAGGGTCACTTGGCATTGAGGTTCGTCATTGTGGCTCAACATTATGGTGGAATGGCTCGGCATTGGTGGGGTGGTTCGGCATTGGAGGTGGCTCGGTATGGTTTGGATCGGCAAGATGATGTGGGTAGGCTTCGATTTAGACTTTGTGGTTCGGCACTTGGGTAAAAGTTACTTCGACCGGGGTTTGGCCTAAGCTATAGGTCGGTTGCTTCGAGTCGCTGAGCATTTCGCTTTAAGTCAGTACTATGTTTGCTTCGGGTTGGTTTATGGAGAACTTGGGGTCGGTCGAGATGAATGGTGTGAGCTCGGCCAAGGTCTTGGTGGGCCCAGATTACTCAGGAGGCCCAACTACCTGGATTTGCCTATAAATACAGCATGTGGGTCTCCAGATGGAGTTCTTCTTCCTGCTTTCTGACTTTCTATTTTCTAAGGCTAAGGCTACTCTACCAGTTGGTAAATGTAACTGATTCTAACATCAATAAAAAGGAAATTTCTGTAGTGAACTTTGGCCGGAGTCAGCCGAACCACTATAAATTCTATGTTTTTACTGCTTTCTTTTTAATTTTGATTGTTCTTCATATTTACACTCTCTAAATACATTCTATTTGTGATTTGTGACTGTTATTTGGTGCTTTCATCTGGATTTTGGTGTTAATGACCAATTTTGGCGCTAACATGTATAATCATACAAAATTTATTTCATTTACCAATTTGAAAATAATATTGTGTCAGTCTGCTCTGTTCAAGTGTTTTGGTATTCCTATCGATAGAGTTGATCAAACGAATCTATCGAAACCCCTAATCCACATAACAATTCAAACAACACACTATAAAATATTTTATATTAATTACATACTCCCTCACTCAACTATTCTAGAATGGTTTCAAACAAGGATAGACATTCAAATTTAGAGGGGCTCTAGTCAAATAGAATTCAAACTAGAAGATAAGCACGAAATGGTTTAGATAATTCAATAAAAAAAAAAGAGATGGATAGACTTATATAAATTAAGGGCGACCATAACCGGACCAACCGTGACTTCAGGGATAAGATCGATGTAGAATTCTAGGGCAAATCGACATCCGATCATAAGAGACAGAATTCGGGCATAGAAAGAGATAACAGCATCTAAACCGAGGATACAGAAATCTCCGATGAATAAATGCTCGTTTGTAAAGGAGTTTCACCCCTTTATAATCATTCTAGGATTGACGAGATCGATAATTTAATATAGAGATCAACCGAAGTGGAGTTATGGGTTACTCCAGAATCAAGAAAACACAAATAGGAAGAAACAAGAATGAATTTCAGAACAAAAGGGAAGTTCCAAAATTCAAAGGAAACCGAATCAAAGAAGAAGTAATTCAAGCTTGAACGAAGGTAATTCTATAATTAAATCTACTCTATATGCTAAGCTTTGCCTAAAACCAGAGCTTTGATACCAACTGTACCATCCCGGTATTTCATGCCACTCATATCCGCACACATTGGAATTGAATTGCTCAAAATATCAGATTATTAATTTATATTTGGCAAAACTCAGCATATACAGTAAATAAAATAATTACAAAATCATAGACACGAGGTAATATAACAATAAGCAGCGGAAACAAATGAATAGTAGTTCATGAAGCTACTATATATAACAGGGTTAAACAAGATACAACAGAAGTTACGAACACATAGAAGTCTCAATACAATAGTCAATAATAAAATCTGAATATATCACTGGAGTCAACTGAATAGCTGAAAGCTAAATAGATAGATGAATCTCCAAGTGAAGCTCCATCTCCAAAGGTGAGTTTCAAATGCTGCGACACTCCGTCTGACCCGAGCGTAAAGCAAAAACACAGAACACTCGAGTCACGATTAATGTTCTTATATCAATAAATCCAACTCAAGTGAAATATCAACTGAAATACAAGTAACTCAAAGGATGTTTGAGATAACCATCCTCTAAGGATCCGTGGAACTATCTACTATGTAGTACAATACGCTATTATAATATGTTTATGGTAAACTATTAAAATAGCGTTAAGGCGTTACCCATATCCCCTTTTAACACATTTCATATATTCCCATGGTCTATACAGTACCCTAATCTCCCCCGTACTGAGCGTCTACAAAGGGCACTCCATAGGTATGGTACAAAACAAATTCGTAGTGGGCTCGATATGGTAGGTGACACGGCACAACTAGGCAATGCCAGGGTAGATATACCAATTACACTTCAGGGCTAGTGGTAACGCATAGCCGCAACTATCGCCTACCTCGATCCACACTCCCAAAATCCAAGGGTGCACCCAATCAATCATAAAGTAATAGAATGGTATCGAAGAAGTGTGTCTGATCGGAGGAGCTACCTCACTTGGCCCATCGATTGCTCCTGTTTTAGCCACCTTAAGCTAACTCATGGGAGTCGAGTCCACGTATATACCTCAAATAGAATGTCGTCGCCATCCTACTTCATTCTGGAATCTCCGCCGCGTGCACAGTTGTTAAAGTGGTTTTCGGTATTGGTAGAGAGTATGACAATAGTCGATCCTGGTCTCTTTAACAACCGATCATTATTATAACACCGTGGTCATTTCAAAATAGTCTATACTTCAAAACCAAGATATCATTTCCATTTCCAAACTATATCGATACGATATCATTTCTCACTTAAAGAATATTCATTTCCAAAACCATAACACTTTCGAAGATTATAACTCTTCCAAATTATAACACTTTGAAATTATAACACTTTGGAAATCATAACACTTTGAAATCATAGCACTTCCCACTTAAGTAGTTTGATATAGAAAATAGTATATATATATATATATAATAAAATGGTTAATAAGATAAAATAGTTTATATTAAAGTAACTAATACATTAAAATAGTTTATTTGAATTAGTTTATATCAAAAATGGTTTATATTGAAATAAACATATATTAAAATAGTATATAAAGTAATATATATATATAATACTTTATATAATAAAATAGTTCCCTCAAGGTTCACAAATCGATTCAAATTAATTCAAATCCCAAAATTCAATTTAATTCATTCTTAATTCATCAATTTCAATTCAATTTAGTTCCTCAATAAACCATTCCAAATTATATCAATTTCAAATACAGATTCGAACCAAAAAATGTACAATTTCAATTTCAATATATTTCAAAGGTTTAAATATTCCACATTTTCAAAACTAAATTTGATAATTTCATTTGTATAACTTCATTATTATTTAATTTTGAAATATTCACTTAATAAAATCCAATATCATTTAAATAAGCCTTAAATTACAATTTAAACTAAATATTTTCTTCAATTTATTTAAACTTGAAATGTTCATTTAATCGCTTTAAATCAAATCAAGTTACAAAACCATTTCTTAAAATCTCAAATTCAATAAGTTTTCATATCAATTTTATTAAATAATTCTTAAAAGATTACTATTTCAAAATCATCTTAAATTTACCTTCCCAACTTTGATTTATTAAAATTATTATAAAAAATCTATTTTTGAAATATAAATTTAAATAAATACTTAAACATATTATATCAATTAAATCAATCCTTATTAAATTAAATTTTTTCATTAAACCTAGTTTATATATATTATTTAAAATCAGTATTTATGTAAAACCGTATATATATCCTTTTTAAAAACTATGGAAATCATTTCAATATATATAGACCAACGGTGTCTGTGTATAATTTTCTATCCTGTGGTCAAGTGATGCGGATATTTATCATTTCAATCCGTAATTTAAATATCTATGGGTATATATCTTTTCAACCCGCAATCCCAAATTCAGTGTCAATGATAATTGCTTGGGTTTATCATTTCAGCCCATAACGATTTTCTCCTATTCTACAAGATTGTTTGGGTATGTATCATTTCACCCCATAGGGAATCCTATACTAACAGGGAACTTGCAGAGTGACAAAATATATGACAATAATATAATAATCAACAACAGGCATATATCAACAGTGATAAAATGAATAACAGATCACGGTGTCAGATGTAACAGGTGAACAGATACAAATAATAGCATATATATACCGATTTAACTAACAACACCAGCATATTTCAAATGTCGTTTCAATTGAAATCAAATTTAATAAATATAAGAACGTTAATCGTGAGTGATTTCTCACCTTTCGAGTCCAGAGAGATGAACAAGAATGGAAGCAATAGACACAGACAAGCATGCAGATCAGTGAGCGGAATAGCGGTAAGTTAGGAGTTTGCTGCGACAAATTCGATATTTAGAAGGTGAGTCAAGATAGATTAGAGATCGATGAAGCAAAATTATGTTATATATATATATATATATATATATATTCTGAAATCAATTTAAAACATATATTTTCAAATCGATAACAAATTTTAAACACAAATAAAATCCCCATACATAAAATTGAAAACCAAACTCATATACTCATTTACATAAACAAATTTATATAAAATCATTATTAAAGTGAACTATATGATCATGTATATTTGTAAACCAGTATATATATTAGATTTATGTATTATATATATATATATATATATATATATATATATATATTATAAACAACTCACCTTGTAAAGATATAATATAAAATCCATAAGCATTTTTGAAATCGAAATGTATATATAAAAAAATATATAATAAAACTCAAATATAGGCAGGAATATCAGTTGGAAATTTTATTTTTCTTCACGCATAATTTTTTTTCCCGTTCATGCAATACATATATAATTCACTTTACTATATATATATATATATATATGTATGTATATATCGAAGCTACAACAAACTTATATATATAAAACTTACTTAAACCCATACTTATACATAATACAAACTAATATAGCTTAAATTCACTATTTCTTCTTATAGACAACACACACGAACGAACTGAAAAAAAACACACACACATATATATATATATGGATTATAAACAACAATTAATTGTGCAGGTTCCATTTATATACAATATATGTATAAGTCAGACTTTAAACCCAATATATGCCAAAGTATATTTATAAACAAATATATACAAAACCATACTATAAACAGTCATATGCAATATATGTTCATACAAATATATATATATATATATATATATATATATATATATATATACCCACTCAATAATATGTATAAAGTAAAAAAATGTAATATATCTATATATATATATATATAAGGACGATAAGAATAGCAGTTGCTAGGTAGGGAAGAAAGGAATGGGACGGAGCTGCTGTTAGGCGGAGGAGGGCAGTGGAGTTTAAGCTTGGCCAAAGGGGAAGGGAAGGTGGAGGCTAGTGGGGTTTCATGCGAGAGGAAGAGAAGTGTCGATGGTTCAGAAAACTTTTACAGTAGGCTCGAAAATAAAGTGAAAAACAAATTATATGTTTCAATACATTTTCATTGGAAAGCGAAGTTCAGAGAGAAGGTGAAAAGAATACAACATATATTATATATATATATATATATCTCGAGTGAAAGAACAGAGCCGAGAGAAAAAAAAATATAAAGCCGGGTAAGAATATAAAGTAAATAGATGAACCAGAGAATACAAAACGAATGATGGAATGGTAAAAGCCCGTTGATGAATTCAGTGAATAATTTATGGCAAATGGCTGTTGGTATAATATGGTTGGCAACCGAAGAGACAAAGGAAAGGAGACAAAAGGCCAAAGCAGGTACCGATACGGTTACTATTCTCGTGGATTCCGCTGCGTACCAGACTTCAAAACACAGAAATGCATATACTACAGAGATTAGCAAAACGAGATGATCAAAATGGTATACAGATATCAGTGGTATTATCATCCTATCAAAAGTCGATAATCGGTACCGAAAATGCTGCTAAACGCCGAAAATAAGAAAACGAGCAATAACAGTCCAAGTTTGACAAAACAAAATATGACGTCTCACTCAGAAGATGATTTACAAATTTATTATATAAATATATTCAGGTTTCAAAAACATTTAATTATCATTAAATATTAAATGATTTAAATTAAAATAATTACATAAGAAAATAAACTTCTATATTAGTAGATGAAAATTTACCATTTACTATATTTAAGTAGACATATTCCAAATATCAAATTTTTATTTCCTATTTCAGTTATTTAAAATTTCACAAAATTCAGTTAATTACGTTATTGAAACCTTTAAAATTTACGGATCGTTGCAATATATACCTGTAAATTTAAATTAATTATATATATATATCCGTAGCACTTGACCATAGGATAGAAAATTATATACGGACACCGGATTGGTTAAATTAAATAATTTTAAATCCTTAAATTTAGAAATAAAATTAGATTTATATAAATTGAATTATTTTCAAAATCCAAGCTTTAAAATGCTAAAATTGAAATAGGTTTAAATGAATTGTTTAAAGTATTTAAATTGAAATTTTAAAGTTGAATTTTGAAATATAAATAAAATTTATCGAAATTGAGTTATTGTAAATGTTTGAATACTTAAACTTTGAAATATATTGAATTTGAAGTGGTTTAAAGATATAGTTTAAACAAGGTTTGAAATCGATATAAATTGAAATGGTTTTAATGAGAATTTGAATTGAAAGATTTAAATTGAGCTTTATTGAAATCTGGATATGGTCCAGATTTGTTGAAATGGAAGAAATAGTTGATTTGATTTTCTTTTCAAATTAATTATTTTAATATAAACTATTTAAAAATCTATTTTTTTGAATTTAAGAGTATTTAGATTTTCAAACTATTTACTATATAAACCATTTCCAATAATCAAACCATTTTACTTAAACTATTTTAACTATTTTAAAATCCTTAAACTATTAGAACTATTTTAAACTATTTTTAACATATTAACTCTTTTAATCTACAACCTATTTTAATATATAAACTATTTCTGATATATAACTATTTTAATCTATAACCTATTTTAAATATAAACTATTTTTCATGTATAACTATTCCAATATATAAACTACTTTCAATATTCAACTGTTTAAAGTTGGAATTGTTATGATTTAGATTTAATTGATTTAAAAGAGAATATTTTGATATGATGGTTTTTAACCTATTTTGTGGTTATGATTTTTGAAACGAATATGATTTAAGATGAATAAGGATTTCAAAAGTGAATATGACTTTGAAATGATTATGATTTGGAAGTGAATATGATTCTGAAGTAAATAATGGTTTTGAAAGTGATATGATTTTGGAAATGAATATGATATTCTGATATGAAGTATGAACTATTTGAAATGTAAAAGAACCAACAGGTGTGAAATAAGCGTTTGGTTGCTAAAGTGACTGAGATATGATATTGTCACAATCTCTGCCAATACCGAAAACCACATTAACAACTGTGCACGTAGTAGAGAAGCCAAAATGAAGTAGGATGGTTTGGCGAACGTTACTGTATGAGGTATGAATGCAGTCCTGACCCCCTCGGGTCAGATGGATATGACTAAAATAGGAGCCACACCGGGCCAAATGAGATCGCACCCCCGATCGAGCATGCTTCTTCGATACCATACTTATTACTTTGTAATAGATTTGGTGGCCACCCCTCGATTTTGATTATGGAAATGTGTCTCGAGGTGGGCGGTTGTAGCTACTATGCATTGCCACCAGTCTGGATTCGTAAAATGGTAGTATCCTACTCTGGGCATTGCCTCGTGTGCCTTGTCATATGCCTTATTGCATCCACTACGAGTTTGGTTTTTACTGTATCTATGGAGTGCTCCCAGAGTATCCCACTGGTTTGGTGGAGCTTACAGTATCTGTATAGACTGCGGGAATTATATAAAAATGTGTTAAGAGGGATATGGGTAAAGCCTTAACGCTATTTTAATACTTTACTTACTGTAGACATATTATAATAGCGTATTGTACTGTTCATGTAGATAGTTTAATGGATCCTTAGGAGATGGAATTGGGAATATCTCTTAAGTTATTGCATGAACGTTAGACACTGGATAAGAGATGTAAATCCCATAAACATCTCTGACACTGTTACACTCATATTTATTTATTGGTGATTTAATTTATATAAGATCTTTTAGTTCTGACTTGAGTGTTTTGTCTTTTCATTACGCTCGGGTCAGCCTGAGCTTGTCAGTGTATTGAAGACCATTTTATTTGAAGGACTAAGATGGAGATTAGTCTACTATTTATTGTATTTGTTCCGCGACATCATGTTATTCTGCTGCATTATTTATTTATTTTTGTTGTACGTGTAACTCTGATTTGTATTATAAAAGTGTAATCAAACGTTATTTATAAAACAGCTTCATGAACTGCTTATTTGATTATAATATTTTTTTCATTTTGCTATGATATTCCATGTTTTGTTTTTTCATTCTTTTCTCTTCTTTTTTTCTTATTTACCCCATAATAATCCTCCCTTTTGAATGGTTTGAGTCCGACATGTGTGGTTTATTGTTGATTTAAACCATCTAAAAAGGTGGGTCGTTATAGCTTAATTTTAGATAACATCTTTATTAATAGTTGGTTTGAAAGCGAAAAAATTTCGTCTGACCGCGAACTTCCAAAATTTCCCTTTATATCTTTATATATTTGATGTCACACCATTTTTTGTATCAGCATGAAATACCAAAAATATCTCTCTATAGATATTATTAAAATTTAGCATCGCTTAAAATTAGGATCTAACAATTAATCTTCTTTTACAAATTCAAAATTTCCTCTACAAATGTTTACTAAGTCTTAATATCACTTAAAAATAGGATTTAGCAAATAAAATACTTTAAAATTTGTTTTATTAATAATACAAATAAAAATTTAAACTCAAAAGAAATTAGATATTGCAACTTAAAAATAAAATTTCAAATTCAACAATATGACTGAATATATGTCGAAATCATTTTCTTTTGAACGTATTAAATAAATACAATTTGTAGAAAAACAATTCAACATTCTTCATCATGCGCGAACCGCGTGCCGTAATGCTCGTATATTGATAAGTTTTGATGTGCATACATGAGATTTCAAAACACAGTATATGACAACACGTCCAAGTTCAAGTTATTTATGTTCAAGAACAAAAGTAATAGCGATGAACTACTTTAGCTTTACAATTTATTTATGGAGGAAGCTTCATTGCTTGAATCCGAGCATGTGCTTATATTAAGTAATTGTAACAACTCAAAATTTTGGCCATTTAAATGTGGAACATTTAATCGATTTGAGTATTAAAAAGTAAATTTTATAAGTTAAATAGCTTGAATTTCAAATTTAAGGGTTATTTGAATAATTGGAATTGTTTAGATAATTGAATCTTGATTTTATAGTGAACAAAAATGATTCGAAAATTGATTTAAAAATCTGTTTGAATAAGAATGAAGATAATAAACTTATTTAAAAGTGATTAATATGGTTTTTATAATAATTCATTTTGATTAGTGTGTAAAATAACCTTTCGGGACACTGCCTCGGAATTGGATGAAACCAGTTCCATTGACTTCGTAATTGTACATTATAATATGTCGTCGAATTTCATGACGATTGGATGTATTGTTTGATCGTGCAAGCTCGAAACACAAAGAAATCAATTAAAGGAATTTAAATTGACATAATTGAGTTTGAAAAGCTATCTTCTGTATATGATCAAATTAGGCCTCGAAACTAGTTATATTGTGTTCGTAATATGGGTGTTACATATTGTTGCTATTATTGCTATACTTAAATCAAGGAAAATCTGGGTATGTTGTAGTCTGTGAATTGACTTTAAAATAAGTTATTTAGTATTTGTTGGTAATTAACATAGTAATACGCAAAGTACATATCACAAATTAAGATTAACTAGTACATGACATTATGATTAATAGTAAAAGTTAATATTTATAAATTGTAATATCCAACTGTTTCATTTTATAGTACTATTATCTGATTTTAATATGGAAAAAAGTGTATTTAGCCGTTAGATTTATATAAGATAGAGTTTGAATGTCTAGTACCGATTTTCTTGGATTTAACGTAAAATTTATCACAATCATAATATAGTTTGGTGAGATTATAGATTATGGTCAATGTGCAAAGTATAAGTCAAATACATAAAATTATACCATGAAATAATTTTTTACACATAACTAAAATTATGTGTCGGTAATTTGGAAAGGTTAATTATTTATAGACGGTGGATCACGGGATTCGAAGATTGATTCACTTTGATGATCAATTTCAAATTTGGAAAAAATAATGTTTATTTCGTTTGATCTCTTTAGTCACAGTGTGGAACATAGTACTGTGTAGATAGCATTGGTTGGCACTAGTTGATTATGGCTTGGAAGAGTGCATTTTTCTTTTGTTATCAAATCGAGAATGATTTGTGGAAAAATTAAGAAGAAAGTAAAATGATTGCACTAGAGAATATTATGAGGAATACTATGCTAACCAAAAATAAGGCATGCTATGCCGACCAAGAACTAGGGTGCAAAATGTGGATTGAGAAATAGAGTGGGTGAATTCAGGGTTATTGAAAAGAAAATTACCTTTATTTTTCCTCATTTCCATATTCACTTTTTCAAATGAATTACGCTTGTTGTATATTACATGTCTATCAAAATGGGAAGCTTTTATTAAAGAATAGGAATGCTATAATGAAAAAATGTAAAGTTGATCGAAAATTATTTAATTTTTTTAGGTTAAAAAAATTACCGTTTATTATAAATCTATCCGGATTAGAAGAAATCATACTTTCTAAACAACATATTTTAGACGCTTAAATTTTTTAAGGATAAAAACTTGTAAAAAATATCGATACTCACAAATTATGTCCATTCAATAAATAAAACATAAAGAGCAATCAAAGGAAACATATTAATTCAAATAAAGAGGTCACATAAAAGTAATAAAACACTCCATGTTTTACAATGATAGTATATGCATGATGTAATTTCTTTTTATGTTTTTTATATGTGTGCATAGTTATTTGAATTGAGCCATTATGCATGAGTTATTTTTATTAATAATGATCTCTCCAGTCAATATTTTAGTTTATAGCTTAAAATTTAAATTTAATGTGGGCATCTGCATAATTATTTATTGATATATTATGTTATTATTTTAATCTTCTTTTGTATGATGTCTAAATATAGTTGTATATACGTACACAATGACATACAAATGTGTTTTTTAAATAAATGATTTTCAATATTCAAAATGTAAAGAATATTTAAATGTAAAATATATCTTGAAAATAATGGTTTTGTTGATTTAATCATAAAAATATACTAAGATTTGCAAAAGATATAGTAGCAAACCATATACGTAGCATGGGTTCGCACTAGTACTAGTAATTTCAACGTCAATGACTTTCTTAATCGTAAAATTTTAGTAAACATGCTTAATATAAGCATTCCCTCAAACCAGGAGTGCTTAAAAAACAAAAAATAAAAAGAGGAAAGAGTAATAAAAATATAATTAACCTTTTATATATTTTTTGATTTTATATCATGAGGTACAATTTTGAAACATAGCAATTTTTGAAAACAAGATTTTGATGATATTGGTATTCGAATTAATAACATATTGTGTGATAGCTAAATATCTTAGGCAAATGAGCTGCTGGTGTTGTTGAAAACAAAGCTTAATACATCAATATGTAGGAATAAAAAGACACAAGATATTTGGATTCTACTAAACTAAGCATTATCAATTATAATCTATACTATTATATTATTACTGAGTTGTATTTCAAGGACGCACAAGCCCCCTGAGTATTTTGTGAAATGAACAGTCTTCTGTACTATAATATTAAAACTGAATTCCTCTACAAGCTTTTTTTATTTTTTCGATCTTTCATTTTCACTTTTGTAGTCTTCCATCTAGTATCAATCAATTATATTTAATGATTCGATGAAACGTTCCTCTCTCTCACCACTCATATAGCCCTTCTTTTATATCTACAATGCATCTTTTTCATCCTTCATACGCATTGTAATTTCATCTTTCAGCATTCCCTAATCTTCTAAAATTCCAAACTTCCATACAATAGCAGAAAATAATTTCCTCAAACTTTTCATATTTATATGTGCCTCCATTTTTTGCCCTAGTAATATTGCTACGAATTATTTGCATAGTTACATGTTTTGTTACACCTCAATCTTAATTACCTTAATGTTAAACAAGAGTCATTTAGAAAATGAATCATCTCTCCTGCTACACTATGGCATAGGCGATGAATTAGCATAAGTTAATATTCTTGTGGTATATTGCTTCTCTTATCTAAACAAGTATGCTATAACCCTAATTTTGCCATTTCAGTTGTTTGTTTTGCTTTGTTTTTTGTTTCTTACTCTGTTCAATCTTTTTCAGGAACTTTCCATTCAACTCAATCCATTTTTGAGATTCTATTTATCGAGCATAACCCTAATTTCAGTATGTTTGTTATTAGATTCAGTTTCTTATTTTACTATTTATTTTGCTTTATTTTAGTTACTTCTTTGATTCGGTCCATGCTTAACTTTCTTCATGTTAGTTTGTATGTAGTACTTTAGCTCTTTTGCTTGGATTAATATAGTCAGCATGTATTAATGTATATTTGCCTTTTTTATTATGTCTACTTGCATTCGTTTCAAATTGTAATGTTTAGTTATTGATACCATTGCTGAGTGAAAATATAAAATTAGTATTCAACATCATTTAATTGTCAATATAATCACCTATTTTTACCTATATGGAGCATAGATTTTGTTGTTCTTTTGGTTATTGCCTTCTCTTTTTTGGATTCAAGGATAAACTATTATATTGCTGCCAATTAGTAACACCTTTGTTATTTCAGTTGAGCAAATTTATATACAAGTAAAATTGCCTATAATCATATTGTAGTTATGAATAAGTATTTTCACTATCTCCTTAACTTAAATAAGTTGAGGGATTCATTATCATACTTTCCTTCTTAATAGAAATGTGCAAGTGGTCGTATAGATGTAAATTTGTTTCATAAGAATACCAAACTTATACATCATTTACTTCGAAATTATGATAATTTAGATCATGTAAAGAGTGAAAGATATTTGCAGCTATAAGTTCTTTATCGCAAGTACTTATAAGAAGTGTTTTAATGATCCGATCCAACTACGGTTTGACCATGGTTAATCTTTGACCTTAGAGCATTACGGTTTTGAAAATCAAATAACCTTGCATGTACGAACTGATGGGCTAACCTCGAAACCTTAAAAAAAATCTGTGGACCAACCTCTTTGAACCACGCAGTTATTCGAATTTAAGAAAAAAATTGGCTATAATTATACCTTTCAATTCATAAAGTAGAAGAATAAATTGTAACTATAATTATACATTTTAGTGCATAAATCATCTCTATTAACAAAGCAATTCATTTACTTGACTATGTATTCATTTGTTTCCTATACTATTCATGATCTTATTAGTATAGAAAATAACTAAATGAAAGATATATTAGGATACTCAATGTTTTTTTCTTTTTAAGCTGTCTTCTTGGTAAACATATCTATTATAGTATTAAGCGGTGCTATTTTTAGTGCATGAAAATAAATTTTAATTAGAAAATATACTGTCAAGAACTTGATCTTAATAAAGCATCATTTATACATAAGGTATGTCATGTTTTATTACGACTTTAATTTGATATTCCCAATTATTTAGATTTATTAGTTTGTATATATGGATATTGAAAATTTATTACTGCATATAACTACATTAAATATAATATCAACATTTGGTTTCATTTTGGAAAGATTGTGCTACCATACTGTTGATGTAGATTTATTTGTTTATTTATTGACATCATAGACTTTTCCTTGAAATCTAACCGTATATGCCAACAATTTTTTTCAGTTCATTTCTTTTAGTTGTTTCACATGCCAATTGAAGAGACTGGTACAAAACCATATAATTACTTAATTATGAGGAAAGTAACTTCTATGCATAAAGTGAAGAAATGGGTATGAAACGATGTAACTAATTGATGATGGGAATGGAACTTCGATACATCAAGGGATGCGATGGCTACTTTCGGTTAAATCAGTTTTAAGTTACTTTTTAGTTGTAATATTAGGTCATATCAGCTGAAGCTTGACTTTCTACTTATGCTCATTAAATTTGCATATTTATTGCTTCCAATTTTCATGGTACTTAAAGCACCTGTAACATGTTAGCAATATTCATTCATTATCAATATAACCTTTCTTTAATAATACATTATATTTTAAATTTTGGAGTATTAGCAAAGAAAATATCAATTGTAAAGCAGTTACTAAATGTGGTTACCAATACTTTTTGATTTTAACTAACATATCTCCAACTCACACTTTTGTAGCGTAAAAAATATAAACAATATGTGAAAATATATGTTAACTAAAAGATTCATTTCTTTCAATAAATCACAAATATGTGTATATATGTAGCTAGACCTCATATTTAATGGAATGAAGTAACCAAAATAAGAAAGATTTAATGATAAACTTTATTTATTAAATGATCTACATTAGTTGATTTTGTTTCTTGTTCAGTCTACCATTGTTTTTGGAATTAATACCACCTCAATTCTTTGATTTACTTGAAGCTAGTGATGCAGCACGAGATAATAACTAAACGAATTACCTTAAGTCGCGGCCGCTTTCTTGAATCGCGAAGCCCAAGGACACGAAGCCATAGGTCGCGGAGCCTAGGTCGCGAAATTCTTCCGGTAGGTCGCGAAGCAGTAGGTCGCGAAACAGTAGGCGAAGAAAAACCCTATGTCGCGGAGTCCTCCGGTAGGTCGTGAAGCAGTAGGTCGCGAGCATCTTATGTCGCTCTAGCGTAGATCGTGGACGAGCTTCATTAGGTCACTGCCTCATTTTGGTTAAGTCATTAAATTCCTGATGCCTTATTTTTAAGTCGCGAAGCTACTGAAATTCCTTATGTCGCAAACGACATTCAACTTAGGTCGCTGAAGCTTATGTTCAGAATTGCTTAAGTCACAGCCGAGTTTCTTAAGCCATTGATTTTAAGTCGCGAGTAGCTATGTATTTTTGTAAGTCGTGAGTACTGTATGTGATGTATTTTTGTTAATATCATTGTTTTTAAGCCGTTTGTCGTGCATTGTTAAGTCATATGAAGTTGTAATTTGTTAAGTCGTGTGTGTGTTGTAACTTCCCTATAAATAGGGGTGGGTGGTCATTGTAAAAGAGGTTGTTGAATTTTGAATAAATTTTGAGTGCTTTATGCCTCTTCTGAAATTGAAAGTTGAGTGTTATCTTCTTTCTCCATCTTCGGTTATTCGAGTGCACTCGAATCATCGATTTTGAAGTCGATTCACGGAATCTTGTGCGCAAGATCAACGTCGAAGAATCGTAGATCTTTTAACACGGTATCGTGCGCGATCAACGTGTTGGAGATAGCTAGAATCCGGTATCTCTCGAGATCAATGGATTTGGGCATTTGGGTATTTTAATCCATTGATTCCTATCTTCATTGTCACATCCATTTTCTGTTATATCCGCTGCATCATTTCGGTATCAGAGCTAGATTACAAGGAGTTTGCATCAATTGGAGATCGGATTTGCAATTGTTGAGAAGTTGGTGTTCATCGTGTTCATCGTGAAGTTGCAACAAGTTGGGAGTTTCGATCCATATCGTTTTGGATCAAAGTTTGGAAAGTGTTTGAATTTTGCTCGTTGGGATTTTTGCGTGCCGAAGTGAAGTTTGAATTTTTGAAGATTTGTTTGAAGTTCAATCATGCCGCCGAGAAGAGCTAACCGTCATCAAAACATTGCAGATGTGTATAGAAGAGAAGATGCTGAACAAATGGAGCAACGAATTAGTGATAAATTTAATGAAAAGTTCGATGAAGGAATTGGTAGATTGGAGAGGTTCATGATGAATATAAACCCAACTCAACAAAGAACATCACCAATGTCAAATCGGGGCGGAAATAGGGTTTCGCCGTCGGTTTCGGGTGAACGAAGAATATCGCCAGAGTCTTATAGAGAAAGAAGAGAGCCATCCGTTTCGGAGAAAGAGATGTGCGTAGAAGTAGAAATGTTGATGGTCGGGATCGACATCGACATATGTCAGATTTGGAAGAAGCTAGTGATTATGAAAGTAGATCTTGTCGAAATCATGGCCAAGGGAGAAATCGAGTTAGGGAATATAAAGATGATCGTAAATGGGAATCGAGAATGAAAATGGAAATTCCAGAATTTAAAGGTGGAATGGTTGCGGAAGAATTTTTGGATTGGGTTTCAAATGTTGAGGAAATTTTTGACTTCAAAGAAGTTCCCGAGAATCGCAGAGTTAAGTTGGTTGCTACGAGATTGAGAGGGAGAGCTATGGCATGGTGGCAGCAGACTAAACTTACACGAGAGAGAATGGGGAAGTAAAAGATTGTTACATGGGAGAAGATGAAGAAGTTAATGAAGGCTACATTCTTACCTTACAATTATCAATCACTCATGTATCAGAGGTTGCAGAATCCGAGGCAAGGAGCGAAAACTGTTAATGATTATGCTGATGAATTTTATCAACTGATTGCTCGAAATGACATTATGGAAAGGTCTATACGAATGGTTGGTTATGCCATTTGGCTTGTCAAATGCTCCTTGTACTTTTATGAGAGTGATGAACAAAATTTTCAGACCATTCATTGGGAAGTTCGTAGTAGTTTACTTTGACGATATTTTGATCTATAGTGGGAGTATGGAAGAGCATGTCCAGCATTTGCGAGAAGTGCTGTTGATTCTATGACAGGAGCAATTCTATGCGGCAATGAAGAAGTGCGTGTTCATGACGCACAGTGTTTTGTTTCTGGGATATGTTCTGTCGAAGGAAGGTATTCAAGTGGGCGAAAGCAAAGTGGAAGCTATTAGGAGTTAGCCACAACCCAAGACAATTACTGAAGTGAGGAGTTTTCATGGGTTGGTATCTTTTTATCGAAGATTCATCCCACATTTTAGCAGTGTGATGGCACCTGTAACCGATTGCATGAAAGGAAAGAAGTTCGTGTGGAAAGAGGAAGTAGAGTTAGCTTTTGAGAAAATTAAGACACTTTTGACGTCAGCACCAATTCTAGTTTTACCGGATTTTCAGATATTGCTCGAATTACACACTGATGCTTCGAAGGTTGGGATTGGTGGATTATTGAGTCAGAAGGGAAGACTAGTTGCTTATTTCAGTGAGAAGTTGTCTGGAGCCAAACTACGATATAACACTTATGACGTAGAATTTTACGCGATTGTTCAAGCTGTGAAGCACTGGAGACATTATCTGTTTCAGAAGGAGTTTGTTCTTTATAAGGATCATGAAGCTTTGAAACATTTGCAAGGGCAGGACAAAATTTCAGCTAGGCACGCTTCATGGGTCGCGTACCTACAACAGTTTGCTTTTGTTGTAAAGCAGAAATCAGGGGTGACGAATCGTGTAGCTGATGCATTGAGCAGAAGGAATCATTTGTTGACGATGATGAAGGTTGAAGTGACAGGATTTGGACTATTGCCAGAGTTGTTTGCAGAAGATCCTTACTTTACAAAGATTGTTGAGAAAGTCAGGGATGGGAGTACTGAAGAGTTTGTGATGGTAGATGGATTCTTATTCAAGGGAAATCAATTATGCGTACCAGATTGCAGCTTGAGAATAAAGATTATCAAAGAGTTGCATGAGAAAGGACATGTGGGTCGTGATCGTACTATGAAGTTGATTGCAAATTCTTATTTTTGGCCATCAATGAGAAAAGATGTTGAAAGATTTGTGGAAAGATGCCATGTCTGTCAAGTTTTGAAGGGAACCGCTACAAACGCATGATTATATATGCCATTGCCTATACCGACTAAGCCATGGGTGGACGTTAGCATGGATTTTGTGTTGGGCTTGCCGAGGACACAACGGGGAAATGACTCTATACATGTTGTGGTGGACCGTTTCTCGAAGATGGTACATGTTGTTGCTTGTGAAAAGACGGCAGATGCAGTCCATGTGGTACAGTTGTTCTTTAGAGAGATCTATCGCTTGCATGGTTTATCAGAATCTATAGTTTCAGACAGGGATACCAGATTTTTTGAGTCATTTTTTGTGACGCCCCATCTCTATACCCATGCTAGCCAAGGATACTACAGGGTAATGCCGTCAACTAATACGGAGAATAAGGCTGGATAGGAGCGACCATCTATAGCCTTGCTCTAACTATCTATTGAATACATCGACAATAATCATACAAAGCAGATCGACATATCCAATGAATACGTAAAACAAAACCATAGGTGGTTGGAGGATCTATCAGAATAGAATATAACAACTCAAATGTAATATACATCACAGAACAGTAGATCATCATATACACATATACAGATACATACCAGAGTATACAAACTAATACATGTCAAGTGGTATAGCAAACCACAATATACAGATGAATCAAAAGAATACATATATCAGAGTTACAATAAAAGGACTACACAAAAAGATTTAACAAAAAGGAACAAGCTGAATAGTCCATGCGGAAGCAAAATAGGCTAAGTCCAAAAGCACCTAACCTGAAACATCTCGGTCTGACCCGAGTATAAAATACTCGGGTTAGTCTAGCTAAACAAATCAGTTAGATAAACTGAACAACAATAAACCTGCAAGGTTACAAAGTATAACAAATATCTCTAAAGGAGATAACACAATCATCTAACAAAAGATGAATCATATTATAACAAAACAAGCCTCATATCAACGGCAACATAGATAAACAAAGGATACTAACATCCCAAATCAAGCCAAAAAGACAAATAACAAATACCCATAAGGTATACAAGTTCCACAAGGTAATCGCTACATATCATGCGGCTCAAAAAGACCAACTCCTAAGGGCGATACCTAGGGAATATACATATCAATGAAAACATCATAAAATTGCTCGAGCTCGGTACTGTATAAATAAGGATCCATGTGACGCCCCACCTCTATACCCACGCTAGCCAAGAACACTCCGGAGTAGTGCTGTCAACTAGCACGGAGAATGAGGCTGTTGAGGAGCGACCATCCATGTAATTGCTTATCACACGGTGGCTATAAATAATCTTCGGAAACAAACATAGAAATAATCATATCACAAATCAGTCACAGACATCCATATCACAAAGGCGGAAGAAGATATGAATATATAACTAACACATGAAAGTGTACATCAGAGTAGTGGTCAGTAAGTCCCACGATAATACAAAAGAATAGCAACACGTGCTATACAAAAGAATACAACTATGAGTCTATATCTCAAGTGTATACAACAAAAACTGCTAATGTAAACAGTTAGCCAAAAGTCAGAGTGATGAATCCCTGGGAAGAAGTCAAGCAGAAGCACCTGTAACATCTCGGTCTGACCCGAGTATTATTTAAGAAAATAATAAACGGGTCAGTCTAGCTATAAATATCAGATGACATGATATAACATAAAAGATATGGCATAAACATAAACATCCATAATGACATACCGCTATAAGTATGTAAATAATGATCAACAGAAGATCAATCAATAAGAGATAATCAATATCACAAGAATCTTCTCAAAGATTCGGAAAGGGCATCATACCCCAAACTTGTACTCATAACAAGTCAATGACATAAATTCTAGAAATCAATGCAAGAAGTCCAGAAATCATAGAAAAGAGAAAGAGGCCTATCACATGACGGTCCGAAGACCAAGGGGAGCTACCCCACATGTGTGAATGGAATCACACAGATTAAGGTCCAGACTAACCAAAAAACAAAAAGGTATGTGTGAGTGGAATCACACAAGTGGTGTCTAGTCTAACCTCGCAACAAGAGACATCGCACAGTTGCTAGTCTAAATCTTCAGAATGATCGTCATGATCAACGAGAAGTGTCAATTACACTAAGCTAGTAAATATAGAAGTTTAACTTCATCTCCCATAACCACTTGCTTAACTTAAATATTTACGAACAAACTGTAAATCTTCACTAATAAAATTGTCACAAGAGGTTCAATCGAACAAGTCCAGGAATTAACCGACGAAGTGAACGCAAGCGTTTCATACCACTTGTTTTACTAAGTCGTTTAATTAGATTTCTCATCCGAGTGAGGTAAAGGTTTGTATATACTAATAGATTGGAAAACGGTTTAAGAAAAGAGCTTTGTTATTAAAAATAGAGTTGAAATTGTTTGTTAAAAGAGTTTTGATATTTACTACTAGTATTGAAACCTTTATATTATAAAGTGACAAAACACAGAAGCAATTGTAGAAACAATCAGTCACAAAAATCGCATACGGAGATGTGAATAAAATCCAAGGAAATCAGCTCAATGTTTTTCAGATAAGATCCCCTACGGAGGGGGGGTCCAGGGGGGGTGGCGACCCCCCAAGGTGGGGGTGCGGGGGCAACGCCACCGCTTACGGGGTTCGACCTGCCCGGTCAGGTCGCGGGGGTCCAGGGGGCAGCGCCCCCGGCGGGGTGCGGGGCAGCGCCCCGACCAAAACGGTACGACCTAGTGAAGACAAAATGAGGTCTAACGACCTAACGACTCAAGGGTCATACGACCTAACGGCTGCGACCTAGGGGTCTAAGGGGTCAAGCGACTTAGTGGTTGCGACCTAGAGGTGTTCGCGACCTAACGATGACTCACGACCCAACATGACCGACTTAACAGAGGTCGCGACCTAACAGGATAACTCGTGACCGACTTAAGAGTTGCGTGGCTGAAGGGTTCCACGACTTAAGGGTTGCACGACTTAAGAGTTGCACGACTTAAGAGTTGCACGACTTAAGGGTTGCACGACTTAAGGGTTACACGACTTAAGAGTTGCACGACTTAAGCGTTGCACGACTTAAGGGTTGCACGACTTAAGGGTTACACGACTTAAGAGTTGCACGACTTAAGGGTTGCACGACTTAAGGGTTACACGACTTAAGAGTTGCACGACTTAAGCGTTGCACGACTTAAGGGTTGCACGACTTAAGGGTTACACGACTTAAGAGTTGCACGACTTAAGGGTTGCACGACTTAAGGGTTGCACGACTTAAGGGTTACACGACTTAAGAGTTGCACGACTTAAGAGTTGCACGACTTAAGGGTTAGGCCAGGAGCGACCTAACGAGATAAGGTCCAACGACCTATCGGGATAACTCGTAAACGACCTATGGATGAACGACTTAACTCCGAACGAGCTAAAAATGGCCAGAACGACCTAGGGTTAACTCGTGAACGACTCACGACCTAGGGACGAACGACTTAACTCCGAACGACCTAAAAATGGCCAGAAGGACCTAAGTTTAACTCGTGAACGACTCACGACCTAGGGACGAACGACTTAACTCCGAACGACCTAAAAATGGCCAGAACGACCTAAGTGCAGAAAATTCACCAAAACGCTAAAAATTGGAGTTTTTCGCCAATACAATCCAAACCAAATGCAAATGTGCATGCAAAAGTGATAGGGAATCATTCCCAACAGTCCAATATAGTTATAGACTAGATTTGTGAGATAAAAATCTCACCTTTGCACCAAATATCAATGAAAATGAAGTTTTAAGCAAGCAAGAATCAATCCTTCTTCTATCTAAGCACAAGAAGCTTGAATCCAATGTCTTCTTCTTGAATTCGGAGTAGAAAGATGGATTGCAATTGAATTTGAGTTTTGGAATTTTAATTTCCCATTCCCTCCACCATTAATGCCAAAGCTTGATTAGTTAGGAAATTTATGAAGAGTGAGGAGAAGAGGGTTGGAACTTGGGCTTAATAGGCTAAACTAACCCAAAGTCCGAAGCGGGAAAAGTTAGTGAAATTTCACTAACTCCAAACCTATCGATGTTTATACTTAAAAAGTTGTAAACGACATTTCGAACTCAATGGAAGTGGTCTCGAGTCCTAATTTGACCGTTTGCAAAAAGTAGCTTTTCGGACCAAAATCCGATTAACGAGTTAATATTTAAATAAAATATTTAAATACAAACTCGATAAATATGCGGGTTGTTACAATCCATGAGCCCAAAGACTCCAAACCCAATATCACCCATGCGGCTCATAACGAACAACATCGGAAGCGATAATATAGGGCAACAAACCCAAAGGCACAAACCCGAAGGTACAAACCCGAAGGCAACATACCCGAAGGCAACATACCCAAAGGCAACATACCCGAAGGCAACAAACCTGAAGGAGACAGTCCGAAGACACTATCCCAAAGGCAACAAACCGTAGTGGTGAAGGTCCGGAGTCCCAGTACTGGACACCACTAACTGGCGGAATGTGTCATAACTCTCAAAAAGGAATCCGAAAAGTGTTAATGTGAGTCCCATAACCACTCGTTCGCACTAAACGGTTTACTATCCGTCAGTCGCTTTCACACTCAAAGCAGTACAAAGTTCACCTCATTTCATCGGTAAATCAAACCCGAAGGTCAAAACGATCAATTGAATAGGTCGGGGATTAATCGGAAGGATAAACGCACAGATTCATGGTCTGTGTTTTGCCCAACCATTTAATCACTCTTCCACTTCGCTCGAAGTGCGAAATTGTGCGTGTGTTTTAAATAGAATTTATAAATCGGAGAAGCGAACTTTTAATACGATTTGAAGAAATCGTTTATAAAACCCGTGAATAAATTCAAAAAGGAATCATCAAGGTCAAATATGCATAAACAGCTAATTAGAATCAATATGCATTGATCAAATTTGGAAAACTAAACGAACAAGGCAAATTGGAAAAAGACAATAGATTCAGACGTCTGAAAGAAGTGGTTCAGACGTCTGAATCTGGAAATTAATATGTTTTCCAGAACAAATTTCAGACGTCTGAATCCAAACTTTCAGACGTCTGAAATAGGCATTATTTTGCATATTTCCTTTCTGATCGAATTTTAGCACTTTCAGACGTCTGGAATATAAATTCAGACGTCTGAATCTGGGAATTAATATCTTCCCCAGAACAATAATCAGACGTCTAAAATAGGGTTTCAGACGTCTGAAACCTGATGGTCAGGCATTTCCTAAACTTAGGCCATCTATGGCCAAACAAATCGAAAGCAATCGGATACGTGTTGATTATGGGCTTACGTCAAACGACTACCCAACCTTAACGACACACCCAAACACTCCAAACAACATAAACATCAACCATATAAGGTTTTTCATAGATTTGGCTTCAAAAATCAATATTTGGCAATTTCACCAAAGCAATCCAAATCGAAAGCAAATCAACATGAACAAGTGTTACGAATTCATACCTAACAACCACAACATCAAAAGAAGTAGATGTGAGTTCAAAACTCACCTTTTAATTCAAAACAAGAATAGAGAAGCTCAATAGCAAAGAAAACAACCAACCACTCTCCATTTTAACTCTACTAGCTTCAATCTAAGATCAAAACAAGTATTTTCCTAAGTTAGGTTTAGGAATACTTTCTGAAATTGAAGGAGAAAGAGTTGGAGAGGATAAGGAGGAGACTTACCAATAGCTTCTCTTCGATTTTGGAGCAAGAATTCAAGTTTGCAAGGTAAACTAGGGCTTGGAATTTCTATTTCCCATTCTCTTCCCCCATTTTCAGTTTTGCTTAAGTTTTTATGAAATGAATAAGTAAATGAAGAGAGGGACTGAGTTAGGGTTATAGAACAGTTTGGGTGAAACCCAAACCCAAAAGTCTACTTAGCAAATAGCAAAATTCGACTTACTCCAAACATATCAAAGCTTATACTCCCATTTTGGAATCAATGGAAATGGTTTCGAGTCCTAATTCGTCCATTTGCAAAAAGTAACTTTTCGAACCTAAATCTGACTAACGATGCTATATTTAAATAAAACATTTAAATATATAATCGTTAAATATGCGGGTTGTTACAGAGCTCCCCTCCTAACAAAATTGTGTCCTCGCAATTCCTAGAGACGATACATGTAACAACTACTTACATACAACACTCAAAAGAAAAGAAAATAAGCTTGAGATGAAAAGATATACTCACCATTCCCAAGCAAAGACAGAAAACCCGGATAGGATCGCTCAATAAACTCTCTGGTTTCCCAAGTACAGCCATTGGGAATAGCGGACCATTGAACTTTAACGAGCGGCACGTCCTTGTTCCGAAGGTGTCGCACCTCCGTGTCAAGTACGCGAATAGGCTGTTGTACAATAGATAAGTCCGGTGAGATCTCAAGCTCAAGCAAATCAGGAGAATCAACAACAGAATCCGATTTCCGAAGACACTTTCGAAGTTGTGAGACATGAAACACGTCATGAATGCCAGATAAATGAGCAGGAAGTGAAACTCTATAAGCCACAGGGCCAATACGTTCAGTAATAGAAAATGGTCCTATATAGCGAGGAGCCAATTTCCCAGTCATACTGAAACGCATAACCCCTTTCAAAGGAGAAACACGAATAAAAACAAGATCACCAATCGAGAACTCGAGAGGCTTCCTACGGTTGTCCGCGTAGGATTTCTGGCGACTCTGTGCCTCTTTCATTCTCAACTGGATAAGATCAATCTTCTCAGAAGAATCACAAACAAAATCTGGACCAAGAATAAGCTTCTCCTCAGATTCCAACCAACAAGAAGGTGATCGACATGGCCTTCCGTATAAGGCTTCGAAAGGAGCCATACCGATACTAGACTGAAAACTATTGTTGTAGGAGAACTCTACAAGAGGTAGGTGATCCTCCCAACTACCACCGAAATCAAAAATACAAATACGGAGAAGATCTTCCAAGATACGATTCACCCGTTCAGTCTGTCCGTCAGACTGCGGATGATAAGCTGCGCTGAAATTAAGCTTTGCTCCCAAAGCTTGCTGAAGACTCTTCCAAAAATGACTCGTGAATAAAGGATCACGATCACTCACAATAGAACTAGGAACACCGTGAAGTCTCACGATTTCCTTGACATACAACTTAGCCAAATGTGAAGCAGTCCTATTAGACTTAATAGGAACAAAATGAGCAGACTTGGTAAGGCGATCAACAATAACCCAAATGCTAGAATGGACCAATCTCGAATGAGGTAGGCCATCAATGAAATCCATAGAAATCTGATCCCATTTCCACAATGGAATCTCTAGAGGCTGAAGAAGACCATACGGACCCTGATGTTCGGCATTAAAACGCTGACAAGTTATGCAATTACTTACATAACTCGCCACATCGCGCTTCATGCCTTCCCAATAATAAAGACGACGCATATCGGCATACATCTTACTACTACCAGGATGAATGGTATACTTAGAACGATGACAGTCATCGAGAATATCATGCCTAAGTGCAAAATCAGAAGGCACAAAAAGACGATTCTTCTTGCAAAGACACCCATGAGAATCAATGCTGAAATCCCGGAACGCCTCTTCACAGGATCCAGACTCACAAAGCTGAATAAAATGCAACAAATCAGGATCACGCCGCTGGGCATCGGCAATACGATCCAATAAAATAGGTCGAGCTCCCAAACTAAATAATAGAATAGGAGAATCAGAAGATGAACCTCGATCACGAATTTCACAAAAAGATAGAGTCTCAAGAATATTCCATTCGGCAAGCATCATAGAAACAACAGCCGAATGTTTGCGAATAAGCGCATCAGCAACACGATTACCCTTACCAGGGGTATACTGGATATCAAAGTCATTGGAAGCAAGAAACTCGAGCCAACGTTGTTGTCTCATATTGAGTTCCTTCTGAGTAAACAAGTACTTCAAAGATTTATGATCGGTATAAAGAATGAAGCGCTCGCCAAATAAATAATGTCGCCAAATCTTCAAGGCAAAGACAATGGCGGCTAACCCAAGATCTTGAGCGGCATAGCGAACTTCATTCGGACGCAGTTGCCTAGAAGCATAAGCAACTACCCGATCCTTCTGCATAAGAACAGCACCGAGACCACTACCACAAGCATCGGTGTAGACAACAAGATCATGATTCCCCTCGGGAACCACAAGAATAGGAACATTAGTGAGAAGTTCCTGTAATGTCTGAAAGGAAGCTTCACACTTGTCGGACCAAATAAAACGAATGCCTTTCCGAGTAAGGCTGGTGAGAGGAAGCACAACCCGGGAAAAGCCCTTAATGAACCGACGGTAATAACCCGCCAATCCAAGGAAACTATGAATCTCATGCACATTCTCAGGCCTCTTCCAATTCTGGATGGCTTCGATCTTTGAGGGATCGACAGAAATGCCATCGGAAGATACAACATGGCCTAAGAACTTAACCTTATTCTCCCAAAAATGGCACTTGGAGAATTTGGCTTTAAGCTGATGGTGACAAAGAGTACTCAAGACAATACTCAAATGATTAGCATGCTCGGCTTCAGACTTAGAATAAATAAGGATATCATCAATGAATACAAGGACGAACTTGTCGAGGTATTCCCGGAATACTCGATTCATGAGATCGACAAAGAAAGCAGGAGCGTTCGTCAAACCGAACGGCATAACGAGCCACTCAAAAGAACCATAACGAGTGTGGAAAGCGGTAAGAGGAATGCTATCCTCCGCGACTCGTAACTGAGGAAAACCTGTGGTAAGGTCGAGCTGAGAAAAGACCTTAACACCACTCAATAGATCGAACATATCATCGATCCTAGGCAATGGATACCTATTCCTGATGGTTAACTCGTTAAGCTTGCGATAGTAATGCAAAGCCTAAGAGTTCCATTGGACTTCTTCACGAAGACGACCGCGGATCCCCATGGAGAAAAACTGGACTGAATCAACTGCTTGGACTCAAGCTCTAAAAGCTGCTTCTCTAGTTCCTCATTTTCCCTTGTAGACATCCTTGTGGGAGGACGACTAACTGGCTGTACGCCTGGAATGAGATCAATGCAGAACTCAATTGCCCGCTTAGGTGGCAAACCTGAGGCAGGCTCAAAAACATCAGAAAAGTCACAAGCAATAGGAATACGAGATATATCATCATCATCCCGCGAGTCAAGAGAATATAAAGCCATTTCGGAATTATCCACATCCCGAAGAATAAGAGATAGCTGAGTAGGCGAATCCGGATGTCGAAGATACAAAATTCTCTCCGAACAAATAATCCTGGCATCATAACTTACTAGCCAGTCCACACCTAAAATCAAATCAAATCCAGACAAGAAATAACGTGCAGACTCGCACGAAAAGAAAAGCCACATAAAACAATCTCAACATCATCACAAAGCAAGCTAAGGGTCGCGGATCCCCCAATAGCATTCGCAATCCTTAAAGAAGTAACCAAACAAGAAACATCCAAAGATAAATCATCAACGAGCTTTTTCGATACGAAAGAATGTGAAGCACCCATTTCGAAAAGAACTCATATACTATGATCATGAAATAAAATAGAACCTTCCAAAATAGATGGAGATATACCTTTGGGCTGAGAGGGACCTTCAGAAGCCTTGGCAGCATAAAGCTTGCTAGACTTGGCACCAGCCGGAATAGTAGGGAAAGCTGAAACATGATGACCTTCCTTCTTGCAATAGCGGCAGAAGAGAGGCTTAGGACAAGCTCGAATAATATGATCAGGAGAACCACAATTGAAACACTTCCGAATGAAAGGTGTTCCAGAAGACTGAGGCTGAGAGCTAGAACCACCAGTCTTCTTCTTCTTAGAAGGAAAAGGCTTCTTCTGAAATGGAAACTGCCTCTTGTTGGGGTTCTTGGAAACCTCAACATCACTATCACACTCCTTCTCGACGGTTTCAAGATGAAGTGCCGAATCAACCAACTCCTCAAAAGAAAGCTTAAGCTGGAGCAACAAAGACTTCTTAAGATATTTCTTAAGACCAAAAACAAACATCAAATTCTTCTTATAAGAAGTGCTAATGAATTCAAGGCCATACTTAGATAAAGCCTCGAATGATGCAACATACTCAGAAACAGAAGATTTCCCTTTCTTCAACTCAAGGAAGCGACGAGTCAATAAAACTTTTTCAGATTCAGGAACGAACTTGAGTTCAAATCGCTCTCGAAACTGAGTCCAAGAGAGAGTAGACTCATCAATTTCGGCTATAAGAAGCTCATAACAAACAAGAGCACGCTCTTGTAATAAGCTAGAAGTTACAAGAACTCTATCATGGTCAGAAAGATCCATACGAGAGAAGATACGCTCACACGAGCGAAACCAAGCTTGGACTTCAAGAACGGACTCGGAGCCTTTAAACGGCTTTCCTCCAAGATGAGAAAAATCATTGCACTGGGGTGCAAAGGCAGACTTGCGAGGTGGAGAAATTCGAGGAGGAACTGGAGGCTGAGTGCTCCTAAACAATTCCAAAAACTGATCGGCAGACATATAAACGCCATCCGGATGTGAGCCACTGGATTGCCCAGCATTCGAACGTCGTCCCCTGCCTCTTCCAGCCATACGCTGAAAGTATGATAAGAACAAGATTAATCACAAGGTAGATACTTCAATACGGAATACTACGGAATAAAATGCATTCCTAGACGTATTCCCCAAATTCTATCTAACCTTTGATAGTAGAAGGAATAGAAAGACATGATGATTCAAAGATTTGTATCACTTATACACTTTGATGTACCGTAATATGTGCCTCTATTATGTATTTATCTTATTTTGTTCTGAACTCGGCTCTGATGCCACGCTGTGACGCCCCACCTCTATACCCATGCTAGCCAAGGACACTACAGGGTAATGCCGTCAACTAACATGGAGAATAAGGCTGGATAGGAGCGACCATCTATAGCCTTGCTCTAACTATCTATTGAATACATTGACAATAATCATACAAAGCAGATCGACATATCCAATGAATACTTAAAACAAAACCATAGGTGGTTGGAGGATCTATCAAAACAGAATATAACAACTCAAATGTAATATACATCACAGAACAGTAGATCATCATATACACATATACAGATACATACCAGAGTATACAAACTAATACACATCAAGTGGTATAACAAACCACAATATACAGACGAATCAAAAGAATACATATATCAGAGTTACAATAAAAGGACTACACAAAAAGCTTTAACAAAAAGGAACAAGCTGAATAGTCCATGCGGAAGCAAAATAGGCTAAGTCCAAAAGCATCTAACCTGAAACATCTCGGTCTGACCTGAGTATAAAATACATGGGTCATTCTAGCTAAACAAATCAGTTAGATAAACTGAACAACAATAAACCTGCAAGGTTACAAAGTATAACAAATATCTCTAAAGGAGATAACACAATCATCTAACAAAAGATGAATCATATGATAACAAAACAAGCCTCGTATCATCGGCAACATAGATAAACAAAGGATACAAACATCCCAAATCAAGCCAAAAAGGCAAACAACAAATACCCATAAGGTATACAAGTTCCACAAGGTAATCGCTACATATCATGCGGCTCAAAAAGACCAACACAGAAGGGCGATACCTAGGGAATATACGTATCAATGAAAACATCATAAAATTGCTCGAGCTCAGTACTGTATAAACAAGGATCCATGAGCCTGAAGACTCCAAACCCAATATCACCCATGCGGCTCATAACAACCAACATCGGAAGCGATACTATAGGGCAACAAACCCGAAGGCACAAACCCGAAGGTACAAACCCGAAGGCAACATAGGCAACATACCCAAAGGCAACAAACCTGAAGGAGAGAGTCCGAAGACACTATCCCAAAGGCAACAAACCGTAGTGATGAAGGTCCGGAGGCCAAGTACTGGACACCACTAACTGGCAGAATGTGTCATAACTCTCAAAACGGAATCCGAAAAGTGTTAACTTGAGTCCCATAACCACTCGTTCGCACTAAACGGTTTACTATCCGTCAGTCACTTTCACACTCAAAGCAGTACAATATTCACCTCATTTCATCGGTAAACCAAACCCGAAGGTCAAAACGATCAATTGAATAGGTCGGGGATTAATCGGAAGGATAAACGCACAGATTCATGGTCCGTGTTTTGCCCAACCATTTAATCACTCTTCCACTTCGCTCGAAGTGCGAAATTGTGCGTGTGTTTTAAATAGAATTTATAAATCGAAGAAGCGAACTTTTAATACGATTTGAAGAAATCATTTATAAAACCCGTGAATAAATTCAAAAAGTATTCATCAAGGTCAAATATGCATAAACAACTAATTGGAATCAATATGCATTGATCAAATTTGGAAAACTAAACGAACAAGGCAAATTGGAAAAAGACAATAGATTCAGACGTCTGAAAGAAGTGGTTCAGATGTCTGAATCTGGAAATTAATATGTTTTCCAGAACAGATTTCAGACGTCTGAATCCAAACTTTTAGACGTCTGAAATAGGCATTATTTTGCCTATTTCCTTTCTGGCCGAATTTTAGCACTTTCAGACGTCTGGAATATAAATTCATACGTTTGAATCCGGAAACTAATATCTTCCCCAGAACAATATTCAGACGTCTGAAATAGGGTTTTAGACGTCTGAAACCTGATGGTCAGACATTTCCTGAACCTAGGCCATCTATGGCCAAACAAATCGAAAGTAATCGGATGCGTGTTGATTATGGGCTTACGTCAAACGATTACTCAACCTTAACGACACACCCAAACACTCCGAACAACATAAACATCAACCATATAAGGTTTTTCATAGATTTGGCTTCAAAAATCAATATTTGGCAATTTCACCAAAGCAATCCAAATCGAAAGCAAATCAACATGAACAAGTGTTAGGAATTCATACCTAACAACCATGATATCAAAAGAAGTAGATGTGAGTTCAAAACTCGCCTTTTAATTCAAAACAAGAATAGAGAAGCTCAATAGCAAAGAAAACAACCAACCACTCTCCACTTTAACTCTACTAGCTTCAATCTAAGATCAAAACAAGTATTTTCCTAAGTTAGGTTTAGGAATACTTTCTGAAATTGAAGGAGAAAGAGTTGGAGAGGATAAGGAGGAGACTTACCAATAGCTTCTCTTTGATTTTGGAGCAAGAATTCAAGTTTGCAAGGTAAACTAGGGCTTGGAATTTCTATTTCCCATTCTCTTCCCCCATTTTCAGTTTTGCTTAAGTTTTTATGAAATGAATAAGTAAATGAAGAGAGGGACTGAGTTAGGGTTATAGAACAGTTTGGGTGAAACCCAAACCCAAAAGTCTACTTAGCAAATAGCAAAATTCGACTTACTCCAAACATATCAAAGCTTATGCTCAAAATGATCGCAAACGCCATTTTGGAATCAATGGAAATGGTTTCGATTCCTAATTCGGCCATTTACAAAAAGTAACTTTTCGGACCTAAATCCGACTAACGACGCTATATTTAAATAAAACATTTAAATATATAATCGTTAAATATGCAGGTTGTTACATTTTTGGCTGAGTTTGTGCAAGATGGTGGGAACAAAGCTGAATTTCAGTAGTGCTTATCATCCGCGGTCAGATGGACAAACCGAGGTTGTGAACAGATCGTTGGGAGGCGGTGTCTTGTAAAGGATAATCTGAAGAGTTGGGATGTGAAGTTATGTCAAGCGGAGTTTGCTCATAATCATGCTATCAACCATAGTACGGGTTTCAGTCCATTTCAGATGGTATATTCAAGCTTGTCAAAGGAGCCGTTGGATTTAACGATAGTGCCACAACCGAAGGGGACAGTTAAGCGAGCTGCTGATTTTGTTGATGGGTTGACAGAATGCCATAGAATCGTTCAGGAACGATTGGAGAAGACGAATGAGAAATATAAACAATCCGCAGATATTAAACGACGACATGTTGACTTCAAAGAAGGAGATTTTGTATATATGCAGTATTGACCAAGGATCGTTTTCCTGTTGGTACTTACAATAAACTAGCTGCTAGGAAGATTGGTCCTTTAGAAATCATAAGGAAGATCAATGATAATGCGTATCAGTTAAGGTTGCCGGAAAATAGTCATACTTCTGATGTTTTCAATGTCAAACACTTAATTCCGTATTATGGGGAGAAACTTGTCGAAAAAGAGGAAAATGTGAATTCGGGACGAATTCTTTTCAACCAGGGGAGGATGATGCAGCACGAGATAATAACTAAACGAATTATCTTAAGTCGCGGTCGCTTCTTGAATCGCGAAGCCCTGGTCGCGAAGCCATAGGTCGCGGAGCCTAGGTCGCAAAATTCTTCCGGTAGGTCGCGAAGCAGTAGGTCATGAAATAGTAGGCGAAGCAAAACCCTATGTCGCGAAGTCCTCCGGTAGGTCGCGAAGCAGTAGGTCGCGAGCATCTTATGTCGCTCCAGCGTAGATCGTGGACGAGCTTCATTAGGTCGCTGCCTCATTTTGGTTAAGTCATTAAATCGCTGATGCCTTATTTTTAAGTCACGAAGCTATTGAAATTCCTTATGTCGCAAACGACATTCAACTTAGGTCGCTGAAGCTTATGTCCCAAAATTGCTTAAGTCGCGGCCGAGTTTCTTAAGCCATTGATTTTAAGTCGCGAGCAGCTGTGTATTTTTGTAAGTTGTGAGTACTGTATGTGATGTATTTTTGTTAATTCGCATTGTTTTTTTAAGTCGTTTGTCGTGCATTGTTAGGTCATATGAAGTTGTAATTTGTTAAGTCGTGTGTGTGTTGTAACTTCCCTATAAATAGGGGTGGGTGGTTATTGTAAAAGAGGTTGTTGAATTTTGAATAAATTTTGAGTGCTTTGTGCCTCTTCTGAAATTGGAAGTTGAGTGTTATCTCCTTTCTCCATCTTCGGTTATTCGAGTGCGCTCGAATCATCGATTTTGAAGCCGATTCACGGAATCTTGTGCGCAAGATCAACGTCGAAGAATCGTAGATCTTTTAACACGGTATCGTGCGCGATCAACGTGTTGGAGATAGCTAGAATTCGATATCTCTCGAGATCAACGGATTTGGGCATTTGGATATTTTAATCCATCGATTCCTATCTTCATCGTCACATCCATTTTCTGTTATATCCGCTGCATCAGCTAGCCATTTGAACTTTTGTTGCACTGACTGCATCAGGTTATGCTTGAAGTATACAAAATTTCAATTCGTAATTTGTACCCACTTTTTAACACTAACTTGCAGCAGATATTGCGACTGATGTGGAAAGCTCATATGAAAGTTAAAACACTGCATTCATTGAAAATAAAGAGGGATACAGATTCGAAGTTAAATCCACAATAATAGTAGAGAACGGTAGACAAGTCAAAACAATAGCCAATTTGAATGGGCAAGGTAGTATTGCTCCATTCATAATTAGTTTGTCTTTACTCGACATGAACACTGACAAAAACAAGGAGGTGGACATTATTGTGGTGAATTCCATTACCATGGATGCATAAAGGTTGAAAGTGCGGTGTGTATACAATTATATGTGCTAATATAGTACACACGGATCGTGTAATATGGATTACAATACAAATGCGGAAATAGATGATAATAGCATTGTAAATAGAAAAATAGAAAAATCACACCAGAGATTTTTATACTGGTTCGGAGCACCGTCCTACGTCCAGTCCCAGACTTCTATCTGGATTTTCACTATTAACTACCTCGCTTCACCCGGAGGAACAGGTTTACAACACCCGAACAGCCGAACGGGATTTCACGCCTCTAATACACTGAGGACTTCAACACTTGCCTCTTACAACACAGAGGACTTCAACAAAAGAACAAATACAATTGTTGTTGACAACTTATGTTCTTGAAAACACGGATTTGTCACTAGCAGTACACCCTTCCTATAATCTTATCCTCAAAGAATATGAATGATGTTTTGTAAAGATTAAAGAAGGTATTTACTTATTGAATCAAAAGATATGAAATAAATTCAATGATTCAATAAGCTAAATTAATTTTTAGAATGCAGGAGTGTTAGAGATTAGATTAGAGAGCATATATGATCGTGTAAAAACTTGTGTTTGAATCAATGATTTAGATGAGTATATATAGAGAAAAATAGTTGTAACTCTTTGTGAACAGTTGCCATTAAGAGTTATGATCATTGATGAAAGATAGGAGATGCAACCTTTGGAGAAGAGAAGTGTCTTTTGGAAAAGTTGCTTTCTGTTTAAAAACGGTCGACAGGTCAAAAATGGACCGGTAGACAGGAATTTAAATATATATACGTTATGTGCATGTTATCTGTGCATTCTGGGCAAAAACGGTCGACCACCTTATTTTCAACCGGTCGACCGGTTTAGTCCAATTTGCACAGTTAATGTGCATATGTATATATATTGAAAGATTGAAGTTATATGATTATTTGAGGATAGATTTTAACATAAATTACTAACATACCAAATAATCAACCTCTAATATATGGAGCTCTTTGTGTTTCTTAAATGAATAACTTCTTTTTGTCGATCACGGCTTATTCCTTTGTCAGAAATCAAAACTCTATAAAAATATTGACTCAACAAAGGTAACATGAAGTTGTCATTGTCTTCAGTGCGTGGACTTTAGTGATGTATAGGCAGAGCTACATGGATGCAACAACTTATACTGTCAGTAAACTATGATAACACTATTATAAAATACATTGAAGTCTATGGTATTTTTAAAATAAAATTAAAAGTTGTGCATCCATGTATATTTTACGGTAACAATAAATTCTTAGTAATTTTGATCAATTTTAATTTAGTACAGATTTCACACACATTCGCAAAGCATCCAAATCATTAATGTGGCAGCCTACCTCAAAAAAATCTGGATGGTTTTATATTTTTCTCGCTGTGTTTGTTACTATTCAATTAAATACATTCATATGTAAGCGCATTCTATCTAAATTCAATATTTATTTTGCAACAGAAGGAGTATGTTCATCGTTTTCTTAGCACACATGAAGCTTACATGGTAGTACTAGGTATTCACAGGCATGTATATTGTTTTCCGTAATGTGGGTAATGTGAAACAACACCGAGGAGTTGATTTTCATTCAAGTTTATTCAATCATCTTTAATTCAATATTTTTGAGTATCGATGAACTGATTAAAGACGGAAGAGCTTTATTTTGAGCTTTGTTTTTTCTAAAATTTATGGTATTAGCTCTATTGTGGTAGGTTAGATTTTCTTTACTGTTTTTTTATGGTTGAAGATGTGTTATTTGTTGCCTTATTGATCTTAAATGTTTTCATTCTTATTGAGTTTATTGTGTCTTTAATATTTCCTTATAAGCATTTACCTTCTAATCGCTATAGATTTGCACTCCGGCCAAATATATCAGTCAATAATTAATCTGATAAGTATAAAGATGTAACAACGATTAAATTATCATTTGACTACTAATTGCTTTTTGATTCATGTTACAAATAGATTACAATTTATTTTTAAAATTTTAAGTGAAAACCATGTGCGAAGCACGGCTTCGTACTAGTTGACCTTGAAAGCTATGAAAATATATATGCTACAAACGTTCCATTTACATGAATATTAAAGAAGAAGAAATGATACCATTCTAAGAATATGAGACATATATATGAGTTCATTATCTATCCGAAGCATAATATTGATTTGGTTCATGTACCAAAAATAGTAGTAGTAGATTCCATCAAGAGCGAGATTGTGCATGTGGATAAATGAAATGCAATCCCATGCAAATAGACAAATTTGATTCCATTTCATGTTGTAAAGAAGCGTTTATGTTCACAACTCATGTAACTACAAACAATTTCATCAAAATAGCATCACTACTTGTCCGTTACGATTATTATTATATTATCTTTTAACTTTTGTACGTTTATTTGTGTTTGACTGTTATGTCTATCACTCTTCTGAACGTATACAATTAATGAACTACATTCAATCAAGTTGGTATATGTTTACGCTACATTGTTTTTATACACATGACTATTTTGACAATTTAAACTATGTTTTGTTACTACTATTATTGTTTATATGCAGCTTAGATTTGGATTCATTGGTGCCTTTAGAAGCTTATTAAATTAAGGTCCCCAACATTTGCATTGCTTTTATTTTTATTTTTATCTCATTGTCTTGTATAAAGCAAATGATATTGTACGTTGATTCATTGTAGGTAATTATGAGAAATCAGAGGAATCCAATTGGGCCTCACGCCCACACTTCTATAATATTGCACTACCCAACTGTTCAAATGGCCATTCTAATATAAAAACCATGTCAACGTATCTATCCATCGTTTAAACTTTAATATCCATTCTCTTTTAAAAGAAAAATTGACGTTCGTATGGAACCGCAAACCTCTTTAAGTATATTTGCTAATGTACGCTTTCATCAATTTTTTTTTTTTGTGTTTAGAAATATTCTCAACATGAATAAATTTTCACTTTTTCTTCCCAATTTTTTCAAGTCATTCTAGTGCAATTTTTCTCTTTTGATATGTGCTAGAGAACCAGATATTATCACAAAACCAATTGGTAATGTGAAGAAATGTCTCTTAGTATTTATGCATGATTTATATTGTAAACTGTCCGATGTGAGACTAATCTCAACACGCCTCCGCACGTGTGGCGTATGTAGACATTTATGGAATCATGCATAAATATATAATTTGAACCAAACCAAAATAATGAAAAAAAAATACTAACAAATAATAAAACTTCTTCATCTCTCTCGCTTTCCATCCAACATTGTGTATTTACAAGACTTTTCTATTTTCCATGCATATAAAAAGAAGGTAACTCTTGTATGTAGTTTATTTGAGTATAAAATGAATTTGATATCAATTTTCTTTGCACCAATTTAATGAATCTACCTAATGTATGGTTATTATAAAAATTATTAATTATAATAGAAATGTGGAATTTTATAGGTTGAAACTAAAACAAATTTAGGGTAAATTGGTTAAAAAAAAAAAAAAATGTTCTCCTGATGAATTTGCCCCTTCAGGACGAATTCCTAATTTTGTCCCTGCCAATTGCCAATAGTAAATCTTAATGGACTAATTTTGTCCCTGCCAATACTAATTCTTAATGGAGCTTATCGGTCTGAAGCTTAATCATCAACATAAAGGAGTCATGCATGCGCTTTTGTGTCCAGAGGATAAAGAGATGATTACTTGTGGGAATCAAAAGATGAAAAATAATAATATAAAAGTGAAAATATATAAGCAAAAGAGTAAGAGACCTTTAGTTTATCGTCTATCCAAGAATATAGTGTTCACTTTGATTGGTACATACATCAAAATAATAAAATGAAATAAACAGAGATATCGTGCATGTGGATAGCTAAAAATGCGTTTGCAGCTATCAAAAACGGAATATTTGAACGAAAAAGCTGAATGGATGGAAAAAACGTTTGTATACTACAGTCTACGAGCATGGAGAATTTAAAAGAATTATTTGAACGGGGTATATAAGTGGGATTGGAGAAGAAAATAAATTGATGACCGTTGAGGTCAATCGTTGAAGACGTGGCCAACACGAACGTATCTTTTTTACCATTTCCACAACGGAGCTGGAATAGAATAAACGCCGTTGGGGTGTCCGACAAACGATGTCCAATGCGTCGGACACGTCGTCTGCTGAAACAGACCGTTCTATGGTTGCCAACGGCATCAAAATGTTATCCCATGGAAAGAGACAGAGGGCACTGCGTGAATTCTAACAGACAACGTGACACAAACAGCGACATCATCCCAACATTATTTCCGTATTTTCTTTCTTGTCTAATAATCAACTTTTAGTTTTGATTCGATTTCATGTTGAAAAGAGGCGATGTTCATGTTTACAGCTCATGTACTTGTACAAACAATTTCATCAAAATAGTAACTCTACTTGTCTGTTTCATAACCACCATATTATTTTCTGACTTTTTATGTACGTTTGTTTGGTATGCAAATTAATGACCGCATTCAGTAAAGTTGGTCAAGTGAGTGTATGCACTTGCATCATTATTCATGAAACTTTTTTTTATTTAAAGGAAACCATGAATCTTTGTAATTATAAAAACTTTTACAAAATGCATTCATATTTTCAAAAAACTAAATGTAATTCAAACAATATTTGTGTAATTTTTTTAATTTTAAACCTGTGTCTATGATATCATTTTTCATAATCCATAATCACACAACACATATCTTAACAACCATCATTAAAGAGGAAGAACTAAAAAAAAATGGATGTATAAAATGACAAATTCTATTTCAACCTAAGTATTTAATAAGTAGCCCCTTAAAAATTAAAAAAGTCTATAAACCCAAAAAAATAACTTAGTAGCCCAAACCATTTCCCGATCTACTCTTCCATCATACAGAACGTAAAAAATTGAATTTTGTCTTCACTGATTTAGAAATTAGGATTTGGAATTTTTTCTTAACTGATTTCGAAACTTAGTAGAGAAATATTAAACTTTTTCTTAGTAAAGTCTCTAAACCAAAAAATAAATAACTTAGTAGTGAAAAACTACAAATTTTCTTCTTTTATTTAGAAACCAAATTCTTATTTTTTTTTCAGAATTACAATTAAAAAAGTCTGTTAACCCAAAAAATAACTTAGAAGTGAAAAATTGAATTTTTCTTCGTCGATTTAGAAAGTAGGGTTTTGAAAAAGCGGTGATTTGGATAGTAAGAAACCGACGTAAGAAGATAGTGGAATTGTGAAGAAATAAAGTACGCAACTTTTTAAGAGTATTTTAATCTTTAAAATTTTATTTATTTTAGTGGTGTTACTAAGTAATAAGTGTGTTGAAATAGAATTTGTCATATTAAAATAGCGTTCAAAAGTAAGTAATGTAAAACAAATAAGCTTTACAAAGATGGATTTGTCTCTAATTTTCACTTAACTTAATATATTGTGTATTTCATATTTAACTATGTTTCGTTAACCTAATTTTATACATGCAACTCTATTTTGGTTGATTGTGCCTTTAGAAGCCCAGTAGGTTAAGGTCCCCCACACTTGCATGTGCAAAGCGTTCTTATTCTTATTTTATATGCAAGGAAAACGATGAGTCAGCATCGTTTTATTGTCGATAATATCACATGGGCTATTAGAAAAGTCCAAATGGGCTTTTCGGCCCACAAGCTCTTCGATTGGACGTTTATAGAATTTGGTTCATAGATTTCAGTTGCACCATCTATTTATGGTTCGTGCTTGACTATAAAACACCAGAAACTTCAATATCAACAGTTTTTGTGGTTCATATTAACATACAGCTGTATCTACCTAACTATCCAATGTGTACAGCAAATAAAAGACTAGAAACTTTAATATCTATAGTTTTTGTTTTTTCCAAAAACAATTTAACATTTGAAATTGAATAATTTAAATCAGAAACATCTAAAGTTTATTGTAAAACATTTTGTAATGTAATTTCCATAGATTTTAAACAACTTTAGAACATTTTTTTCACAAATTTTGCAGGTCAAGATAGTACAATTTTTTACTTTGATTTTGTCGCTGTCATACGGTAATGATCTATGATATCTCATAAAATTGAGATCTCATCTGCCACGTCCTTAAATTATTGAAATATTAATGTCAAATAACACCTTTTAATTGAATTATTAATATCAGAAAATTATTACGAAGGATAAAATTTCTCAGCGTTTTAGCCTCAAGGACGGAACTTCAGTATTTTAGCTTGAAGTACAACTTTCATTGGGTATCATTTTTTTGTTATTGATAGCAGTTTTAGGTATCAGTTTTTAGGTATCGGTAGCAATTTTAGGTATCAGTTTTTATTTTGATAGCAGTTTTGCAATAATATTTGTTCTTATGAATAATTTTAAAAGAATGTTCATACGTATGAATAATTTTTCAAAGAATATTTATTGATTAAAATAATGAGATCATGTCTTTAAGGTTAATAATATACAAATTTTTGCCATTTAAATTAATTCTTTCATAATAATATCACCAACCAACCAAAACATTCCTTCATTTATAAAAATCCATGTTATGTTTACACCATGCTATTAAATTTTAATTTATAAATTATTGGTAAAGGTGGCTACTTGATCTCCTATCAACACACACGCGTCCCAATTTAATCAATACCATGCCATAATAGCCATAGTAATATTATATTAAACATTTAATCCTTTATAAAAATCAGTATCAATTTGCATAGGTAGACTGTGCAGCAGTGACCAAATACTACAGCATTTCTGCAACCACTGTAAGTGTTTTTTACTTTATTTTTTATTTTTCACAGAAAAAGAAAAAAAAGAAAAATTGAATACGTAGGCCATGGTCCACGATTGTGAAAAGGCAGCATCATTTTGCATACATATAAGAAAATAATATAAAAACGCACTAAATGCTGTACACATCAGCCATTAACGGATATTTAGTATGTGAACACTATGCCAAACTTTCAACGCAGGATAATACGCATCAATAGACATATTCTATCACATAAAGCAAGTAAAAGAAAACGACGTCTGATTCATATTGCGTACGGCCACACATCATTTTTCATTAGAACCGAAGCGGATGGAAACAGTAAAAACATTAACAAATGTTTAAGAATCTTCGTAACGATGTTTTTTTTATTTTTTATTTTCGAAATCCAGAAAAATCCGATGAGTCGGTAAAATTCTGAAGAGTGTATAGTAAAATCGTCCACTTATTCAAATCTTCTTAGTGCGCTCATAAAGATCCTTCATTTTGGTTCAAAATTATTTCCTTCGGTCTTGAAAATAATCAGTTTTTGATCGGAACATGTAATGATTCTTATGAACAACTAACATGCATTTTCCCTTGAACATTCCACCAATCATGTTACACCCACGATCCTTGATCACTGTTAGCTGAAATGTGAATGTGTCGTATCTCTTTTGTATTATATTGAACCGCCGGCGGTTTAGTCAAGCAGGCCGGGCCTAACCCACTAAGTATATAGTGGTATTATATTGTTATATTTCTGTATATAAGCATCAACCAATGACCAGTTTTAGTATGTAAAATCATTTGTAAACCAGTTTCTCCATTTCATTAGCTGCATAATCTTTTTTCTTTAATAGTCTGATTTCTTTTAACTACTCTCGTTGTTCTTTTGATTTTTTCGATCCAACCGACACAATACATTTCATTAACACTATAGCAGATAGGACCTTTAACGGCGTTTCAAAAACGCTATAAAGGCTATTAACAGCATTTTTACGTATGTTGTATATCGACATGAAGTTATATGTCAGAGATATACAATGATAAGAAATAAACGCTGTTAAATGTCTTTTTTTTACAGCGTTTCGCTGGTGTCATGAAATCATTTAATAACGTTTGGTCTAATTTGGTAGAACTTTTTTACAGCCTTTCAAAATCGCTCTCAAATTCCTTTTTTATAGCGTTTGTTCGTTGTTGTCATATTTATTTGAAGTGTTTACCTATTGCAATAAATCGTGCTTTGTGTTTTTAGAAACAATTTAACGACGTTTTTAAAACGCTGTTAAAACATTAAACGACATTTAAAAAACGTCGTGCAATATTTTAACGGCGTTTTTAGCATTTTAAAAACGCCGTTAAATTGTTTACAAAACAAAGTCAATTAGTTTTTTTTTCTACTTTTCTATAAATTCCATATCAGTAAACATCAGTCACAATGTGTATATACACCACATTTCAAAATTAACATATTATATTAATACCACATTTCAAAATCAACATATTGTATCAATACCACATTTTGGACACATATTTGATAACCGATGTATGAAATTTCATAATCAAAATGCATAGTATTCTTACACCAAACATAAATAGTTCGTCATTAGTAGTTCATAAACAAAATATAGAATAAGTAGTAAGAGCAAAACAAAAGTAAGTAATACATACGTTAAAACCAAAAAGTAGTTCTAACAGCAAAAATAACTTCGATTCATAACTCATTGCAAGCTTTTTGCGCCACAGTCATAAAGTAATACTTGAAAACCAATTCATCAAAGAAGTGTACACAAAGTTAAATCGGATTCATAATGCAAACACTAAATATTCATCACACTATTTCATTAGGCGATTGACTAATACAAAGTATACAACATGCCATAAAATCAAGTAGCATTTACAAGTGAAGTAGAGTACTTTAAGAAGTACATCAATTTGTTCAAATCTTCAGAGTGGTTAAAATTTCTTTATTAATTTGTTTAATAGTTAAAATACAGTGCAAACTTTGTAAATAAAAGAATAACAACTTTGTAAACAGAACCAAACATATATAAAAACCTATGTTACAGATAGACTCAGTATGCAATTATACTCGTCAAGGTTTGAAATTTCGTCTTTAGTTTCCATTCCGGTCAGTGGAAAATTCCAATTTCGGTCTCATTTCGAAAATTCCCCTTTGTTTCGGGTTTCTAAATTCTAGGAATATAAGATGGAATTTACTATAAACTTAATATTTTAGGTACCAGCTACAAGCAACATATCATCATGAACACGGATTGCCCCAAACATTACTAAACCAAGACAAAATCATGGGAAGATATATGCATTGCTTGCCAAAGCAGGAATGACGTTAACGAATTAAGAAATTACAATGCAGCAAATATAAACTAATTCAATGTAGTAGCGAGAAGAGTTGTAAAGGAAAATTTTATTTTTTTACCTGGACAGAATAGTAAGTTTTACCATCATGTTCAATAGGACCAAATGGACTGCCACTAACAAATATAGCAGTCCCCTGCAAAATATAACGGTACAAAATAAATGACATTTTAATCTACTTGCTTGCTTTAGTAAACAGTTCAAATACTATTAGTGAATTTCACCTTGCTTCGAGTGTAAATAGTTGTTTCCGCATAAGTCAAAGGAAACTTTTTTTCTTCAAAAAAAGGGACTCCGGTAGTACTTTCAAAAAGTTGACAAATATATATATATACCTTGGAATCCACAAGCCATATCTTCTCTGGACATTCCTGTAATGGAAGATTTGTCTACAGAAGTTAAAAGAGATCTAATGAACTAATAATTAATAAGCTTAGCTTGAAATCTGAGAACTGTGAAAGTAATAGTAGATTAAATGCGATGGTAAGATAAACTGCATACCTACTTTGATATCTCAAGAGCAATAAGCTCTGCAATACCAGTACCAGCCTCCAAGAAGAGAAAATGTAAATAGGATATGAAGACATTAGCATGGCAAAGCAATGAAGAATAAACCTAGTAGGCTACACAAACAAAATGCTTGTACAAGCACAAATATACAAGTAAATCAAATAAGTTACTTGGCTTTCAGAAATAAACATCTTTACCTTTATTAATTGATAGAGTTGCAATTTTTTTTCCAACCATGAAGTTTCACAAATGCTCTTATGATATATATACATGATGTCTCAAATAATTTGCACGACCATGAATTTTCTGACGGATCACACTTTTGTAAACACATAATTATGATTAGAATCCTCCCTTATATTAAACTAAAACAATATATCATAATTTGCAAAAAAGACAATGGTCGCTCTGAAATCAAATAATCCATGATCACGCAAGTGCAACATTGTCTTTCCACATTCAAAACAACTCACGTTAATGATAATTCCCTTGCAAGACCCCTTCCTATTAGTAAGGGTGGATGGAATGCAAGCTGCAGTTGTCGGCCATTACTTGTTCATCGGAGCAAACATACTAAAGATGGTAAGTAGTGAGTATGAAGGAAGCAGTGTAGAATATTGTGTAAAGGTAGCAAGATTATCACATTTACCTTATTTTTCCCTTTTCGGTCCAAGTCTGATGGTGTAGGTTGACTGTTATCATCTTGTGCAATGTCAATGGTCGTACTGTTTTCACTTGTATGTTCTATAAAAATATAAACGATAGAAAATCAAGGTATGAACAAACAAACATACAGAAGAATTTAAATATAAAAGAAATAAAATTCAGTAAATTTGTACTTTCCAAGCACCAATGACCATGTACGCATATAGTGGTTCCCATCGGAATATTTAACCTTTGGAGTCATGAGTTATATCAAACAAATTTAAGTCAAATATTAATCATTTCTATAGTACACATACAGTGTTAAAACTGAGAATTTTGCATTCTACAGTCCTTATCTTTAAAAATATATGATATATATTAAGAAGATAATCCATTTACGAAGATTAAACATAAAAATAGTTTAATATCACAAAAACCATCCATATTGAGTAAAAAAATATCATCACATTCCCTACCAAATTTTTGTGAAACCAGATGAGAAAAATGGTGCACCACATTGCCAGGACCTTTCATTCATTCCATCATACATCCATACCTCACTATCTCTTTTTTTCAAAATACTATGTATAATTTCTCTGTATATTACCACTGTATATCAGTAATGTTACACTCATTTATCTCAAATATATCTTAACTTTGTCCCTTGTATCTTTGATATTGTATGAAATCCTGTAAAATGATCAATCCATGAATTCTTGCTAACAATTGTATACGAATCATCAAGTGGTACTTCTTGTTGTAAAATGATCAATCCTGTAAATAGTTGTTTCCGCATAAGTCAAAGGAAACTTTTTTTCTTCAAAAAAGGGACTCCGGTAGTACTTTCAAAAGGTTGACAAATATATATATACCTTGGAATCCACAAGCCATATCTTCTCTGGACATTCCTGTAATGGAAGATTTGTCTACAGAAGTTAAAAGAGATCTAATGAACTAATAATTAATAAGCTTTGCTTGAAATCAGAGAACTGTGAAAGTAATAGTAGATTAAATGCGATGGTAAGATAAATTGCATACCTACTTTGATATGTCAAGAGCAATAAGCTCTGCAATACCAGTACCAGCCTGCAAGAAGAGAAAATGTAAATAGGATACGAAGACATTAGCATGGCAAAGCAATGAAGAATAAACCTAGTAGGGTACACAAACAAAATGCTTGTACAAGCACAAATATACAAGTAAATCAAATAAGTTACTTGGCTTTCAGAAATAAACATCTTTACCTTTATTAATTGATAGAGTTGCAATTTTTTTCCCAACCATGAAGTTTCACAAATGCTCTTATGATATATATACATGATGTATCAAATAATTTGCACGACCATGAATTTTCTGACGGATCACACTTTTGTAAACACATAATTATGATTAGAATCCTCCCTTATATTAAACTAAAAAAATATATCATAATTTGCAAAAAAGACAATGGTCGCTCTGAAATCAAATAATCCATGATCACGCAAGTGCAACATTGTCTTTCCATATTCAAAACAACTCACGTTAATGATAATTCCCTTGCAAGACCCCATCCTATTAGTAAGGGTGGATGGAATGCAAGCTGCAGTCGTCGGCCATTACTTGTTCATCAGAGCAAACATACTAAAGATGGTAAGTAGAGAGTATGAAGGAAGCAGTGTAGAATATTGTGTAAAGATAGCAAGATTATCACATTTACCTTATTTTTCCCTCTTCGGTCCAAGTCTGATGGTGTAGGTTGACTGTTATCACCTTGTGCAATGTCAATGGTCGTACTGTTTTCACTTCTATGTTCTATAAAAATATAAACGACAGAAAATCAAGGTATGAACAAACAAACATATAGAAGAATTTAAATATAAAAGAAACAAAATTCTGTAAATTTGTACTTTCCAAGCACCAATGACCATGTACGCATATAGTGGTTCCCATCGGAATATTTAACCTTTGGAGTCATAAGTTATATCAAACAAATTTAGGTCAAATATTAATCATTTCTATAGTACACATACAGTGTTAAAACTGAGAATTTTGCATTCTACAGTCCTTATCTTTAAAAATATATGATATATATTAAGAAGATAATTCATTTACGAAGATTAAACATAAAAATAGTTTAATATCACAAAAACCATCCATATTGAGTTAAAAAATATCACCACATTCGCTACCAAATTTTTGTGAAACCAGATGAGAAAAAGGGTGCACCACATTGCCAGGACCTTTCATTCATTCCATCCTACATCCATACCTCACTATCTCTTTCTTTCAAAATACTATGTATAATTTCTATGTATATTACCGCTGTATATCAGTAATGTTACACCCATTTATCTCAAATATATCTTAACTTTGTCCCTTGTATCTTTGATATTGTATGAAATCCTGTAAAATGATCAATCCATGAATTCTTGCTAACAATTGTATACGAATCACCAAGTGGTACTTCTTGTTGTGTTACCACCCATGCCTATATTTGATACATTCGGCACTATTCCTACAAAGTCTATGACATAAAATCTAATTCTGTCATCCATTTACATTGAATTGCAATGTGTCATAAGTCCTAACATGACAGGTTTCTTACATAGACAAAACCAGAAAATTTAAACCCCGTGTGATGATTTTAAGCTAATAAAAGTTGATATTTCGCCTCAAGTAAAAGATGATACCTTAACAGTGCAATAAAATACAAGCTTGCATTGATTGCTTTGAATTCATAATGATCAAATACAAATGAACTGAGACAAAGCTTACTACTGCCAATAGGAGTGGACAACAAGTGAAAGGTCAGAAAGAAAGCATCCAAATCCTTCAATGTCTGACCTATTGGTATCCTGTATATAAGGTATCTACAATAAATTGAGCCATTAGACAAGCTTGTGCATATCGTGGAATAAATCATTAAAGTTTCAGACATGTTATACGGAAATTGAAACTCATGTTCATAGCTTGAGTGTGTATTGAATGCAAGCATACATTGGTGACATAAATTTTTCTAAACGTGAGCAGGAGGTTGAAAAGGCAACTTATAATGCAGGGGTGAAGATGTTTGAGACATAAGGCATACCATGCTACAGACAACCAACTAGAAGGGAGAAGATCACAGCTCCTGTAGGTCTTTAGGCCTGGAAACTTAACATTCAGCTCCTTTATCTGTGACGGAAATTCACATTTGTAACATTAGTCAACAAAGATACATATAGATTTTTTATTTCTGTTACTTTTTTTCTTCTTTTCTTTTCTTTTGCGCTAAAAGCAGGATTCCTGCACTGACTCAAAAAAACTGCATTTACATAACTATTTAACATAAATGTGTTTGGTTAAATAATTAAACAGAAGGCCGTAGCGGCAGTTAAATAGAAAAAATAAGGAAATGCATTTAGAAGAAAGGCATAGTATAGAATTTTGAAGTTCAAGTTTAACTCCTACAAATGTAGAGTTTTACTGCCAATTTGACCCTTGTACAGTTACTTTGAAATAAAAGAAAAGAGTTAACACGCCTTTTCGGAAAAAGGCTCTCTTCCGTACGGAGAATCACGTGCCATGTACTCAAATATAGGTCTACTTGCTTTTGTGATACCCTCGAGATCCTCGTTTATATGGCCTTCCTGGTCAGCATGGCTGTTGCTTTGCTACTGGATTCGCTACTTAAATCTTGATAGGTAACTCTGCCATCATTCTCCTCCATGCGATGTCTTTAATTATAATAGAAAAAAGAAAAACATGCTTATTAAAAACTCACTCTTAGGTACAGTACTCATGTGATAACCATACATATGCTCATCTTCATAAATAGGAAGAATATGTGATAGTATGTTAATGTGCAATTACAAAGATGTGGGACCATAGAGCTGAAACAAGAAGCGTTTATTCCTGTATCTGTGCATATCGATCTAAAAATAGGCTGATGATTTTAATGCTTTAATGATCAAAATATATGAATAAGGAAAAGAAAAGGAGATGAAAGAATTGGCTGATTCAACGATGAGCAATATGCGGTTAAAACCAAAATAACCAACCGAACCAGTTCATTTTGGTTGGTCTAGTTCGGTTTTGAAACTAAATTGATTTAAAATTGGTTTGTAAAATAATTTTTTTTTTGTTTATTGGTTTAACAAATTAACCGAACATTTATTATGTTATCCATTATGGTATTGTAATACTTTAGCTAATTGGTTTTAATGATAAAATACAAAGTTTGATTGGCTAATGTACCATAGATGTAGAGTAATAAGAATAAGACAACACATTTGACGGGGAGACATGTCGAATAAAATTTGAAGGTGGATTTTAATGTACACGTTGAAAAAAATAGAGAATTAGCTAGGAAATTCAGTAAAAATTAAAAAGGAATAAAAGGAAGTAATCCATATAACAAAAGTTAAAGTTTGGAAGTAAAGGCAGAAGACCACAAGTGAAAGAAGTTCACAAGACTCATTTTCTGATCACTTCGTCACCAAAAAGTCTATTTGCTTTTACTGAAAATCTAATTGAATTAGATTCATAAACTGAAAGTTACCAACACATAATCCATCTCCCTTTAAGTGCTTTTCAGTTCTCAACTTTATAACTCTAATACATATCAACATGCCTTATATTTAACGCTCAAGTTTTAGTTAAGTCTGATTAGGTAAAACCATTCCATGGAGTGATACTATAGCCTACAAGCAAGATGGATGGAAAGCGATACTATAGCCTACAAGCAAGATGGGAAAGAACTAGGGTGAAATCTTTGTAAAGCTTAAAACTGTACCTATCCCCCTCATAAATGATATTTTCTAAAGATGCATGCTCAAAAATAACATTATGCTTGTTCAAAAGTTAATAATATAAAAACTTTGGGGCCAAGGAAACTATGTTTGCCCTGGCCTTTGGTTAAGCCGGTTTTATAAGTGGCCGTGCACTATGTCTCATTATTGTGGCCGCTGGGATTCGAACCGGTGCCACTACAATCACATGTAGCAACTCCACTATGTCTTAACCACTGGACCACTAGAACTTGACGAAAAAAACCGTTCGAGTGGTCCAGTGGTTAAGACATAGTGGAGTTGCTACATGTGGTTGTAGTGGCACCGGTTCGAATCCCAGCGGCCACAATAATGAGACATAGTGCACGGCCACTTATAAAACTGGCTTAACCAAAGGCCAGGGCAAACATAGTTTCCTTGGCCCCAAAGTTTTTTTGAACTCCACTCAGTGGCCTTCGGTTAGCCAATTTTTTTTTAATGTTATTTCATGCGTTAATGGCGTGCTTCGGCCGCTTTCGTTTGTGATATTTCCTTCCAGATCTGCGTTCATCTTCGTTTATCCCTCCCTCCCTTCCCCTTCACGGTTCGTTAATGCCAAGCTCTCCCCCTCTTCATCCGTTCCTCCCCGTAGCACCTACCTCCTCGCCATCTTCTACACGATCTGGAAGAATCTTCAAGGTTCTTGACCCTGTGCCCTCGTGCTCTATCCCGCCGATGCTATCTGTTACCGAGTTCCCGCCGCTGCCGTCCAGTAAGTTCACTGACCTAGGTGATTCCGTGTGCCCTAGGTTGCGTACAGATTCAAAGGTCAGTGATGTGTGCCATACAGATTATGGTCCTTTGCATATGCTTGTGAATGAAGACGTAGTTGATGGTGCTAACGGTGTGGTCAATCGTGTGGATGGTGGTGAGTTGTTTTCTACCGAAGCAAATATTTCCTGTTTGCCTCGACGCACTCCACATATTTGTTCAAATGCTGAGAAGAAGGATATCTCCAATTGCACTATTTTGAGTTCACGTATATCGTTGCCTACGACCTCCCCCCAAGCTGGTCTTTCGGCCCCAATTGGTCGAACCTTTGTGGATGCGATTCATCCTGCTGCTCCATCCCCTCCTAGTCCTAAACCATGGTCCTCGCTATTTACATCTCTGCCCCGAAACGCTGGTGTTTATGTACCAATTGAATTTGAAATCGTTGAGGAAAATGGAGTGATGATCCCACCTCCAAATGTCATGCAAGCCGGCTTAGACTATTGGTCATGTTATTTAGTTGGTTTCTTTTTGGATCCTAATCATCGCCTTACTGATGCGTCCTCAGTTTGTCGTAAAGCTTGGAGGCTTCGCGGAAATCTTCATATTAAGCTGGTTGACTCTATGTATTTCCTATTATTCTCCTCCTATGAGGATCGCTGTCGTGTACTAGAGGCTGAGCCTTCCTTCTTTGATGGGAAACCATTTATTATTACTCCCTGGTCCCCTACGGTTGCTAGTGCTCGTGAGCAAGTTCTCTCTATCCCTGTTTGGGTTTATTTTTCTCAAATTCCTTCTGCTCTTCAACCATTGCTGGGTTTGAATTGGCTTGCTTGCAACGTTGGTAAATTGAAATGTTTTGACGCTAATACGGTTGCTCGTGAAAAGCTGGTGTATGCTAAGGCACTGATTGAGATTACCCCCCATAAGCCTTTCCCTACCTCAATTCCTGTTCAGCTAGCTGTTGGCCATGTAGTGGATGTCCGCGTGCGATACGGTTGGGTCCCGGACATTTGTACCTCCTATCACTCCTTTGGCCACTTAGTTTCTGCCTGCCCCCACTCTGATGTCTCGGCTCCTATGCCAAAGATTCCTCTGCCTCGGCCTCCCCTAAGGAAATGGGTTCCTAAGGTCGATCTGGTTACTCCTCCTCCTGAAGTTCCTTTATTTGTCCCGGGTCCATTGACTTCTATTTCTCGGCCTGCGTCCCCTCCTCCGTCCGAAGCCCCTGTTGATGATGTTGTGGATCCCATTGCTGTTCTGGAATTTGTTTCGCCTCAGTTGCCTATAGTTTGGGTAGAGTCTGAGAAATGTTGGGTTGAACGTAGCTCTGATTTGCGTTTCAACCCTGTCGATGATTCCTATTTTAGATATGTTAGCGCTGATCTTCAGGACCCTCGATGCCTTTATTACAGACCGTCTGGTGATTCCTTGGTTCTTGATTTGGATGGTACGTATGCTGGGTCAAATTCTGTCATGCTTGCTGATTCTTCCTGGGATCGACCTTTTTTATACTCTCCTGATGTTGAGATTTATGATCCTTCTCTTGCTCTCCTATTTCGCCCCTATATTGGACTTCTTGGGAATGTCTCTCTTGATTTTTCCCAAGTGGATGTTGTCGGTGGAGTATCTTCCTCTTCGGAGGAGACATAGTTTTGTTAGTTAATTTTAGTAGCTGTGACATGTCTGTCACACTCCTGTGCTGTATTTTTTCTCCTTTTTAGTAGTTAAGGTGCCTCTACCTTACTCCTATACTTCAAGTTTTTTATTACGTTCGTAATAAAAGTGGACGGTCCACTATAAAACCGGCTGGCCTTGCCAAAAAAAAGTTAATAATATATTAGCTTTAATTATTGGTTTTAGAAAAGATATCAGCCTATAACCTCCCTCCATGTACGCACGATCTCTATACAAAAGTCAATGTGATGGTTCTGCAATTAATGGATTAAAGTAATCCCCACTTCATCTTCAAAGTAACCTGTCTTTTCTTCTAAACATACCTATTTGCTATTTGGTTATGGGTTTTGGTAGAATTCAAACTGAACTTCTAACAGATTAGTATATAATTATTTTCCATAGAAACCAAGCTAAAATTTACTGGGTTATACTAATTGTAAATGACATGATGGCATGGGTACGATTTTCTTCCCAAGTTTAGTAAACCATCAACAATCCCCATAATATTATATTGAAGGTTGAACGGTTTTCGATTAAAATGGTTATTAGGAACTATGCTTAACCTTTTTAAAGTGATGATACATCTTCAAATTATAATACAGGGATCAAAATTGAATTGGCACTAGAATATATTTACATAAACATAATGATGTTAGCATATAACAATACAAGTAGAACTGAAAAAAAAATTAGAATCCAAAATTAAGTACCTTTTTGAAAACAAGCAGTCAATAACTAAAATCAACGATCGATTGGAAGCTATGTGTGTTGTTTCTAGCTTTATTGAGTCTGGGATCACGGTTATTGTTGCATTCCTATCGATTGGAGATGATCATGGAGTCATTGTCCATTGGAGATGTCATGGTCGCCAGTCTTGCCGCGGTCCGTAGCCAAGTCACAGTCGTCACTTGAAGTCATTGGCGATTGGAACGCAGTCGTCGCAGTCGCTGTTCAACCTTCCCACCATCCGAAGCCTTCAGCCTTCAACCATCCAAAGCCACAGTAGAGATGAATGATTTTAGGGTTTTGGTTTAATTTTATAAGAAAACGGGGGATGAAAACGTGAGTTGGTTTTAATTGTAGAAGAAGCGGTTGATAAAAAAATTTCGCATTCCCGCTTCTAAAATTGCATACGCTTACTTTATTTTCATTTTGATAATAGTATCTATAGCAACTAGCATCAAAACGCCATCTTATAATGATTCTACATGCAATAGATAACAACATTTCTTGTATGTAACCATCTTGATCACTGAATCCCTGCCTAGAAAATATATTTTCTGGCTGCTTACTGTTTTGAAATTCATCACTGAAATAATCAAGAAAATAGTCAGTCTATCATCCCATTTTCATGATAATTCTCTGAAATTTTCTCTTTATCAAATCATTGAATAACTGTTCATCACTAAGCTATGTTTGTTTCTAACATCTCTCAAAAATTATATATTTTCTTTATTTTTCAAGATATCAGAGCCATACCTCGGTATCTTGAGCATCTTTTATAATTCAAGATCCACTTACAGTTTTATATCTCTGAATATTTTTCAATCTTGCTATCATCATGGCTGAAGGTGATACTGGGAGAAGTAGTTCCTCCTTACTTTCAACTTCTACCTCTACACAACAGCAATCCAATGAAAACTTGTCCAAAATCTTAATTGCTCCATAAAATCAAACAATATCCAACCAACTAGATGAATCCAACTTTATTCTTTGGAAGTTTCAGATTATTACTATTGTGAGAGGATATGGGTTGGAAGATTATCTTCTTGGTACAAAAGTCATGCCAGATCAATTCTCTACAGACAATGAAGGAAAAGGCATTACAAACAGAGAATTTATCATATATAATAGACAAGATAACTTGTTAAGTTCTTTGCTCTTATCTTCTATCAGTTCAAGTCTATTTCCTCAACTAATAAGATGTAAGAATGCACATGAAATATGGTCTACCATTGAACAAATATTCGGTGTTCAATCAGCTACGAGAATTACATTTTACAGAAGGAAATTACAAAATGTAAAGAAGGGAACAATGCCAATGAGAGAATACTTAACTAAAGTCAAGTCATTATCTGATCAATTAACTGTTGCTGGTCACACTGTTTTTGATACAGAACAAGTTCTATTCACCTTAAGTGGACTTAGCGATGATTATGAATCTGTTGTAGCAGTTTTTTCTTCAAGAGATACCACTCTATCTCTCCAATATGTTCGTTCCATTCCCCTTGTTCATGAAGAAAGGATTGAACAAAAGAAGCTAGTGACTTCTGGATTTTCTATCAACTATACAACAAATAATAACAGAGGAAAGAATTAAGGCAGAAGGAATACTTTCAATTATTTTCAAAGGGATGGTCAAAACAACAGAGGAAGAGGAAGGAGTGGTAGATGGAATAATTGTGGTAATAGACTTAGAGTTAGATATGTGAAAGATATGGACATGCTTCCAATAAATGTTTTTTCAAACTTGACTTGAACTACATACTTGGCAATAAAACATCTTTGGCAATCAAAGAAATTTTAATCCAAGTGCTAACCTGACCAGTATGCAACAACAACAAAGGTACCAATTAGAAAATGCAAAAACCAGCTCTGATGGCATCAATGACTATGCCAAGATTAATGATATTCATGATGAAGTTTGGTACCCAGATTCTGGAGTAACAAATCTATTACAAATAATCTCAGCAACTTGAATCTTGAAACAAAGAGTACAGAGGTAAATAGTGTATTCACATAGGTAATGGTGTATCAACTAAAATAACTCATACAGGTAATGCACTTATACAAGGTAAGAGGCAATTCTATCTTAACAATTTACCAAGGGTTCCTCAAATAAAGAAAAACTTGATTAGTGTATCGCAATTTGCTAGAGATAATGATGTATTCAATGAATTCTACCTTGATTACTGTGTTGTTAAAGATATATTAACAAAGAAAATTCTTTTGCAAGGTAATGCTTTCAAGGGCTTTACAAATTTGTTTTTTTATTCCAAGAACTCTAATAATGTTCAAAACTCACTACACCAAAACAGGCAAATCCTAACATTTATAAGTGTTACAAATAATTTCAGTAACACTTTTTAAGTGTTACTAATGGACTGTGAGGAATGAAGCGGCCAAATTTGTAACACTTATAAGTGTTACGAACATACGTATTGCTAGCACTTATAAGTGTTGGTACCTAAACATACGGTAACACTTATAAGTGTTGGTACAGAAATATACAGTAACGCTTATAAGTGTTGGTACAGAAATATACGGTAACACTTATAAGTGTTGGTACAGAAATATGCGGTAACGCTTATAAGTGTTGGTACAGAAATATACGGTAACGCTTATAAGTGTTGGAAAATAATTATTTAGTAACACATATATGTGTTGTTACACATAAAATGCTTTTACAAATACTGATAACATTTAAAGTGTTGCAAATATAAACTTATGATTTTACATAATTTCTTGCAATACTAATATTAAAATATTTAAAGCCAATGGAGTATAAAATATCATAAACAATGGTCCCCATATCAGACAATTCATCACACAGATTGCAAAATTTAAAATGCTCCGCAAACGGAGTAAATATGTCATAAAAAATATTAAAGATATCTATGTGCAATGTGCACAAATCCAAACAGCCATACAAAATTCACAACTTCTCCAACCATTTTACTGCTACATACCATCATTCCCATATCAAACATTCCACATAACCACTGACTTTACATACCAACTATGCACACGTATACAACCCCATCACCCAGAAAATAACACCCCCACCATCCACCTCATCCCACTGTCTAATTCCAAACCACTTACAACTACAGCCTGCCAACTGTGCATCTCACTGATCAACAAACTATCACCCTCCATCTCTAAAAACTAAACCACTATCCCACACTTACCTGCCATTAACCACCACTAAACTAAACGGATCACAGTCACCACTCGTGCTGCAACAATACTCATCTGCACTGTTTCTCTGCCACAATACATTAGCCTGTCCTTTCACTTTCACTAAAACTTCTTGCATCCATCGCCAACAGTCAACTACTGGAACCACCTCCTCTACCAAAACTGTGCACTGCACCACATTTCTACCCATCATCATCACTTTGCACATTTCCGTGCACATACAACAACTCATACGATCATCTCACACCTTCCTTCATCATACATAACCCACAAACAATCAACCATCTCCTCATATAACCCCTGCCATCAACCATTTCTGAACTGCCATTCACTATCTAACTGTGCCATCACCTGAAACAAACCAAAACAAACCATACATCACTCCATCTCAATGCTTGCTTGACCACCATCGCCTTCAAGTCACCAAGGCAACAACACAGCAGCTACCATTCAATAGCCCATAGCATCAGTATCACTGTTCCTTTACTGACCACTGCCACGACTACAAGAGGACAATCTCCACCGCTACTTTGACCACATAAAAAACCACTGTGACCTCCTCCTCTTATTTCTATCCCGACCTATCAGTACATCCCAAACAACACTGTCAAACATACATACTTCGGCTTCAACTGCCTTGATCGTCCTTCGTCGACCAAAAAAACTAATAATAAAATCCCCAGTCGCAAGCAACAACAACCGTTGCATCAACCACCACCGACCACGAATCACCACCTAATAATCACCAATTGCTCAAAATAGTAAGCTTGGATCTATGCTGCATGGACTAGACACTATTTAGCACATGTGTGTGGTTGTGATAATATGTAATTTGTTTTATATGATTCATATTAGGAGACTAATCATTTCCAACTTCAATTTTGACTGACAAAGCTTTGCACTATCAAGCTATAAAATTAAATAAGAAAATAAATGTTAAATCAATCTGCCAAAACCTACTCTCAAAGAAATCGATTGCCCAATAGGCCAGTGCTTCCATCATCAAACAACAGTAGCTAAGGCACCAGGATCATCATCATTTGCCTCTGCTGTATTCAAGCACCTCCAAAATGCAGTAGCCTATAAAAGTAAATAAATTTGAGTATGTTAGCAAGGCGTGATAACAAAATGTTTGTATCACATAATATTTACTAGTATATAATTAAGAATACCAAATTTTGGCAAGTGTATGCATACTGGCCTGCAACCCATGCTGCCTATATACAGTGACAACGATAATGCTGAATTCTATAAACTAATGTCGACAATTTGATTTACATTTTATTTGACAAGATATAATGTTGAATTCTATAAACTAATGTCTAAATTTTGATTTACATTTTATTTGACAAGATATAATGCTGAATTCTATAAACTAATGTCTACAATTTGATGCTAATTTCGAATTTGATTTAATGAAATATGACTTGCTAAATAATGTAATGTAAAATAATTCAAGTATTTCCACACATGTTTATCTCTTGTATAATATTTTCAATTCAAGGATAATACTACAAACATTTAGGGTGAAAAGAGTCTTTTGTTGTTAGGAAATAAGTGCACCTGTTAATGTTTACCAAAAGTTATTACTCCAAAGTGGAAATATTTTCCTTGGTACTTGGCTTTTTGGAAAGCAACATTCTGTTTATTAGAAATTTCATATAATACTTTTGTTTATGAAAAGATAAAAAACAATTATGAAAAATGTGTTTGTTTTTAAAGTAATAAGAAGCACGTCATTTTACAAACTTTATAGTTATATGAGATTTGTATTTTTTTCTGCAAAGTGATAGCAATTTTATAGTCATCTTGTATTGTTTGGTTTTCATAACAATAAAAATTCACTAGTCAATCATTTCAGAATGCAAATATATGTGCATCTATATCCATTTTTCAAATTTGTTTCGACTGTCTACAAATTTGACAATTTGACTTTGTTTTGAAAATTCAGAAGTTTTGGTTAAGTTCCGACTACGGATTTTGCTGCTTTTGAAAACTTAATGGACATCTATCAGTTTACAGATATTTTCTTTGTAGACTTTTAGGCAGGGATTCAGTTGTATTTGGTGTAGGTTAAATAAGCTAGCTTGAAACTAAAATTTGAATCATATATCTTCTTATATTTTTAGTTATTCATAATCCACTTAATTTGAAAGCAGTCATCAACCAACAATGCTATTTTGATCGAAGGAAAATCGGGTATTTCCTGAGACTGACATGGATTATGGCCCCAAGCACACCACGTTGTCAATTTTTTCTTTTCTCTCTTTTTAATTTCTATTTAAAATCGTTCTCAATTATGGCCCCAAGCACACCACTCCTTATTCACATATACATATGATTCACAATGCATATACGATTGCCTAGAGTGTCAACGCTACGAGCAGATAAAGCAAGACACTTTATCATGGAAATCTTAGATTAAGGGCATTGAATGCACTAATAAAATATCATCAACAATCAAGGACACCAGAAAAACTTATCAAGCATCTAAGTCAAGCAAAAGAATTCTCCTTTTCTTTAGTTTTCAACAACTTAACATACTTTACGGCCTATATATGTTGTGGCTTTGTAATTTCCAATTGCTACCTGCATTATTAGGAGTGCTAGCACTAGACAAACCTTAATATTTTAGCCATATTTTTTTCATCTTCTGTGATATTATCAAATTTAAAAGTAGAAAAAAATAGGTGCATAACATTCAGCACCCATATGGCAAATAAGCAAAAGAAATCACAATTTGGTCTATGTTACCAATTTTACTAGAACTAGCATGAGCTATTCCAATTTTAGAAAATGTAAAACCTAAAAGTCAAATGCTTTGTTCATACAACTAATTTATATAATTTAAAAGGACAAAATACCAATGGTACAGGACTATATGCAAAATTAAGTAACTAAATAAGAGCAAAATCAGCATGTAACAATATGAGTATAACAATTTTGTACCTTTAACAGTGTCCATACAGCGACTGGCTCCATCTCCTATCACTCTCCTCCATCTCCGCCATCAGCTCGTTGTACCTTTAAACACTCTCCTCCATCTCCGCCATCCTCATTGAACCACTGATTATTTCAAATCATTATTACTTGGTTGTACAGTACGTACCTTCTTTAGGTGAGCCTTTCTTAAAAAGTTTTGTCATTGGATACACTCTTTATTATATTCACTTAGTAATGCTAAACATTTATTGCAAGTGATGAATTATCAGTTTGTTGTAGTAGTTATTGTTGTCTATTTCATAATATGCATATATTTTAGATATTCTTTCTTTGAATCTTTCACTTGCATTTTTTTTACTCAAGTAATAGCAGTTTGTTGCATTCAGATATAAACATTTTTCCAACTAATTTATGGATGACAATCAAGGCTTTGGCTTTGGATTAGCCATCCTAAATGAAGTACTAGTATTCGATTTAAAAAAAATCACTATTTATCTTAGTTGTTATCATATTAGATGTCAATAAAATATACGTTTTTATACGTTGTACAAAACAAACTGGCCTACTACTGTGCATACATTATAATACAGTATGATAATCTTTGAAGTAGGAAAATATTATATATAATAAAGGGAAAATGATACTCCAATTCATATTGTATCTCTATCCTATTTGATTTACCAAAAAGCAAACGAACATACAATCATTCAAGAAAATTTTAAGTATCCATATTACACATAAAACTTACTTTCATTTGATGACATGCATCAGTATATCAACCAAACTTTGCTCTGTCCTCGCAATTCATATATTCTGTGAAGATATTCTCCTATTCACCGCCTACACTTAATAAAATCAATAATAAAACAGATAAGAACTAGACATAACTTGAATTCCAGTCACTTTTTCTCCTTCTGGAGTTTGTAGTATCTTCCTTAAGGCTCCTCAATGTACTTTGCGCCCTTTATATTAAACCAGACATAAATTTACATGCACACTAAAGTTTATAGATTATTGATAAAGAAAATATGCACATTTTTAGTTGCCCTACATGGATCATTCCATAAATCAATGTCGACAAAGAAAATATGCACATTTTCAGTTACCTCTTGAAAATTGTTGCATCTTAGAAAGGAACTACAAGTAGCAAAGACCAAAGTAGCAACCGTTTCAATTAAGAAGAATATTGAATCAAAATCAGTTAACTACTCAAGTAAAATTTAATATTTTAATGCTATTAAAAAACTACAAAATTATTTTCCTTTACTGGATTCAAAGGATTGAAGTCTAAGGCTTGTATTTATGATGAATAAATAGGTTTGGATCTCTGATTAAAAGAAATGACAGTAAACAGAAAACAAATCAAACGGAAGAACTATTGGGATACACTTAATAGTGATGAAAATTGCATTTGATAAATCAATTAATAGAGATTAATTATGCATTAATGGGGGGTTCACTCATTACTGAACCATTCACAAAATTACTGCACACATTAAAATCAGTCAATTAACAATTTAAAAATCTCTGTCCACGAACAAAGTAAAATATATTAAAGTTAGCGATGATCAAATATAAAAAGGAAAGAAAAAGAAATATAATCTCCAAATTAGTTATGATGTTCTTATAATCAAATAAAGAAGTCAAAGCTCTAATTTAAAAAAATATTTCAAGCACTCTTCATGTTGTAATTTTAAACAAATACTATCTTTCTCATCAAACTTGCTCTGCAAGCGGTGTGGGAAATGGTCAGTTTGAATTCATATTTAGATACGTAGAAACTGCAATGGGCTCAAAATATAAACATGAAAATTTTAAACCTGGAAATGAAAAACTGTATCGATTATTATCATTTCCTGACTGTTAACCGACTTTTGTAAACTTTTATTTGGACTCAATCAATGGAACTAAATTAATAGTAAATTAATTCTCATGTAATTATATCTTGGAAAGGCATTGATACCTAAACAAGTACCTTTAATATAGCAGTAAGTAGTACTGTAATAATGGCTTTTATCCATCAATTACAGCCTGCAAAAGATATTGGAGCAGAAGTTAAAGCACGTTCTAGATTATATTAAATTCCACTTGCCTACGTAACTTTTTTGGGGCATTATTTTTCGAAATCAGCAGGGACTGCAAATTAACTTAGCCTGAATCCTTAACCTATGGAGGACTACCAGGTCCACCTTGTCAAATCTAGAGTTTATGGACACCTAGCTCCCTGCTCTGCCCGAAATATCAGATCAAGCCATATTACCAAGAAGAATAAAAACTGAAACAATAAGTAAAACAAGGAGCAAAGATAATACATAAGACAATTTAGCACCCGACAACACGATCGCAGAGTAGAAAATGACAAGTTTACTCTGAATCAGCTCCATTGCACATAACAAAGCAAAAGCTACTCTTCCCGTAACAGTGAAATCAACAATCTATCATTAAGAGAGAAACTGTCAACTCAAAGACTTGTATGTATAATAGGCTAGTTCAGGAATTTCTAAGTAGCGTTCTTAAGAAAACTCTACCCATATGATAAATGAAAGTAAACTATCAAACTAACCGATAGTCGAAGACAGCACATGAAAGGGACATGAATGCGCATTCATCTTTTTAAGAAAGTAGGATGCAATTTAAACGGAGACGTCAATTTAATACATGAAAAAGGGTTCAAGTTTCCATTACCGATTAAACAAAAGATGGTTTCAATATTTGCAGATAACAGTCAAGATATTAAAGATGATTCAAAATCAAAATCGAACCTAAGTCGATGTACCTGGAGATGACGCGTGGGATCGAATGGGAAATCGTTAGTAAGATGTAGAGATGAAGCGGTTGGGAAATCGTTAGTAGAATGGGAAATCGTTACCTGGAGAAGAAATGAAGGATGCGCGATTGGAAAGCGGGAACCCTAATTAAATTAAAAATTAGGCAGCCGATATTGGAGATGGAAGGGAAAGCGTGAGAAAGATGATACTTATACAAGATTACATAAGGGTCCAATTTTTAGTGTGTTATTTACAAATTTACCAACTGTTCTAACAATTTTTGTGTTGTAAATTATAACTGATGTGTTGGAAAGTTTATAAAAGACATTATTTATATTTCCCAACACCTTTTTAGGTATCCTGACACTTTTTTTATTGTCGTAGGCTGTAACATTTATAAGTGTTGGAAATTAATAAATGGAAAATGTTGCAAAACCACTATTTTGGTGTAGTGACTATTGTGATCTTTCTGAATCTACTCAGAGTATGCCGAGTAAGAATAGACTTGTGGCACTGTAAACTAGGACATCCCGGTGTTGAAATTGTAAAGAAAATATTGAAAAGAAATAAAATCACTTCTGATAATGTGTCTATACCCTATATATGTACCTATTGTCAGATGGGTAAGAGCCACAAGCTCACTTTTCAAAACTCTCAAACTATATGTTCAAAACCCCTTGAGCTTGTGGCCATTGATCTATGGGGACCTGCCCCTATTGATACTGACCATGGATACAAATACTATATTTCCTATATAGATGCACATTCTAGATTTGTTTGGATCTATTTCTTAAATTCAAAATCTGAGACTTGTAATGCAGTTATACAGTTTATAACTCATGTAGAAAAGTTGACAAATTTTCAAGTCAAAGCTATACAAACATATGAAGGGGCAGATTTCAAACCACTCAAAGAATTTTCAGAAAAAAGGAATTAATCACAGAATTACTTGCCCCTACACATCTAAACATAATGGGTTAATTGAGAGAAAGCACAGACATATAGTTGAGACAGGACTTACACTATTAGCTCATGCCTCATTACCATTAAAATTCTGGGCAGATGCCTTTGCCGGTGCTGTTCACTTGATCAATAGACTATCTACCAAAATTTTACAAGACAAAAGTACAATCGAAGTATTATTTGATAAGGCACCTGACTATCATAGCTTGAAAATCTTTGGTTGCCAATGCTTTCCCTGCTTAAGGCGGTATAATACTCATAAGTTAAGCTATAGATTTGCACCATGCACTTTTCTTGGATATCCGAACAACACAAAAGGATACAAGTGTTTAGATAACAAGGGAAGAATATTCGTATCTAGACATGTCATATTCAATGAGCATGTTTTTCCTTTCAGTGAATCTAGTATCAAGACTTCTTAAAAAATCTATAATACTAGATTTTCTATTCCACATATACATGTGAGCCAAAAGATGCTCTTTCCAGAACAAGAGCAGACTTGTCAAGATCACACTGAACCTCAACACACTTCATCACGATCTGGATCATGCCATGGTTCAGTTGACTCTTTTAAAAGTCTCGCCACTTGTTTGAATGGCACTCAAATTCACAACTTGAATCAATGCGAAGTCATAGAGACAGAGACCCTACCAACGCTCAACCTAAAAAATGGAAACAATTCATCAAGTTAGCAAGCCGATAATATTGGTCCTCATATGATCACTAGGTAAAAAAGGGAAATCTTCAAACCAAAAGTATACATCACTAACTGTGAAATTGAAGAACCAGCTACCTATCAGCAAGCAACGCAAAGTGAAAAATGGATAAAAGCTATGAATGAAGAATACAATGTACTCATTAGAAACAAAACCTGGAGTTTAGTTCAAATGTTATTGGTTGCAAGTGGACATATAGACTGAAGAAAAATGCTGAGGTGCCATATCTAAGTACAAAGACAGGCTTATTGCAAAAGGATTCTCACAACAAGAAGGCTTTGATTTCAACGAGACTTTCTCTCCAGTTGTTAAGCAAACATCTATAAGAATTATTCTCACTATTTCCCTTCATAAAGGATGGAGCATAAATAGCTAGATGTTAATAGTGCATTTCTAAATAGAATACTAGTAGAAGAAATTTATATTGAGTAGCCACTTGGATTCAAGAAAAATGAAAATGCAGGACTTGTGTGCAAATTAAACAAGGCTATCTATGGTCTCAAAAAGGCTCCCAGAGTCTGGTATAGAAATTGAAAATTACTCTAATCAGATTGGGTTACAAACCCACAAAATCTGATAATTCTTTATTTATTTAGTTTCATAATGCAACTGTCATGTATATTCTTGTGTATGTAGATGATTTTATTATGACAGTAATAACAATGATCAGACAACTCATTAGTCAGTTGAATAATGAATTCTCGATCAAAGATCTGGGTGATCTAAGTTTCTTCCTTGGCTTTGAAGTTCAAAGATCAAATTCAAAAAAAAATCAAGTCAAAGAAAATATATCAATGAAATACTTCATAGAAAAAAAATGGATCAAGCTAATAGTCAGCCCATTCCAATGATAAGATACCTTAATATATCAAAATACAAAGGGGCGCCTATCCTAAATGCCAAGGAATACTGAAGTACTATAGGTGCTCTATAGTATGTGACTATTACCAGACCAAAGATTGCGTATGTTGTAAACAAAGTCAGTCATGCAAAATCCTTATGATGATCATTGGAAGGATGTGAAAAGAATTTTAAGATATTTAAAAATGGACTATAAATCATGGTTCGATTTATGAACTCATTGTTAGTCCGCGAGATGACGGTTTTGATGACAACAACTTTAGAATAGATTATAAAATATAAATACTAACATTATAAGTTTAGATATGTATGTATATGCAGGATTTAACCATGCAGGTACTAAGAATGAAGACTGTACAGTATAGAGATTCAAGATATCAAGATAAAATATCAAGATAGAAGACTCATGAGTATCAAGATTATCAAAGAGTTCAAGATTTCAAGGATAAGTATTTTTTATTATTATTAGGAATTTTTGTTAAAACTCGTAGAAAAACACTGGCATCTTAAAATCCAATTTATTCGTGCAATGGAATCCATTTCGAGCCCGTTAAAGGGATGGAACCCTAAGTAGGATGGAACCTACGAAAAATATAGTGGAACATTGTTTTGTATCCGCTAACTTTTATTCAAAATGATTTTTCAAAATGATTTTCCAAAATTATATCCAGTTTTCAAAATGTTTTCAGAACTTTCCTTTTAAAAGATTCAAAACCCTCGATCCTGATTTTAAATAATTTTGGCCTCAAAAACATCTTTATTTTCAAAGTCAAATTACTCCTGATTTTAAACTATCTTTTTAAATAATATATTTAATTTTCAAATATTTATACCTAGATTCAAATATAAATTATAGTTAAAATCTATATATATTATTCTTTATATTTACTTATGAATTTCAACTATAGTCAATTATATTTATAAAGTTTAAAATAGTTTTTATATAAGATAAATGTTAATTTCAAAGAATATCAAAAACACCAAAAAATCCTTTGGGATGTCGACATGCCTAGCATGACCATGTCGACATGGTGACAGTTTGATTCAAAAAATTCAAATTTCACAAGAAGTGTCTATTCGCCATAACTCTTCATGCATGGTCATGGCTGTTGTTCTTCTATAAAGAGGGGTCAGTTTCAACAAATTTTCAATCATAATTTTCTGTTTCTCACTCCTCTTCTTCTTCCTCATTTCTTAATACATATTCTTATCATTACTCCGCCGAAATCAACATTGAATCATACTCGATTACTTCTAGTTTGATTCACTATCACTATCTCTACAAGATTCTCAGTGTTGTTCAGAGTTATAGACTTCTTTGTAATCTATTAAGCGAGAAAAGGTGTGATTGTAGCCTTGGAGATCAATCAAAAGGGAAAAGGTGTGATTGCAGCCTTGGTAAATCAATTGGGTAAACTTGTAGCCCGAAAATCAAGTATCTCTACCCAGAGGATCGAAATTCTGGAGGGTGTACCTCGTAGCCTTGAAACCGAGGGTGTAATTGTACAATTGCTTTTGAAAGGAAATCCGTACTTGTGTTGCGGGACTGGATGTAGGGTAACTCCGAACCAGTGTAAAATCTGGTGTGTTCTTTCCTTTACTGCTTTTATTTTATTTCTGCATCTGTGATTGTTTCTGTGATCATATCTGTGTCTGTATATTGCATACTTTTGTGTCTAAATTAACATAAATTAAAAAGATTTAGTAATTCTTGATTAACACTATTCACCCCCTCTAGTGTTAATCTTAGCCTTAAGATCCGTAATCCGTATTTTTCACAATTGGTACCAAAGAAAGGTTTTTAAAGTTTCATAATCTGATTTTGAAAAGTTTTCAAAATGGCTACCAACATTGGTACTGTTATTAACACTAGTATCTCTGTCACTAGTTCATTTGTAGAGGGTCGGTCTACTGTCAGACCACCAATTTTTAATTGTAGTAACTATGCATATTGGGCATGTAGGATGAAAATATATTTACAATCTATAGGATTAGACACTTGGAATATCACACAAATTGAATATACTGAACCCACAATTGATTTTGCACAGTGGACTGCTGAGCAAAAGACTGTTGCACAACAATGAATATTTTGTTTTGTTCGCTAGATAGAAATGAATTCAATAGAGTGTTAGTTTGTAAGTCTGCGTATGAAATCTGGAAAACTTTGCAAGTTACTCACGAAGGAACAAGCAAAGTTAAACAGACCAAAATTTCCATGCTCACAAATCAATTTCAATTATTTAATATGAATGCTAAGGAGTCTGTTTTAGATATGTATAGTAGATTTCAGGATATTGTGCATTCTCTAATATCTTTGGGAAAGGAATTTTCTGAAGAAGATCAAGTCAGAAATTTTTTAAATTCTCTATCTCCATAATGGGATCAAAAGACACTTGCGATAGAAGAGGCAAATGACATCAGTATTTTGAAGCCAGAAGAATAATTGGAAATCTAATGTCGTATGAAGTTCAAATGGTCGGGGGAAGAGAAAGTAAAGCATCTGAAAAGAAATCAATGGCATTCAATGCATTAACCGATAGATCAAACTCAAACAGCGATAATAATGAAGAGATAGCCTTTATGACTAGAAATTTTAGGAGATTCCTGAAATACAGAAAGATGAATAATCTCAAGAGAAACAACTATAAGAATTTTGGAAATCAGAATATAGTGCCAAATAATGACAAGTGTTGCAAATGCGATAAATCAGGCCACCTCAAAAGAGACTGTCCGTATCCAGAAATGCAGAATCCTCCTATGGACAATGAACCAGCAAAGAAACGGAAGCGTGCATTTACTGCTACTTTAGATGACTCACACTCGTCCTTAAGTGATGATGATCGGAAGATGGATAATTCGAATTTGTGTTACACAGCTGTTCATGACTCCGACGAATTCAGAGAAACGGATTCAGAAAAAGGTATACTTTTACAATACAATTGGTTGAAATTGCTTGCTTAAGATTAGTTGCTTGATTGTTTGATTGATTGATTTTGAATTGATGTGTTGTTTGAATTTTAAAATTTATTTTCTATTTTTTATTTTTTTATTTTTTTATTAGTAATTTTTTTATTTTTAATACTTTCTGAAATATATTATAAGTATAATAATATTTCAGAAATATATAATTGACATTAATAATAATATATATTAGAGATCTTAGGAAAAATCAGTTCATGAAAATTCAAAAACACATGTCGACATGGTCCCTCCCATGACGTCGACATGGCTACCTGAATTTGAATTTCAAAATTTGAATTCAAATGTTTTAATTTTCCTCCACCTTTTCACTTCATTCAATTCTCTGAAAAGATACCTTTTGACCAGAGAATATGTCCTTTAAGAATCTATTTATTCACTATCTTTTATCATATCTTTTCACTTTCATTTTCAAATTCAAACTCTCTCTTCATAACTTCAAGCTCTCTACTCTCTACTCTAATGGCTTCTTCAAGCAACCCCTCAACCATGAGAATTTCCAGAAAAATCAAAGAGAAATTATTCGATGATCCGGAGGCAATTAAAGCATACATTAATTATGCTAACTATGCCAAAGTCCATCCCGGAAAATTTGCTATTTTTCAAGATTTTTCTTCTTATGAAATTGATTCTCCTTTTGCAAACAATGGTGTTCTTAGTCTTATTGATGCTACTCAAAATGATTTTGTTTGTAATCCCAATCTTGTAAAAAAAAATTATGCAAATTTAAATCACGGATTTTATGTTGGAAACGAAGATGAAATTTGGAGTAGTGTCAAAGGCACTCAAATTGTTTTGAATTGTGATCTTTTGGGTTTCATTCTCAATTGCAAGAGTTCGGGAATGGATCTTTCTAACTTTAAAATCGATGAACATGATCGTGAGACATTTCATCACATTTTCGAAAGAGATGATGATTTTGATTTAAAAAATTGAAATTTTCGACCAAAAGCAAGAATTGTTAATCTTCTTTTGCAACATACTTTCACCTCAAGATCGGGAAATTTTAACAATCCTACTTCAAAAGTTTGCAAAGCTCTTTTTGCTATTTTCGGAAACTATGACATAAAATGGGCGCAAGTTATTTTGGATGAACTTCGTCCTAAAAATCTTGAAATGGGTGAGAATACTTTATACCATGGAATTTATCTCACTCGGATTTTAACTATTTTGGAGCGGATTTAAAAGGCGAAGAATTTGTTTCTTGAAAAGTTTTCAATCATTCCAACATTTCGCTTATGAAAATTCCATTTGTTTTTCAACCTTATGAGACACTTACCGAAAAGGAAGAGCGTTTGGCTCATGAGGAAATGGAAGAAGAGGAAGTTGAAGAAGAAGAAGAAGGGGATGAAATGGAAATTGAAGAAGAAGAAGAAGGAGAAGGTGAAACGTCTTTGGAAAGCACTGAATAACCTTCCAATCCATCCAACAAAACCTTTCTCAAAAACCAAAAGATAATTGTGGACAATCAACGGATTCTAAAACGATCCGTTAGTAAGAAGTTGGATAACATTTCTTCGAACATGAACAAGTTCTTTCCAAAGTCAGCAAGAAACTTGGACTATCTTCATCATCTTCATCCTCTAACTAGTTTTATCTTTTCGTATCTTGTTGTATTTGTTTTAGTTTGCTTTATTTCGAATGTTCATGTAGTTTATTTTGTGCTTAATCATTGTATTATCGTAATATGCAATGAAATGAAATTTTCTTTTTAATATCTACCTTATCTTATCTCTAGAATAAATGTTAGTATATTATATATATACACACAATTATTCACAAAATCAAATTAGTCATAACATTTCACTAACCCATGTCGACATCCTCTATGTGACCATGTCGACATGTACTGGTCAGAAATGGAAATTGATTTTGAATTTGAAATTTGAATAACTACCACATGTCTATTCAATTCAAACGAATTTCTACACCTATATATACATGTTTCTTCCAGAATTCTTCACTGAAATTTATTTCTTATCATCTATATCCTCCATTTCTTTCACAAATTCAACTATGGCTAATCCTATTCACAATTTATCCGAAAATCTTGAAGAAACTCTTAACTCGTTCAAGAATATTCTCTCATTTATTCTACGAAACCAGCGTCATTTAAAGTTAAGTCAAATGCAGATGATAAAGGAACAAGAAAGGCACTTCGATGCGATACGATGGATGGTCTGCTCTCTGCACAAGGATGATAACGAATCACATCATCCTGTCTCTCTCACCAATGACAATGATAATTGGGATGCTATTAAGGCAGAACCATTCTTTAGAGAAGAAGGATGGATGGAAGTTCCACGTAACGTTTGATTTTTTATTTACTTTGTTTGATTTGTTTGAATTGATTTGGTTTGAATTGATACTTTGTGTCGATTGATTTCTTATTGATTTGAAGATTAGTGTGTAAAACATATATATGTATACATACATTGAAATGTATATAATCTTTAAATTAGTTATCATGCTAAGAAGTATAATTATTTCCTACTCTGTATATTCCGTTGTATAGTTTATAAATGCAGGTACTGAAGTCCAAGAATGAGAGGGAGTAAGTTTTTGTTGGTGACAAAGGGGGAGAAATATAAAATAGGGTAGTTATGTATAGATTAAGGGGGAGTTGTTAGTTTTAGGGGGAGTTATTAGAATAGAAATAATATTTTATAAACAAAGTTTGTCATCATCGAAAAGGGGGAGATTGTTAGTCCGTGAGATGATGGTTTTGATAAAAACAACCTTAGAATAGATTATAAAATATAAATACTAACATTATACTTTAGATATATATGTATATGCAGGATTTAACCATGCAGGTACTAAGAATGAAGACCGTACAGTATAGAGATTCAAGATATCAAGATAAAATATCAAGATAGAAGACTCATGAGTATGAAGATTATCAAGAGTTTAAGATTTCAACGATAAGTATTTTTTATTATTGTTAGGAATTTTTGTTAAAACTCATATAAAAGCACTGGCATCTTAAAATCCAATTTATTCGTGGAATGGAATCCATTTCGAGCCCGTTAAAGGGATGGAATCCTAAGTAGAATGGACCCTACGAAAAATTTAGTGGAACATTGTTTTGTATCCGCTAACTTTTATTCAAAATGATTTTTCAAAATTATATCCTGTTTTCAAAATGTTTTCAAAACTTTCCTTTTAAAAGATTCAAAACCCTCGATGCTGATTTTAAATAATTTTAGCCTCAAAAACATCTTTATTTTCAAAGTCAAATTACTCCTGATTTTAAACTATCTTTTTAAATAATATATTTAACTTTCAAATATTTATACTTAGATTTAAGTATAAAATTATAGTTAAAATATATATAAATATATATATATATATATATATTATTCTTTATATTTACTTATGAATTTTAACTATAGTCAAGTATATTTATAAAGTTTAAAATAGTTTTTATATAAGATAAATGTTAATTTCAAAGAAAATCAAAAACACCAAAAAGTCCTTTGGGATGTCGACATGCCCAGCATGACCATGTCGACATGGTGACAGTTTGATTCAAAAATTCAAATTTCACAAGAAGTGTCTATTCGCCATAACTCTTCATGAATGGTCATGGCGTTGTTCTTCTATAAATAGGGGTCAGTTTCAACGAATTTTCAATCATAATTTTCTATTTTTCACTCCTCTTCTTCTTCCTCATTTCTTAATACATATTCTTATCATTACTCCGCTGAAATCGACATTGAATCATACTCGATTACTTCTAGTTTGATTCACTATCTCTACAAGATTCTCAGTGTTATTCAGAGTTATAGACTTCTTTGTAATCTATTAAGCGAGAAAAGGTGTGATCGTAGCCTTGGAGATCAATCAAAAGGGAAAAGGTGTGGTTGCAGCCTTGGTAAATCAATTGGGTAAACTTGTAGCCTGGAAATCAAGTATCTCTACGCAGAGGATCGAAATTATGGAGGGTGTACCTCGTAGCCTTGAAACCGAGGGTGTAATTGTACAATTGCTTTTGAAAGGAAATCCGTACTTGTGTTGCAGGACTGGATGTAGGGTAACTCCGAACCAATATAAAATCTGGTATGTTCTTTCCTTTGCTGCTTTATTTTATTTCTGCATCTGTGATTGTTTCTGTGATCATATCTGTGTCTGTATGTTGCATACTTTTGTGTCTAAATTAACATAAATTAAAAAGATTTAGTAATTCTTGATTAGCACTATTCACCCACCTCTAGTGTTAATCTTAGCCTTAAGATCCGTAATCCGCATTTCTCACAATTGGTACCAAAGCAAGGTTTTCAAAGTTTCATAATATGATTTTTGAAAAGTTTTCAAAATGGCTACCAACACTGGTACTGTTATTAACACTAGTATCCCTGTCACTAGTTCGTTTGTAGAGGGTCGGTCTACTGTCAGACCACCACTTTTTAATTGTAGTAACTATGCATATTGGGCATGTAGGATGAAAATATATTTACAATCTATAGGATTAGACACTTGGAATATCACACAAATTGAATATACTGAACCCACAATTGATTTTGCACAGTAGACTGCTGAGCGAAAGACTGTTGCACAAAATAATTCTAAGGCAATGAATATTTTGTTTTGTTCACTAGATAGAAATGAATTCAATAGAGTGTTAGTTTGTAAGTCTGTATATGAAATTTGGAAAACTTTGCAAGTTACTCACGAAAGAACAAGCAAAGTTAAACAGACCAAAATTTCCATGCTCACAAATCAATTTCAATTATTTAATATGAATGCTAATGAGTCTATGTATAGTAGATTTCAGGATATTATGCATTCTCTAATATCTTTGGGAAAGGAATTTTCTGAAGAAGATCAAGTCATAAAAATTTTAAATTCTCTGACTCCGTAATGGGATCAAAAGACACTTGCGATAGAAGAGGCAAATGACATCAGTATTTTGAAGACAGAAGAATAATTGGAAATCTAATGTCGTATGAATTTCAAATGGTCGGAAGAAGAGAAAGTAAAGCATCTGAAAAGAAATCAATGACATTCAATGCATTAACCGATGGATCAGACTCAAACAGAGATAATGATGAAGAGTTAGCCTTTATGACTGGAAATTTTAGGAGATTCCTGAAATACAGAAAGACGAATAATCTCAAGAGAAACAACTATAAGAATTTTGGAAATCAGAATATAGTGCCAAATAATGACAAGTGTTGCAACTGTGATAAATCAGGCCACCTCAAAAGAGACTGTCCGTATCCAGAAACGCAGAATCCTCCTATGAACAATGAACTAGCAAAGAAACGGAAGCGTGCATTTACTGCTACTCTAGATGACTCAGACTCGTCCTTAAGTGATGATGATCAGAAGACGGGTAATTCGAATTTGTGTTACACAGCTATTCACGACTCCGACGAATTCAGAGAAACGGAGTCAGAAAAAGGTATACTTTTACAATACAATTGGTTGAAATTGCTTGCTTAAGATTAGTTGCTTGATTGTTTGATTGATTGATTTTGAATTGGTGTGTTGTTTGAATTTTAAAATTTATTTTCTATTTTTTATTATTTTTATTAGTATTTTTATTATTTCTAATACTTTCTGAAATATATTATAAGTATAATAATATTTCAGAAATATATAATAGACATTAATAATAATAATATATATATATATATTAGAGATCTTAGGAAAAATCAATTCATGAAAATTCAAAAGCACATGTCGACATGGTCCCTCCCATGATGTCGACATGGCTACCTGAATTTGAAGTTCAAAATTTGAATTCAAATGTTTTAATTTTCCTCCACCTTTTCACTTCATTCAATTCTCTGAAAAGATACCTTTTGACCAGAGAATATGTCCTTTAAGGATCTATTTATTCACTATCTTTTATCATATCTTTTCACTTTCATTTTCAAATTCAAACTCTCTCTTCATAACTTCAAGCTCTCTACTCTCTACTCTAATGGCTTCTTCAAGCAACCCCTCAACCAGGAGAATTTCTAGAAAAATCGAAGAAAATTATTCGATGATCCGGAGGCAATTAAAGCATACATCAATTATGCTAACTATGCCAAAGCCCATCCCGGAAAATTTGCTATTTTTCAAGATTTTTCTTCTTATGAAATTGATTCTCCTTTTGCAAACAATGGTGTTCTTAGTCTTATTGATGCTTCTCAAAATGATTTTGTTTGCTATCCTAATCTTGTCAAAATTTTCTATGCAAATTTAAATCACGGATTTTATGTTGGAAACGAAGATGAAATTTGGAGTAGTGTCAAAGGCACTCAAATTGTTTTGAGTTGTGATCTTTTGGGTTCCATTCTCAATTGCAAGAGTTCGGGAATGGATCTTTCTAACTTTAAAATCGATGAACATGATCGTGAGACATTTCATCACATTTTCGAAAGAGATGATGATTTTGATTTTAAAAATAGAAATTTTCGACCAAAAGCAAGAATTGTTGATCTTCTTTTGCAACATACTTTGAACCCAAGATCGGGAAATTTTAACAATCCTACTTCAAAAGTTTGCAAAGCTCTTTTTTCTATTTACGGAAACTATGACATAAATTGGGCGCAAGTTATTTTGGATGAACTTCGTCCTAAAAATCTTGAAATGGGTGAAAATACTTTATACCATGGAATTTATCTCACTCGGATTTTAACTATTTTTGAGTGGATTTCAAAGGCAAAGAATTTGTATCTAGAAAAGTTTTCAATCATTCCAACATTTCGCTTATGAAAATTCCATTTGTTTTTCAACCTTATGAGACACTTACCGAAAAGGAAGAGCGTTTGGCTCATGAGGAAATGGAAGAAGAGGAAGTTGAAGAAGAAGAAGAAGGGGATGAAATGGAAATTGAAGAAGAAGAAGAAGGTGAAACGTCTTTGGAAAGCACCGAATATCCTTCCAGTCCATCCAACAAAATCTTTCTCAAAAACCAAAAGATAATTGTGGAGAATCAATGGATTCTAAAACGATTCGTTAGTAAAAAGTTGGATAACATTTCTTCGAAGATGAACAAGTTCTTTTCCAAAGTCAGCAAGAAACTTGGACCATCTTCATCATCTTCATCCTCTAACTAGTTTTATCTTTTCGTATCTTGTTGTATTTGTTTTAGTTTGCTTTATTTCGAATGTTCATGTAGTTTATTGTGTGCTTAATCATTGTATTATCGTAGTATGCAATGAAATGAAATTTAATTTCTGTTATCTACCTTATCTTGTCTCTAGAATAAATGTTAGTATATTATATATATATATACACACACAATTATTCACAAAATCAAATTAGTAATAACATTTCACTAACCCATGTCGACATCCCTATGTGACCATGTCGACATGTACTGGTCAAAAATGGCAATTGATTTTGAATTTGAAATTTGAATAACTACCACATGTCTGTTCAATTCAAACGAATTTCTACACCTATACATACACGTTTCTTCTAGAATTCTTCATTGAAATTTATTTCTTATCATTTATATCCTCCATTTCTTTCACAAATTCAACTATGGCTAATCCTATTCACAATTTATCCGAAAATCTTGAAGAAACTCTTAATTCGTTCAAGAATATTCTCTCATTTATTCTACGAAACCAGCGTCATTTAAAGTTAATTCAAATGCAGATGATAAAGGAACAAGAAAGGCACTTCGATGCGATACGATGGATGATCTGCTCTCTGCACAATGATGATAACGAAGCACATCCTTCTGTCTCTCTCACCAATGACAATGATAATTAGGATGCTATTATGGCAGACCCAATCTTTGGAGAGGAAGGATGTGTGGAAGTTCCATGTAACGTTTGATTTTTATTTACTTTGTTTGATTTGTTTGAATTGATTTGGTTTGAATTGATACTTTGTGTGGATTGATTTCTTATTAATTTGAAGATTGGTGTGTAAAACATATATATATATATATATATATGTATATATATACATACATTGAAATGTATATAATCTTTAAATTAGTTATCATGCTTAGAAGTATAATTATTTCCTACTCTGTATATTCCGTTGTATAGTTTATCGATGCAGGTACTGAAGTCCAAGAAAGAGAGGGAGTAAGTTTTTATTGATGACAAAGGGGGAGAAATATAAAATAGGGTAGTTAGGTATAGATTAAGGGGGAGTTGTTAGTTTTAGGGGGAGTTATTAGAATAGAAATAATATTTTATAAACAAAGGTTGTCATCATCAAAAAGGGGGAGATTGTTAGTCCGTGTGATGATGGTTTTGATGACAACAACCTTAGAATAGATTATGAAATATAAATACTAACATTATAAGTTTAGATATATATGTATATGTAGGATTTAACCATGCAGGTACTAAGGATGAAGACTGTACAGTATAGAGATTCAAGATATCAAGATAAAATATCAAGATAGAAGACTCATGAGTATCAAGATTATCAAGAGTTTAAGATTTCAACGATATGTATTTTTTATTATTATTAGGAATTTTTGTTAAAACTCGTATAAAAGCACTGGCATCTTAAAATCCAATTTATTCGTGGATGGAATCCATTTCGAGCCCGTTAAAGGGATGGAACCCTAAGTAGGATGGAACCTACGAAAAATTTAGTGGAACATTGTTTTATATCCGCTAACTTTTATTCAAAATGATTTTTCAAAATTATATCCTATTTTCGAAATGTTTTCAAAACTTTCCTTTTAAAAGATTCAAAACCCTCGATCCTGATTTTAAATAATTTTAGCCTCAAAAACATCTTTATTTTCAAAGTCAAATTACTCCTGATTTTAAACTATCTTTTCAAATAATATATTTAACTTTCAAATATTTATATTTAGATTTAAATATAAAATTATAGTTAAAATCTATATATATTATTCTTTACATTTACTTATGAATTTTTACTATAGTCAAGTATATTTATAAAGTTTAAAATAGTTTTTATATAAGATAAAGGTTATTTTCAAAGAAAATCAAAAACACCAAAAAATCCTTTGGGATGTCGACATGCCTAACATGACCATGTCGACATGGTGATAGTTTGATTCAAAAATTCAAATTTCAAAAGAAGTGTCTATTCGCCATAACTCTTCATGAATGATCATGGCTGTTGTTCTTCTATAAATAGGGGTCAGTTTCAATGAATTTTCAATCATAATTTTCTGGTTTTCACTCCTCTTCTTCTTTCTCATTTCTTAATACATATTCTTATCATCACTTTGCCGAAATCAACATGGATTCATACTCGATTACTTCTAGTTTGATTCTCTATCACTATCTCAACAAGATTTTCAGTGCTATTCAGAGTTATAGACTTCTTTGCAATCTATTAAGCGAGAAAAGGTGTTATTGTAGCCTTGGAAATCAATTAAAAGGGAAAAGGTGTGATTGCAGCCTTGGTAAATCAATTGGGTAAACTTGTGGCCCGGAAATCAAGTATCTCTACTCAGGGGATCGAAATTCTAGAGGGTGTACCTCGTAGCCTTGAAACCGAGGGTGTAATTGTACAATTACTTTTGAAAGTAAATCCATTCTTGTGTTGCGGGACTGGATGTAGGGTAACTCCGAACCAGTATAAAATATGGTGTGTTCTTTCCTTTACTGCTTTTATTTTATTTCTGCATCTGTGATTGTTTCCGTGATCATATCTGTGTTTGTATATTGCATACTTTTGTGTCTAAATTAACATAAACTAAAAAGATTTAGTAATTCTTGATTAACACTATTCACCCCCCCTCTAGTGTTAATATTAGCCTTAAGATCCGTAATCCGCATTTCTCACACTCATTCTAATTTAAATTTATCTGGTTTTGCAAATGCTGATTGAGCTACAGATGTTGATGATCGAAGATCAACAAGTGGTTACTGCATTTTCCTAGGACTTAATCCAGTATCTTAGTGTTCAAAGAAATAGTCAACCATATCAAGGTCAAGCATTGAAGTAGAGTTTACAAGTGTGGCCAGTGCCACGGTTGAGATAATGTGGATAGAGTCCCTGCTCAATGAACTGAAAATCAATACCAACAGTAAGACAACAATTTGGTGTGACAAATTATGTACGTTTTTTCTAACAGCTAATCCTATTCTACCTCCTAGAACAAACATATGGAACTTGATTTATATTTTGTTAGTGAACAAGTACTTAAAAGAAAATTTGTTGTAAACCACTTACCAACTACCTACCAAAAGTCCAACATTCTTACCAAAGCATTATCAGCTAGCAACATTCTTCGTCTGAAACTCGAGCTCAAGGTTGATATATTTAACAGCGAGAATCCAAAAGATAAAGTAGCACAGCCTCAACTCAACAGCAAAACTGAATTTCAAGCTTAAAATCTCTCTCTTCTTATCAAAGCTCAACTCAACAAGCAATGTTTTCAACACTACTTGCTGAGTTAATTGCCAATTGAAGAGTTAATTGCAGAAGTTAACATACTGAAGATAAAGTTTCTCAGTCTCAATTCGAAAGAAAGATTGATCAGATCTCTCTCTCCTCATCATGGGTGAACTCAACAAGCAATGTATCTAACACTAATTGCTGAGTTAGTTGTTGATGAAGAGCTTTTTCGAAGAAGCCGACATCAAATTCTCAAACTTCACATTCACTCAAAGTAAATGCATATTTCCGGCCAAGCTAGATGAAATCGCTCCTTCTTATCTTCAATTTCTCAAAAAATTATAGTTAGAATTGCTGAAGAAACAAAGCTTATCAAAGGTGGCGACTTTATTTTAGGGTCGGTGGAAACCCTAGGTATAAACCAAAGGAGGGTATTAGATGAAATGTGAATATGTGTATCTCTTTTGTATTATATTAAACAACATGCGGTTTAGTATCAAGCAGGCCGCATCATATTAGGCCTAACGCACAAAGTATATACTGATACTATATTGTTATATTTCTATATATAAGCATCAACCGATGACCAGTTTTAGTATGTAATAATCATTTGAGAAAATAAAACATTATCTCCATTTCATTAACCTCATAATCTTCAATAATCACTTCTTGCGCATATATGTTATGTAGTACACTCTTTTGTTCATCATTATCTCGTTTCGATTTTGCCATTATTTCATTCAGATTCCAAAACTATGAAGCACAAACAATCAAGAAACAACAAGGAAATCAGTCATAGGAAAGCAAAACCACAATCGTAAAACTAATTCTCTCACCAATTCATCAAAATTTCTGAGCTTTTCTACTATTATTCCTGTTATCTTGCACGCGATGATCCATAATCACCACGCCCCCTTCATGTCCGAGCATTGAGGCTAGTATAGGATGGTTGATTTTGTTGGGAGGAGAAACATTGAGTGCTTAAGTGGTTTTGTATGTCAAGGGAAGAAAAGAAATCAATTTTTTGAACAAATTATAAATTTGAGGCTTTAGGGTTTCATTTTTAGGAATGACTCATTTCTCATTTTGAAAAAAAAGAAAAAGATGGCATTGGGCAAATGGATTCTTTTGGTGCTATGTTCTCGCCTCAAAGAACATGGACGGACGTGGAAAATTTATTATGAAATTTTGATCATAACGTAAAAAAATTCATGAAAATTAAACAAATATAATGATAATTATAACATAAGAGTTTGATATGCGTCAAAAGTTTATGATATAAATATAATTAAAGGATAAATATGCATATTTTATTGAACTAAAATACATATAATATAAACTATATTTTGACCAAAAGCGAATGGATAGCATATGATATAACATGGTCATACGAACATACAAATTCGCTACAAAACAACCATGTTACAATATAACATGTACATCACATAATATACACATGAAATAGGTAGCACATAATTTTAAACTACATGTGAGTTAACTTATTTTAATCAAAGTTTGCTCTTTAGGATCACTTCTTCCTTCTCCACTTCTTCCTTCTCGTTGTGCCAAAGCTCAAGTCCATCTCCTTGCTTATTTACCAGTACTATTGTCTTTCTTCCCTGCTTTTTTACCTGTTTTCTCCTTCAAAAACCTCTATGGTACTTTAAGAATGAAGCATAAGGTCTATATGTGAGTTTAGGTTGACTTAGAGATATGTTGGCTTGACTATCTTTTTGATTTAAGAGAGATTTCGAAGAGATAAGGAATGTGAGGTGGCTCGATGTACATGAAGAACTTGTGTAATGAGAGATCGATGCATGTATGTGTACACACCCATACTTACGTATGTACGTACGTATGTATATATGTATGTACGTACGTAAATAGGATCATATCGACTTCACGTATGAGGCTGAAATCATAAGGCAATCCAATGGTAAAGAGACCAAAACAAAAAGGTCTTTATCCCATATTCTCTTGCCCCATTGTTCTCTCTTCTTCATTCCTTACCATCATCAAAGTCTTCTCTCTTATCTTTACCACAACTATACATTCACATGCCTGACCACTTTCATATTCGACTTAAACAATAAATGAACACATTAGTGTTACACATTAATTACGTATGGGCGTTCAATAATTGACAACAAGTTTTATCACTTAAACTTGGTCATTTATATTATATTTTTTTATCAAATTATCGACTATAATCTTGTTTATTTATGTGTGTAAAAATATTTCAAAATGGGTTTGTTAAGCTTAAACTCATATATTTGTGCATATATAAAAGTTTTGAAACGCAAATAACAACCTTAATATTTTAATTGGAATGTTAATTTGAAAAACAGTTAGAAATCTTATTTAAGCAAAATAAAGCTTCAAGTGCCATCACGTTTGACAGAGGCATCTATTGATAGACCTTGTCAGAAAATAATTTTGTTAATGCTAATGCAATTGATCAATTTTGTGTCTTAGCAGCACTGGTTTAAAAAATAATTCTCAATGTTACGTGTCGTCAATCTCACTCATATAACACGTTGTGCGTCATATATTATACGATGTGGGACTTAACGTTCAACACATACACTCTCAAATGTGCCAACACCTATGAGATTGAATTATTCGGTTTTATTATATTTTGGAGATAAAAAGGCATAATTTAAAAACGCGTCTCTAACCATGCGTTTTGAAGAGATTTCATTTAACTTCTACCATTACCATTATCAACATAGTGGAATACTATGACATAAAATAAAATAGTTACCGTTTATGTGGATGGATAAAATGTAAGCCGATGGAAAGGGACAAGCAGCACCCGTTCAATTTGATAACAAAATAAGGTGCAGGGAGTAACAATATCACCACAAAATTTTCTTGTCGATACTTGTGAGTTGTAACCAACTTTTATTTTGGTTCCATCCCAGGCTGACAAGAGGTGTACGTCGTTCCTAACTCCTAGCCCTACAAACTATTTCATCGAAATAGTTTCTCTTCTTGGGATCATTATCATATTATCTTCCAACTTTTGTATGTTCGTTTCTGTCTGACTGTTATATCTATCCCTCTTCTGAAGTTATGCAATTAATCAACTACATTCAATTATGTTGGTATATGCTTACGCTACTACATTGTTGTTTTTATATACATGACTATTCTGACAATTTTAACCATGTTTTGTTACTATTATTGTATACATACACCTTAAATTTGGACTCATTGTGCGTATTGAAGCCTACTAGATTAAGGTCCCCCACGTTTGCATGTGCTTTTATTTTCATTTTCATTTTGTATCCTATACTATACGAAGAAAATGATAGTGTACGTGGATTTATTGCATTTAATATCACATGGGAAATCAGAAGAGTCCAAATGGGCTTTTCGGCCCACGCTTCCATTTGATCTGGTGAAGAAAATAAACTTTGGCAGTGGCACCACCTGATTCTGGATAAATCTCCATCGTAATATAAAACCATGGCAACCTAACCATGCATAGTTTAAAAGATAAGTTGAAAGTTGAAGTTCGGACATAACCAAAAACCTCTAAAGTTTCACTGTAAATATACCTTTACATCGAAATATTTATTTGTGTGTAACTACTCTGAACAAGAACAACTTTGGTTTTTCCAAATTTTCACTTTAGGATAGTACAAATTTTCCCTTTTGATTTGTCACTATCATGCACTAATGATTTATAGTCTCTCTTCAAATTGAGATCTCATTTACCACATGTTTGAATTATTGAAATATTGATGTAAAATAAGACCTTTTTACGAAAAACCCAGATATTTCTTGTTATAAGAAATCTTATGTTTACACTATTTGATAAGGGTATGCAAATGTTAAAAATAATTATTAGCATGGACAAAATTGTTTATTTTAAATATCCATTTTAAAATATAGATCGGAAGTCAGTGTATTGTTTGTATAATTTAAAAACTTAACGGCTGTTTTAATTCATAAATTATAGATAACCGTCCATGCTTGTTTCCTATCGGCAAATACATTCTAATTAAATAAATGCATGCCATAATAATATGATATTAAACATTTAATCCTCCTAACAGAGAATGAGTATTAAACAAACTCAAGTGCTTATTAATTAAAAAGAAAAGATAAATAGATGTACATGGTCAAGCACGGAAACGCAATGACCATAAACAGATATTTCATATGTGAACATTCAAAAAAAAACTTTTAACATTTGAACAAACATATTCTGTTACATACAGCTGGTAAAAGAAAACGACGTCTGAAGAATCTCTTACATAATTCTGCCTACGCTTCATTTTTCAACGTTACCCATTTGAACTAAAATAAACGAACTATCAAATATTCAAGAATCATTTTGCTGCAAACCTTGCGTTGCAGCAGAGTGTTACAATCATTACTTCTGCATTATATACACAGATTGCCTATTGCCTAAAAATCAAACTAGTTAGTATTATAATACCCGTACCTTTAAAAAAAATTAAAAAAAAAGTAATCTTTCTTCTAAATATACTTAAAACAGAGGAAACAAAATTCATGTACTCCGTTCCTTTTTCTCCCCAAATTCCTACTTGATAGAATCTTTCTTCTAAATATACTTAAAACTTTTGGACGGATATTTCTATAAATCTCTAAATCTTTTAATCTTGAGTGCACAAATTTAAAGTGTCGTTGTGCTAACCTAGAAGAGCGGACGATAATTGTCCATTGCACCGTAATCGTGTCGAATTTGATTTCAAAGCAGTGGCTTTGTACACAAGACAACTCACGTAACTTCTTTTTTAATGTTCATACTCATCAATTACAACAATTTGAAAGCATAATTAAATTCATCATTTATAAGGATCAAACCATTTGCGTTTTGAAGCAATGTTTGGACTATTGTATATCTTCGGTGGTTCGAGCATGATAAAAAGCTATTACAGTACTTTTGACTTTTAGAATCTACATAGTAGAACCCATCATGACTTTCATTCAGCGAATCATTTTAACAATGTAATTGGATTCAAAGTTTGTACGACTATGCTCCAAGCAAGAAAATAATTTGGAGGTACTTGATGAAATTTAACAAAGAAAAGAAGTGAAGAAAGAGAAGAACTTTCTAGTGTAAAAATAAATGATTTTGGCTTTTCCTATTTATAGGTAGTGAATGGAGCTTTGAACGGTCGTGTCATGTTCATTATAACGGTCAAATCCATTCATTTTGACGGCCGTAATATGCACTTCAATGTTCATAATTGTTCATTTCAACGGTCATTTTTTAGTTTTAAAATATGTCCGTTGAAGTTTTCCCTTCCAAACCCATTTATTCTTTTTGAAAATATTCAACATTCTTCCTTTATTTTTAATATAAAAAATTTTAAACTGACAAAATAAACTAAATGGTGGATGTATTTGCCTACATACTCAAACGGGATCAAGCCAATATAGTTCAAAAATGAATAATTTTCATCATCGTGGAAACTAATACACAAATGAGAGTTTCTTTTGCATTTAAATTTTCACTTAGTGTAAATTCTACAAAGTCCTATCAATATCATTTGTGAAATAATCTTGAACCAAATACCCTATGAAAACCCGCACTTCCGGACACACCGAATTCAAGGTCCTTAACGATTTTTGAACCTGCTCCGTGCTAGGAAATACGAGTTATCGATTTTCAAAACATTACGTGATGCAGGGATAGAAGTATAAAATCATTATACTCTTTCAAATCTCATCATTTGTGGAATTGAAATATAAGTACTAAAAATGACATTCAAAAAAACAGTCTCAAAAATACGCAGTTCATATCCAACGTAACTAAAATGACAATATAAAGTCTGATAGATAATAAAATACAATAAATATTTATATGGAGAATAACTAAGAATAATGTGCAACTCCAATCCAAGCTTTCTTCTCCATGTACTATGTGTTGGGAAAATCCATTCAAGTGATCAGTCTAAATGAATGAAAACCCAACGTAGCGGAAAACAACTGGATCAGTAGTAAAACGAAACAAACATAGATAAACACCAGTACAGACAGTCACAGATCTAAGCAATGCAGTATTTATAGTGGTTCCACTACTGTGAGGCAGTGCACATCCGCTTGGGGAGGGGAGATTTTATTAATCATTGAAAAATTAGAATTACAAGATTGATTCACTTTTGGAGGCTATACATAAGAAGAATTAATAATATAAACAAAATTCCATAGAGTTTCAGCTCTTTAGAATGGCTGTCATTGTTGTCCAAAAGCTCCATTATTTATAGAGTGGAGAAATGAGGAGAAGTGGCTACTATATAGCAGCTCAGGCATCTGGTTCGGCATCCATCTAGTTTGGCAAGATTTGGTTCGGCAATTGGTATTCCAGATTTGGACCGGCTTAGCCAAATTCCCGAACCGAACATTTGGAGCGGCAAACTGGTTCGTCATAGCATGGTTCGGCATAGCTCATTTGGTTCGGCATTACTACTTCAGTTTGGACCGACATGCTTCACCAAATCACTGATGAGACGACCCTGTATTTTGGCCCTATTATTTTAATAAATATTTAATCTAATTAATTAAAAAGTGAACTTATCATTTTAAAATGAATGTGACTTTTGAAATAATTGCCATTTATTTGTATGGGTTTGTATTTTTGAAAGGGAACTGATTTGAAAATTTAAAATAAAACATAAGTATAAAACATAATTATAAAATATAAGATATAAATAGAAATATAAAATTTACAGTACAATGTTATAAATCAAATGCTTGGAAATTAAATTACAAATAGAATACAACTAGCTAACAATAACTATAATAACTTTTACCCAAACATATCAGTAGGATTAAAAAGAATAACCTATATATATACTTATGAACAATGCAAAGAAACAAGGAAACAAATTAAATATATTAACATATATTACTACATAATATATGCATATGTACAAATTCAAAGAAGATAAACTATTTCCATAACCTGTACATACACATGAACAATGCAAGACGAAGACAAATTATTTACCTTATTGTATAATATATGCATAACCAATGCAAAAGAAGGAAAGCTACTCACATATTCAAAATATCTTTACACATAAGTACAAAGACCAGCAAATATTAATTTTATGTAAACAAATATGAAGACATGCATTTATTTAGCATGGCATTTTGTCAATTCAAGTTGCAAGGAAATCCTTTCAGCGGAGATGTACACTATCATTTCAATTCACAGCATATTAAACAAAGACACAAGCATTTAATTAGCACAACTATTTGTCAAAGAAAATCTTTCAGCCTCCATATACAAAGTTTTGTCTGGTCAAAACAAGTTGAGACCTGTACTAGAAGCTACCTTTTTGTTCAAAGCTGTATCTATATATTCATCATACTATTCTTGCTCGTTCATAACATAGTAAAACTGAGATAAGAAAAATAAACATTCCTTTTACAAAACTTAAAGCAACAACTAAACAACTCAACTCAAGTTTACAATTCAACTTAAATAAGCAAGGAGATTAAAGAAGGTCAGGCTGTTAGCTTTTCAAAATCAGATAATTGCTCTCTGTTCAAACTGTTGACAGGTGAGTAACACTGAAACTTCTGGTACATTTTGAAGTTGCATGTGATGATTTTGAAATATGATGAGAACTAGGCTCTGCATGTTGTTTTAAAATGATTATAAGTATATATATATATATATATATATATTTATATATATATGTGGGTGTTAATAATCATATACATATCTGGAACATGGAAGGTAAATTTTTGTTCAAACTGGAACAATAAATTAACTTAAATTCAAACAATTTGAACGTGGTTTAGGTAATAAATGTTTGAAGTAAAATTTGACGAATGTTAACATAAATGTTTGCCTGATAATTTTTTGTAAATGCGTATATAAGTACCTTTGGGAATGACTGCATAACAGTATATATATATACTTTGTTCTTCTTATACAGGTTTCTAAGATGTTCCAAATAGAATATCTTCTTCCCTGATTTTTTTTAGAGATTGATATATAAATAAAACATGTTTGGAATGACAAAATATTTGATCTAAAAATATGTCCAAACAAGATTTCAAGATAGTTTTCTTTCAAAAAGAGGAATTACAGCAAAAGCATGAACATGTCAAAAACTTGATGTAAATAAATTGTGGATTCATTTATACAACCTGATTTGACATTGAAAGTGATGATTTTTAAAAATCAAATCTTGATTTTTAGGCTTTTATTTTAAGCGAAATGTTTGTCGAACGGAAAAATAGTTTTTCTTCGATTTTTGGTGATCAAAGAGGATATTATCCTCTGGATTGTGGTCAGAGGTAGATCGGGAATAGGAGAGCTTGGCAAAATTTGTAGGTGAATTTTTAATTCACCGTGGAGGAGCGTCGAAGGGATTTTAGGGTTAGTATGAGTTTTTGGGTCTGGTAGGTTCATGGGTCAATCTCGTTGTCATGCTTGCATCGGAAAGGACCGGATGTGTGGGAGAGGAAAGGTGGTAGTATGGCGAAGGTTTGCGCGGAGTTGCGTATGCTCCGGTGACCGGAGGCGACGATGAGAGTGCACTTTTTTGATCGATTATGGTTCCAGGAGGGTGATGATCCGCTCGTTTTTGGTTGCTGGCGTTTTAGTCGGAATTGGGAGGTGGAAGCACTAGCAGGGATCATCGTCGTTTGTGGGTGACTCGGCTAAGGTCAGAGTTGGTCGGTTCCGGTGGTGCATGTGCACGCGTCGGCATGTGTGTCTGTGTGATTTGGGATGATGGGAAGATGAAGTTTTTTTTTTACGGAGTCAAGCCGATGTAAGAAATCTTGGGGTTAGCTCGAAAATTGTTTGGGTTTGGTCCAGTTTGTGTGAATGGTTGTGGGCTAGTAATTTAGGCTTATCCAAGTGCATAAGCTCAAAGAAAACGGTAATCCAAGTTTTTTTGTTAACAAAGTATAAACGGGTTAAAATGATTTTCCAAAGTTTTAAATATTTTCAAATTGGTTGCAATTAGGTAATTATGTAATAGTTTAAATCTTATTTTTTTTTTAAAAGGTGAATTGCAAGATGAAATTTAAATAAAGTATTAAAGATTAGTAGGGATGGCTAATTGATCAATGTAACTAAGGATCATATTTAATTATCTTAATTATTAGGATAATAAATAAAGAATAATTAATTTGTGAAATCAAATTATAAGATCGATTTATTAATGTGATTAAGAAAATTTATTGAAAGGATGATTAATTTATTAAGAGATAATTGCTAAATGAAAATTTATAGAGATAATAATAAAAGTAATTAAATAATAATTACTTTATGTCATTAATTAAGAAGGGAAATTAATAGGTAATTACTTAGTGTGATTTATTTAAGGATATTAGAAATAATTAAGAATTAATTACTTAGTGTAATTAATTAAAAGATTGATAAATTAAGATAATTAATTAAATAAAAGGGTTAGTTAAAGTACGAATGAGATTATTGAAAGGGTAATTAATCAATGGAGTGATTATAAAAATAATTAATTTGAGTAATTAATTAAGGATAAAGGTAATTAAAGTAATGGGTGAAGGTTAATTGATTTGTGTAATAAATCAAAGGCTAATTACTTAATGTAATTTAAGGAAATAATTAAGGGATGATTAATTAAGAGTTTGTAATTAATATTAAGTAAGCAAGATTAAAAATGATTTAAAGTAATTAATTTGATTTAATTAGTAATGGGTGATTAATTAATCTTGCTTGTGAATGATTGGTTGATATTTCTGATATGAATGTTTGAGATATGATATGTTTGTCTTGAACAATGATTATGTGGTTTTCTGTCGATGATGAATTACTGTATAAAAAGTGACACCTTGTACTTAAAAGTTGAATTGTGTTTCACTTGAATAAAGTGGGTTAGATTGGTATTTAACTCGAAGAGACCGGGGTCGGGTGTTAGCAAATATTCGAAACCACTTCGAATTTTTATAAATTGATATGTGAAATCAATAGGCTGGAACGAATGACTTAAGTAAATTGGACCATTTAAATTTAAATTTTGGTACTTAGAAAATTGACGTGTGAAATAAGTGATGCCTAAAACAAATTGAAAATTTGAAAATGGATACGAGTTACCCCGGGTTTTATTTGGGTTCTATGTTTGGTATTTCCTATTAGAATAGTTTACTCACGCTGGTTTCCAGCCTGACCCGGGTGTTACTTTGGTGTAATGCTCGGGTCAGACCGAGTATTACAGATTTTCAGGTAAGGACGTTCTAGGGCTCAGGAGGCGAGTCGGATGGCATGAATGTGTAGAGTATTTCCGCTGTGTTATATTATTGTAAATCTGTGAGATGATAATTTGTATATTCAGTGACTGTGTATATGCGAAACTCTGATGTATTAAAATATAACCGATAGTTATAGTATTCTTTTGTAAACTGTTATTATTTATTATTATATTTTATCCGCTGCGAATATGGGTTGTTGTTGTTTCTGTTCTTCTTCTTCTATCTCTTTCTTCTTTTTCATAACTATCTGGAATTTTCGGCTTCGAAAATTCCGGATCGTTACATTTGGTATCAGAGCCGGGTTAGGCGAGAACCTTGGCTCTGGTGGGGATTACTCATTTAATAGAGTCTGTAGTACTCTAGAATGAGTTAAGAATATGTATATATATATATATATATATGAGCGTGTACTTGTTATTTCTTATATAAAGATTTTAAATGATTCTATATAAAATATATATTTTGATATATAAAGCAATATCTCCTTCTAATAAATATTAAGGTGATTGGTTGTTAATTATTGAAATTAAAATTTAGGAGTAATATAATACAACCAAACTGAAATCTTGAATTGGAATTAAATTAAGTAGAAACAGGAATACAACCAAATTAAAATTTATTGGATTGAAAGTGAAATTCTAAATCTGGTCCTAGAATTTGAAAATTTTGTTTCAAAGTAATGAAAAATAATAAATAAGTATTATATGGATAACTGGGATTTATTGCAAACAATGGGTTGTTTGAAATTTGATTTGAATTTAAAACCAAAGGTGGTTTAAAATTTTAAACATGACTGGGTGGGCCAAGAAATAAATATGTATATATGTATGGATATACATGGTATCAAAAATAGTTTAAATAAACTCTTGAGTTTTGATATTTTTCCCTGAAGTGTGATGTAAAAGCCCAAGGTGATATAGGTTTTGAACCTATAAGAGGGAAAGAATTTTGAAGTTTGAAGCGGGAATTCACATTGAGTAAGGTTGATTGGATTGAGTAAATTGGAATTTAACTTTGGGAAAGTTAAATAAGTGTAAAAAAAAAGCAACCTGAATTGAAAATTTCAAGATGAAATTGGAATTTAACTTGGAAAGTTAAATGGTTGATTTGGATAGGGAATTTGTGTGATCTCAAAACGGGTTTGAGATTTTAAAATTTAAAATGGATAGACGTTTTAAAATAAATTGGATAATATCATCCTATTGTTAATAAAAATCTTTAAATTGAGAATGGAATTGTATAAATAAAATAAATTTGAATAATTGAATTGTAAAATAAACTTGTTTAAGAACTGGCTTCAAACTGGAAGGTAAAATTGAATAATAAATTAAATTCTTAAAATAAAGTTGTATTGAATTCTTATTTGAACCTTGAAATACATAAGTAAAGAAAATTTAAAATGGAATTTTGAGAATTGAACTCAGAAATTAAACTGATTAAAACTTTGAATAAAAGTTAATTGGGTTTAAGAAGGTAAACCAACCTTTGAGAGTTTAACTCGAATTTATATAATTCGAGATAGTTTAAATTCAATATTTAAATTGAATTAGTTCAAAATTGAATTTGGTTTGAATTAAGTGGATTGGTGATTGAAGATGTATAAGTTTAAGAATTTAAATGGAAAATTGAATTGGATTATATTGAAATGATTTGAACTTGAAATGGGTTCAATTGATAATAATTCAAATTGATTGGAATAATTTGAAATTATAATTAAAGTTGAACAGGATTAAAATCAAATGGAAGTTGATTTGAATTGGGAAGGAAATCAAGGTTGATTCAACTTGAATTGGGAATTAATCAAGTCCAATGGAATTTGGAGTTATTTGAATTGGAATTGGGTCAATTTAAATGGAAATTTAAATTAAATTGTTGGGAAAGTGAACAGTTGACTCTTGACTATTTTCAATATAAATTGTTTTAATATAAACTTATTTTTCTTGGCTATTTAATACATACAACTTTTCTTTCTTAAAGCCAAATTATTTTATACTTGGTTTACAATTACTTTTGGAGCTATTTAACCATTTTTCAACTGTTTCCTAAATTAATTACTATTTTACAACTATTTCACAAACTAATTTCTATTTTAGAACTATTTTGCAATTATTTAAAATTCCTGAAACTATTCAACTATTTTCCAACTATTTTATAGTTAGTTAACTATTTTATAGCTATTTGGTAAACTAATAATTATTTTTCAACTACTTATCTATTTTTAAAATCTTCAAGCTATTTTCTAAATATAAACCGGTCGGAGTTCAAACTGTTATGGTTTTAATACCCAACTGAGATAAGAATTGAAGTGATGATTCAATGGAACTAAGATAATTGTAAATAAGTGAAGGGGAATTTAAGAAATTATGAATAGAAAGGAAACTGATTTCGCTGATAATCAATGGAAATAAATACGTAGGATATACGTATATTATTCTATTCGCATAGTGATTTGATCCAGATTCGAGCACAGAATTTCGAGATAGTTTATCGATCCGAGTTGGGATTTTTCACTCGATTTTCGACGGCGAACCTGGATATGGATTGTTGATTGGTTCTCGATATTCTCTATCATAGTTATTGCTATGCAAGGAGAATGACGGTTTCCAATCAAGAAACTAGATCTGAGTCCGCACTAGGAAGTCGGGTAGACAATACTAGTTCGGAAGTGAAATTGTGTGATCGAGTGGACGATCAGATTGGTATAACGTACGAATAACATGTGTATATCGTACGGATTTGAATGAAATTGATATTAAAAAAAAGGTAATTAAATTTGAATATTTGATTTTGAATAAACAAGTTATATATCTTTGTTATATAAGATAAATCTTTCCTTGTTAAATCTATTGCTGGAAGAAAAGGATTTTTGAAGGGGTTTGAAGTATAAAAGGAGTTTTATACAAGTTTGAAATGATCCGAAGTTTTAAAATATATATATATATATATATATATATATATATATATATATCTGTATATATATAAAGGATCTTATGAGGAATTTGGAAAAAGGTTTTAGGATCCTTTGGATTTGGAAAGGCTTTTGATTTTTGGGTAAAATCAATATTGAATTTGAAAAGCCTAGTTTGAGACTTATCGATTTTGGGATAATCGATTTTGTGTAAAGGAGCCTTGTATGAGATCATACTAGGTGTATGATTTGAAAGATACTATATGTGTATAGTATAAAGTGATTTGATGATGGCTCTGGGGAAAAAGGCGCTCCCTTGAAATGAACTTCTCAGGAGTGCCACCGGGTGGTGCTGCCTTGAGCCCCAATGGGGAGGGGGGTTTCTAAAGTTGATCCTGTGAGGAGTCCGGACAAAACTAGTTCCTGAGGATTATTGGGTAGCGAAAGTCGAGGGCGCTGATGCCTACAGGGGCATTTGGGTTATGTTATGACGACAGTGTAACTCGATGTCACTGCGATCTACTGTAGGGACCATAGCGAAATTGTATAGAGGATGAGTGCCAACAGTCTACACTTGATTTTGCCGGGAAGGCAACGCAACATCGGTAGACTGCGATCTATAGTCAAGTGGAGTGGAGAAGTTTCATTTTTGGTAGCGAAATTCGATGGCGCTGATGCCTACAGTTATATGGGTTTTTGCTGTGATAGCTACGTAACCCTAGTTGTAGCTGCGATCTGTCGTGGGTTCCATGGTGTAATCGAGGGGTGCGGAGGCCTACAGTTATCTATGGATTTTGTCGGGATGGCAACGTAACCATCGGGTTAACTGTGACCATGGATGGGGGTGATGATTTCTAGAGCATTCTCACCAAAGATATTTCCTCTATTTTCAAAAAACTGTTTTTTATATTTTCAATAAAATTATTTTCCAAGTATTTTCACTGGATGTTGAAACGGGTCTGCCAAGCGCTTATAAATTTTCAGTCATACGCTTGATCAACGTATGACCAAATTTCTATGAGAACGAGGATGGACTTGTCAAAACATCGAGTTATAAAAGTATTTTTTATAAAAAATCTATTTTAGAAATATTGTATAGATTAAAGTAATTCAAAAATGATCAAAGAAAATTTATATGATTTTAAACATTTTAATGAATCTGGCTTCGTTCCTTTTCGAGGACGAAAAGATTCAAAGGGGGGAGTAATATGACAACCCTGGATTTTGGCCCTATTATTTTAATAAATATTTAATCTAATTAGTTAAAAAGTGAACTTATCATTTTAAAATGAATATGACTTTTGAAATAATTGCCATTTATTTGTATGGATTTGTGTTTTTGAAAGGGAATTGATTTGAAAATTTAAAATAAAACATAAGTATAAATCATAATTATAAAATATAAGATATAAATAGAAATATAAAATTTACAATACAATGTTATAAATCAAATGCTTGGAAATTAAATTACAAATAGAATACAACTAATATGCTAACAATAACTATAATAACTTTTACCCAAACATATCAGTAGGATTAATAAGAATAACCTATATATATACTTATGAACAATGCAAAGAAACAAGGAAACAAATTAAATATATTAACATATATTACTGCATAATATATGCATATGTACAAATTCAAAGAAGATAAACTATTTCCATAACCTGTACATACACATGAACAATGCAAGATGAAGACAAATTATTTACCTTATAATATAATATAATGCATAACCAATGTAAAAGAAGGAAAGCTACTCACATATTCAAAATATCTTTACACATAAGTACAAAGTCCAACAAATATTAATTTTATGTAAACAAATATGAAGACATGCATTTATTTAGCATGACATTTTGTCAATTCAAGTTGCAAGGAAATCCTTTCGGCGGAGATGTACACTATCATTTCAATTCATAGCATATTAAACAAAGACACAAGCATTTAATTAGCACAACTATTTGTCAAAGAAAATCTTTCAGCCTCCATATACAAAGTTTTGTCTGGTCAAAACAAGTTGAGACCTATACTAGAAGCTACCTTTTTGTTCAAAGCTGTATCTATATATTCATCATACTATTCTTGCTCGTTCATAACTTAGTAAAACTGAGATAAGAAAAATAAACATTCTCTTTACAAAACTTAAAGCAACAACTAAACAACTCAACTCAAGTTTGCAAGTCAACTTAAATAAGCAAGGAGATTAAAGAAGGTCAGGCTGTTAGCTTTTCAAAACCAGATAATTGCTCTCTGTTCAAACTGTTGACAGGTGAGTAATACTGAAACTTCTGGTACATTTTGAAGTTGCATGTGATGATTTTGAAATATGATGAGAACTAGGCTCTGCATGTTGTTTTAAAATGATTATAAGTATATATATGTGGGTGTTAATAATCATATACATATCTGGAACATGGAAGGTAAATATTTGTTCACACTGGTAAATTAACTTAAATTTAAACAATTTGAACGTGGTTTAGGTAATAAATGTTTGAAGTAAAATTTGATGAATGTTAACATAAATGTTTTCCTGATAATTTTTTGTAAATGCGTATATAAGTACCTTTGGGAATGACTGCATAACAGTATATATATATACTTTGTTCTTCTTATACAGGTTTCTAAGATGTTCCAAATAGAATATCTTCTTCCCTGATTTTTTTTAGAGATTGATATATAAATAAAACATGTTTGGAATGACAAAATATTTGATCTAAAAATATGTCCAAACAAGATTTCAAGATAGTTTTCTTTCAAAAAGAGGAATTACAGCAAAAGCATGAACATGTCAAAAACTTGATGTAAATAAATTGTGGATTCATTTATACAACCTGATTTGACATTGAAAGTGATGATTTTTAAAAATCAAATCTTGATTTTTAGGCTTTTATTTTAAGCGAAATGTTTGTCGAACGGAAAAATAGTTTTTCTTCGATTTTTGGTGATCAAAGAGGATATTATCCTCTGGATTGTGGTCAGAGGTAGATCGGGAATAGGAGAGCTTGGCAAAATTTGTAGGTGAATTTTTAATTCACCGTGGAGGAGCATCGAAGGGATTTTAGGGTTAGTATGAGTTTTTGGGTCTGGTAGGTTCATGGGTCAATCTCGTTGTCATGCTTGCATCTGAAAGGACCGGATGTGTGGGAGAGGAAAGGTGGTAGTATGGCGAAGGTTTGCGCGGAGTTGCGTATGCTCCGGTGACCGGAGGCGACGACGAGAGTGCACTTTTTCGATCGATTATGGTTCCAGGAGGGTGATGATCTGCTCGTTTTTGGTTGCTGGCGTTTTAGTCGGAATTGGGAGGTGGAACCACTAGCAGGGATCATCGTCGTTTGTGGGTGACTCGGCTAAGGTCAGAGTTGGTCGGTTCCGGTGGTGCACGTGCACGCGTCGGCATGTGTGTCTGTGTGATTTGGGATGATGGGAAGATGAAGTTTTTTTTACGGAGTCAAGCCGATGTAAGAAATCTTGGGGTTAGCTCGAAAATTGTTTGGGTTTGGTCCAGTTTGTGTGAATGGTTATGGGCTAGTAATTTAGGCTTATCCAAGTGCATAAGTTCAAAGAAAACGGTAATCCAAGTTTTTTTGTTAACAAAGTATAAACGGGTTAAAATGATTTTCCAAAGTTTTAAATATTTTCAAATTGGTTGCAATTAGGTAATTATGTAATAGTTTAAATCTTATATTTTTTTTAAAAGGTGAATTGCAAGATGAAATTTAAATAAAGTATTAAAGATTAGTAGGGATGGCTAATTGATCAATGTAACTAAGGATCATATTTAATTATCTTAATTATTAGGATAATAAATAAAGAATAATTAATTTGTGAAATCAAATTATAAGATCGATTTATTAATGTGATTAAGAAAATTTATTGAAAGGATGATTAATTTATTAAGAGATAATTGCTAAATGAAAATTTATAGAGATAATAATAAAAGTAATTAAATAATAATTACTTTATGTCATTAATTAAGAAGGGAAATTAATAGGTAATTACTTAGTGTGATTTATTTAAGGATATTAGAAATAATTAAGAATTAATTACTTAGTGTAATTAATTAAAAGATTGATAAATTAAGATAATTAATTAAATAAAAGGGTTAGTTAAAGTACGAATGAGATTATTGAAAGGGTAATTAATCAATGGAGTGATTATAAAAATAATTAATTTGAGTAATTAATTAAGGATAAAGGTAATTAAAGTAATGGGTGAAGGTTAATTGATTTGTGTAATAAATCAAAGGCTAATTACTTAATGTAATTTAAGGAAATAATTAAGGGATGATTAATTAAGAGTTTGTAATTAATATTAAGTAAGCAAGATTAAAAATGATTTAAAGTAATTAATTTGATTTAATTAGTAATGGGTGATTAATTAATCTTGCTTGTGAATGATTGGTTGATATTTCTGATATGAATGTTTGAGATATGATATGTTTGTCTTGAACAATGATTATGTGGTTTTCTATCGATGATGAATTACTGTATAAAAAGTGACACCTTGTATTTAAAAGTTGAATTGTGTTTCACTTGAATAACGTGGGTTAGATTGGTATTTAACTCGAAGAGACCGGGGTCGGGTGTTAGCAAATATCCGAAACCACTTCGAATTTTTATAAATTGATATGTGAAATCAATAGGCTGGAACGAATGACTTAAGTAAATTGGACCATTTAAATTTAAATTTTGGTACTTAGAAAATTGACGTGTGAAATAAGTGCCTAAAACAAATTGAAAATTTGAAAATGGATACGAGTTACCCCGGGTTTTATTTGGGTTCTATGTTTGGTATTTCCTATTAGAATAGTTTACTCACGCTGGTTTCCAGCCTGACCCGGGTGTTACTTTGGTGTAATGCTCGGGTCAGACCGAGTATTACAGATTTTCAGGTAAGGACGTTCTAGGGCTCAGGAGGCGAGTCGGATGGCATGAACGTGTAGAGTATTTCCGCTGTGTTATATTATTGTAAATCTGTGAGATGATAATTGTGTATATTCAGTGACTGTGTATATGTGAAACTCTGATGTATTAAAATATAACCGGCAGTTATAGTATTCTTTTGTAAACTGTTATTATTTATTATTATATTTTATCCGCTGCGAATGTGGGTTGTTGTTGTTTCGGTTCTTCTTCTTCTATCTCTTTCTTCTTTTTCATAACTATCCGGAATTTTCGGCTTCGAAAATTCCGGGTCGTTACAACTGAACATTCCACCAAATGAAATATCATCGAATGAGACCACTTTCTTCTTCCTCAAACGAGATCAGCTGCTCCAACTTCACCGAATGAGATTACTCGTTCGACCTTCATAGCCTTAACACCGAGCCACAAATCACTGGACAAGATTTCTCGTCCAGCCTTCTCATCACTGAACTAACTTCTTCTCTTCATCGAAGTCACTCACCTCCACTGGACCAGACTTCTGGTTCAGCATCTCCTCCACCGAACCAAATATCTGGTTCGACATCTTCTTCTAAACACCGAATGAAACTGACAAAGTACTATTACCTCGCTTCTCCTATGCCACACCAAGGGTTAGGGCTTCTCCAAGCTTCGTGAGCATCTCCAATGGCCTCATCTTCTTCAGATTCGAAATCAGGTATCAAAACTAACAACCTCCACAGTGATACCAGATTTTCAAACAAGCATTCCAACTTCATATACAATTTCATGCTCCAAGCAATGAATACTTATCCAATGAGCTTCGACAAAGCCGTCACCCGTTACACTTTGTCAACGAACTTCGACAATGCCACCTCATGTCAACAAAGTGTTCGAAGTACCTAGTCTGTGTAGAGCCTATCAATCTCCACCATGAAAATAAATGCTTCCCTAAACCATCTCAACTCTCCCCCCGTGCCATCCCGTGACACCTAGCACTTCATTAAGCGAATCAAGGCCGACCAATGCTCGAACTTAGCAACAAGAAATGAATTGGTAAACATGTCTGCTGCATTCTCCTTTATGTGAACTTTCTAAAGACGAACTAGCTTCTTTTCATTCATTGAGACAAAGAATGACTCTCTCACCTCAATATTCTTCGTCCTCGAGCTGAATGCCTTATTTTCAGCTAAGTTAATTACACTTCAACTGTGACAATACCCATTCACGCCTTCATATACGAAGCCCAAATCACACAATAATAGCCTGAAATAAAGCACCTTCTTAGCTGCTTCAACCGCAGCTAGAGCTCTGCCTCTGTAGCAGACAAAGCCATAATTATCTGCAACTTCGCTCTCGAACTGATCGCTGTCCCACCAATGGTGAACACATATCCGGAGGTTGTCTTCCTTCGATCTCTATCATCGGCATAGTTGGAATCGCAAAATCCAACCAAGCTGAAATCTCGTCCTCTGCCGCCAAAGACAAGTCCATGGTTTGGAATTACTCTAAGATATCTGAAGATACATTTCACTGCTTCCCAATACGTCTTTTCTGGATTTGCCATAAATCTACTCACCAATCCAACAGCCTATACATTGTCAGGCCTAGTGCAAACCATGGCGTACATCAAGCTACCAACTGCTCTTGCATATGAGACCTTCACCATATAAGCTTTGTCCTTTTTCGAGATAGGAGAGCCTTTGTTAGAAAGTTGTATGTGCAAAGGCATGGGTGTGCTGATTGCCTTTGCCCCTTCCATGCTAAACCGATCGACCACCTTTCGAATGTACTCCTTTTGATTGAGGCTTAAAAGTCCTAGCTTTCTATCCTTTTGTATTTTCATACCTAAATTTTTTTTTGCTTCTCCAAGGTCTTTCATTTCGAATTATGCCTTTAGATTTTGCTTTGAACTATCGATTTCAGCCTTATGCTTGGAAGCAATCAACATATCATCCACGTACAAGAGTAGGTACACCTATCTACCATTCTTTAAATGCTTGAAGTACACACAAGCATCCTTGGTGCTACGATCAAAACCAAGTGAAAGCATAAAAGAGTCAAACCTCTTATACCATTGTCAAGGTGACCGCTTAAGTCCATATAATGACTTTTTTCAATTTGCAAACACAATTTTCTTTCCCATCTATAACAAATCATTCTGGATGCTTCATGTAGATGGTCTCATCCAAGTCTTCGTGCAAGAAAGAGGTTTTCACGTCAAGTTGCTCCAACTCCAAGTCATGAGCTGCGACGATAGCGAGCAAAATGCGGATGGACGTATGCATCGCTACTGGAGGGAATATCTCATCACACACCAACCCTTTCTTTGTGAAAACCCTTTAGAAATTAGTCTAGTCTTGCATCTCCCATTGTCCTTCACCTTGAACACCCATTTGTAGCCTATGGCTCAGCTTCCTTGAAGAGGTGGTACCAAATCCCAAGTCTTGTTCTTCTTTAACGACTCTAACTCCACTTCCAAAGCATACATCCACTTCAAACTGTCACATGACTTCAAAGCTTCATCAAGGTCAAGAGGCTCCTCATGAACTATATGTGGGGCATAGTCAAACTGATCACCAAGGCTAACGTTTGCAAACTGCCAATCACTATACCTTTCGAGCGGCCTAATAGTCCTACGACTGACCTGGGTAAGTACTGCTTCGCATAAACTCCTTTCAGCTCCACCTTGAAATGAACTTCCTCTAGATTCATGCAAATCACCAGCACTATTAGAAGGTACCTGTGAATTGTCCTATGATGTTTCATCAATCGCATTTTCCTCGACAGCATCAACAACAACTCTACTATTTGGCTAGAATATAAGAATCTTCTGATGTGGTAGGTAGCTTCTCCTTCGGATTGAACATAGAAAACTCATCAAAGTAGCATGTCTGGAATGAACGATCTTCCGATCAACAGGGTTTCAAATTTGATACCCTTTATACCATCGGTGTATCCCATTAGTATGCCTTTGTATGCTCTAGTCTCTAACTTGTCATCACCTGTATGATGAACGTACACATGACAACCAAAAATTCGAAAGTAACCAAGATATATTGCTTTATATCTCCACTTTTCCTCTGGAATCTTCCCATCTATGGCTGAGCATGGAATTCGATTTATGATATGAGCCGTAGTTGATAATGCCTCAGCCCAAAAGCCTCTAGACAAGCCTGCCGCCAATCTCCAACAACGAGCCTTCTCTCCAGTAGAGTCATGCTCATCCTTTCTACAACCCAATTGGTTTATGGATTTTTGGGTGTAGTGAAGTGTCTATAAATGCCATGTTGTCTACAAAAATTGAGGAATTCCCTAAAAACAAATTCACCGCCATTATCAAATCTTGGCACCTTCAACCTAGAACCATATTGATTCTCAACAAGCGCTTTCAAGTCTTTGAACTTCTCAAAACTCTCTGATTTGGCCTTCATCACATACACTCATACTTTCCGAGAAAATTCATCAACGAAAGAGATAATACTTTGCTCCTCCAAGAAAAGATGTAGCAATCGGTCCCTAAACATCTGTGTGCACATACTCAAGTACTTGCCTCGATCTATGGAGTCCAACTCCAAAAGATACTTTAGTTTGCTTGTCTAACACACACTCTTGGAAAAAGTCCATCTTGTCGAAGCTTTCTCCTTTGATCATCTTCCATCTTCGAAGCAACTCTAAGCCCTTCTCTGAAATATGACCCAACCTGAGATGCCGAAGCTTTATGGCATATAATGCATGGGAACTATCTACTCCAACAAATGACTCTCCAGGAACCGTGGTTCCATTCAACAAGTACAAATTTCGAAACACATCTCCTTTCATAAGAACTACTCCACCGCTCGAAACCTTCAAACTATCCTTCTTGATAGTTACCTTGCATCCCAAAGATGCCAATTGTCCTAAAGAAATTAAAGATTTTCGAAGACTTAGAGCATACCGGACACCTGTCAAAGTGCGTATCACTCCGTCAAACATCCTAATCCTCACTGTACCTTCACCCATTACTCTACAACTAGCGTCATTACTGATAAGAACAGATCTTCCCTCTCATCCAACGAAAAAACTAAAGTAATCCTTATTACCCATCATATGGAAAGAAACCTCTAATCCAGCACTCAATAGTCATAGACATCCGATACTGCTGTAGACAACACATCGTTATATATAGACTATTCCACCGTAAGTGATGAAGATACATCTTCTTCCTTCCTCTTCAAATCTGGATAGTCCTTTTTTCAACCTTAGGTTTCTTGTACATAAAGCACTTTCCGTCCTTAAACGTTCCTCTCTTGCCATTACTGGGCTCCTGGACTTGGAATGGCCTCTAGAGTGCCAATTTTTCTTATCTTCTCAACCTCTTTCAACAAACATGCCATGACTACTACTTCCACCTCTACTTCCTTCACTTATCTCCTTTATCTGATCTCTCATGCCCTCAGATAGAAGGTCCGACTTCACATCTTCCACTGTCAATGTGTCTTTAGCGAAGAAAAGTCAGTTAGCGAAACCTATGTATCGCTCCGGAAGAGAATACAAAAGAATCATTACCATTTGCTTCTTACCCATATTCAAGTCAATAGTTTCATTTTCATTACGAGATTATCAAAAAAATTAAGATGATCCTTTACTAAAGTACCCTCTCTCATCCGCATGGTGAAAAATGTCATCAGTAATATCAGACGGTTAGTCCGAGATTTCTTCAAGTAGAGATTTTCTAGCTTGTTCCAAATGCCATTAAAAGTGGTCTCACTGCTAATCGCCGAGATAACATTCTCACCCATAGCTAGTTGTAAAGTAGTAAACATCCATTTCTCCATCTCCTTCCTATCCGCGACTCGGATGTCAACCGTCAACTCCTCAGGGGTAAACACTACTGGATGGACTTCATTCCTCATTAGAACAGTCTTCACCCTCCATTGCCACTTCTCGAAGTCTTTATCCTCATTCCATTTCTTAATTCCCAATTGTGATCCTTACGTGATATACATCCCTCTAGTTTGGAGTCTTATAACAAGTGGAGTCGTTCATGTCCTGACATAGCGTCTAACACTCCTCAATCAACCTTGCAGCTCTACTACCAAACTATTGGGAAAAATCCCTTTAAATGATTAGTCTAAGGGGACTAAAACCCAATGCAATGGAAAAAAACTGGATCATGCTTGTAGTGAGATGAAACAAACAAAGATAAACACCAATACAGACAGTTATAGATCTATGCAATGCAAAAAAATAACACTAGTATTTATAAAGGTTCCACTACCGCAAGGTAGTTTATGTCCTCTTGAGTAGAGGAGATTTTATTAATCACTGAAAGAATAGAGTTACAAGATTTATTCACTTTTTGAGGCTATACATAAAAAGAATTGACCATAAAGACAAATTATACAGAGTTTCAGCTCTCTGGGATGGCTGCCATTGTTGTTTAGAAACTTCACTATTTAAAGAGTGAAGAAATGAGGAAGGGTAGCTGCTATATAGAAGCTCAGGCATCTGGTTCGGCATCCATCTGGTTCGGCAAGATTTGGTTCGACAATCAATACTCCAGATATGGACCGGCTTAGCCCAATTCTTGAGCCAAACATTTAGAGCGGCAAACTGGTTCGGCATAGCTCATTTGGTACAGCATTACTACTTCAGTTTGGACCCGCATGCTTCACCAAATCACCGATCATTCCATCGAACGAAATACCACTGAGCAAGCCAACTTTCTTCTTCCCCAAACGAGATCAGCTGCTCCAACTTCACCAAATGAGATTACTCGTTCGGCTTCATAGCCTTAACGGCGAGCCACATATCACAGACGATATTTCTCGTCTGGCCTCCTTATCACCGAACGAACTTCTTCTCTTCATCGAAGTCGCTCATCTCCACCGGACCAAACTTTTGGTTTGACATTTCCTCCACCGAACCAAATATTTGGTTCGATATCTTCTTCTGAATGCCGAATGAAACTCACAAAGTACCGCGACTTCGCCTCTCCTTCACTGCACCTAGGTTTAGGGATTCTCCAAGCTTCGCGAGTATCTCCAATGGCCTCATCTACTTCAGATTCGAAATCGGGTATCAAAACTAACACTATGTACCAAATTACCTACTGCCCCGTACTCCCGTGGTGGGGGAAAAAGAAAAGAAAAGGAGAAGGAGTCGGATAAACGTCTGGTGAATGAATTGTATCACTAGTGAATGAGGCCCAAAAGCTATTAACTTTACTTATAGTTTTCGTGATCTGGAGTGTCCTTTTTGTATTCATAAATTACTTACCTAAGATTGGTCACCTTAACTTAAGGAATATGGTTCTAATTACACATACATCCAAAATAACTTAGAGAGGTTCATGTTGGAAATGGACTAGCACGTAGCGGAAGTTATGGGTGAATTTAAAAAAAAAAACCCTTATTGAATGTATATGGGGCCTATAAAGTTTAATTGACTTAAGATATTTCTAAATATTATTTAAACAAAACCTTTATTTTTTTAAATTTATATAAATTATGCAGTTCCTTTTAATATATATGTGTGTGTGTATGTATGTATGTATATATGTATATATGTGTGTATCATGCACACTCACATATATCTGTGTGTGTGTATAGGTGTAACATGCCAACCCGTGTAAGGTATAACATGTCCGCGTATAGATATTGGGATTTACATTGTAATGGACATGTTAGCTCATCTGATATATAGATTGTCCAAATATATGCATGTATATAAACTCCCACTTATATATAAATATTATAAATACACACACACACATATTTTTAAAATGGTTCTTTATTAAAGACGTAAAAAAACAATAGAAGAATTCGTCTTCTTAAAAATTCTTACCAAGTGTAGTAAGGAAAAAGAGCACAACATTCCATATTAAATACAATGTTTCACATCACATCAACAATGAAAATACAAACAAATACACACCTAAGGGAAGAAACAACACAAAACTATACCTCCTCTTTCTGATTTCTACCGAACGGCCTAAAAACATTACAGCAAAATCCTGCACTATGACACATGCCACTGCTACCCTTCGCCATTCAGCACAATACTCCATCTCCTCAAGAAAATCCGCTCCCTCTTCCAAATGCGATCGCCGTGTCATTCTCATTTCATTCGCAACTTGACGTTGATTTCCATAAGCTTGTATCTTTGAGATATGGTGAGCAGGCTTTGTGTTTGAAATTTCTTCTATTTCTCCCCATCCAGAGGTGATGAATGAGCATTACCGCTATAGTGTATCCAAGGTCTTATAAAATGCCTTTGGAGCCATAAACGTCGATGATATGGTTGATCTTGTTGTGTTGCAAGCTCAAATTACTAAGTGAAGGAATTTCCAACTTTGTCGTCAGTGGATCCCACAGATAAATACTATAGTTGCTTTTATTAAACAGATGATCATGATCCTCCTGATCATTTTTAAGTCGTTGTAAACATGCTTTATACACGACGAATGAAAATTTCTTGGCGATTGTACTGTGCCACACCAATTTATAATAGTATTTTATTTCTAAGTGATGCCTACTACTATCCTAAACCGTCGAAGATGCAAATTCTTTCTATTCATTATCTACCAGTAATCTTGAAAATCATTAGTTGCTACTGTTGGTAAATTTGCGGTTCGAGACGATGGAGATAGCGATGAAACTGTACTACGGACCGAAGGATCTAGGAGTAGATTCTTTCAGACGATAGTTCAACCCACCACGTACAATCGGGTATCGAACTATAGCCTTCAGGATTCAATCAAGCCCTCAAACAGTGTAATCGGATTCAAGAATTGTACGGTTCTTGATCCGACCAAGAACACCTTGTATATAATGTTTGAATTGATGCAAGTAACAAGAAACCGAACGAAGAAAGAAGAAGTATAGATTAGCAACGTTTCTGGTCTGCAACGCCTGAGGGACGTTACAAAAACTGAGCAGAGAACTGTTTTGCAACAGTTTCTGGACGTTGCTAATTTCGTAACAGAGAAAAGTGTTACGAAACCCGCTTGGAGGAAGAAGTGATTTGCAACAGCCCTGGGTGTTGCTATTTATAGGCAACGAATGGATGCTTCCATTCGTTAACAGCCGCGTCCGTAACCGTTCGAACGTTGCGCCCGTATCCGTTCGTTTGAACGGATCTGACCGTTTGCTTGCGTCTCCCACCAAAACTATTCGAACAGTTCTGGGTACTTAATGGGCCAAACTTGGCTTATTTACTGTTTGCAGATCCGGTCCAAAATTATATCGTATGGACCCGAACCCGAGACCCGGCCCGGCACGGTCGGTCGGACGGCGGCGGCGGCGCGCGCGTGTGTGGAGACGGTGCATGGTCTCCCTCCTCACAACGGAGCAAGCTTTGGGTGCCCAAAGGGCCCAACCCTTCATTTGAGAAACATCTATATAAATATAGACTTGCTTCCTCTTTCCTATGGTGTGGGACAATAGTTTCCCTCCTTCTTCTTCTTTCCTTCAAAACAAAACTAGAGGCCAAATGTTGAAAATATCCAACATTCTCCCCCTATTTTCAAGATTGGATAATTACAACAATTTAATTTAAAAACGGAATGACTGCATCACTTGAGTGATTGCCTACGTACCCAAGTGGGATCAAGCCTAACGTAGTTCAGGGACAAGAATTTGCATCATCGTGAAAACCAACACATACATGATAGGTATCTTTTGGATTTGAACCTTCACTTAGTGTAAACCATTCAAAACCTTATCGAGATTCTATGGTGAACGAATCTTGAACCAAGTATCCCTAATGATAAAACCGGAACAATCACACATGTTGATTTTCTTAGGTAAAGTGTTCTGTATTGCTAGCACGTTAATGGCCATGTGCTTTAATCCTGGATTCATGAGTCTACTTTAGAAAGCGGTCTTACTTTCTTAGGAAACGGCCTGATTTCCGTACTCATATAGGTATGTCTCTTAAGGTGTTTCTGCGATACACCTTTTAATTTTCTAGACTTATTAAGGATCTATTATCCATCCTTTGTTCTTGCAGAATCCAACACTAAATACTATGGGAGTTTTTGATTTAGTGTTCCATAATCGTTCTCTTAATTTGTTGGTACCCATTGAACTTTGTCTATCCATTTCAAGACATAAGTTGGGTTTCTGTTAAGGACGATCAAACTTCATTCACAGACCTTAGTCCCATCTCCTTTGATTTTATAGAAACCATTGCCTTTGGAAGACTCTTAGTAAGAGGATCAGCCAAGTTTTTCTTTGTTTCTATATAGCCAACAGTTATTACTCCTCGTTTGAGTAATTGTCTTATCATCTGATGTCTTAGACTCACGTGTCTAGACTTTCCATTATATGTCTTATTAGAGACATTATATATCGTAGCCTGATTATCATAATTAATCAAGACTGCTGGAGATGGCTTCTTCCATAGTGGAATTTCTATTAATAAATTCCTAAGCCATTCTGCCTCCTTACATGCATCTGCTAATGCAATTAATTCTGATAACATAGTTGAGTCAGATATGCAAGTTTGTTTCTTGGAACCCCAAGATACCGCTGCACTCCCTAATGTAAAGATCCATCCAGTTGTAGACTTGGATTTGGATTCTACATTGTTCCAAGTTGCGTCACTATACCCTTCTATAACAGCAGGATATCCTTTATAAGATAAACCATAGTCAATGGTTCCTTTTAGATACGCTAGAACTCTGGAAATAGCTTTCCAATGTTCGTAACCTGAATTACTCGTAAATCGACATAGCACACTAATGGCATGTGCAATGTCAGGTCTGGTGCAATGCATAGCATACATAAGACTCCCAATAACACTAGAGTACTCAAGTTGAGAAATGGTACGTCCAGTGTTCTTTAGTAATTTAATACTAGGATCTAGAGGAGTTGGGGCTGGTTTGTCATTATAATGACCATACTTCTTAAGGAACATCTCAATATAGTGAGATTGGGTTAGTAATAACTCCCCCTCTTTCCTTATGATTTTAATTCCTAGAATTACGTCAGCCTCACCTAGATCTTTCATATCAAACTTAGAGGATAGAAACCTTTTAGTTTCATTTACTCATGATATATTAGAACCAAATATTAGCATGTCATCAACGTATAAACATATTATAACATCGCCGGTATTATCCGATTTGCTATAAATACATTTATCAGCATCATTAACAATGAAGCCATATGACAATGCTATTTTATCAAACTTCTCATGCCATTGCATAGGAGCTTGTTTCAGGCCGTAAAGAGATTTTACCAATTTGCAAACTTTCTTTTCTTGGCCAGGGGTTTTGAAACCTTCTGGTTGTTCCATATATATCTCTTCCTCTAAATCTCCATTTAGAAAAGCGGTCTTTACATCCATTTGATGTACGACCAATTTATGAGTGGATGCAAGTGCTATTAAACAACGTATAGAAGAAATGCGAGCAACAGGAGCATAAGTATCGAAGTAATCTACTCCGTGTCTTTGCTTATATCCCTTAGCAACTAATCTGGCTTTAAACTTATCGATGGATCCATTTGTATTCAATTTTTTCTTGAATATCCATTTACATCCTATTGGTTTAGCACCAGGAGGTAAATCAGTTAAAACCCAGGTTTGGTTAGACAATATGGAGTTCATTTCATGATTGATAGCATCTTTCCAAAAAATGGAATCTCTGGAATTCATAGCTTCAGAATAAGTCTTAGGATCATCATCGACGTTCATTACATATCTAGTTACATTAAAGACTTCGTCCTTACTGCCTTCTATAAGATATGTTATGAAGTCAGGACCATAGTCCTTCTCAATTCTCGCTCTTTTACTTCTCCTTTGTTCAGTACTATGATCTGGTACTGATACATCCTTGTTGTTTTGAGCAGGAGTATACTCATCGTCATTGACATCATTAGTCGTATCAGGACTAGATGATCTCAATGGAATCTCAACAGTTTGATTTTCAAAAAATTCTACATCTACTGATTCTATAATATCTAAGGTGTCAAGCATTAAGAATCTATAAGTTATACTGGCAAGGGAATAACCTATAAAAGCACATTTAAAAGCTCTATTCCCTAACTTTGGTCGTTTGGGGTCTGGTTTTCTAACATATGCTAAACAACCCCAAACTTTTAATCTATTCAAATTAGGTTTTCTATTAAACCATAATTCATAAGGGGAAATATTATTCTTTTTAAGTGGTACTCTATTTAAAATATAACAAGCAGATAACATAGCATCTCCCCACAAATTATTAGGTAAATTAGAACTAATAAGCATGGCATTAACCATCTCTACTAAAGTTCTATTTTTTCTTTCAGCGATACCATTTTGTTGTGGTGTATAAGGGGCAGTGCATTGGTGAATTAAACCATGTTGTTTACAAAACAACGTGAACTCATTTGAGAAATATTCACCACCACGATCTGAATGTAATACTTTAATTTTAACTCCTAATTGTGTTTCAACTTCGGCTTTGTAAATCTTAAATTTATCAAAAGCTTCATCTTTTGTTTTCATTAGATAAACATAAGCATATCTAGTATAATCATCAATAACTGTGATATAGTATTGGTTACCACCATAGGTGATATGACCTTTTAGGTCACCCACATCGCTATATACCAAATCAAGCAAACCGGTTTTCCTTTCTACGGATTTAAAAGATTTTCGGTGTATTTTTGCTTGAACACAAATTTCACATATAGAGATAGAATTGAAATCACAATCAGAAATTAATCCAAACTTATGCATTTTTTTAAGGGAATTATAATTAACATGTCCTAACCTACTATGCCATAAGTTAACTGAATCAACAATATAAACTAAGGAATTCTTTATTAGATTCAACTTAATCATGCCGTTACAAGAGTATCCCTGTCCAATAAATTTGCCGTTCTTGGACAACACTAACTTATCGGACTCATACACCATCTTGAATCCTCCTTTGTTAAGAAGGTATCCAGATATCAAATTCTTACAAATGTCTGGTACATAAAATACATTGACTAGAGTAAGAACTTTCCCAGAGGTGAGTGGTAGTTCTATAGTGCCCTTTCCCATGACTTTACTCGGAACCTTGTTCGCTCCAGTAACTTCGTTTGCTTCTCCATTTTCTTCGTAGGTCTTGAATAGACTACGGTCTTTGCAAATATGAATGGTTGCTCCAGTATCAAGCCACCAATCATTATCTATGCCACTAACGGAGTTTGCCTCTTGTACCACAGCCACAAGCGAGTCTTCGACCATATTCAGTTTTTGTTGTTTCTTCCGCAGACGGCAGTCTCGGGCATAATGGCCGGGCTTGTTACAGAAATAACAAGCGCCTTTCTTTTTGTTGTTCTTGGGATGACTTTTCTTCTTAAAATGTGTCTCATTCTTAGGCTTTAACTTGTTAGTTATTTCGACATTATTAATCTTCGTATGAGACTCAGTTTGCGGATTATCATCTAGTTCGCATTTACGAGAGTCTTCTTCTATACGAAGATGACGCTGTAAACCATCTAAATCATAATCCGTTTCCGCATGTTTCAATTTTTTCTTATAATCATTCCAAGAGTGAGGAAGTCGAGAAATTATGACCCCAACAACAAAAGATTCAGGGAGATCGATACTAGCATCTTTAAGTTGATTTACCAAAAGTAAGATTTCACTTACTTGTCCCACTATGGACTTATTGGCGATCATTTTGAAATCCATAAAATTACAAATAAGAAATTTCTTATTACTTGCCTCGGATATACGGTATTTGCTCTCTAGTGCAGTCCAAAGTGCTTTAGCAGTTTCCAGGCTTCGATGTGCGTTGTACACAGAAGTTGACAATGCATTCAGGATGTGCCCTCTACATAGGAAGTCGTCTTCTTTGCGTTTGGCACGTTTCAGTTTCAGCGCAGCATCGTCCTTGTCAGTTTCTTCTGGAATCTCCTCCAATCCGTCTTCCAATATATAGAACAACTTGACGGTGATCAAGAAGAACTTCATTGTCTCTTGCCAACGAGTGAAGTTATCCCCGTCAAACCGCTCCAATCGAGTCAAATGTTGATTCATCACTTGCAACGCGCTCGAACCTTCCATGGTTGAAAAATATCGTCTGAAATTGTTGGTAAATTTGCGGTTCGAGACGATGGAGATAGCGATGAAACTGTACTACAGACCGAAGGATCTAGGAGTAGATTCTTTCAGACGACAGTTCAACCCACCACGTACAATCGGGTATCGAACTATAGCCTTCAGGATTCAATCAAACCCTCAAACAGTGTAATTGGATTCAAGAATTGTACGGTTCTTGATCCGACCAAGAACACCTTGTATATAATGTTTGAATTGATGCAAGTAACAAGAAACTGAATGAAGAAAGAAGAAGTATAGATTAGCAACGTTTCTGGTCTGCAACGCCCGAGGGACGTTACAAAAGAGGATTAGCAAAACAGTTCTCTGCTCAGTTTTTGTAACGGTGGATGTGGATATACATTCATATACCACATCAATAAAAGATTTAGAAAAACCCATAGATCTCATTATATGACAAAATAACTTCCGATTCATCATATCTTATGTCTTTTGTAAATCGATCTTGATGCACATTTTCTTTTTCCTTTTTGCGAAGTCACGTATGAGTTCATATAACAACGGTATATTATCTCCACTTGACCTTGTAGGGTTAAAAGAGGATTGATTCTCTACAATAAAAAATGCTAGAAAATCTTTTATCCTATTCAAATAATTTTAGCAACAATTTTGTAAATTACGTTAGCACAAGAAATAAGTCTATAATCAGAAATGAGTTGGGGCTTATCTTTTTTAGGAATGTAATTAATGTGATGAAATTGTGTTTCAATTCTCTCGTCAAATTCCTTGTCTGAAAATTTTCTTATATTACTTCCATTAAATCTATTTGCAACAGGTTCCATCGAAGCTTATAAAACTTGAAGGAAAATCCATCCAGTCCCAGGCTTTCCAAATCATCACTGGATAATAAAGCAGCCTTTATTTCATCTTGAGTAATCAGGGAAGATAAGTACTCTTTGCCACTAATGATAAGTCTTGTATCAATAGTTGGGAAAAACTGCAATAGTGATCACCAATTGTAGAGGGAGCAATAGTAAAGAGTTGCTTCCTCTTTGATTTTATTACCATCATATATAAAATTTCCATGAGCATCCATTAAAGCCTAAGTTTTATTTATGCATCTCCACATTATAGATATATGCATATACGTACACACACTCACATTAATTTGTTTAAATAATTTATGTAAATGTATAATATATTTATATATATGTATGTATGTATGTATAAAATTCTTGTAAATAATATATATATATATTCATATTATTATAATATACCTATTTAGTATGAATAGGTTATTTAAATAGTAAAATAAATGATATTTTTTTTAAACATGAAAAATGTATATTTTAATATAAATATAACAATAAAATATTATATTATATTATTTTAATATACACACACACATAAATATATTTATAATATATAAACATATACATATATATTTTTTAATTAATTAAAAAATTAAAAAAATTATGATAAAATTCCAGATCATGTGTACAACATAGGAAATTTTTTTATTATTTTAAGATATATTTTAGTGAATATTCACTCAAAATCACATTGATTATTAATAAAAAAAATATTTTTGAAACATTTACAAATTTAAATTTCAAGTAAGTCATATAATATATTTTGAAGTTTAAAAAAATTACATTATTTTCGATTCTATTTGATTTTCAAAAAATTATTAGTTTTTAGTTGAATTAAATAATAATTTTTAATTTTTTTTAAACCTTTTTGAATTTCTAGCCCAGAGCATATCTGACGTAAAAATGATTTTATAAAATGTAAAAATATTTTTTAAATGGCTATGTTGCCTGATCTGAGAGTTCTTTCCCTGCCCCTGGTTTCTCCTGTTTCTCCGTCTGTTCCAGAGGTTCCTTGTGCTGTTCCTGTCATTGTTGAGCCTGACCCATCCTCGCTGCTGCCTCCTGTTGCTTGGGATGAGCCTGAAGGGTGTTGGATTGATCCCATTTCTGATATGAGGTATAACCCTGTTGATGAATCCTTCTTCCGGTTTGTATCTGATGATCAACAGGACCTTAGATGCCTGCGCTATAAACAAATTGGTGATTCTATAGTTCTTGATATGGATGGTATATATGCGACTTCAAATTCTGACATGCTTGCTGATCCATCCTGTGATCGATCTTTTATCTACTATACGGATGATGTGGTTTATGACCCCAGTCTTGCCCTCCGGTTCCGCCCTTTTGCTGGCCTTTCTAGGTCTGCCCCATTATTGTTGTCTGGTGTTGTTAGTGACTCTCCCTCCTCGGAGAGGTGCTTGTTTTGTTACTTAGTTACTGTGACATAGTCGTCAAGTACCTGTGCTGTATTTTCTGTTTTTTTAGTAGTTAAGGTGCTATTACCTTACTCATGTACTTCAATTTTTATTACGTTTGTAATAAAAGTGGACGACCCACTATAAAACCGGTTGGCTTTGCCAAAAAAAAAACATAATAGATTTTCTATGATTTATTTGCATAGTATACTGTTTTAAATAGTGTTAAATAATTACAAAAATTATTTCCTTATTGCCAAAAATTACTATTACTATAAAAATTTATATATAAAATTATATAACCAATTTTAACCATAGTATGATGTGTAATGAAATATAAACCATATATATATGTAATTATATAATATATATATACATAGTAAAAATTAATTATAATATATTTTATACGGATGTGCTGATCTGATGGGCATAAATAATCGATTTTTTTAACATAAATATATACATGCATGCTACCAAACTAATTTGTGACAACATAGTTACATATCATAATCGTCGTCTAATAACAATATAATAATAATATTTATATACAACAAAATATTATATAGAAAATTATAAACTATATTTTGATAAAAAAACGATATTATGTACCAATGCCTTGAAGTGAACCTTGAAAAGACGAAATCTCCACTTTGAAACTTTTTCCGATTCAGCATATGGTTAGTCCTTGAATAGTTGACCTTCGACTACTAAATAATGGTTTAGTTTTGGTTATTTTGATCTTGATATGATGTGGAATGTTTGCATAAAAAATGGGCAAACACCCACAATCGACTTTTACAGTTAACTAAATGAAAAGTGAAAAGCAGAAAAAAGCAAAGAACGCTAGAGTTTATAGTGGATCGACCGTAATAGACCTACGTCCATTATTAGTTTTTATTCCTTTTTCTTATACTTTTGATATTACAAGTATTTGATAAAGAATACAATGATTTACAATAAGAAATGATGATTCAAATGCTCAATGCAATTGCATCTGTAGTATGGAATCTTATAAGTCCCAAAAAGTTATGTTGATAATGCCAAATGTTTGGATATTTATAGGAATGACTATGAAGTGTTTTTAAATTGGAAAATTATGATATTTCCATGTATATCTCACTCAAAAGGAATATTCACGAATATGCAAAATATAGTTATTTATTTTCTGATATACGCAGATTTCCATTCATATTTGCACGGTTAGACCCGGTTGAGAACTTAGTTCAAAGGGTGCTGGTTTGGCTTGGATGGATGTGGATGAGTTATTGGCTAAGTTCATACACTTCTACACGGCACAGCTCCTCTTGGTTCGGTGGGCTCATCATGGTGGGTTAGTGGTGTACGTGGTACGGTTTGCCTTTGGTCTGGTACCTTCCTTGCTTAAGCAAAAACGTCCTTGGTTTGGTACCCATGAGGTACCAGACGAGATATCTTGAACGGTATCCTAAGGTACCGACTAAGATAATCTGGTCAATACCCTTGGGTACCGATCAAGAAATCCTGATCGGTACACTTAAGTATCGAATCAAGAAATCATGTTCGGTACCCTGGGGTGCCGATCATAAGAGGAGGTAGTTGAATACAGTCTCACTTCCTTATCTCCTATTGGCTTCCATCGATTTACAATCTCATAGGCGAAAATGCCTATAATAGTTGCCCTCCAAAGCCTAGCTTGTAGATTAACAGATGGGCTTTGTTGAATCACTCCTCGGACTTCTTAGTATATGTCCATCTCTCTCTCAACCTTGATCGGTGTTCCCCGGCTCAGTGGTCAACGTCCGTTTGACGTTTTACCGGTCCGGTGCTGGACCCTTCCCCTATATAAGCTCACACATCCTATCCCCTGAATATGGTCACACACTTTCCAACCTTGCATGAAAACCTCGACCCTTCAACTCCCCAAGCCGCCATTACTATGCCCCTTGCTCTAGCATCCAAACCAAACTCCAAATTTCATCCTAGTTCGATCCACGATTTGGTAAGTGTCCTTTCCTTGTTTCAGCATCCACCTTTATACTATAAGTATTGTCACCACAAATATTGATACCAAAGATAAGGGAGAATATCGAAATCAAGTATGTCGACAATAATGATGTCGTAGGAAATCATACAAGAGGACACACTCGATGTTGAAGGTAAAGCAAAGCTACAACAAAGAATGTCACATCCAAAATGTGCCTTAAAGAATATCATATATCATCAATGTGATATGGAATGTCGCACTCCATCGGTACGTATGCCTACAATGATGCTACATACCATCTATTCCGTATATCATCATGGAAGTGATGATGTCGAAGGAAAGCATATCATAGGTCTTCAATATAATTGAAGATGTCACTGATGCCGCTCTTCATCAATAAAGAAAATTGCCGCATATCAATAGTGCAAAGAGACATGTCGCATGCCATCAAATGGAAAACGAATATCGGATGTCATGTGATATCATGAATCATCAAGAGGATGCCACCACTCATCAATATCATGTATTTTCAATGCCGTCTATCACTAATGCCACATCTTATTGATATCGCACTTCATTAACCGAGGTAATACACAAGGCAGCATATAGTAAGTCATCGATGAGATAGAAGCATCATGTATCATCGATACCGTGTGTCATTGATGTCGCATGACGTCAGTAACCAATGCCGGACAAAGGGTTTTGAGCCTTCGAAGACTTATATATGAAGCTGTTTCTTACTAACATTATACAAAAGCAAGTCACATGTCACCAATCCAACAAGGAATGCCATAAAAATTGATGACTAAAAATCAACACAAGGAGAATGTCGAAGCTCACTAGCCTTCAATGATGCCGTAACTCATCAGCATACAAAGGAATGCCGAAGATCATCAAATTAAAACCCGATGCCAAACACCATTAATATGGTGGATGATTTCAAAATCCAAGTATGTCAAAAATGATATGTGGCAGTCATGCCGCAACTCTTGACCCCCATAAATACGGACCTAGGGGAATGAAGGAACGGGGTTCATTCTTATATTTTTAAAGTTTGTAACCCTAAATCAATTTGGAGATTTTAGTGCCAACTATGATCTTGCGACTTTTATTGCAAACAAGGGCTTCTACTTTTACAATCACATTGCATATGAATAAAGAGACATGAATTATGACTTATGTTTTTTTATAATTTTGATACGACCTTTACTTCACCATTGAAAGTGCATACGTCCAACAAGTTGACATAGGATTCCTTGACTCGTGACTGTTTTCGAATTCTCAAGCACTTGTGATTTCAATCATAACTTGGTTTGAATTCCTAAAACACTCATGACTTCAAGATTAATATGAATTCGACATGGAGCATGTATCTTCCTAGCAAACTAGCCTAGGATTATTAAAGTCTCTACTCAACTAAGTCTCACCTTCCTCACACTTTTGGGGTTAACGAAGAATTTCTTTAACATTTTTGGCACTAGAAGTAGGGTTCGAACCTCCGTCTCCGCCTGACCCACATGTGGAGCTACCTTTAATCTACATATATAGGGCTTAAAGGGTTTATCCATACCAAGCATATTCCATTAAGGAACCATTCCAAATTTCATCCAACTTCGTCTGTATATTGACTATCTCCAAACAATTACCTTTCGAGCCTCAAGTAGCTAGACCAACCTACCAAATCACTAGTGATGCTTGATTTTATGAAGAGCAAGTGCTAAGGGTATTAGCACTACAAATCATGGAAGATAAGAGAAGGAAAGTAGCTTCTTATGATCCAGATAAATAGAGTTTAAACCCATTTTATATAGGGCCTACATCAATCTTTGCTTTAGGAATGAAGGATAAGAAAGATAACATCTTTGTAGAAATGAAGAAAATTCAAACCCAAGCAAGGAGAACCATTTTTGGAAGAGAAATAACAAAGAACTTTGATCAATTCACCAAAAAGTGGAAGGATGTTTTTAATTTTTTCCATAAATTGAACGAGACTCAATACGCTTTAAAGAAAAAGTTTGCTATAGTGGCTAAAGAGCTTGTCACATACAACAAAAGAGTTAGGTAGGATTCAAAGGAATCATCTTCCAAAAATTTCCATCTTTCTAATAATTATTCGCTTACCATTCTTATGAGAATATTTATTGTCTAAGTAAGGAAAAAATAAACTATTGGCCTTCTTAGAAAAGGCAATGAAAGAATGAATGAAATCTTGGAGGATTACATTGTCATTATCACCGCTGAAATAGTAATGACACTAATTAATGTCCAAGTCTGGAAGAGATGATCAACAATTTTCCTAGGATAAGGAAAGCTTAAATAATTTTTAAAGACATGTTGAACAAGTTGACATAAATAAAGATTTTTGAAATAAAACAAGTATTTCTACATGATCAATCATGGAAAGAAGAAAGATCCGCCTTAAAGGAAAAATTCTTTGATCCCCTAAAGATTGCCTGGTCAAAGCACCTCCTAGAGAGAAGTCTGTGTTAGCTTTTGGCCCCAATAGAAACGGCCTAGACAAAGCATCTGAAAGCCTTTTGTCTTGCCCACATGGTCTAGCCGGAGCGCCTCCTAGAGGGAGGATGGAATTAGCCTTTGGTCCCACCTAAGATGGCTTGGCCAAAACAATGACTAGCCTTCAGTACCGCCTATAAGGACTGACTTAAGCACCTCCAAGATAAGGGATGGAGTAAGCCTTTGATACAGCCTAAGACAGCCTGGCCAAAGCACCAAACCAGCCTTCAGTACCACCTATAAGGCTTGCTAAAGCGCCTCCTAGAGGGAGGTCAGGTAAATCTTTGGTTCTGCTTAAGAAATCTTTCAAAATCCATTACCAATTGTGGTAATCAAGATTCAATCAAAATCATTTACCTAAGATGGTAACAAAGAAGTTAATTAAGTCAATCAAATTTCATCCAAAATAATGGATGCAAGTAATCTTCTAGAGTAAGATCAATAAAAAATGAGCCATTTTGAGCTGCAAAGCAAAAGTAATCTTTTAGAGGAAGTTCAATCGAAAATGAGCCATTTGAGCTCCAAAGAAAAAGCATTCTTCTAGGAAGATCGATAAAAAAATAAGCCATTTGGGTTCCAAAGCAATATACTAAAGGAAAGTTCTATAAAATACAAGTTGTCATGATTCAAAGAAAAGAAAGCGGGAATTCTCCATTAACACAAAAGAAATTATAATTACCAGATGGTTTTCTGGTCTTCCACTCAGATAATTACTAAATGGTTTTCTAGTCTTCTATTAGAAAATTATTATTACTAGATGGTCTTATGGTCTTCTATCTATAATATTGCCAGAAAGATTTCTTGTCTTCTATTACCGGTTGGTTTTCTAGTCTTCTATTCAGATTATTTTTATTGTTAGATAATTTTGTGGGCTTCAATTCAAGTGATTATTTCCATATGATTTTCTAATCTTCATTCAAATTATTACACCAGATGGTTCTCCAGTCTTCCATCCATGATTCAATCAAATATCTATCATGCTAATCAAATCAAATTCAATACCTATTATGATTGGAATTCGACTTTCTTATTAAAATAATGGGAATCTCCATTATTAAGCAAACTACTGGATATTTATTAATGAAGAACCAAACATTTATATCAAGATCCAAGTTTATGATCTCCATACCAACTGTAATGATGTTTTCTCCATCAGCAAGTCATCTGGTTCTCTTAAGAAATAGATTATTGGCCTGTCTATCAAAAGCTTGAAATATAAGAAAGTAGATTTATGCTCAAAATAACAGCTACAAAGTAGTAGCCTAAAACCGAGGAACTAACCGCAAGTCTTAGGTAAAGGCAGAGAGTAGAATTCAAAATATCAACTATTCAGATATAACTTTATTTACCATTTAATACATTATGTACAAGATTACAGAAACAAAAGATGGGTAGCAAGTAAGTTCAACTAAGAAGTTTACAAATAATTCCCTATTGAGAGCTAAAATCTTTGGCCAGTATCCTTAAATCTTCTGCACCCAAAGAAGAAACGGCAATATGATGAATTGCCATACTAGAAGTTGTATAAGCTTCTTCACTTTCTTTCGAATGGCATTTTCATCGTTTATCGAATAAATTTGAATCTTTAATGCACTGTTGGGCGTCTTAATGGCTCTTTTTAGAAGCTGAATCTTACTCTTTAATTTCTCAACCTCCTGCTCGAAAGTGTGGTTTTCCCCACTTGAGTAACTATATCTTCATAAGAATTAAGATGAGTAAAAACCTTATCACTCCACTGCTTGTTCAAAGATTAAACACATTCACATATAGCTATTTGACACCATCTACCAATTTCACCATCATCAAAGCCCGAAAGAGGGTTTAACAAAGTAGAAAACTTTTCTTAACCAATTAAAGGGGTACGAGTAGGTAGGTTGGATTCACCTCCGCTCGCAATAAGTTCTAAGGATTGGTAATTCGCTTGATTTTTTATTAACTCCACCTCAAGGTCCATCACTTTTTGATGTAACAAGGAAATTTTAGCATCAGCCTCAGCGCTTTGAGATGAAAGCCTAGATTTTCCAATAGCATCCATCTTGCTTTTCAACTCTTGAATTCTCCCATCTCTCTCTCTCTCTCTCTCTCTCTCTTTAATTTGACTCTCTCACTCAGAAATCATTTCCTTCGAACTACTAAGTGTAACTCTTAATTGTAATACATATCATGCAATTTTTACGCGTTCGGATTATCCAGGAATCGTAAGGTTGGAGTGCTTTGAGAAGAGAGTTTCTTCTCGAATTTCACTCTGATCTTAGCCTTAATGGAGTAATATTGAGCAAGCATTTCCTAGTAATCGAGCACGAGTGTTAATTATTTCTCCTAAATAAGAAAGTGAGAAATGAAATTAATATACAAGAAGCATTTCCTTTACTAGCAACAAAGGTTTTCAAACTTGAGAAAATTAAAGATTATATCAACATTACATACAACTAACTCTTAAAGTTTTGAGACAGTGGTTTTAGCCTTTTTAAACGACTAAGACTAGAGTCAAAAGGAACTTTAGTTCCTTCCGGAGTATTGACTGAAGGAAATTAATGGTAGTCTCATTCTCCGGCCAAAGCACTAGTATGGGCACATAGCATTTTAGCATGATCTGTTCGAACCTCACTAAATCCTTCTCATTACCCAAGAAATCAAAGAAAATTAGGAAATTGAGTATAAAATTCTTGTAAATCTCTTAGAAATAATGCTTTGCTAGCCAAGATGTTTTAAGAATTAAAAATCTCTCCTTAAAATCTCTCCCTAACTTGATGAATTTACTTAAAAGTTCCATATGGATAGGACTATTGAAGATTCCTTAATCTGTATATAATAAGAAATGAGCTAAGTTACAAAGAAATGAAAGCAATAAAATTCATAATTTATTTGAATCATACACTACAATCACACAATCATTGAGGTTTGTACAATATTTATCCCTTATAAAATTCAGAAATGAATCTCTCCTTGCTATACTTAATTTTTTGGGAGGAAGAGTATTAGGAGAAAGGGGAACACTAGCAAACCTAGGAAGGTTCTAACAAGCTGTAGGATGCGGGTCACTTCCATGATCATTTAAGTATCTTTAATGAAGACTCCTCATCAATCCCCCACTTTTTCTGCTAAAAGAAAAGTCAGTGAAAACATTCCTAGAATAGATTTTATAGAGGAACTCTGCTAAGTCCTCCCTATTATCAATAAGCATCCCAAAAAGAGTCATTAATTTTGCATTTTCTCCCTTGATTCTATCTCGTTGAACGCAAGCTCTCTTCAAATGAGAGGTAGTGCTTTTCCTTGAAAAACCTTAATCATGCAGCACTAGCAGAGATGCGCTTATATTTGTTAGATACTTCATTATATTCATCAATTGATCTATCAACCTCTTCGTTTAACAGAAGCATATCCATTTGACTCTTTTTATATAAGGTCTCATAATAATATTTGTTCTTTCTCCTTGAATAAGATAATAAGTTTATTAACTAAAGATTGGTTGATAACTTTAGACACTTAAATAAGGAATCCCATAATTATGAGACCGAAACTTGGGAAATTAGAGTTTGAATTTTCCCTTTTGGCCGATGACTTATGGGAGCACTTTCTTTTGAAGAGGCATCCTTCCTTGTATCACCTTGAGAATTAGCAAGGTTAGTATAACCTGCATTATGGGCAGATGAGTCTAAGTTAAGACCACCTGATCCATCTCCCCCATCTTTTGTCCCAAAGGACCCTTGTCATTGTCATCACCTCTGTCGTCGTCATCATGGCCATTATTACCATCATTATCATCTCCTCCTTCTTCATCAGATTCTGTCTCCTTACCGAATGAGGGGTCGTCAAAGGATAAAAACTTTCTAGCGTTGGCTTTTTTTCTTGGGAGGAAACTCTTTGTTAAGAGACACCTGGGCTCTCCCCAAAATAAGAGTGAAACTCCTCTTGAACTTTTCATTTAAGGTTGCCATGGATGGAAAATCTAAGTCTAGACGTTTTTGAATGTTATTGCCATATGCAACAAATAAAGCATCTTCTTAGCATTTATCAAGGAAAAATGATAGATGATGTTGTTTGAACAAGAAAGGATGGCGCTTTTCCTTTTGAGCTTGTACTTTAAAGATTTATTCTTGTCAGCAAGCATGGCCTTCACTTTGTTTGCCCTATCAAGATCCACTCTTAGTGCTTATGTTTCTTCCTATAATAATTATTTAGCTTTCCACTCCTTATCAAGAAGTAGTAGTAGCTTCATCCCTTGCTGTAGTGATATCGATCCCACCGATGTTAAGCGAAGAGAATTATTCTTTAAGTTCGGCCACTTTGTTAGAAGACCCTTGCGAAACCTCTTGGAGAAAGAATACATGCTTGGCCGTTTGAATGTATACTAAGCCTAAGTCAAAATAGGATATATATATATATATATATATATATATATAACTAAAAGCCCAATTAACCAAACAGAAGGAAATGCATACATATAAAAGTTTTTTAATAATAATAAGACGATCCTTAGAATATATCAGAGGCCATGGTGGCCTAAGAGAAACTAAAGAAGGAGATCAGGGAACCAAGTGAAGAAGATAGTCAGAACTGGCGACAGGAGTCTGAGCCTAAGCCTCTGAAGGAAGAGAATCATTTAGAGAAGGAAATAGTCCAAGCTCATCACAAATACGGTGAAGGACCATTGGAGAATCAGGAAGTGAAATGTTTATAAAGGGATCCAAAGAATGTGCCGCATCAGTTGATTTTTTTAACTTTAAGCCCTGGAGAATCTTGTTTTGCAACATCGGGGTTTGAGTCAATAGTCACTTTGTGTAACGACCCAGAATTTCTGTCATTTAAAATTCGTAAATTTAATTGATTTTAAATATTAACAAGTAAAATTTGTAAGTCGAATAAATTTTTATTTCGAATATCTAGATTTAATTGGATAATTAAATCGATAATTTAATATTTGAAATTACAGAAATAATTGGAAATTGGGTTTAAGGTGATTAAAATTGATTTGTAAAGCTTTATTAAATCATATTGGAGTTAGAATGATGTTATAGAACATTTAAAATTGAATTAAAAGTTAATTTGTGAAAATTGAATATTTTAATATTTAATTGACGAGTAAAAATAGCCTTTTTTCAAACAGTCTCGGATTTCGACGAAACTAGTTTCTTCGGATCCGTAATTTTATATTATTGTATGGTTTCAAATTACGTGTCAATCGGACTTACAGTTTGTCCAGGACAAGATAAAACGCGTAGAAATCGGTTTGAGTGAATTTTAAATTTAAATAATTCGATTCGAAAACTTATCTTCCAAATTTGATCGAATTGGCTTCCGATATATATTCCATTGCGTTTGGAATAGAGGTAAAACATTATAAACGCCAGGCGGCACGCTTCGTTTGGAGTTCGGAAAAATTTCGGGTGAATAGTGCGCGAATATTTTCTATATAAGGACCTCATATTTCACAATTTGCACAAAACCTAGGTCTAAAAGCTTCAGCCGCCACTTATGCTGTTAATGGCCGAAAATTTTTCATCTACTTCCTTTAATCTCTTCCAATCCATCGATCTACTCAAGAAATCTTGAACTAACAAATTATAGAGGGTAATGAGAGCTTCGATTCTATACGGTGATGATTGATTTTAGTCGAGTGGATCAACGGAAAATTGCTTCCATTCATTCGTCTATCGTGCGTGTTTTTCGAGGCAAGGAGGCAGCCGAGCATGGTCTACCTCTGGCCGAAGGTGGCACGCGTAGGGGGCTTCAAAACCGTGGTGCTTGATCGTCGTGAAGTCGAGCGTGGAGGTTGCGTTAATTAGGGTTTTAGGTGCCGGCCAATTTGGGTTTGAACGCGACTTTTTCACCTGGGGAAGAAGAAGGGAGGGGACGGCCGAGATCTTCATCTAAGAAACGTGCGGCCGTGATTGAGGTAGGTTAAATATATAATAAAAATTGTAAATTTAATTATATTATAATTGGTTCGAACTTTGAAATATTATAACTTGTTCATATGAGGTCGAAAACGCACGAAATGAATTGCGTTGGATTCGTTTTGTTGAACACTACGCGATGGAGCTGGATTGGGATTGATTGGAGCTAGTGAGAATTTTGGGTAAAATTAAACGCGCGTTTAATTTTATTCGAAATAAACACTGCAACTGTTATTGGAAACAAGGTAAGAACTTCTCACTCAATCGAATTTGTTTCGATTTAAATTTTAAATAGTTAGATTTAAAATTTCTTGATTGTATGATTGGATGATAAATTATTGTCTATTGTTTTGAAATAGACCCTATACACCGTATATTAAGCGGAGGTTATTTATTAAACACATATACCGCGATATTCCATCTCGATGTGGAATTGGTATTATATATGTACTTGGAGTTGATTTTCCCGCATTATATAGCGGATGAGACCCTATTGCGCCGCATAATAGCGGATAATATTTTATAAACCCATGTACCGCGATATTCCGTATTGGAACGGGATTGCTTTTGTGCAAACATCTGTGGATGCAGAGTAACAGGTTGGAGGGATCCAACTGGATTCCTCACCCGTATTAATTTATTTACAGATATTGTGATATATTCTGTTATCATATGATATATTATGTTTGGATGCCGTGGTTGATTTATTGGTGCTGTTGCAGCATTGGGCCTATATTTTTGGAGTTTTAAAAATGTTAAAGTAACGATTTCGAATTTAAAAGGATTTTTGAAAGTATACGTTTTATTGAAGTTTGGAATTAATTCATTTAAAATAAATAAACGTTATAATTTTAATGTTATAAAAATTATGATTTTTGAGAAATATAGTTGAAAATTGATTTTTTTTTGAAAATATGGAGTTGAAGATTTTTATAAATCAAGTGATGAAATTATAAAGGTGTTTTGAAATTGTTTTAAAATAATGTTATAAATGGATTTTATAAAAGAATAGAATCTACGATTTGTGAAGTTATAAAATGAATAGATTTTGTAAAATAAAATATTTATAAGTAATTAACTTATAAATCAGATTTTGGCATTTAAATGAGATATAAATAGAATTTGTATAATTAAGGGATTTTATAAGTTGAAGTTTTTATAAAATATATATAAATGTGAATTTATAAACATTGTTTTATAAATCCAAAACCAATTGAATTTGATAAGTAAATACGAAAGCTTATTAAAGGAGATATATCCACGATTTTGGACAGTGGATAATCCTTTAATTAAATATGTAGAAGTGTGGAATTTGGAAACGATTTATATTCACGATTTTGGACAGTGAATAATATATTAAAGAAATATTTTGGGAAGTGATATTTTAAATTGAATTAAAACGATTTAATGATGTTTTAAAAATGCATTAAGTATCGAAACCATAGATTTCAACATTCATTGTTGAAATAGACGTTTTCGAGAAATAAAAGGAAATGGTGGACTATAACACTGTTGTTATAGTAAATGATTTTCGAAAGGAAATGTTTCATATAGTATTGGGATTTATATATCTATCTAAATTTCGAATCCCTATACAAGTGATTTTGGGTCGCCGTAACGATGTTTTACGCAACATTCGTTTAGACTCAAATGAATGTGTTTAAGAGAATGTTTTCCTTAAAGGAATAAAATATATACTTAATCGTGTTTTAAGTATATTGAATATTTTCTAAGTATTGAAAATAAATAGATTTGTGAATTACTTATTGTTAAATAAGTATTTGGAAATGTTTTCCAATGTAGAGATTGAAATGGTTTAGAGAATGTATCTTTTTAAAGATAAATTCAAGTGAATATCTGGCAAATTATTTAATTTATGGAAGATAATTAAAAAGGGCCTAGTGATTGTTATGGTGCTGGATATTTGTTTGTTGGCCTTGATAGTTAAATAACCGACTATTAATATTTACCTTTAAATGGATATTTTTGTGACTTGCTTGAATTTGAATGTTTCACTTAGTTTTAAAATAAGCGCTCGTTATTCGGTTTAGCCGGGAGAGGACCTTTGTGTCATAAATCCCATTACGAATAGCGATATGTCGAAATGGATAGCATTTGAAGACCGGTGTTGAAGACCGGATGTTTTTGAAAACGGAAGGATTACCGTCGAATGTCTCTGCATCGGCTGATCTCCGATATAGAGATTTTATCACCCTTTGTGATGGGAATTCCGGACGTGATTAGTGAATATCCGGATTGCAAGGGCTTCTTTGGAAGTGCCTTCGGTTCTGTTCGAACCCAGAATGGACTTATATGATGTGTATCTGACATTACAATTTGAGATGTAAAGCTAGTTTCTATCAAATACGTTTCTGTTGGTGGCGGGGAATTTATTCTCTTAGCTTAACACCCTTCTCTAAGACGTACGAGCTCAGAGGTTATGTAGTTGATGGTTACTAGTGATATATTCCCAAATTGGTAATGTGGCATACGAAGTGATGTTGAGCATTTGTTGATCAAAGCGTGGCTTTTGTATAAAGCGTAGCTTTGTGGACGAGACTTCCTTGTCTTAATGAAATGTGATGGGTGGTTCTCGCTTCGCGGTTAGGTGGCGAATGGGAGACTCTTGCCCCTACATGTCCTCTTTATGAGGTTGGTTAGGCGTAACCCGTGACAGTCGAAAGGCTGGCCATAAAAGCAAGTTTCGGGTAACAGTGTTAGCCGCGGTGGGTCTGGGATGGTTGCAAAGCCCACTAGTCGCCGCTGTATGCGTATCGTTACATTTGGTATCAGAGCATATGGTTAAACAACAACCTTGGCTCTGTTGGGGATTACTCATTAGAGATAGAATCAGTAGTACTCTAGAATGAGTCTAAGTGTAATCATAGATACGAGTGCGTATTTGTTAGTGAATATGAAATTGTTTATTATTGTGTTGACTTATCGGTTGATTGTTTATAGATTCTGGTCGGTGCAATCTAGCTAATTATTTCGATAGGGCTTTCTAAACTCTTAAACGAGATAAACCGACATAGTATCATTTTAAATTGGGTAAATAAAATAATTTTACCTTGATTAGATTTTATATATAAAGGAAATAATTTTTCAAAAATTATTAAAGTGTATATGAATTGATTGTTTGGTTGTTGAAAATGTAAGAATATATATATATATATATATATATATATATATATATATATGTAAGTTAATTAAAAGAATAATTGTATAAGCAAAAGAATTATTAAGTAGGAATTATAATTAATATGATTTACAATTGTGAAATAATCTTATATATAAGAAGTGAAACTATATGAATATATTTATAAATATTAGTTGTAAATAAAAATGAATTTGAACTATAAAGTGAAAGTGTTGGATGAAGTTAACTTTATTTTCCAAAATTAAAAGCTAAATAGAATTTACTTTAGAATTGGAATCTGAATTGGATTTATAAGTGGAAATTTAAGTTAAGTTAAACAAATGATGTTGAAATGGAATATAACTTTAGTAATGTTGAATGAAGTTGATTTTGGTATCGAAGTAAATTAATAAAGTGAATTAAATGGATGTGAACTTGAGTTATATAAATGAAATTCAACCTTATTTGTTAAATGAATTAGCAAGTGAATTGAACTAATGAATTGAATATTAATCAATCGAATGTAAATGAATTGATATAGAATAATGAATGTAAATGAATTGATATAGAATAATGAATGTAAGTGTTAATTCATTAAAGCTAATTACAAGTGATGAACCAAATTGAATGAATGTAAGCAAAGTAAAGAAATTTGGTTGTGTTGGTTATGATCTGGTTGATACATGATTGTTAGTTGATTATATATAATTCATTAAGTGTTAATGAAGTTGAATCGATAAAATTGAAAACTATGTAATTTGATTTGAATGTGGAAGTGAACTAACTTGAATGTAAATTAGTGAATATAAACTAATTGAAAATGAATAAATGAATGTTAGTAGAGTCCCATGTTAGTGAATCAAATATGATTAAATGAAAAACCAATTCATTGAATATTAATGAGAAGTGAATGTATATTGATGTGATAATTGGAATTGTTGTTGGATGATAGTTGTTTAATGGTTGACTTTGTTGCCTTTTGTTGCGTTTTCTATATTGGCACATATTGTTGTCGTACTGGTATATGTTGTATATTGATATTACTTTCATATATGCATGTTTCTCATTATTGTTGAGTGTTTAGTAGGTGTGGATTGCGCTTGCTTCGCATTTGGAGCTCGCTTTCGCACTATATTATCCGTATATGCTCGCTAATAATATACAAGGTACATATCTCGGATTACATATCGTACTTTTACACTTTTTTCCTTGCGGGATGCCTGATTACTTTGATGAGATGTATATTTGTGATATATATATTGCCCTTTTTTTGGATCGAACCGCGCAAAGGAGACTATGGCAAAATTTTCTGAAAATATAAGGCGTTAAAATATTTTTGAGAAATTAGAAAATTTTGAAATGTTAACTAAGTATGATTTGAAAACTTAGTAAAGTTATTATAAGAAGTTTAACTATGGATTTTGGGAAAGTTAAACACTTAAGTGAATTTAAAATCTAATTTGAAAGGATTTTTGAAAAGTTAAGGAATTTTATAACCTTTTCTTACTTGGTAATTTCGAGGACGAAATTCTTTTAAGGGGGGAAGTTTGTAACGACCCAGAATTTCTGTCATTTGAAATTCATAAATTTAATTGATTTTAAATATTAACAAGTAAAATTTGTAAGTCGAATAAATTTTTATTTCGAATATCTAGATTTAATTGGATAATTAAATCGATAATTTAATATTTGAAATTACAAAAATAATTGAAAATTGGGTTTAAGGTGATTAAAATTGATTTGTAAAGTTTTATTAAATCATATTGGAGTTAGAATGATGTTATAGAACTTTTAAAATTGAATTAAAAGTTAATTTGTGAAAATTGAATATTTTAATATTTAATTGACGAGTAAAAATAGTCATTTTTCAAACAGTCTCGGATTTCGACGAAACCAGTTTCATCGGATCCGTAATGTTATATTATTGTATGGTTTCAAATTACGTGTCAATCGGACTTATGGTTTTTCCGAGGCAAGCTAAAACGCGTAGAAATTGGTTTGAGTGAATTTGAAATTTAAATAATTTGATTCGAAAACTTATCTTTCAAATTTGATCGAATTGGCTTTCGATATATATTCCATTGCGTTCGAAATAGGGGTAAAACATTGTAAACGGCTGGCTGCACGCTTCGTTTGGAGTTCGGAAAAATTTCGGGTGAATAGTGCACGAATATTTTCTATATAAGGACCTCATATTTCACAATTTGCACAAACCCTAGGTCTAAAAGCTTCAGACGCCACTTATGCGATTAATGGCCGAATTTTTTTAATCTTCTTCCTTTGATCTCTTCCAATCCATCGATCTATTCAAGAAATCTTCAACTAACAAATTATAGAGGGCAATGAGAGCTTCGATTCTATACGGTGATGATCGATTTTAGTCGAGTGGATCAACGGCAAATTGCTTCCGTTCGTTCATATTTCATGTGCGTTTTTCGAGGCAAGGATGCAGCCGAGCATGGCCGGCCTCTGGCCAAAGGTGGCACGCGTAGGGGGCTTCAAAACCGTGGTGCTTGACCGTCGTGAAGTCGAGCGTGGAGGTTGCGTTAATTAGGGTTTAGGTGGCGGCCAATTTGGGTTCGACCTGGGGAAGAAGAAGGGAGGAGAAGGCCGAGATCTGCATCTAAGAAACGTGCGGCCGTGATTGAGCTAGGTTAAAAATAAAATAAAAATTGTAAATTTAATTATATTATAATTCGTTCGAACTTTGAAATATTATAACTTGTTCATACGAGGTCGAAAACGTACTAAACGAATTGCGTTGGATTCGTTTTGTCGAACACTATGCGACGGAGCTGGATTGGGATTGATTGGAGCTAGTGAGAATTTTGGATAAAATTAAACGCGCGTTTAATTTTTTTCGAAATAAACACTGCAACTGTTATTGGAAACAAGGTGAGAACTTCTCACTCAATCGAATTCGTTTCGATTTAAATTTTAAATAGTTAGATTTAAAATTGCTTGATTGTATGACTGGATAATAAATTATTATCTATTGTATTTAAATAGAACCTATACGCCGTATATTAAGCAGAGGTTATTTATTAAACACATATACCGCGATATTCCACCTCAATGTGGAATTGGTATTATATATGTACTTGGAGTTGATTTTCCCGCATTATATAGCAGATGAGACCCTATTGCGCCGCATAATAGCGGATAATATTTTATAAACCCATGTACCGCGATATTCCTTATTGGAACGGGATTGGTATTGTGCTAACATCTGTGATGCAGGGTAACAGGTTGGAGGGATCCAACTGGATTCCTCACCCGTATTGATTTATTTACAGATATTGTGATATATTCTGTTATCATATGATATATGATGTTTGGATGCCGTGGTTGATTTATTGGTGTTGTTGCAGCATTGGGCCTATATTTTTGGAGTTTTAAAAATGTTAAAGTAACGATTTCGAATATAAAAGGATTTTTAAAGTGATTTTTGAAATATACGTTTTATTGAATTTTGGAGTTAATTCATTTTAAATAAATAAACGTTATAATTTTAATGTTATAAAAATTAAGATTTTTGAGAAATATAGTTGAAAATTCATTTTTTTTGAAAATATGGAGTTGAAGATTTTTATAAATCAAGTGATGAAATTATAAAGGAGTTTTGAAAATGTTTTAAAATAATATTATAAATGGATTTTATAAAAGAATAGAATCTACGATTTGTGAAGTTATAAAATGAATAGATTTTGTAAAATAAAATATTTATAAGTAATTAACTTATAAAATCGGATTTTGGCATTTAAATGAGATATAAATAGAATTTGTATAATTAAGGGATTTTATAAGTTGAAGTTTTTATAAAATATATATAAATGTGAATTTATACACATTGTTTTATAAATGCGAAACCAATTGAATTTGATACGTAAATATGAAAGCTTATTAAAGTAGATATATCCACAATTTTGGACAGTGGATAATCCTTTAATTAAATATGTAGAAGTGTGGAATTTGGTAAACGATTTATGTTCATGATTTTGGACGGTGAATAATATATTAAAGAAATATTTTGGGAAGTGATATTTTAAATAGAATTAAAATGATTTAAAGATGTTTTAAAAATGTATTAAGTATCGAAACCATAGATTTCAACATTCATTGTTGAAATAGACGTTTTCGAGAAATAAAAGGAAATGGTGGACTATAACACTGTTGTTATAGTAAATGATTTTCGAAAGGAAATATTTTATATAGTATTGGGATTTATATATCTATCTAAATTTCAAATCCCTATACTAGTGATTTTGGGTCGTCGTAACAATGTTTTACGCAACATTCGTTTAGACTCAAATGAATGTGTTTAAGAGAATATTTTCCTTAAAGGAATAAAATATATACTTAATCTTGTTTTAAGTATATTGAATATTTTCTAAGTATTGAAAATAAATAGATTTGTGAATTACTTATTGTTAAATAAGTATTTGGAAATTTTTTCCAATGTAGAGATTGAAATGGTTTAGAGAATGTATCTTTTTAAAGATAAATTGAAGTGAATATCTGGCAAGTTATTTAATTTATGGAAGATAATTAAAAAGGGCCTGGTGATTGTTATGGTGCTGGATATTTGTTTGTTGGCCTTGATAGTTAAATAACCGACTATCAATATTTAACTTTAAATGTGTATTTGTGTGACTTGCTTGAATTTGAATGCTACACTTATTTTTAAAATAAGCGCTCGTTATTCGGTTTAGCCGGGAGAGACCTTTGTGTCATAAATCCCATTCCAAATAGCGATATGTCGAAATGGATAGAATTTGAAGACCGGTGTTGAAGGCCGGATATTTTTGAAAACAGAAGGATTACCGTCGAATGTCTCTGCATCGGCTGATCTCCGATATAGAGATTTTATCATCCTTTGTGATGGGAATTCCGGACGTGATTAGTGAATATCCGGATTGCAAGGGCTTCTATGGAAGTGCCTTCGGTTCTGTTCGAACCCAGAATTGACTTGTATGATTTGTGTCTGACGTTACAATTTGAGATGTAAAGCTGGTTTCTATCAAATACGTTTCTGTTGGTGGCGGAGAATTTATTCTCTTAGCTTAACACCCTTATCTGAGACGTACGAGTTCAGAGGTTATGTAGTTGATGGTTACTAGTGATATATTTCCAGATTGGTAATGTGGCATACGAAATGTCGTTGAGCATTTGTTGATCAAAGCGTGGCTTTTGTATAAAGCGTAGCTTTGTGGACGAGACTTGCTTGTCTTAGTGAAATGTGATGGGGGGTTCTCACTTCGCAGTTAGGTGGAGAACGGGAGACTCTTGCCCCCACATGTCCCCTTTACGAGGTTGGTTAGGTGTAACCCGTGAAAGTCGAAAGGCTGGCCGTAAAAGCAAGTTTCGGGTACCAGTGTGAGCCACGGTGGGTCTGGGACGGTTGCAAAGCCTACGGTCGCCGCTGTATGCGTATCGTTACATTTGGTATCATAGCATATGGTTAAGTGACAACCTTGGCTCTGTTGGGGATTACTCCTTAGAGATAGAGTCAGTAGTACTTTAGAATGAGTGTAAGTGTAATCATAGATACGAGTGCGTATTTGTTAGTGAATGTGAAATTGTTTTGTATTGTGTTGACTTATCGGTTGATTGTTTATAGATTCTGGTCGGTGCAGTCTAGCTAATTGTTTCGATAGGGGTTTCTAACCTCTTAAACGAGATAAACCGACATGGTATCATTTTAAATTGGGTAAATAAAATAATTTTACCTTGATTAGATTTTATATATAAAGGAGATAAGTTTTCAAAAATTATTAAAGTGTACATGAATTGATTGTTTGGTTGTTGAAAATGTAAGAATATATATATATATATATAAGTTAATTAAAAGATTAATTGTATAAGCAAAAGAATTATTAAGTATGGAATTATAATTAATATGATTTACAATTGTGAAATAATCTTATATATAAGAAGTGAAACTATATGAATATATTTATAAATATGAGTTGTAAATAAAATTGAATTTGAACTATAAATTGAAAGTGTTGGACGAAGTTAATTTTATTTTCCAAAATTAAAAGTTAAATAGAATTTGCTTTAGAATTGGAATTTGAATTGGATTTATAAGTGGAAATTTAAGTAAGTTAAACAAATGATGTTGAAATGGAATATAACTTAAGTAATGTTGAATGAAGTTGATTTTGGTATCGAAGTAAATTAATAAAGTGAATTAAATGGATGTGAACTTGAGTTATATAAATGAAATTCAACCTTATTTGTTAAATGAATTAGCAAGTGAATTGAACTAATGAATTGAATATAAATCAATCGAATGTAAATGAATTGATATAGAATAATGAATGTAAGTGTTAATTCATTAAAGCTAAATAAAAGTGATGAACCAAATTGAATGAATGTAAGCAAAGTAAAGAAATTTGGTTGTGTTGGTTATGATTTGGTTGATATATGATTGTTAGTTGATTATATATAATTCATTAAGTGTTAATGAAGTTGAATTGATAAAATTGAAAACTATGTAATTTGCTTTGAATGTAAATTAGTGAATATAAACTAATTGAAAATGAAAAAATGAATGTTAGTAAAGTCCCATGTTAGTGAATCAAATATGATTAAATGAAAAACCAATTCATTGAATATTAATGAGAAGTGAATGTATATTGATTTGATAATTGGAATTGTTGTTGGATGATAGTTGTTTAATGGTTGACTTTGTTGCCTTTTGTTGCATTTGCTATATTGGAACATATTGTTGTTGTACTGGTATATGTTGTATATTGATCTTACTTTCATATATGCATGTTTCTCATTATTATTGAGTGTTTAGTAGGTGTGGATTGCGCTTGCTTCGCATTTGGAGCTCGCTTTCATGCTATATTAGCCGTATATGCTCGCTAATAATATATAAGGTACATATCTCGGATTACATATCGTACTTTTACACTTTTTCCCCTGCAGGATGCCTCATTACTTTGATGAGATGTATATTTGTGATATATATATTGCCATTTTTTTCGGATAGAACCGCGCAAAGGAGACTATGGCGAAATTTTCTGAAAATATAAGGCGTTAGAATATTTTTGAGAAAATTAGAAAATTTTGAAAAGATACCTAAGTATGATTTGAAAACTTAGTAAAGTTATTGTAAGAAGTTTAACTATGGATTTTGAGAAAGTTAAACACTTAAGTGAATTCGAAATCTAATTTGAAAGGATTTTTGAAAAGTTAAGAAATTCTGTAACTTTTTCTTACTTGGTAATTTCGAGGACGAAATTCTTTTAAAGGGGGAAGTTTGTAACGACCCAGAATTTCTGTCATTTGAAATTCGTAAATTTAATTGATTTTAAATATTAACATGTAAAATTTGTAAGTCGAATAAATTTTTATTTCGAATATCTAGATTTAATTGGATAATTAAATCGATAATTTAATATTTGAAATTACAGAAATAATTGGAAATTGGGTTTAAGGTGATTCAAATTGATTTGTAAAGTTTTATTAAATCATATTGGAGTTAGAATGATGCTATAGAACTTTTAAAATTGAATTAAAAGTTAATTTGTGAAAATTGAATATTTTAATATTTAATTGACGAGTAAAAATAGCCATTTTTCAAACAGTCTCAGATTTCGATGAAACTAGTTTCATCGGATCCGTAATGTTATTATTGTATGGTTTCAAATTACGTGTCAATCGGACTTACGGTTTGTCCGGGGCAAGCTAAAACGCGTAGAAATCGGTTTGAGTGAATTTTAAATTTAAATAATTCGGTTCGAAAACTTGTCTTTCAAATTTGATCGAATTGGCTTCCGATATATATTCCATTGCGTTTGGAATAGAGGTAAAACATTATAAACGCCAGGCGGCACGCTTCGTTTGGAGTTCGGAAAAATTTCGGGTGAATAGTGCGCGAATATTTTCTATATAAGGACCTCATATTTCACAATTTGCACAAACCCTAGGTCTAAAAGCTTCAGCCGCCGCTTATGCTGTTAATGGCCGAAATTTTTTCATCTTCTTCCTTTAATCTCTTCCAATCCATCGATCTACTCAAGAAATCTTGAACTAACAAATTATAGAGGGTAATGAGAGCTTCGATTCTATACGGTGATGATCGATTTTAGTCGAGTGGATCAACGACAAATTGCTTCCATTCATTCGTCTATCGTGCGTGTTTTTCGAGGCAAGGAGGCAGCCGAGCATGGTCTACCTCTGGCCGAAGGTGGCACGCGTAGGGGGCTTCAAAACCGTGGTGCTTGATCGTCGTGAAGTCAAGCGTGGAGGTTGCGTTAATTAGGGTTTTAAGTGCCGGCCAATTTGGGTTCGAACGCGACTTTTTCACCTGGGGAAGAAGAAGAGAGGGGACGGCCGAGATCTTCATCTAAGAAACGTGCGGCCGTGATTGAGGTAGGTTAAAAATATAATAAAAATTGTAAATTTAATTATATTATAATTCGTTCGAACTTTGAAATATTATAACTTGTTCATACGAGGTCGAAAACGCACGAAATGAATTGCGTTGGATTCGTTTTGTTGAACACTACGCGATGGAGCTGGACTGGGATTGATTGGAGCTAGTGAGAATTGTGGGTAAAATTAAACGTGCGTTTAATTTTATTCGAAATAAACACTGCAACTGTTATTGGAAAAAAGGTGAGAACTTCTCACTCAATCGAATTTGTTTCGATTTAAATTTTAAATAGTTAGATTTAAAATTGCTTGATTGTATGATTGGATGTTAAATTATTATCTATTGTTTTGAAATAGACCATGTACGCCGTATATTAAGCGGAGGTTATTTATTAAACACATATACTGCGATATTTCACCTCGATGTGGAATTGGTATTATATATGTACTTGGAGTTGATTTTCCCGCATTATATAGCGGATGAGACCCTATTGCGCCGCATAATAGCGGATAATATTTTATAAACCCATGTACCGCGATATTCCGTATTGGAACGGGATTGGTATTGTGCTAACATCTGTGGATGCAGGGTAACAGATTGGAGGGATCCAACTGGATTTCTCATCCGTATTGATTTATTTATATATATTGTGATATATTCTGTTATCATATGATATATGATGTTTGAATGCCGTGGTTGATTTATTGGTGCTGTTGCAGCATTGGGCCTATATTTTTGGAGTTTTAAAAATGTTAAAGTAACGATTTCGAATTTAAAAAGATTTTTAAAGTGATTTTTGAAAGTATACGTTTTATTGAATTTTGGAATTAATTCATTTTAAATAAATAAACGTTATAATTTTAATGTTATAAAAATTATGATTTTTGAGAAATATAGTTGAAAATTCATTTTTTTGGAAAATATGGAGTTGATGATTTTTATAAATCAAGTGATGAAATTATAAAGGAGTTTTGAAAATGTTTTAAAATAATGTTATAAATGGATTTTATAAAAGAATAGAATCTACGATTTGTAAAGTTATAAAATGAATAGATTTTGTAAAATAAAATATTTATAAGTAATTAACTTATAAATCAGATTTTGGCATTTAAATGAGATATAAATAGAATTTGTATAATTAAGGGATTTTATAAGTTGAAGTTTTTATAAAATATATACAAATGTGAATTTATAAACATTGTTTTTATAAATCCAAAACCAATTGAATTTGATAAGTAAATACGAAAGCTTATTAAAGGAGATATATCCACGATTTTGGACAGTGGATAATCCTTTATTAAATATGTAGAAGTGTGGAATTTGGCAAACGATTCATATTCACGATTTTGGACAGTGAATAATATATTAAAGAAATATTTTGGGAAGTGATATTTTAAATAGAATTAAAGCGATTTAAAGATGTTTTAAAAATGTATTAAGTATCGAAACCATAGATTTCAACATTCATTGTTGAAATAGACATTTTCGAGAAATAAAAGGAAATGGTGGACTATAACACTGTTGTTATAGTAAATGATTTTTGAAAGGAAATGTTTTATATAGTATTGGGATTTATATATCTATCTAAATTTCGAATCCCTATACTAGTGATTTTGAGTCATCGTAACGATGCTTTACGCAACATTCGTTTTGACTCAAATGAATGTGTTTAAGAGAATGTTTTCCTTAAAGGAATAAAATATATACTTAACGTGTTTTAAGTATATTGAATATTTTCTAAGTATTGAAAATAAATAGATTTGTGAATTACTTATTGTTAAATAAGTATTAGGAAATGTTTTCCATTGTAGAGACTGAAATGGTTTAGAGAATGTATCTTTTTAAAGATAAATTGAAGTGAATATCTGGCAAGTTATTTAATTTATGGAAGATAATTAAAAAGGGCCTGGTGATTGTTATGGTGTTGGATATTTGTTTGTTGGCCTTGATAGTTAAATAACCGACTATCAATATTTATCTTTAAATGGGTATTTGTGTGACTTGCTTGAATTTGAATGCTACACTTATTTTTAAAATAAGCGCTCGTTATTCGGTTTAGCCGGGAGAGGATCTTTGTGTCATAAATCCCATTTCGAATAGCGATATGTCGAAATGGATAGCATTTGAAGACCGGTGTTGAAGACGGATATTTTTGAAAACGGAAGGATTACCGTCGAATGTCTCTACATCGGCTGATCTCCGATATAGAGATTTTATCACCCTTTGCGATGGGAATTCCGGACATGATTAGTGAATATCCGGATTGCAAGGGCTTCTTTGGAAGTGCCTTCGGTTCTGTTCGAACCCATAATGGACTTGTATGATGTGTGTCTGACGTTACAATTTGAGATGTAAAGCAGGTTTCTATCAAATACGTTTCTGTTGATGGCGGAGAATTTATTCTCTTAGCTTAACACCCTTCTCTGAGACGTATGAGCTCGGAGGTTATGTAGTTGATGGTTACTAGTGATATATTCCCAAATTGGTAATGTGGCATAGGAAGTGTTGTTGAGCATTTGTTGATCAAAGCGTGGCTTTTGTATAAAGCGTAGCTTTGTGGATGAGACTTCGTCGGACCTTACACCCCAGAAATGGTCAAAACAGGAAAGATGCGGCAAGGTTATTAAGGGATAGCGCCCCCTTAGTGTATGTCATTTCCTTATGGATAAAGGTGGTATTATGGCATGGAGCCCTGATACTTAACCTATGTTGTTGCTGCAAACTTATTATTTTGTGGTTGTTGGTGAATCCCGGGATTTAGGTCGGTTACAACCAGGGGATGGCATATTCATGTCAGTTGTTACCTAGCTAGGGGTAACCCGGCCTTGTGTTGGCAGAGATCCGGTTAGGTTCTCGGGATGTCTTTCCAGACGCGTACCCATGTGGCAATGGGAATTTCCTTGGCCTGACCATTTGTTGGAAAATCCAAAGAAACAATACGAACCTTGTACGGTTTTAGTTGTATAACCTGCCATGGAATGTGGCGGTAACCTACTATTGAACATGGTAGCTATAGTAGGCATAAGTGTGGAATGCCTATGCTGGCTAAGATTTATATTATACTTTCAAACTGTTTTCCTACACCTTGCACTTATAGTAATAATATCAAAGAAAATTTGCGTATCAAGCATATTTGACTATCATAAGGAGAAATCTCCTTCGATTCTGCATTTGCATTGTGTGTGTGTGCGGGAGGCCTTATGGTAGTTACATTTTCTAAAAAGCATTGCGAATCTAATTTAAAATAATTCCTTGTTTACTTTTAAGATAAATTGTTTTAAGTTCTCATACCAGTCCCACGACTGACCTGGAGTTTATTGTTTCCTTCCTAAACTCTGGGTATCTACCAATTTTAACACGGGCAGTCTAGAATTAGGTTATCAGGTCATTCTGGAATTCATGAGTTGCTATGGAGATCAGGAGCAAGTTGGATAGCATGACGTATCAATTAGTATATAGTATTTCTTTTCCACTGTTTGTTGTTGTAAACTCTGATAATGTAATTTGATAACTGATATAGTTCTTTTGATTTAAAGATTATTCATTTATCTATTATATGTTGTTCCGCTGCGATTGTGAGATTCTGATATTGTTCCGTTGCTTTTCTTTCTTTCTTCTTCTTCTATCTTCTACCTCTTCTTTAACCCTAACTATTCGGTTTTTCGGCATTCCATTGCTCGGCAGTTGATACAGTGGACGTATTAATGTCGACTTTCGTGAGTCGAAAATCCCGACCTTTACACTTTGCCTCCTCCGCCACAAAAATGGGAGTATATTCACCCATGAGTTTAGAAGTTTTACTAGGTGAAGGAGGTGGAATATCAGTAAGAGCACTAATAATCGCTATCCTTTTAAGCGCCTTAATCGATTTAGCAATGGAATCCTCGATAGGAGTAGGTTTCTTTAACTTAGTTAAAGCGGAAGCATCATTCTTGGCCTCCTTCTCTTGAGGGGAAATAATGAGGGCAAATGAGCCTAAATAAAAGAAAGAAGATATTAAGAAAATAATGTAAGAAATTCCATACAAATTTTAATAAAATTTTACCAGAGGGTTCAAATTGAACTAGAGAGGAAACAGAGAAAGCATTCAGGTTACTAATAACCAATGATCATTTCCCTTAAGCATTATTGGAGGTTCTCCAAGTATTACGTGGTTATTCAAAATTAAGAAGTACTTATAGAGATTTACTGCCGTCAAAAGTGTAAGTCTATCATCCATGCTCTTGGATGCCAGTGTAAGGGATTTGGTAGTGTCATCGATAGAGGAGCTTGGTTGTTTAGAAGCAGGATCTAAGAGGAATCATTCATCATAAAAAATGATAGATATAACATAAATAATAGAAAATAGAAACTTACTAAAAACAAAGAAAGTTCCCTTGATCTTAGGGGAATAACATCTAATGTAGAAAATTTGGTTCTCCCACTCCTTCATCTTGTCAATAGTGCTAGTGATTTCGCTCTTCGGGAATGGATTAATACAATACAGTGTGTTGTCTAGCTGCTCACTTAATCTCATAGGGCTAGCTAAAATATGGAGAATTTCAGCACTCAAAGAGGGGAGTTGGGCTTCCCGAGCAAGAATGTCTAAGTAGAACAAATAGGTGTACGAGTTGGGAGTTAATTGAATCGAAGCAATATTTAGGTGCTCTAGGTAGGGCTGTCAATGAGTACTCGAAAAATATTAAATCCGTCTGTATTCATATCCGAAATATAAAAAATTATTTCGATATTCGAAAAATGGAAATGGATACGGATATGTCCATATCTGCATTTGAAAATTATCCTCCAATTTTAATCATGACCATAGTTATATTTTTATTTATTTTAGCATATAAAATTATTATCATTTACTATTTTATCAAGGTAAAAAGTTTAATATGTGTATAAAAATCAATATTCGATGCTTAAAATTATTTTTCTTGGCATATTTATTATTTTTTATATTTTTAGTACTGAAATGGATCTATAATGAATCAAAACTTTCTATTTATTTGTTTAGATTTATCACTTATGAGATGATCGAAGAATATTCAAAAAATATTTGATATCCATCCGCATCCGCCAATACAGATGTCTAATATTTGAAATTGATGTCAGATACAGATATGGATATGACACTATCTAAATCTATATCCAACCATTTACAGGCCTGGCTCCAGGAGGGAAAAAAGAAAATCAGGAAAAGGTAGGTACCTTGAGTGCGAGATATGGATCAGTGCAAAGGTAAAAAAACCGTTCTAGAGGCTTGTTAATTCTGCCAAGAGGACTGACGGAAATGGCTTCTACGTTTATAATCCTGAATTGCTTAAGGATAGTCTCCACTTCTTCTTGAGTGATAATATATGATTATTTGAGATGATAATCACTTTTCTTGATAGAGGGAGAAGGTTTAAACCTCTTACTGGCTTTCTTGCTTGCTTTCATGCCTTCCATTTGCCAACCAAGTGATATTGTACCAAATTCAGGAAGTATTAAATCTTTTGTTAAATTTAAAATGCTTATGATATAAAATAGACAATTATATGCTATAACAAAAAGATAACAAGTTAATCAAAAATTACCCAACCACTAATAGTAAGGTGTTGAAGTCCAAGTTAACTATTATACTTACAACAAGATTTTAACCATTAAACAATCCATGTCAAATTTATGAAATGCTTAAAATTAATCAAAAATATGAACGTAGTTGTTAAATCCATGGAGGGAAAGTAAATTATAGTTATATAGAAAGAAATTTGATTGAAAAATTATCCTAAGTGTATCTTGAATAGAATGTCGAAGTCATTAAACTGATATCATATTAAAGCCGCCATAAAAAATTATAATATGATGTCGTAACAATGATCAGATATCGAATTAAGAAATACTCAAAATCAATGAATGATGTCGAAATGGTCTAGAATATTTTTATAAAGTTGTCAAGTATGTGAGTGGTTTATAAATTTGCTATATGATAACCACAATGCAAGTTTGGGATGTTGCATAAAATTTGAATAAGGACATTGAAAATAGTTTTTGAAAAAAGAATAATAATACACTTTATTATTGTTGAATTCATACAACAATCCTTTAGATCCATGCCATATTTTGAATGTTTTCCGCACTCCTAATTGCTTACCGACGATATAAGGAACTCATGTTGTAGAAATTTCCAAGTTTTGAACTGGTTGTCGAAATAGTAAATAAAAGGGTAAAAGCTATTTGATGCCAAACATCAGGTTGACTTCATAAGGCATTAACTTCGAAATCAAACAAGTTCATAATGGGTTTCAGGTTTAACATAGGCTATTCATTTTGTAATCAAACTAGAAGCCCCTAGACATCTAAATCGATGTCGACCCAACTTCAACTAATCAACTAAATACCCTAACAACATGGTAATTCGAAGTTAATTCCATAAAAAAATATTAATTTCACCAATATTCAAACCCAAATATCGATCCCTAAATAAAACCCTAGCGGTAATCCAAATATAAAAATTTGGAAAACTAATTTGTCAATTTAATTAGTTAAAACGATAGTCATACCTTGATTTAAGCTTTAGTACCAAAAGATTGAAGGGTATTAATCAATTTTCAAGATCTTAAATTTTCCATCATGAGTATAAGTTATTAGTAAAAGAAAAAGAAAGAAAGAAGGAGGTTGAGTATTTATAGGAAAGAAGAAGAAGATCAGGCACCGTTGATTTCGATTTAAATGAATGACTAAGATCTAGAAAGAATACTAATTGGCGACAAGCTCCAAATCAAGGCAATGGCTTGAAAAATCACTGTTTCCTTCATAATAAGGGGCAAATATTACTACAAATATCGATACCGAAGATATGGGAGAGTATCAAAATCAAGCATGTCAATAATAATGATGTTGCAAGAAAGCATACAAGAGGAGATAGTCGACGTTGAAGGTAAATCAAAGCTCACAACGAGGAATGTCGCATCCAAAATGCACCTTAAAAAATGCCTCACATCATCAATGCAATTTGTGCGCAATATGGAATGCTACAGTCCATCAGTACATAAGCCTATAATGATGTCGCATACCATCTATTTTGCATATCATTAGGGAAGTGATGATGTCGAAGGAAAGCATATCGTAGGTCATCCGTGTAATTTAGGACGTCATCAATGCCCTCTTCATCAATAAAGAAAATTTCTACGTATCAATAGTGTAAAGAGACATTCGCTCGCCATCAAATGTAAATATGATATCAGATATCATGTGATATCGTGAATCACCAAGAGGATGCTGCCGCACATAAATATTATCTCTCTTCAATGTTGTCTATCACCAATGCCGCATCTTATTAGTATCGCACTTTGTTAGTCGAGGTAAAACACAAGGCATTATATCATAAGCTATTGATGGGATAAAATCTTCAAGTATCATCAATACCATATCCCATCGATATCGCATGACATCAATAACCAATGCCGATGAAGAGTTTTGAGCCTCCGAAGACCTATATATGAAGTTGCTACTTCCTAAAAATATACAAAAGCATGTCATATGTCACCAATTCAACAAGGAATGCTGTAAGAAATGATGATGAACAGCCAACATAAGGAGAATGTCGAAACTCACTAGCTCCCAATGATGTCGTAACTCATCAACATATAAACCGATGCCAAAGATCATTAAATTAAAACCTGATGCCGACCGTCATTAATATGGTGGATGATATCGAAAGCTAAGTATGCCGAAAATGACACATGACAGTTATGCCGCACCTCTCAACCCCTATAAACACGAACCTAAGGGAACGAAGGAAGGGGATTCATTCTTACATTTTTAAAGTTTGTAATCTTAAATCAATTAGGGGATTTTAGTGCCAATTGTATTGCAAATAAGGTCTTGTACTTTTATAATCGCATTGCATATGAATAAAGAGACATGAATTATGACTTATAATTCTTATGATTTTGACACAACCTTGACTTCGCCATTGAAAGTGCATACGTCCAACAAGTTGACATAAGATTCCTTCAATCGTGACTTGTTTTTGAATTCTCAAGCACTTGTGATTTCAATTATAAACTGTTTTGAATTCCCAAAACACTCATGACTTCGAGATTAATATGAATTCGACATGGAGCTTGCATTTTCCTAGCAAATAAGTTTAGGATTATTAAAGTCCGTACTCAATTAAGTCTCATCTTCCTCACACATTTGGGGCTAATGAATAAATTCATTAACAAGTATTAATTGGTTTGGCTAATAGATTTGATTGAGAATCTGGCCTGGTTTGTCGATTTGGCTTGGTCTTGGATTTGGTGATTGTTCGGTGGTATACCAGATAGAAGTTTTGTGTTTTTTACATAGTAGGCATACATACACACATGAAAATGGTTCCAACTTCTGTGATAATGTGTGAGGTAATTAATTATGTTAGATAAGTATGTCGGGATGTCACCTTACTCGTTCTTTCATTGCCTCCAGGGATCTGGCTCCTTCCACTTTCGCCCCCCCTCTCAACTGAGGTATCACTCCAACCAACTCAACTCCTCTCACTCTCTCGTTCGTGGATATGGAACATCAAAGCTGCTGATAAATCCTGTAGACTCCAAGGCTTTAGATTTACCATCTAAGCAACTTGATCTTATTGTGGTCACTCGCGTGATTTACAGGTAAGATCTTCTTCCCTAAAATAGCATGCACATGCTCCGTCCAAGGGATATATAGCCTACTTCTGCTATCATTGCGCTGCATGGGATACATCTCCTCTCCTACAATATATTGCAAGTTTTTTGTATGCTTAAAGATTGCTCTGTTTCAACTGCATCTAAACGATTATGCCATCCTTACCAGTTTGTATCCATCTTCATAAAGGAGTTCCAGAAGCTTTCGACTCACTGCCAGATTAGATTCCTATATGGTATTAAGAGAAAGCAGGAGGGTTCATCCTTCATTTTTCTCAAGGCGGGGAGCCAGTTTAACCTGGTCGAGGACTTGTACTCCAAATGTAGCATGTTCAAGAAAGAGTACTTCTTCGTTCAAGGCAGTTCTCCATGCTTTCACAAGTTGCATTCAAGATGTAAATTCATTTGTTTCCCCCTATCTCATGACTTAATTTCACACAAAAATCTAGTGTTCCTTCCTTAGGGCTTCCTTTCCAAGTGTTGTAAGTGTAGATTTTGGAAAAGGCTTGGATGACATGCTGCGAAGGTTTCAAAAAAATCCTCTGGGAGTTTTAAGAGGTTTCCCACCTCATCACCGACGATACTCTAAGACAGCTAGGATTGTTGGCAGCCGGTCGTTCTATCGGAAAGGGTAGGTATCCTACTGTCTAGAATCCCACCAAAGCCATGAAGAAGAACTCACCTATATGTGAAATAAGCAAGGCATCGTCTTCCCGATCTTCCATTCCTGGCACTGCCTCGATTGTTAATACATCTGGCATTGTCCATACTATGGTTACGGGCTCGGAGGAGTTGGAGTTAGAAGCCTTTAAGATAGTACTTGGTAAAAGAGGTCAGATAAAAAATCTTAAGAAAGTGGGAAGATGATTGTATTTGAGCAAGGATTAAGGAAGCGACAGGCTTCCATTCTCATGACAGTGATTGCACCGCTTTGGATCATAATGAAGCCCACTCTTTTGACGGCATTGGTTCAGCTACCCTGCCTGACCCGGAGGTAGATAAAGCCTTACATCTTGATTTTGGTCCTAAAGAGGAGGGAGGAATAGATGTCATCCCTGAAGATATCAGTATTCTAATTACCTTTTGGATCTAGATCTTGGGATTAGCTATGGGGACTCTGCTTCCATCGTTGGGATCCAACAGTAGTTAGAGGCTCTTGAGGACGTTAAGGGTCCGAAGCATAGTTACATGCTCTTACACTTACAATGACACCATTACACATTCATGTTACAGTCATTCTTCCCTTAAGTGTTGGTTCCATCCTTACTCAAATGTATTTTTGCTATTGCAGGTGGCTTGAGCTCAAAAAGGGAGAAGTTAGGTCCAAGCTAAAGCAGTTGGGGCCAAAGGTGCCCCTAAAGGGGGTAAAGCTAACTGTGTCTTCATTCAGCCTAAGAAAAAGTGTTTGGCAGTCAGCTACAATGCTGGTAACTAGGCAGGTTGTTTGCTACCACCCGGTTGGAGATAAAAGCAACCAAGATCCCAAAAATGGTTCACGGATGAGGTTCCGCTCTCCTAGGAGAAAATCAAGGTCTAATACTCCAATCTAGCAATCTAAGTCTCCTCTACTCTCTCCCTTCCCTTATATCTGATCCAAAAGCCCCTAAGAAATAGGAGAAGATCGATAATAGAGGAGCAATAGTCCCTGCCCCCAAGAGAAAGGATAAGGGGAAGGAGTTAGCAGGTGTAACTGTTGTCATCAGTCCCTCACGCCCACGCTTTGATGTGTTCCAATAGCCCTACCGACCTAGGATCCACTGGCCCGCTTACTCGTTGAGGCAACACCTCTTTCTATTGTCAAGTCAATCGGTCTTATTGTTAATGGGTTGGGTGGTGTCAAGGCCTTATTTGAATATCATGCCAAGGTTGTTAAACCGGGAGAAGAGATCGACAAAAAGAATGTTAAGAAAAACTTGAAAATCTTCGACTTGAGAAACGTAACATCCCCTTATTTGAAGTCCCAAAACCAACGGCTATGGATGCTGCGGTCATCCATAATTATTAATTCTCGGTGACCAAACACAGCAAGGTAAGATACATTGATATATAGAAACACATGAATGTGGAAAATTTTAAACAGTAAACGAATTCCACATTCCATTTCAAAATATTTTAGATTCATTACATAATCCCAGTACATAGACCATGTTCAAAGAACATATAATTAATATAAAATACGCCAAGAGCAACATATGAAGATGGATGATCAGAGTATATATATAGAAAATTTAACAACTTTGCCCTAACAAAAACAGCACAGCGGAATCAAAATAAAAGAGAACTCTAGATAGCTATCATGTCTTTTCCAGAAGCTTATTCATCTAAGAGGTACCTGAAAACCTCAACTCTTAAACTACTCAAAAATCAATTGAGTACTGAGAGTTTAAGGGGAAAACATTAACTTTGAGTCAGACATAAATCATGGTATGAATAATAATCTACTATCACAAACTATTTAGATATCTAGTGAGACCACGTTGCTTGGCGAAACGGGTTTTCCCCTCGCTGGTATCCCAAGACTTTTATAAAACCATATACTATGCTCATGCATCCAAAATGGTTAAAACAATTCAAAACAATACGATGATATGCAAACAAGTAAATCAATTTTGGATTTCCCCTCCCTCCTCATTCTAACTAACTGTCTCATTTATAGTTTCTAGGATCACTATTAACCAATTATTTTCCATGCATACAAATAACCTGTTTAATGTTTAAGGACTCCTTGTCCAGATACATAATTTTCATGGGATCACTAAGAACCTATTGGACCTTGCTAATATCTTTACTTTTCCATGGGTTCTTCCCGAACCTACAGGTAACTCCAATATCTTTCCTTTTATCCTAATTTTCAGGGGTAGACTAGGAATATATTGACTTCTGTCAATATCTTAATCTTGATATAGTTTTCATCTGTTCACTACAAACCTATTGACCGCTGCCAATATCAAATCATAGTTTTTATGGGCTAACTATGAACCTGTCTTCTTGACATTGTCCTTTATGCATAGTTTTCATAGGCTTTCTATGAACCTATTGGCCTTTGCCAATATCTTTTCCTATACACGGTTTTCATAGGCTTACTGTAAACCTGTTGGACCCTGCTAATATCAATTTAATTTATATTCACTACTAGGTCAACATAGAAAGTTATTCTGCCTTTTCCCAAATTACCGTTATGGGTTCATTACAGTGTGGATATATACATATATTTGAAGAAGCAAACATAATAACATAACAATACCAATCATGTGGGTTAAATATCCTTGAAATTATCTTCATATTAAAAAAGATTAATCCCTTTAACCTATTATTTTATAAAGGAAAACTTCTTCTTAAAACCATTTAAAAACTCCTTTTTCCTTTAAAATTAGATTAGGTTATTTGTTTAGAAAACCTAAGTTTTTCGAAACCTTCAAAATTTTGCTTTCGACCTTACAGGATAACCTCCTTCGAAAGCATATAAATCTCTTTTCAAAACATTAGGCCCCTGCTTTCGAAACACTTTTAAAACCTCTCTTTCGAAACCTTTTGAATGTAATAAATTATTACTTATTAACTCCTAGAAGCATAGCTTCGAAACCACTGAAAGTACCCGTTTCAAAACCTTTGGAAATATCCCTTCCGAAACAATTGAAAGTCCCTCTTTCGAAACCATTGGTTTTATATTTCATATAACATTTGGGTCAAAGTGAATATAAATGAAAGTATCTCTTTCAAAACCACTCTTTATCACATAAAAGTATTGGGGAAAACTTAATAGTGTCGGCACCACCCTTTCGAAAGCATAAATCTTTTGGATGAAACACTTGAAGGTTGCCTTCGAAACCCCTTTCAAAACCATTGCCTTCAAAACCATTAACCCCCTTTCGAAAGCACTTAGGAAGTGGCTTAGCATAAGTTTAAAACAAAGGCAACCCCTCGAAAGCATTGATGGATTCAACACACTCGAAAGGCAACAGAACAACGGCTGGTTTTCGACTAAGTCGGAACCACTACTTTCGAAAGCATCATTTTATAAATAAAGGAACCCATTTGAATGCCAATACTTTTAAAACATAAAATGGAAACCCCTTCGAAAGCTATTAGAAATCCCCTTTCGAAAGTATATATTTTGACTCATTCGAAAGCATTAATAAAACAAGGCAGGCGCTTTTTTATTTGAAAGTGAAACTAAGGTTTTGACCCCATCGGAAGCTATGCTTTCGACATTATGCCTTCTGCCTTTCCCCAATCCACTGCGTACCATCTAAGTGATATCTTATGTATTGGTTTCGGCTTTGTGGTGTTTCGACTTGATTGAAGGCGGGAACTACGGTTTGAAAGGTACTTCTGATAAAGGCGAAACCCACCTTTATGGGTAAATCTGATTTAATGCCAATTAATTCAAACGCTTTCTAACTAACTTGCCCACGTGAAAACATATGATTGGTTGCCTCAGCTTTTCAAATCTTTTACCAAAATAACTGCCGCTTAATTTCAGATCTAAATCAAGGTTAATTTAGAAAATAAGCTATTTCATTAAGCAAAACCAATAATGCAAATAAGTCCTTCTTCTAAAATAATTTAATTTCCATAACAAATTACTTAGGAAAAATCCCCAAAAATTATTGAAATTCGCTTTGAACATGTTATCCAACATATCTAAATTTTAAAGTCAAATTCTTGATATAATTTATGAAATAAATATATAAACCCAATTAACCACATTTTCCTTTAAAAATTCACAATAATCTTTCCATAGCTTGAAAATTATCAAAATTAAAACCCAACTCCAATATCATGTTTTACATAACATATAATTTTTTCATGGCATTCAAACATCAATTTCAATCGGTTTTGCCCTAAAATGCATGAATCCCCATTTAAACAATTTTGTTTAAATCAGGTAAATCATAATTCAAGCATACATCATCCAAATCATCATTAAAACGAATTTAATCTTAAATCCAAAAACATGTGATCATAAAACAAAATAGAGATGGTATACATTATTGTTCACCTTGATTAAGACAAGGAGATTGGATTGAGATTAAGATTTATTCCCCTACTTTAATTCCTTAGCTTGATTTGAATTTTCTTCCTTAGCAACGGTCAGCTCCTCTTCTTATATTTGTGTTTTTAACTTTTGTGAAATGAGAAAAATGAACGTGAATGGATGACATGCCATGGATATATAAGGGTTATGGAATTAAGGTGCGGCTAATTCCCAATATGCCCTTATGTAATTTAATTAGCTTACAAAACCATTCTTAAGCCCATTTAATTTATTAAGCGTGACCTTAATTTTTTTTCATATCTCAATCCCCTTGTCACTTTATACTTACATTATTCTATTTAATTTATCTAATCAAATCTCCTGAATAATGTTATTAAAAACTAAGGGTGTTACAGACTTTCCTCCTTAAAGAATTTTGTCCTCGAATTCAGTAAAGACTAAATACTAATCATAGCAATAATCTACAACCACTCCTAACAACCATTCTAGCCTACCTGACTAGAAATTATCTATATAAGTCTAATATAGACATACTCTCAAAGCTAAGTAGGATAAGTATCTGGAATCCTATCTTATGTCTGCCAATTATAGTCTTGCTCGTTGTTGCTCCACTGAACTTTCACCAACTTTACTATCTTATTCCTCTATCTTTTCTCCTCTCTCGCTATAACCCGAACTGGTTGTCTAACAAAAGTCAAATTAGGCTATACTATCAAATCTTTCAACCCTGTTACATGAATAATAGTCTTTGGATCATACACACAATTGCGAAGATGTGAAACATGAAATACATTATGGACCCCTACCATACTGCTCGGCAACTCTACTATTTATGCGAGCTTTCTAATCCTCTCTATAATCTGGAATGTACCAACATATCTCGGTGTCGGCCTCCTTGACTTTTCGAACCGTACCACACCATTCATTGGTGATATTTTAATGAAAACCTTATCTCCAACTAAGAACTCTAGGCCTTTAAGCCTCTTATTTGCATAATTTTCCTATCTGAACTGAGCTTCCTTCATGCTTTCTCAGATCAACTCAATCTTCTCTAACGCTTCTCTGACCAAATATGGACCTAAGACCAATCTGTCTCTAGTCTCCAACCAACATGCTGATGATTTGCATGACCCTCTATACAACGCTTCAAAAGGCTTCATTTCTATACTAGCCTGATAACTATTATTATAGGAAAACTCAAATAAATGTAGGTGATCTTCCCAAGATCCACCAAAGTCTAGTACGCAAGCTCTCAACAAATCCTCGAGTACCTTATTGACTCTCCCTGTCTGCCCATCCATCCGAGGGTGATATGCAGTACTCATCTTGAGCTTGGTATCTAACACATCCTATAGGCTCTTCTAAAATTCGCTAGTAAACAAAGCATCTCTGTCACCAACGATGCTACTAAAAATCCCATGAAGTCTAACTATGTTCTTCATGAACATCTTAGCTAAAAGAAGTGCCATCCTGGTTAACTTAACTGGAATGAAATGGACAATTTTGGTCAACCTGTCCACTACGACCCATATACGTTCATTTCCACTATTTGACCTAGGCAACCCGTCTATAAAATCCATGGATATAGAATCCCATTTGCAAACTGGAACTTCTAAAGGTTGAAGTAATCCACTCGGCTTCTGATGTTCGGCTTTCACTTGTTGACAATTTGCGCACTGCTTAACCCACAAGCCAATATCCCTCTTCATACCTTCCCATTTGAAGCTCCTCTACATATCTTGATACTTCTTGGTCCCTCCAGGATGAATCATAAACTTGGATCAATGATATTCTCCAAGAACTTCTTTTCTTAAGTCCTTGGCATTCGGAACACACAATCGTCCCTTATTTCTCAACCATCCCCTCTGGTCAAGACTAAAATCTTTTAGATCATTTATTTCTTATCCTACCTAAGATTTCTAATCCACTCGGCTAATACAGGGTCCTCTTTCTGCTTAGAAGCTATCCTATCGATCAATACCAGTCGAACTTCTGAAAAGGACAACATAGCGGTACTTTGACTAAAACTAGTAGTCGATCTTAACTGCACACTACAAGTAGTCAAAGCTTCCAAATCCATCCATTCTACCAACATAGGTAACACCACATTTGGATGTCTTCTGCTAAGAGCATCCAATACTTTATTACCTTTCCCTGGTATATACTCTGTACCAAAATCATAAGCAGCTAAAAACTCAACTACCACTTTGTCTCATATTCAACTCCTTCTGAGAGAATAAGTATCTTAAAGACTTATGATCTGTGTATAGCTCAAATCTCTCCTCTAAGAGATAATTCCTCCATATCTTTAATGCAAAGATCACCGCAACCAATATCAAATCATGAGTAGGATACCTCACTTCATACGATCTAAGCTGTTGTCAAGTGTAGGAAATCACTTTACCCTTTTACATCAACACAACTCCCAATACAGTTCCATATGCATTGGTATACACCGCCAACCCTTGGTTTCCGTCTAGAACGACTAATCATAACTGCGGTGGTCAACAAATGCTTTGACTTAAGGAATGCTTCCTCACATTTGTCAGACCAAACAAACTTCACATCCGTGCTAATTAGCTTCGTCAAAGGTTCTGCTATCCGTACAAGTCCAAAAAATTCTAATCTCAATCACCGTCTCTGGTATCTTCCAATTATTAACAACTTCGATCTTATCTGGATCAACTAATAACCCTTTCTCTGAAACCATATGACCAAGAAACTTAACATATTTCCTCCAAAAATAACACTTGGAAAACTTCACCTTCAGCTGATGCTGCCTCAGCATCTCAAGCACAACTCTAAGATGATTGTTATGCTCTCTTTCATCATTAGCGTATACCAAAATGTCATCTATAAACACCAAAACAAACCTATCCAAGTACTCTTAGAAAACTCAGTTCATGAAATTCACGAAGAAAGCAGGTGCATTCGTTAACCCAAATGGCATTACTAACCACTCATACGAACCATACCAAGTCCGAAATGCTGTCAAAGGAATACTGTCCTCTGCCACTTTTAACTAATGGAATCCTTCTCCAAATCCAACTGAGAAAACACTCTGGCTCTACACAACTGATCAAATAGATCATCAATTTTCTACAAAGGATATTTATTCTTAATCGTCCTTTCGTTCAACTTACGATAGTCGATACACATCCTTAATGACCCATATAGTTTCTTCATGAATACCACGACCGCTCCCCAAGGCGAACTGTTTGGTCTAAAAAATTCCTCCCTTCTAGATCCACTAGCTGCTCCTTCAATTCCTTAATCTCAATCGGTGTCATCCTACTAGGTGGTCTACAGAGGATCAGCTCCTGGTACAAGATCTATTCGAAACTCAGTAGCTCGTTTCGGTGGTAGTCTTGTGACCGCTTAAAAACATCTACAAATTCTCTTGCTACTCGAACATGACTTAACTCTTCTCCTACCTCTATAGCACTAAGAAAGCACTAACACTCCGGTCGGAATTCTCCACTGAGAGTAGTAGTCGGTTATGAATATCAGGGTGTCTCTGTGATTTCTCCTTATCCTGAAAAAATATTCTAGTTTCATACCTATGTAATCAATCCAAACCCAAAATGATTCCATCTACGAAATCAATAACATACAAGATGGATGCAAACTTATAACCTAACAAATCAAGTTCTAACTGGTCACATATCAACTCTCGAGTTGCATACCCTCCTACTCAATTTACAATCTTTAAGGATGTAATAAGGTAAGTGGGTTCTAAGCATAATCTATCAACCAAACGCCAAGGTAAAAATGAATGTGATGCACCGATATCAAAGTACCCTAACTGGTATACTTTGAATCAAAAGTGCACCTTCCATCACAGTCTTTTCTTTATCATTTACAGTAGGCCTAGCTGATGCTGGTCCAATAGCAAAAACTTTTCTTTTGTCCGCCCTGATTTGATCTGGACATTGATTCTTATAATCAGTGGCCAACTTGATCACAGTTGAAGCATTTTACATTCTTCTTATCTGCAGCCTTCTTCCCCTTGCCTGATCGGCACCCATTTGCATAATGACCCTTCTTGTAATACTTGAAGCAAACTAAATCAGCCTTTGCCTTCTTAGCAGCATCTCCTTTCTGGGCTCTCTTCTTCTTAAGGAATTCCTCTTCTTTCCCTAAGAACCCTTGGTTTCAACTAGCTTCTCTCTAGCATAAACAACAAGCATCTCTTCAAGGCGAATTGACATCTCTGCTACTACATTACTAGGATCACGGATATGTGTTAGGTTGCCCTAGCAATCTTGAGCTTCAATCCCCTAATGAATCTCTCATTCCTCCTTATGACAGTGCCTATAGTATTATATCCATAGCGGGATAACTCATTAAACTTAGCAGCATACTTAACAACCGACATATCTCCCTGCTCCAGATCCATAAATTCCTTAACATCGCTGATTCAGCAACCACGGACATAAAACTCTGTTCAAATCTCCTTCGAATATCAACCCAAGTCAATTCCACCTCCCAAACTCCGAAAGTAACACTGTTCTACCAGTGAAGCGCAGACCCTTGCAACTGCCTAAAAGCCAACATTTTCTTCTACTCATCATCTAAACCCAAATTAGCAAAGATACGCTCACAATGCAACGGCCAATTCTCTACCTATATGGCATTCTCCGTCCCCATAAATGGATTCCCACTAAGACTGATGTACTCTCTGCTCAGCTTAACATAATTATTTCCTACCGGAGCCACAAGATTAGCTCCTTCAACATTTCCAACAACACCAGGGGTTACTCCTTCTTGCATCATATTGATGAAGAATTGATTCATCGCCCCATATCTACTGGTGGGTTTTCAGCACCCACATTGGCATCAGCATTTTGGTTATTAACATTAGCCGGTCGACTCGGGTCCCTCCTGGTGGTGGGTCAAGCATTTCCATTAGTTGTGGTACTGCCTCCAATGAGATATCCTCTACCATTTCCTTCTTCCATGTCTCCTTTCTCATAAATCTACATACGAGCCTTAGTAAGATACAGAAGAATGGTTTTAGAGAGCGGGGAATACGTACTTGTATATAACTATATACATCAATTACAAGTACGTTACTATAACGTTAACCCAAACCCCAATCTTATTATCTGATTTATTGGATTATGTTTGAAAAATCTTTTAGGTTTAAATTTCTTTTAAGTTTCATAAACCTATGCTCTGATACTAACCTGTAACATCCCCCTACTTGAGGGCTCAAAACTAACGGCTACGGATGCTGCAGTCATCCATAGTTATTAATTCTCGACGACAAAATACTGCAAGGTTAGTTACATCGATATACAAAAAAACATGAATATGGAAAAAATTTAAACAACAAACAAATTCCACATTCCATTTTAAAATATTTCAAATTCATTACATAATCCCAATAAGCAGACCACATTCAGATAACATGTAATTAATACAAAATATGCCAAGAACGACATATGAAGATGCCTTCTTGGATGATCAGAGTATGTATATAATCAATTTAACAACTTTGCCTTAACAAAAATAACACAACAGAATCAACATAAAAGAGAATTTAATATAGCTATCATGCCTCCTACACACCTTTAGAAGCTTATTCGTCTAAGAGGTACCTGAAAACCTCAACTCTCAAACCACTTAAAATCAATTGAGTACCCGAGTGTTTAAGGGAAAAACACAAACTTTGAGTTAGACATAAAGCCTGGTATGCATAATAATCTACCATCTCAAACCTTTTAAATATCTAGCGAGAGAATGCCGCTTAGCAGAACGGGATTTCCCCACACTAATATCCTAAAACTTCATATACCGTGTTCCTGCATTCACAATGGTTAATTCAAGACAATATGATGATATGCAAACAAGTCAATCAATTCTGGATTTCCCCTCCCTACTCATTCTGACTAACTATCTCGTTTATAGTTTCTAGGGTCACTATTAACCTATTAGTTTTCATGGGCTTACTAATAACCTGTTTAATGTTTAAGGATCACCTGTCCAGATACATAGTTTTCATGGGATCACTAAGAACCTATTGGCCCTTGCCAATACCTTTACTATTTCATGGGTTCTCCCTAAACCTATTAGTAACTCTAATATCTTTCCTCTTATCCTAGTTTTCATGGGTAGACTAGGAGCCTATTGACTTCTATCAATGTCTTAATCTGGATATAGTTTTAATAGGTTCACTACAAACCTATTGGCCGCTGCCAATATCAAATCATTATTTTCATGGGCTAACTACGAACTTGTCTTACTAACATTTTCCTTTGTACATAGATTTCATGGGCTTACTATGAACCGATTGGCCTCTGCCAGTATCTTTTCCTATACACAGTTTTCATAGGCTACTGTGAACCTGTCGGCCCCTAGCAATATCTTTAATTAATTTAATTTATATTCATTAGTAGATCAACCTAGCTAGTTATTCCACCCTTCCCTAAATTATCATTATGGGTTCATTACAATGTGGGTATATACATATATTTGAAGAAGCAAACATAATAACATAATAATACCACTCCTATAGGTTTAATATCCTTGAAATTATCTTCATATGAAACATGGTTAATCCCCTCAACCTAGTAATTTATCAAGGAAAGCTTCTTATTAAAACCATTTCAAACTCCTTTTTCCTTTAAAATTGGACTAGGTTATTTGTTTTGAAAAATTAAGTCTTTCGAAACCTTCAAAAATTTGCTTTCGACCTCACTGGATAAAATCCTTCGAAAGCATATAAATCTCTTTTCGAAACATTATGCCCCTGCCTTTCGAAAACACTTTTGAAACCTCTCCTTCGAAACCTTTCAAATGTAATAAAATATTAGTTGTTAACTCTTAGAAGCATAGCTTTGAAACCATTGAATGTACCCATTTCGAAACCTTTGGAAGTATCCCTTTCGAAACCATTGGGTTTATGTTTAAAAATATCATTTGGGTCAAAGTGAATATAAATGAAAGTATCTCTTTCGAAAGCATTCTTTATCACATAAAGTATTGGGGAAAACAAGATAGCTTCGGCACCACTCTTTTCGAAAGCATAAATCTTTTGAGTGAAACACTTGAAGGTTTGCTTCGAAACCCCTTTCAGAACCATTGAATTCAAAACTATTAACCCCCTTTCGAAAGCACTTATGAACTGACTTAGCACAAGTTTAAAACAAAGACAATCCTTTGAAAGCATTGATGGCTTCAACACACTCAAAAGGCAAAAGAACAACGGCTGGGTTTCGACTAAGTCGTAACCACTACTTTTGAAAGCATCATTTTGTAAATTAAGGAACCCATTCGAAAGCCTATACTTTTAAAACATAAAATGGCAACTCCATTGAAAGCTATTATAAAATCCCTTTTGAAAGCATATGTTTCACTCCTTCAAAAGCTTTAATAAACAAGGAAAGCGCTTTTTCATTTTAAAGTAAAACTTAGGTTTTGATCCCATCGGAAGCTATGCTTTTGACACTATGCCTTCCGCCTTCCTCCAATCCACTACGTACCATCTAAGTGATATCTTATGTATTGGTTTTGGCTTTGTGGCATTTCGATTTAATTGATGGCGGGAGCTACGAGTCGAAAGGTACTTCTAATAAAGGCGGAACCCACTTTTCAAGGTAAATCTGATTTAATGCCAATTAAAGCAAACACTTTCTAACCTACTTGCCCATGTTTAAACATGTGATTGTTTTCCAACCTTTCAAATCCTTTACCAAAATAACTGCCACTTAATTTCAGATCCAAAGCAAGGTTAGTGTAGTAAATAAGCAATTCCATTAAGAAAAACCAATAATGCAAATAAGTCCTTTTTCTAAAATAATTTAATTTCCATAACAAATTACTTAGGAAAAATCCCCAAAAATTACAGAAATTCATTTTTAACATATTGTCTAAAATATCTAAATTTTAGATCCAAATTCTCATTATAATTTTTGAAATAAATTTCTAAACCAAATTAACTATATTTCCCCTTGAAAATTCATAATAATCTTTCCATAGCTTGGAAAATTATCTAAACTAAAACCCAACTCAAAAATCATGTTTTACATAACATATAATATTTCCATGGCATTCAAACATCAATTTCAATCGGTTTTTTCCTAAAAACGCGTAAATCCCAATTTAAACAATTTTGTTTAAATCAAGCAAATCATTATTCAAGCATATCATCATCCAAATCTTCATAAAAATGAATTTAATCTGAAATCCAAAAAATATGATCATAAAAAAATAGAGATGGTATACATTATTATTTACCTTGATTAGGATAAGAAGATTGGATTGAGATTAAGATTTATTCCCCTTCTTTAATTCCTTAGATTGATTTGAATTTTCTTCTTTAACAATGGCCGGCTCCTCTTCTTATATTTGCATTTTTTAATTTTGTGAAATGAGAAAAATGAACGCGAATGGATAATATGTCGTGGATATATTAGGGTTGTGGAATTAAGGTGCGGCTAATTCCCAATATGCCCTAATGTAATTTAATTAGCTTACAAGACCATTCTTAAGCCCATTTAATTAAGCAAGGCCTTAATTTAATTTCATATCTCAATCCCTTTATCACTTTATACTTACATTATTTTATTTTATTTATCTAATTAAATTTCATGAATAATGTTATTAAAAACTAGGGGTGTTACAAGAAAGGAGCTACATGAAAAGGAATTGGGGCACAAGAAATTGGTGGTGGTGTTGGAACAGTCTCTGATCGACGAGTTCGAAAAGCATGTTAAAGAGATGGAGGCGCTTAAGGCCGCTTATACCAGAGAATTAGAGCTGATAAAAAAGTGTGCTTCACCAATACCAAAAATGCTACATAAGAATAAAATGATAAAGCCACTAGCATCTTTAAGGACTACAAAAATGTCAAGGAAAAACTGGCTAAGAGGTTAAAGAAATGCAAATGGTGGCTGGTAGGGTGGAGCCCAGTGTTGCTAACTTAAAAATGAAATTTGTGGAGTGGCGGGCGGAAAGAGTTTCTCTCCATGTTGAGTCAAGGCCTTAAATATGGGCAAAACTAGTGAAGCTTCCAAGGATAGAAAATTAAAGACTGAATGTGACAAGCTGAAAAGCTAGTTGGATCAAGTGGAGGGACTCCTAGATGAGATCTATTATAGAATGTTCACCGAAAAGAGCCTAGCGTGGATGGACGATTACCAGGAGGTCATAGACTCTATTCACAAGTGGTTGATTAAGGAGGCAAAAACTACCAGCTAGCAAGGTGGTTTGCTATTCAATCTTGAAGCTATTGAAACTCGTTTCTCAGTGGAGGGGATGGAGGTTGTCCGCTTGGACTATATTAATTTAGTAGAGATTGGTGGTTCAACTTTCGAAATGGATATACAAGGTCAGGCTTCTAAAGCGGTGATGGCTATATCAAGTTAGCTAAGAAGAACGCCGTTTTCCATGTTTCTCTAGATCCGACTGCTTGAAGCCAGCTCCTAGATGTTCCTCACCCTCTGAATCATACTCAAATCTTGGGTAATGCCATCAGCTCCCCTAAGGGAAATAGGATTTTCTTTACATCCGAGAGCCACAGCTCAATATGTTCAGGGTAATTTGGGTGAGTCCATCTCTATTAGTCTTCCTCGCTTCCCTACAGTAAATGTGCATAAGGTGCATCCTTCTAATGTTGTAGTTACTTCCAATGTTCCCTCCTCAGTCACCATGCCCCCAAGCCCTACCGATCCCCTAACTAACAAGGCTCATGATGAGATGATAGCCACTTTCTAGGAGGATATTAACATTGAGATTATGGGCCCTTTTATCCCGTTGAGGAGTTTGATAGGGAGGTGGATCTGAATAAGAAAATTCTAGTGAACTTCCCTACGGACATGGCTAGGGTGAAGCTTGATGCTACAAAGGAATTGAAAATCATGCAGAAGAAACCGTACGAGCTTGACATAGCCAAAAAGGAGGAGGAGGAGAGTAAGTGCAAGGACTCGCATGAGCTCAAGGGTTCAAAACATCGCTAGAAAAAGGGTGTTTCTAAGTCTGGATCATCCAGGTCCGAGTCCAAGTGATGACTATGTCTGCTCCTTGTCTGTATTTTCTTTTCTGTTAGTGTCCATCCCATTATATATGTGTGAGATTCATTTTTATATTAAACATTCCCACTCACATTTGACCAGTTTTAGCGTGTTGTTAAGGCCAAGTATGTAGCGTTATCTGATGATTTAGGACTTTTGATTTGCTAACACCCGTATATATGACAAATATGATTAATATCTGCAATATAATAGCTTCTGTGAATTCTCTTTCGCCTTTTTTGGAATATGATGCAACGTTTGATGCACTCTAGATAGTTTTATATTCTTGTGATTATCTACCATCATTGATCTTATCTGTTGGCTAAGGGTGAACCAAGTAGGCGGCATCCATGTCCTGGTGGCTGATAAATAGGTTTTTATTGTCCATCCACGAATTTGAAACCATTTGTCAATAGTGAATGCCCGGATAGTGTTACTCTAGCTTACCATTGCCAATAGGGAAACATTGGATGATTGTCGGTTGTGGTCGTCTGAATAGAGATCCTTCCCGTTCACCATTGCTAGCTGAGTAGTTTATGCTGATTGTCAACGGCCAACACCTATTTATTGGTTATGTCCTGACCATGGACTGAATAAGCTTGCCGTTGCCAGCAAAGATGTTTGGGCCAATCATCAATGACAAGCACATATTTAGTAGTCGTGTGCTAACCAAGAGCTGAATGGGCTTGCCATTGCCAGCGAAGAAGTTTAGATCGATTGTCAACGATGAGCACCCATTTGGTGTCTTGTCCTGACCATAGGGGCTCACCATTACCAGTAAAGAAGTTGGGTCGATCATCAACGATGAGCAACCATTTGGAAATCATGTCCTGACTATGGGTTGAACGTCCTTGTAGTTATCGGCAAAGAACTTTGGGCCGATCATCAATAATGAACATCCATTTGGTAATCATGTCCTGACCATGGGCTGAACTGGCTCTCATTTCCAACAAAGAAGTTTGGGCCAATCGTCAATGACGAGCACCCAATTAGCGATCATATATTAACTATGGGCTAAATAGGCTAGCTGTTGCAAATAAAGAATTTTAAAGGGGAGATGACGCGACAGTTAAGTTTGACTGCCGAATTGAGGAGTTTGATCTTCTGCCTATGCAATACTCCCTTGAAATGTCTATGTTAATCCAATGTGTCTGTTGGTAGCATGAAATTACGTTTCCTGAAAATTATCCGTTGAGACAAAATTTCAAGGAAAGCGCATTCTATTGAATTCATTTTATAAGGAGTTTGATTACAAATCTTCAGTACAATGGCCATGACAAAAGTTTAAATAACGACAGAGATGATGTGCGTTCCAAGCCCTCTTGATAATGGCTCCACCTATGGTACTAAGGATGAAAGCGTTGTTTCCTAAATCCATATGAATGACAAAGGTCCTTCCTAGATTGGATCTACTGCCTCGGTATAGGGTGTATTCATTTACGTACCTTATCCCCTTCCTTGAACGGCCGGTGTTTATCCTTAGCATTATATTGGGCGGATATCCTATGCTTGTGCGCTTCTGCCTTTAGAGTAGCTTCCTTCCATCTTTCGTCAACTAAGTCGGGTGAGATGTTCAACAATTCTTTATTCTCATTTGGGTCATCGTAAATCCTCTGGTGTAACAGTATTGATGTCTCTATTGGCAACAACTCTACCGACCTGTAAGCCAACTTAAAGGGAGTATGCCTGTTGTACTTTTGAATGAAGTGCGATAAGGCTGTGACACTAGAGGAAGCTCATCCGTCCATGCTCTTTTTGCCTTCTCTAGCTGCTTTTTTGTGAGAGTTTCCAAAGCCTTGTTGACTGCTTATACCTGCCCGTTAGCTTATGGGTATGATATAACTGAAAAACTCTTCTTTATCCCGTAATGATTGCAGAATTCAATAAACTCCCCACTGTCAAACTACAATCCATTATTCGAGATAATCTAATAGGGAACTCCATTGCTGTAGTTTATGACCTTGGCCGTCGACACTTTAGCAAGGGGATCTGCTTCCACCCACTTAGTAAAGTAGTCAATCGTCACTATGGCATACTTAGCTCTGCCTCGTGTCGTTGGAAGCTCCACGATTAGGTTTATTTCCCAGACCATAAAGGGCCAAAGGCCGATCATGTGAGTTAGCTCAATAGAGGTAGCCTAGGGACATTAGCGAACCACTAACACTTGTCATACCTCTTCATGTACTCTATTGCATCGTGATTCAAATTCAGCAAGGAATATCCTTACCGCAACACCTTCATTGCCAAAATCTGTCCCTCTGTATGGTTTCTGCAACTCCCTTCGAGTATGTCTTCTAGTACCTGTTCAGCTTCCTGCCTAGCAACGCATCTCAATAGTAGGTTTGAATATTCTCTCAAATATAGTAGTATATCCAGGACAACGAAGCTGGATGCCTTTCGTAGGGCCTCCCTAAACTGGTTTTGGTCGTTGGGCAGTATTCTTCAGTCAAGTACCTTACCAATGAGGTCATCCAAGTCTCTCTATCTCCAACAGCTGAAATCACATGCACTTTCTTGAAACTGGGTCTATGTTGGGTCGTAGTAGGTACCGATCCCAATAGAGACTCATTTCCTGAACTTGCTAGCTTAGTTAAGTTGTCCGCGTCTTGGTTTTCCTCCGGCAGACTGTGCTTAACCGTGTAGTGCTCCATCCTAGCAAGCAAGTCTTTTACCTTTTCCAAATAAGATTTCAAACGGTCTTATTTGGCCTGGAATTCCCTAAGCACATGATTCGCCACCAAATGAGAGTCGATTTGAACACACAACGACTTGATCACTAACTCATTCGCTAACTCATGTTTGGCTATCAAAGCCTCATATTGTGCCTTGTGTTTGTTGCATTGAATCCTAGTCTAATCGCATAACGCAACTTCCTTCCTTCGGGGGTCAGAAATACTATCCATGCCCCAGAGTCGTGATCGTTTGATACTCCACCAACTTACACTCACAACTTGAGGGCTTCCTCCTCGTGGGGTAATTTATCATCTCGAATGGTAAACTCGGCAAGAAAGTCCGTTAGCACTCCCCCCATGATTGCAGTGCATAGGTGATAGGTTATGTCATACCGACTCAACTTGATGCTCCACTTGGTAAGCCATCCTAAAGTGTCTGTCCTGTACAAAAGCTACCTCAGGGGCTGGTCCATGAGTAACCAGATAGGGTGCGATTGGAAGTAATTAGTTAGTTTTCTAGACGCAATCAATAAACAGTTGCCAACTTTTCTAGCTTAGGATACTTGGACTCTGGCCCGGCGATGCGCTTGCTTATGTAGTGCACCAGACATTGTACCCGGTCTTCCTCTCTGACCAAAGCTGTGCTAAGAGCATGATGTGGCACGGCTAAGTAGATGCAAAGATCTTCCCCCTCAATTTTTTGTTGACAAAGACTAGTGGCTTCTGCAAGTGCTCTAATAGATTTAAAAACGAATCTATACATTCGTTTATCCACATGAATTTGCCTTTATTCTTTCTGAGTGCTTTAAAGAATGGGACACACTTATCCCTGGCTTTAGATATGAACCTGCTTATAACCACTACCTTCCCATTTAAGCTCCATATTTCCTTCCACGTTTTGAAAACTTTGATGTCTTACAGTGCCTGGATTGTTTCGAATTAGCCTCTATTCGTCTTCCATGTACAATGAAGCCCAAGAATTTTCCAAATGCCCTACGAAAGACAACGGGTTTAATTTCATCTTGTACTTCCATAGGATTTGGACATACCCAGAGTATGTATCCATAAAGAACAGAAGTTCTTGCTTAGCAGTTCCATTACTAACCAATCAATCCTTAGGAGAAGAATGTAGTCTTTAAGGCATGCATCTTTCAGGTTAGAGAAGTCTATACAGGTCTATCATTTTCCATTTGACTTTTTAACGAGGACTGAGTTCGCTATCCATTCTAGGTACAATGATTCTCGAATGAAGTCGTTTGCCAATAAGGTTTTCAATGCTGTGGATTTTTTCGGGCCCATACTCCTTTTCTTCTTCACAGGAGGTTTCCTTGGGTCGACGTTTAGGGCATGACAAGCAACTGAGGGAGAAATCCTGTACATGTCTGCATGGGTCCAGGCGAACGCGTCCTGGTTATCCTATCGAAAACCAATCAGCTGCACCTTTAGATCCCGCTCCAGACTAGATCCAATTTTCATAATTTTCGTCGGATCGCTTTCATCAACTTCCACAAACTCCAAACCCCGCCAGGCTCGACTGCGGTCCTCTCTTCCCATCTCTTGGATCAAGCTCGTTATGAGGTTCACTTGTAAACTTGAGAGGAAGGCCCTCCATTATTAGCTATGCGAGGGAGTCCTTGGCGCAAAAGGCAACTTCTATGCCCTTTCCTTTCTCTCTCTATTTTCTCTCCCAAACTGAATATAAAAATCCCTAGCAGTGTCTTGGTTTCCTTCCACCACTCCTATTCTGTTGGCCATTGGGAACTTCATCATCGAAGGCCACGGGGCCACTACTGCACAAAGTCAGATAATGTTGGACGTCCTAAGAAGGCATTATAAGTTGAGAATCTAACCACCAATACGAAATTTTGCTTTCCCATAGCCAATCGGGGATGGATTCCTACCTCAACAAAAAAATCCACCCTTCCTAAGGGCATAGTGCATTATCCCATTAAACCATGTAGTAATTGGTTGCATGCTTCCAAAGACAACTCCATTTTGTGGAACGCATATTTAAACAGAACGTTCACTGAACTTCCATAATCTACCAAAATCCTATGGACTTCCGTGGGTCCAAGCATGGCTGTAAAACCCATAGGATATGTATGTGGGTATTGTTTCCCTAGTTAGTCATTGTCATCAAAAGCTATCGCCTCATGATCCTGTTGAGGAGTCTTAGCTCTTTGTTCCCCAATTATTATGCATATGCAAGCATCCCTATTTTTTTTTAAGACTTTGCATATCACTCCATCTGACCCCAGCTCCTGTTTTCCATATGGGGCCGCCTTGTTATGGTATTAATTACTACTCTCCCATCTTTTCCACGGTTGGCATTAGATTGTTTACCTTCATTTCCCTAGGGGGTATGCCTCGGGGATTGCTTCTTGGGAGCTAGAAGTACCTATGTGTTTTGACATACCGCTCCAGCTTCCTCTTCCTGATGTGTTCTTCAATTAGGTCCCGTAAATAGCGACATTTATTGGTATTATGTCCATTAGATTCATGGAACCAACAGTACTTCCCAGTGTTCCTTCCAACTTCTGTTTCCATCTTCGGAGCAAGCATGTTGCTTCTAATCTCTACTTGAGTGGCCAAGTAGATGTTTTCTATAGTATCATTCAGATCCCTATAGGTGTCAAATCTCATGCCAGGCCCGAATCCCTTTCGATCTGCTTTCATTCCATTGGAATTGCTAAGGTTATTATTTTTCTTTTTCTCCATACCCCCATTTTCATCTTTCTTGACCATAGCATTCACACTATTAGAAGCTTCAAACCATTTAATAATTGTTCCAGTTTATCTCCCTACCGCAGCTTCCTCCAATCACATGTATTCTACAGCTTCATAAAAGAAGTCCTGAAGAGTAACAGGCTTCTGCTTAGTTAATCTTTGATCCGTCTTCGTGTCTGGATAAACACCATCACATAAAGCCATAAAGGTTAAATGCTCATCAGCATTCTGCAAACTTGTGGCCGTAGCGTTGAAATGGGTTAGGTTTTGCCGCAAAGTTTCATCCTCTCTTTGTTTTACATCTGAAAAAGAATACTGGTCATTTGGTTGCTCTATATGAACCCATAATTGGCTGATGAGCTTTTCCTTCAACATTTCCCTTAGGTAGACTATGTCGTAAGGAAGATGGTAGAACCACATAGTCACCAAATCTGATAAGAAAAAGGGAAACACTTGCACATAACTTCTTTTGTTGTCCGTTTCATTAGCATATGCTATGACGAACCAAAATTCCGTACCCTTTGAGCCAACAATAAACCACATATGTCCTACCCAAGTTGCACAGAAGTATAGATGATCAAGGGTAATAAAGAAAATAAGACAGAATAGAATCTCACACAAATAGAATAATATATAATATTGAACAATATCTTTACAACGGAAAACTTTTAAATACATATATCAGAGTCTAACCTAAGTTCAGCTTGGATAGTTATAAAAATCTATCCATACAATTGCTGACAACATCAAACTAAAACTAATAAACCACAACAAATAATAGAATATGCCCGTACATAGATGAATATCTCCATCTCTCCTCTGGAAACTTCAACAGTCTTCAACTAAACCTAAACTACTCGGATTTAACCCGAGTATTGAAAATACCCAGATTAGGCTTAATAAACCAGCGTGATAAAACTCAATAATAAATGACAGTGTCATATATCAGCCTCTAAATAAAATCTTTTAAAAAGAAAGAGTAAAATAAACATGGATGGATTTTTTTTCCTTATGATACCTGATACACATTTATATAAAAACATTTGAAATTATTTCTAATGACATTCTTTGAAAACATTTGCAAATAAACTTATTAATCTTAGCTGAAATTGTTGCATTGATTAAATTCCAGCATAATAGGTTTACAATCAAGTCCAAAGGTTTTTATTGGAGAATGGATTTTCATACAAATGACCAGGTGAAGTGACTACCTTCCGATGTGTACACCTCTAGATGTATGCCCCGAGGACCATCACAAAGGATCCTCTACCAACACAAGATCGACCTATCTCTATATCTAGATAGTACCGAATATATCATCCCCTGGTTGTTACCGACCTTTAAACCATGCGCCCGAGCATACAAACCACATTAATTTACATCCCGAACGTCATAGCAGGAAGAAATATATCTAGAAGGGGATGATCATACCCTAATTAGGAATGACTTACTCAGCCTTGCTGCATCTAACCCTGTTTCGGTCATTTTCGAATGATAAGGCTTGAGGCAACGATTACCTTTTCACATATCATATAGCACATCACTTTGAACCGTTGACTACTAATTGCCTCCCACAAAATTATAACCCTTGAGCTCGTACGTCTCAAGGAGGGTGTTAAGCTAAGAGAAGTTTCTTTCTCCGCCACCACTGATGTACATTTGTAAAAATCAATGTACATAACCTTTAGAAATGCAATGTCAGACAAACGTCCATACAAGTTGTTCACGAACAGGACAAACCAAATGCACTGTCCTACAACCACTAGCAGCGAGTAGTCCTTGCAATTGGAAAAATCTCCACAACAAGGAGACCACTGCTATAAATAACTTTATAATGGGAGCTACCCAGAGCATCTCAACAAGCAATCCTCACACTATGAAGATTCATGGTCTTCAATAATCATCATCTTCAACATGTCTTCGCATTCAAATGTATTCATTTTAAAAAAAAATCCAGAAGGTTTAAACATTCCATATACACCATTTCATTTTCAAAAGGAAAGTGATTTCCTTTGTGCTTATCGACGTATGTTAACGTGACTTGGTAAAACAATTTAACAATCATATCAAACAATCAATACTTGATGATAAAGGCATATATAAGTATCCATAGCAATCATAACACATCATCAAACATGTGTGTGTGTGTGTGTGTGTATAAATAGAGATGCTAAATAGAGTTTCTCACCATAAATCAAAGCGATTAACTTCCTACCAACATTCTAACTAATCCACGCTTCACTAACTAATTCGTATTCCACTTAAACACTATAGAGAGGAAGCGATAGAGCTTTGACCTTGAATTCTCTATTTTAGACCCAAAAAATAGGTCGTATTCTCTCTTATTTTTGAATCTCTTACTGTCAAAATTTGAAAAACTTGTTAACTGAAAGTTGTTGAAAATTATTTTCCCTTGAATTATAAATATATAATCACTTGATTTTGATTAGTTTTGAAGATGATATGATAGAATGAAGAAGAGGTATTTTCGGATTGATAAAAATGTACTACAAAGAATTGAGTTTCAGGTATAGCAAACCTCAAAAATGGAAAAAGTGATCAACATAAAAGTTATAGCCACTAGAATTAAATATGGTTTAAAAAAATAATTTCTTAATTTGAATCAGTTATGATCAAGTTATGATCAAAATAAAATGGCCTATTACTTGGCTTAAAAACTGGGCCAGAAAATGCACTGGAAAGAAGTGTATTTTTGACATAGTTATCTTTGAATGAGACAAAGTGGTCATCATGGAAGTTGTGGCCACTGGAAAAATACATGATCTGAAAGAAGAATTTTACATTTTGGGTCTGTTTTGAGGAAATTATGGCGAGAGAATAAGAGGTAAAATATGAAGAAAAGAGGAGTTTGATTTGAAGTGAATGAACATTGATTTCTTTTGAATATTTGTAAATATTTTAGCATTATCTCTTTCCATTTTTTTTCTATGGCTTGAAAGTCATTAAATAGAAGAGGAAAAAGATGAAGATGCTTAAAAAGTAAGAAGAGCAAATGTGAATGAAAGTGAAGAAGGAGGTGGGTATTTATAGAAAAAGAAAGAAATGGTAAATTTACCAAAATAACCTCTTACCAACCAAACTAACCGTACTTCAACCTAAAGGAATCTCTACTTTTTCAATACTTAACATCATCTTTCACATCCTTACTTTATATCTTAGTCGCTTAAATATTAAGTAAAGAATATCGTAATTATATTGGCTTTGATTTGATATTTACTTTTTCTTACTTTTGTTAATTCTTACTTACTTTTACTGATAACTTCTAAAAGTTTTCTAATCTTACTTAATATAAGTAAACATGTTTATCTATTAAAATGTGCAATATATATATATATATATTAAAACATGTTAACAATGGTGTGATAACGTTGCGGCAACTTATTTTGAACACGTTGATTTTCGACAAAACGTTTTACGGTCACATTTTAACGTTTTTGTTAAACTATTTATCTATGTAAACCAAACTTCGAAATTGATTTTTTATTATATTTAAATAATTAAAAAAGTATATTTGGCTTATAAAATAATATTCAAATCTATTTGTAAAATTACGATATCGATTTATCGGTATGCGACAAAATTTGTCGACTTTATAAAACAAGTTTTATATATTTATTGAACTATTATAATTTAAATTACTATTATTATCAAATGAGTTTGATATCGATTATTTATATATATATTTAAAAGGAATTTTTTATCCTTTAAACAAATTTCGTTAATAATTATCTTATTTATTGGAATCCGACTTTTGTCAATTTTACAATGGAAATCTAAAATCTTTATTTAACATCAAAAATATGTTTTCATTCTTATTTATCATATAAAACATGATTATTTAAGTTTGAAAATTATACATTTGAATATACAAATAAATTAAATATTTCATTTCAAAGTGGTAAATTTTGGGGTCACTACATATGCTGTGTATATCACTGTAAATGCACAATATGATCAGTTAGACCTTGGTAAGGATCCACAGTAGGCAACTTAAAGCTCGTGGGATTCTGAGCAGTCTCTATCCCTATAAAAAAATGAGTTACCAACTCTTGCACCGATTCCACGTTCAATTTTCTTGTTTAGACACATTCCTTGATAAGTAGTGCATTATAGTCTTCCAGTTTGGAGGAGAAGCAAAGCTGGGTTGACCTCTACTGCAGGAGCAACATGCTTCTTCATACCTCCTATGATGGCTCTTTCTGTGACCTCGACTTCATTCCCTACTTCGGGATCGCTCATGTTAATGAGCTCGTTTTTTATCATTGATTTACTCCAATCAAGACTAGAGACTGCTGCCTAAGTCGAATTGGTTCGAAAGTGGCTGCCCCTGGTTTATTACCTCCCCTGCTTGGTTCAGCACTGAACCAGTCCTCGAGTGCGATGCACGGCTGAACCTTTGCTCGACCTATTTCCTCGGCATTTGCTCATCCAGCTTCTTGATTCTCATGCTCTAAATCACTGATAGAGTGTGATCTCCTTAGTTTCCTGGACCCTATGGATTGGGCTCCCCCTTTGGTTTTAGTGTTGTGTGCAGTTGGCTGTGCTTGCCCTAAGCGTGTCATAATTTGATTCATAATAACTTGTTGTTGGGGTCGAGACAAGTATCAAGATCTACCACAACTTTAACTAAGTCACCCATAGTGATGGTAAACTGGGCTGGACAACTGGAAGAATGGTTATTCTGTTCTACCGTGTCTCGGTGAAAGCAGCAAAACTGTTTGCACAAAAAGGGACAAACAAACCCCAATCGATTTTTACGGTTAACTAAATGGAGAATGAAAAGCACAAAAAAGTAAAGAACACCAAGTTTATAATGGTTCGACCGTAATAGGCCTACGTCCTCTATTTTTTATTTCTTTTTCTTATACTTTTGATATTACAAGTATTTGATAAAAAATACAACGATTTATAATAGGAAATGAAGACCCAGATGCTCTACACAATTAATTCCGTAGCTGGAGTCTTGTAGATCCTAAAAAGTTATCTTGATAGTGCCAAATGCTTGGATATTTATAAGGGGTGAATATGACGTGTATTTAGTCCGGCAAATTATGATATTTCCATGTGTATCTCGCTCATATGGAATATTCTCGATATGCAAATGTAGTTATTTATTTCCTGATATATGCAGCTTTCCTTTCATATTCGCACTGCTGGTTTCAGTTGAGAACTTAATTCGGAGGGCCTTGGTTTGGCTTGGATGGATATGGATGAGTTATTGGCTAAGTTTGTACACTCATACTTGGCTCGGCTCCACTTGGTTCAGTGGGCTCATGGTCATGTAGGCCGGTTGTGTATGTCGTCATCTTCGTGCTTATCCCCTTGGTATCACACCTTCTTTGCTGAAGAAAAATGTCCCTAGTTCGGTGCCTACGAGGTACCGGATGAGATATCTTGATCGTTATCCTAAGGTACCGACAAATATATTCTGGTCGGTACCCTTGGGTACTGATCAAGAAATCCTAATCGGTACCTTTGGGCACCGATCAAGAAATCCTACTTGGCACCCTAGGGTACCGAACATAAGAGGTGGTGATGGAATACGGTTTCACTTCCTTATTTCCTATTGGCTTCCATCGATTTACAATCTCATACGCGAATATGCCTATAGCAAAGAGTTTGTAGACGATTTTCAGCCAGTAAGCCATAATGGAGATGACAACAAAAATTTCTAATCAAATTAGTTTTTATTTTCTTATATAGTGAATAGAAAGGAGGAAAAGTGGATCTCATCTTGTACTTATTCTTCCTCGATATGAGCCATCCAAAATTAAGCATCACAACCCTTTCAAGCCACCGCTATGTCCACGTTCCTGTAGAAATTTCACCAACCATTATGGCCTAAAGAAAAATCTCAGTCCAAAAAAATATCATTTAATTAAATCCAATTTAATTGCACATCGTTATCATATATCGATTGATATATTTACAATTATTATAAATATATTTAATAATATCTATTTCTCAAATCATTATCACAATTGTATAATTCATATTTCGTAAATATTAATTAATCTAAAATAATTATAAACTAATTAAATCATTTGGTCAACGGAGAATTCTTCATTTCGGTCGTGTGACTTGTTAGGTGTAAATTTAGTTTGCAATTAATCTCAAACTAAACGTTCACACGTCATTTAGCAGGCGGTGAGAAAATTTGGTTAAATTTATCGTTTACTTGGTTTTGGTAAAATTCAGTTTCACTTTGCTAAATGCCACTGCATTGTGACTTTTATTTACTCCATTTCGCTTCGTCAAAACATAAAGTCCTAGGTTCAATAATAATTAGTATTAATTTAATTAAATTTGGCCAGGGATTTTGACTTTGAGTTGATTTGAGTTAGCAGCGATACTAACCCCATATAACCGAGGAGACAAATTGTCTCTTGAATATTGCTTCATCTCCAATACTTCCACTCGACCCAAATATAGTCACTCGATGTTCATCGTGCCATGATTTGACTATAACAAAGTGGAGCTTTCATATTGAAGATTGACAACATTTTCAAGTCGAGCGAACTGTGTAAATTAGGATGTTTGATATTTTCAATTTGACCTTAGTTATATTAGCCAATGGAAACTATCAAGTGAGTCATTCCATAGTTATCCTATAGCTATCAGTACATAACCGCTACCGTTCCCAATGGTCATGAGCTATACGCTGCCTAATATTTAGAAAGTTTTACATACTTTAATCTCAACGGGTAAGTCGATATTCAGTCTCGATACATCTTGACTAAGAACATTTAAAATGATTTGTTATATAATATTGTGATACAATACTCATGATTACAACTATTTGTAATTACTATCACGAACACGAAATTTGTGGATTTTCTTTTAAATATATTTTAATTAAGCATTTAATTATTTATTTCATGTTATAACCTACATATAATAGAAAGACAACATCTTTATTATGAATGAGAATTGATTACGGAATTAATAATTTACAATAGATTACAGAATTGCTCCTTGGGCATACCCACAACTCTATTTGTTATACTCAAGGGTCGAACAACGGACCGACTATAATCTCTAGAACCACTACTAGTAAAAATCGTGAGCAATAATTTCCTATCACTATTGGGTTGGTAGTACCCAAACAATAACTACATATACCATGCTTACACACTTAGAGGACCTCATAGTGTCAGGCTCGCATCAAACCAACTACCTCGATGACTTAGGGTTTACCTATGAATCCGCGCCAAAAATCTTAATTATAACGTCCCCTATGCACCATGTCGGACATTCACAAATAGTGTCTAAGACGAATTGCCATGTACACCGAGGAACCTTCCGTTAGTGTTGTACTATGCACTACGTCGGACATCCACAAATAGTGTCTAGGCCGAACTGCTCGCATACACCAAAGGTCCTCCCATTAGAGTCGTGTGCATAGCACGCCATCGCAATCAAACTGCCCTCTTATCAAATATGAACCCATGATAAACAATGTCTAGGCCTAATTGTCAACATACACGGTTGCTTCAGTTCCATGTCATCCAAAAGTCAAGAAATTGGGAACTCATTTCCCATACTTACACGATTATTATATACTAAACCTAGGCTATAGGCCGAGGTTCAACCTACACCTCTTCGTCAATAGCCGATCGACCGTTTGTACCTTAGTGGTCAACCACTTACTGTCGATCGACTAAGAATAGTCGTCAAGTGATGGATTTAAATTCCACCGACGAGCCATAAATTATTTTATAACGTAAATTTTATTATATCGTTAATTCGTTAAGTGTATATTTGCTCTAATCGCATTCTAATCATTCATCTCATCTATAATTCGAGTATATTTTTAAGCATAATCAATAACTTAGTTTGCTTTAATTTAAAATATTAACTTTATGATATGTGTGTATTTACACCATTTTATAAGAAATCGCTATATATTTCCAACTAAAGTTTTATGTATATTTAAATCTCAAGATCAAAGTCAAGGTGAATAGAAGGTTTTTTAACTTAGCTCTATTTATTTAATCCAAATTCTTATCAATAAGGTGATAGAGTTAGGGGTGTGCCTAAGTGGCAATTCGGTAATTTATTGTAAATTAATTAACTCTATAATCAATTCTCGTTCGTAATAAAGGTGTTGTTCTTTCTTTTATATATTTTGTTATAATGTGTTATAAATTATTAAATGATTAACTAAAATATTTTAACATAAAATTCATAAATGGTGTTTATGTGCTAGTAGTTAAAAATAGTTATAAATATGAGTATTGTATCATTATAGTATAAAACACATCATTTTAAATGTTTCTAATCAAGATACATTGATACTGGATATTGATGTATCCGTTGAGGCTGGAGTGCATAGCGCTCCAAATCTTGGGCAATGTATTACTCATGACTGCTCGGGGCACCTAGAGTTTACGTATTTATAGTTATTGGATAACTGTAGAATGACCCATCGATAGTTTTCTGTTGGTTAATGTAACTAAGGTCAAACAGAAAATATTGATGTAACTAAGTAATACAGTTCTCTTGATTTAGAATACTGTCAATCTTCAATATAAAAGCTCCTTTTTGATTAGTCAAATCATGGCACAACCTCCATCCAGTGACTACAGTAGGATTGAGTGGAAGTGTTGGGAGTGAGGCACTATTAATGGAAGGATTCGTCTCCTTAGATATATGGGGTTAGTATCATGGCCAACTCAAGTCAATCCAAAGTCAAAATCTCTGGCCGATGTAGTACAGTTAATAATAATTTTATTATTGATTTCAAAGACTTAGTGTTTGGATTATTGAATTGAATATGGGCGATGTTAGAATTTTGACCATTACCAAATTCAATAAGTCTAAAACGATACAGTTTTGACGAAGACAATTGGTGTAAATAAATATCACAACTGGGTAACGCTTAATTAAAGTAAAAATGGATTTTACCAACACTCAGTAAGTAATAAATTTTGTGAAAATGACACACTACCAACTAAGTGACCTATGAATGTTAACATTCAAATAGTTCGATGTTAATTGCTGAACAAATTTACACATGATGAGTAAAACAACCGAAATGATGAATTCTGTTTAGCCCAAACAATTTAGTTTGCTTATAATTTTCATAAATTAATTAATATTTATGAAATAATGATTAAAACTTTTAAACATGATTTGAGGATTAAATATCATCGTATATATTTATAATAGCTATAAATATATCGATCAATATACGATATCGACAAGCAATTAAATTAGATTTGATTAGTAATATTTATTTGGACCTAAATTGGCTATTAGCCCATGATATGATGGTGATATTTTGGTAGCAATAAGGATTTAGAAGGCGGCTAAAATTGGGCTAGTGGTATTTTAGATGGATGGCTCGGATTTAGGGAGAATGGGTATGAGATATAATCCATCTTTCTCTCCATTCCTTCCACTATAAAAGGACTTATAATCCTAATGAAAAAATGAATTTTTTGGCTGCCATTTTTCTGTCATTACAGGCTGAATTTACCTACATAGGAGCTCCAAAAAATTCATCTCAAATCAATTTTAAAGCAACAATTATTGGATAGTCAATAGTTTACGATTCAAGGATTAGCAGTCCGTCGATTCTAGAAGAGTTCTGAGGAGGGAGATTCATCATTACAAGATGTACTTCAAGGCATTAGTTTTGGTATGTGTTTAGTATACCATATGACTTAAGGTAACTGTATAATATTCTATTGTTTGATTATATATAAGTATTATATTGTTCATTAGGCAAGACTACTACAAGTATCAATGTTGTCACATATTAGATTGGTTATATGTGTATGTATTATTAAAAAACCATTTTTTATAGGTCTGATGCATGCAAAGCCGAATAAATTTACTTTAATTATTATTCTTTTATTAATTAATTCATGTGTGTGAATATATACATATTAATATGTCATATGCATAAATTAAATGACTTATATTTAATTGTGTCATCATATCATGTCAATAATTGATTTTATATCTTATTTATGTGTTACGTGTTATCCCGCCTTTTGGCAAGGCCATTAAACCAAGAACTTAACTAGAAACCAAGAACAGTCTATCCCAAAGATCGATTCTACCCATGTTCATTATGGATAGTAGCGAATTTTTATCCAAAACCGGATTGAGCTACAAATGATATAGTATGAGAAACAAACCTATGAAACCAGCATCTCAAATTTCAAGTCGATCGGAGTTCATATGCTTGAGAAATTGATCGATTGAAACTAGGAAAGATTGCTACAGTTCATACCATAGAGGGAAGTAGTGGTTCGTATCCATAGGGAGAAACAACTCCATTTCATGTCCATCATATTAGCTTCATTTCGTATCCATCAACAAACGACGTTTCATATCAATCACATCCTTTCGTATTTCGTATTGATGTCCGTACCAACTTAAATCGTACCGATCAGTTAATCTACCGATACGAAGCATATCATTAAAAAGTTGATATGACAAACATGCAAGGTGATCGATACGAAAAAGCATCAGAGTAGTTGATACGAAACAAGTAAGTTTGTATCGATACGAAGCAGTCATCAATGAATCAACACGAAATGAGGTATAAAAGCGATACGAATGGAGAAACACTGGATGGATACGAACAAGGCGCATTCAAGAAGACGACTCGGTCACTCGACATGAAAAGTTGACCGATCCTAGAATATAGCGCCATGTTACATAACAAGCAAGCGCCTATAATCGATACAAACATATCGAGACGAACTCTTTTGCACATTGGAGATCAAAACTTGCATCAATCATAACTCAAGATCTACAAGTCCAAATGCCAACAAATTTTCACAGTAGCTTGCCTACAACCTCAAGAATGTACCTAATCAATTTCAGCCCAAAAGGACCCATTTAGTGGAAGCATCATAAGAGTTGATGTACTTTTTGGATTGATACATATAGATGTACGCAATCATAAATCTATTAATACCAAAATGGTTCTATGTACTTTTTCATATTCCCTGATGAGTTATCACTGACATGGACATGTGTATTTGATAAGCATGTATAAGTTTATGATAATCTCATAGAATATAAAACGGAAGTAAATATAATACCATGTGGTAGAAATAATTCGATTTGAATGGGTGAGTATATTGAAAGAGTTCCATATGTACCTAATATGAATAAAAATTTAGTCTCAAAGGTAACTTCTCTGTCTAATAAATAATCATGTATCGATAAGAAGTAATCAAATTTTATTAGACAAAACATGATTAATGATGAGTGAAGTTGAGTTAAATTCTTTCTATAAGGTATGTACTTAAGAGTATTACACGAGGTTAAAATTAATCAACTAAAGAATAGTTTAGAAAACCATTCAAGAAAAGGGTTTGTAAAAAACCCCTACATATCCTAAGCCAAGGAGTTGGCCGATTGTGTGAGTCGAAAGACTACACTTAATAATTGAACTAAAAGAATATTGTATGAATTGTCCTAAGAGAATTTTAGACACGATAGTCATTAGATGACTAATATATGTTGTGAACATAAATATATTATGAACTAATGCAAAATTAGTTTAATATTAGGCAATTCATAAATGTTATGAATGCATATTCCGTTGCACTGAGAAACAACTGTTGTTTCAAGAAATACGAATACCAACTTCGTGTAAAGAAATTCCATTGAGAATTTATTGGTAATAAAATGGGTTTGGATATGATCCAAAGATAAAACTAATTTATACGGTGTGAAATGCAACAGTCCGAGCCTAAATGAACACAAAAACATTAAAACATCTGATGTGTACTCTTGTACTTAAAGAGAAACTGTGAGTTTCTTATCAATGTCAAGCATAAGTAATCCTAAGTTGTTTAACTAAAATATTAAGAGTATCGATTCTATGATATGGTACAATGCGTTAACCTGAAATAGATTCCAAATACTTTATCAAAATATAATTTTGATAGTTATACCCAAAGGGATATGATCTATTGGCCGCAAATGTGTCTTTAAGAGAAAGACAAATGTAGTTGGAATATAGTGAACTGCATTAATAAGAATAATACTGTCAATTTCAATTGTTGAAATTAACATATCAGATTCACTACTCGATGTATGTAAATTATTTCAGATTTTACTCATAAAATTATTGCCTGTAATGACTTTAGGATTTGGTATATGTGTTGAAACAAAAAGTTCTAAATATAGATTTAGATTAGTCAATTTGCACATAACAACCAAAGTGTCTTGAAGTCAGTAGGAGCGATATTGAGTTTTTTGGATTTTGTGGCTATGATTCGAGAATGGATACAAATGTATCATTTTGAAAAGCATCAAATTGAACAACTGTTTTGATTGATGTATCAACTAGTTTGATTATCAGTCAAAATGCAGAGGAAGCTAATGTTGATAAGAAGGAACATTAAAAGGTACATAGATATTCACCATAAGTAAACAACACACTACTGATTATTAATAATTTTTGTGTGTTAAAATCATTTTTGGTTGTTTTAATACTCAATGATGGATTTGTGAATGATGTCTTTTATAGTAAGTATAAAAGTTATTTGGGAATATCCTAAAATGATATGCAAGGATCTCTTATTCAAATGTTTAATACAGAACATGTAAGATGGATTCATTAGCATTGGCAATTGGAATTATCATACATGTTATGTTGTTTATGATATCATGATTTGTTTATGTATTTGATACATGAAGCAAATATCAAATCCAAATTAATATCACAAAATCATAATTTGGAGTTTTCTTGTGTATTTACGAAAATACTAGATAATTGCTTATAGAAAAAACGAACTCTTCATGAAGGAGTATTCAGACTCAAACTTCATAAGTCATATTGAGTATATATGTCCATAATAAATTTAAGTTAAGAATCTTTAAGTTGGAAATGTTCCAAATAAAAGATGGTGGCCGATTCAATAAAAAAGGCAAAGCACATCATCTTGAGTAGCACCGCAACAAAAATAGTACATATAAATATAAATGCACAAATTTATAACTAAGCTAAGAGTGATTCCAATTGTTAAGAATCTCATAATATTGTTATATGATAATAATGTTGCGATATAGTTCATAACATAACTTAAAGCTTACTAGAAGTCGAGAGACAAACTCCGAATTATTATACATGATAAAGGTAGTTTATCAGCTTAAGAGAGAGTTGATTGATAGAATAGATAATTGAAACATAATAGCATACCTGTTCATTGAGGGACAGACCCAATGGGTTTTGAGAAAACCCATTGGAGAAATTGGAATAAGATTCCATAACTGATCCTAAGTGAGTGAGAGATTTATAGAGTTAGGGGTATGCCCCATGGGTAATTATTTAATTTGTTACATATAGCTAACTCGATAACCAATCTTGTTCGAAATAAAAGTTGTTCTCTTTCTATTACACACTTGACATAATGTGTTATGTTAATTAATTAATTTAATTAGAAGTACATTTAATAGAAAATCCATAAATGATATGTTTTATGATAGCAGTTAAAAAGTATAGTAACCCTGAGTAACTGATCACAGTGAAAACATTATACCAATTTAAATGTTCCTAGTCAAGATGCATCGAGATTGGATATCGATGAATACATTGAGACTAGATTATGTAATGCTCTCCAAATATTGGGCAACGTATTACTCATGACTGCTGGGGGTATCTAGGGTTTACGTACAAATAGTATCGAATAATTATTAAATGACTCACTCTATAGTTTTCTATTGGTTAATATAACTAAGGAAAAACAAATAATATCGATGTGACTGATTTACACAGTTCTCTTGACTTGAGAATACCATCAATCTTTAGTATTAAAGCACCACTTGGATTATAGTCCAATCATGGCACGACGTCCATCAAATGACTACAGTTGGATCGAGTGGAAGTATTAGAAGTGAAGCACTTTTCGAGAGAAGATTTCATCTCCCTAGTTATATGGGGTTTGTATCATGATCACAAGTCAACTCAATGTCAATGTCTCTGGCCAGAGCAGTTTGGTTAATAATAATTATTATCAAGGACTTAATCTTTGGACTATAGAGTTGAATATGAATGATATTGGAATTTTGACCATTACCAAATTCCATAAGTTCAAAGTGATATAGTTTTGATGAAGAGAATTGGTGTAAACGAAAGTCAAACCGGGTAACGCTTAAGAAAATAAAACTGGATTTTACTAAAACTAAGTAAGCGATAAATTTGGCCAAAATATCACATTACCTACTAAGTGATGTGTGAATATTAATATTAGAATAGCTCGATATTAATCGCTCGCCAAATTTACACCCGATGAGTCACAAAAGCGAAACGATGAATTCTCCTGTGACAAAATGATTAAATTAATTATAACAATTATAGTTAATTAAATTAATTAATGTTTATGAAATATTAATTGTAAAATTTGATTACGATCTGATGAATAAATATTACTAGATAAATTTACAATAGTAACAAAAGTATTGATCAATATAGGATATCAATAAGCGATTAAACTGGATTTAGCTTTATAATATTCTGTTTAGGCTTAAAAGGGTTTTAAGGCCCATCATAGGGCTGATAAATAATTTTATTAATTTTGTTTTAATATTTATAAATAATTTAATTTATTTTTAAATAAATATATTATAATAATATATATCTAATATTAGTAGTTTATTTATATGATTATATATATAAACATGTAAACATATATATATATATATACTTATCTAAAATTAATTAAACAAAACTTTATATGTGTATATAATACTTATATAAACAATAGTACATATACATACATATATGTGGATAATATATACTTGCATATTGGATGAGCAAACATGTGCATTGCAATATAGATCCCAACATCTATACACGAACATGTTATATCTTGCATGGGTTGATATGTTACGTATGCAAACACAAACATATGTGTATTTTAACTAGCTTTTAACCCAGCAGAATTCAACAGGAGTTACAACATCCAGACTAAACCAGAATGACTTAAAACTTGAACTAAACATCCTAAAGCCCATGGAACTTAAGAGAAATAAGCCAAAAATCCACCAAGTAGATGGATTACTGGTGATCCATCATCCATGGATCGCTAGCGATTAAAAAGAAAGCATTATGAATTATCATAGTCTCTTGCATCATGATCTACTACATCTTTTAAGAATACTACCAAGTTTCATAGCATTCCGAGCAACGTAGTTCAAAAAGTAAAGACTCATCTAATTCAAGCTTGTTTATCCATTTTTTGACCAAAGTAGCTAACTTAAAATAAACGTAGAGAACTCATACAAAGTTGGATTGACTTGAAATTTTGGGAGAATACTTAGAAAACATAAAAAAGGCACTCACTAATAATGAGCATGATTGGCTAAGGGTGGATAAGTCTCTAGTGACCTAATTAGATGGATCGCTATCGACCCATGTAGAGTTGGCCCCACCACTTGAAATTTTTATGGTAGAACCCTGACACCCTCTATAGTGTACTTGAAAAGTTTTATCTAATTTTGTTATGTTTTGAGCGAGTTATGGATGATTCTTCTGGACCAAATGACCTATGCAGACAGATAATCAGACAACTCCAATCGATTTGATATTTTGACAAGGCACTTAAATAAAAGATAGGAAGACAACCAAACTAAGATCACTCAGAAATATGCTAAGTGGGATAACTAGTGACTAATACCCTATGGATAGCTATTGACCCATCCCCTATGGATAACTAGCGATCCATCAAGATAGGTCAGATCGCCCTCAAACTTTCTGAGCTCCTTCGTAGCACTAAGTAAAGGCTTCTGGTAGAAAAATATGCTAACTTGATGGATAGCTAGAAATCCATCCTCTATGGATAGCTAACGATCCATCCCCTATGGATAGCTAGCGGTCCATCAAGATAGGTTGGATTTCCATCAAACTTTTCGAGCTCCTTCGTAGCACTAAGTATAAGCTTCTGGTAGAAAAATATGCTAAGTTAATGGATAGCTAGCAACCCATCCCCTATAGATATTGAACGATCCATTCCCTATGGATAGCTAGCGATCCATCAAGATAGGTCGGATCGCCCTCAATCTTTTCGAGCTCCTTCATAGCACTAGGTAAAGGCTTATGGTAGAAAAATATGCTAATTTTATGGATAGCTAGCTATCTACTTTGGATCATATAGATTCAGTAGTTAGATCATCAATCTCTGCTTGGAAGATTTGCTATTGGGAATCAATGGCACCAGGAAGAAGGAGAACTACCTCTGGAAGATCTATAGGAGCTACCATTACTGGAGAAAGAAACTAACCCTCAGAAAATTAAGGTCAACAACCCCAACAACCTACTATTAGGAGCCAACTCTGGAGATCGGGTTCCAAGATCCTTCACATAACATGACGTTGTGACTAAGGGAGAATTGAATTAGATGGTTGATGAAATTAACCATAAAATGGCAAACAGTCAAAAGGCTCTTGTGGAAAAGATAGATGCTTTCTTAGCGCTCCAATCATTAACTACTCCTAAAATGGTGCCTGAAGCTGTGGCTGCTACGGAGCAAGATCATTCTTATGTTTTTGGCTAGAATGGAAGAAACAGAAGGCAAAAGCAAAAGGAAGCAATGAGCAGAGCTCCGAGAATCATAATGGAAGGAAATGTTAATGCTCCACCTACTACAAAAGCACCTACTGCAAACCCGAACTTAGGGGTGAAAACCCCATGGGAGGTATATAATGATGGCTCTCTCCGGCTCTGAAGATGACAAATAATTTAAGGAAGAAAAATTGGATGAAAATGCCAATGTGCAAAACGCTAGATGAAGCTCTGAAACCCATGCCGTAGCACAGCGCCAAGCAATGGACGAGGAACTGCTACTCAAATGGTACTTCTAGAGGCAGGAGAACCAAGAAGATATGATACAAATCGAGATCGATTACAGGGCCAAGCTCCTAGGGTATATTGTGACTACTCCTAACTGACCGGCTTCGGATCCCATCATGGAGCTCCCATCATCGAATCACGAATGATCGTCGTCAAAAATCATTAAAAACCGACAAAATGGTTATTGAAAAACTCACTTCACGGTTGACTCGAAGTCGAACTTGAGTAATCTCCTATTTGACTCAAAGCAGATTCTGGAATTCCTGACGCGAAGTCAAACTCGGGTAATCACCAATTTGGCTTGAAGTAAACCTAGTAAACTCTGGCTCGGAATCAGACTTGGGTAAAACCAAGATTTTCCGTAAACAATCGTGCATATGGTTCCAATCAACGTTTGTCACCAGCACTTCAAATTTTGCGACTCCTAATGAATCATATGTTGACTCCAAGCAAATGTCAAATTTTCTCGGGATGGACTCCGGGTAAAAAACCACCAATCCATCTTCTTTTGCCCATAACGCAAACATGCAAACTCCAAATACCTTGAAATTTGAAATGCAAGCTTTTGGGGCCTTCTTTGTCACACCAGATCTCACCTAGCTTGAAATCTTTTGGGGATCATCACTGATATATGACCCCATCATAAGTGACTTGTCATTCAATCGGTATTTCCAATCATTCAACCATAAACAATCATGCATATATATCATTCTCAAGCATTAGAAACAGCCGTAACTTAAAAACGGACCAGTCTAACAACGATTAGAGCATCTTCCCTAATCAAAACTCATTTACAAAGCCGCTCAGCATGCAGAATAACCAAAGAAGTTTATCATTCCAAATATACATTTTGTACAACTGATTCAAAATTGCTTTTTTACAGGTATGACTAACATATGGACGAAGCGAGGGTGATGGATGCAGTGTACTGCATGGCCCTTAGGAATAATTAAAGGATGAAACAATCTACTACCTTGTAAGAATTCTATGGGAAGGAAAACTGGTTCTAAAGACTAGAAGTAGTGCAATTGGAAGAAGGCAAACCCGGTAATTTGCCAAATAAATACCAAACGGTGAAGGATCTATAGGACCTCAAGGACCTTATACCGAAGCAAGACTGCTAAGAACCAGTAGAAAAGCGCCCTAGCTAAGTGACGAAATTAGATGAAAGGATGATTATCAAATAACACTCTAGCTAGCTAGCAACTAAGGAATGGGGGCAGCAATCTAAAGCGAAGCCTATCCATCCATCCGTGCCCACTTTCCTTTTTAAATGAGCCATAGTAGGACACTGGAGGCATTGCAGACAACGTGGAGAAAGAAATGCTTATATGCTTTCGGCGAGTCATGTCGGTCCCCCTTCTAAGAGCCGGCATTGCTCTAGTAGCATTGAGAAGTTTTGTCCAAAGGATCATCAAACAAACAGATACAACTCCTTAGTCTCCAGAAACTGATAAAACCGTGTTCTCGCAAGCTGAGTCCCAAAAATTCATCTCGACATCATTGAACCATCGCTTTAATACCGTTAGACCGTCGGATACATGAGAACTCTTCTTAGTGTCGATGAATTACCATCCCAAGGTCATTTGGTTGCCGGATATCGGACCAAAATTTCTCTTGAAGTTAATGAGTCATTGCTTTTATGACCGCCGGGTCGTTCGGACGTACGACCCAAAACTCTTCTTGGAGTTGATGAACTATCACTCCAAGGCCATCTTGTCATCGTACGTCTAACCAAAATTCCTCTCGGAATCGATAAATTATCATTCCAAGGTCGTTTGGTCATCGAACATCCGACCATAAAACTCCTTCACGAACAAAAGTGTAGTGAAGGTCTTCCATGAACTAAAGTGTTGTGAAGGCGAACCGATAGATCAGCGGTCATCTGATCTAAAAAACCCTTCACAAACATGAAGGCCTTTTACAAACTAAAGCATTGCAAAGGTGAACCGGTAGATCAATGGTCATCTGATCCAAAAAATCCTTCACGAACGTGAACTTCTTTCACGAACTAAAGCATCGTGAAGGCGAACTGGTAGATTAACGGTCATTTGATCCAAAAAATCCCTTCATGAATTTGAAGATCTTTCACGAACTACAGCGTCATGAAGGAGAACTGGTAGATCAGCGGTCATCTTATCCAAAAAACCCTTCGCGAACATGAAAGTATTTCATGAACTAAAGCATCGTGAATGTAGACCGGTTGATCATCGATCATCTAATCCAAAAAACCCTTTGCGAACGAGAAGGTCTTTCACGAACTAAAGGGTCGTGAAGGCGAACCGGTCAATCAGTGAAATTTATGTACGACTAACATCCATGAAGGTAACTAGAAGATTAGCAGTCATCTAATCCTGAGCCCCCTAAAGTCAACGAAGTCATGCTCTGAGGCCACAAATCGACAATCATATCAGTGACTCCACATAATTAACAGAATCACTTCCAACTACCGATGAAACAAACAGTGTTGAACTCAAAATCATCAAAGTCGCTCAAAGAAAATAAGTCAAACCGAACCAACCTTGCGGTTAATCAGATGCTGGCTGGAATCAAGCCAAGACATAGAACTCCGGAGAACCGCGCCCACGGGACTGGAGGAAACCATACGAGTTCTGAAGAGACCCTAGGTATAGTTTAAGTGTGCCAATAGCTCTATGGCATGAGGGGCACTTCACAAACTTGAATAGTCACAAGAAAGGACAAGACTAATCATACCATAGTTTTGTTATTCCCGATCAATAATTATGGCATTCTAACAACTATGGACTCAACGACCTAGCTAACGCAACAAACAAAATAGAAGCATAATACTTCCTTACTTCTTCACAACTCCTCCTTTACCACCTTTGGTAACTAGTTCCTTTTCCTATTAGATTGTATGCCAGTTGAAGACCAATTCTCTAAAGACAATCTGGACCAAAAATTAAGAGTCTTACCCCAAACTCCTATAGGCTCTTTCTTCAAAACCATCTCCATGCGGTCGGCTGTAGATCTCTCCACTATGGCAACGTTATCTGTTTAGCCATGCACATCTTCCTGAAATACAAGAGGATCGTCCAAGACATGGTTGCCCGTTCCAAAAATCAATTATCTCTTAGAACTGATGAAATTGTGTTCCAGCGAAGTCAAATTGCCGGATTGATGGGAAAACTCAATCCTTACCTTCTAACAACTGGTATCGCTCCTCCAACATGGGGAAGGCCTAAATCATTGTGCGCATCCCGTAAGCCATGCACTCCACCGCGCATCACTTCTTGCGCCATGAAACCACACACTCGAAGCACGAACTCTTCATGTTACTCGAAGATTGGCAATGTCAAGAAGTTCCAAACTGTTCTGAATCGATGGGTGGTATCGAATCTATAAGCCGCAAATTTTGCAAGCCGCACGCTCTCAAAAGTTATGCATTTCGTAAGCCATGCACTGTCAAAAGCCGCCTATTTCATAAGCCGTACACTCTCAAAAGCCGCACATTTCATACACCGCACTCTCTCAAAAACCATGCATTTCGTAAGCCGTGCACTTCGTAAGCTGCGCAGTCTCCAAAGCTGCACATTTCGTAAGCCGTACAGTCTTAAACGCTATGCATTTCGTAAGCCGCACACACTCTCAGAAGTCGTGCATTTCATAAGCCGTGCACTTCGCAAGTTAGGCACTCTTAAATGCCGTATATTTTATAAGCCACGCAAGCACTGCTTAATGTTGCTTAGCATCATCAACAAACCGTTAAAATTTTCTAAGTACCGGTGTTTTCCAGACAACAAGGAAACTTGTCTATTGCAAAATTAACAGGGATCTAAACAACGTTGCTCCTGTAGTTCCATAAAGTTCACAAACCAAGAAGTCGACAAATAATTCTGATCTTTGACCAAAGTTAATGTACAATATGTCTAAATTATGGACATCCAAGTCACGAGTTCCTAGAGATAGGAGCTACAAAGCACCTTTGACTGGAGCATATAGGGAGCCGCCCAGAACATCAAGTCTCATAGAAATTGTTCAGAATAATCAGCCCTGTGGACTAAGGGGCACAGAACACATTAATAGTTGGCCAGGATAAAAAATCACTCAAACTTGCAACAAAAGGAGGAACTTACTGTCATCCAGAGATAAAAGACGAAGAAAGGCATTTCCAGAATCAAATCATCAACGCACAAGTTTCTAAAGATAGAAGTAGGTGCTCGACTGATGTCTCAAACCCTAACTTATAAGAAACCAACTGTTATCCGAAGACAGACAACGACAAGGAGAGAAAGCTTGAAATCGAGCAGCTAAACCATTGATTCTCGAAGATTGGAACCAACAAATAAGGTTGATATCCGCAATAATGCTATCATCCCAGCATAACGCATATGGCCTGAAACAAGCAAGGTTAAGTGTCACAGATTTAAGACAAACACTACTAAACTCTACCGGTCCATGATCAGGATAGGAATGAGTGAGGTCGCACCAGAGGCAATGTGATGAGTCACTCCACAATATCTAATTTTCTATAAGAACCTCGAATTTGACACCTAGAAATGAAGGGTTCCGGCTTTGAATGAAGAGTTCCGTAGATAGAAGTCATATCATAACAAAAACCGGTTTGAAAAAATCCGATTTTTCATGAAGAAGAATAACCATGGAATTGGTTAATAAACAACCCTTCATTTCCAAAGGTAACACTTGATGGTGATAAACAAGGCTAAGCAACAGAAATGCCTAGGACTCCATCCTTCTAGAACATGGCGTATCTCGAAGTTAAGCAATGTTGAGAAAAATAGCCACATTGGGTTGAAAGGGATCTACTCAACTATACCAGATCAGATGAGTGGTTCAATCCTAACCAACATGACTTTAACATTGTCGGAAGACAGGCAACAGTAAGAAAAGACTTCTATAATCCAATCATCGAAGTGCAAGTTTTATAAGATCAAAACTATTACCCACTTGGATTAAAAGTATTGTCGGATCAGGAGGGAAAATCGATCCCAACCTCCTGAGTGTCAGCGTTGCCCGACAACGCTAAAGCCCTTTCTCAATTCCTAAGTACAGATGTTGCCTCAGAAACGTCGAGAAACTTTCTATTTCATAAGTATCGATATTATCTCCACAACGTCGGGAAACCCTCTATTTCCTAAGTACCGACATTACCCTGACAATGCCGGGAAATTGCTATTCACTATGCATCGATATTGCCTCGGCAATGCCAGGAAAAATTTAATCTACAGGTTCGATGAGAAGCACTCACCGTAGTAAAACCATCAATGCACTAGCTTCCAGAGATAGAAGTTGGTCCTCAACTGAGATTCTACCTTTATCTTTAGAAAACTATCATTGCCTGAAAATGGGCAACAACGGGAAGACATAACCTTTTATAGGTTAGCTGGATGGTTCGACGTTTCATCATAGGAATTAGCCACTGCACGGGGAAAAAGCAGCTTCGAAAGGAAATCCTAGGATTGAATTGCTCGTGTGCTAATTTCTAAGGATGAAAGCTGGTGCACAACCGAATTTCCTGAATTCAGTTTAGAAAGAATTTAGATACAGCCAAAAAATAGGCAGCCTCGAGGAGATGTTGCTTGGAACTAAGCAGTTAGGTTATCAATTCCCAAAGACAGGAATTGGCATATGAAACTTGTGTAACGACTGCAATCAAGCAAAGCATGCACAGCTAAGGACATGTAGGGATAATCATGGAAGGTCGGAACTAAAACCATCAGACTTCTTCAATCCTAGAATAGGATAAAAGCCAGACCAGGGGAAATTGAATCATTTGTCCCAAACCTCTCCATCTCTCACAATCGCCCAAATATTGGCGTTCGAAACAGCTAGTCACTCGAGCAGGGATAGACGTACAGATACTTGATCGGAAAAAAATGTTGCAAAGTAAAAGCACAAATAACTGCGAGGTTGGTTAGATAACGGTTCTGTATCACAAAACAAAGCATTTTGGCAACAATATCGCTAACAAAGAAATGAAAATTTTAACATTTAGAAATCAACCGTCGCTCGCAGTCTGGCAACGACGAGAAATATCGATGACCTACTTACGGTCGACCTAGATCACTTGGTTACAACTTGCAGGAATATGCCATTACCCAAAGTTTGGTGATGCTAAGAAGAAACCCCCAGATTGAAATTATCGATACATCGACTTTCGAAAACAGAAGAGTTTGATTGAATCTTCAGCCTTACCTTTTGGCATCTCATGCTATCTGAATATTTACAACATCAAGGAAAAATCTATAGAGTTGAGTCATCCACGCATGAGATTCTAGAGATAGAAACCGATGGATGATTAGGATCTCAATACTAGACTTGGAAGGATTCACTCTAGCAAAAGATGACGACAATGCATCCTTGCATCACATGTACCGAGAATGACATCGATTAATGGTGTCAACTTAGAGGAATTCAATTACAGTCAGGAGACATACATCGTTGAAAATAATCATAGCTTGGAATCGAGCAGCATAGTCCCTAGCTCCTGGAGATAGGAGCTATTGTGTCAAACAAACTGAGGTAATCAAACGTATTGCCTAGAAGACCTAGTCTTTCGAAACATATAGACCTAGAATTAAGAGAAATCAGCCCTATGGACTATGGTAGATACACCAACACTTTTTTGAAATGAATTCAATTGAGCATAAGTAAGGATTAGCTACAAAACTGCCTAGACCGAGCAACCTCATAGTTCTGAACAAAGCTAGGACATAGAATATGCCGAAATGACCGCAGAAGTAATACTTACACGTATAGAATTACAATGAATGAGTATGCTGCTCATGAACACAAATGGTGCAACAACGTGAAAAAGCAATGCTCAGAATCGAGCAATTAAACCAATAATCCCCGAATATCGAGGCTAGTATGTAGGTTGAATTCTAAAAAAATATAAAGGAAGGATAACCACAATCGAACGAGTCATGTGCTAGTTTTCGAAGATTGAAACTTTGCCTGATCAAACTTCAACTACAACTCTGCAGGAGCAGCCGTGCCTTGTAATTTAACTATAATCAATCATTCCAATATGGCAGGAATAATACACGAAGCCTAAGTTACGAAGAACCCAGCTTCTAGAGCAGTGGAAGTCCCTCCGCCAAACTAAAGATTAGATAACCTCATTTTCAACAATAAAACCGGGCATTCAATCCTATCGGGCATGTTTTACTTTAAATAATATCCTCGTATAATCAACGCCTGAAATCCAAGGGAAGTCGACGTATGTTGACCAGTCGGGTTCTGAGCATTAACCGAGCAGATGTAGTGTGTTTTCCACATGAGAAGAGTCCAGTATCTCGGATACTGCAATGAACAATCTAGTGTAGATAGCTTGCTTACATTTGAAAAACAATCTATATTGTCCTTTGAAATTATCTTTTTCGCACTTACCCATTATCGATCAATGATCGATAACAGAGCCGCCGTCCGAAGCGACGCGGGAAGCTTTTCGTTTTAGGATTTTGGAGCACAAAAATAAGAAGAGCGATACGATTGAATAATCCACTATATCCATTTTGCAGTAAATTGTTGCATGAGAATTCAAAATGGCGATGGGAACTTAACCAAGTCCTTTAAAAGAAATTATTAAACACAAAGAGCAAAACTTCACTCCACAACGGCGTACAATTGTTTGAGACTATACTTAGCTTCACCTTCGGTCGAGTTAAGACTATGTAGGTCAACTCCAAACTTACATCATGCACCCACTTACCGACCTAAACCTTTGTGTAAACTACGGTGCAAAGATTGCTTCGTCAATACAAGGAATTGAAATTCAGATCGAAATCAAAAAACGAACAGCTATCAGAAATCAGTCAATTAAAAACAACTTCTGAAGATGGACTCCCACGATTCACTGAAATTCACAGAATAGTAATCCAAAACTTGTCTTATTCTATAGCACACTTTGTTACCAATGAAAGCATATTCTAAGGGCAAATGTAACTGGGTATTTAACCTAGCAGGATTCAATAGGACTTACAATATCTAGACTAAGCCAGAATGACTTAAGACTTGAACAAGACATCTAAAAGAACGAGCCAAAAATCCACTAAGTAGATGGATTGCTAGCGATCTATCATCCATGGATCTCTAGCGATCCAAGATAAAGCATTTTGAGTTATCAAAGCCTCCTGCATCATGATCTACTACCTATTTTAGGAATACTTACCAAGTTTCATACAATTACAAGCAGCGTAGTTTAAGAAGTAAAGACTCTTTTAATTCAAGCTTGTTTATCCGCTTTTTGACCAAAGCAGCTAACTTAAAACGGACCTAGAGAACTCACATGAAATCAGATTGACTTGAAATTTTGGAATGACACTTAGAAGACATAAAAGATAGCGCTTACCAAAAATGAGATTGACTGGACCCCACCACTTGAAATGTTCATGGTAGGTCCTTTACAACCTCTAGAGTGTACATACAAATTTCGCCTGATTTTGTTAAGCTTTGTGCGAGTTATGGATGATTCTTCTGGACCGGATGATCCATGAAGACGGGCGATCAAATAAACTCCAAACGATTTGATATTTGGACAAAACACTTAAATAAAAGATAGAAAGACAACTGAATTAAGATCACTCAAAAATATGCTAAGTGGATGGATAGGTAGCGACCCATCCCCTATGGATAGCTAGCGATCCATCAAGATAGGTCGAATCGCCTTCAAACTTTCCAAGCTCCTTCATAGCACTAAGTAAAGGCTTTTGGTAGAAAAATATGCTAAGTTGATATATAGTTAGCAATCCATCTCCTTTAAATAGCTAACGATCCATCTTTTATGGATAACTAGCGGTCCATCAAGATAGGTCGGATCGCCTTCAAACATTCTGAGCTCCTTCATAGCACTTAGTAAAGGTTTCTGATAGAAAAATATGCTAAGTTTATGGATAGCTAGCGATCCATCCCCTATGAATAGCTAGTGAGTCATGGAAATGACTCAGATTGGTTTGAGATTTTCGGTGATGACTTGGCATAACAACTGGACTCTTCTGCACTTAAAGTTCTGGTCCAAATGCTCTCCAACCCCTATAAATACAAACCTACCTGCAACATAAACTAGATCTTCTAGACTGGCTGCTAGAACTCTACAGAGATTATTCTTCACTTTTCTTCTCCTTTACAATAGTCATATAGGGGTTCATTGTGATTCTTCAGTGAACTCTTGTACTTGTGACTTGATCTAACTTAGAAGATTCAATCATATTGCAATCTAATTCAACTTATAACAGAGGTCGATTAATAGAAAGTTATAAAGTAGAGCAGGCTTCATTACCAGCCGAACCACTAAAGAAAAACTAAATTGAAGCTAAAAGAGGGAGGATTTTTGTTTCTAGTGTGAAGATGATAATCATTTTGCAAAGCAATGTCGTGACCCAATATGATGCTTTGCGTGTGGAAATTTTGGTCATAGAAAGTTTGATTTTTCAACCAAGTCGATGTCTGTCTCTTGTAAACCCTTTCCATGTCCTTCATGGGTGGATCATAGGTTCTAACTTGTTCTAAAATGTATGTTATTAAAAGGGATACTACTCGATCATCTTTGGCAAGTGTGGAATGATGGAATTTAGTATTTGAAGGATTTGTTTATTCATTTCGATGCTATAAACTCGCGTAATATTGGTAAGGGGGTATTGTAACAGATTTGGAGATCCTGAAGATTACTTTGGAAAATCGGAATTTTATTCTAACATTTTCGAATCAAATGATAATAGAGAGGATGTTTTTTATAGGAATAAAGGTTGTGTAAACTCTGATTTCACTGTTACAGCAAAGAAGGAGAACATTCATGGATATGATCCAATGCTTTTCGACCCTGTTGTTTCTCAGTATTCTGTGAATTCTCATTCGACAAAGGAAAATTTTCTGCTATATAATGTTGTCTCATTCATGGTTGATACTGAAAATGTTGCTGAGTCGAGTGATGATGGATTCATTCATTTAAATAAAAGACAAGACAAATCTCGTGAAAAGTGCATTTTTGAGTTATCTAATGCCGATCCATTTGAGTGTCTTGATTCATTGATAGCAACTGATCTAAGTTTTGAATGTCATGGAGTTGAAAGTGGATTGGATGGTCATACTTCTGTTGATAGTTATGCTGTAAAAAAATCGAAGACAGTTAGTGAGAAAGATGCAATTACTGATGACAGTAATGGTGTAATTTTTGAAGTTGATAGTTCTGTAAGGTATGAGTTGGTTATGTAATGGAAGGTCATTCTCTATTAGATAATGCTGCTATGAATCAACTGAATTTAGTGGGTGATAGTAAAGTTATTTCTGATGCTTTTAGTGGTGTTAGCCACGAAGATAGTAAACTGTTAGAGGATAGTTGTGTTTATGATATTCGAATGGATAAGTTCTTGAAGCCTTAATGATTGTATTCTATTAGGGGAGAGTAGTGGTTCTAATGTTGATGTCATTTGTAAGGATAAGTGGTTGGATGTATTAAGTGAAGAGTTGTCGCTCGTTATTGGTCTTACTTAAATGGTTGGAATTATAGATGAAAAGCTAGGGGATCCTATGTTTATTGATTACTATGATTATAATGTCAAGCTTGGTGAAGAATTTATAGAGCTGATTGGAGTTTTAGAGGATAAATCTGTTGTTGGAATTTTAGACGATTTATTGGAGAGGGAGGCTTCTGATTTTCTGGACAAGTTGTTGGTTGTATCTGATGAAGAGAAATCGACCATGTCTATTGTTGAATTCACTGATATGCATGCTGGTACCAGTGTACATGGTGCACAAGGGTTAAACATACCAGATGATTTACAATCTTCAAGTTTTAATCCATCTACTGTTAATCTCTTATGTTTGAATGGAGATTTAGCTGACAGGCTTGGTGTTTCATTGTTTGTTGATCACACAGTTTATGTTAGCGAGTATTGTGATGTTAAGTCAGGTAATCGTGTTGATTATACTTGAGTTAATAGATTGGAGATGGAGGTTTCAGTTGGTTTAGAGAAGAATTCTAATACTGGTTCGCATAAGAGAATAACGATTGGTTTGGGTTCTAATGATATGGTGGGGAATACTGAAAATATTGCTTCCTTAATGATGCACGTGAGTGATAGCTTTATATTCGCTTTTGGAGAAACAATTGATACGGTGAATTATAATAATGCAAACAATGGTCTTGATTTGAATTTGCTAGAGTGCTCTTGTCTTTTAGATGATGTTCATAATAGTGGGAGCGGCAAATCGTCTAATTCTTGTCCTTCTTCGTCGAAGAGAGGTAGGTGAAGGAGATATATGGTTGCTAGTGGATCAAATAGATGCAGTGCAGGATCTGAAGTAGCCAGTCTCTATCCACGGCTGAGTTACTTAGTTTGAGCGCCATGAGTGGTGCTACGAATTCAGGCTCTGATACGCACTCTGATTTGGGTAGTACATATTTATCATAAGCTTAGGTAATTTGTCTTCTTCTGAGTTTAGTCAGTTAGCTAGTCATACGGCTTTCATTTATTCTGATTTTGAGGTAGATCTCGAGTACATTAGAGGTAGAGAATTTGATAGGGCTAGATCGGTTTTGGAATATCAGAGGCTTGCATGATTTAAATAAGCGTGACAAGCTTAATGCTTTTTTTAAAGACTATTCTATTGACGTTGCTCTCTTACAGGAAACTAAAATTGAATGTCTCGATATTCATCGCTATAGAAAATTAGGTGGGTATCATTTTAGAAAATTGGCTTATTTACCTTCTATAGTTGCTTCTGGTGGTTTATTGACTGGTTGGCGGGATAACTATTTCAAGCTACTCCAATGTATTTCCAAGCAACACTAATTGCATATTATTCTCATTAATCTTGTTAATAATTCTTTTTTGAATATTTCTAATGTTTATGCGCCTTACTCAAAAATAGATCGTTGGATTCTATGGAATGAATGTCTTAAGTTTAGATCTTTAGCACCGGGTTCTTGGATTTTGGGGGGTGATTTCAACATTATGCGTTTTATAGGAGTGCGTTCAACACGGGAGGGTGATTTCTCTACTATGGAGGAATTTGATCAATTTATTATTAATTCTATTTTGATTGAGATCCCTCTTTCTAATAGAGAATTTACTTGGAGTAATATTAGAGAATCCCTATTTATGGCTCTTCTTGATAGTTTTTCATTAGTGATGAAACTGAGGATAGATTTTCTATTTGTAGAGTTTCTAGTTTGTCTTACACTTATTCTGATCATTGTCCTATTATTCTTACATGTGAGCAACGTAGGGTTATTAATAGATCTTTTAAATTCGAAAAAAAATGTGGCTATTAGAATCTAATTTTTTGAATTTAATTAAAAATAGGTGGATTTCTTTGAGTTATTATAATATTAGCAATAATGATAATTCTGCTAAAAAATTTGTTTGAAAACTTAAGGATCTTAGGAATTTTCTTAAAAATTGGAATAAAAATGTTTTTAGTAATATAAACCTAAAAAAGATAATATTCTTACTGATGCTTAAAATAATAAGATAGAAGAAACTAGACAACTAAATTTAGAAGAGCGTAATGTTCTCGCTAATCTAAAAGAAGAACTTAATTCTATCTTAGAAAAGGATAAGGTTATGTAGAACTAGAGATGCAGAATATGGTGGATAAATGAAGGTGATGATAATACCAATTTTTTTCACAATATGGCTGATGATAGAAAGCGTAGTAATACGATTAGTTCTATTATTCTAAATAATGAAGAGTTAGTTGAACGAAGAAACCTTAATAAGGCTTTTACAGACTATTATAGAGATATTTTTGGTAATAAAAAAAAATACATAATTAATGTTAGATGGAATGATCTTTATCCGTCTAATTCTAATATTGACCTTTCTTAGATAATCCTTTTACTGAAGAGGAAATTCGGAAAGCTATTAATGACATGTCTGGTGATAAATCCCCGGATCCATATGGGTTTCCAATTTTCTTTTATAAAACATTTTGGGATGTTTAAAAATTAGATTTAATTAGTATGTTTAACGAATTCTATAATGGAAATTTGCAATTAGGAAGATTTAATTTTGCAAATGTTATCTTATTACACAAAATAAGTAGATGCTAATAACTTAAAAGTAGACCTATTTCATTGATTAACTATTCCGTTAAAATTATTTCAAAAGTTTTAGCTAATAGACTTAGTATAAAAATGAACGATCTTGTTGACTGTTCACAATCTGCTTTCATTAATGGGAGAACGGTCTTATTTTAAAATTGGACTTCACAAAAGCTTTTGATTCTGTAGATTGGAATTTTCTTATAGATATTTTTCATGCTAGAGGTTTTATTTGTAGATGGATTAGCTGGATCATGAATTTGCTTAGAACTGGTAACTCTAGTATTATGGTTAATGGTATTTAGATAATAAAATTCAATCTAATCAAGGTTTAAGGCAAGGGAATCCTTTATCGCCTCTTTTGTTTAACTTAGCCGCAGATATTTTCTTGAAGATAATTAAAAAAGCAGTTGATAATGGATATCTGGGGAATGCAGGTACTGAAATATCGCGTAACGGTATATCTGTCCTTCAATTTGCAGATGATACCTTTCTTTTTTCTTCCCATTTACCTAGATACATTATTACTCTTAAGTTTATTTTATATAGTATTGAACTTCTATCAGGTTCAAAAATAAATTTTCATAAAAGTTCTGTTTTAGTTTTAAATGATTTTGAAAACGTTGAAAATTTAGTTGCTAACACGCTTAGTTGTAAAACTATAAATTTTCCTTTTGACTATCTTGGTTTTGTGATTAGCCCAACAAAACTTAAACATGACGACTGATTTATAATCGTAGATAAAATCAAAAATAGGATTTCTAATTGGAATGAGAGATTTTTATCAAGAGTGGGTAGATTAGTTTTAATAAATTATGTTTTATCAGCTCTCCCGATCTATTGAATGTCTACGCACCTTTTCCAGATTGGAAGATTGATAAAACTGAAAAAATTAGAAGGATATCTTATGGAGTGAGGGAAACTCTAATAGCAGCATTAAATTTCTAGTAAATTGGGAAACTGTTTGTAAATCTAAAAAGGATGGTGGTTTAAGAGTCACTAATTTGCGTAATATGAATTTGTCCTTATTAGGTAAATGGTTATGAAAGTTTAAGGATGTTAATGATAACGCTACTCTGAAAGGAATCATTTCTAAATATTACTATAATGACAGTAACAATTTATATCATGTTACTCCTTCATTCATTTGTAAACTATCTAATTTTTGGAAATCCATTTTAAAATGTTATGAGGTTTTTAACTTAGGCACTAATGCAATAGTTCATGCAGGTAATAGTACTTCTTTTTGGCATGACTGGTTGATTTCCATTATCCATCTTAGGATTGAATTTAGAGAGCTATATGAAATCTTTAATTTTTAGTATGTTTTAATTATAGAAGTTTTTTCTCCTGAAAATGACCCTTCTTGGAATTTTAGTTTTAACAGAATTTTAGTTGGTTCAACCTTCGGCAGTTTTCTTTGCTTTATGCCAGATTAAATCTTTATAATATCGATAATGATAACGACAATATTAGTTAGAAATAGGATAAGAGTAAGAAATACACTTCTAGTTCTTTTTATAGATTTATTAACTTTTCGGGTGTAACCAATAACTCTTTTAAATTTATTTGGAAATTAAATTCTCCTCCTAAATCTAAAATTCACATGTGGTTAATTATGCACGGAAAACTAAAAACTATAGAATTTTTAAAAGAAAAAATATACAAATTGATAATAAATGTTATTTTGTAGTCTGCATTTTGAAGATATTAAACATGTATACTATAATTGCATGGATACTTATTTCATTCTAAATAATACCCTTAAAATTTTTAACTTAATGTAATAACTAAAATTTCTGATTGTGAATTATATTGGAATACTTTTAGATTTATGTTCAAAAAGGATAATAGATTCTTAATTGACACTTTATTCATCATAACTTTTTGGTATATTTGGTTTGAAAGAAATCAAAGAATTTTTAATAATAATAATAGTCACTTTAATAAATTGATTTTTATAATTTCTTCGTTTGTTTTAATTGGATCTCTAATCCTAGTTATAAATTAGCTCAAAATTACCTATTTAAATAATATCTTAGTATGGTTAGTAATATTAATCTATTTAAACATAAATATAATATTTTTAACATTAATAATTGTAGTATTAATATTTTTTCAAACTTAAATGATGATATCACTGTGTATCATAATTTACTTTTGATCAGAAGACCCTTAAGATAATTTTAGTTTTGTTTTAGTTATTTTTTTTGTTTGTTTTAGTTTATATATCTTTTAGTTCCTTATATCATGTATCCTATTAGCTTTACTTTATTAGATCTTTTGTTTGTTTTTTTACTCTTCTTTTTTAAAATTTTACTTTATTTTTTCCTATCAGCTTTACTTTTGTATCTTTACTTCTATCTCATTTATACATATATATGTATATAAATTTCATTTATATACATATATATGTATCATTCTAACTATTTTCCTTAGCTACTTTTTAGATACAGGTTTGGGCTAAATAGGGTGTTAGTTTCTCTTTGCTGGTACACAAGATTGCTGATTGCAGGATTGCTGATTGTAGTGATGGATTCTTCTCGGTACATATTCATCTTCATTATGGCATTTTATTTTCAGGAGGATTCACTCTTCAGCTAGGCGCTACTTCCAGTTTTATAGAGCCTTCAGAGTGGAGTTTTTCACTTAGGATCATTAGCGGTTCCAATTCAGATTAGTCGCATCTCCATTCCTTCTGAGTCAACATCGTGGAGCTTCCTTCTTAGATGATGCAGGCTTCCAGTATCATTGGCTTTGTGTTATACATTAGTTTTTCAGGTACTTCTAATACCTTAATATCGGGAGGCGGCCATGCCGAAGCTCGATATTGGGGTGTAATGGACGGTGTCCTTGCCGGAGCTCATTATAAGGGCACCTGAGGTTTTTCCTTTGATACTTGTACCTAGATTTGCCATTTGCCAGGCATGTTGGCAGCACCTTACTTTGTGATATATATATATATATATATAGTTATATGTGTGCTCTTCTCTATTTCTAGAGGATCACACATTTTTCTCAAAAAAAATCTTCTTGCCTATTTACTATTTTTGCTCTTTTTATATTTATTCCCTATATTATCGCTCTGTAAGAACAGGGTTGGTGCTTTACACTCAATCATGGGTGTTGATCCATTTTCTGGGTTAACATGTATATAACTCTCACACACACACACACACATATCAAGTTATAAAGTTGTGAGAAATGCGGATTACGAATCTTAAGGCTAGAATTAACACTAGAGGAAGGGGTGAATAGTGTTTAAAGGAATTACTAATTCTTTTTGAGTTTATATTAATTTGAACATAAATGTATGCAATATTCAGACACGGATATGATCACAGAATCAAACATAGATGCAAATATAAAGTAAAAGCAATAAAGGAAAAAACACACCGAATTTTATATTGGTTCGGAGTTACCCTACATCCAGTCCCGCAACACAAGCACGAATTTCCTTTCAAAATCAACTTTTACAATTACACCCTCGATTTCAAGGCCACGAGGTACACCACTCCAGATTCACAATCCTCTGGGTAGAGATACATGATTTTACGGGCAACAAGTTCACCCAATTGATTTCCCAGGCTACAATCACACCTTTTCTCGCTTATTAATTTCCCAAGCTACAATCACACCTTTTCTCACTTAATTTATTACAAAGAAGTCTATAACTTTGAATAGCACTGGAATCTTGTTGAGAAAGTGATAGAGAATCAAACCAGAGATGATCTAGACAGATTCAATGGTGATTTCAGCAAAGTAATGGTAAAAATGTATGTAAAGAAATGTGGAAGAAGAAGAGGAGTGAAATCAGAGAATATATGAATACAAATTCGTTTAAAACAGCCCCTATTTATAGTAGAACAACAGCCATGTCCATTCGTGAAAGGATATGAGGAATAGACACTTCTTTTGAAATTCAAATTTTTGTAATAAACTGCCACCTTGTCGACAAGGGTATTTTGGGGTTGTCGACCGGCCTATGCAATTTTTGGTATTTTTTCTTCGAAAATAACTTCTACCTTCTATTAAAACTTTTTTAAACTTTATAAATTATACTTAACTATAGTTAAAATACATAAATAAGTATAGTGAATAATATTTTAGCATACATAAAATTTTACTAAAATTTTATATTTAAATCTAAGTATAAACATTAAAAGTTAAATATATTATAATTAAAATATAGTTTAAAACTAAGGATAATTTGATTTTGAAGATAAAGATTATTTTGAGGCTAAAAGTATTTTAAAAGCCGGATAGATGTTTTTGATTCTTTTAAAAGGAAGATTTTGAAATCAATTTGAAAATAGGATATAATTTTATAAAACATTTGAATAAAAGTTAGTGATACAAAACAATATTCCACTAGATTTTTCGTAGGTTCCATTCTACTTAGGGTTACATCCCTTTAATAGGCTCGAAGTGGATTCCATTCCACGAATAAAATTGATTTTAAGATAACAGTGCCTTTCTAGGAGTTTTAACAAAATTCCTAACTAAATTACTTATTATTGAAATCATGAACTCTTGATAATCTTGATACTCATGAGTCTTCAATCTTGATATCTTCAGTCTTGAATCTCTATACTGTACAGTCTTCATTCTTGTACCTGCATGGTTAAATCCTGCATATACATATATATCTAAACTATGATGTTAGTGTTTATATTTTATAATCTTATTCTAAGGTTGTTGTCATCAAAACCATCTTCTCAGGAACTAACAATCTCCCCCTTTTTGATGATGACAACCTTTGTTTATAAAATATTACTTCTATCCAATTAACTCCCCCTAAAACTAATAACTCTCCCTTAATCTATGCCTAACTATCCTATTTTATACTTCTCCCCCTTTGTCATCAACAAAAACTAACTCCAAACTATATAACTCCCTCTTAATCTAATACTATATGACATGTGATTATAATGATAGTGTTAACATAAATAATCAACACTTAATTCTAAAACTAAAACTTAATCCTTAATTACTAACTATCCTAACTAAGAATTCATGTATGATAATACTTATAATAGTATAATGTGAGAATTCAAATATAATAACACAAATAATTTATTAATTATATATTGTTATATTTACATTTGTGTAGAAAACATAAGTAAGATCATATAACGATAAGAAAGGGAGAAAACAAACTAATGTGTATTTATACATATTATGTTTTGCAGACCAATTATCAATCCACACCAAACCAAATCAAATCAAATCAATCCAAGCAATCAATTCAAATCAAACAAAGCAATCAAATAAAATCAAACATTACGAGGAACTTCCACCCATCATTCTTCTCAAAATATAGGGTTTGTAATGGCATCCCAATTTTCATTTTCATTGGTGAGAGAGGCTGGAGGATTTGCTTCATTATCATCTTTGTGCAGGGAGGAAATCATCCATTGTATCATATCGAAATGCTTTTCTTGCTCCTCGATCATCTGCATTTGACTCAAATCTAAGTGTCGCTGGTTACGAAGAAAGAAAGAAAGAATATTTTTGAAAAAGTTAAGGGTTTCTTCAAGATTCTCGGTCAAACTATGAATTGGATTGGCCATATTTGAGTTTGTGAGAAGAAAAAGAGATAAAGTAGATAAGAAATAATTTTGAGTGATGAATTTTGAAAGAAACATGTATTTATAGGTGTAGAAATTCGTTTGAAATGAATAACCACAAGGTAGTTATTCAAATTTCAAATTTAAAGTGAAAAGTCATTGATGACCAGTACTTGTCGACATGGTCTATGAGGAGTTGTCGACAGGGGTCAGTTAATTTTGATGACTCGTTTTGATTTTGTGAATAATTGTGTGTGTGTGTGTGTGTGTGTATTTATATAATATACTAACATTTATTTTGGAGATAGGATAAGCTAGATAACAGAAAAGTAATTCAATTTCATTTCATAATAGAACGATATAATGATTAAACATTAAGAACTAAACGAACATTCAAATCAAAACAAACTAAAACCAATACAACATGACATGAAAAGGTAGAAATAGTTAGACGATGACGAAGATGAAGATAATCCAAGCTTCTTGCTGACTTTGGAGAAAAACCTGTTCATCTTGGATGACATTTTATCTAATTTCTTACTAAGGGATCGTTTAAGTGTCCGTTGATTCTCAACAATGATCTTTTGATTTTTGAGTAAGGTTTTGTTGGTTGGATTAGAGGGATAGTCAATACTTTCCAAGGATGTTTCACTTTCTTCTTCTTCTATTTCCATTTCATCCCCTTCTTCTTCCTCCTCCTCCTCTTCCATCTCCTCATGAGCCAAACGCTCTTTCTTTTCGACAAGAGTTTCATATTGTTGAAAAACATATGGACTTTTCATAAGAGAAATGTTTGAGTGATTAAAACTTTTCTTGAAACAAATTCTTCTCCTTTGAAATCTACTCTAAAATAATTAAAAATTCGAGTGATATAGATTCCATGATACAAAGTGTTTTCACCAATTTCAAGGTTTTTGGGATGAAACTCATCCAAAATAACTTGCGCCCAATTAATATCATAATTTTCAAAAATAGCAAAAAGTGCTTTGCAAACTTTTGAAGCTGGATTGTTAAAACTCCACGATCTTGGAGTCAAAGTATCTTGTAAAAGAAGATTATTTGGTCGAAATTTTTGATTTATGAATTCAAAGTTATCAATTCCTTCGAAAATTTGATGAAATGTCACACGATCATTTTCATCGATATTAAAACTAGAAAGGTCCATTCCCGTGCTCGTGCAATTGAGAATGGTACCCAAAAGATCACAATTCAAAATTATTCTAGTGCCTTTAACACTACTCCAAATTTCATCATCATTTCCATTATAAAATCCACGGTTGAGATTTGCATAGAAAATTTTAACAAGATTTGGATAACAAACAAAATCATTTTGTGAAGCATCAACAAGACTAAGAATTTGGTTGTTTGCAAAAAGAGAATCGATGTCATAAATAGAAAAATCTTGAAATAAAGCAAACTTCCCGGGATGGACTTTTCCATAGTTAGCATAGTTGATATATGCTTTTATAGCCTCCAGATCATTGAAAAGTTGTTCTTTTATCTTTCTGGAAATTTCTCGTTGTGGAAGGGTTGCTTGAAGAAGCCATTAGAGTAGAGAGTAGAGAGCTTGATATTTTGAAAAAGGAGTTTAAATTTGAAAATAAAAGTGAAAAGTTGTGATAAGAGATAGTAAATAAATAGATTCTCAAGGGACATGTTCTTTGGTCAAAAGGTGACTTTTTAGAGACTTTAATGAAGTGAAAAGATGGAGGGAAATTCAACATTTGAATTCAAATTTTGAATTTCAAATTTATGTACCCTTGTCGAAAACATGGTGGGGACCTTATCGACAGGTGTCTCCGAATTTTCATGATTTAATTCCCTTAAGTATTCTAATATATTTATATATTTATTATATTTAATGTCTATATATATCTGGAATATTACTAGAATTATAGTATATTCCATAAAATAGTATGATAAAAATAAAAATAAAAATAAAATAATAGTAAAAAATAATAAAAATAAAAAATTTAAAATTCAAACAATACACCAATTCAAAATCAACCAATCAAGCATCCAATTCTAAGCATGCAATTTCAATCAATGTATTGTAAACGTGTACTTTTTTGTGAGTCCATTTCTCTGAATTCGTCGGAGTTGTGGACTGCCGTGAAACACATATTTGAATTATCTGTCTTCTGATCATCATTGCTTGAGGACGAGTCTGAGTCATCTAGAGTAGCAGTAAATGCACGTTTTCGTTTCTTTGTGGAATCATTGTTTATAGGAAGATTTTGCCTATCTGGATGTGGACAGTCTCTTTTGATATGGCCTGGTTCATCACAGTTGAAACATTTGATATAGTTTGACACTACGTTCTGATTACCAGAGTTCTTATAGTTGTTTCTCTTAAGATTACTCATCTTTCTGTATTTCAAGAAAAGTTCTTGGTCATAAATGCTATCTCTTCATCATTATCGTTGTTTGAGTCTGATCCATTGGTCAGTGCATTGAATGCAATTGATTTCTTTTCAGATGCTTTGCTTTCTCTTCTCCCAATTATTTGGGCTTCAAATGACATTAGATTTCCAATTAATTCTTCTATCCTTAAGGTACTGATGTCATTTGCCTCTTCGATCGCAAGTATCTTTTGATCCCATTCTGGAGTAAGAGAATTTAAGATTTTTCTGACTTGATCTTCTTTCAAAAATTCCTTTTCCAAGGATATTAAAGAATGCACAATATTCTGAAATCTACTATACATATCTGAAATAGACTCATTAGAATTCATTTTAAATAATTGAAACTGATTTGTGAGCATGGAAATTTTGGTCTGTTTAATTTTGCTTGTTCCTTCGTGAGTAAATTGCAAAGTTTTCCAGATTTAATATACCGATTTACAAACTGATACTCTATTAAATTCATTCCTATTAAGTGAACAAAACAGAATATTCATAGCTTTAGAGTTATTTTGTGCAACGTTCTTTTTCTCAGCTGTCTACTATGCAAAATCAGTTGTGGGTTCAAAATATTCAGTCTGTGTGATATTCCAAGTGTCTAGTCCTACAGATTGTAAATATATTTTCATCCTACATGCCAATATGCATAGCTACTGCCATTAAAAAGTGCTGGTCTGACAGTAGACTGACCTTCTACAAATGAACCAGTGACAGGGATAATAGAACCAGTGTTGGTAGTATTAACAGTACCAGCGTTGGTAGCCATTTTGAAAGTTTTTCAGAATTTAGATTATGAATCTTTGAAAACCTTGCTCTGATACCAAATATGAGAAATGCGGATTACGGATCTTAAGGCTAGAATTAACACTAGAGGTGGGCGAATAGTGTTTAAAGGAATTACTAATTCTTTTTGAGTTTATATTAATTTGAACACAAATGTATGCAATATTCAGACACATATATAACCACAGAATAAAACACAGATGCAAATATAAAGTAAAAGCAATAAAAGAAAGAACACACCGGATTTTATACTGGTTCGGAGTTACCCTTCATCCAGTCTCGCAACACAAAGATTTCCTTTCAAAATCAATTTTTACAATTACACCCTCGATTTCAAGGCCACGAGGTACACCACTCCAAATTCACAATCCTCTTGGTAGAGATACCTGATTTTACGGGCAATAAGTTTACCCAATTGATTTCCTAGGCTACAATCACACCTTTTCTCGCTTGATTGATTTCACAGGCTACAAGCACACATTTTCTCACTTAATTTATTACAAAGAAGTCTATAACTCTGAATAGCACCAGAATCTTGTTGAGATAGTGATAGAGAATCAAACTAGAGATGATCTAGTTAGATTCAATGGTGATTTCGGCAGAGGAATGGTAAAAATGTATGTAAAGAAATGTGGAAGAAGAAGAGGAGTGAAATCAGAGAATATATGAATATAAATTCACTTAAAACAACCCCTATTTATGGTAGAACAACAGCCATATCCATTCGTGAAAGGATACGACGAATAGACACTTCCTTTGAAATTTAAATTTTTGAAATAAACTGCCACCTTGTCGACAAGGGTATTTTGGGATTGTCGACAGGCCTATGTAATTTTTGGTATTTTGTTTTTCTTGAAAATAACTTCTATCTTGTATTAAAACTTTTTTAAACTTTATAAATTGTACTTAACTATAGTTAAAATACATAAATAAGTATAGTGAATAATATTTTGGTATATATAAAATTTTACTAAAATTTTATATTTAAATCTAAGTATAAATATTAAAAGTTAAATATATTATTATTAAAAGATAGTTTAAAACCAAGGATAATTTGATTTTGAAGATAAAGATTATTTTGAGGATAAATGTATTTTAAAATCAGGATAGATGTTTTTGATTCTTTTAAAAGGAAGATTTTGAAATCATTTTGAAAACAAGATATAATTTTGTAAAACATTTGAATAAAAGCTAGTGGATACAAATAATGTTCTACTAGAATTTTCATAGGTTCCATCCTACTTAGGGTTCCATCCCTTTAACGGGCTCGAAATGGATTCCATTCCATGAATAAAATGGATTTTAAGATGTCAGTGCTTTTCTAGGAGTTTTAACAAAATTCCTAGCTAAATTACTTATTATTGAAATCTTGAACTCTTGATAATCTTGATACTCATGAGTCTTTAATCTTGATATCTTCAATCTTGAATCTCTGTACTATACAGTCTTCATTCTTGGTACCTGGATGGTTAAATCCGGCATATACGTATATATCTAAACTATAATGCTAGTGTTTATATTTTATAATATTATTCTAAGGTTTTTGTCATCAAAACCATCTTCTCAGGTACAAATAAAAGCAAATCGAATATATATAATTTATAAATCTAAATAAAATAAAAGATTTTGTTTAATTAAAATTTAGAAATGTTCTAAATGAATTAGACTTCATAGGTCCAATATGATCTAATAGGGTAAAAAAAAATTGAGATTCACCTATAACTTCCGTTGAGTGATGGCCCAGTACTAACAATGATAACTTTTAGTCTTAAAACCATAATTTTCCTATGAACTATTTTATTGAAAATGTTTCCCAAAACACATAGGTTTCTACAATCTTTTGAATATTTTTTTGTTTATGATGATCGTTTTCATAAATTGTTCGAAGATATTTTTGAAATATAAAAGTCCATAATTTTATTTGGAATTATCTGATACAAAGAAGGAATACATATCTATTAAAATATAATCTTCCTAAAAAATAGATATTTGAAAGTAAGGAAACTATCTTGAAATATTTTTGAAAACGGTTTTTATTAGAATAAATTGACATTACCGCAAAGTGGAGATTTCCCGTAGTCTTAAGGGAACACTCTTTATTCTTGCCTATTCCGATTTTGATTGTTCATATAATCAAAAGTTCGGTCGATTCTTCTTCTTCCGATGGTTGCTTTCAAAGGTCTTATTTGTTTATAAGAATTCCTATTGACCACCTTCCATGGTTCAGTGCTCTGCCTAAGCCTGGTGATGAGACCAAATGCTTAATTGATTATCACTCTTTGGATGGATGCTTCAGCCAAGCCTTGTGGGGGGACCAAAGGTTGATTGTCCATCTCCCTTGAATGAGTGCTTTGGCCAAGCCCCACGGTTGGAACAAAGGCTCAAATTAACCATGTGGTTTTTCGGCCAAGCCTTGTAGTGGGACCAAGGCTTCTCATCCATCTTCCTTGGATGGGTGCTTTGGCTAAGCCCGTGGAAAGGGGGACCAAAAGCTAAATTGACCATCGCTTTTTTAATGGGTGCTCTAGCTACGCCATGTGGTGGACAGAAGCATCCATCTCCTCTGGATGGGTGCTTTGGCCAAGCCCAACGAGAGGACGAAAGACTTAATCTACCTTCACTCTTTGGATGCCCGAGGATGGGTGCTTTGGCCAGGCCTTGTGGCAGGATTGTAGATTTCTCGTCCATCTTCTTGGATAGGTGCTTTGACCAGGCCTAGCGATAGGACCAAAGGCTTAAGTGACTTCTTTCAGATATGAGGTATACTTCTGCTTAACGATTCTAGCTAACCTCGTCGAGTAGGATCGAAGTCATACATATGGCATCTTAATCTAGGAGCTATTTTTTAAAATGAATCTTTTGGTATCCTTTATCGATTTTATCAAATTGTTAGAATTCCATGTCCTTGTTATTGTATTACTTTTAGATTTGCTTGACCAATAGGAGTCTAGAAGTAAAGATTTCTTTCGAAATGGACTTTAGAAGTTACCTGCCTTATTTTTTACTCTTATTATTACTTTTGAATACGAAACCATTTTTCTTATAAGGTTTCATGGACTAAGATTCTTTGAGAATTTTCATTGATTTTCTACGGCATATATAAAGAATTGGCTGAACCCGAGAATTTCTTCGTCGGTTCTTAGTTTGGTTCATAAGCATACGAGACTTCTTGAGCGGTGCTTTTTTTAGTAATCATTGTTTCAAATTCTTAAGTTGATGAAAAATGGTATGTCCATTGGCAATTTTTACTCAAGTTTCATATGACCACAGGATTAAGGATAGTTTCTTTACTTAATCGCATGACCAAACTGCTCATTTAGGGTACTTTTGATCATCCTGTTTGTAGCTTTTATTTCTTATGAACTTCATTACTTTTTTGAAAGTAATGTTTCGGCTTCTTCCTATTTGGTAGAAAAGTCATTTTCCACGGTTTACAAGTCTTACATCTGCTTTGGGGTGGACAAAGTTCTTATAAAACTGATTGTTTACCAGTCGAAAAGGCCAAGTGTTAGTGGTGTAAGTTGAATCAATCTGGGTAACTAATGTCTTTATCTCATTGATTTTCTTTGTTATCTTTATATTACCAGAATGTTCTCTGTGAAATACTTTGTTGAGTCTTAATTAATAGTCATATCCATTTCCTTCAGACTTACTCCTTTATATATGGGATTGACTAATCTCTTCCTATACTGTTTTGTAACACCCCATAAAATTAACGATAATTAATAAATAATTAATAAGGCTCCAAAAATGGAATTTGAGCAAATGATGGAATTGGGTCACGAAACTTGCACCATTACATTCGTGGCAATTTTCTGAGTGACTTTCACGTTAGGAATGTCATTATCGAAGTTCAAACAAAAAAGTTAACGTTTGAACTTATCAAATCGGAAATAATTCACAACTAGTTAAGGAAGCAAATGTTAATAACTTAATATTGATATGAGCATTAAATATAAATATTAACATTAAATATAAATGTTAACTAAGGAAGTTCAATCAAATTAAATCTAATTAAGAAAGAATATAAGTAAATAAATTGGACATGGAAGTAAATAAGTATTAGTAATTTACATTAATGTAAACATTAGATGTAAATCTTAACATTTAATTAATTGGCTATGTTAAATTAATCAAGTCATATATTAAAAGGAAGTAATCAGAGGAGATCAACATTAAATAAAAATAAATTAGTGTTGAAAAGGAAATAAATAAATTAGGGTTAATTAACATCAAAACAAATGTTAGTAAGAAAGAATGTTTATGTTTAAGGAAAGAAAATAGTATGTAATAAATGAAATTAATTGAAGTTAACTACACTTAACATTTACTTAATGTGGAAGAAAGAAAATATCATTAAACAATCTGGCGAAAATGGTAATAAATTAATGTTATTTAACATTAGTGGATACTTAACATGTAGGCAAAGTTAACCTTAATCGGATTAGAACAAAAATGGTATGAAAGAAAAGAAATCAAATAAAAGAATATACATTAATTATTTCAATTTAATGCTTATGATCGATTCATGTGCCTATAAATATACACTAATGTTAAATCATCTAACCCCTCACTTCTCTTCACATATTTTCCAATCCAAGCAGCAAAGCTCTGCCATTTTCGCTTCTTTGCCAATCTTCTAAATAAACAATATTATATATAGGAGAAGAATAGAAAATAAGATGAAGAATAGAAGAAGCGTATCAACTTTATGCAATACCGAGGTAAATTTTAGTATAGTAAATTCTCATTCCCTTTCAACCCCAAATTTCTTATCGAATCCGAAATTTTAATATACGTGTATAACCTTTTTATATATTTTTTCTTAGCTTAAAAACAATATAAAGTCGAATCAAAGGATTTAATTCAAATTCGAAGATTTGGAATGTTGTAAAAGGTGAGTGGCAAATTTTATAAATTGTTTATGACATTGAAATTTATTTCGTTGGCTTTTATTTGGTTTTATGCCTAAATAAATAAATAAGTGTGAATTGTAGGCTCAAATTAAACATATAAAATATTGCCTACATATTCTATTCTGTAATTTATAAAATTTGATAGGAAATCATTATTTACACCCAAATTTGAAATCAGTCCCAAAGTTATAAAAGTTGAATGTTGATTAGATGTACAATTTATTCCAGATTTGAAATTGAGTGGTAAAGATACTAGTGAAATTTTGATACTTACCCTAATTCTATTGGAATTCAGATTTTCTATATTTTAATTGTTAAGAATGATAGCCTTTTAATTTCAATAAATTGGTTTAATTTTCTTAATTATGTAGAAAAGCAGCCTTTGATTTGATAAGGAATATACGTAAATAAAAGAAAGAGATATATAAAGTATGGATTTAGTTTTCATAGTTTACATTAACTATTTCAATAAAAAGAGAAAGAATCATTCTTTGTAATTTCAAATGAAGCAAACCTTTCGATTTAGGTTAATTTATGGAAATTATAATAGAGAATATTTTTAGAAATATAACAAGTTAAATATAGAAAAGAATGTTCTAATTAAAGATTGACAACTAAAAATATATGTTGATGCAATTTAACGAAGCTTCTCAAATTAAAATGTGACTACTCGGTTGTGTAAGTATTCAATAACACAATCACTTCTCAAAGGTGAATTTAGCGAAGCATAAATTCGTTGATTCCTAATCGTGAGGGCGACTAGTCATAGGGTCATCTCACGACCACGTTAAGTGTGGTGAAGCCGAAAAATTTAACTAACAATATAAGTAAAAGAAATAAATATTTATACATATTTAACTGCGCTAATCAATTAAATGAAAACTTAACTAGTACAATGATTTAAGCGTAACATCCGCTTTAAATAAAATTAAAATGTTAGAAAAAAAATCACATAATGAATATAAGAATTAGGAAAGAAAGTTAGAAAGGTTGCAACTCCAAATAATTAGGTAATAAATGTGAAATGAAGTTAGGAGTTATAAGAAGTTAATAGGGTGTAGATGGATTAATGGACCGACAAATGAGGATGTTAAGTTAATAATTATCGAAGAGATAGAGAAAGATTACTAAATAAACTTTAGTAAATAAATGTCTTAGGAAATGTCCATTATGAAAATAATCATTTATTATGGACAAAAAGGGACATTTACAGAGATAATAAATGAAATATGCTAGGTAGAAATTAAAACATTTTAAGGTAGTATTATTATCATTCGAAGAAATTATAGCCTTAAATACATAAATAGAGATTAGTGGGCTTTGTCCAGTAATAAAGCTTAGAATAATAAAACTAGGAATAATTTCTGGACTTAGTGGGTTGGGATGCGAGGTTAGTAGAGTTACACAATAGAAGTCTACAATTCGCTAAGAGGCTACTAGTAGTTGTGTACACTTACTATTGATGTTAGACATCTCCAACCAAAAGACCCGTGGGAAAATGAATATGTGAAAAATGTACGACCTGCTTTTGGCATGGAGGTATTAAGTGGTTGATTGAGGGTCCGCTTCCTCCTTATTTAAGATGTATTAATTGGCCAAATTCAACATCTAGGTATGGTAGAGGATATCTCGAGGAGGATCCGCTTCGGGTTTAAGGTATTAAGTGGCTATTATTGGGTTTGCCTCGCTCCTATAAAGAAGTATTAAGTGGCCTGGTGAGATTCTGTGTGATTTCACCTATATAGTGCCAGTGAGGAGTCCATCTTGGGTGAAGTATTAAATGATGGGGACCTAACTAAAATATAGTTATCAAATGATTAAAAGTCTTGCTAGTCTTTATTAATAAGGTATTAAGGGGTTTGGGTACTATCTCTCACATGGCTAGGACATTATTTATGATAGATGCATTGGTAGCATGGCAATTATATATTATAAAGCCATATATAGTGGTCTTAGGTCTCTAAGTTAGAACAAATCGACCAATATTGACGATGTGAGAGAGTACTTCATAGTTTGGAAGTATTAAGTGGTTGGTAGGCATCAGTATTTTATGCCTTAGAAAAGGTTAGGTAGACATAGCGTATGTGTATTAAACTAAAACGGTTTAGCCGTAATAATAGCATAACAGTTAAGAGAAATTTTCTAGTCACCAAAATGTTGTTCTGACCCCCTCCTTCCCCTCATAACAACCCATAGGGTAGGTTTAGAAGAACTGAATATTGGTGTAAAATGAGAACATTAGATGGTGAAGTCTTCTCTTTCATGCTTAACATGGACATGGAGACTAAATATCCAAGGAATGACATTCTAAGATAGTAGCCTTAGTCGATTCTTATGTTCTATTTTACTTTTCAATTATGCTATGAGTTAATATTTATCGCACTTTGATAACTTGTGTTTATTAGACGCTAACAAAACCAATTTTACGTACCCTAATGGATCTGAATTTCAATTTTATCAAAATTCGGGCCATTTAATGTGCAGATTGTTATTGCTTTGTTAATTATATTGTAGGAAGGTGCTTAGCATTTTTAACTTCTTTGATGCAATCCTATCAATGTTTATCCAACTATACATTATATAACATTTGTGTTCACTTATTGCTAATCCTCCTTAAGTTACTTTGTTATCCTTTACCTTAATATAATCTTTTTTACTAAAAATTATGTATGCCAAAACATCTATATGAATCCCGATATTAAAGTTATATCTCGTCTTAGTGAAGAGATGGCAGGAGTTCACTACAATGAACTCCAGTAAACTACATTTTGAGATTGGAAATTAAGACTTTGATATTAGAAAAAGATCTATATTTAATAAAGAAATCCAAACTTTTGTAGATATACCTTTGATTTATGAAATCCAGGGTGTCGAATAACACAATATATTTACTTACTAGGAAACTTGTTAATAAGAGAAAACTAAGATAACACCTTTCCTAATAAACCTTGTTGATCAAATTACGCTGAGAATGGCACGCTTTCGTAAAATATGTCTTTCATTGAAAAATTCATTGTAATGGATGATTCAATTCTTGCTTTCGAAATAAAAAATCTGATCACTTATCATACTAAACCAAAAATGATACTTTTGAACCTTATTATCAGACAAGAATCAATTTTTGGTAAGAAAACCTTATTATCGTATTCGCTATATGGAGATGGACTATTTTTTTTTTTGATGAGTACCGCTATAATCTGAGGGAACTATGCTTTAAATTTCATCGTTGAGCCATGATTTATTTCCAATGAAAGATTCTAGGAATTTACAGTCTTCTTTATATTAATTAAGTATGCAATCCTCGTAGACAACTTCCATGGTATTCAATTAACCCAAAAATCTGAAAATGAATTTATACGAAATGAGTTCTCGTATTCTAATGATGAGATTTGTAAGTTTGGATAATAAACAATCCATGCACTTTCATATTTCTTGGAGTTTGTCCGAATTAGGAAGTTGTATCGATATCTTATTCTAGAAATTATGTTGATCTAAACGTTATGACATATGCACTTTGATAGTAGAAGTTTTATCGTCTAAGGAATACACATTCAATAAATTAATCCACCATTACTTAGGAAAATTGAGCTTTCGTTCAAAAATCATAGTCTTAAAACCTTATTTGATGCAACAATTTGGAATGATATTTCGAGCTCCATTATTAAATAAGAATTAAAATCTTACTTGTTCCATCACATGGGCATATGTAGGAAAGTAGATCTTGATGAGTACTTCTCATCCACGGTACTCGATTTCCAAAAAATCATTGCTAACTGACTGAAATCTACTCGAAAGTGCCAAAACTGCCTCCGTTCTTTTAATTTTTCTAATGTTTTGTTCGCCTTAAAATTCATCGCGCACATGCGGCACATAGAGGAGTGTTTGAGCTAAATTCTGGTAGTTTCCCTTGATTTTTTTAGTGCAACTGTCGTGAAGAACTTGAGCTCCAATCAAGGCATGGTGTTTAGGCAAAAACCCTAATGGGTTCGCATTTTTCACGATGACTAAGGATGTATGGGGCAGGCTAGGTTAAGGCATTGATTTGTAAGGAGTTCTCCACATGGTATTGAATTTTTCATCACTTAATTGACCATGGATCGTAGGACATTGAGATGGTCGAAAAATCAATCATGGTTGAACTTTTGTGTTTTAAAAAAAAATTATTCTAGGTCTCAAAGATGTCGCTTGGGTTGTCGTTAGTTGATGGAAAGTCATTAAAGGTTGAAGATCGATGTCTTTGTAGCCATTGCTTGTTAAGATCAACATTCAACATGCCTTCATGTATCAAGGGGATAGCCAAAGCTATTGTAGGTTGGCATCGCAAGTTGATGGAAGGTTGGGTTATCGAAGGTTGAGGGTGAGGTGTCATAGATGTCGTAAGTTGAGGTGGAGTAGCCTTTACAAGTTGAGTGGGGGAGCCATCACGAGATGGTGACGGTTATCACAAGTTGAAGGTAGAAAATGGTTGTCTTAAGTTAAAGAAAGTTGGGATGGACATTAGCAAGTTGTAGAAAGTGGGTTTGTTGGTTAGTGTTGGGCCATTGACGGCAGAAGATAGTCACCACATGTTGAGATTTTTCCTATTGTTGTCTCGTGTTGCGGTGAAATTTGGTAAATCTGCAATAGTATATTTAAAAGTTAGAAATTTCAAAATAAACAACAAATTATATATTTTTCAAAAACATGTTGAATCAAATTTTTTTTGACCATCGTTGTAACGTCCCGCCTTTTCGCACACTTTAAAACGACACACATGCCGATTCAAAGCATACGCAAGGGCGGATTGTTATGGGGGTAAATAAGAAAAAACAAAGAAGAAATAAAACAAAATAGAATCTCACAGCGGAAGGATAAAATATAATAATAAATATACAATTCAAAACAGTTTACAAAATAGTTATTTCACTTATACAATGAACATCAGAGTCACACATACCAATACAACAATGCAGCGGAATATAAAGAGTGTGTGGTGCAATACTATATATAAATAATGCTGAATCTTCGTCTTCGTCCTCCAAGCTAAATCTGCTATCCTGAAATGCTCGGACTGACCCGAGCGAATTTGAAAAGACAAAAACACTCGAGTCAGACTAGAATATCTTATGTGAGTTAAATAAACAGAAATAAATATGAGTACAGTAACTCAAGAGATGCTCGGGATTTACATCTCCTAAGGATCCGTTAAACTATTTACTATGTAGTATATTGCGTTATTATAATAGTGTCTATTTATAAAATAAACTTACTTTTTAATAGCGTTAAGGGGTTACCCATATAGCCCTTAACACATAATAGTCCCAGTAGTCCGTCCAATATCATAGTCCCTCCTGATCGGGAAGCCACTAGAGGATACCACACGGGCTACGGGAGAAAACCAAACTCGTACAAGGCGCGATAGGGTAGGTGACACGGCACAACTAGGCAATGCCAGGGTAGATATACCAATTACGCTTCCGGGCCGATGGTAACGCGAAGCCGCAGCAACCGCCCACCTCGAAACAACTCCCCAAATCAAAAAAATAGAAGTGGCCACTGAATCAATCCAAAGTCATAGTATAATATCGAAGAGGAGTGTCCGATCAGAGGAATGACCTCATTAACCCGTCGATCGCTCCTGTTTTAGCCACCTTATGCCAACTCACGGGAGTCGGGTCCACGTATTTACCTTACAGGAATCGTCGCCACCAACCTACTTCATTCTGGAATCTCCACCGCGTACACGGTTAGTCAAAGTGGTTTTCGGTATCGACAGAGAGTATGTCCATATCCGATCCCGGTCTCTTTGCCAACCCATCGTTATTATAACACCGCGGTTATTTAAAACAGTTTATACTTTAAAACCAGAATATAATCCATTTCAAAACCATAATATTACGATATCATTCCAAAACCCAAAACCATATTTTACCACTTATTCCAAATATAATTCCTTTCCAAAAATTAAAAGGCTTTAGCTTCATAATATCTGAAAATCGAATATTTTCAAAGCTTAATATTTTTGGAAATCCATAATTTCAAACCATAACTTTTAAACTCAAATGGTTTGGATATTCAACGGTATGCGAATTAAAAAGGTTTAACTTTACTGTTGCTTTATAAAGAAATAAATTACACGGCTTTCCAAATATTTCTTCTTTTAAAGTTAAACCAAAATCCAAAATATTACCTCAAGTCCCAAAACTATTTCAATTTTATATATATTTATATCCATTTTTGAGCATTAATATTTCAACTAAAGTTGGATTTTTATCCTTTCAAAATCAATATTCTATTAATTAATCTTGACCATTCACATAAAATCCATAATTAATAAAACTTCAATTTCTAGTAAAATATATATATATAAATTTTCCAATTCAAATTTTTACTAGAATATCCATTTCTATTTATTTTGGGAAAATCCAATTTCAAATATCATATCTTAAAATTTCCAACTTTACATTTAAACATAGGATATAAATTTACCAACTCCATTTTCTAAATTTCTTCCATTTCAATAAAGAAATTTATCCACCTTTTAAATTCCTAAAATTTAACTTCATAGGTATATAAATATGGAATAAAATATTTATACAATATAAAATTTAAGATTATTATAAACCGTATTCCATCCAAACCATAGAAATCACATTAAAATAGTTATACATAGACCGCGGTGCCTGTATATAATTTTCTATCCTATGGTCAAGTGATACGGATATTTATCATTTCAATCCGCAATTAAAAAAATAAAACTTTGCGGTTTTATCATTTCAAACCACAATCCCGAAAAAATGAAATATGCATGATAAATTTGCAATTTAATGATATGCAATAAACATTCATTCATCAACGACATCCATCATCCAATCGCAACCATCAACCAATCTCAATCAATAACCACATATATATATGAACATATACAACAGGTGATAACTGTCAGTTTGTTCAAATTAAATTTATCAACTATTCATCTAACAGTTTATTCAGTAATAATTTACATAACTATTAACTAGCAGTTCTTATGCAAACAATAATTTCTAACAGCCAATTAATATGCAATCAATCAATTTAAATTAACAGCTAAATTCAAAAAAATGCAATTCAACAGATATGGATGAAATAACATGCCCAAAAGCTCATAAATAAATTTCTATTCATTTCTAAAATTTATTTAACAAACATAAAAGCTTCTAGTAATTGTGAGTGGGTTAAAACACTCACCTTTTGAATTTAAATCGAATTTAAATTCGATTTAAACCCAAAAATTCGCCCGTCTCAGAATTCGTCCAAACCAGCGTCATCAGATCTGGAATTAAATTACGATCCTAACGCAAAAAAAATCGTGTGAATCCGATGTCGTATGAAAAAGTTATGATGAAAAATCGATTTAGAAACAAAATTAAAACTTAAACAGAATACCAAATTCACAACATAACAAAGGAGCCACGTCATCACACTCCAGGCCGCGTCCAGGTCCCTTGCAACCGAGACCTCCATTCGAACAGAGAAACATGCACAGTGTTGACCACGCATATCAAACTTTGACCGCCCATGGACACCACCTCCGGCCGCCGTTGGACAAGTCGACCCCACCATCGTGCTCCTCATGCCGAGACGCCTCCATCCCCCTGGGTCCGGTCGTCCAGATCTCCTCCGGCCGCCGTGGCTTTAAAACCCTAGTTGAATTTTCTAGGTAGATCCAACCGTTGATTCTCGACGAAACCTATATAGATGTGATCCCCATCGTCCATACTACAATACCCAGAAATAGAATTTCAATCCGATGAAGTTTGTGACAGCGTGATGAACGGTTTAGGGCTGTTTGAATTTATTCTGGATGAACGACAGCTCCAATTGAAAAACGAATTACACCATGAGATTATGCGTATCGAATACTTCAACATATATTTTTTTGAGAATTTTATGAGGTGTTTGAATTTTCACTGAATTTTGGATTGAAGCAGATCTGGATTTTGCAACCATTAAGGAGAAAGAGGAGATGAAGAAATATGTACGTACAGACAATGACAATAGAAAGGAGGCTAGGGTTTATCATGGTATACTTATAGATAGGCTAGAGGTAGGGTAGCTAGACTGGATACGCGAACGTACGGAATAAAATATGGCCCAAAAAGCCCGCTATGCCTCCGGAACCGAATTTGTTAAAACTATATATCCAAATAGGTGTTTTAAAATATTCTGAACGCGATGGAAAAAGTTTCACGACCAAATTCGATCGTATGAAGAAGTTATGCTGAAAACAAGATTTCCAAATTGATTTCAAATTGATTTTAATAAAATTGATTTCAAGGCGTTTCGCGTCCGTACGATCAAACGACAAGTCCGATCGATACGAAAATTGAAACCCTATAATAATTCACCGATACGGATCTGATGAAACTTGTTTCGTCGAAATCCGAGTCCGTGACAAAATGGCTATTTTTAATGTTTATTAAATCAATTAAATAAATCATAAAATCCAATTTTATATTTTCAACTTCTAATATTGGCCAAATTTCATTTCTTAGATAATTCAATCAATTCCAATTGATTTAACAAGCTTGGATTATGAATTAAAATTTATAAATATATTAATTTGCAGCGTTAATATCCGCACTTTCTTATTATTTGGAAATTAAAATCTTTATTCTTAAACTCAATTATTAATTCCTATACTCTTATATTCTCGTCTTAAATCCAATTAGATAAATATTTTTGATTTCCATTCCAACTCCTTTGATTTCAAATAAACTTTTTACCATAAGTTATATTCCAAAATATTAATAACTTTATCTCCATTTATTCGCCTTAATTTATTTAAGTCAAATCCTTAATTAAACTCTATTGCAATGTTTTCAAATATCATTCCCTCCTTTCTCTTAACTATTTTTTTTTTATTCAAATCTTAATGAATTCAATACTATCAGTTTGATAAATCCATTAAATTCATTCAATAGTTTACAAATTCCAATCTAAATTCAATAACGTAATAATTTACGTTTAATTCCATTTTATATGTATTAAATACCATTTGTTGGATTTAATATTCAAATTATAAATAAAATCTTGCTTTCTAAAGTTGTATCAACCATGGTCCAACTAAATTTGAATTAGCTTTAACTTTAATTTATGGACTTAACTATTGCAACAAATCCAAATAAATAAATAAGGTTTGATTCCTATATTAACTTCTTGTTGTCAATTAACTTTTTATGGTGAATATGAAATTCAATGTAAAATTGACACCTTTATATCCACTTGATTTCACCATTTCATCTTTTTATTATTAAATCCGTTATAGCCGAATGCATGAATTTAACATACATAAATATTTTCAAACTCAACTTAAATCTCACTTAACTTAATAATAAACGTTTAAATTTCCTTAATTGCAAAAATCCAATTACCTTCATTCCTTTACTCTCATAGATAAAATCTTGTTTTAAAACTTTACTATAACCCATAGTCTCATTGTATTAGGAATTTACACTACATGTAAAGTAAATTTTTATCAGTAAAGATCTTACACACTATGTCCCATAAGTTTAGATTTCACAAATTTAGCTACTGCGTTAATTCTAATTTAAGTAGCACAAATGTTCATATACCTTGAAATCATTCTCAATTTCCCAACTCAATTAATTATGCCTTACAATGTGTTTCAAATATAAAGGTATTTTATACTAATAGTTATCATACTCAAAATTATACGCTTATAACTAATTCCTACATTTGCATAATTGTATTAAGTTAGAATGTTTATTGAGGTTTATGCATTTCCAAATTTTGTACTGATTCCACCCAATTATTACTCACAGAACGTTAAATTATTAAATGACCATTTATTATAATTTAATTCCCATAATTGAGTCAAATGCTTATTATTATATATTCTTCATTTTTACCATTCCTTCCCATTTTAAATTCATTAACGAATTTACACATCTCTATCTTTCAATATAAAATAACCAAACTGATTACAAACACTGTTTCTATTAATTTTCATAAATTTGTTCAAAACTATACTTTTGTTTACATAAAATAAATTTTATGTTTCTATTAGACCCTTTTCCTTTTCACTACAGACATTAAATATTACTATCTATACTAATTGCACCTTTATACTAATGAATACCATTCAAGTTAACTAACATTCACAGATTCAACATTTATTTGTTTCTTAAAATTTTGCTTTAGATCAAGTTGTGACAATTTACATTATCCACATCTATTGTCATAAAATTTTATAGTTACACTAAATTGCAACCACTATACCAAATCTCTACCTTTATACTTAACCAAATTAGAAATTATATAAATTTGATTTATTAAATATTATAAATTTAGCGGGTCGTTACACTCTCCCCCACTCAAAACTTTTCGTCCCCGAAAAGGAAAAAGAAGGGAGAAGGAAGAATAAAACAGTACATTTTTATTTCAAATATTAATTTATAAACAATATTTTACTGGATTAATTTCCTTTAATGAAATACACTTGTTTTATAATCATTATACCCTTTGATACTTGAATTATTAAAGTTGGGAAAAATGTTTTCAACAAAATTCTAAGTCCAAAATTTACGGAAAATTTTGGCAGAGTCTCCTTTGTATGGAGGGACTCTGGAGAAAATATAATATCCAAATATACAAATATATTACATATATATCCAAAATAAAATATCCCACACGGAAAAATATATAAAATAGCGCTTTAAACGTAATCCGAAAACGTACCTATTTGTCGGGCAATATACGCTTATTATTTTGGAACCAAAAGCAGTAGCAGTTGCTTCCAACACCTGTATTCACTTATAAAATCTAAAAGGTTAAATATTTATTTTACAGTGAATGTTTAGGTGGATTCAATCATTCATATCCAATCAAATGCAACAACCATATATTTTAGCAAACAGCACACACCACAACAAACAATCATTAAATCAAACAAATAATTAGTTGTTCGGCTCAAATTCTGAAGTTGTACGAATGAAGAATAACTATCAAGTGCATCCGTTGCTCAACAGCCTTAGATGGAACAAAGATAGATTATTTGTTCATCCAACAACTCCACCATTCCTTACCCAACAATCATACATCAAACAATTCAAACCAACACCAAAATAGCTGATTATACATTCATTTCATAATTCAGTGTTTTGATTTTCTTCCCTTTATTTATGGAGGGATTTCTTTATTTCTTACAAGTTTTATTTTCCAATTATCACCAAATTCATTATATTTGTATTTCCATTTTTATTACTTAAGTTTCCTTTTATTACTTAAGTCTATAAAATAAATTCTCATTAATAACAACAAATATTTTGAATATCTTCTCTTGTAAGGTTTCCCTTAAATTCTTAATCTGCTAACATTCATTCCTATAAGTGGAAGTTTTTTATTTATCCATTAACTATTAATTGTAGACATTTCAATTTTTCCTACTTTCCATTATATTGGAATAGGGGAGATTAAAACATACTTAAGTGAATAATCATATAATAAATTCTTATTTTGAATTTCATGTTATATACTCAGGTTCATATCATCTATTAATAATTCTCAACTTTATTTTCCATAAAATTTCAATTATAACCTAAGTTTATACCATTAAATTCTTATTATAACAGTAGTTTATTGAATACTTCATTTTTCCTAAATTCCTACTTGTAAAACATTCAATTCTAGTTTCTGATTTAACATTTCAACTTTTATATTTGGGTAAGTTATTTATGTTAAAGAAATGCAATTGAACTTATACAAGTTAAATCTCCATTCTTTAATTAAATTTAATGTTTATCCATATTACTCTTTTATCTCATATGTTAAAAATTTCAAATTTCTCTTTATAATATTGCATTAATTCTCTTACTTAAATTAGAGGTTTCAACTTATTAATTACTTATCTTTTTATTCAACTAAAATAATTTAAACAATTAATTAATGGAAATTTAAGAATTAAATACCGGGTTAAATTTCAAATATTTCAAAATAATAGATAAATAAGTTCTTACAACTCAATATCTCTAATTATATTTAGAACAATAAAAGAAAAATTTTAGAAAATTTCAAAATAAATCTGCAGTAGAATTTACTACAGTGGCCTTTCCCCTTTTGAAACTCGAAAATGAAAGTCGATGATGCGGCCGTCATCACCGAATTTATTTTCCAGCGACACAGAGAAAAGTACAAAATTTATTTCTCCAAAATCTTCTTTTGAAACAATTCTTCCAAATTATACTATATTTATATTAGAAATTACTTATAAACCAAATCAATAAATTTCACAAATTCTTTGGAAACAAATTTCAAAAACCCCGGACTTAAGTTCTAAAATCTCCAAATTTGGTTTGTTATAGTTTCACTTAGCTTCGATTATTATAAATATTTTATTTCCTAACACCCAATCTATAGCAACCAAATATATATATCTTTATAAAATATTTTTATATATAGAAAATATAATAGGCAAAATTATTTCATTCACCTATATTAAAAACGGATATTATGTCGGTCTGTCCTATTAAGTGTTTAGAAATCCCTATTGATGGCATAGCGTCCCATGCATCAACCAGAATTTATAAATACAAAACGGAACAGATTAACACAATATAAAAAATCTTTTTATAAAACTAACAAATACGCTCTCTCATATATATACACTCAGCGACTCCCATAGGATATTTCTACCCTATTAACAAAGAGTCAAACCCCACAAAGCCAAGGTTTATCGCTAAACCAAAGCTCTGATACCAACTGTAACGTCCCGCCTTTTCGCACACTTTAAAACGACACACATGCCGATTCAAAGCATACGCAAGGGCGGATTGTTATGGGGGTAAATAAGAAAAAAACAAAGAAGAAATAAAACAAAATAGAATCTCACAGCGGAAGGATAAAATATAATAATAAATATACAATTCAAAACAGTTTACAAAATAGTTATTTCACTTATACAATGAACATCAGAGTCACACATACCAATACAACAATGCAGCGGAATATAAAGAGTGTGTGGTGCAATACTATATATAAATAATGCTGAATCTTCGTCTTCGTCCTCCAAGCTAAATCTGCTATCCTGAAATGCTCGGACTGACCCGAGCGAATTTGAAAAGACAAAAACACTCGAGTCAGACTAGAATATCTTATGTGAGTTAAATAAACAGAAATAAATATGAGTACAGTAACTCAAGAGATGCTCGGGATTTACATCTCCTAAGGATCCGTTAAACTATTTACTATGTAGTATATTGCGTTATTATAATAGTGTCTATTTATAAAATAAACTTACTTTTTAATAGCGTTAAGGGGTTACCCATATAGCCCTTAACACATAATAGTCCCAGTAGTCCGTCCAATATCATAGTCCCTCCTGATCGGGAAGCCACTAGAGGATACCACACGGGCTACGGGAGAAAACCAAACTCGTACAAGGCGCGATAGGGTAGGTGACACGGCACAACTAGGCAATGCCAGGGTAGATATACCAATTACGCTTCCGGGCCGATGGTAACGCGAAGCCGCAGCAACCGCCCACCTCGAAACAACTCCCCAAATCAAAAAAATAGAAGTGGCCACTGAATCAATCCAAAGTCATAGTATAATATCGAAGAGGAGTGTCCGATCAGAGGAATGACCTCATTAACCCGTCGATCGCTCCTGTTTTAGCCACCTTATGCCAACTCACGGGAGTCGGGTCCACGTATTTACCTTACAGGAATCGTCGCCACCAACCTACTTCATTCTGGAATCTCCACCGCGTACACGGTTAGTCAAAGTGGTTTTCGGTATCGACAGAGAGTATGTCCATATCCGATCCCGGTCTCTTTGCCAACCCATCGTTATTATAACACCGCGGTTATTTAAAACAGTTTATACTTTAAAACCAGAATATAATCCATTTCAAAACCATAATATTACGATATCATTCCAAAACCCAAAACCATATTTTACCACTTATTCCAAATATAATTCCTTTCCAAAAATTAAAAGGCTTTAGCTTCATAATATCTGAAAATCGAATATTTTCAAAGCTTAATATTTTTGGAAATCCATAATTTCAAACCATAACTTTTAAACTCAAATGGTTTGGATATTCAACGGTATGCGAATTAAAAAGGTTTAACTTTACTGTTGCTTTATAAAGAAATAAATTACACGGCTTTCCAAATATTTCTTCTTTTAAAGTTAAACCAAAATCCAAAATATTACCTCAAGTCCCAAAACTATTTCAATTTTATATATATTTATATCCATTTTTGAGCATTAATATTTCAACTAAAGTTGGATTTTTATCCTTTCAAAATCAATATTCTATTAATTAATCTTGACCATTCACATAAAATCCATAATTAATAAAACTTCAATTTCTAGTAAAATATATATATATAAATTTTCCAATTCAAATTTTTACTAGAATATCCATTTCTATTTATTTTGGGAAAATCCAATTTCAAATATCATATCTTAAAATTTCCAACTTTACATTTAAACATAGGATATAAATTTACCAACTCCATTTTCTAAATTTCTTCCATTTCAATAAAGAAATTTATCCACCTTTTAAATTCCTAAAATTTAACTTCATAGGTATATAAATATGGAATAAAATATTTATACAATATAAAATTTAAGATTATTATAAACCGTATTCCATCCAAACCATAGAAATCACATTAAAATAGTTATACATAGACCGCGGTGCCTGTATATAATTTTCTATCCTATGGTCAAGTGATACGGATATTTATCATTTCAATCCGCAATTAAAAAATAAAACTTTGCGGTTTTATCATTTCAAACCACAATCCCGAAAAAATGAAATATGCATGATAAATTTGCAATTTAATGATATGCAATAAACATTCATTCATCAACGACATCCATCATCCAATCGCAACCATCAACCAATCTCAATCAATAACCACATATATATATGAACATATACAACAGGTGATAACTGTCAGTTTGTTCAAATTAAATTTATCAACTATTCATCTAACAGTTTATTCAGTAATAATTTACATAACTATTAACTAGCAGTTCTTATGCAAACAATAATTTCTAACAGCCAATTAATATGCAATCAATCAATTTAAATTAACAGCTAAATTCAAAAAAATGCAATTCAACAGATATGGATGAAATAACATGCCCAAAAGCTCATAAATAAATTTCTATTCATTTCTAAAATTTATTTAACAAACATAAAAGCTTCTAGTAATTGTGAGTGGGTTAAAACACTCACCTTTTGAATTTAAATCGAATTTAAATTCGATTTAAACCCAAAAATTCGCCCGTCTCAGAATTCGTCCAAACCAGCGTCATCAGATCTGGAATTAAATTACGATCCTAACGCAAAAAAAATCGTGTGAATCCGATGTCGTATGAAAAAGTTATGATGAAAAATCGATTTAGAAACAAAATTAAAACTTAAACAGAATACCAAATTCACAACATAACAAAGGAGCCACGTCATCACACTCCAGGCCGCGTCCAGGTCCCTTGCAACCGAGACCTCCATTCGAACAGAGAAACATGCACAGTGTTGACCACGCATATCAAACTTTGACCGCCCATGGACACCACCTCCGGCCGCCGTTGGACAAGTCGACCCCACCATCGTGCTCCTCATGCCGAGACGCCTCCATCCCCCTGGGTCCGGTCGTCCAGATCTCCTCCGGCCGCCGTGGCTTTAAAACCCTAGTTGAATTTTCTAGGTAGATCCAACCGTTGATTCTCGACGAAACCTATATAGATGTGATCCCCATCGTCCATACTACAATACCCAGAAATAGAATTTCAATCCGATGAAGTTTGTGACAGCGTGATGAACGGTTTAGGGCTGTTTGAATTTATTCTGGATGAACGACAGCTCCAATTGAAAAACGAATTACACCATGAGATTATGCGTATCGAATACTTCAACATATATTTTTTTGAGAATTTTATGAGGTGTTTGAATTTTCACTGAATTTTGGATTGAAGCAGATCTGGATTTTGCAACCATTAAGGAGAAAGAGGAGATGAAGAAATATGTACGTACAGACAATGACAATAGAAAGGAGGCTAGGGTTTATCATGGTATACTTATAGATAGGCTAGAGGTAGGGTAGCTAGACTGGATACGCGAACGTACGGAATAAAATATGGCCCAAAAAGCCCGCTATGCCTCCGGAACCGAATTTGTTAAAACTATATATCCAAATAGGTGTTTTAAAATATTCTGAACGCGATGGAAAAAGTTTCACGACCAAATTCGATCGTATGAAGAAGTTATGCTGAAAACAAGATTTCCAAATTGATTTCAAATTGATTTTAATAAAATTGATTTCAAGGCGTTTCGCGTCCGTACGATCAAACGACAAGTCCGATCGATACGAAAATTGAAACCCTATAATAATTCACCGATACGGATCTGATGAAACTTGTTTCGTCGAAATCCGAGTCCGTGACAAAATGGCTATTTTTAATGTTTATTAAATCAATTAAATAAATCATAAAATCCAATTTTATATTTTCAACTTCTAATATTGGCCAAATTTCATTTCTTAGATAATTCAATCAATTCCAATTGATTTAACAAGCTTGGATTATGAATTAAAATTTATAAATATATTAATTTGCAGCGTTAATATCCGCACTTTCTTATTATTTGGAAATTAAAATCTTTATTCTTAAACTCAATTATTAATTCCTATACTCTTATATTCTCGTCTTAAATCCAATTAGATAAATATTTTTGATTTCCATTCCAACTCCTTTGATTTCAAATAAACTTTTTACCATAAGTTATATTCCAAAATATTAATAACTTTATCTCCATTTATTCGCCTTAATTTATTTAAGTCAAATCCTTAATTAAACTCTATTGCAATGTTTTCAAATATCATTCCCTCCTTTCTCTTAACTATTTTTTTTTTATTCAAATCTTAATGAATTCAATACTATCAGTTTGATAAATCCATTAAATTCATTCAATAGTTTACAAATTCCAATCTAAATTCAATAACGTAATAATTTACGTTTAATTCCATTTTATATGTATTAAATACCATTTGTTGGATTTAATATTCAAATTATAAATAAAATCTTGCTTTCTAAAGTTGTATCAACCATGGTCCAACTAAATTTGAATTAGCTTTAACTTTAATTTATGGACTTAACTATTGCAACAAATCCAAATAAATAAATAAGGTTTGATTCCTATATTAACTTCTTGTTGTCAATTAACTTTTTATGGTGAATATGAAATTCAATGTAAAATTGACACCTTTATATCCACTTGATTTCACCATTTCATCTTTTTATTATTAAATCCGTTATAGCCGAATGCATGAATTTAACATACATAAATATTTTCAAACTCAACTTAAATCTCACTTAACTTAATAATAAACGTTTAAATTTCCTTAATTGCAAAAATCCAATTACCTTCATTCCTTTACTCTCATAGATAAAATCTTGTTTTAAAACTTTACTATAACCCATAGTCTCATTGTATTAGGAATTTACACTACATGTAAAGTAAATTTTTATCAGTAAAGATCTTACACACTATGTCCCATAAGTTTAGATTTCACAAATTTAGCTACTGCGTTAATTCTAATTTAAGTAGCACAAATGTTCATATACCTTGAAATCATTCTCAATTTCCCAACTCAATTAATTATGCCTTACAATGTGTTTCAAATATAAAGGTATTTTATACTAATAGTTATCATACTCAAAATTATACGCTTATAACTAATTCCTACATTTGCATAATTGTATTAAGTTAGAATGTTTATTGAGGTTTATGCATTTCCAAATTTTGTACTGATTCCACCCAATTATTACTCACAGAACGTTAAATTATTAAATGACCATTTATTATAATTTAATTCCCATAATTGAGTCAAATGCTTATTATTATATATTCTTCATTTTTACCATTCCTTCCCATTTTAAATTCATTAACGAATTTACACATCTCTATCTTTCAATATAAAATAACCAAACTGATTACAAACACTGTTTCTATTAATTTTCATAAATTTGTTCAAAACTATACTTTTGTTTACATAAAATAAATTTTATGTTTCTATTAGACCCTTTTCCTTTTCACTACAGACATTAAATATTACTATCTATACTAATTGCACCTTTATACTAATGAATACCATTCAAGTTAACTAACATTCACAGATTCAACATTTATTTGTTTCTTAAAATTTTGCTTTAGATCAAGTTGTGACAATTTACATTATCCACATCTATTGTCATAAAATTTTATAGTTACACTAAATTGCAACCACTATACCAAATCTCTACCTTTATACTTAACCAAATTAGAAATTATATAAATTTGATTTATTAAATATTATAAATTTAGCGGGTCGTTACAATCGTGCTCATAAAAATATTTTCTACTTTTCCAAATTAGTGTCAAATTTTAATTTTTTTATATTGAAATCAAGGGTATTTGGTCATTTTTAAAATTGGTCATGAGTTCAATTCTCAAATAAAGCACCAAAAAGTTAAATTTTTGATTCAACATCAAAATATTTTGAAATAAATATAACTAAAATAATCAAATATGCCATTATCAAAATAAGTCCAAAATGTCCAAGGTTCAAGTCATCCTTCTTTCATATGAAATTTGAGTACATTTGCAAAACTCCATGTCCAATAGTCAATATGAAAAAAAAAAGTAATCTCCTTTGTCTAATCAAGGATGAAGTCAACACGCAATTTCTTATTTCTTAAGGTCCTTATGTTTTAATTTTCAAGTTATATTCTTCTTTTTCAAATATTAGATGAGATCTTAAGCTCTCGAGGGAGCTTAGAAATGTCATGTCCCAATTAATGATCTATGCTAAGAAAGAGAAAAAAGAGAGGAGCCCCTTGTCATGTGTGGGGGGTCTCTATTTAAAGTGGTTGCGGAGTGACATGGCTCGCTTTGATTGGTCGATTGAAGTTGACGTGGATTGGTGACATGGAAAGATGGATGGAATGATGGTATCATTTGTCATCATCTCTGGACTATAATAATTCATGCACATCACTATCTTGGTTACCTTATGTAACGACCTAGAATTTTGGCACTTCATATTTAATATCTGAATTATTTAAGTATTGGAATCTTGGATTAAATGTTACTAAAATGATAACCCCTTTTGAATCATTAGTAATGAAGCTTAACTTTTTTTGAAATTTTGTAAAATATATTCTTTGAAAAAAATCGATAATGTGACCGACAAACCGGTTTTATCAATATACCATTTTTATTCAACATAAGTTGTTCCAACTCTTGTGTACTTGTCTAATGATCAAATGAATACATTAGAAACTAATTAACACACTTTGATTTATAAACCAATTGGAATGTTCTAGGAGTTTCTAATGGATAAGAGATATTAACATGTTAAGGGTATTTATGTATTTTGATAAAAGAAAGAGGTGTGAAGGAAGTGATAGGCATGTGTGGAATTAAGGCTTCCATGACATGAGAGGGGTTGAGAACAAGATTAGACAACACCATATGAAGCTTAAAAGGAGGGTCATACCCTTGTATATTAATCACAAATTCACAAAGCTAAAAGCAAGATCATTTAATGTCTTCTTTCTCTCTAAATTTGTAAAGAATTTTTTTTGCAAAATAACTCCAAATCAACTCAAAGTTCGCCACAAGCCTTAGGACAATGTACAACACCTTCTACCATGTTAGATTTTGGAAAAGTGGAGCCAACCACTCCCCTCCCTCAATGGCTGTGAGCAATAAGGCATGTTTGCCTTGGAAAAACAGGTTTAATTCAAGAAGGAAGGAAGGAAAAATGGTTGCAAGGTGATGGTAGAAAGTTTTCTTGAGTTAGGTTGTGCTTGAGCATGTGTTTGGCTTGGATCTAAGTGAATTATCTCGCTGTCTGGTTTGTATATATTGTGTGTGTACGTGTGTGTGCTCTTTATGCAAATATAAACTTAAAGTGATATTAACAGAGTGAAGTTATAAACTTTAGACCCCTCTTGTGTTTCAAAGATAACGACAACTTTATATTGCATAACATCACTTCTATTACCCTCTTAAATAAGTCGTGTGGCCTTGACATGATGTTTAAATGGTTGTTTGGATTGTGTTTTGTATTGAAGTATGTTTGAAAGTGGTTGAAGCGAGAATAGTCGCTATAAGTGCACTTCGATATCCCTTAAATTTTAACTTGTGTAAATGGAAGTTTCATGAACTTAACTTGGGATAATTTGATTTTCTTGTTCTTTACACATATTTTGGTGTATTGGAAAGTAAAGAAATTGTTTGGAAAGTTTAGAAATTATGAACCAAAGTCGTGAAAATTGAAGCAAAAATGAGGTTATAAATACATTTTGTAAATATAGCTTGTTTTCATGAATTTTTCTTATTAAAATGGAAAGATATTCTTATGAATTTATCTCTATGGTTTTTAAGTACCTTAAGGATAGTATTTACTGTAAAATTTCCAAGTATTAAATAATTTGTTTAAGTGGTTAAAAATAGTCGTAAAGATTATGCTTTTCAATGTTGTTCTTTAATAAAGACTTTTAACATCATTTATACTGTAGTAAGTCGCTTATAATTTTAAGTGTTTAAAAATGATATTCAAACTTGGTATTTTTCTCTAATATTTTTAGAGATGTTTCATAACCTATTTTGATGTATTTTAAAGTTGGTTTGAAGTTTAAATATATTTTTAATAATTATATATGTATTTTCAAAGTAAAGTGGTTTTATAATATAAAACATGTTTTTCATTAAATTATAAATTAATTATTTTCAAGTAATATTTTACATAGATATTTAAAACCTATTTTTAAAAGTATTTATAACTTTGTAAAAAGGTAATTGACTAGGCTGAACACTAAAAGCCGACGTTGTAGACTTTTCTATTTGTGAGAGTTAAGATTGATGTTTGAGCAGGGATATGAGCAATAGAACTCTAATATACCAGTTTCCCTCTTGACCGAGGTAGTTAAGTTGAAATGTCAAAATGTGTTAATATCATTGTTTACCTATTTGTTTGAAAAGTAATTAACTTTGCTTAGTGTTAAAATGCAACAAAGTAGGTTTATCTATTTACGAGAGTTACAATCGATGTTCGAGTAGAGATATGAGCAATAGAGCTTTAACCTATCGGCTTCCCTCTTGGTCATGGTCGAGGAATAGTTGAGTTGGGAATATCAGAAACATGTTAATCATGTTGTTTTTTACTCGTTTATGGAAGTCATTAATACTATACTTAGCAACTAAAACCGGCGAGGTAGATTTATCTGTTTGTAAGATTAAAAAATGAAGTGTGTAGGTAAGGATTTGATATGCAACTAGTGCTCTAACTTACATGGCTTCACTCTTGGACGAGGAATATTAAGTTGGAATGTCATAAATGAGTTAAATACACGAACTGTGATTTCTATAAGCAATCATATTTAACTAGATAGTCGCCTAGTCGACTATCGAACTTATTATCTTAGATATTTAAAAGAATGTTTTAAGGGCAAATGTAAGTATGATAAAGTTTTGGGCTTGTTGTGATAACGTGTCAATAACATTCATCTTTAATCTTTTTTTATTGTACTTATGAATGCAAATAAATGTTTAAAAGGATATTTTCATGACAAGTATAAGTGGAATAGTTTTGGGTTTGTAGTGATAATTTTTAAGTAACATTAGTCTTAAACTTTTTCGAATGGATTTGTGAAAGTACTTAGATCCTTAAAATGGATATCTTAATGGAAATTAAGTAAGGAATCTTTTGGAAAAAGATAGAAAAATAAAAGGTTTAAATTAAGAAATTTTGTCATTAATTTGGGAATATACTATATTATTTAACATAAGTATATAAATACGTTTTGACGTATTAAAAGGGTATAAATGGATAATAGAGATTGATAAATGAGGTTTTATTAGATAAAAGAAGTTTTGCTAATAAAAAAGGTTTTAATTATTAAAATATTAATTAAATAAAAAGGGATTAGAAGTCACTTTTGTGACTTAATCCTGCTTTGGATTTCTTGATCATGCATTCTATGTTTACTCATTTATGGAAAACGTTTAGTCGTACACTTAGCACTAAAAGCCGATAAAGTAGGCTTGTCTATCAGTGGGAGTTAAGACTGATGTTCCAGTAGGGACATGAGTAATAGAGCTCTAACCTACCGGTTTCACTCTTGGCTGAGGGATTGTGTGAGATGAAAATATCGAAACATGATAAATATAAGAGACTTGGTTTCCATATGCGATCGTTCTCCTTATTATTGGATGACAAAATTTGTCGATTCATCCTTGGAGGGACTGGGATCGGTAAGTTTTGTACTTATTGAAGACTAGAATTCTATCTCTTTGATATGGGTTTATTCGAGATGCTAGAATTCATGTGTGGTTTCGAGATCTGTTTGAGAAGTGGATATCCAATTGGGGATTCATGTTCTATTCGAGTGATGAAGACTCATGCGAAAGATGCCGAATGTAACCTCGACATTAGAGAAGCTAGAGAGAGAATAGGGTGCAAAATCTGGGGTTTCGCAATCCCATGACAGGGTATATCAACTCTATGTCTGGACTATGCATATCAGTGTTACGCATAGGGAGTTGATTTTACTTGATTCCACGTAGTTTGGGTTCGCTCGTTCGGGCATGGGCAAGTTGTATTTACCTTATGGTGTAATTTTTCTAGAGATATACGATGCTCGGAAGGTGTTTTCTAATCCTTATGCATGGAGATTGGATTTTGGGTTGACCAAAGGGTTCTCCATGGAAATCCATTATGCGATATTCCTTATCGATTTTGATTGTACCCTCTAAAACGCTGTGAATGTAGCCAATATAACCATTCCGACTATGTTATATATTTATATACTTCACCCTAGATATTATCTATTGTATCGCTTTATGTACTTATTAAATAGTGGTTCTTTTGAGGGAATAACCGCTATGGCATTTCATGCAGTCTCAAAAGTATTGTTATACGCTAGCTACATATTTCTTGTGTTTCTCATGACGGACTTATTTTCGATGCTTGGTTTTTGTTTTCACTGAATTCCTTGGGTACTCTTTAAAGTATTTTAAGAAAGGCAGGTTTTCATTAATATTCATTAGAGCTTGAGAAGACGAGCTAGATGTTTCACCTACTGTGGTATTCTAATTTCCACAGCATTATTATATTGTATGTCTTAGCATTTGTGAGGACATGCAGTTATAACTGTCTAGGCTGATGATAGTAACTAGGTTTTTTTAATTTTGAAATTTCTGTGCCAGAGTAACCCTTTATACTATCTTTTGATATTCTATACTATCATTCCTCTATGGGATTCTATTATTGATTTTTCTTCTTTGTTGTTCTATTTCCGTTTCCTTTTATCTTACCCTAACAATTAGTCTATTCGACACTTGGGTGCTTAGCACGTGAATACTGTGGATATATTAATGTCGGCATTCAGGGATCGAAAAAACATGTCGTTACATGGTATCAACAAAGGTGGAATGATTGTATAAGAGTGCTTTGAAGTTTTATTACATGGAATTTCCTTTATATTAATATACTACTTCTTCACAAGACTCGTTGTTATCCCTTGATGTTAAATGCTGTGCATACTTTCCTTTTTGTATACCTTTGAATTATGGAAACACCATTGTACTCCAATAAATATCCCTTATTATGGTGTCCTTAGCTTCTCATTTTATTTAATATTGTTTTTCAAAATAAGAGTGTTTATTTCTGATAGCTCTTCTATATTGATGATAGCTTCACTTTTAAACATACGGTAACTTAATTCCTCAACATGTGATAGCCATGGAAAATATCATCCTCAATAGTTTGGTTTCTCAACATGTGATAACCTTGGAAAATTAGCTTGATTGGTCATCATGTGATATCCTTGGAAATATCATCCCTCGGTAGCTTGATTAGCCATCATGCAATAGTCTTGGAAAATATCATCTTTTAATAGCTTGATTCGCGAACGTGTGATAGCCATGGAAAATATCATTCGCGAACGTGTGATAGCCATGGAAAATATCATACTCTGATAGCTCGATTAGTCGTCATAGGATAACCTTGGAAAATATCATCCTTCGGTAGCTTGATTAATCAACGTGTGATGGCCTTATGTATATCAATATGCGAAAGCTTGACGACTTAGCGATAGTTTCATAAACTCAATATGCGACGGCTTGATGACTTAACATGCGATAACCTCTCATATTCATCATGCAAAAGCTTCATAAACTAAATGTACGATGGCTTGATGAATCAACATGTGATCGCTTCTTTATTCTTGACTTGCAATAATTTCTCTATATTCTCACTAGTGTTGGCTTCGTTGTCCTTGACTTGCGATAGCGTTACTATTACCAACATATGATGGATTGTAATTCCTCAACATGTGATGAGTCTATGATTTCATCATGCAATAGCTACGAATGCGATAGCCCTTATAATTCAACAGCTTTGTATATATCAACTTTCGATAACATCATAGTGTCAACTTGCGGCAACATTAATCATATTAACCTGATATAGCTCACTGTTTCATCCTTCGATGGCTGATGACAATTAGCTTGAGACAGATTGTAATATCAACTTACGATGGCTTATAGAATCAACATGCAATGGCTTATAGTGTGAACTAGCGATAGCTTTACTTCCTAATCTGTGAAAAAATATTCTCAATATTCGATAGCCTTTATTCTTTAATGTGTGGTAGCTTCAAAGTGCAGTAGCCTTAAAAGTGTGATAGTTCTATACTACCAACTTTTGATAGCTTCGTATCTTATCCATTTTATGGAATTTTGTGTGTAATGGATATAATATTCATTATTTTAATCATTAGTTTCCACATGATCTGGATTAGATGATATCAATGGGCCCTCAATAGTTTGATTTTCATATATATAGTTGTTTTCGACAAATTCTACATCTATAAAGATTCTATTACTTAAGTAATGTTAAGTATTATGAATCAATACAATGTACTATGAGGTAAATAACCAATAAAGGCACATTTAAAGGCTCTATTTTCTAATTTTAATCTTTTAAGATCTGGTTGAACATAAGCCAAACAACCCCAAACTTTGAGTCTTGATAAATTAGTTTTTCTTTTAAACCATAATTAAAATGGTGAAATATCCATGTTTTTCAAAGGAACTCATTTAAAATATAACATGCAAATAATATAGCATCACCCTATAAAGTGTTTGGTAAACCACATGCCAAATTTCACTTTCAAGGCAGTAGCGTCATCCATGACACAACTCCTATCACTTTATCTTTATTAATCCTACCCATCAATTCCAACAAACATAGCCATAAGACACTCTAGACCTGTAACTACCAACCACAACATTGATGTCACTAACCGAACTGGACATAGTCTAAGAAGGCGGTATGAAGCAGTCTAAAGATAATCCAGGAACCTTGAAGGCGATTTCTTCAATAGTCCATTTCTCCTCCATTCTTGTTTTCGTATGGCACATGGTCGCGTCTTTGAACCTGAACAGAGTGGCGATGGAGTGACTAGAGTAGGCAATCATGACACCTTTGATGGGGCGATGTTCATTGAGGAAGGAGTTGATGGAGTTTTCCCAGTAGATGGAACCCCCATCAGAGGATGACTAGATTTCAGTGAGGTAGAAGTACTCGATGTGGACAAGGAGATCACTCCTCTAGCTGAGTAGCTAAAAAGGACAGGCTTTATTATCTCGACTAGGCCCTCGCTTCCTAATTTTAGGGTTTATGGGTAGTCACATAGTTTGAGGAAGAGGCAATCCTTGCCATTGATTTTCTTTTCGCCGATGTAGCGTGAATTCGTGAATATAGTGGATGTAACAACCCAAAATTTTGTAAATATTTTTAAATTTAATTTATTTGAAAACTTTGACTTTTAATCGTTAGTATTTGAATTTTTGGAATTTTTCTAGTGTAATTTTGGATGTGTTTGTAATTTATCTTCCAAATAGGATAAAATAAACAATTTTTAAAATTTTTATATTTTGGTCAAACTTTGACTTTTATTTGAAAATTTGAAAATTAAAATTTGAAAATTTTTATTTGAAGCTGGAAATAATTCTGATATCCGTTCTGCTTTTCGTTTCGTTAAATTCTGATTTATACTTTTAAAATTGGATAAAATATAGCGTTTTACACGCATTTAATTTCTGTAATTTATTTTATATTTTTCCTATGTCCATCTCTTTATTTTATTTTTCTATTTTGTTTTGTCTAGACTTTATTTTATTTATTGGATTTTACTTGTGTATATCTTTTTATAAATGGCTTGAAAAAAAATCAAAGAGACGTACGTTACATTGTTTTAACTCTTGCCTTTTTATTTCCCTACCATCTTTATTACTTTCTAGCCGTTCAAACATTGATACCATAGTCGTTCCTTTTATTGTTTAACCATGAAAAACTCCTCAATTAATTCTCAATTCACGTACAAATATTTCCCAAACATTTCCCTCCTCATTTGCCTCTCCTGATTGAAAGAAATTTACAGTTAGTCATGGCTTATTCTTCTTTTATTCTCTCTCTCTTTTGCTTTCTCTTTTAATTTTTTTCTAGCACATGCTCGGCTACCATCATGCCAATGCTCTAGCCGACCATCTCCTCCATCCACCACCTATGCTCGGCCTCCAATACCTCATCATCTCCACCACTTATGCCATCATACCCTAGATCCAAAAACCCTTCACAAAGCATGATCAAAACCTTAGTCGAACTCTTGTTGATCACCATCTCCACCTTGCTTGTCTAGGCCTCAACACAAAATCCATCACCTAGCCGTGACCATCCTATCCCCAAGCCTATTCATGAGCCTTGACCAGATCTGACCTAGCCATAGGCCGAGCCACATGACCATAGGCCGAGCCCAAACATCAACACCCCTTGCCTAATGCCTCTACTTGATTTGCCTTCCATTCCTTTAACCATAGCCATGCCTTGTGACCGCACAACCAAGCCTAGTTTCCTCTAAAACATCATAGCCGAGAAAAATATGGTTTGGCCGAGACCACTTGTTGGTTCAAACCCATTTCTGCTTCACTTTGATTCATGTTTTATTTATTATTTTGATTTATAATATGATGTTGAATTATATTCTTATGTATGGTCTTATTTTATATGATTACAAGATTTGAATTTGGGTGTTACTTCTTCTCGAATCTAGTCGTGCCTTTCGTGCTTTGCGGAGTTTGGATCTTTGTGTTTTGAATTGATCTCTAGCTTGAGAAGGTGAGTTTATCACTCTCGACATACATACTTATATAATTGTGAAACGATGATAAGTGAATATGTAATGATTGATATACTATGTTCATATATGCATGTAATCTGTTTATACGATGTATAACCTGATTTTATACTTGTTACATCACCTGTTATAATATTATATGCTATACTGTTATTTTATTTCTGTATCTCACACTGCAAGTTCCCTTACCACTATGGGTTGAAATGATACATACCCGAACTGACTTTAGAATAAGGAAAAATCATTATGGGCTGAAATGATAGGCTCAAGTGATTTTTATTGTATTTGATTTACTTGGGATTGCGGGTTTGAAATGATAAAACCTGGATTTTTCTTTTTAAATTACGGATTGAAGTGATATATTATCCGTATCACTTGACCTCGGTTAGAAAATACTATACAAACCCGTGGTTAATTATATATTTTTTTGAAATTTATAAGTATTCTAAATGTAAAAATATGATATTTTAACTTAAATAGGATTTAAATAATTTAAATGAATTTATAGTGATTTTTCTATAAGTTAAAATGTATAAAGAATTAAATGGAAAGGTGTATTTTAAAAATATGACTTAACTTGGAAATTGGAAATTTGGTTTTAAATGGAAATTTTTAAATTAAGTAAATGAATGAATTTTTTATTTATTTATGAAATTGGTATTTTAAAATAAATTATTAAGTTAATTGTTAAAAATAAAAAGTTGAGAAAATAGTTTACTTTTGGCTTAATAAGTGAATTATTGTTTAAATTGGATATTTATTTATTAAAGGTTTATTTTATTGAATCATAAGTTAAATGATATCCAAATGAATATTTTTGAAGCTTTTGAAGCGAAAAATATGTTTTTATAAATTAAAATGGCCAAAATTGAAGTTTTAATGTTTTTGAAATTTTATATTAAATCTGGAATTAGTATTGGTAGCATTTCAGAAATGCTGTGGTTTTAAGACAGCATTTGTTAAGTGCTATCATTTCTAAAAATAAACTAAGTTCTGGAATAATAAAGAGCTACTGTAGCACTTTGTAAGCGTTGTTGTCGCTGAAACAAAACTATATTTTGAAATAACTAAATAGCTACTGTAGCACTTTGTAAGTGCTGTTGTTGCTGAAAGTAAACTGTTTTAAATAACTAAATAGCTACTGTAGCACTTGGTAAGTGTTGTTGTTGCTGAAATGAAACTGTAGTGGTTTAAATTACTAATACCTACTGTAGCACTTTGTAAGTGATGCTATTTTTTGAAATTGAGCTATTTTGAAATAACTAAATACCTACCGTAGTACTTCATAAGTGCTGCTGTTTTTGAATTTGACAATGTTTTTGAAATATTACTATATCTATAGTAAAATTTTATAAGTGCTGTTATAGATGAAATTTACAATGTTTTGGAAATTTTACAATTGAATGAATGAACTTAGAAATGTTACAGGTTTGAAATGAATATTATTTAATATTGAATTTAAATGGTTTAAATGAATATGTTTTGAAGTGAAATATAAACCATTTTTGAAATTTATAACCACGGGTTATAATAACGATTGGTTGGCAAAGAGATCAGATCGGATATGGGCATACTCTCTGTCGATACCGGAAATCACTTTGACAACCGTGTACGCGGTGGAGATTCCTGAATGAAGTAGGATGTTGGCGACGTCCTTTGAGGTATGAACGTGGACCCGACTCCCACGAGTTGGCATAAGGTGGCTAAAATAAGAGCCATTCCGGGCCAAGGAGGTAGCTCCTCTTATCGGACACACTTCTTTAATGCCTTCTATTACTTTGTGATTGATTGGGGCACCCTTTGATTTTGGGAGTGTGGCTCGAGGTGGGCGGTAGTGGTTGCTATGCGTTGCCACCAGTCTGGATGTGTAATTGGTATATCTACATCGGTATTGCCTCGTTGTGTCGTGTTACCTACCCTAGCGCGCCTTATATGATTTTGGTTTTATACCATACCTATGGAGTGCCCTCTGACGACGCCCAGTATGGGGAAGGTTACGGTACTGTATAGACTACGGGAATATATAAAATGTGTTAAGGGAGATATGGGTAACGCCTTAACGCTATTTTCAAGTATATTATACTTTACTTTAGACACTATTATAATAGCATATATTACTACATAGTAAACAGTTTAACGGATCCTTAAAGGATGGACAGTCCCAAGCATCCTTTGAATTACTTGTGCATTTATATTGCAGTTCACTTGAGTTGGTTTACATTGTATAAGTATGTATGTCCTAACTCGAGTGTTTTGTGTTTGCTTTACGCTCGGGTCAACCTGAGTATCACAGCTTGGATCTATCTTCTGAAAGCTAGAGATTTTTGGAGATTATCGGCTTATCTAGTTTTATCTATTTCAGTTCAATCATTCTATTTCAGCTGATGTATTAGAGACTTATGTATTTAGGATTTCTACTGTATTTGTTTCAGAATTGTAATTATTTTTCAGATTATGTATTTTGTTCTTGTTTGAGACTGAGCTTGTAGTGGCTTCATGAACCACTATGGCTATTTTTTATTTCCACTGCGAGTATTCTGATATTTTATGTCTGTGATTCTGTGATTGGTTTTATTTGCTCCAATTTTTAGTACAATCTATTGTTTTGAGCTATTCAAGTTTGACATATTTTGGTTTTATTATTGAATTTGAATGGTGCAAAATAGTGGATCGTTACAGTCGATGTGGTCAGTTGATCAAATGGCTAGTTGAAACAAGTGATGTTAAATCTGTCCAAAAGTAGTTGTAGTAAGACATCTAGATTGCGGATCAATTAGACATCAAGGGTCAATCATCTTCTCTGGTGCAATATCATCCTTTGTCGCAATTTTGAATCATACCGTACATGTTCAAGATTGAAGGAATATTGATAAATACTTAAATAGATAAACAAAATACAAATTATGTACTTATTTACAATTTCTTTTATTTATTGGATCTTATAGCAAAATACAATGTATCTTCTTTCTCATCGACCATTAAAATTATTCTGAAGCTCTCATATGTGAAATGAAAATTACAAGTGAGGAAAATGAGCTACAACGAGAAAATGAGGAGAAGAATCTCTTCCTGCGTGGAGATAGGCTCTTATCTATAGCAGTTGGTGACTATTGTTACTTGCTTGTATTGATCGATAAAAATTATGCCAATTTGTGATGACGTGGTAAGATAGATGATCTGGATGGAGGCAAACATCATGATCTAAGAGTATAAGTAGTACTTCATGCATATTAGTAGCATGGTCTATGCTTGAAATTGGAAAAGGCAGAATGATTGTATGAAGAGTACTTCAGAATCTTATCTCTAGTTGAGTATGGCCTTCTCCTCGTTTTGTTGTCCTTGCTCGTCATATAAGCAGTTTCCTTTATTGTTTCAAATTAAATAGCCTTCTTTATACTTTCCTTCCTTATGTACGGTTGGATTAGTTTCCTTAATGAGAACTTGTCTATAATTCCATAACTATGTCGCTTTGAATATCCTCAATTCCGCCATGCCTTTGATAGCTTCATGTTTTCGATAGCTTTATTATCATGCTTCCTAATCATCCCTTTATACCATAATTACGATTCATAGCTTGTATCTTATAACCCTTTCTCTTGCTTCCTGAAAGTTAAGTATAACACACTTTCATTTGGTTTATCGTCAAGCACCTAAGATCGTATCTTATTGATCTCATTTTGCCATATATATGTTGGAATCACTTGTTTAGCTTAATAAACTTTATTTTTTCCTACTGAATTCCTTCTTACTTATAAATTTCATTTGAAATCCAAGCTCACATCCTACCTTATATAGTTTTATTTTATAGTTGTTTCACTAAGTAAGCACGATCTTTATTCGAATTTCATTGATTTTATTCTTTGACGTATAAACTCCATTGAGAATATATGATATTTCAAATATTTATGATAGTAGCTAGCGATTTGAATGAAAAAAATATTAAGAATAAATAAAAGAAAAATAAAAAACCAATACATACATACATACATACATATATATAGTTAATATCGGTATCGGGTATGCATTGGTCAAGTACCGATATAAGATATTTTATAATATCATGATAATATCATATAATATTGATAAAATATCGGACATATGTAGAACATGTCCTAAATGATATTGTACTATGTTATAATGTTATACTGATGTTAAGTATTCAGATATTTGATAAATAATTCCAAATTACTATCAAAGACTAATTGCATATAGTTTATACATAATAATCTGTTTACCAAGATATTCTATTTAATATAAATCATAATATAGGATCATAAATACCGAGAAATTCATATCATATACATCTTTATTATTTTCTTCATTTTTATACTATATCCACTGTTTCTTTAGTCATCTAATTATCTATATTGCTTTTCCAAATTTTTCATTTTTATAGTATGTCGTTTTCATTTTACTTAATTTATCGAATAAGCAATGTTGATTTGATACCAATTACTACTTTGGCTCATTCATTATCGATATGTCAAATATATAACTTTACTATTCTTCAACTCTTAGTTTTGGGTGCATGATAATAACTAATAAAATAAATTTTTACAAGCTAATTTACCAATTAGAAATGGTGAACAAAAAATAAATAAAAAGAGAAGTAGCTCTTTCATGACCATGTCTTTAATGGTAAAGTCTTTATGGAAAATAAAATTTATAAAATAATGTGTTATCCGGCCTTTTGGCCCGGCTATATTCAGACGGACTGGAAAAATTAAGCTGGACAATCATCGAGGAAAACAGCCAAGAGAGATGGGTATTAGGCTCAGAGATCAAGCGCAGGCAATGATACGAAGCAACGATCAGCTGAGACCAAGAGATGGACTCTCCAAAATATTCTGAGTATGGAATAGTGCCTCCCCTAAGCTGGGATCAGCGCATATCCCTTTCCCTAGGGGATCCTCAATTTTTGTTCCAAATTAGGTGAGACCGATATGGAGTGAAAAGGATGGCCTCACGAGACCACATTTCAGGTTTCAAGTCGTTTGGAGTCTATATGCTCAAGTTATGTGCAAATTACTTTACCTATGAAAAGTGACCGGCAAAAAGGGATTGGCATAAAGTGGATTGGTCATATTCAGCTTACGCTACATATTGCAACAATGATCAGTCTCTATCCCTCTAGAGGGATTGACTGAAATTGTAACGACCTATAAATTTTTAATAATTTTATTTGTTTTATTAATATATTTATTTGAAATTTTTTGAAATTTTAAACGGTAAAATTTTAGAATAAAATATGATATTTGAAATACGTTTATTTTAACATAGCAAATGGTAAATTTCTGTCAGATAATATGGAAGTTTATTTTCTTATGTAATTTTATTTCAATTTCAATCAGTTAAAAACCGGTGGTAATAAAATGTCTTTCAAAATTGAATATTTTTCTATGGAAAATTTGTAAATAATCTTCTGAGTCAGACATCATACTTTGTTTCATCAAATTAGGACTGTTATTGCTCCATCGATCTTATTTTCAGCGAAATAACAGCATTTTAGGTACCGATTGTTGAATTTTGATCGTATGATCGTACCATTGATATCTGTATACCGTTTTGATCATCTCGTCGTGTTGATTTCTATGGTATATTCAATTATGTATTTTAACGTTCGATACACAGTGGAATCCGTGAAAAAGACAACTGTATCGGTGTTCAAATCTTAACCTTTTGGGTTCTTGTCTGTTCATATATCAACTATAGGACTCGAGCAGCCATTTAATTTATTGTTTACCGAATTAAACAATGACTTTCTACATTCTAAAGGGTGCAACATATATTGTTTCATTTTTATGCGTTCTTTACCAGTTGTTTCAGAAAAAAAATATAGATTCTGTTGATAAAGTGAGCCTCTTCTTCTTCCTATGCTTCTCTCCTCCCCTATAGTGCACGCAACGCCTTCCCTCACATCCCAACCTCTGGTCGACAGACCCTCTCCCCTCTTCCTTGCCTCGTGCAGCATCCAACCCATAACAGACGCCACGCCTGCACGACTTCCGAGTCACGCACTCAGCGGCCTTCCCATCTTCTCCAATGCAAACATCACCACTCTCGGCTTCCTCCAGCACCCATCTCGAGCAGCCGCTTGGATCTACCTGGCAGCTTTCCTTTTGATTTATAATGTGGTATTGTTTTAAATCTTGCTTTCAAATTTTATTGATCCAAATTTCTGTTTTATATATAATATATAGATATATTGTTGCATCTCAAACCAGTATATATATTGTCTAAAATGTGTGTGTGTGTGTATATATATATATTATGTTATAAATTCACCTGTTAATCATTCCTATGAGTTACATAATTGGTATTATATATATATACAACCAATATGTGATATAGTTTAGATTTATTTTATCTTAGACATTTATTTTGAAGGTGATATATATATTCTATATATTAAGACTGCTTACTATATATCAAACGTGTGTGTGTATTAGTTACATTCGTATTATCTTTTGCTCGGTTTCAAGCCTGCATGTATATTTTTGGTTATGGCATTTTGTATATAGTGAATTGTTGTGTATGTGTATATATATTCATGTAAGGTTATATATATAGTTATATATATTAGTCTGCACTTTTATTTTGAAGTATACTTGTTGAAGATAATTTGCATATAGGTTATATATATGTCTACTGTATATATATTGTTTTATAGTATAAGAGTCTGTTCGTATATATATATTGTCGAAATACTATTTTATTTATTTTATAGTGTATATAATAATATATATCGTTTATTGGTTTATATAAAATATGTGAATGACTGAATGCCTTACATGTTGGGTGTACATACATGTTATACAGATTCATTTGATTGTTTAAAGTATAGATATAAAGCATATTAAATTTTATGCATAATTTATATATATTCTGTAGCCTGCATATATATATATATATATATATATATATATATATATATATATATATAATTGTTTTCGTATGTATATTTTGCATGTAAGTTTGGTAGATGTCTGCGCTATATATATATATATATATATATATATATATATATATATATATTAGTTTATATGTATCAAATAAAGCAAGCTTACATGAATTTCATTATAAATGTAAATTTTAAAGATATAACATGTACGTGAGTATTTTCCATTTTAATAAGTATAAATATATATCTATTTATTTCAAATATATATTGCATGTATATGTTTGAATTTGTGTTTCAAATTGAAACAATGAAGTTTTGAAACGCATATACATTTAATCTAATATGGTTTTGGAACTTAGAATATGATTTATAGTTATACATAAGTTCACTTATATCAATTACCTTCATCGATCCAGTCTGATTTATTTCGCCGATTCCCTTTTTATCGGCTTTGCCGTTAAATTCGTGTTCAATCGTGCTTCGTTTTGGAATTCGTGCTTGGGTCGTAACTAATGTCATTGTCGAATCTCTTTAGCCTTGAAAGGTGAGCAAACACTCACGATTAATGTTCTTATGTTTATTAAATTTGATTTCAACTGAAACGACAATTGAAACATGCCGTTGTTAGTTATTTACATTGCTATATGTATGTTGTTGTCTGTACTTGTTCACCTGTGACATCTGACACCGTTATTTGTTATTTATATTGCTGATATATGCCTGTTATATTATTATCATATCTGTTATCACTCTGCAAGTTTCCTGTTAGTATAGAATTTACAATGGGTTGAAATGATACATACCCGAATGGACTTTAGAATATGAGAAAATCGTTATGAGTTGAAATGATAGACCCAAGCGATTTTCATTGAATTGAATATTACGAATTGGGATTGCGGGTTGAAATGATATATACACGTATATATATTTAAATTGTGGATTGAAATGATAAATATTAGTACCACTTGACCATAGGATAGAAAATTATATACGGACACCGTTGGTGTGTGTGTGTATATATATATATATATATATATATATATATATATATATTGAAATTGATTTCTATGGTTTTGGAAAGAAATATATGGTTTTAGATAAATACTGATATTTGATATTATATAAATGTTATTTTATATATAGTTAAATTCTTGATTTGAGCTATGTATAAATTTGTTTGGATATAAAATAAGTTTAGTAATAAAATTTGATTTTGTTAAAAAAAAAATATGGTTAAGTATTTATATGAATTTTATTTTAATATAGAGTTTATAATGATTTTAATAATTTAAGGTTGGAAGATAAATTTGAAATTTATTTGAAATTAAATTCTTTAAGAATTATACTCAAATAAGTTTGATTTGAAATTTATTAAAATTAGGATTTTAAAGGATATGATTTTTTTTATAACTTGGTTTTTGTTTAAAGTGATTTATGAATATTTCATGTTTTAATAAATTGAATGAAATATCTAGTGATTTGAAATTTGGGGTTTTATTTAATTGATATTGTATATGTTAAGTAAATATTTCAAAATTAATAATGAAGTAAAATTTAGATATATATGAAATTTTCAAATCTAGTTTTGAAATGTTTGAATATTTAAAGCTTTGGAAATACTGAAATTGAAAATGGTTTATTATGGGATTCAAATCTGTTTTGAAACCAATATAATTTGATGCTTTTATTGAAAAATTGAATGGAATTGTAATTAATGATTTGAGACTTGATTTAAATTGAATTTTGGGAATTTGAGTTGATTTGAAATTGATTTGTGGAATTTGAGGAAACTATTTTACTTTATAAACTATTTTATTATATATACTATTTTAATATATATATGTGTGTGTATATGTTTGTGTGTGTATATATATATCAGTTAAGTGAGAAGTATTATGATTTCAAAGTATTATGTTTCCAAAGTGTTTTAAATTTCAAGTGTTTAGTTTCGAAAGTGTTATAACTTTGAAAAATGCTATGATTTTGAAAAAGGATACATTTGAAATGGAAATTATATCGTATTTGGTTTTGAAATGGAAATGATATTGTATGGATATGGTTTTGAAATGGATATGATATTCTGGTTTTAATGTATAAAGTATTTGAAATGACCACGGTGTTTAATAACTTTTGGTTGTTAAAGAGACTGAGATCGCAAGTTGTCATACTCTCTGCCAACTCCGAAAATCACTTTAACAACTATGTAAGCGGTGGAGATTTCAGATGAAGTAGGATGGTGGCGACGTTCTATTGAGGTATATACGTGGACCCGACTTCCGTGAGTTGGCATAAGGTAGCTAAAACAGGAGCAATCAACTGGCTAATGAGGTAGCTTCTCTGATCGGACACACTCCTTCGATATCATTCTATTACTTTGTGATTGACTGAGTGCACCTTTTGATTTTTGGGAGTGTGGCTCGAGGTGGGCGGTAGTGACTGCTACGCGTTACCACCGGTCCGATAGTGCAGTTGGTATATCTACCATGTCATTGCCTAGTTGTGCCATGTCACCTACCCTAGCGCCCCTTGTATGAGTTTTGATCTGTGTCGTACCTATGGAGTATTTGTGGTAGCCTTCCGATCTGGAGGTACGACGGTGCTGTATAGACTATTGGCACTATAAAATGTGTTAAGGGCGATATGGGTAATGCCTTAACGCTATTTTTAAATATATTATACTTTACTTTAGACATTATTACAATAACGTATATTACTGCATAGTAGATAGTTTAACGGATCCTTAGAGGATGGTTATCCAAAACATTCTTTGAGTTACTTGTATTTCAGTTGTTATTTCACTTGAGTTGGATTTATGGATATAAGAATGTTAATCCTGACTCGAGTGTTTTGTGTTTTGCTTTACACTCGGGTCAGACTGAGTGTACCAGTATTCAAGACTTACCTTTGGAGTTGGTGTTTTGCTTGGAGATCCAACTATCTATCCAGTTTTCAGATATTCAGTTGATTCTACCGATGTATTCTAATCTTGTATTTGAGTATTGTGTTTGAGACTTCTATTGTATCTTATTTAACTCTGATATATATATATATATATATGGTAGCTTCATGAACTACTATTCATTTTGTTTCCGCTGCATATTGTACATTACTCTGTATCTGTGATTCTGTGATCAATTTATTTATTGTATATGCTGAGTTTTTCCAAATATAAATTAATAATCTGGTATCTTGAGAAATTCAAATCCGACATGTGTGGATGCGAATGGTTGAAAATATCGGGCTATTACAGAAATCAAAATACTTGCGACACAACTCAACGGAGAACGCGATATCTCACAAACGGCAAGTCGGAATGACACGAAATTTGGAGGACAAGTAATTAACATCATGGGAGACCAACTAGAGGGATCGTACACTATTTGAACACCAAAATAGGGATCGGTATCGATCCCTATTATGGGCCCCAATGGGCGTCAAAATTCTTGTGTGACCTCGTCTTTGCCTGGAAATTCTTCTGTTGAAATTTCAACCCGATCCGTGCACATTTTCCTCTATAAATACAGCAAGCATGACATCAGAAAAGGGATTCTTCTTTCTGCTGCAAAGGCTCTTTCAATTTTATTCTTTATTCTTGCACTAATGGATCCCAATTGATCTAAACATTTTTGTGATCATAATCAAGTGCCAGATTAATAAAATTATGAAGTGGACGTAGGCCAAGTTTACTGAACCACTATAAAAATCTGTGTGTTCATTTATGATATTTGCTGTGTTTTAATTTCATTCTTCATTTATTCTCTACTAGATTCTGTTGAGTGTTGATGCCCATTTTTGACGTCAATATAATGTAATAAGTAGAGTTTTCTTTATTGAAAGAGTAATGAAGAATATGGTCTGTAAATTATTGTTCATCGTATATAAAAAACAAGTATTGAGAACATGAACAGATTTATTTATTACGATATTTTCTCTAACAAATATAATAATGAACGATATTCTTAAAAAAATATCGGGCATTTTACACTAAAAATCGAAGCTATATATTGGTAAACGATATTTTTAAGTGATATTTTGAAAAAATATCAGCTTGGCGATATGAGATATATCAACGATATTATCCGATATTATATATATATATATATATATATATATATATATATATATATATATATATATATATATATGGCAAGGATCGACTGCACCTTATTTTTCCCACTTCAATTTGTTATGTTATTCTAAGCTTTTTGGTTAATTAAACCAAAAATCTCATATGATATATAAGACATAAAATGGCTGCCTCGGTTTATCCAAATTTTATAATCGAAATGACCTTTATGTAGTTATTTTAAATAATCATGCATTGAATTTCATTAGTTTTGAGTGCATTTTAGCATGAAAATTAATAAATAAATATAATTATCATGAATTATGGCTATGTACTTGGCTTGGAGTGTGATTCTCAATTTAACATCTTTTCTTCATTCGCTTTATCTTGAAAAGGTAACATAACTTCAACTATCGTCTTCGTTTTTATAATATATAAAACATAAAGTGCACATATTCAATTTTTTTCAGGAACTTTATCATTCACTTTAAGCTATCAAGTTGTATGAACTAACAAAATAGCTATATTCTATGAATTTAAACTCAACCTATTTTATTTGTATTTCTTGCAATTTAAAAGAAAAGGTTAAAACCTCCTAATGTTCAATAAACATCCAAGCTTCCTTATCTTCTAAATAATAATGTTAATACGAAGGAACTCAAGATTTGTAAATTTGTTAGTCTATCGGTACATATATTTCTTGATGTTTTATTTTTGTTCCACTCAACTCTTATTTCTTTTAATTTTTATTCTTTCTATTATACTCTCTCTTTCATCTCTATTTTTCACCAAAATATGGCAAGATAAATTGAATACAGATATCCTAAGGGAAATTGATGTTTCTGTTTTTTTTTTACTAAATAATTATAGGTGTATCGTTGCTTTCTTTGATAATAACTTGTGGTTCTTTTTTACTGATGATTTTTCCTCCATAATTTTAACCAGTAATTCCCTTTCTATTATTCTGTCGCATTCGAACGTATTAACATTCAAAGCTCATATAATGTTTTTATTTAATATGATTCATTTTATTATTTGAAATCACATTCTAGAATGCCACATTGATAAGTTAATTGTTTTAGTTAACAGTATCATAATGATACTGTATGCGTAGCACGGATTCACAGTGGTATGTCATTACGAGATTGTTGATAATAATAAGATTCAAGATATTCAAATTCTTAGAAACAAAAACATTATCATTTATAGCTGATTTTCAAAGCTATAAAAAACACATATAAACAAATTTTCATTTATACGAATCTAAAAGAAGAAGAAAGCGATATCATTCTAAGAATATGAGATATATACGAGTTTATTATCTATCCGAACATAATATTGATTGGTTCATATAGGAAGAAAAAAAAATCGATAACTTAAAGAGCGATATTGATAGCCAACAATATGGTACAAGCATGGACACTATCACAACGTTATTTCCAGATTTTCCTTTTTGTCTAGTATTGTAACCAACTTTTATTTTGATTCCATTTCATGTTGAAAAGAAGCATTCATGTTCGCAACTCATGTAGTCCTACAAACAATTTCATCAAAATAGCATCGCTGCTTGTCCGTTACGATAATTATCATATTATATTCCAATTTTTGTACGTTCGTTTGTGTATATATGTAATCAAGTTGGTACGCATCTGAATAGAACACTTGAATAATGACTTCATTCAATATGTTGGTATATATTTACACTACATAATTGTTTTTATATACATGACTATTTTGACGATTTTAACTATGTTTTGTTAATATTATCGTTATATGTACACCTTAAATTTGGACTCATTGTAGGCATTGAAGCCTAAGTAGAATTAGGTCCCCACATTTGCATTTGCTTTGCTTTTCATTTTCATATTCATTTTTTATTTTATATACGAAGAAAATGATGATGTAATAGATTTAACGCCTTTTAACAAAAAAATTCTTTATTATTTTATACGACCAACCTCATTTATATATCATTTGAGTCTATTTTTCTTTTCAATGTGCTTTCATTACTAGCACACAATGTAAGATAATCGAATAAAATTTTACTGTGCGTCCGTTACTTAGACATAATACGAGACATTCAAGGAATGTTTCATGGAAAATCTGACCAAAATCGGCTTTACGGTCCACACTTATATTTGATGCGGTGGGAGAAAAAAAAAAATATTGCACCACCCAGGTGTTGATTGCCATATCAACCTAACTACTCATCGTTTAAACTTGATTGCCAATTGTTTTTCCAAAAAGAAAAGTTGAAAGTTGACGTTCGGATATAACCAAAAACCTCTAATGTTTTATTGTTAACATACGTTTACTGCAAATGTATTTATTTATGCTTAGAACTATCATCAACTTGAATAACTTTGTAATTTTTCCCTTTTGATTTGTCACTATCATACAATAATGATTTACAGCGTCTCGTAAAATTGAGATCTCATCTACCACATCCTTGAATTATTGAAATATTAATGTCAAATAACACCTTTTTATTAACTTAATATCACCAACCAACCGAAACATTCCTTCATATAAAAGAAATCCTATGTTTACACCGTGCTTTTAATTTATAAATTATTGATAAACCTAGCTACATCGGTTTCCTATCCCCACACACATTCCAATAAAATCAATACCATGCCATAATAATATGATATTAAACATTTAATCCTCTTTACAGAAAATCATTATTGATTTTGCTTAGACAGACTGTGCAGCAATGACCAAACATCACAGCAATTATGCAACCACTCAAGTGCTGTTTTTTTTTTTAAAAAAAAGAAAAGGATAAACAGACGTGGATTGGTCCCTGTTTGTGAAAATGCACATCATTTTCAAAGCATCCGTCTAAGAGAAATAGTATGAAAACTCAATAAATGCCATGCAGATAACCCATAAACGGAAATTTCATATGTGAACACAAGGAAAAAGGAAAAGGAGGGAGGAAAAAAAAAAGGCCTTCAACACAGGATAATACGCATCAACATTTGAGCAAACATATTCTATTACATACAGCTAGCAAAAGAAAACGACGTCTGAAGAATCTCTTACATAATTCTGCCTACACTTCATTTATCAACATTACCCAATTTGAACTAAAACAAAAAAAAGAAGACAAATCAAATATTCAAGAATCAATTAGCTGCAAACCCTTGCGTCGCAGCAGTCCAGTGTTAAAATCGATATTTCTGCATTATATATAGTCATTGCTCTCCATCTATATACATGCACAGAATGCCTAAAAGTCTTAGTAGTTAGTATTATAATACCAGTAGCTAAAAAGATCAAACTTCGACCCTCCAAAGAACATTATCATCAACACAGCCATCGGCCACTTTAGACCTGTAACTACCAACCACAGCATTGGTCTCCCTAACTGAACTGGACTTAATATCAGAAGGCGGTATGAAGCAGTCTAAAGACAAGCCAGGAACGTTGAAGGCGACCTCTTCGATGGTCCATATCTCCTCCATTCTGGTCTTTGTATGGCTCATGGCCACTTCTCCGAACCTGAACAGAGTGACGACGGACCGACCGGAGTGGGCGATCATGACGCCTTCTACTGGGCGGTAGTCGTCGAGGAAGGAGTTGATGGTGGTTTCCCAGTAGACAGAATCCCCGCCGGAGGATGACTGGATTCTGGTGAGGTGGGAGTCCTCGACGTGGACCAGGAGGCCGCTCCTCTGGCTGAAGTAGCCGAAGAGGACGTGTCTAATTATCTCGGCTGGGCCCTCGCTTCTCGATTTTAGGGTTTGAGGGTCGGCACACAGCTTCAGGATGAAGCAATCCTCTCCGTTGATCTTCTTTTCGCCGATGCAGCGCGAGTTTGCAAACATGGTCGATGTGGTCAGTGGGTCGAGTCCCTAAGTTAAGAGAAGTACCGTTAGATACACACACATGTTAGAATACCATGACATAGATACACCCACTCTATGTGGATCATCAGTGTGCAGATTAATGATACATGTATCAAATATGGTGCACAAAGAGCGGATATATCACTATTTGGTATTCCAGTAGATTAGGTGATCTCGATCCCTCTTATACGAGTTAAAATAACACCATTAATGATTGGCCACTATAAAACCAAATCCGAAATCCACTATATATTTTTGTTCTTTGGACAATGTAATACGGTACGATTGTCTATAACATCTTTAATAATAGTTGTAATACCTTTGATGACACACTTTTTTGGTGTCGACGTGAACTACCAAAAATGCCCCTCTACAATATTAACAATTCTCAATGTTCCTTAAAAATAGAATCTAATAGTTAAACTTGTTTGATATTAACAAATTTTAATATCCCCTAAAATTAGGATCTAACAATTAAACTTCTTTACAAAATAAAATTGTCCATCTAAATATAAAAATAGGACAAATAAGCTTTTTTTTCATTGTTTATTAATTAATAATACAAATAAAATTCAAACTAACAAAAAAAAATCAGACGTTTGCAACTTAGAAATAAAAGTTTAAATTAACTACACATTAATTCAACGTAAAAACATGGCTAAATATTTGTGCAAACCATTATTTCTTGAACGAGTTAATCATATATAATCTGTAAAAAAAATAATTCATGCGCGAGGCACATGCTATTATCACGCGCGAAGCGCATGCTCTAACGCTTGTTTGATATACACACACGTGTGTGTTCTAGCCGTTGTTTTAAATTCCAAATATTACCAAATTCTGATTCAAAATTTATCTCAAACATATTTCAGAGAAGAAAATAAACCATTCAATACACATTGAAATTTAAAAAAAAATTAGGTGTTTGTTTGAATCAATAAGGCATTTGATCTTAATCAAAGGTATTCAGTCCCACAAGTAGAGTATATAGCTATAAGGATATGTACGAATGATGCATAGTGTTTATGTATGTATGTGTGTATGTATGTGTAAATGCATATGTATGGTGTACACGTGTTTCTAAAGAGATATACCTGTAGTGCACGACGAAGAGGTCTAACAGGGCCTTTAGCAGCATGTGCACCAAGCCAGGGTGTGTGTCGCCAAACGAGCTTGCCATTGCACCCGGCATGAACTTTGCTGCCCCCAACAGCAAGCTCAACGTACCACATTTCAGGTGCCATTTGCCAAAGCACAAATCCTCCAGATTCATTGCTTTTAGAGCCATTCCTATTTTTTACGATTTTTGTTGGAGTTTCAAATTCTGATACTACCATTTTCAGTTTGCCCATTGCATATGAGTTTCTGATCGAGTTCTGTAGCTTTGTCCCTCCTGAGGCTGCAATGTATTGCTGTAGTATGTATTGAGCTGACGAGGTCTCCTACATTGTTATGAAAAAAATTAGCATGAATAGAAGAAAACATTACAGCTAAAAAATTGAACAGTTTGCTCGTTATAATGATATATAATATGGATGATTCTCTGTTGTATCACAGATTTTAATAGCTTTTAAAATATAAAAAAGTAAAGAACATGGCAATACTGAGATCCACATTTGAGGATCCAATGCTAGCCTACGATCCAAATTATACCAAAGAACATCAAAACATTGTGGAGAATCCTTGGAGATATGCTATCCACACATAACACATATACATATAGACAAAGCCAAAATAACTTAAAACAAAACAATGTGATCATAACAATAAATCAGAACAAAACATAGACTATTTACAATATTAAGAAAGAAAAGGAATCAAATCTTAGGGAGCTGTTTAAAGTCCATGCAAATATTAAAAAGAACTAAGTAAACGTTTTTACGAGTTAAAATTAATAAACTCTAGAGGCAATAGTATAATACTATTAAAGAGCATCTAAATAAAGGCTATAAAGTAGATCTCAATAAACATTATTTATTAGTCCTAATTGAAAACAGTGATTTTCACTTAACTTATTGGACCGACATCTAAATTAGTTTTCCATTGGCTTAAATGCGATTAAGCTCACAATCAATCGCCTACCCAGCTTATATCAAAACTATCACACTCAAACTACAAAAAAATAAAAAATTAAATACAACAAGTCCATTCAGCCAGACTTTTAATGTTCCTAAATAGTCCGTAAATAGTGTTAGCATGCGTAAAAAATTCCCCTATATGTCAGAATTTTCGCAAAATCGAAGATAAAGAACAAAATCTAAAACCACCAAAAACTAAATTATATAACAAACACATATTTAATCCGAAGCAGTAAAATGCAAGAAAGTTAAAGAGAGCTCACAATCGGAGTATCTTTAATACTAAGATGAGGCAGCGGTTCGCCGTAGCTGACACGGACAGGAGCAAGCGGGGCCCCCATTACACCAAGCAGCAGCCTTAAATCCGATGGTCGATTCCCACTAGTCGACTCAGAGGCGGAAGGACTACGAGCAATCATGAACCAATTCCTCTCCCTTCTTGGATCCGCACCTTCCCCTACCTCGCCCGAACCCATCACCGGTCCCTCCATTAACGGCGCCAAGCTACCGGGTCTTGCATTTATCGGGTCCACTAAATCGTTGTCCTTCCTCCATTTCCTCGAGAAAATAGAAGTTTGGGATCGCACTGGGCTCGCGGAACGAGAACGGGACCTTGAAGGAGAAAATCCACGAGAGAGTGAGGAGAAAATGGACTGCTTTTGGTCCATTTGACAGTGTCGAAAAGATACGAGTGGTATTTGAAAACGTTTTGGGTCGGGATGTAATATTAGGGAATGTGAGGGTTGAGAGGGAAGAGTGGGAGTAAGCGAGGAGGGAGAGAGCGAGGTTGTTAATTGGGGATGGACAAGAACGACTGAGGTGTGGTCACCAAGTGGTGAGTTTATGAGAATGGGTTTTTTAACGGGACTGGTTCGGAATTGGGAAATGGAATTTATAGGCGGAAAGTTGACGGCTGTTAATTTAATTATTAGAAAGGGTTAGTAAATTTTGTCACGAGTGGCCGGTTTTATAGTGTTACATCTCATTTTCATAAACAATAAAACAGGTTTTTGACCGATTACAGGGAGATTGGTACAACAGAGGCGTTGGCTACGCCAACTGCTGTATATGTATTACACCAAAGAATAAACGATAAAATACGTCGTAATACAAGATCCAAAAGGAATATCTATGCTTCCTCAAAAGAGCTAGAGTCGGAGGACCCATCCGATCGGGCCACTCCAACCGCTTTCAGTAATGGTCTGATAATAAATCTCGAAGATACATTAAAACTCAATGAGTAAATATCTTTCCTGCTCGAACTATCATCTGATAAATTCTCTCTGTTGTGACCGGGAACTTGCAGTGTGATAAACTGATATAAATAAACAGAATAACATCATATAACAATAACAAATAATATGACAGGTGTATAAATAGGGTGAACATCATATGATCATAGCATAAGCAGTTAACATAATAATAATATCTACAAATTCATAGGGTGTCAATTTACTACTTATATAAGTACGGAATGTCTTGTGAGAAATACTCATCTCTACAAGCTAGAGATAACAACCAAACACACAAACTAAGATCCACAAAGGCACGAAAGCACGACTACGATTCAAGTGTGGGAGAGCCAAAGTAGTTGTCATGTGCATATGAAACAAAACAATACATATAACATGAAATTCAACCTAAAATATGACATTAAACAAGCTAGAATTGAGGAACAACAATTAATCAAACACTTGCACTTGCTTCCACAAACCTCATGCTCGGCCTATAGGATGATAAGGCACTTCCAAGGGGTGTATTTGGTCAGGTATGGGTCAAGTATGGTCGGCTAGCAAGGATAGTGAAGGTATGAAAGTTGTTTGAGTGATTAATGACATAAATGTACAAACACAAGGCAAAGGTGCATTTTTATGTAACAACAAGTCACGGCTATGGCCTTATGTGGCACGGCCAGACCTGCTGAAGGCTAGGAAATGGTGAGGCATTGGCTTTGGGTCAGGTAGGTGCTGGTGGAAGTGATGAAAGAGGTGGCCAAGGGGTGTGGTGAAGGCCATAGGAGCTCGGCTATGCATATATAGGAAGTGTTGCTTGCATTTTTGTGTGGATCTTGCATCAAGGATGGCCATGGCCTAGTAGGTCAGAGGAGATGGAGGTGGTTTGCAGCTGGACAAGGTGGTGATGAAGGTGGTGGTAATGGTGGAGCAAGGCCGAACAACATAAGGTTGAAGCAAGTGCAAGTAGAATAAGAAAACAAAGAAGAAAAGTGAAAAACAAAGAATTATTTACCAAAGTTTTTGCGCAGAAGATGGATGCCGAATTTTTTTGAGTTGAGAAACAAAAAATTTCATGAAAAATGATGTAAGATGCAACTGAAGGAATGAGGTATTGTCAGCCAATAGTTAATGCAAATGTTGATTAGAATTGAAAAGGCAAGAAGGTGAAAAGTCTAAGGCATATAAAGGGTTTAAAACTCTTCAAATTTCCATATTTCTTTTTGCAATTTTAAATACGTGAAAAACACTTATAAATAAAGATAAAAACATGGAAATATGATGAATGCACAAAAAAAAAATTTAATTAAATATAATTAAATTGAGAAAATAGCTAAAAATTGGAAACTAGGCTTTAAAATTTGAAAAGAAATTGAATAAACTTTGGAAAAATTTAAACATCACTTTAGAAATGTTTTAAAATAAAATATACACTTAACATGTCATATAACACATAGTAGAACATGATTTGATAAATAAAAATATTTTTTATATAAATTAAAATAAACAATATTGTTAAATAAATTTCTCTGTCAGCCCTCTTTATAAACTTCTCTGCAAGTTAAAAAGGGTAAAAAGTTTAGTCCTTCGGAGCTTGTCCTTCCGCCTCCTCTTCATCTTCTTTTCCCTTCATTCCTTCCACCCTCCCTCACCTACCCATGCCCTATCCTTGCCTTTGACGTTGTTCTTGTCTCTAGATCTGGTGTGCTCTTCTTCTGTCGTTATGGCTCAATCTGTTTCGGCGCCGTGTGTCAGCGTGTATCCTGCTTCCCTCTCTTCGATTAGCGACTGCGAGTTGTCTTTGGCGGTGAGCGATTTGCCTCTCTCTGGTTTTTTGTCAGACCTAGACTCGGCTGTTCCTGGCATCAAAGCAGTTGCAGGTAAGACCTCTTTAACGCCGTTTTTAGCTTCCTCTGCTGATAAGGCATGGTCGAAGGTGGAAGTTGGTTTGCCTGTGGACTCTACTGCTGTTGTTGTTGGATCTGTAAACACTGACAGTTATGGGGGAAAGTCAATATTGGGGGTGTCGAGGGCCGATGATATTTCGTTTGATAACATGAATACAGTAGTGTCAAATGGTGGTGTGGTGGCTACTGATGTATGTGTTGTCGCTGATGTATTGGGTGGCACTTCAAGTGCTTGTGGTAATGCCGCAGACATAATTCCCTCGTCTGGTGGTTCTCTAACTAATAGGGTCGTCCCTCCGTTGCCTCGCCCTGAGTTTAAGTGGTCTTCTTTGTTTTCCAAGATGCCTAGTAATGCGGGTATTCATTCGCCTCGTCGTTTTGAAGTTGTCGAGAATGGGGGTGTGATGATTCCGCCTTTGGAAGTGATTGAGGCCGGTATTGATTATTGGAAAGAGCACTTGGTCGGTTTCTTTCTGGACTCCAATCCTCCCTACCACTTAGTTAAGTCGAGGTGCAACATGGTGTGGAAGCCAAGAGGTGGATTGAGTGTGCATTTTGATAATGAAATGTTCTTTTTTAAGTTCTCGCGTAGTGATGAAAGGCAACGAATTCTGGAGGCAAATCCAATTCTAATTGATGGAAAACCATTCATTATCACAACGTGGAGCCCTTCTGTGGATCGTGTGAAGGAGCAAGTTTTATCCATTCCTGTTTGGGCTCATTTTTCCCATATTCCTTCTGTTCTCCAGCCCCTTATCGGGATCGACTGGCTTGCTGGACTTGTAGGTAAGGTGATATGTTATGATGCTAATACTGTGGCCAGAAAGAAGCTAGTTTATGCTAAAGCTCTAATTGAGATTACTCCAGACAAACCATTGCCTATGTTTTTAAAAGTCAAAGTAGATGAGAGTCATGTAGCTGAGGTTAGAGTACGCTATAGTTGGAAACCTGAGATTTGTACGTCATGTCAGTCCTTTGGACATTGTGCTGATGCCTGTTCTGGTCCGGTTGTTCCTTTTGTTGACCGGATTCCTCTTCCTCGTCCGCCTCTCCGGAAGTGGGTAAGGAAGGATGCTCCCCCTGTTCCTTTAGATGATACTCTGTTAGTTCCCATTGTTGTCCCCCACATTGTGGATCCTCCTGCTGTTCCCTTAGTTGATGCTCTGTTTGCTCCCGTTGTTGTCACCCCCCTTGGGGACCCTCCTGATGATTCTTCGGATTGCGTGGATCCTTCTTCTTCAGTGATTGCTTTAGCCCCTGCATTTGGTACTACTCCTGCGTCCCTGGAGGTGGATCCCTCTGCTTCCTCTTCTGTCTCCATCTCCTGGGATTCGGAAGAGCGTGCTTGGGTTCACGCTCCTTCTGACATGAGATATTCGCCTGAGAAAGACACCTTTTATGCTTTTATTAGTGCTTTAGGAGGCGAGAATCGTTACCTTATTTACCATATTGAGGGAGATGGTTTGTGCCTCACTACGGTTGGTGAAATCGGAGACGAGAACAAAAGTAGGTTTTATGATGTTACTTGGGATAGGAAATTTCTTTACTCACCTGACTCGGTTGGATATGATCCTCGTCTGGCTGCTCTCTTCTCTGGGTATTCTCATGTTATTGGTCCTCCTTCTGCGGATGGACGCGATTGCTCTTCCGCTTCTGTGGAAGAATAGTTTTGCTGTTCTAGTAGTTTAGGCTATTCTACCTAACTCCTGTGCTTTTATTTTTGCCTGTTTTAGTTGCTCTGTGCATGTGCAGGGCACCTGTTTTCCCATATTTATACACAGTGGCACGGCCCACTTTAAAGCCGGCTAGCTTTGCTAAAAAAAAAAAAAAAAAAAAAAAAAAAATATTGTTAAATAAATTAATGTACACACAATATTGTAAAACAGAAAATTATTGTCAAGGACAAAATTTCATAGCTTTTTTGCCTCAAGGACAGACCTTCAATATTTTATCCTGAAGGATAACTTTCTGTAGGTATCAGTTTTTAGTTATTTATAGCAGTTTTTAGGTATCAGTTTGTAGTTATCGGTATCAGTTTTTAGGTATCAGTTTTAGCTCGGTAGCAATTTTGTTGTCCTTATGAATAATTTTAAAAAATGTTTGTCCTTATGAATAATTTTTAGAAGAATGTTTGTCCTTGTGGTAAAAATATTGAGGTTGTGTCCTTGAGGCAAAAAATATACAAATCTTTATCCTTTAAATTAATCCCCCCATTGTAAAATGCATAACTTTCATAATATAAATCAGATTTCAACGAAATGAAAAGCAGTATTCTCAAAATTTAATATATTTTCATAATAAAAGATAAAATTCAAAAATTCAAATATTTAAATTTTAAATTTAAAAGTCAAAGTTTGACCATATTGACCAAAAATCCACTTTTTCTGGAAATATCATATTTATTCGGGTTTGAAATTATAATTCACACAAAAATCAAAATATACTCTTAAAATAAAAAAAATTATTCATTTTAATAAATATAATAAAGTTTTTTCTTAAATCAGGAGTTTCAATTTAAATAATTAAAATAAACAATTGAAATAATCACAAAATACTGGGTTGTTACACATCCTTAATTGTTCGCTGCAAAAATATTTCTGTGTTTGTTTTGCAGATAATTCAGATGCGGGATACAAGCTGGGATAGAGTTGAAGATCAAATACGAATGAGAGTGAATTTATGTAGTGAGGTGTAAAATGTATGTAAAAATTATAGAGTGAAAATTGTGTTTAGTTTGAAATTGTATATTGTAATTGAAAAATGTATAAAAGTAGTGAGAGCTCAAATTTGTACTATTTGAATTTGTAATAAAATATTTGTCTGAATATGAATTCTGAGTTGTTTATTTTATTCAACAAATATTTATTTAATTATGTGGAAAAATAAAATAGTACAATAACAAATACATTTAAACGAATATATATATATATATATATATATATATATATATATATATATATTATCATCAAGCAAAAATCATAGGTTATTGTATTCTACAATCTCTCCCTTTTGATGATAACAAACATATATTAAGATTTTGACTCTATTAAATGTATATGGTCATGATGAATTCCATGAGCTCCCTCTATTCGAATGCTCCCCCTACAACAATGCTCCCCCTTCACGTATGCATGAAGATAAAATAAAATTATGCAATGAACCTAGATGAGAAAAAAATACGACTTATTTTATTTGCCAAAATCTTAACTTCTTTTCCCCCTTTTGTTATCAACAAAAGATTAATAATATTAGAAAATAGAGATAAAGTGATAGACATTAATACAACATTAATACCTAATCAGTGTATATATATATATATATATATATATTAAATTTTAATAAAAAATCAAACAAAAATCATAAATACTCTGTTAGACGCATATTCCATTTTAGAGTGATAGGGATGATGCCGGTATATAAAACCATATAGTTGTATCTATTTGTGGTATTTTTATGATAGGAATTTGAATACTTGCTAACCATGCATAACCGTTAGGACTTTTAAATGAGATTAGTAGTATTCCCAATTTTTTTTTAAAACAAAAATGAATTTCAAGTATCTTCTAACCACATATAACTGTGAGGACTTTTAAATGGGATTAGAATCAACTCGCCTATTTAATAATCAATTTTGACATGCGTTCCATACATGTATAACCATGAGGACTTTTAAATGAGCATGAAAGCACATAATCAAAAATTCCAAGTAATTCGTCCATGTATAACCATAAGGACTTTTAAATGAGAGCGAATACTTTGAATAATTTTATTGCTAATTAATTTCTAAAAAATTGAATAATTTCATGCTTTAAATACCACATTTTGATATACTATATTGGATTTTGATGAGTGATGGTCGTTAGAAATATGATAGAAATAAAGATGGTCATGGAATTTTTACCATTCAAAGTTATTACAAATTTTGTTTATATTTTTAAAGAAATTTACTACATATACTGTCTCTAGTTATAACGTATGATTAACATTCATCAAAAAATTTCAATCACTATTTTCCTTTTAGATAATATGAAGGGAGTTAGATTAGTTTATATAGGAATTTAAGATCAAATATAAAATCAAATTTCTGAAATTCCTATAATGAGATGAAGTCAACCAAAAAATATTTTATAAAAGGGGTTTTGTAAAAATGTCTGCCAATTGAAATTAGTTGAAATGAGAATTATGCAGATATTTTCCTTGAAACTGTGATGCAACTAATGAATATCCCAACATAAAACACATTGCACTAATAATTTTTCTATCAACTAGACTACCAGCATAATCTGCATCTGAATACCCCTTTAAATCAAAGTTTTCATAAGTTGGATACCATAGACCAAATCGTGAGGTGTGCAACAAATACCTAATAATCATTTTACAGCTTTTAAAATAAGATTCTGTTGAATTTGATTGAAACCGTGCACATAAATAAGTAAAGAACATAATGTCCAGAAGTAGTAGGATGAAGAAGTGATCAATCATACCTCGATATTTCTTTTGATCAACTACCTTACCTTTTTCATCCTTGTCAAATTTAATTGTGGTGATCAAATTTTCTCAATTCATCACTTGTTTATTTTTAGCTGATTATGGTGCTAATTTCCAACATATACTTTAGGCTAAGGAAACTTTGATTTGTTGCCCATTGTGTGCCTAAAACGGCCAGAATCCAAGTATCATTCTTGTTGTTCCTTAGCTTGCCACCATACCTGCATGAGGAGAAATTTTTGTGATTTATTTGTTTTTATAGGTCCATGATTGTTAGAGAAAAATGATTTTGAAAAATATGTTTACGTAGACCCAGAACAACCTATATTTGTTCCTTTCAGCATCCAGATTTGTTTGACTTTAAGGAATTTTACATTCGTGCCTTTGGGAACCCAAATTAGAATGGTTTTCACGTCCTTGGATCTAAATCAGCAATTGTTTTGATTGTGTCCAATTTTTCCACAAATCGTGCACTTGGAGTTACCGTGATTAATTTCTCTTCTACTTTTTTCTGATTGAGTATATCCAAGTCCCCGTCTAACAGTATTAACAGTTTGCTTACCTAATAACATATTTAGTGATTTTTCTCCTTTGGAGAATTTCCCTAAAGTTGTACACAATTGTTGGGCTTGTGTTTTGAGAGATTAATTTTCATTCAATAACAAAGTGCACTTTTTAATAGAATTTTCTCTCCTAGTGTTTTCATTTTCTTTCAAAATCAGAATTTCATTTTCAAGTGATTTAATTTTAATTTCTGATTTTTAAATTTCTTCATCAAGTGATAGACACTTATCACACTTAGGGCTCTTATTTCAATAGTTTTTAACCAATTGATCAAACTATCTCTTTGTGATTCAATTTTAGCATACTTCTTTCTAAGTCTTTCAAAATAGCCATTTACCTCATGAAAAATATAAGTAATTCTAGATGAGCAAGTTTTGATACCTCGCTTGGCTCGTCATCACCACTATCACTTATTTCTCCTTGAAAACATAGTTTTGATTTTTTAGTCTCACTACCAGTGCTTTCATCTTTATCTTCATCACTTTCATCCCAAGTGGCTGCAAAACTTCTCCTCTTCAGTTTCTTTCCTTGGTTGAGTCGATTCTGAGGACAATTTGGTTGGATATGACCGGCTTTATTGCAGTTGTGACAGATGATCTCCTGCTCTTTTGAATTGCCTAGAATTTTGACTATTATGCTTTTCAGTTGTTGATTAAGAGCTAGATTTCCATGCTTGCGGTTCCATCTTTTGAATCTCCTTATTATCAGCACCAATTCAGCCGCTCCATCGTCGTCGTCGTCGTCGCTTTCCATTGTACCTTTCAGAGCTATAGATTTCTTTCGCATATCACCTCCTTCGCGTTCTTCCTTGAATTTGATTTCTAGCTCATAAGTGGTGAGATTTTCGATGAATTCTTCAACTTTGATTCATTTTAGATCTTTTGATTCTTGAATGGAAGTAACTTTTGCTTTAAAATTTTATGGTAGAATTCTAAGTACTTTCGGACTATTTCCAATTCTGTGTATGGTTTTCCGAGAGCTTTTGATTTGCATATGAGATTAGAAAGTCGTCCACGCATTTCTTTGACACTTTCATCCTTTGCCATTGTGAAGTTCTCATATTCACCACTGAGCATGGAAAGACGAGATTCTTTGACTTAGGAGGTTCCTTCGTGCTCCTTTACCTCCTCATTCTCCACCCTCTCCCGACTTACCAAAAAGTCGATGGGGTTTATCACCTCTACTGAAGAAAGCCAAACGAGAAAAACCACCTACAATCCATGAAAAACTTGATGAAATATCACATTATCAATTCGCAATGATGGATGCTCAAAAGGAAATATACTATAGACAGGAAGGAACAATCAAACATTTGAACTTCCTGCAAAAGGCTCTACATGCTATATGTGGTTATTCTCCAACAAAGAAGTGTTTACATAAAAAATATCCACACTTTGTTAAAACTCTTAGAGACGAACCGTCGACTTCGTAGCCCAAAGCTCCTTCCTGGTCCCCAATCAACTATGGTCATCCCATCTATGAACTGAATTCATAGGATCATCGGGAATGGAACCAAACATATAAACTATTACGTTTGAAGACGAATATATACATATATTTGTTTATATTGTATTCTATTCAAGAAATAAAGTTTTTTTCTCTTCAAAAAAAAAAAACTAATCTGGAGTTTTTCAGACGTCTGACAAAGATGCCAGACGTCTGAAATAGGAATCTGAAACTACTAGTAAATGATCCCAGACGTCTGAAATCCTTTCTAGACGTCTGAAGTTACTCTCTGTCTAGTATTAGCACTTTCCAGACATCTGAGTGCTATTTCCAAACGTCTGATTTTACTCTCTGTTTCTACATTAAGCATTTTCAGACGTTTGATCCACTATTTCAGACGTCTGGAACTGGAAATAATAGTTTTTTAAAGCCCAATATCTAATCGATCAATCCCCTTTTCCTATTTCTAATCATTTCCAAATCGAAATTTACCATTATCAAAATCTAGTAATCGAATTTCTCACCAGATTAATGCCACCATGAACAAAAAAAATGGGAATTAAGAAAAGAAAGCATGGAGAAGGATCCTCTTCTCAACCCTTGATGGTAACTGACACTCAAATCAAAGATTGGTTATTCTACAATCCAATAACTATAAAATGATTTGAAGACCTAAAGATTAAGAAGATGCATCTTGGACCTAACTATAACCTAATCAAGTTTCCTTCACACGATATTGATGACATCTGTGAGCAATGTAACTTAAAAACCCTTGTTTCTTTTAATGCCAATGATATCTCCATCGATCAATTGGCTATATGCATTTTTTACTCTAATCTGGATTGTTCATCCGTATGGACTACTGAGAATGATGAACAGTGGTTACAGACGAGGGTCTACGGGACAACAATCAAGTTAACTCCCACTATAATTGGACGAATTTTAGATTGCTCTTATATGGGTCACATATTATCTGAAATGAAGGATATGCGATTCAAACCTCGTAATATTACAACTCATCAATTATAGAAGAATCAAATGCCTTAATTTTCTTCCAAATTCCTTAGGCCACGTGCTAGGCTACTTACCCGAATGCTTATAAATACCATTATCCCACATTAGGTAGTCATGAACAAATTACTGGTCTTGAGCACAAAGCTTTATATGCTCTTTTTAGTCGAACTGCAATTAATTGGGCTCAGTTCATTTTCGATGAACTTAAAGGTTTTTGGAATAGATCTCGCCAGACTATCGTTTACCTGGCTTATATTATGCGAATCCTCAAAGCAAAAAACATCCCATCAGATATTTCTGCTGTTGAAGAGCTATCTATCAAATATAGTGGAACAAAAATTTTCAATCTTATGCATTTGCCGGAGGAACGACCATCTTATATAACTCTTCTAGAATGGAGAAATGCACAAAATCAACCTCCTCCTCCTACACAACAATAATAACAACAACAACAAGAAGTTACTATAGAACTACCAAGGGAACCATCTCCACCTCCTCCTTCCTCGTTTGAATATCACTCTGATATGGAGAATTTGGAAGCACGAACTCAGCCTAATGCTAATGAAGTATTGCTCACTTAACTTTACAAAACCAAGTGCTTCTATCTAGGAATCAAATTCTCCTTAGTAAACAAATAGCACCGCTTGATCACACATTATCCACAAGACTTTCCAAAGTTGAAGACTCGGTTGCTTCAGTGGTTTCCAAACTTTATCAAACACTTCAACAAGCTTGACAACCCTCTTCTAACTAGTCTACACCATCTCCATCTCCTCACGCATCGCCAAAGATCAGCGACAAGGGCAAAGGGAAATTGGCTTCCCTTGGTGATGATCTACCTTAAGCTCATTTGGGTAATATTTTGTTGAAGTTAATTTTTTCAAATTACTGGTAAGACAATATCAATATTTTGCTGTGCTTCAGGATGTAATCATTATTTTTGTTACTATTGTAATTCTGTATGCATATCATACTTGTCTTTGCGTTATGATTCTTCAATTATTTTTGATAATGATAAAGGGGGAGAAAAATAGATATGCACATCTATAAGGGGAGATTACATTTAGGGGGAGAATCTGTCTGTAATTATTATCTAAGTACATTGTTAGTTGTCATCATCAAAAAGGGGAGAATGTTAGAACCATGAGTTTACTATTTCGATGATAACAACTATGGAAATCATATATATATATATATATATATATATATATATATATCATACACAAATACAAAGAAAGACAAACCACTACCTTGACAAGACGGTGACTAAAGCATTAAAGAAATTCATCTACAAAGTTACACGAAGATCGAAGGAACAAACACTTTGAATCCAGAAAAACCTCACTTGATAGGTTCAGATGTCTGAATGCAGAACTTCAGATTTCTGAACATAGATGCTGGACTAAAATTAATAATAGGTTCCAGACGTCTGAAAACAACGTTCAGACGTCTGAAACTGGGCTTGGAGCAAAAAATTCAAATAACAACTGTCATCTCCAAAAAGACAGAGCTCCATCTCTCCTCCGTAACTCTTCACCAATGAACAGTGATGACTCTAGACTGAAAGAGAAGAGATGTAACTACTAGAAGCAACTATCTATAACTATATAAACAAGAATCAAGATGAATCAACTAACTAACTTACTCACTTACTTTCTATCTTGATCATCTCTTATTCTAATCATCTACTTGCTATCCAATTTGTAAATCTGAGATCATCCACTTCTATATTCTCTCGAACAATATTGTATTCAATCATTTAAGAGATATAGGAAGTTCAATTGCCCTATATAGTCAAAATCTGTGTAATAGAAGAACACATAGTTGACAAAGAAACACTGCTATTGTAAACTTGTTCCTTCGGGTGAAGTGAGGGTTATTTGGTAAAAGGAAATTCCGAAGAGGAGCTTCGAGACTGGACATAGGGTGGGAGGCCCGAACCAATATAAAAGCCCTGGTATGTTTTTCTTATTTACATTCTTTACTAATTATTACATTATAGTTTAATTTAGTTATATACTTGTCATTTGCATAATCGATCCACCATAAGTTAGTCTTTTATTAACTTGGAAAATGAAACTGATATGCCTCAAAATTTCAGACCAATACTTAACTACAAAATGTTCAACACCTAAGTGTAAATTCAACAAACAGGTTAACTACATCCATAACGTATAAAAGAAATGGGGTTCAGTACACCTACGAATATAAATAATAGATAGAGGATCTATATATCAAACTAAAAATAACATCAGATTTGTATTACAGGAAATCTGAACCCTTACCATCTTCAAATGGGATTTTATCGAACATGGTACAGTAGTTGAAATGCAGCACAATTTCCTGTTTGGATATAAAATGAAAAAAAACTTCTTTGAGAATAATTCATAATCGACAATAAGGGATTGGAGATCCAAGAGCAAGTACTATCAACCTATTTAACAACCAAAAAAAGAAAAAGAAAAAACTTTGTCATTGCTTTGAAGATAAGGTTCCACACATTCAAAAATGATGGAAAAAGATAGTATGTTCTCTACGTCTGTCGCCAACCAAATAGACATATGAGGAAAAAAATGATAGTTTTATGACCTTTTGCTTTTGACTGCATAACCATTAATTGAATTTTAAATTTATTGTTTGTTGATGAATGAAAAGACAAAAAACCACATGGAAAACTTTTTTATTACCTTAATACTCATCAAGTCATAAACAAAATTATAATGTTACATTATTATATCTTCAACCTAACATTCTAAAACTAAATTGAACCAACAGGTTTTAAATTAGAAGTAATAAGAAAACTTTAAACAACATCAATATTATTATATTTTCTAAAACTATTTTGATTAGCTGCAAATTTTTAAAGTTTTTTTTGTACAAACTCACAAATGCATCTTCATATTAAGTTAACCAAAGGAATGATAATTCTATGACAAAAACGGCTAATGATGAGATAGTTAAAAGAAACATATTTTTAAAAATACATGATTATGAATGATTTCTTTCAAATTAACAATACCGATCATTACTGAGCTGTTATAATATTTCAAATCTGTAAGTTGTACACTTGTTTCACCATTATGATTCTATCGTAATTCGCAAAATGTTTATGATTGGTTAACTTGAATGCTTGTTTAATTTGCAATCAACCTGTGTTTAATCAGCGATTGATATCATTTTCTTCATTGAGCAATTTTACCATACTAATAAAGAAACTGAAATTAAGAGAATCAATATACATATTTGGAGTCAATATTTGATTTATTAATAGCTAATCCTAGCATGGAAAATAGGAAGGTTCATCTAGAAAATTTAATCAAAATAAATCCGGCTTATTTGAAATAAATACAGAAATATGAACAATAAACATTGAAGCATAGCCTGAAAAAAAAATTAAAATCGTATTAAATGCAGCTTTTAGATGTATTCGTTTTAAAATTGTTGTCGTTTGTAAATGCAGTAGATTTAGCTGCATCTCGAATTACTATTTGTCCATGGATGAAAAGACCAAACAAAAATTCATTTATTAATGGTAAACTTATTTATTTAGCTTGGTACTCATTAACTCATAAATGAAGATATAACTTTTACATTATAAGCTAAAGCACCGGTGCTCAAATCAAAAGTATTGACAAAGAAAAAAAATCATTAGGAGCAATATTAATAAACTCTTCGAATCTTCCAACTCAATTTGGTTGTGTGTAATCCTTCAAAAGTTTATTTCCAAAAAAATCATTACTCCATCTTCCTCTACACTTAAGCAAATGAGTAATAATTCCATCGGAAAAAAATCAGCAGTTAGATAACGAAAACAAAAGTATTTGAAAAATACCCAATTGTGAATGATTGATTTCAAATTAACCATATCCTATAATTATTGAGTTGGTCCATGCTCTAAAATCCTCAAAATTTTACCCTGGTTTCACTATCATGATTCTATCTTAATTCAGAAAAGCAATTCTGATTAGTTATGTCGAATGCCTATTTAATTAGTGATTCATATGATATCTTTGTTGGTCAACTTTTCCATTCTAATACACAAAAATGAAATTGGGGCAAGTAGAAAACATATTTAAGGTTAGCGCTTGATTTATTGTTCACTAAATCCTAACATGGAAAACAACAAGGTTTATCCACAAAATTAATTGAATCCCAAATAACTGTGTACTTATTGCCTATGCAATATCCCATCATATCAAACAAAAAGAGTTTAGACATAGAGATAGACTTCACTAATACTAAATTGATTACCTTCACTCAACTATAAGTAGGTGAGAATAAAGCAATAACCCCAATCCAAAAAATAAAATAAAAATAGTGTTAGTATTTAAGTATACGCCACCTCAAATCTAAATAAATCTGGCTTATTTGAAATAAATATATAAACAAAAATAACAAAGATTGAAGCACATCATTAAACAATTTGGAATCATATTAAATGCAGCCTTTAAATTCAGTAGTTTACAATTGTTGTTGCTTCTAGATGTAGTAGTTTTATCCGCATTTCAAATTTTACTTTTTGTCAATGGACAAAAAGACTAAAAAAAATTCATTTATTCATGGTAAGCTTATTTATTTAGCTTGGTAATCATCGAATCATAAATGAAGATATAACTTTTACATTACAAACAAACACATGATTCCTATACTGATAGTATACCGCAAAACGCAAATTAACCAATATACAAAAAAAGATGCAAATTAGCTGCAAGGGGTTTATCTATGTGATAACATATTCAACAGGCAGAAGAAGGCATCCCAGTTAGAAGAAGGTACCTGAAACACGTATAAGAGTGAATGGATCAAAAACCGTACAACGCAAGGAAGACCTGTATTCGCCTGTCGTGGAAACAGGAAACACAAAAAACAGCAATCAGCAACAGTACCTCATTTTATTGGTTAAGAAGAAAATGGGAAAATGGGTCGATTACCTGTAGGGTTCGAGGAAGATGATAATGGGGGAAAAGCCGATGAAAACCACGACGAATGAGGGAGGTCTATTTCGCAAGCGAAGGCGCGGGTAGGGCGGACAATTGCAGCGAATTGGAAAAATACCAAATCGGAGAAGAGGCGCAGTGGAGTAAGAGGAAATAAGAACTGAGGAGAGGGGCGACCTATTTCTGGTTTACGGAAAAAGGGGGAAGGAGAGAGAATGGTCGGAAAAGAGAGAAATAGGAAACTCGATGTTCCATTTCTAAAAAAATCAAGGGGGCTTCTGTGCACTCGAAATCAAACTCACTTATAATATAATAGTATAGATCAACAACTGAGTTTTCTTCTTCATTTAAAAATACAGAGAGTAACAGCCGAGTCAATTCGAACGAAAAATAGGGATTTTCGCGACTTAATCACGACGAGCTTCGCGAGTGGGAAGGCAGGCGCTCGCGCGTGCCTATGGGAGTCCATGGAAAGTCATCGTTGTGGGGAGCATTAGGTTTGCGAGGCTGAGGTTCGTGACGGAAGGGTTTTGCAATGGGGCTGCTTCCTTTTCGAAATTGATCGCTTGCGAAGGGTTTAGATTTATTAGATGCGGCAAATTAGGGTAGCTCGAACTCGAGCTTGGAAGGTCGGAGATCATCAGGGTGGGGACGAGTTGGAGATGTAGTCATCGCTTTTGATGATGGTCGCGATGCCTAGAAAGCTTCCCAGTTCTGAGAGATGTTTTCGAGTCGTTGGTGCTCGCAAAAGGGGTTAGTCAGTGAGCTAAGGGGTTAGTCAGTGAGCTATATGTCTGTTTTACCTCTAATTTAAAATTTAGCATATGTATGTATGTATGGATTGAAATGAAATTATATATATAGTTTAAAACAGAAGCTTTTATTAGCCAGAGGAATACATACAATTTTTTTTGGGAAAAGTATATATATATATAGTAGTATTGGATTTTCTTCTATTCATATATATATATATATATATGTGTGTGTGTGTGTGTGTGTGTATATATGTACACAGGAAAAATATATAGAGATTTTAAATGTTGAAGAGTTCATATCAAAATTAGACTTTTATCTATATAAGTTAATTTTATAAGTGTATGGTTTTAATCTACATAGATTATTTCTTATAGGTATATATAAAGTTTCAAAAATAAAATAAACATATATTTACATATTTTAAATTGCTAGTATTTTTAAATAACGGATTGGTGATTAAATTGTTCGGTTAACTTATATAATTTATTATTGTCACTAAAAGATTTTTAAGCAAAATTATCTAATGAATTCTTAGTCAATTAAATTTATTGAAAAGGGTAATTGATTGTTCGATTTATTTAAAATATTAATAAAATCATAAATGTTTGTATAAGGTCCAAAATCGGGGAGAAACAAGCGGGTTTGGAGTGGATTGCAAACAAAATAAGGTGGGTTAATCTCACTCATTTGGATTACCGTTTAAATTTAAATAGAATTTAAATTATTGTCTGAATGATTGAATTGACTGGATGTGATATTATATAATAGTACACACACAAATATATATATATATATATATATATATATTAGAGTGATTGATTCCCGCATTATATAGCGGATGAGACCCAATACGCCCCGCATAACAGCGGATGACCCTTTAACCGCGCCCCCTCGAAGTGTGATTGATATTTTATATTATGCTAGCATTTATGTATGCAGGGAAACAGGTTGGAGGGATCCCACTGGATTCCTCCAAATGTTGAATTTCTTTTATATTCAACGATGTGATTTATTTGATGATTTGTGATAGATTATTGATTATATTGGGAATTGAAATTATTGAATGCTATGCTTGGCTGAATATATATGGGTATTTTGAGAAATGGAAAAAATATATATAAAGTTTGGATTTTTAAAGGAAATTAAAAGAAATTTTTTAAGTAAATAATTTTTGGGAATGGATAAATCGAGTAATAAATTTTATAGGAAATTTAAAACTAGAAAATCGGTTTGAAATCGATTTAGTGTTTTGGAAACTATGACCTAAAGGAAAATGAGAAATGGAAATTCGTAAAGTGGTTCATAAATGAAGTGGAATATTTATCAATGGATAAATTTGAAGTATGGATTCTGGTGGAATTTATAAGAAAAGATGCAATTCATTTTAAAAATAAAAGGTGATTTTATTTTTAAAAGTTGGAAAGTATATTTTTCCTGGAAAACTAAGTATATTTCCAAAGAAGTTTTCAAAATATAAAATAGAAGTTTAGAAATGTTTTTTAGAACGTTTTAGAAAATTTATTATTTTTAAGAGAAAAGTAAATATTTATTTAAGTTAATTATGGTAGTTAATTATATTTTTAGGTAAATTAGTATTATGATTTTTTTTTTAAAAGGAATTTTTAACATAAATATTTTATATAATAACTTTATTTTAAAAGGAAATTTTGTTTAAGTTTTACTCAAAAACTCTTATAAATTTCCTAAGTATTATTTTTATTTAAATAATATTAGTAGCCTTAATGTAAATAATTTAAGTATATATTTTTGAAGTGATTATAAGGAGATGGAAATGTGTTTTAAAAATAAAAAATGGTTTTATTTTTAAAGGTATGGGAAAGAAATTTATGGGTTTGAGATATAAATTAAATTGGGATACATCGAGAAGGATTTATTCACTGATTAAATGGACTATTTGGAATGGAGAGTGTATTTCCCTAAAAAGCCAAGTATATTTTCAAAGATAGACTTCCAAGTATAAGTTAGAGGTTTTAAAGTGGTTTTAAAGGGATGTTTTAGAAAGAAATTATTATTATTTAGTGGTTTAATTTTTTTTTAAAAAGTAAATATTGATTAAGTTAATTATATAAGTAAAGTACTTTAAAGGTTTAACTAGTAATTGATTTAAAAGATGGTTAGTAAATATTTATATTCTATCTAGTAGTTTATTTAAAATTACGCTGGCTTAAGTTTTACATGAGAAATTATTATAAAATTTCATAACTAGTATTTCAAATAAAGTGTTTGAGAAGTTTTTATTTTAAGTGTTTTAAAGTATATATTTTTGAATAAAGTGATTTAAATTATTTAAAAATCTTAAGTATTAAGACTTGATGATTTTAAGTGGAAATAAAACAATTAGGTAGGAATTTATTCTGCAAGAGAAAAATGATTTGAAAACTATTTTCGAAAGTTTGAAGTGTAGAAAAATATTTTGCGAAGATATTTTGAAATAAATAATTTGAAAAATTATTAAGGCCTAATGGTTGTTGTGGGTGTTATATGATAGTTAAATAACCGACTATCAATATTGGCCAATGCACTGATCGTTTCGAAGAGACTGGAAATAGGATTAGTTTCCCGAAAACCACTTCTATCTAGTTTGAACATTTTCGTGAGGAAGACAAGAGCTTGGAGTCGAAGATGGAGCCGTGAAGTGCAAGGGCTAATCGCTACTTATCCTAAGGGTGATTCCAAAATGGATGTAATAAGAGTAGTGTCTTCAGTTCCGTTCGGATCGGGAACGGACTTATATGGACGAATGTTATCAGAACATCGTCAGGGGGACGATGTGCATTCTAAGTGAATATGTGCTAAAAAGGTAACGCATAGCCTCGGGCCTCATCAACCTGGAATGGCTAAAACAGAGGAGGTGCAGCAAGGCTAAGTGGTTAGCAACCAATTATGGTAAGGTCATCCCTGTCAAGATGTCCCTTTTTATTCGGCTATGTGGCTAGTTGCTGATCCCAACCGCGGGGTGATTTTATTCGGACTATCCAGTAAGGGGTAGCTTCATTTTGTGTTACAGGGGATCAAGATGGATCCCCGGTACTCTGATCTAGACCAGGTACTGTGACAGGCGGTACCTCAATAGCTCTGCCATTGATGGAAACCCAATTTCCAATAAGTGCCTTCGGACTTGTTTGTATACCTATTATGCTGGAATGTAATGAATGTATCAATTTCGGCTATTTGAATAAGTATTTGTATACAGAAACTACTATAATATCAGAGGATTTGATAAGAAATGTTTTGGTTATCGTATGGTAAAAACCCGACATGTTTATTTGTGGTGTGGTCTTACGAGATACCATTGATTTTTAAAGGATTTTAAAAACTTTAACAATCCAATTGAGTGTGTTTTCTCACGTTGGTTTTCCATACCGACTCGAATGTTATTTTACTATACTGCTCGGGTCAGACCGAGTATTATCGGATACAGGATGAGATGCTGTGGAGCTCAGGAGACGAGCTGGATGGCGAGACGTATCGCACATACTTGATATATATTCCGATGTGCAGTGTAAGCTATATAGTCTGCTTATGGGTGAGGACAAGTTGTTACTACTATCCAGTATTTGGTTGTTGTTTGTATGTACTCTGATGATGTAATGTATTATTCAGTTACAGATTCTTTTGTATAAAAAGATGTTGTTATCTATTATATATTATTCCGTTGCGTTTGTGAGATTCTGATATTGTTTTCTATATTTCTTCTTCTACCTCCTTCTTTCCTTTACGGTCTAGTTTACCGACTTTCGATTGTTGGCATTTAATACAGTGGATGTATTGATGTCGATTTTCGGGTGTCGAAAAATTGGGTTGTGACAGTTGGTATTAGAGTTAAAGGTTAAGCGAGAACCTTGGCTCTGGTGGGGATTGCTCATTAAAAATAGAGTCCGTAGTGCTCTAGAATGAGTTTGGGTGTATTAATAGATATGAGCATTTATTTGTTAGTGAATATGAAATTGTTTAATATTGTGTTGACTTATCGCTCGAGTGTTTATAAATTCTGGTCGGTACAGTCTGTACAACTATATCGATAGGGATTTCTAAAGTCTTAAACTAGGCAAACTGACACAGTATTGTTTTAAATAGGGTAAATGAAAATATTTTACTTAAAATTATTTTTGTATATGAAAGAAAATAATTTTCTAAAATTATTATAGTTATATATGGTTGCTTGGTTCTTAGGGAATGATAATATTAAATTATTATCATTGTGTTGTGGAAAGTGAAATAAGAAAATAAAATATTAATCAAAGGTTAAGAAAAGAATTCATATAATAAAACGGGATTTATAAATTGAAATAATGTTCTAAAGTAATATTTTAATATGGATTTAAGGATTTGAAATTTTAAAGAAAAAAATTAATTCCCTTTATATTTGAAAATGGTTTTCAAAGGTTTTGATGGAATAATAGTGATACTGTTTTGAAAATATTTTTGAATTGAATTTGAAATCTCATGAGATTTGGAATTAGAAATTTGAAAATGTTTTTAAAGAGGTAAAAGCATTGAACTCACTTTGGTCACTGGAAAATAACTTCCGTGATGACTGCAGCATGATCGATGTTCATTTTCGAGTTTCCAAGAAAGGAATTGCTACCAAATTGTTTTAAATTGGAGTTGTTTGAAAATTTGGGTTTGGTTTTAAAATTCAAGGGATAATTTGATATGCAAATAAATTATGTATATAATTAAAATCAAAAATGATTTTGAAATGTTGAGTAATTGTTTAAAAACTCTGGAATCTTATTTAAAATGCTTATGGAAATCTATATGGGTTGATAACTTATAAAATTTGAAATTTGTTAGAATGAAACTCAACTTGAGAAGATTTCAAATTTAAAGTAAGTGTGAAAACGAATTAAGCTAGGGAAGTAAACCAATTGGATGAAATAAATTAAAGAGATTTGTAAACGAAACTAATTTAAAATAATGATATGGATTAGATATAAATGAAAGAAAGTTGAGAAAAATTCAGTATTCAGAATTTTAAGATAAAGTGAATTCAAATAGAATTGAAATTGTAAATTGAATAAAAAAGGATATAAAGCTTAAGTGATAACGAGGGAATCAAAATAAGAAGTTATATAAAATATTTATAAACTTAAGGAAATTAGGGTGAAATTCTTAACTAAATTCGGTATTAGGAAAATATTCTAAGATTAATATTGAATAAAGGTTAAGTAAAGTTGTGAAATGGAATAAGTGTGGATAAGTAAATAGAAATCAAAAGAAATATGAATAAAAATAAAATCGACATAGTTGATAATCAATTGGGATAAATATGTAGGATATATGTATATTATTTTATTTGCATAGCAATTTGATCCAGATTCGAGCACAGAATTTCGAGATAGTTATATCGATCCGAGTTAGGATTTTTCACCCGATTTTCGACAGCGAAACCCGGATATGGATTTTTGATTGATTCTGGAAATTCTCTATCATAGTTTAGGACTATGCAAGAAGAATGACGGTTTTTTATCAAGAAACCAGTTCTGAGTCCGCACTAAGAAGTCGGGTGGACGATACTAGTTCGGAAGTGAAATTATGTGATCGAGCGAGCGATCGAATTTGATATTGCATGCGAATGATATGTGTACATCATACAGACTTAAGTAAAACAAACGTTGAAACTTTTGTAAAGAAATGAATAAAATGAATTTGGATTTTATGATTGGATATGATTGCTAAGTAGGATATATAGGTGTTTTAAAAAGCAAAAGGAAATTGGGGTTTTTGATTTTAGAAGATAAATGGAATTGCTCGACAAAAGGTATGTATTTAAATTGGCATATGAAATTTGATGGTTTTATGATCTAGCCACTTGGCTTTTGTTTTCTTTCGAAATTTGGGGGCCCATAGAGGCATTTTGTAGTTGTTTCGAGCTAGCCGTCCAAAGGGGACGATGGTGAAATTTTCAAAAATTTAGAGAGTTAGAAAAATTTTGAGAAAATTTTGATAATTTAAAATTTGATTTTGAATTATAATTTGAATGGTTGAGTAAGTATGTTGTTTGGAAACTATACAAGAGTTTGGAAAGATAGCAAGGGTGATAATGTGACTTTAATAAAAAAAATTGTTTGGGGAATCGTTGAAAAACTATTTGGATTTGGAAAATAGTAATGGGTATTGTATCATTCTTCTTAACTATTTTCAGGGACGAAATTCTTTTAAGGGGGAAGGAATGCGATGACCTGGAATTTTGGATATTTGAAATTGGAATATTTAATCGATTTTAAATATTTAAAAGTTAATTTCTGACTTGAATTTCGAATATCAATATTTATTAGATGGGTTGATTTTTGGATTTAATAATTGGAAATTGGGTAAAATATAAAATCTGGAGTTTTAAGCTTATTAAAAATATTTCAGAGGCTTATAAAATTTATATTGATAATACAGATAGTAAAAATGTTAAAAGTGAAATTCAAAGTGTTTTGGTTAGTTTTGAAAATATATTTATTTAAATTAATATTTAAAAATAGCCTTTCGGGGCACAGTCTCGGAATTCGACGAAACTAGTTCCATTGGATCCATAATAGTGTACTATTATCGGATTTCAAATTTCATAGAGTTGGAGTTGTTGTGTGATCGTACGGTAGGTAAATGCGCTGGAATTTATTTCGACAATTTAATACAATAACTGGGTCCAAAAAGCTATCTTCTCCATATAATCGAATTAGGACTCGAAACCTTTTTCAATGTGTTCGGAATAGAGGTATAACCTTATGAATGCCTAGTGGCACGCCTCGATAGGAAGTCAGAATTTTGAGTATTGATTTCGAAACGATTCAAATTTAAATTTAAATAAGTTGACTGGTTAAAATTTTCACATCAGCTTTTTGTATCACTATATCGTACTCATTCCAACACATGTACAAAAAACAACATTTCCTCCATTTGTCAAGCACACAAGATCGTTTGAACATGTGTCTTCTCTAATAAAATAAAATAAATTGTCTTGTTCAAAATTCACGTCTTTATTTTTCTTCCTCGTTCTTATTCTGTTTGAAATGGCAGAACCGAAGAAAAAAAATAAATCGCGTCTACTTTATCACCTGGTCCCCTCTCTCTTCTTATTAACAACCGAGCTTTCTTCGTTGTTTAAAAATACAAAGAGTAATGGCCGAGTCAATTCGAACGAAAATTGGGCATTTCTACGACTTAGTCGCGACGAGCTTCGCGAGTGGGAAAGCAGGCGCTCGCGCGTGCGCATGGGCATCCACGGCAAGTCATCGTTGTAAGGAGTGTTGGGATCGTGAGGCTGGGATTCGCGAGGGAAGGGTTTCGCAATGAGGCTGCTTCCTTTGCGAAATCGATCGCATGCAAAGGTTTCGATTTATGAGACATGTCAAATTGGGGTGGCTCGAACTCGAGCCTAGAAGATCGGAGATCATCAGGGTGGGAACGAGTTGGAGATGTAGTCGTCACTTCTGATGATGGTCGCGATGCCTAGAAAGCTTCCCAGTTCTGAGAGATGTTTTCGAGTCGTTGGTGCTCGCAAAGGGGGTTAGTCAGTGAGGTATATGTCTATTTTACCTCTAATTTAAAATTTAGCATATATATGTATGTATGCATATAAGGATTGAACTGAAATTATATATACATACACATATATATATATATTTATATATATATATATATAGTTTAAAACGGTAGCTTTTATTAGCCAGAGGAATACATGCAAAAAAAATTTTTGGAAAAGCATATGTATATATATATATACAAGTATTGGAATTTCTTCTATTCATATATATATATATGTATGTATATATATGTATACAGGAAAAATACATAAAATTTTAAATATTGGAGAGTTCGTATCAAAATTAGATTTTTATCTTTATAAGTGTATGATTTTAATCTATATAGATTATTTCTTATAAGTATATATAAAGTTTCAAAAATAAAATAAATATATATTTACAAATTTTAAAATGCTAGTACTTTTAAATAATGGATTGGTGATTAAATTGTTCAATTAACTTGTATAATTTATTGTAGTCACTAAAAGATTTTTAAGAAAAATTATCTAATGAATTCTTAGTCAATTAAATTTATTAAAAAGGATAATTGATTGTTCAATTTATTTAAAACATTAATAAAACCATAAATGTCTGTACAAGGTCCAAAATCGTGGGGAAACAAGCAGGTTTGGAGTGAATTGCAAACAAAATAAGGTGAGTTAATCTCACTCATTTGGATTACCGTTTAAATTTAAATAGTAAAATTTAAATTATTGGTTCAATGATTGAATTAACTGGACGTGATATTATATATACTAGTATATATATATTAGGGTGATTGATTCCTGCATTATATAGCGGGTGAGACCCTATGTGCCTTGCATAATAGCGGATGATCCTTTATACCGCGACATCCCACTTGAAGCGGGATTGGTATTTTATATTATGCCAACATCTGTTGATGTAGGGAAACAGGTTGGAGGGAACCAACTGGATTCCTCAAAATGTTGAATTTATTTTATATTTAGCGATGTGATTTATTTAATGATATGTGATAGATTATATTGATTATATCGGGGATTGAAATTATTGAATGCTATGCTTGGCTGAATATATATGGGTATTTTTAGAAATGTGTATATATATATGGGTTTTTAAAGGAAATGATAAGAAAATTCTTAAGTAAATAATTTTTGGGAATTGGATAAATCGTGTAATAAATTTTAAAGGGAATTTAAAACCAGGAAATCGGTTTGAAATCGATTTATGGTTTTGGAAACTAAGATTTAAAGGAAAATGATAAATGGAAATTTGCAAACTAGTTTATAAATGAAGTGAATATTTATCAGTAGATAAATTTGAAGTATAGATTTCGGTGGAATTTATAAGGAAAGGCGCAATTCATTTAAAATAAAGGGTGATTTTATTTTTAAAAGTTGGAAAGTATATTTTTCCTAGAAAACTAAGTATATTTCCAAAGAAAGTTTTCAAAGTATAAACTAGAAGTTTAGAAATGTTTTTTCAGAATGTTTTAAAAAATTTATTATTTAAATTATTTTTAAGAGAAAAGTAAATATTTATTTAAGTTAATTATGGTAGTTAATTATATTTTTAGGTAAATTAGTATTACGATTTTTTTTAAAAAGGAATTTTTAACATAAATATTTTATATAATAACTTTATTTTATATGGAAATTTTATTTAAGTTTTACTCAGAAACTCTTATAAATTTCTTAAATATTATTTTTATTTAAATAATACTAGTAGCCTTAATGTAAATAATTAAAGTATATATTTTAAAGTGATTATAAGGAGATGGAAATGTGTTTTAAAAATAAAAAGCGGTTTTATTTTAAAAGGCGTGGGAAAGTGTAACGACCCGCTATTTTGGACCATTCGTATCCGCACATGTCGGACCTGAATAATTCAAAATACCGAATTGTTAATTTAAATTTGGCAAAACTGAATTTATACAGTAAATAAATAGTCATAGAATCACAGACACAGAGTAATAATAGGCAGTGGAAGCAAAAGATAGTAGTTCATGAAGCTACTATATATATAACAGAGTTAAATAAGTTACAACAGAAGTCTTGAATATAATAGTCAAATACAAGAATCAGAATACATCACTGGAATCAACTGAATATCTGAAAGCTGGATAGATAGCTGGATCTCCAAGCGAAACTCCAACTCCAAAGGCGAGTCTCGAATACTGGTACACTCGGTCTGACCCGAGCGTAAAGCAAAACACAAAACACTCGAGTCAGGATTAACATTCTTATATCAATAAATCCAACTCAAGTGAAATAACAACTGAAATACAAGTAACTCAAAGGACGTTGGAATAACCATCCTCTAAGGATCCATTAAACTATCTACTATGTAGTAATATACGTTAAATAGATAATGTCTATCAGTAATATGAAGTATCAAAATAGTGTTAAGGCGTTACCATTATCCCCCATAACACATTTTATATAAATGTCATAGTCTATGCAGCACTGTAAACTCCACCGTAAACTAGTGGGCTATCAGGGAGTACTCCATAGGTATAACACAAAACAAATTCGTAGTGGTCACGTATATAGAGATACAAGTATGACAAGGCACATGAGGCAATACCCAAGGTAGTGAAACTACCGTTTGCCCGATCCGGACTGGTGAAAACGCATCGCCGCAACAATCGCAACACCGCGAAACAACACTTCCAAAATTATGACGGTGCACCAATCAATAACAAGAAATGAGTAGTATCGAAGAAGTGTGTTCGCTCGAGGTGGCTAACTCCATTTGGCCCGGCACGGCTCCTGTTTTAGTCATTTCCAATTTGACACAAGTGTGAATGCTATCCATTATCGTTCTCTTTCTTCAGTCATCACGTACATCATTCCAACCACTTCATTCTAGATCACACTCCGCATATAGTTATTAGAGTGGTTTTCGGTTTAGACAGAGAGTATGTCCATAACCGACTCCGGTCTCTTTAATAACTTCCGTAATTATTACACCGATTGGTCGTTTAATAAATTTCAAAACCAAATCAAATTCAGTTTCAATTAGAATTTGCAAATCAACATTTCATTCGTCTTTCTAAATCAATTTCCATAATTTACATTTCAAAATTTCCAAATTGCTATTTCAAAATCTAATAATTCAATTTCAATTTTTATTTAAACAATTCAAATATTGATTCAAGTTCGTATATAAGTTTCATTCCGTAATCATTTAAAATAAACTTAATTTAATGTTCAAATCAATTTAAACTCATTTATCGTTTTATTCAATATTTGTTAAGTTAATTTATCATTCAAAACAATTTCTATTAAATTTCCAATTCATTAAATCACTTAAGTTCAACTTCATTATATCAATTTACAAATTGAATTCAATTAGATTTGTCAATCAAGTTCTTTAGATTACAAGTCTTATATTTATTCCAATAAATCACATTTTGTTTCTTGTTAAAGAAATTCAATTTCACTTACTTATTTACTTAGTTACAAATTTTAAAACTCAACTAATAAAGAAACTAAATTTCACATATCCAAGGAGTTCAGTTTATCTTATCAAAGAATTCAAATTTTATGTAATTATCAAATAATTCAATTTTTTATTTAATTATTAAACAATTTCAAAATTAATTAATAATTTCAAATTTTAATTATCAAATAAATTCCAAAACCTTATTATTAAATAATTCCAATCTTAATTATTAAATAATACCAAACTTAATTATTAACTAATTTGAAAACTTAATTATTAAATAAATTTTTAAACCACGTTCTTTCATCAACTACTATGTTAGTATTTATTTCAGATTATTAAATATTAACATTTACCTTTCATAAAAATTCAAATTCCATCTTCGTTTCAAATCTTATTATTTATTTAAATAAAATCTTTATTTTATTTTTAAATCAAATTATTGACCAATCGGGTTTTTTTTAATTCTCTATCCTAGGTCAAAGTTTAATTTGGGTATTTATCATTTCAACCCGATTCCATTTCAATTCAAAATCAAAGCATAGCAAAGGGAACTTGAAGTGTGATAACTGGGATGGTGTCAAAGTAATTAAACAAGCAATAACAACAATCAATAACAATCCAATAATTTATTCAAATAATCTCGAAATAATCGTATTAATTCGCATTGTTGTTTGTGCAAATATAATTATTTCTAGAATCTACATTATCATTTCATGTAGATTAAAGATTATTACACTAATTATTCTATGCAATTCTACACTTTACATCAATTATTCAATTTCATACTTCATCAATTAATACAACATAAATTCAAATAGTTCAAGGGTAATTAACTATTTTCTACGTGTCAAATAATTAAACATTTAAGGGGTCATATTAAACAATTTTAACTAATCAAATCCAACACATATGTCGATTCATTTTTAACTATCCTACGTCAAATTCAATTGCATAATATTTATCACTTATACATTTCAATTTAACATCCAATATAAACAACAAAAAATCAATCAATTATCAACCAAACGGGATTGTCATCGTATAATTAACAGATAATGGTGTCAGATGTCAAAGGTGAACCAATACATAAATAACAGTGCAATATATAACAGCAGCATATTTCAATTGTCGTTTCAATTGAAATCAAATTTAATAAATAAAAGAACATTAATCATGAGTGAATGCTCACATTTTGAGGCTAGATAGATTCGACGATAGAGTGAGTTACGGTTCCAGCACGGATTTCAAAGCAAAGCAAGTTTGGACACGAATTTGACGAACAAGCTGATAATGAAGAATTGATAAAATGAATCAGAACTGAATCGATGAAGAAAATTGGTACAAGTAAACTCATATTTATAATTATAAAAAACTATATATATATATATATATAATCATATTATAACAAAGTATTAACATACATGTAGTTTCGAATCGAAATTAAAAAGTATGAAACAACTTATCTACAGCGTACATACTTGAAACATATTATATTTATTTTTCAACTATAAATTGTCATTAACTTATATATATGTGGGTCAATATTGAATTTTAAACATATATACTAATATCAAAATCCATATATATATATTCCAAGGTCTTTATAAATCTTAACTCATACAAATTTTTAACTCATAAATTTTTAGCTCAAATACATATGTTAAAATCGAAATTTATACACACCAAAATGAAATCGAAATCAACTGATTTGTACATATGCAGACAATATGAAGTTTCTGTACTAGGTTACATATATGCAGACTCATATGTCCATTTCATTTAAACTAAATATTTATTTAAACAACATATAGTGCAATACTGACACACTATAAATCCAAATTATAAACACAAGCCTATTATATATATACATATAACCCAACAAAATAAACGTATATTATAGTATGTATAACAACATATTACACTAATACAAAATATTTGGAACACGTGTACTTTCAAAGATAACCAAAAATGTAAAATATCCATACATATATACGAGTTATAAAACAGTATCCCTTAGCCGTACCATATATATAAATACATGCATATAATTTTTTTTTACTGACAAAATTTTGCATATAGCACATATTAAAAAACTATACAAAACTCTTAAAACATACACTGATATATAACTATCTTTATATACTTATATTGACTTTATATTCAAAAAGATCAAATCAGATCTTATATAACATATACTTTTATATAATCAACATACTATAAACTATTTTCAACTCTCATATATATAGTTTATAAACATTGTATATAGACAAATATATGTTTTTATAAATATGCTCACCTATCTCAATCATACTGGAACACACGTATGAATATACATATTAAATAAGTGTGCATTGAACTTTATCATGAACTTATAAAAGATAACTTATAATATTAAACTTATATAAAATTTAAAGGTCAAAGAAATACACAAATAAATCAACTTACGAAACGCGCATAAAAATGACTGGTTATATACGTAATAATATTGCAAGACACTTATAACTTTGCGTACATGCCAGCACATAACCAAACTATAGTATAAATATATAACTAGTATATATACCTACTCATATAAATACTTACATATTATTATATATATGAGATGAAGGCCGAGTGTAGAGGGTGTTGCTCAGTTTGGTGAAATTGTAGAAGTGATGAACGTGTTTGCTGCGTAGTGGAGGAGAAGAAGGCCGACTGCTGAGCTTGGGAAGGCTTGCGAGTGCTTCAAGTCGCGGGAGTTTGCCTCGGCGAGATGGAAGAAAGGAGAGGAGGTTGCGGGATGTGGTCGGTGGGAAAGCACTGCTGTTGGCGAGGCATGTGTCTCGTGACGTCCTCGGCTGGCGTTCGCTGCCTTGGGGCGGAGGGAGGAGTTCTCGCGGGTCGGGGAAGTCGGTGAGGAGATGAAGGCGGAGGGGAAATGGGAAGAAAGAGGAACTGTGTTGTGTTGTTGAGATGGGCGGAGGAGATGCAAGGAAGGAGGAGCACGCTACAGCTTAGCACGAAACAACACTTCTTCTTTATTTTTCTTTTTCAAAGTAAAAATAAACGAATGGGCAAAAAAAAAAAATGAACCCATGCACTAATGAGAAAGATGAGTTACAGGAATGAATAGGCTCGGGTACTTTAATAAAGTAAGTAATATAATTATCTTGAAACCCAAATCATGCGGCTTAAAAAAATATAATGACTATTGGAAATAGAAAGAGGAATGCATGATAATCCAGAAAATATTTATTGCAGATACTGATGGCTGTTGGGTTGATCTTGTGGAAAATTGAATGGTCAAAGAAATGTGAAATGTTCGTATCCGTGCCGATGCCGCAAATGTTTCTTCGGTCCCGTGGTGAACCGGACTTCAAAACACTGAAATGAATATACTACGGAGATCAGTACGACAAGACGATCAAAACGTCATACAAATATCAGTGGTATGTTTTAATTATAAAAATTTCGAATTTTCTAACAGTGGAAAATGCAGCAAAAACGCAGAAGATTTAGATCGACGGAGCTAAAGAAGTTCGAATTTGGAAACTCAGAAGATGGTTTAGAATTTTTCTATGTAAAAATATTTAGGTTTCGAAACGTTTTATTTTCACCGAATTTTAACTGATTAAATTGAAATAAATTTACGCACGAAAATAAACTTTATATTTTCGGATGAAAATTTACCAGTTGCTATGTTTCATTAGACGCATTTCAAATATCAAATTTATATTTCAAAATTTTATTTCTAAAATTTCACAAAAATTCAATAAGTCATATTATTAAAACGGTTAAAATTTACGGGTCGTTACACTCTCCCCCACTCAAAACTTTTCATCCCCGAAAAGGAAGGAGGTAGGAGAATAGAAATAACCAAAAGAAAAATAGACTTGAATTACAAAATAAAACAATTAATTTAAACTATATAAATTTCAATTTCAGTTAATTTATATCAACAGTTGACTTTGGATGCAAGGAATTTCATTAACTTGGTTTATTTTCAATTCATCATTGTTTGTTACAAAAATTTATTTCAAACAACAATTTATTTTATTAATCCATTTATTCTTCAACTAACCTGATATTCTATTTTTCCCATTAACCATTTCATAATTAAACTTTAAATTTTTATACGTACTCAAATTTTATTTATAAAGACATTTTATATTGTATATTATCCAATTACATAGTTAATTTTTGAGCGATTTAGGTAAGTTATATTGAATGCAATTGAGTATTATACAAGTAAAATTTCTAATTTAATTATTCAGGCTTAAATTCTTATTCAAAATTTCGATTTCATTTTATAATTAATATTATTCATTAACATAAATTTAAGAATTAAATTTTCGGGTAACTTCAAATTTATTTAGAGATAAATAAATATATATAATATATCAAATCGGATTTAAATCATATATCAATATATATATTACAAATCAAATCATACTTTAAGAAATTCAAATCAATTTATTTTTCAAACAAACCGCAGCAAAGCTACAAAATAGTCTCTCCACTCCGAAACTCGAAAATTAATGTCGATGATGCGGCCGCCATCACCGAAATTATTTTCCAGCGACAAAGGAGGAGAGCACTGATTTTTAAACAGTTATAGATTCTTCAAAACCATTTTTATTCGAAGATACTTTAAATAATATACATTTTAAACTTTAAATGCCCAAGATTGAAATCACCAGTAATGAAATTCTCAAATTCTTGATTTAAATTCATTACAAACTCCAAATCAATTTATAAACAAAATTTATAAATTCATATAATGTGAAATAGTCAATGATTTATAAAACAATAAATGAAAATTAAATTTTAACATTTCGGACAACAGATTCATTAAAATTTTAATTTCAGAAAAATTTATACTTATATATAATCATTCAAAATTATTTTATTTGCTAAATTTGAAACAATATTGTGTCAGTTTGCTCTACTCAAGTGTTTTGGAAATCCTATCAATAGCGTTGATCAGACGAATCGATCGAAAAACCAAATCAACATCAACAACTCAAACAATACAATATATATTAAAATATTTTAAATATTAATTTGCAAATACACTTCCTCGCTCGACGATACAATAATGGATTTCAAAGAAAGAATACAGAGATTCAAATTTGATGGACTCAAATCAAAGAGAATGCTGATTCGAAGACAAGTTCAAAAGAAAAGACAAGTAACAGAATTGGGAGTTGGATAAGCTTATTTAATTCACGGGCAACCTTCCGGGTCAGCCGTGACTTCAAGAATTAGATCGATGTGGAATTCTGAGACAAATCCACATCCGATCTCAAGAGATAAAATTCGGGATATCAAGAGGTATTAGCATCTAAACCTAGGACATATATAAATCTCCAGTGAATCGATGTTATTGTAAATGAGTTCATCCCTTTACAATTCATATGAATGTTGGCGAAACTTCCAATCCATTATAAAGATAATTCGAAGTGGAGTTATGAGATACTCCAGAATTCAGAAGAATACGAATAGTGAGGGACAAGAATGAATTTCGGAACCGAGGAAAACGTTCCAAAGTTCAAGGGAATCGAGTCAAAAAGCAAGAGATACAACTCCAATGAAAGTGATTCTATATACATTTACCCTACATGCTAAGTTTTGCCTGGAGCTACCAACGCTCTGATACCAACTGTAACGACCCGCTATTTTGGACCATTCGTATCCGCGCATGTCGGACCTGAATAATTCAAAATACCGAATTGTTATTTAAATTTGGCAAAACTGAATATATACAGTAAATAAATAGTCATAGAATCACAGGCACAGAGAAATAATATGCAGCGGAAGCAAAAGATAGTAGTTCATGAAGCTACTATATATATAACAGAGTTAAATAAGTTACAACAGAAGTCTTGAATACAATAGTCAAATACAAGAATCAGAATACATCACTGGAATCAACTGAATATCTGAAAGCTGGATAGATAGCTGGATCTCCAAGCGAAACTCCAACTCCAAAGGTGAGTCTCGAATACTGGTACACTCGGTATGACCCGAGCGTAAAGCAAAACACAAAACACTCGAGTTGGGATTAACATTCTTATATCAATAAATCCAACTCAAGTGAAATAACAACTGAAACACAAGTAACTCAAAGGACGTTGGAATAACCATCCTCTAAGAATCCGTTAAACTATCTACTATGTAGTAATATACGCTAAATAGATAATTTCTATCAGTAATATAAAATATCAAAATAGTATTAAGGCGTTACCATTATCCCTCTTAATACATTTTATATAAATGTCATAGTCTATGCAGCACTGTAAACTCCACCGTAAACTAGTGGGCTATCAGGAGTAATCCATAGGTATAACACAAAACAAATTCGTAGTGGTCGCGTATATAGGGATACAAGTATGACAAGGCATATGAGGCAATACCCAAGGTAGTGAAACTACCATTTGCCCGATCCGGACTGGTGAAAACGCATCGCCGCAACGATCGCGACACCGCGAAACAACACTCCCAATATTACGAGGGTGCACCAATCAATAACAAGAAATGAGTAGTATCGAAGAAGTGTGTTCGCTCGAGCTGGCTAACCCCATTTGGCCCGACCCGGCTCCTGTTTTAGTCATTTCCAATTTGACACAAGTGTGAAGGCTATCCATTATCGTTCTCTTTCTTCAGTCATCACGTACATCATTCCAACCACTTCATTCTGGATCACACTCCGCGTATAGTTATTAGAGTGGTTTTTGGTTTAGACAGAGAGTATGTCCATAACCGACTCCGGTCTCTTTAATAACTTCCATAATTATTACACCGATTGGTCATTTAATAAATTTCAAAACCAAATCAAATTAAATTTCAATTAGAATTTGCAAATCAACATTACATTCGTTTTTCTAAATCAATTTCCATAATTTATGTTTCAAAATTTCCAAATTGCTATTTCAAAATCTTGTAATTCAATTTCAATTTTTATTTAAACAATTCAAATATTGATTCAAGTTTGTATATAAGTTTCATTCCGTAATCATTTAAAATAAACTTAATTTAACGTTCAAATCAATTTAAACTCATTTTTCGATTTCATTCAATATTCGTTAAGTTAATTTATCATTCAAAACAATTTCTATTAAATTTCCAATTCATTAAATAAGTTACTTACGTTCAACTTCATTATATCAACTTACAAATTGAATTCAATTAGATTTGTCAATCAAGTTCTTTAGATTACAAGTCTTATATTTACTCCAATAAATCACATTTTGTTTCTGGTTAAAGAAATTCAATTTCACTTATTTATTTACTTAGTTACAAATTTCAAAACTCAATTAATAAAGAAACTAAATTTCACATATTCAAGGAGTTCAATTTTTCTTATCAAAGAATTCAAATTTTATTTAATTATCAAATAATTCAAATTTTTATTTAATTATTAAACAATTTCAAAATTAATTAATAATTTCAAAATTTAATTATCAAATAAATTCCAAAACTTTATTATTAAATAATTCCAATCTTAATTATTAAATAATACCAAAATTAATTATTAACTAATTTCAAAACTTAATTATTAAATAGATCTTTAAACCACGTTCTTTCATCAACTACTATGTTAGTATTTATTTCAGATTATTAAATATTAACATTTTCCTTTCATAAAATTTCAAATTCCAACTTCGTTTCAAATCTTATTATTTATTTAAATAAAATCTTTATTTTATTTTCAAATCAAATTATTGACCAATCGGGTTTTATTTAATTCTCTATCCTAGGTCAAAGTTTAATTTGGGTATTTATCATTTCAACACAATTCCATTTCAATTCAAAATCAAAGCATAGCAAGGGGAACTTGAAGTGTGATAACTGGGATGGTGTCAAAGTAATTAAACAAGCAATAACAACAATCAATAATAATCCAATAATTTATTCAAATAATCCCAAATAATCTTATTAATTCGCATTGTTGTTTGTGCAAATTAATATAATTATTTCTAGATTCTACGTTATCATTTCATGTAGATTAAAGATTATTACACTAATTATTCTATGCAATTCTACACTTTACATCAATTATTCAATTTCATACTTCATCAATTAATACAACATAAATTCAAATAGTTCAAGGGTAATTAACTATTTTCTACGTGTCAAATAATTAAACATTTAAGGGGTCATATTAAACAATTTTAACTATCAAATCCAACACATATGTCGACTCATTTTTAACTATCCTACGTCAAATTCAATTGCATAATATTTATCACTTATACATTTCAATTTAACATCCAATATAAACAACAAACAATCAATCAATTATCAACCAAACGGGATTGTCATCGTATAATTAACAGATAATGGTGTCAGATGTCAAAGGTGAACCGATACATAAATAACAATGCAATAAATAACAACATCATATTTCAATTGTCGTTTCAATTGAAATCAAATTTAATAAATAAAAGAACATTAATCATGAGTGAATGCTCACCTTTCGAGGCTAGATAGATTCGACGATAAGTGAGTTACGATTCCAGCACGAATTTCAAAGCAAAGCAAGTTTGGACACGAATTTGACGAGCAAGCTGATAATGAAGAATTGATAAAACAAATCAAAACTGAATCGATGAAGAAAATTGGTACAAGTAAACTCATATTTATAATTATATAAAACTATATATATATATATATATAAAAAATCATATTATAACAAAGTATTAACATACATGTAGTTTCAAATCGAAATTAAAAAGTATGAAACAACTTATCTACAACGTATATACTTGAAATATGTTATATTTATTTTTCAACTATAAATCGTCATTAACTTATATATATGTGGGTTAATATTGAATTTTAATCATATATACTTATATCAAAATCCATATATATATATATATTCCAAGGTCTTTATAAATCTTAACTCATATAAATTTTTAACTCAAATACAATGTTAAAATCGAAATTTAAACACACCAAAACGAAAACGAAATCAACTGATTTGTACATATGCAGACAATATGAAGTTTCTGTACTAGGTTACATATATGCAGACTCATATGCCCATTTCATTTAAACTAAATATTTATTTAAACAACATATAGTGCAATACTGATACACTATAAATCCAAATTGTAAACACAAGCCTATTATATATATACATATAACCCAGCAAAATAAACATATATACTAGTATGTATAACAACATATTACAATAATACAAAATATTTGGAACACGTGTACTTTCAAAGATAGCCCAAAATGTAAAATATCCATACATATATACGAGTTATAAAATAGTATCCCTTAGCCGTACCATATATATAAACTCACGCATATAATTTTTTTTTACTGACAAAATTTTGCATATAGCACAGATCAAAACACTATACAAAACTCTTAAAACATGCATAGATATATAACTATCTTTATATAATTATATTGACTTTATATTCAAAAAGATCAAATCAGATCTTATATAACATATACTTTTATATAATCAACATACTATAAACTATTTTCAACTCTCATATATATAGTTTATAAACATTGTATATAGACAAATATATGTTTTTATAAATATGCTCACCTATCTCAATCATACAGGAACACACGTATGAATATACACATTAAAAGTGTGTGCATTGAACTATATCATGAACTTATAAATAGACAACATATAATATTATACTTATATAAAATTTAAAGGTCAAAGAAATACACAAATAAATCAACTTACGAAACGCGCATAAAAATGACAGGTTATATACGTAATAATATTGCAAGACACTTATAACTTTGCATACATACCAGCACATAACCAAACTATAGTATAAATATATAACTAGTACATATACCTACTCATATAAATACTTACATATTATTATATATATGAGATGAAGGCCGAGTGTAGAGGGTGTTGCTCAGTTTGGTGAAATTGTAGAAGTGATGAACGTGTTTGCTGCGTAATGGAGGAGAAGTAGGCTGACTACTGAGCTTGGGAAGGCTTGCGAGAGCTTCAAGTCGCGGGAGTTTGCCTCGGCGAGATAGAAGAAAGGAGAGGAGGTTGCAGGATGTGGTCGGTGGGAAAGCACTGCTGTTGGCGAGGCATGTGTCTCATGACGTCCTCGGCTAGCGTTCGCTGCCTTGGGGCGGAGGAAGGAGTTCTCGTAGGGCGGGGAAGTCGGTGAGGAGATGAAGGCGGAGGGGAAATGGGAAGAAAGAGGATCTGTGCTGTGTTGTTGAGATGGGCGGAGGGGATGCAAGGAAGGAGGAGCACGCTACAGCTTAGCATGAAACAACACTTTTTTTTTCAAAGTAGAAATAAACGAATGGCAAAAAAAAAATGAACCCATGCATTTATGAGAAAGATGAGTTAGAGGAATGAATAGGCTCGAGTACTTTAATAAAGTAAGTAATATAATTATCTTGAAACCCAAATGATGCAGCTTAAAAAAAATAATGACTATTGGAAATAGAAAGAGGAATGCACGATAATCTAGAAAATATTTATTGCAGACACTGATGGCTGTTGGGTTGATCTTGTGGAAAATTGAATGGTCAAAGAAATGTGAAATGTTCGTATCCGTGTCGATGCCGTAAATAGTTTCTTCGGTCCCGTGGCGAACCTGACTTCAAAACACTGAAATGAACATACTACGGAGATCAGTACGACAAGACGATCAAAACAACATACAAATATCAGTGGTACGATTTAATTATAAAAATTTCGAATTTTCTAACAGCGGAAAATGCAGCAAAAACGCAGAAGATTTAGATCGACGGAGCTAAAGAAGTTCGAATTTGGAAAAACGAAAATAACGCCTTGCTCAGAAGATGGTTTAGAATTTTTCTGTGTAAAAATATTTAGGTTTCGAAACGTTTTATTTTCATCGAATTTTAACAGATTAAATTGAAATAAATTTACGCACGAAAATAAACTTTATATTTTCTGACGAAAATTTACCGGTTGCTATGTTTCATTAGACGCATTTCAAATATTAAATTTATATTTCATAATTTTATTTCTAAAATTTCACAAAAATTCAATAAATCACATTATTAAAATGGTTAAAATTTACGGGTTGTTACAGAAAGAAATTTGCGGGTTTGAGACGTAGATTAAATTGGGATAAATCGAGAAGGATTTATTAGCTGATTAAATGGACTATTTGGAATGGAGAGTGTATTTCCTTGAAAAGCCAAGTATATTTTCAAAGAAAGATTTCCAAGTATAAGTTAGAGGTTTTAAAGTGGTTTTAAAGGGATGTTTTATAAAGAAATTATTATTATTTAGTAGTTTAATTTTTTTTTAGAAATTACATATTTATTAAGTTAATTATATAAGTAAAGTACTTTGAAGGTTTAACTAGTAATTGATTTAAAAGATAGTTAGTAAATATTTATACTCTATCTAATAGTTTATTTTAAAACTACTCTGGATTAAGTTTTACATGAGAAATTATTATAAAATTTCGTAACTAGTCTTTTAAATAAAGTGTTTTAAGTAGTTTTTATTTTAAGTGTTTTAAAGTATATGTTTCTGAATAAAGTGATTTAAATTATTTAAAAATCTAAAGTATTGAGACTTTGTGATTTTCGGTGGAAATAAAACAATTGGGTGGGAATTTTTTGTGCGAGAGAAAAGTGATTTGAAAACTACTTTCAAAAGGTTGAAGTGTAGAAAAATATCTTGCGAAGATATTTTGAAATAAATAATTTGGGAAATTATTAAGACCTGATGTTGTTTGTGAGTGTTATATGACAGTTAAATAACCGATTATCTGTAACAGCCCGCAAATCCGTACCCCTGAGTTAACACTATTCTACAACAATCAACTCAAGTTGCACAGAAATACGAACCATTGGGTTAAAGAAGAAGAGGTAGAAGGAGAGAAAACAGAATACAACATCAGAATCTAACCATCACAGCGGGAGAAAATACAATAGATAATAAATAATCTTTACTCAATTCAAATATATTTGTTTATATATTACATCATCAGAGTACATCAATCACAGCTCAACATCAATATCATACAAATGAATACATAGCAACTCAATACAGCGGAATATATATAAACAAGTACGAGAGTACGTGTCGTCATCCAGCTCGTCTCCTGAGCTCCATAGCATCAAATCCTGTATCCTATAATACTCGGTCTGACCCGAGCATTACAGTTAAATAACACCCGAGTCAGTCTGGAATACCAGCGTGAGAAAATCACACCCAATTTGATTATTAAAGTTTCAAAATCCTTTGAAAACAAAAGCATCTCGTAAGACCACGCCACAAATAAACATGTCGGGTTTTTTACCTTACGATAGCTAAAACAATTTGTATAGAAATCCTCTGATACTATAATAGGATCTATATACAAATACTTATAAAATAGCCGAAATTGTTACATTCATTAAATTCCAGCTACTAGCCACATAGTGGGTAATACAAACAAAACTCGTACAAGGCTCGTAGGGAGAATGGATTTCCAACTAATGACTAGGCACTGGAGTACCACCTGTTACAGTACGGGGCCCAGATCACCGTACCGAGGAGTACGCCCGCTCCCCTGCAACACAAGGCCGGGACTACCCCTTACTGGATAATCCCGAGTGAGATCACCCCGCGGTTGGAATTAGAAACCGCCCACTAAGCCAAAATAAAATGGGACATCTAGACTGGAATGACCTCACCCTGCTTGGGTGCTACCCACCTAGCCTTGCTGCATATCCCCTGATTTTCAGTCATTCCCATTTGATGAGGCTAGGGGCTAAGCGTTACCTTTTTAGAACATAACCCTTTAAATTAATTTACAAACCATTTCCATTCAAATTGATTGGTTTTCAATCCATTCGTATACCACTTCATCAATTCGAATGGTTTAAAACTCAATCGCTTACATTTAATTTATTTTTAAGCAAACCAAACTCATATTTACTTCAATTGTTCTCAAAATCAATTTATTTTACTCCCATCCATTCATAGAATTTAAATTACTTCCATTTACATCTCATTGTTTACATTCAATTTATTATTCATTTAAATAAATCCATATTTATTACAACTGATTCAAAAACCAATTTTATGCAAATTCAGTGCTATATTCTCATTCATTTTATTTGAATCCATTGATTTATTTTGAAACATTTCAAATTGGTTACATCAAATACTCATTTCATAATTAATTTGCAAACTAAACATTTGCCACATTAAATTGGTATTCGACTTTATTTAACTAATTCAAGTTCCATCTCCATATTTCATTACCAATTAATTTCCTTTTTATTTTAATTCATTCACGACCATTTATTTAGCTCGACCCATTTCAAGCTTGCATATTACTACCCATTCATTTACATTTCATTCTATAACTGTTTATTCCAAACTATTTTATTTAGCTCGACAACAATTCAGGCTATTCCATTCAATAACTATTTCTCAACTCATTTAAACCATACTTCATTTTGAGTTCGGATTTTATTCAACACTTACTTAAGTCAAAAACTTAAGTTCATTTCATTTCTTTTTATAATAAGTTCTACTTCCATCTTTCATTTAATTCTTATTTATTCTATCCATTTACTTATTCAACATAATTAGTTTATCCACACTCACTTAAACCATTCTAGTAAACTTGAAACATTTTATTTTCCTTGTTGTCTCAAGTTATTTCAATCGCTTAATACTTTAAATGGTTTACCTTTATTTATTTAAGAATTCTCATTCCATTAAATATTATCGGCAACTCACCGAATTTTATTTCCATTAAATCATTATTACTTGATTTAAATCCAATCCACTATCATTACTCTTAGTGTTAAGTTGAATTCAATTCAACTCCTTTCCATCTTTTAGCTTAAGTTTATTCGCTCCAATTTTATACTTAAGCTCATTTCGTTTCAAGTAAATCTTTCTCTTCCATCAACTTAATTCTATTTCAGTTAAATCTCATTTTAAAATTTACAATTTCATTTGATTAGTTATTATATAATTTAACTTTCCAGATTCAGTTCATCCAATTTATTACATGGCCATTTCCCAATTTATCTTCACTTATTTGGACTTTATTTGCAATTCATACCATTACTATTTTAATCCATTTACATTTTTATTCCATACATTTCAATTATATCTAATTTGTTAACACTTCAAGTCAAATTTTAATTAATAGCTCAAGTTCTGATTCCACCATTCACTTTTAAATTACCATCCAATTTTATTAACTCACATGGCAATATCATTCACAATTCATTTAATTAATTCAATTAATTGCAAGACCACTTTCTATTATATTTCCTTCACTAATGATTCATTTCGAATTCGATTTATAACTTGAGTTTTATTTCCAATCTTCATTATTAGCTTACAATTCAGCTTCTATTTAACTACATTGAACTCCATTTACACATTTCATTTACTAATTTATTATCAATTAGTTCTTCCCTTAACTATAATCCAACTCTTGAATTTTAATTCCAAATATCACTGCATTTAATTTCCTTAGTTCAATTTAGTTTATAATTCAAGTTTTGATTTTTATTTTATTCTCCAATTCATCAATAATATGTATTTTGGAGTTTTCTATCTCACTTTTCAAATTTACTAAGTCACAACTTATTATTTACACAATTCCATTCCTCATAGGCTTGAATATATTATTCTTTTATTTTATTTTATTTTAACTCAAGCCTTATGCTTATTTATAACCCAAGCATATTTTTATTCCTATGGATTTTCTGATTTATTTATTTATTTCAATGCAATCCTTATCCAATTCATTGTCCATTAATTCAAGTAAGAATCTAATTCCATTCAATAATTCAATTGAATTCTTATTCCAACTCAATTTTATTTTAACTCAGTTTTACTCAACTCAATTCGATTTCAACTTGATTCGAATACAACTGGATATTATTTTCAGTCTATCCAATTAATGTCAACCCAGTCAAATTTTTATTTTCCATCCAAGTTAATTTCATTTTTAACTTTTCCTTTAAATTTAAATTCCAACATTCAAAGTTTATATCCCCTCCCTGATTTAAAAATCATCTCAATTTATAAGCTTACAATCCATCTTATCAGGATTTTTAACTTCTCGGCTTTGGGTTCAAAATTTATTTTGAAATATTCAACATCTCAAATCACAATTCTCAAAAGTTAAACCGATCCTGGTTTTATTCCCAACAAATTCCCTTTGAGATTTTCAAAAACAACTAGCTTTTTGAACAAATCAATGTGGTAGCAATCTGTCACTTGGAAATTCAAAAATGAATACTGATGATGCGGCCGTCATCATCAGAATTATTTTCCAATAATCCAAGTGATTTCAATGCTATATCACTTTCAAAATTCATTTAAAACAGATTTACATTCAGAAATATCTCCAAAACGAAAATGCTATCATTTATGTTTAAAACACTTCCAAATCTCCGGAATTTAAATTTCCAAATCCTGCTTAATTAAATTTTACTACAATTCGTTTGCATAGCTTATGCTCATACAAATTCTTATTTGATTATATTCAATTTATAATTCACATTTATAAATTTCATTTTATAATGAATTTATTCCCATAAATTTTAGTTATATTTAAATTTCTAGTTAAATTTTCACTTTACAATGATAATACGTTAATATTATCATTTCTAACATCCAAGCAACCATATATTAGCTAAATAGTTTTCAAAAACTATCCTTTATATCAAAATATGTCTTTGGGTAAAATTATTTCATTTACCCATATTTAAAACAATACCGTGTCGATTGTTCTATTCAAGTGTTTAGAAACCCCTTCGATGCAGTTGCGCAGACTATGTCGACGAAGGTTCATATGCCACTCAATAAACCAATCAACACAATATTAAAACAATTTATATTCACTAACAAATACGCACTCATATCTATTAATACGCTCAAAATCATTATAGAGTTCTATGGACTCTATTTTATGAGTAATTCCCACTAGAGCCAAGGTTATAACCAACTTACGCTCTGATACCAACTGTAACAGCCCGCAAATCCGTACCCCTGAGTTAACACTATTCTACAACAATCAACTCAAGTTGCACAGAAATACGAACCATTGGGTTAAAGAAGAAGAGGTAGAAGGAGAGAAAACAGAATACAACATCAGAATCTAACCATCACAGCGGGAGAAAATATAATAGATAATAAATAATCTTTACTCAATTCAAATATATTTGTTTATATATTACATCATCAGAGTACATCAATCACAGCTCAACATCAATATCATACAAATGAATACATAGCAACTCAATACAGCGGAATATATATATAAACAAGTATGAGAGTACGTGTCGTCATCCAGCTCGTCTCCTGAGCTCCATAGCATCAAATCCTGTATCCTATAATACTCGGTCTGACTCGAGCATTACAGTTAAATAACACCCGATTCAGTCTGGAATACCAGCGTGAGAAAATCACACCCAATTTGATTATTAAAGTTTCAAAATCCTTTGAAAACAAAAGCATCTCGTAAGACCACGCCACAAATAAACATGTCGGGTTTTTTACCTTACGATAGCTAAAACAATTTGTATAGAAATCCTCTGATACTATAATAGGATCTATATACAAATACTTATAAAATAGCCGAAATTGTTACATTCATTAAATTCCAGCTACTAGCCACATAGTGGGTAATACAAACAAAACTCGTACAAGGCTCGTAGGGAGAATGGATTTCCAACTAATGACTAGGCACTGGGGTACCACCTGTCACAGTACGGGGCCTAGATCACCGTACCGAGGAGTACGCCCGCTCCCCTGCAACACAAGGCCGGGACTACCCCTTACTGGATAATCCCGAGTGAGATCACCCCGCGGTTGGGATCAGCAACCGCCCACTAAGCCGAAATAAAAAGGGACATCTAGACTGGAATGACCTCACCCTGCTTGGGTGCTACCCACCTAGCCTTGCTGCATATCCCCTGATTTTCAGTCATTCCTATTTGATGAGGCTTGAGGCTAAGCGTTACCTTTTTAGAACATATCCCTTTGAATGCCCATCGTCCACCTGACGATGTTTTTGCAAGCATTCGTCCATACAAGTCCGTCCCGGGTTCGAACGGAACCGAAGGCACTATTCCTACTACATCCATTTTGGAAATATCCTCAGGATTAGTAGCGACTAGCCCTTGCACTTCACTGCTCCATCTTCGAATCCAAAATCGTTTACACGAAACGTACAAACCGGATCGAAGTGGTTTTCGAGATATAAATCTCGATCCCGGTCTCTTCGAAACGATCAACGTATTTGTCCAATATTGATAGTTGGTTATTTAACTATCAATTAATATTCACAAACAACCATCCAACAATAAATAATTTCCTAAATTATTTATTAATCTCAAAATATCTTCACAAGATATATTTCTATTTTCAATCCTTTGACAACAGTTTCAAAACCATCTTTCCTTTCAGAATAAACTTTCCCAATTATTTTCTATCCCCTCTGAAATCACCAAGCACAAAACTAGATTTTAAATAATTTAAAACACTTTACTTTGAAATATACTTTAAAATATTTATTTTAAAACTACTTCAATGATTTGTTAAAAATACATACTATATGAATATTTGAATATAAAGTTACTTAATAAATATAAAACTAGATTTTCACTTTTACAAAACAAAACACCAAATCACTTTTTAAACAATTACTGCTATAATAAATTAGAAAGAAATACTTACTTTAGACTTTAAATATTATAAATAATAAATTTTTCAAAACATACCCTTAAAAAAACAATTTTATAACTAGTAACTTATATTTAAAAATTTACTTTGAAAACGTACTTGGTTATCCAGGGAGAATTCCAACTTCAATCACTTAAATCAATTTCCTCAAATTGATTTCAAATTTATCCCATTTGAAATAATTTCTTTACTTACTTAATTCATTTCAAAATTCATTAAGTATTATTATTGTTGTTATTTTCCGTTTGATTTTAAATCCTTTAACTGAAATATACAGATTCCAGACGTTTCCCAGTTTCTTCTTTATTCCTTCAATAATTTAAATATTAAATATTAAATCAATATTTTGTTCTATTATATAATATCATTGAAGTTTCAAACTTCATTAACCTTTGTTTATTCAAAATTTCCTTTCCATATACAGAATTTTATTAATTAGCATTAAACACTGCTATTATTCTTATCCAATTTATTCTTAATTTATTTAAAATTTCTATAATTATTTCACTTACAAATTCTCTTCATTTTATTTCCAAGTTCCAATTCTATATATCTTGATAACTTAGTGCACCGGAAAATATTCAAGTAAACCATATCATCCAATATTCCAATTATCAACAATATTCATCACAGAATATAAAATAATTACAACAGGGGTATTAAATAATTTAAATAAATGTCAAGGGATCCAGTTGGATCCCTCCAACCTGTTTTCCCTGCATCCACACACGTTAGCACAATATAAAATATCTTCACTATAAAATGAGGGAAATCAATCATTTCAAGGCGTAGTATATATACTACTATATAACACAACAATCAATTCAACCATTCAAACAATTATTTAAATTTAATCATTTAAATAATTTAAGTTTTAAACTGAGTGAGATTAACTCACGTTTGACTTCTAATTTGCCAATCCGATCCAAGTCGGCTTGTTCTTCCCAAATTTTTGGCCTTGAATAAACATTATAGGATTTATTAATATTTAAATCGATCAAACAATTAATTATTATTTAATAGATTAACAATTTATTTTGAACAAATTTTCCTTTAATAATTAGTCTTGACAATTGAAAAATTAAATAAGCTTTTATTAGTTGAGTTAATCACCATAATACATCATTTTAAAATTAAACAGCAAATTAGAATGGGCAAATGAATATATTATTTTGAAACTTTTATATACTCATAAGAAATAATTTATATAGACAAATCTAATCCTTCACAATTTCCTATGTATTTATTTTTTTCGAAATCTTATATATATAACATTTCTGTTTTATCCAACTATGTATATATATTAAATTCCCTCTAATATATATATATATGTATTTATTCGAAACCACAAATATTCTTTACTGTAAAACCAAGTACCACGATATATATATATTTAAACTCTGGAATTGTAAAACTAAATAGTGAACATTTTACACACACACACACACACATGCAGTTAAACGAAAGTTAGAAAATAATTAAATAAATTATTACTTACAGAATTCGAACCTACCTCACCCACGAAGATCCCGGCTAGGCCTTAACTTCCGGCTTCGATCGCGACTCCTTGCGTAGCTCGAAACCATCACCCAAACGTCGCGAGCTCCCCTCCTCGCGTATGATTCCACCTCGATCGAATACGTCGTGCCGCCGTGCTTAAAACCCTAATTCGCAAGAAACCCTAGCCACGTCCCTGCTTGCATCGAGCGTCTCCGCCTAGCCAAAACAGCACCTGCTCCACAACGTCGAATCACTAAATCGAACCTCTACCACAGTTCATTGCCTCATCTACACGAGAGATGCCACACTCGTGCTCCGCTCCATCGCGATAGCCTTCACCCGACGTTGGTACTGGTAATACGAGGCACGCGATCGAATTCTCTCTTCTTCTTTTTTCCCAAGTCGCGATTCGATCTATAAGGAGAGATTTAACGCGGCCATTGTATTTATTTGGGAATGACCGACTTCGTGAATGATTTTTAAAGGAGGATGAAGACTCGATTTTGTTCAGAGGTGAAGGGGATTCTTTTGCCAACCATTGCTCTTATATTTTCTTCAGTTCGATTTTGATTTCATTCGGTTCTTTTCATTTTCTCTGTGTGGGTTTAGAGAGGTAAAGGGAAAGATATTTATGTGATGGCGTAAGGAAGAAGGAAGTAAAATAGTTGACCAAATTATAAAGACATTAACTTTAAATTTGCAGTATAAGCTACAACGCGTTTATCCACTGTATGATCACACGACAACTCCAAACACCACGAAATTTGAAATCCGATAAAAATGCAATATTACGGATCCAATGGAACTGGTTTAGTCAAATTTCGAGACTGCACCCCGGAAGGTTATTTTTACATTCAATTTAAACAGTATAAATTTTAAAACTGAACAAACCACTATTAATTTAAATTTTATAACTTCTATTATCTACGGTGTTATCAATATAAATTTTACAAGTCTTCAAATTATTTTTAACAGGCATAAAATTCCCGATTTCATATTTTACCCGATTTTAAATTATTTAATACAATAATCTAATTGTCAAATAAGTTATGATATTCATAATTTAAGTTAATAATTAACCTGTAAATATTTAAAATCAATTAAATATTCCGGTTACAAATGCTTAAAAATTCCGGGTCGTCACATTCCTCCCCCCTTAAAAGAATTTCGTCCCCAAAATTACAAGTTAGGAAGAATGGTCCAATACCCGTTTACTTTTCCCAAAACCAGCAGTTTTTAACAACCCAACAATCTTTATTAAAGACACACTATTCATTTTACAAACTTTCCAAAACTCTTCCATTATGTTTCTACCAATAACATTGATCCAATCCATTCGAATTTTAAATTTTAAACCCAATTTAAATTTCTCAAAAATTTTCTAACTCTCTAAATTTTCGAAAAATATTTGCCAGCATCTCCTTTGCGCGGCTAGCTCGATACAACTACAAAATGGCTCTACGGCCTCCCAAATCCAAAAAGAAAACAAAAAGCCAAGTGGCTCAATCCAAATCCCAATCAAATTTCATACCAAATTTAAATACATATCTTTTTGTCGAGCATTTCAAATTTATCTTCTAAAATCAAAATCAATTCTCTTTTCCCTTTATAATACCTGCATGTTCTACTCGACAATAATATCCAATCACAATATTCCAAAACATTTTATCGACTTCCTTACAAGTGTCAATTATTTACTCATTCAAATATCAACTTGGAATATATTTGTAATATCAATCTCCAATTAAGAATTCACCATTCCTTACTTAAGTTTAGTATAAGCATTCTATATGCTTCTTTGTTTGTTTTCACTTCCCCACTTTAGTTAATATCTATTTCTATTCAAATTGATTTCCACATTACATATGAATTTCATTTATTTTCAACTTTGAATCTTAAATTTTATCTTTCATTTATAACTAATTTATGTCATTTACTTTAATTAGTTTCATTTACTAACTTATTTCAATTTCCCAGTTTAAACCATTTTATCGTTAACAAAATTTTCCAAAATTTTCAAAAAAATTTCTAACTCCCAAAATTTCTGAAATTTTTGGCAGAGTCCCCTTTGTACGGAGGAGCTTATGCAATTTGACAAAAGAGATAAATATATATACATCGTCCCACCCGGTCGGAAAAACCAAAAACAGTTCATATTTCCTATTTTTATTGCGTAGGCGTACCTTATTTAGCATTTTTAAGCATGCAGCTTATTATTTTTAGCAACTAGCGCAACCAAATCCAGCCGCACGACTCCCCGGTACCTGTACTTACTCAATTTAAACATGTAAGTGCCAAATATAAGCAGTTTAATTATATTTCACTAAGTTACAATGGTTAAAACATATGAATTCTAAAAGAAATGCACATCAAACACTTTCCATAGGCAATTTATACAATTTTATAATAATTCAACAGTTTGAATTAATTTACAAACCATTTCCATTCAAATTGATTGGTTTTCAATCCATTCGTATACCACTTCATCAATTCGAATGGTTTAAAACTCAATCGCTTACATTTAATTTATTTTTAAGCAAACCAAACTCATATTTACATCAATTGTTCTCAAAATCAATTTATTTTACTCCCATCCATTCATAGAATTTAAATTACTTCCATTTACATCTCATTGTTTACATTCAATTTATTATTCATTTAAATAAATCCATATTTATTACAACTGATTCAAAAACCAATTTTATGCAAATTCAGTGCTATATTCTCATTCATTTTATTTGAATCCATTGATTTATTTTGAAACATTTCATATTGGTTACATCAAATACTCATTTCATAATTAATTTGCAAACTAAACATTTGCCACATTAAATTGGTATTCGACCTCATTTAACTAATTCAAGTTCCATCTCCATATTTCATTACCAATTAATTTCCTTTTTATTTTAATTCATTCACGACCATTTATTTAGCTCGACCCATTTCAAGCTTGCATATTACTACCCATTCATTTACATTTCATTCTATAACTGTTTATTCCAAACTATTTTATTTAGCTCGACAACAATTCAGGCTATTCCATTCAATAACTATTTCTCAACTCATTTAAACCATACTTCATTTTGAGTTCAGATTTTATTCAACACTTACTTAAGTCAAAAACTTAAGTTCATTTCATTTCTTTTTATAATAAGTTCTACTTCCATCTTTCATTTAATTCTTATTTACTCTATCCATTTACTTAGTCAACATAATTAGTTTATTCACACTCACTTAAACCATTCTAGTAAACTTGAAACATTTTATTTTCCTTGTTGTCTCAAGTTATTTCAATCGCTTAATACTTTAAATGGTTTACCTTTATTTATTTAAGAATTCTCATTCCATTAAATATTATCGGCAACTCACCGAATTTTATTTCAATTAAAATCATTATTACTTGATTTAAATCCAATCCACTATCATTACTCTTAGTGTTAAGTTGAATTCAATTCAACTCCTTTCCATCTTTTAGCTTAAGTTTATTCGCTCCAATTTTATACTTAAGCTCATTTCGTTTCAAGTAAATCTTTCTCTTCCATCAACTTAATTCTATTTCAGTTAAATCTCATTTTAAAATTTACAATTTCATTTGATTAGTTATTATATAATTTAACTTTCCAGATTCAGTTCATCCAATTTATTACATGGCCATTTCCCAATTTATCTTCACTTATTTGGACTTTATTTGCAATTCATACCATTACTATTTTAATCCATTTACATTTTTATTCCATACATTTCAATTATATCTAATTTGTTAACACTTCAAGTCGAATTTTAATTAATAGCTCAAGTTCTGATTCCACCATTCACTTTTAAATTACCATCCAATTTTATTAACTCACATGGCAATATCATTCACAATTCATTTAATTAATTCAATTAATTGCAAGACCACTCTCTATTATATTTCCTTCACTAATGATTCATGTCGAATTCGATTTATAACTTGAGTTTTATTTCCAATCTTCATTATTAGCTTACAATTCAGCTTCTATTTAACTACATTGAACTCCATTTACACATTTCATTTACTAATTTATTATCAATTAGTTCTTCCCTTAACTATAATCCAACTCTTGAATTTTAATTCCAAATATCACTGCATTTAATATCCTTAGTTCAATTTAGTTTATAATTCAAGTTTTGATTTTTATTTTATTCTCCAATTCATCAATAATATGTATTTTGGAGTTTTCTATCTCACTTTTCAAATTTACTAAGTCACAACTTATTATTTACACAATTCCATTCCTCATAGGCTTGAATATATTATTCTTTTATTTTATTTTATTTTAACTCAAGCCTTATGCTTATTTATAACCCAAGCATATTTTTATTCCTATGGATTTTCTGATTTATTTATTTATTTCAATGCAATCCTTATCCAATTCATTGTCCATTAATTCAAGTAAGAATCTAATTCCATTCAATAATTCAATTGAATTCTTATTCCAACTCAATTTTATTTTAACTCAGTTTTACTCAACTCAATTCGAATACAACTGGATATTATTTTCAGTCTATCCAATTAATGTCAACCCAGTCAAATTTTTATTTCCCATCCAAGTTAATTTCATTTTTAACTTTTCCTTTAAATTTAAATTCCAACATTCAAAGTTTATATCCCCTCCCTGATTTAAAACTCATCTCAATTTATAAGCTTACAATCCATCTTATCAGGATTTTTAACTTCCCGGCTTTGGGTTCAAAATTTATTTTGAAATATTCAACATCTCAAATCACAATTCTCAAAAGTTAAACCGATCCTGGTTTTATTCCCAACAAATTCCCTTTGAGATTTTCAAAAACAACTAGCTTTCTGAACAAATCAATGTGGTAGCAATCCGTCACTTGGAAATTCAAAAATGAATACTGATGATGCGGCCGTCATCATCAGAATTATTTTCCAATAATCCAAGTGATTTCAATGCTATATCACTTTCAAAATTCATTTAAAACAGATTTACATTCAGAAATATCTCCAAAACGAAAATGCTATCATTTATGTTTAAAACACTTCCAAATCTCCGGAATTTAAATTTCCAAATCCTGCTTAATTAAATTTTACTACAATTCGTTTGCATAGCTTATGCTCATACAAATTCTTATTTGATTATATTCAATTTATAATTCACATTTATAAATTTCATTTTATAATGAATTTATTCCCATAAATTTTAGTTATATTTAAATTTCTAGTTAAATTTTCACTTTACAATGATAATACGTTAATATTATCATTTCTAACATCCAAGCAACCATATATTAGCTAAATAGTTTTCAAAAACTATCCTTTATATCAAAATATGTCTTTGGGTAAAATTATTTCATTTACCCATATTTAAAACAATAACGTGTCGATTGTTCTATTCAAGTGTTTAGAAACCCCTTCGATGCAGTTGCGCAGACTGTGTCGACGAAGGTTCATATGCCACTCAATAAACCAATCAACACAAAATTAAAACAATTTATATTCACTAACAAATACGCACTCATATCTATTAATACGCTCAAACTCATTATAGAGTTCTACGGACTCTATTTTATGAGTAATTCCCACCAGAGCCAAGGTTATCACCAACCTACGCTCTGATACCAACTGTAACAGCCCGCAAATCCGTACCCCTGAGTTAACACTATTCTACAACAATCAACTCAAGTTGCACAGAAATACGAACCATTGGGTTAAAGAAGAAGAGGTAGAAGGAGAGAAAACAGAATACAACATCAGAATCTAACCATCACAGCGGGAGAAAATATAATAGATAATAAATAATCTTTACTCAATTCAAATATATTTGTTTGTATATTACATCATCAGAGTACATCAATCACAGCTCAACATCAATATCATACAAATGAATACATAGCAACTCAATACAGCGGAATATATATATAAACAAGTACGAGAGTACGTGTCGTCATCCAGCTCGTCTCCTGAGCTCCATAGCATCAAATCCTGTATCCTATAATACTCGGTCTGACCCGAGCAATACAGTTAAATAACACCCGAGTCAGTCTGGAATACCAGCGTGAGAAAATCACACCCAATTTGATTATTAAAGTTTCAAAATTCTTTGAAAACAAAAGCATCTCGTAAGACCACGCCACAAATAAACATGTCGGGTTTTTTACCTTACGATAGCTAAAACAATTTGTATAGAAATACTCTGATATTATAACAGGGTCTATATAAAAATACTTATAAAATAGTCGAAATTGTTACATTCATTAAATTCCAGCTACTAGCCACATAGTGGGTAATACAAACAAAACTCGTACAAGGCTCGTAGGGAGAATGGATTTCCAACTAATGACTAGGCACTGGGGTACCACCTGTCACAGTACGGGGCCCAGATCACCGTACCGAGGAGTACGCCTACTCCCCTGCAACACAAGGCCGGGACTACCCCTTACGGGATAATCCCGAGTGAGATCACCCCGCGGTTGGGATCAACAACCGCCCACTAAGCCGAAATAAAAAGGGACATCTAGACTGGAATGACCTCACCCTGCTTGGGTGCTACCCACCTAGCCTTGCTGCATATCCCCTGATTTTCAGTCATTCCCATTTGATGAGGCTTGAGGCTAAGCGTTACCTTTTTAGAACATATCCCTTTGAATGCCCATCGTCCACCTGACGATGTTTTCGCAAGCATTCGTCCATACAAGTCCGTCCCGGGTTCGAACGGAACCGAAGGCACTATTCTTACTACATCCATTTTGGAAATATCCTCAGGATTAGTAGCGACTAGCCCTTGCACTTCACTGCTCCATCTTCGAATCCAAAATCATTTACACAAAACGTACAAACCGGATCGAAGTGGTTTTCGAGACATAAATCTCGATCCCGGTCTCTTCGAAACGATCAACGTATTTGTCCAATATTGATAGTTGGTTATTTAACTATCAATTAATATTCACAAACAACCATCCAACAATAAATAATTTCTTAAATTATTTATTAACCTCAAAATATCTTCACAAGATATATTTCTATTTTCAATCCTTTGACAACAGTTTCAAAACCATCTTTCCTTTCAGAATAAACTTTCCCAATTATTTTCTTTCTCCTCTGAAATCACCAAGCACAAAACTAGATTTTAAAATAATTTAAAACACTTTACTTTGAAATATACTTTAAAATATTTATTTTAAAACTACTTCAATGATTTGTTAAAAATACATACTATATGAATATTTGAAAATAAAGTTACTTAATAAATATAAAACTAGATTTTCACTTTTACAAAACAAAACACCAAATCACTTTTTAAACAATTACTGCTATAATAAATTAGAGGGAAATACTTACTTTAGACTTTAAATATTAGAAATAATAAATTTTTCAAAACATACCTTTAAAAAAACAATTTTATAACTAGTAACTTATATTTAAAAATTTACTTTGAAAACGTACTTGGTTATCCAGGGAGAATTCCAACTTCAATCACTTAAATCAATTTCCTCAAATTGATTTCAAATTTATCCCATTTGAAATAATTTCTTTACTTACTTAATTCATTTCAAAATTCATTAAGTATTATTATTATTGTTATTTTCCGTTTGATTTTAAATCCTTTAACTGAAATATACAGATTCCAGACTTTTCCCAGTTTCTTCTTTATTCCTTCAATAATTTAAATATTAAATATTAAATCAATGTTTTGTTCTATTAAATAATATCATTGAAGCTTCAAACTTCATTAACCTTTGTTTATTCAAAATTTCCTTTCCATATACAGAATTTTATTAATTAGCATTAAACACTGCTATTATTCTTATCCAATTTATTCTTAATTTATTTAAAATTTCTATAATTATTTCACTTACAAATTCTCTTCATTTTATTTCCTAGTTCCAATTCTATATATCTTGATAACTTAGTGCACCGGAAAATATTTAGGTAAACCATATCATCCAATATTCCAATTATCAACAATATTCATCACATAATATAAAATAATTACAACAGGGTATTAAATAATTTAAATAAATGTCGAGGGATCCAGTTGGATCCCTCCAACCTGTTTTCCCTGCATCCACAGACGTTAGCACAATATAAAATATCTTCATTATAAAATGAAGGAAATCAATCATTTCAAGGCGTAGTATATATACTACTATATAACACAACAATCAATTCAACCATTCAAACAATTATTTAAATTTAATCATTTAAATAATTTAAGTTTTAAACTGAGTGAGATTAACTCACCTTTGACTTCTAATTTGCCAATCCGATCCAAGTCGGCTTGTTCTTCCCGAATTTTGGGCCTTGAATAAACATTATAGGATTTATTAATATTTAAATCGATCAAACAATTAATTATTATTTAATAGATTAACAATTTATTTTAAACAAATTTTCCTTTAATAATTAGTCTTGACAATTGAAAAATTAAATAAGCTTTTATTAGTTGAGTTAATCACCATAATACATCATTTTAAAATTAAACAGTAAATTAGAATGGGCAAATGAATATATTATTTTGAAACTTTTATATGCTCGTAAGAAATAATTTATATAGACAAATCTAATCCTTCAAAATTTCCTATGTATTTATTTTTTTTGAAATCTTATATATATAACATTTCTGTTTTATCCAACTATGTATATATATTAAATTCCCTCTAATCTATATATATGTGTATTTATTCGAAACCACAAATATTCTTTACTGTAAAACCAAGTACCACGATATATATATTTAAACTCTAGAATTGTAAAACTAAATAGTGAACATTATATATATAGACACACACACACACACACACACATGCAGTTAAACGAAAGTTAGAAAATAATTAAATAAATTATTACTTACAGAATTCGAACCTACCTCACCCACGAAGATCCCGGCTAGGCCTTAACTTCCGGCTTCGATCGCGACTCCTTGCGTAGCTCGAAACCATCACCCAAACGTCGCGAGCTCCACTCCTCGCGTATGATTCCACCTCGATCGAACACGCCGCGCCGCCGTGCTTAAGACCCTAATTCGCAAGAAACCCTAGCCACGTCCCTGCTTGCATCGAGCGTCTCCGCCTAGCCAAAACAGCACCTGCTCCACAACGTCGAATCACTAAATCGAACCTCTACCACAGTTCATTGCCTCATCTACACGAGAGATGCCACACTCGTGCTCCGCTCCATCGCGATAGCCTTCACCCGACGTTGGTACTGGTAAATACGATGCACGCGATCGAATTCTCTCTTTTTTTTTCCCAAGTCGCGATTCGATCTATAAGGAGAGGTTTAACGCGGCCATTGTATTTATTTGGGAATGAACGACTTCGTGAATGATTTTTAAAGGAGGATGAAGACTTGATTTTGTTCAGAGTTGAAGGGGATTCTTTTGCCGGCCATTGCACTTTTATTTTCTTCAGTTCGATTTTGATTTCATTCGGTTCTTTTCATTTTCTCTGTGTGGGTTTAGAGAGGTAAAGGGAAAGATATTTATGTGATGGCGTAAGGAAGAAGGAAGTAAAATAGTTGACCAAATTATAAAGATATTAACTTTAAATTTGCAGTATAAGCTACAACGCGTTTATCCACTGTATGATCACACGACAACTCCAAACACCACGAAATTTGAAATCCGATAAAAATGCAATATTACGGATCCAATGGAACTGGTTTAGACAAATTCCGAGACTGCACCCCAGAAGGTTATTTTTAAATTCAATTTAAACAGTATAAATTTTAAAACTGAACAAACCACTATTAATTTAAATTTTACAACTTCTATTATCTACGGTGTTATCAATATAAATTTTACATGTCTTCAAATTATTTTTAACAGGCATAAAATTCCCGATTTCATATTTTACCCGATTTTAAATTATTTAATTCAATAATCTAATTGTCAAATAAGTTATGATATTCATAATTTAAGTTAATAATTAACCTGTAAATATTTAAAATCAATTAAATATTCCGGTTACAAATACTTAAAAATTCCGGGTTGTCACATTATCAATATTGGCCAATGCACTGATCGTTTCGAAGAGACCGAGATCGGGATTAATTTTCTGAAAACCACTTCGACCCGGTTTGAAAATTTTCGTGAGGAAGACAAGAGCTTGGAGTCGAAGATGGAGTAGTGAAGTGCAAGGACTAATCGCTACTAATCCTGAGGGTGATTCCAAAATGGATGTAGTAGGAGTAGGGCCTTCGGTTCCATTTGGACCGGGAACGGAATTGTATGGACGAACGTTATCGGAAGATCGCTAGGGGGACGATGAGCATCCTAAGTGAATGTGTGCTAAAAAGATAAAGCATAGAAGCCACATCAACCGGGAATGGCTAAAACATGGAAGGTGCGGAAAGGCTAAGTGTCTAGCAACCAATTAGGGTAAGGTCATCCCTGTCTAGATGTCCCTTTTTATTCTATTGTGTGGGCGGTTGCTGATCCCAACTGCGGGGTGATCTTGTTCGTACTATCCAGTAAGGGATAGCTCCGGTCTTGTGTTGCAGGGGATCGGGGTGGATCCCCTGTGCTCTGATCTAGACCAAGTACTGTGACGGGTGGTACCCCAGCAGCCCTGCCATTAATGAAAACACAATCTCCAATAAGTGCCTTCGGACTTGTTTGTATACCTATTATGTGGAATTTAATGTATGTAACAATTTCGGCTATTTGAATAAGTATTTGTATATAGACACTACTATAATATCAGAGGATTTGATAAGAAATGTTTTGGTTTTCGTAAGGCAAAAACATGACATATTTATTTGTGGCGTGGTCTTACGAGATACCATTGATTTTTAAAGGATTTTGGAAACTTTAGTAATCCAATTGAGTGTGTTTTCTCACGCTGGTTTTCCAGACTGACTCGGGTGTTATTTTACTATAATACTCGGGTCAGACCGAGTATTATAGGATACAACATGAGATGTTGTGTAGCTCAAGAGACGAGCTAGATGGCGAGACGTATCGCACGTACTTGATATATATTTCAATGTGCAGTATAAGCTGTATAGTCTGCTTTTGGGTACGGACAAGTTGTTACAACTGTCCAGTATTTGGCTGTTGTTTTTATGTACTCCGATGATGTAATGTATTATTCAGTTACAGATTCTTTTGTATAAAAATCTGTTGTTATCTATTATATATTATTCCACTGCATTTGTGAGATTCTGATGTTGTTTTCTATATTTATTCTTCTACCTCCTTCTTCTTTCCCTTGCGGTCTAATTTTTAGTATTCGATTGTTCGACATTTAATATAGTGGACGTATCGATGTCGATTTTCGGGTGTCGAAAAATCAGATCATGACAATGAAGTAGAAGTGACTATTCACTCTCTTCATCCCAACTGTACCTTAAATTACATCTACCCTTGTACATTTATTTTTCTTTCAAAATGCTCAACCATTCAAAAGAAAACCCTTACTACAACATCATAACGAACTCTTTATTAAGATGCATTTCATCGTCCTTAACATATAGGACATCAAGTATGATGCACCTTATGTAAATTGATCAAACTGACATTTCAACGATCGAATTCTTAGATCTTTCTTGTAGCTTTGGTCTAACATATTAACTTCATCCAAGTATCATACATTGCGAACTGTGACCGTTCCCTATATAATACTTACACGTGATAGTATGTGGATCAAATATTCATAGTCTTATACTACTTTTAGAGTTTAAAACTCATAAAATGCAATGCACGGCCTCTACCAAATAAATGCGTAAGCGACTAACTTACGAATGAATTTAGTAGTTGTAAAATAAGGTGCTTACGTGGGTGTAGAAATGTTAACATGCAATAAGCATTTTTTAGTAAGTATATGTTATATTTCTATTTTTCAATCATTAATTTAATTCAATTGTGTATCTTAATTGATAATTTTTTTTATCAATCGTACTAAATGCGCAGATTTATCAATATAGATTATTATAACATTATATAGCATATATTTTTACAATATTAGAAAGGTTAAACATTATCATTTCATTTTTGTAATAAGGCTCTCTCTAGTCTTTTATGTTTCACTAAACCCTAATGGAAACATAGAAGACTTTCGACTTCACTAGTGGGTGTTAGATCAAGGTTCCATGGACAATGGATATCTCCTTATCGACTGCATTATATACAACTCCTAACCCTTTGGCACCTTGTCTAAATTCTGCTTCGACCTTGAGTCTGCATAACAAATCGAAATGAAATTATTCGTTGTACCTCCCACATTGTGACGGCCTAAGTATAGTTACCCCGAGTCTGCTCAAAAATACATATTGTTATCATACTTCGTCTATTCAATATATTAATAATACTATATATAACATCCCCAGCTTGAGTCTTCTCAAAAATTAAGAAGTATGCAAGTAATTTATTAATATATACACATATGGTAGAGGACAACATCATATTGAAGATTCATAATTCTTGCTATTTAATACTGAGTGATGTTGACTTATGGAATAATATAATGAATTACTCTCGTTATTTACGTATCGGACACATCGAAAATCATGGTATACGTACGTTTATGTATGTATTTAATCCTTAAGTCTATTTGGGTTTCTTTAATGTTCCACTTTTAGGATTCAATCATATTATATAAGTTTTATTATTATATAACTTTTATATTTTATATTACTTATATAATAGTCTTATGTATAATAACATATGATTAAATCTTATTTAATTATTTTTAATATTAACATTTTAATTAATTACATATTAATATAAAATTTATATTCATTAATTATTATATACTATTATTTTATTGTATGAGACATATATCATATATATGTGTATATTATTTAATTAATTAATTTAATCAAACTATTTTAATTGAATTATATTAATTTCAAAATTTAATTCATATACATAAATGCATACTTATGTTATTTTAAACAATTTAATGTAACATAACATATACCATAATATAAAATATATATTCATTTATTAATTGACTTATTTAATTGATTTTATTTTATTAATATTATTAATTTTTAAAAAAAAATTTGAAATTAATTTGAACAAAATTTTTGAATTTTTTTATATTATAACCTTTATAATATACATATATCTTATTTTAAATTTAAATATCTTATATTTTAATAATCAAACAATTTTATAAATTAGCCCAATGCCTAATTCAAACTTGGGCCATTTCTAGTAAGGACAACCTTTGGTCTTTGGGCGTAATAGTTAATACCAATATGACAAATTTAGACAACATAGGCTATTAGCTCCGATACTACATTATGGAACTGGGCTTGCCCGTAGTGGAAGTTGTGCATGAATTTTTTAAAAATTTCCCTAATTGGATCTACATTGTGCCAATGAAGTCTAATTTATGTAGAATATTTCTAAATTTTATTTAAATAAAATCTCTTATTTTATTTTATTTATACTTTAACACATATAAATACACACACATGTATCATATACGTTTATTATATGCGCTTATATGTAACATGATAACCCATGGAAGGTATAACATGCCCTTGTGTAGATGTTGAGATTTACATTGCAAAGGAAACGTTAGCTCATCTGATATACATTATATGTTATCCAATATGGGTATGTATTTAAACTTTTTACCTATATAAATATTATTAATATATATATACACACATATATATATATATATATATTGTGTGTACGTAAATGCACATGTTAATTTTGTTGTAATAGTTTTATGTAAATGAAAATATTTAATTATATATATGTTTGTATGTATGTATTAATATGAAATTAATATAAAATAATAATAATATAAATTTATATATGCGTATTATTACAATTAATATTAAAATCATATATATATATACAAATAATATAATATATTTATTTGAAATTACGAACCAAATATATATATATAATGACAAAATAATATTTTATATATATATATATATATATCTGTATGTATTTATGCATATTTTTATACATAAACATATTTATAATATCCATATATATATATAAATCAAGTAAATAATTTTTAATATAATTGTAGATTTTATATACAATAAATAATATTTTATCATTGATTTTTATTATTTTAATATGTATATTAATTGATTATTCACTCGAAAATAGATAAAATATCAATAACAAATATTTACGAACTATTTTATTAAAATTTAAAAATTTTAGAAAATCTTATATGATATTTTAAAGTTTATAAAAATTTCATAATTTTTTCGATTATGATGTATTTTTTATTAATCTTTTAGTTTTTCGACTGTTATTAAAATAATTTTTAATAATTGGAAAACCGATTTTTTAATTTTTAGTTTCTGGCTAAGAGCTTATCTCATAATAAAATTATTTTATAAAATTTATAAAATAGTTTTCAAATCATATTTTATTTTATATGATTTATTTTGAAAGTATATTGATTTAAATTATATTTAATAATAATAAATAAAAAATGTATTTTGTAGCCATAAAAACTTATAACTGTGGTAAATATACCGGTACAAAATTATATGATTAATTATCACCATAGAATGATATTATAATTTAAATCTAAGCTGTATATGTGTATTAAATAATACATTTATATGTATATATGTATATATAAATTAATAAAATAATTATTGTTATATAATATTCGGCTGTACATATTTGAGATTTATATATAATAGCTATGTTTTTAAAGTGATACATACATATAACCAATCTAGCCTATGACAACATCAATACATATAAGATTCGTCATCTAACTAATAATACAATAATAATATATTGTAGCGAACCGTATTTTTGAATCTTCGAATTTGAATATTTAATTTATTTAAATACTCGGATTTGATTTTAAAATATAATGAAATTTTTGGTTTAAATAATCGTTTGAGTTTTAATGACATATTTTTAATTTACTTTATTGGCTTTTTCCATAATTGTTAATTGGGAAAATAATTGAATTTTTGACGTATTTCACGGCAACCTTTGCTATTTTTGAAACTTCATAGTATAAATTAACTAGCATATTTTATTGTTGTTTAATGATCGTCCCATAATATTGTGCATGATCATATTTTTATTCATGTCGTTCGCGGCGTTCACGCGGACGTGAAATTATGTAATGGGGTAACGAAATCTCTTTAAATTTAAAACACAAAACAAATCAATACACACATGCACAGTGCAACAACAATTTTATCTCCTTACCTCCTTGTTTTCACTATCCACCCTGTCCCCTTCTCCATCATTGCCTTCTTTCCTACATTGATTTTTGCTACCTACGGTGGGTAGAGTAGAGAAAATAGTATGATTTGCATTGTTTGGTGCATGTACATATACACAGAGGACTTTGGTTCACCGCCTCTTCTCCATTTATGAATTTCCAGAAATGAAAACAACTCCATTTTTCATGCTTCAAAAATCAATTTACCCAAAATCTATTCACTTTCAATCAAATCATTCGACATGAAAGTTGTTCATGTAGATCTGTTCTATTTTTATATATTGTTCACTCGGAATTTCATCGAAAGACGATCGAGATGTCATCATAATTCATTAAGTGGGAAGTTTTGATTAAAACTTCAAATGTTGGTTCCTCATGATCGCTCTAAATAGAAAGGTGGTGCTAGGATCGTTGGAGTCATATAGAGGAGTACTGTTTGTAGTGAAGTTTTGACGGAGTTTTGTGATGGTCATCGACGATGGTCGAAAGTAGGGTTAAGGTTCATCAGAGATGGGAGCGCCAAGGGGAGGAATGGAGAGTAGCGTCGGGTTTAGCTTAGAAAATGACACCGTGCGGTCAATTTGGTGAAGTTTGGAGCCTGGATGAAAATCACGATATTAGGAGGGATACGGGGTTGCTCTAGGTCAGAAATTGCTGGGGTCATACGAGCCATGTGTGATGGTGATCAACGAGTGGAGATCGCGAAGCCCAATGTGTTGGCAAAGATAGAATTGGATTTAATGGAGTATAGCTCAATATCACTTGTAATCATGCACCTATGCACGCAAAATTCATGTTCAAGTATGAGCAAACGGAGATGGGAAGATGGGGTACTGTGTGGGTCGGGTTCTTGTTAATGTGAGCTTGGGCCATGAATGCTTGGTGATGTAACAATTGGAAATTTTCGACCCTCGAAAATGGACACTAATACGTTCACTATATTACATGCCAAATAATTGAATGTCGAAAAACCTAAATGTTTGGGAAAAGAAGAATATATAACAATGAATGTAGCTGAAAAATAACCATGTACGTGAATACGTTTCTGGGCCTCCAGCTTGTCTCTTGAAGCTCCAAAACATCCAAACTAAATCTGTAATATGCTCGGTCTGTCCCTGGTATTATAATAAAATAACACTAGAGTCAGTCCAGTAAACCAGCGTGAGAAAAACACATCCAACTGAATTTTAATGTTTCAAAAATCAGTTAAAAATAAAAATAACTTGTAAGACCACGCCGCACATAAACACGGACGAGTTTTTACCTTACGATAACCAAAATATTTTTTTATAGAAAATCCATTTATATTTTAATAGTGTCTAGAGGTTAAAGTAAAATATGAAAATAGATGAAATGCTTGCATCATGCATTCAACATAGTTAGGCACATCTAAGTCTATACGTTCTCTTATTGGAGGATGAATTTCATATAATGACTGGGCTATTGGGGGTACCACCTTTCATGGTGCATCTCTAGATAAAATAACACCGAGGACCTAGTCATGATCCCCTACCAACATAGAACTGGCCTACCCTTCACTAGATAGTACCGAATATGATCGCCCCTCCACTAATGGGCCCTAAAGCATACAAATGAAAGATAATATGACTTTTTATAGGGATGTTCATACCCTATTTAGGAGCGACCCTCTTAGCCCTGCTATATCTCCCATGTTTCAGCCATTCCCGGTTGATGAAGCTTGATGCTTTGTTTTATCTTTTATATAGCACTTTCCACTTTGAATGCTAAAACTGCCCTCTAGGCAATAATGCAAAGCCAACATTCATCTATATAAGTTCATTCAGGACTGAACGAAACGCTTGAGAGCTCCGTCTTCAATTCCATCATCTTCAAGATGTCTTTACTTTGAAATGCTTGAGTTGGATTGAAGTGGTTTCGGATAACATATCCGATCCTGGTCTCTTTAAAATAACTTCGATAATTTTCGGTTAACTTAACCCCGGTTTTGTAGGAAATAAACAGTCAAAGATAAGAGCGGAGATTACCAACTAACCGTTAGTGGATGGATTTCTTTATCATTTGTCCTAGGAGAACAAAATGAGATTTATACGTACCATACAACATCAACGGAGATGACCGTGCCATATAACTCACATCTTTATCCTAGATATTTCCAAAGTTATGTTTTTGGATCCAAAATCGATAGTCGATTATTTAACTATCAAATAAACACACATTCAATTAGGGATTTAATTCCATAGGGAAAACTAACATTGGTTCAACACATAAGAAACCACTAACCTCTTTATTTAATCTTTTCATTAATTATAACCACTTTGTAAATTACTAGCATAAAAATACCTCTACCAAGATATTTCACAAATCCATATATTTTCAAGAATTAGGAAATACCATATACTTATCTCAACGGTATAAGTATATACATAAAACTGGGGAAGATATTCCCTTTTAACACATTTCCAAAACCCTTTATAAATTCCTTTATGTATCTTTAAAAACAATTTAAACACGTCACTTATTCATTTTAAAAATCATTTATAAACCCTTCACAAATCCGTAAAACTAATTATAAAACTCAACTTATTAAACTATAAACCCATTTCTAACATTCATTTATAAATATCTAATCTTTTACAAAACCTCTTTATACATTGTAAACAATTTCTCTTTAAGTCTCCAAAACATTTTGATTTCCATTATACCAAATTCTAAAACCATTTATAAACTTCTTCTGTACATTGTAAATATTCTTCCTTTAAGCCTCCAAACCCTTTTATAAAAACTTAGCTTATAAACCCAAGTCGGTTAATAAAACTCTATTTATAAATCTTGAAACATCTACAAATAAATAATGATCATTTACTTCAAAACCACTATTATATAACAACATTTAAGAATAATAAACATTTAAAAATTTTTAACAATTATTAACATCAAAAAATCTTAGAATTAATAATAAATAATTTCAAAACATTATTAAATAAACAATAATAATTAATCTTTACCATTGTTATAAATAGTAATAATTAATTTCCAAAACATTTTTAATAAATCATTAGTATAAATGTCGAGTCATATTTATTTATTTAAATAATTAAAATTTTCAAAATATTGAAATATTAATAAATAAATTTAAAAAATATTAAATATAAATAAATAATCTTTTAAACCATTTCTAAATGAATAGAAAAACACATGATAAGGTTAGAGTACATAGAAAATAAATCCTTTAAAAAAACAAAATATTTCCTTAACCCAATTTCAGATTTAAAATTAGTCCCTGTCTCAAAAACCAATTCCAACTCAATGGCAATTTATAGTATTTTTAAATTACTAATTTGAGGCCAATAGCTACCCAGGGATTAACCAATATTGATATCGATTTCCTATCACTAAAAAGATTTGGCGTCGCTCACTAAATTCTGTGGTTAATAATATTTGTAAATCGGTCGTTCCTGTTTGGAGAAGAATCAACAGAATAGCTAATAGCATAAAAACGGATCCAAGTGAAGTATATAGGAAAAACTGATATGCTGCCTTGATCTTTCTTTGTCTCGAACCCCATACCCCTATAATAATGGTAGAGTAAGGGGTGGCCCCAAAGCGGAATTGACCGGTGGTGGGGAAAGTAACATCTCGAACAACTCGGAAAACTCATAGCCCCCATGTAATAGGTCAATGTTTTTAACATATAATAATGTCATAATCAATAGAGCCAGCACTCAGTTATAACATCAAATAATTCATATTATAAGAATATTATTGAAACTAAAATAAAAAATTGTGAGGAAGCCTGCTGGATCCCTCTAACCTATTCTTCTTCATCACAACTCATATACATACTGTGACGGCCCTGACTCGACTTTCAAAAATCGGCACCGAATACGACACTCATATTCAAATGTCGCAGATCCAAACATCGAATCTGGTTCGCCGGAGCTTATAACAACATCAGATGAATATAAAACAGCGGAACAAAATGAATATCATGCATACATCACAGATACAACATCACAATATCCATTACTACAACAGAGTATTTTATACATACACCACAACTCCAAATAACCATCATAATAATACAACAGTGATTATATATCCCAAAAGTCTTCAAAGGAATGAAGTGGTAACGAACTCCCAAAAACTGAACACCTGAGATCCCAAAAAACGTCTAAAATATCTTCAAAGCAGAAGCTCCAAAATACTGTTACACTAGAACACGTAGACCTGCTACTAGGCTGCCCGAGTGGAAATTATAGGCATCCAGAGTTTAGGAAAGAAACAATAAACTACGGGTCAGTCATGGGACTGGTATGAGTAAACAAAAAACAGTTGCTTTCAAATAAACTAGATTTATAAAAGAAAAGTCAATATGCTTTTGAAAAATGAAACTACCATAAGACCTCCCGCCACACACACAATGCAATCGCAGAATTAGAGGAGATTTTCTTCTTATGATAGTCAAGCATGCTTGATACGAGAAAAATTCTTTGATATTATTATTAGTGCGTAGTGTAGGAAGCATTGCGAAGGTATAATATTAATCTTAGCCAGCATACAACCATTATTGTTTGCCTACTATAGCTATCATGTTTTGTGGCAGGTTACCGCCACGCTGCATGACAGGTTATACAACTAAAACTGTACAGGGCTCGTATTGTTTCTTTGGATTTCCAACAAATGGTCAGGCTAAGGAACTTCCTACTGACACATGGGTAAGCCTCTGGCGGGACGTCCCGAGGTTCTCTGCCAACACAAGGCCGGGTTACCTCTGTAACTAGGTAACTACTACTCGAGTATGCCACCCCCCGGTCCTTTGGGACCTTTATCCGAGGGCCCTCTATCATAAAGCAACAACCACACAGTAAATGAGATTGGAGCTACCACACAGGTAAAACATCAGGGCTCCATACCATGACATCACCATTTTTTAGAAGGAAATGACATACTCTAAAGGGCATGACACTCATAACCTTGCCGCATCTTTCCTGTTTCGATCATTTCCGGGTTGTGAGGTCCGATGAGGTCTCGTCCACAAAGCTACGCTTTACACAAAAGCCATGCTTTGATCACAAATGATCATCAACACACAGCAGCACTTAGCATGCCACACTACCAAATTGGAAATATATCGCTGATAACCTTCAACTACATAACCTCTGAGCTCGTACGTCTCAAAGAAGGGTGTTAAGCTAAGAGAATAAATTTTCCGCCACCAACATATATGTATTTGAAAGAAATCTGCTTTATACCTCAAAATGTAGTGTTAGACACACGACCATACAAGTCTGTTCCGGGTTCGAACAGAACCGAAGGCACTTCGTCCAATAAAGGAAGAAGCCCTTGCAAATCCGGGTATCCACAATCCCGATCGGACTTCCCATCACTTAGGAAATCTCTATACCGGAGCAACTCAGTGCAGAGACAATCGATAGGTTATCCTATCATTTTCGAAGACACCCGGTCTTCACCACCGGTCGTCAAATGCTATTTATTTCGACGTATCACTATGCGGAATGGGTTATATGACTCAAAGGTCCTTTCCCGGCTAAATAGAATAGTGTACGCTTATTTTTTTTAAAACCCGTGGGCATGACAATCACAAAAATTCATATTTAGTGTTTGATGTGGGTTTCAGATAACTAACTGAAATCCGACTCCTTGTCGCATCGAAGTTTAAATGCCGTTTTACGGGCAAAAGGGGTTTTCACATCAATACAGAACAAATCACAAATCATAGTGCAGTATAGAGCAATCTACATCACACAGTATCACAACCACAACAGAAACAACAATTCAGTACAGAACAATTAGTTTAAATCAATGTGAGTGCAATTAATAGATTAACCACATAATTATATTTTTATTGATCAATTTAAACCAGTGATTAATAAAATCTTAATCAACTTGATTAATTGTTTCTCAATTAATTATTTTAATTAACCACTAAATTTGATTAGTAAACTTTAATTTATCTGAATAAAAAATTCTTAATTTACAAATTAATTTAAACACTTAATTGTTTATTAATCAATTTTAATTACAAATTGTAAATCATTCTTAATTTCTTTTCAAAATCATTAATTAATAAAAATTATTTACCTTAATTATCATTTAAAACCTTCTTTGTGCTTTAAAAATCAATTTCTTGTTCCACTGAAAGTTTTTTGTGTAAATTAACTTAAATTTTTATTTTAAATTTAATTATTTAATTAAAGGGTTAATTTAAATTTTAAAACATTGTTAAATAATTTAAACTTATAGTAAGTTTTAACTTAACATAAATCAATATTGGTTAACTTGAAATGCAAAAGTTTCCTTAACATTGTAAACTCAAAATTTTATTGGGCCTAACCCAATTTCAAACAAAACCCTAGTAAAACCAGGTTTGCACTCGAGTCAACCTCGGGCTCTTCTCGTCCTCACCTCGAGTCCATTTCCTTTCTTCCCCGTGCCTGTTTCTTCTTCTTACTTTTTTTCTTCTGAAGCTAAGTTTTAAACTTAGCCCACTGCTAAATCGACCCATTCGAACGCGAGAGAGAACCCAAGCCTTAAACCTTTTTTCTCTAACGTCCCCTCGAGTTCTCCCCAGGCCCGAACTCGCTGATACGAAGACGACGTCATGCACGTGCACGACATCGCGCCGCCGTTCTGGTGGTCGTCGCAAACTTCGACAAGTCACAATTTACCCCTACACTCGAAATCGAATTTCATTTGACGCAAACGAACTCGAAATCGAATTTGACCTCTTCGTTCGAACTTTACCTCGAAACCCTCCAGCCTAAAACGCCTCGTCCTCCTCGCACAGTTCACCAGAAAATTCACGATTCCGGCCATATCACGTCGACACTTCGCACTATCATTCCCCAAAAGCATACGCAGCTCGATCATTCCTAGGTGATGAAATCACCTCATTTCTTTTTCACTGCAAACTTTGATCTTAAACCCTACTTTGGGTTTGATCAACAAATTCACACATTCGAAATTTTTTTCGACAGTTTTCTCATCATCACCGAAGCTCAAACAAGCTTCAATCCAAACTTCAACGTTTATAATTGAATCGTTCACTAGAAATCAAGAAAAATGCAATTTTGGTTTAAATTCAAACTGCACTTAAATTACTTAAGTAAAAATCATCATGTTGTCTTTAAAAATCATAACTTTGTATGCTTATTCAAGTTATGTAATTAATTCAACAATTTAACATACTTGAATTTATCATAATAATTTGTTTTTACTGTTAAATTTTAGTTACAGGTTAACTTCTTCATGATTAAGCATAGAACAAATTTCAATTGATAGATGATGTTTTAAACTACCATATTTATTGCAAATTGAAATCCATCAGGGATTAAAGAAGTGAAAATTTAAAGTTTAACTTGATTAAACCTTGTATCTTTTAGAAAAAGAAAAACAGAGCAGAAGATGACTGACTATTATATCCAAAACAAGCATAATTAACATACAGGAAACTTTTCATCTGCATAATACTTGTTATAAGTCATCTACATAGTTTAAATCATACTTGAATTTTTTTCAAAATATGTTCACTCACCTGTATTTTTTTCCTGAAACAAAGAACTGTAGATGATGCCTTTTTTTTGGTAGATTGTTTTTTAAACTTGAAATATAAAGTGATGTTAACTTTTCTTTCTGACTTTGTAGTGTTTTTGCCGATCGAAATAGAATAAAAGGATGTGTATATATAAAAGAGTTGTGTACAGGCTGAGTTGTGTACAGACTTCTTTGACCCAAAAGTGGCATTTGGAAAATTTTGCAAATAGTATATTTCTCCTCAAAATCTCCAAAACGATTCTAAGGTGCTCGGCATGCTCCTCTTCGGTCTTGGAATAGATCAAAATATCATCAATAAACACGAACACAAATTTATTCAATACTTCCCGGAACACACGGGTCATAAGATCTACGAAGTATGCTGGAGCATTGGTTAGTCCGAAGGGCATGACTAACCATTCATAGAACATATTAGGACCCCTGAAAGCTTTCAAATGAACACAATCTTCGACGGTTCGTAATTGATGGAACCCTTGAGCTAGATCCATCTTTGAAAAGAAACGAGCGTCGTGCAATTGATCAAACAGATATCAATTCTGGGCAGTGGAAATTTATTATTGAGAGTCATTTTATTGGGATCGTGGTAATCTACACACAATCTCAAAGATCCGTCTGACTTAGCAACAAATACGACGGCGGAACCCCATTCCGAAATACTGGGTCAAATTAATCCTTTTGCTAGTAGATCATCGGTTTGCTGAACTAATTCAACCTTTTTCCTGGGTGCCATACTGCGACTTGCGTGAACGACAGGACGAAAATTAGGTACAAGGTCAATTATGAATTCTATTTCTCGATGTGGAGGTAGAGATTTCACATCTTCGAACACGTCCGGAAAATCTCTAACAATTGGTATAAACTCCAAAACGGGTTCGGGATAACCTAAATTATACATCAATCCTTCCCTTTTAGGACTAGGGCCTCACAAGAAATCTCGATAAAATCTCTAAATTCAGTTTTAATTGAAGTCAATCGATTAATGTAATCCAATTTGGCTTCATATTTTGCTAGCCAATCCATTGCGAGTAAGACTTCAAACTCGTTAAAATCAAGAACAAAGAGACCGATAGGAAACTGGTAACAAGAATATGAGATAGGAACGTCTCTACATCAAAGACAAAGATTCGCGGGACCTCCAACTGGATTCTTTACGCATATAGGCTCATCAACAAAATTGGGTTCAAGACTTAATTCATTAATGGCATGCTGAGAGATAAAACTATGTGTAGCGCACGTATCAAATAGAACTCTAACAATGCTATCATAAATGATAAGATTACCTTCCAGATTTCCTTTTCCTTTTTCTGCTTTGGAAGATGCAAGTCGGTCTTTGACTGTGTACACCTTTGCAGTTCGAGCTTGCTTCATGGTTGGACAGTCTTTAACTTCATGCCCCACTTTCTGACAATAATAGCATTTCTTGGGCATCGCTTGAATGGTCTGATCTCTCTTTGGCTTCTTACAACTGTTTGAGTAATGGCCTTTCTCTAGACAATTATAGCAAGTGACATTCTCTGCCACGCTTCCCTGAATGCTCTTCTTTTTCTCCTTGCTTTGCCATGGTTTCTTGCCTCCAAATTTCCTATTCTTCCAATTTTGATTGCCCGAATTTCCTTTCTCAGCCGGGGCTTCTTGCATATCAAGCGTGGCATATCTGTACCCCGTATCAACTAAATCTGAAAAGGACTCCTTAACATGGCCAGTCATTCTTTTGTGGAATTTCTTATTCATCCCATGAATAAATCTTTCATTCTTCTTCAAAGTTGTGTTCACTAATTCGGGACCAAAACACGACAATTCATTGAATTTGTTGAGATACTCCTCGAATGACAAATTCCCCTGCGTCAAGTCCATGAATTCCTAGTACATTCGACAAATTCTAGCTGATGGCAGATAACGCTTCTCAAATACTTCTTTGAATTTTTCCCAAGAAAACTCATCTTCTGGCTTGTCTACAATAACTGTCTCCCACTAGGCTAAGGCTTCCTCTTGAAGTTGCCAAGAAGCTATGAGTCGCTTCTGATCGTCTTGTAGCTTTAGCCCTCTGAAGATTTTATCACATGATCTGATGCATGCTTGAGCCTCAACAATTGACTCCTTGCTGGTGAACGGCTTACCACCAAGCCCTGATAAATTCTTATGTAAATCAGCTAGATTCGGCTGTTGCGGAATAGGTACTGCTGTTACTGCTGTTGGGGGATCCTGATTAGGTGTTGTGGCACTTCCCTGACCCCTAACTCTTCCTCTTCGTGCGCTCATTCTTACTATCTGTAATTAGTAAGAAAACTGGTTTAGATATACGGACGAGATGTCTTAAGGAATATATGCAGTAAAAGAAATAACTAAGAAAATTTGGAGTTTCAGTCTCAACTATACTCATTCTAGGGTATGCTTCACCCAATCTCTAAGGAGCCATCCGAAGTGTTATACTCCATAGCTAAAGCTCTTGCTCAACCTTCAGCTCTGGCACCAAATGTGACGGCCCTGACTCAACTTTCGAAAATCGGCACCGAATACGACACTCATATTCAAATGCCGCAGATCCAAACATCGAATCTGGTTCGCCGGAGCATATAACAACATCAGATGAATAAAAAACAACGGAACAAAATGAATATCATGCATACATCACAGATACAACATCACAATATCCATTACTACAACAGAGTATTTTATACATACACCACAACTCCAAATAACCATCATAATAATATAACAGTGATTATATATCCCAAAAGTCTTCAAAGAAATGAAGTGGTAACAAACTCCCAAAAACTGAACACCTGAGATCCCAAAAGACTTCTAAATATCTTCAAAGCAGAAGCTCCAAAATACTGTTACAACGGAACACGTAGACCTGCTACTAGGCTGCCCGAGTGGAAATTATGGGCACCCAGAGTTAAGGAAAGAAACAATAAAATCCGGGTCAGTCATGGGACTGGTATGAGTAAACAAAAAACAGTTGCTTTCAAATAAACTAGATTTATAAAAGTAAAGTCGATATGCTTTTGAAAAATGAAACTACCATAAGACCTCCCGCCACACACACAATGCAATCGCAGAATCGGAGGAGATTTCTTCTTATGATAGTCAAACATGCTTGATACGAGAAAAATTCTTTGATATAATTATTAGTGCATAGTGTCGGAAGCATTTCGAAGGTATAATATTAATCTTAGCCAACATACAACCATTATTGTATGCCTACTATAGCTACCATGTTTTGAGGAAGGTTACCGCCACGCTGTATGGAAAGTTATACAACTAAAACCGTATAGGGCTCATATTGTTTCTTTGGATTTCCCACAAATGGTCAGGCTAAGGAACTTCCTACTGCCACATGGGTACGCCTCTGGCGGGACGTCTCGAGAACCTACCCGGTTCTCTGCCAACACAAGGCCGGGTTACCTTTGTGTGACGCCCCACCTCTATACCCACGCTAGACAAGAACATTACGGTGAATGCTGTCGACTAGCATGGAGAATAAGGCTGTTGAGGAGCGACCATCCATGTAATTTCTTTGCGCGAGCACCGATATGTCAGATAATATAACATGCATTCTATTTCAAGAGGAAATCCGACATACCGACACAATCTCAAAGCTACTACACGGTGGCTATATAAATCCTTCGGAAAACAAATATAGAAATAAACATAACATAAATCAGTCACAGACAATTCATATCACAAAGACGGAATAAGATATGAATACTACACTAGGAAGTGTACATCAGAGTAGTGGTCTAAAAAGATCCACAATATCACAAAAGAATAGTTACACGAACTACACAAAAGAATAAGTATACATTAAGGAGTCTATATCTCAAATGTATACAACCAAATAACTACTAATCTTAGTAGTTAACCCAAAAGTCAAGGAGTTAATCCCGGATGAGAAGTCAAGCAGAAGCACCTGTAACATCTCGGTCTGACCCGAGTATTATTTAATAAGAAAATAATAAACGGATCAGTCTAACTATAAATATCAGATGAAACGATATAGAATAAGAGATATGACTAAACACGTAATAATCACAATGCCAAGCTGTGATATATATATATATATATATACACTTAGTTGATAATCATCGAGAGATTAATCAATGTCACCAAATCTACACAAGAATCAAAGAAGTGTCATACTCATTACTTCGTTCATCAAACCACAAATATTGACGATAATATCAATGTCAATCACCAAAGTCAAAGACGCACAAATTCCAGAAGACTACACAAGAAATCCAGAAATCACAAAAGTCAATGACACACAAATTCACCAATGCACAAATATTGATAAAACTTATCAATGGAAATCACGAAAATTGGTGAAACACAAATTCTAGAAATCTACACAAGAAATCCAGAAATCACAAAGGGGGGGAGGCCTATCACAAACGGGAGCATAAAGCTCACCAACACGTGTATCACAAACGGAACGCTAATTCCATGGTCGCTAACCATCACAAATTGAGCCGAAGCTCCACAAACGGCCCGAAGACCATGGGTTGCTACCCCATCACAAATTGAGTCGAAACTCCACAAAACGGGGTTTAGTCTCCCTCGCAGACAAAGAGACATCGCACATTGCTAGTCTAAATCACAAAGGTGATCGTCATGATCAACGAGATGTGTCAATTACACTAAGCTAGTAAATATATGAGTTTAGCTTCATGTCCCATAACCACTTGCTTAACTTAAATATTTACGAACAAACTGTAAATCTCCACTAGAAAATTGTCACAAGAGGTTCAATCGAACAAGTCCAAGAATTAACCGACAAAGTAAACGCAAGCGTTTCATACCACTTGTTTTACTAAGCCGTTTAATTAGATTTCTCATACGAGTGAGGTAAAGGTTTGTATATACTAATAGATTGGAAAACGGTTTTATAAACGAATTTGGTACTAAAAGAGTATTGAAATCGTTTGAGTAAAGAGTTTTGATATTTACTACTAGTATAAGAAACCTTTATATTTTTAAAGTGACAAATCACGAAGAAGGTTGTAAGAACGATCAATCACAAAAATTCACATACGAAGACGTGAATAAAATCCAACGAAATCGATAAAGGATCCAGCGAAGTGGATATTCAAAAATCCCTAAAAAGAGTCATCAAAGTCATAATAGATGATAACAACAAATAGGATTATCACGAATCGATTTAAATTGGAATTCCAATCCAAAAAGGCAAATTGGACTCAAACAGCAGGTTCAGTCGACTGAACAGAGAATTTCAGTCGACTGACCCTGTACACGAAAATTTTCCAGGTTCAGAAAACTTTCTGTTTCCAGTTTCAGTCGACTGTGCAGAGTTTTTCAGTCGACTGAATCACGCCTGGAAACTCTCGGGTTTCAGGTTCAGTCGACTGAACAGAGTTTTTCAGTCGACTGAATCATGCCTGGGCTGTTTTTCAGCCTTATACAAATGAAGAGCAAACTCTTCCAAAATGCAATCGGACGAACATTGGCTCTAAGGGTTTATGCCAATCGGCAACCCGGCCCTATATGCTCCTCGATGCATCACCAAAAGCATGATCAAACATCCATAAAAGGATTTTACACAAATTTGACTTAAAAACCCAAAAATTGGAATATTTACAAAACCAATCCAAATCAAGAGAAAATTCTCATGAAGAAGTGTTAGGAATTCATACCTAACAACCAAAGATAATTATAGTCATAGATGTGAGATAAAAATCTCACCTTTTCACAAAATCGAACAAGAAGAAGCTTGAAAGCAAATGGAGAATCAACCTTTCTTCAATCACAACCCAAATGAGCTTGAATCTAAGCTCAAAAACAAGAACATCCCGAAATTAGGTTTAGGAAATTTCTGAAATTGAATGGAGAAAGAGTTGGAGAAGAAGAAGGAGATGCTTACCAAGGGGTTCTTCTTGAGTTTGGAGCAAGGAGATGGATTTGCAAGAGAAACTAGGGTTTTGGAATTTTAATTTCCAATCTCTCCCACCATTAACACTCTAAAAACTGAAATGAGAAGAGAATGAGGGTGAGTGGGGAAGAGTGGCTCAGATTTGAGCATAAGTTAACATAGGGCTAAGCCCAAAAACCAAACCCAAAGTAAAAAGTAGCAGAAATCAACTTTCTCCAAACATATCGAAGCTTATACTCAAAAAGGTCGCAAACGGCATTTTAAACTCAATGGGAGTGGTCCCGAGCCCTAATTCGACCGTATGCAAAAAGTAGCTTTTCGGACTAAAATCCGACTACCGATAAAATATTTAAATAAAATATTTAAATATAAAATCGACAAATATGCGGGTTGTTACAGACTCCCCTCCTTAAAGAAATTGCGTCCTCGCAATATTACAAGAAGAAGATATATAGTAACAACCATAAAAGCATATTCAACACAAAAGAAGTTTGAAATAAGAAGTTCACCTCAAAGAGCACGAGAAAGTAAGTCCGGATGTGTTCGCTCGATGTACTCTCTAGATTCCCAAGAACAATCCTTAGGATTTGAAGACCATTGAACTTTAACAAGCGGGACATCTTTATTTCGAAGTCGCTTGACTTCCGAAGCAATAATACGAATAGGATGTTGCTCATAAGTTAAATTAGGCGAGACTTCAATCTCTTCCACAACACCGGGCTCAAGAATAGAATCGGAACCTCGAAGACATTTCCGAAGTTGAGAAACGTGAAACACGTCATGCATAGCAGAAAACTGAGCCGGTAATAAAAGGCGATAAGCCATGGAACCAATGCGTTCAGTGATAGGAAATGGCCCAATATATCGAGGCGCTAACTTTCCCGATCGACTGAAACGTACAACACCCTTCATAGGTGAAACACGAATGAACACAAGATCTCCCACAGAAAATTCTAACTTCCTTCTCCGGTTATCGGCATAGGATTTTTGTCTACTCTGGGCTTCTTTCATCCTATGACGAATAAGATCAATCTTTTCTGTAGAATCCCGAATAAAATCTGGACCTAAAACCAGCTTCTCACCGGCCTCAAGCCAACAAGAAGGAGATCGGCATGGCCTTCCATAGAGTGCCTCAAAAGGTGCCATACCAATACTAGATTGGAAGCTATTATTATAGGAAAATTCAACAAGTGAAATATGATCTTCCCAACTTCCACCAAAATCAAGAACACAAGCACGAAGAAGATCTTCAAGAGTTTGATTCACACGCTCGGTTTGTCCATCGGACTGGGGATGATAAGCGGTGCTAAAATTAAGCTTCGTTCCCAAAGCTTTTTGAAGACTCTTCCAAAATCCACTAGTAAACAATGGATCACGATCACTAATAATAGAAGTAGGAACACCATGCAATTTAACAATTTCTTTGATAAATATTTTGGCCAAAAGAGGAACGGTTCGATTAGACCGAACGGGAATAAAATGGGCAGATTTAGTAAGCCTATCAACAATCACCCATAAGCTATCATGACCCGAACGAGAACGGGGAAGGCCATCTATAAAATCCATGGAAATTTGATCCCACTTCCAAACTGGAATTTCTAAAGGTTGCAATAACCCACCGGGCCTTTGATGTTCGGCCTTAACGAGTTGGCAAGTCATGCAACGTTTAACGAAGTTAGCGATGTCAAGTTTCATTCCCTCCCAATAATAAAGTCGCTTCATATCCGCGTACATTTTACTACTACCGGGATGAATGGTAAACTTAGAACGATGTGAATCTTCTAAAATATCTTTACGAAGATCACCAGTATTTGGCACGACAAGTCTACCAAATTTCCGAATGCCGCCACGAGAATCGATATCAAAGTCTCTCAAACCTTCAATATCCATTTTATCCCTAATATTTTGGCCAAGAATAGCCAAGTTGGGAGCTAGCCCTTGAGCTTCAAGAATGCGGTCTAAAAGAGATGGATGAGCCACAAGGCTACATAAAACAAACGATGAGCATAAATCGGAAACACGGTCTCGAATTTCGCAAGTGGATAAAATCTCGAGATCGTTCCATTCGGATATCATCATAGAAACAACAGCTTGTTGTTTACGGCTAAGAGCATCGGCGACAAGATTACCCTTACCGGGAGTATAAAGAATATCAAGATCATATGGTGCAAGAAATTCGAGCCAACGCTGTTGACGCAAATTAAGTTCTTTTTGAGAGAATAAATATTTCAAAGACTTATGATCTGTGTAAAGAACAAATTTCTCTCCTAAGAGATAATGACGCCAAATCCGAAGAGCAAAAACAATAGCCGCAAGCTCTAAATCATGAGTGGCATATCTAGTCTCAGCAGGCTTTAATTGCCTAGAAGCATAAGCAATAACGCGTTCCTTTTGCATAAGAACGACACCCAAACCAATGCGACTAGCATCGGTATAAACAACGAAATCTTGATTCCCTTCGGGAATAACAAGAATAGGAGCATCAGAAAGAAGTTCTTTTAATTTCTGAAAAGAAGCTTCACATTTGCCCGACCAAATGTATTTAACACCTTTCTTCGTCAAGCTAGTGAGTGGCACGGCAATTTTAGAAAAGTCTTTAATAAAACGACGGTAATAGCCCGCCAATCCAAGAAAACTACGAATCTCTGTCACACTCTCCGGTCTCTTCCAATCTTGAATCGCTTCAATCTTTGAAGGATCCACGGAAATTCCGGATTCAGAAATAATGTGACCGAGAAACTTCACACGAGATTGCCAAAAGTGGCACTTAGAAAATTTTGCCTTTAATTGATTACTCCTCAGAGTTTCCAACACAATCCGAAGATGTTTTTCATGCTCCTCCTCGGTTTTAGAGTACACAAGAATATCATCAATAAAGATGAGAACAAATCGGTCGAGAAAGTCTTTAAAAACTCGATTCATTAAGTCAACGAAATAAGCCGGGGCATTTGTTAACCCAAATGGCATAACAAGCCATTCATAAGATCCATACCGAGTGCGGAATGATGTCAAAGGTATGCTATCCTCTGCAATACGAAGCTGATGAAAACCAGTAGCTAAGTCCAATTGTGAAAAGACTCTTGCACCACTAAGTTGATCGAACAGGTCATCAATCCGAGGTAAAGGATATTTATTTTTGATAGTAAGATCATTAAGCTTGCGGTAGTCAACGCAAAGCCTAAGTGTACCATCGGATTTCTTCACAAAAATAGCCGAAGCTCCCCAAGGCGAGGAACTAGAGCGAATAAATTGCTTGGTCTCCAATTCTGATAATTGTTTACGCATCTCCTCGTTTTCTTTATTGGACATACGATAAGGAGGACGAGTGATAGGTTGAGCTCCCGGAATAAGATTAATTCTGAACTCAATTGCTCGCTTAGGTGGTAATCCTAAAACGGGCTCGAATATGTCGGAAAATTCACAAACGACGTGAATAAGAGAAATAATATCACCCTCATCATCATCGTCGTCATCACGAGGATTTAAAGAATATAAAGATGCAACCAAAGCAGAATCTGAATCTTTAAGAATAACAGAAACCTGATTAACAGATTGAGGATGTCGAAGATGAATAGTCCGCTCAGGACATAGGACATGAGCTTCATAACGGTTAAGCCAATCCATTCCCAAAATCATTCCAAAGACTAAATAACGCATGACATGCAAATCGGCTCGGAAAGAAAAATCACACAAAATAATCTCGACATCTTTACACAATAAACCGATTGTTGCGGATCCACCAACCGGATTCGCAATTCTCAAAGAAGTCATTAAACACAAAACATCCAAGGAAAAAGTATCAACAAGTTCTTTTGATATAAAAGAATGGGACGCAGCCGTATCAAAAAGAACTCGAATAGGATGATCACGAAACAAAATAATTCCATCTAGAATAGAATGAGAAATACCTTGGCCACGAGATGTGTTGCCAGGAGCTTGAGCAACATTTAACTTTCCCTCCTTCTTGCCCTGAAGCTTGGGGCATGAAGATATAACATGACCGGGAACTTTGCAGTAGCGACAAGAAAGAGACTTTGGGCACTTGTTCGCATAATGGTCCTTCGAACCACAATTATAGCATTCCCCATGACCAAAGGAAGAAGTCTTTGCCACGGAGGTTGCTTGCTTCCCTTTCTTATAGGGATAAGGGCCTTTAAATTTGTTTGACCTCTTTCTGTTGTTGAAGTTTGGTTTGGAACCCACCACTTCAACATCATTCTCTCTATCCGCCTCTTCAAGACGAAGAGCGATATCAACGAGTTGGTCGAAAGAAACTTCTAACTTTAAAAGTAATGGCTTCTTGAGGCTTTTGTTTAAGCCATAAACGAATCTCTGATTCTTCTTAAGAGGGGTGTTGATGTACTCAACCCCATATTTGGAAAGCGACTCGAAGGAGGCGACGTAATCAGTCACGGAGGACTCACCTTGAACAAGGTCTATAAATCGTCGAGCCAATGTCACTTTCTCTGCTTCCGGTACAAATTTCAACTCGAAGCGTTCTCGGAATCTCTCCCAAGTGATATCCGCCTCATTAATCTCAGAAATAAGAAGCTCGTACCAATCCAATGCTCTTTCTCGGAGCATACTAGAGGCCACCTGAACTCGGTGAAGGTCAATAAGATTCATGCGCGAAAAGATGCGATCGCATGTTCTTAGCCAAGCCTATACTTCAATAACAGTTTCGGAACCTTTGAATGACTCCCCACCCAAATTAGTGTAATCGCTACACAAGCGTGCAAATCCCGACTTTGGGTGAGTAGGTTCCGGGTTAGCTCCAGCCGCTTGAGCATTTGTTACCAAATCAAGAAGCTGTTGAGCAGTCATAAAAACTCCATCCTGGGGCGGAGTGCTAGATGGCACGGCTCTGGGGCGGCCTGGTCTAGACATTTCTCTTCCTTAAGAAAGAAGGAAGAAGAAGAAAAAGGTTATTCACCAAATTGAATATCAAGAAATCTTGATAGATAAACAAGGAATCATAAGAAAAATAGGATGGAACGGTACGAAGACCCGAATAAAATCCTAAAGCACAACTCCTAAGAAGGACTTAGGACGACGATCCTTGTTATAATATTCCATATTGTTCCGAAGTTTGGCTCTGATACCAAGCTGTGATGCCCCACCTCTATACCCACGCTAGACAAGAACATTACGGTGAATGCTGTCGACTAGCATGGAGAATAAGGCTGTTGAGGAGCGACCATCCATGTAATTTCTTTGCGCGAGCACCGATATGTCAGATAATATAACATGCATTCTATTTCAAGAGGAAATCCGACATACCGACACAATCTCAAAGCTACTACACGGTGGCTATATAAATCCTTCGGAAAACAAATATAGAAATAAACATAACATAAATCAGTCACAGACAATTCATATCACAAAGACGGAATAAGATATGAATACTACACTAGGAAGTGTACATCAGAGTAGTGGTCTAAAAAGATCCACAATATCACAAAAGAATAGTTACACGAACTACACAAAAGAATAAGTATACATTAAGGAGTCTATATCTCAAATGTATACAACCAAATAACTACTAATCTTAGTAGTTAACCCAAAAGTCAAGGAGTTAATCCCGGATGAGAAGTCAAGCAGAAGCACCTGTAACATCTCGGTCTGACCCGAGTATTATTTAATAAGAAAATAATAAACGGATCAGTCTAACTATAAATATCAGATGAAACGATATAGAATAAGAGATATGACTAAACACGTAATAATCACAATGCCAAGCTGTGATATATATATATATATACTTAGTTGATAATCATCGAGAGATTAATCAATGTCACCAAATCTACACAAGAATCAAAGAAGTGTCATACTCATTATTTCGTTCATCAAACCACAAATATTGACGATAATATCAATGTCAATCACCAAAGTCAAAGACGCACAAATTCCAGAAGACTACACAAGAAATCCAGAAATCACAAAAGTCAATGACACACAAATTCACCAATGCACAAATATTGATAAAACTTATCAATGGAAATCACGAAAATTGGTGAAACACAAATTCTAGAAATCTACACAAGAAATCCAGAAATCACAAAGGGGGGGAGGCCTATCACAAACGGGAGCATAAAGCTCACCAACACGTGTATCACAAACGGAACGCTAATTCCATGGTCGCTAACCATCACAAATTGAGCCGAAGCTCCACAAACGGCCCGAAGACCATGGGTTGCTAACCCATCACAAATTGAGTCGAAACTCCACAAAACGGGGTTTAGTCTCCCTCGCAGACAAAGAGACATCGCACATTGCTAGTCTAAATCACAAAGATGATCGTCATGATCAACGAGATGTGTCAATTACACTAAGCTAGTAAATATATGAGTTTAGCTTCATGTCCCATAACCACTTGCTTAACTTAAATATTTACGAACAAACTGTAAATCTCCACTAGAAAATTGTCACAAGAGGTTCAATCGAACAAGTCCAAGAATTAACCGACAAAGTAAACGCAAGCGTTTCATACCACTTGTTTTACTAAGCCGTTTAATTAGATTTCTCATACGAGTGAGGTAAAGGTTTGTATATACTAATAGATTGGAAAACGGTTTTATAAACGAATTTGGTACTAAAAGAGTATTGAAATCGTTTGAGTAAAGAGTTTTGATATTTACTACTAGTATAAGAAACCTTTATATTTTTAAAGTGACAAATCACGAAGAAGGTTGTAAGAACGATCAATCACAAAAATTCACATACGAAGACGTGAATAAAATCCAACGAAATCGATAAAGGATCCAGCGAAGTGGATATTCAAAAATCCCTAAAAAGAGTCATCAAAGTCATAATAGATGATAACAACAAATAGGATTATCACGAATCGATTTAAATTGGAATTCCAATCCAAAAAGGCAAATTGGACTCAAACAGCAGGTTCAGTCGACTGAACAGAGAATTTCAGTCGACTGACCCTGTACATGGAAATTTTCCAGGTTCAGAAAACTTTCTGTTTCCAGTTTCAGTCGACTGTGCAGAGTTTTTCAGTCGACTGAATCACGCCTGGAAACTCTCGGGTTTCAGGTTCAGTCGACTGAACAGAGTTTTTCAGTCGACTGAATCATGCCTGGGCTGTTTTTCAGCCTTATACAAATGAAGAGCAAACTCTTCCAAAATGCAATCGGACGAACATTGGCTCTAAGGGTTTATGCCAATCGGCAACCCGGCCCTATATGCTCCTCGATGCATCACCAAAAGCATGATCAAACATCCATAAAAGGATTTTACACAAATTTGACTTAAAAACCCAAAAATTGGAATATTTACAAAACCAATCCAAATCAAGAGCAAATTCTCATGAAGAAGTGTTAGGAATTCATACCTAACAACCAAAGATAATTATAGTCATAGATGTGAGATGAAAATCTCACCTTTTCACAAAATCGAACAAGAAGAAGCTTGAAAGCAAATGGAGAATCAACCTTTCTTCAATCACAACCCAAATGAGCTTGAATCTAAGCTCAAAAACAAGAACATCCCGAAATTAGGTTTAGGAAATTTCTGAAATTGAATGGAGAAAGAGTTGGAGAAGAAGAAGGAGATGCTTACCAAGGGGTTCTTCTTGAGTTTGGAGCAAGGAGATGGATTTGCAAGAGAAACTAGGGTTTTGGAATTTTAATTTCCAATCTCTCCCACCATTAACACTCTAAAAACTGAAATGAGAAGAGAATGAGGGTGAGTGGGGAAGAGTGGCTCAGATTTGAGCATAAGTTAACATAGGGCTAAGCCCAAAAACCAAACCCAAAGTAAAAAGTAGCAGAAATCAACTTTCTCCAAACATATCGAAGCTTATACTCAAAAAGGTCGCAAACGGCATTTTAAACTCAATGGGAGTGGTCCCGAGCCCTAATTCGACCGTATGCAAAAAGTAGCTTTTCGGACTAAAATCCGACTACCGATAAAATATTTAAATAAAATATTTAAATATAAAATCGGCAAATATGCGGGTTGTTACACTTTGTAACTAAGTAACTACAACTCAAGTATGCCACCCCTTGGTCATTTGGGACCTTTATCCGAGGTCCCTCTATCACAAAGCAACAACCATACAGTAAATGAGATTGGAGCTACCACATAGGTAAAACATCAGGGCTCCATACCTTGACATCACCTTTTCCAGAAGGAAATGACATACCCTAAAGGGCGCGACCCTCATAACCTTGCCACATCTTTCCTGTTTCGACCATTTCTGGGTTGTGAGGGCCGATGAGGTCTCGTCCACAAAGCTACGCTTTACATGAAAGCCATGCTTTGATCACAAATGATCATCAACACACAGCAACACTTAGCATGCCACACTACCAAATTGGAAATATATCGCTGATAACCTTTGACTACATAACCTCTGAGTTCGTAGGTCTCCGAGAAGGGTGTTAAACTAAGAGAATAAATTCTCCACCACAGACAGATATATATTTGAAAGAAATCTGCTTTATACCTTAAAATGTAGTTTCAGACACACGACCATACAAGTCTGTTCTGGGTTCGAATAGAACCGAAGGTACTTCGTCCAATAAAGGAAGAAGCCCTTGCAAATCCCGGTATCCACAATCCCGATCGGATTTCCCATCGCTTAGGAAATCTCTATACCGGAGTAACTTAGTGCAGAGACAATCGATAGGTTATCCTATCGTTTTCGAAGACACCCGATCTTCATCACCAGTCTTCAAATGCTATCTATTTTGACGTATCACTATTCGGAATGGGTTATATGACTCAAAGGTCCTTTCTCGGCTAAACCGAATAGTGAACGCTTAATTTTTTTTAAAACACGTGGGCATGACAATCACAAAAATTCATATTCAGTGTTCGATATGGGTTTCGGATAACTAATTGAAATCCGACTCCCTGTCGCATCGAAGTTTAAATGTTGTTTTACGGGCAAAAGGGGTTTTCACATCAATACAGAACAAATCACAAATCATAGTGCAGTATAGAGCAATCTACATCACACAGTATCACAACCACAACAGAAATAACAATTCAGTACAGAACAATTATTTTAAATCAATGTGAGTGCGATTTAATAGATTAACCACATAATTATATTTTTATTGATTAATTTAAATCAATGATTAATTAAATCTTAATTAACTTGATTAATTGTTTCTTAATTAATTATTTTAATTAACCGCTAAATTTGATCAGTCAACTTTAATTTATCTGAATAACAAATTCTTAATTTACAAATTAATTTAAACACTTAATGGTTTATTAATAAATTTTAATTACAAATTGTAAATCATTCTTAATTTCTTTTCAAAATCATTAATTAAAAATTATTTACCTTAATTATCATTTAAAACCTTCTTTATGCTTTAAAAATCAATTTATTGTTCCATTGAAAGTTTTTTATGTAAATTAACTTAAATTCTTATTTTAAATTTAATTATTCAATTAAAGGGTTAATTTAAATTTTAAAACATTGTTAAATAATTTAAACTTATAGTAAGTTTTAACTTAACATAAATCAATATTGGTTAACTTGAAATACAAAAGTTTCCTTAACATTGTAAACTCAAAATTTTATTGGGCCTAACCCAATTTCAAACAAAACTCGAGTAAAACCAGGTTTGCACTCGAGTCAACCTCGGGTTCTTTTTTTTTTTTTTGTCTGAAGCTAAGTTTTAAACTTAGCCCACTGCTAAATCGACCCATTCGAACACGAGAGAGAACCCGAGCCTTAAACCTTTTTCTTGAACGTCCCTTCGAGAGAGAACCCGAGCCTTAAACTGCACTTAAATTACTTAAGTAAAAATCATTGTATTGTCTTTAAAAATCATAACTTTGTATGCTTATTCAAGTTATGTAATTAATTCAACAATTTAATATACTTGAATTTATCATAATAATTTGGTTTTACTGTTAAAAATTAGGTACAGGTTAACTTCTTCATGATTAAGCATAGAACAAATTTCAATTCATAGATGATGTTTTAAACTACCTTATTTATTGCAAATTGGAATCCATCAGGGATTAAAGAAGTGAAAATTTAAAGTTTAACTTGATTAAACCTTGTATCTTTTTTAAAAAAAAAACAGAACATAAGATGACTGACTATTATATCCAGAACAAACAAAATTAACATACAGGAAACTTTTCATCTGCGTAATACTTGTTATAAGTCATCTACACAGTTTAAATCATACTTGAATTTTTTTTCAAAATATGTTCACTCACCTGTGTTTTTTTCCTGGAACAAAGAACTGTAGATGATGTCTTTTTTTTCCAGTAGATTGTTTTTAAACTTGAAATATAAAGTGATGTTTATAAATTTTACTTTTTCTTTCTGACTTTGTAGTGTTTTTGCTGATCGAAATAGAATAAAAGGATGTGTATATATAAAAGAGTTGTGTACAAGCTGAGGAATATGCAAGTACAAGATTTTTTTTTTTGCTCAGACATTTAATATTTTTGACTAAACCATGCTTTAATTCGATTGAAAGGATCTGATAGTGTGCTAAGCAAGATGGCATTAAATGTTCATATCTCTATCTTAGTTTACATACAATCTTATTTAATTTTCTTGTAAGTACAATTTTTTTTTTGGTTTGGCAGATTTTTTTTCCTTCTTGCATAAGACTTTGTTTTGTTGCCTGAATACAACACTTTACTCCATTGTTTCCTGTTTACAACCTACTTGTCTGGTTTATTTTTCTAAATGAAAGAGTTTATTTTAATTATTGTTTTCTTATGTCTACATATTACAATGTATATTTCTTTTTTTTCTTAATGCTTTGTAATATAAATGAATTCCTACTTAAAGTTTTAACTATTAGCATTTAATTTATCACATATATTTTATTTTATTGTTTAATACAAATTCTTGTTTGTTATATGTTTTTATTTATTATTATTATTAATATTATTTATTTAAACATAACTATCGAATATTTATTTAATTCCATATATCTTTCTTTTATTTAATAATATTTTATTTCCCTTGAAATTTTTCAAATTAAATTCAAAAGTTCAAATAATTTACCGAATTTAGAATTCAAAATTTTGGGATGTTACAAATTCCCCTCCCCTTAAGAAAATTTCGTCCTCGAAATTTGAAAGAGAGAGAAAAGCAAATAAAGAGTATACGAATTCAGAAAAATAAGGAATGGCTTACTAGTTTAAGCCGAGATGTCTAGTCTGCAGTTGGGATATGATTTTTGCATATTATCTTCGGTTTTCCAAGTACAGTCCATTGGATCGCCACTCCATTGATCTTTATCGAGTTTCACCACTTTGTTTCTCAATTGCTTTTCATCACGATATACTATCTTTATCGGATCTCTTCTTACAACCAAGTTGGGAGTGATTTCAAGGTCCTGCTGAGCTGCCTCCTCAATAATACCATCTGGGTCGTGCACATACTTTCGAAGACTAGAAACGTGGAACACATTAAGCACACCAAACAACCAGCTGGGGAGCTGCACTCGATATGCTAGAGGACCAATGCTTTGCAGAATAGGAAAAGTACCAATATAACGCGGTGATAGCTTTCCAGTTTTCCCAAACCTTAATACACCCCGCATCGGAGATACTTTCAGAAATACAGAATCTCCAACTTGAAATTCCAAATCTCTTCTTCGACGGTCATAATAGCACTTTTGACAACTTTGAGCTGCTTTCAATTTCTTTCGAATAAAATCAACCTTCTCCGTGGCTTCTTTAATCATATCTGGTCCAAGGACGAGTCTATCACCTGATTCGATCCAGCATGCAGGTGATCGACATGGACGACCATATAGAGCTTCGAAAGGGGCCATTTCTATACTGGCTTGATAGCTGTTGTTATATGAAAATTCGACCAGATGCAAATGGTCCTCCCAAGAGCCCCCAAAATCGAGAATGCAAGCGTGCAATAGGTCTTCTAGAATTCGGTTAATTCTCTCAGTCTGCCCATCAGATTGTGGGTGATAAGCAGTGCTGAGATTCAATTTTGTTCCCAAAGCGGCTTGGAATGCCTCCCAAAATCTACTAGTGAAGATCGGATCACGATCACTCAATATGCTGCTGGGAATACCATGGAGACGAACAATTTCCTTTATATATAGCGCTGCTAAGTTGGCTGCAGTCTGAGTGGATTTCACTGGAATGAAGTGAGCAGTTTTGGTTAGACGGTCCACTATAACCCAAATTGCTTCATTTCCCTTCTTGGTTCATGGAAGTCCGTCGATGAAATCCATCGATACCTGATCCCATTTCTATTTTGGTACTTCCAAAGGCTGAAGTAAACCGGCTACTTTCTTTTGGCCGCATTTAATTTGTTGACAAGTAGCACATCGACTCACATATATAAATATGTCTCTTTTCATTGTCTTCTACCAGAAAGTTCTTTTAATATCTCTATACATTTTATTAACTCCTGGATGGATGCTGAGCTTAGATTTGTGGCATTCGTCTGAAACTTCGCGTTTCAGCTCCGGAATGTCAGGGACACAAATTCTGCCTTTCATCCTTACAACTCCATGATCATCCATTGCAAAACTAGAATCTTCACCTCGACATATTCTTCTACGAATTTCCCGAAGAAACTTGTCTTCAGTCTGCTTTCTTGCAATCTTCTCTAGGAGAGTAGGAGTGACAACAAGATATGCACGAATAGCATATCTCCTACTTAAGGCATTGGCAACTACATTGGCTTTTCCCGACGTATATTGGATATCTAGGTCATAAGATGCCAGAAATTCCAACCAACGTTGTTGTCGCAGATTCAGATCTTTTTGGGTAAAGAGATATTTCAAAGATCTGTGGTCGGTGAATAGTTCAAAATTTTCACTTAGAGAAAGAAGAGTTCATTAAGTATATTTATTAAGTTAAGTTAATTTCGCAAATTGTTAAGAAAGCTGAAAAGGTTCTTACCCAAAAGATAATGTCGCCAGATTTTTAAGACGAAAACAACAGCCAAAAGCTCCAAATCATGTGTTGGGTAGTTTCTCTCGTGCGGACGTAATTGTCTACTCGCGTAGGCAATTACCTTCCCATTTTGCGTTAATACTGCACCTACCCCATCACCGCATGCGTCAGTATAAACAGATAATCCCTGGTTCCCGTTAATAATAGCGAGAACAGGAGCGGTGGTCAATCTCTTCTTTAACTCTTGAAAAGCTTCATCGCATTTCGGAGTCCAATTGAATTTTACATCCTTCATTGTTAACTTAGTCAATGGACTAGCAAACTTAGAAATTTTTTGAACAAACTTCCGGTAATAGCCTGCTAAATCCAAAAAGCTTCGAACGTCCTTTGGGGTAGTAGGTTTTCCCCAATCAAGAATAGCGGAAATTTTTCTAGGATCAACAAAAATTCCTTCTTCATTAACAATATGGCCAAAGAATTTAACTTCTTTGACCCAACAATGGCATTTGGAAAATTTTGCAAATAGTATATTTCTCCTCAAAATCTCCAAAACGATTCTAAGGTGGTCGGCATGCTCCTCTTCGGTCTTGGAATAGATCAAAATATCATCAATAAACACGAGCACAAATTTATTCAATACCTCCCGGAATATACGGGTCATAAGATCTACGAAGTATGCTGGAGCATTGGTTAATCCGAAGGGCATGACTAACCATTCATAGAACATATTAGGACCCCTGAAAGCTGTCAAGTGAACACAATCTTCGGTGATTCGTAATTGATGGAACCCTTGAGCTAGATCCATCTTTGATAAGAAACGAGCGTCATGCAATTGATCAAACAGATCATCAATTCTGGGCAGTGGAAATTTATTCTTGAGAGTCATTTTATTGAGATCGCGGTAATCTACACACAATTTCAAAGATCCACCTGACTTAGCAACAAATACGACGGTAGAACCCCATTCCGAAACACAGGGTCGAATTAATCCTTTTGCTAGTAGATCATCGGTTTGCTGAACTAATTCAACCTTTTCCCTGGGTGCCATCCTGCGACTTGCGTGAACGACAGGATGAGCATTAGGTACAAGGTCAATTTTGAATTCTATTTCTCGATGTGGAGGTAGAGATTTCACTTCTCCGAACACGTCCGGAAAATCTCTAACAATTGGTATAGACTCCAAAACGGGTTCGGGATAACCCAAATTATACATCAATCCTTCCCTTTTAGGGCTAGGGTCCTCACAAGAAATCTCGATAAAATCTCCAAATTCAGTTTTAATTGAAGTCAATCGATTAATGCAATCCAATTGGGCTTCATATTTTGCTAGCCAATCCATTCCGAGAAAGACTATAAACTTGTTAAAATCAAGAACAAAGAGACCGATAGGAAACTGGTAACAAGAATATGATATAGGAACGTCTCTACATTGAATACAAAGATTCGCGGGACCTCCAACTGGATTCTTTACGCATATAGGCTCATCAACATAATCAGATTCAAGATTTAATTCATTAATAGCATGCTGAGAGATAAAACTATGTGTAGCACCCGTATCAAATAGAACTCTAACAATGCTATCATAAATGATAAGATTACCTTCCATAACTCCTTTTCCTTTTTCTGCTTTAGAAGATGCAGGTCGGTCTTTGGCTGTGTACACCTTTGCTGTTCGACCTTGCTTCATGGTTGGACAGTCTTTGACTTCATGCCCCACTTTCTGACAATAATAGCATTTCCTGGGCATCGCTTGAATGGACTGATCTCTCTTTGGCTTCTTACAACTTTTTGAGTAATGGCCTTTCTCTATTATAGCAAGTGACATTCTCTGCCACGCTTCCCTGAATGCTCTTCTTTTTCTCCTTACTTTGCCATGGTTCCTTGCCTCCAAATTTCCTCTTCTTTCAATTTTGATTGCCCGAATTTCCTTTCTCAGCCGGGGCTTCTTGCATATCAAGTGTGGCATATCTGTACCCCAAATCAACTAAATCTGAAAAGGATTCCTTAACATGGCCAGTCATTCTTTCATGGAATTTCTTATTCATCCCATGAATAAATCTTTCATTCTTCTTCAAAGGTGTGTTCACCAATTCAGGACGAAAACGCGACAATTCATTGAATTTGTTGAGATACTTCTCGAATGACAAACTCCCCTGCTTCAAGTCCATGAATTCCTGGTACATTCCAGAAATTCCAACTGATGGAAGATAACGCTTCTCAAATACTTCTTTGAATTTCTCCCAAGAAACTCATCTTCTGGCTTATCTACAATAACTGTCTCCCACCAGGCTAAGGCTTCCTCTTGAAGTTTCCAAGAAGCTATGAGTCGCTTCTGATCGTCTTGTAGCTTTAGCCCTCTGAATATTTTCTCACATGATCTGATCCATACTTGAGCCTCAACAATTGACTCCTTGCCGGTAAACAGCTTATCACTAAGCCCTGAGAAATTCTTATGTAAATCAGCCAGATTCAGCTGTTGCTGAATAGGTACTACTGTTACTGCTGTTGGGGGATCCTGATTAGGTGTTGTGGCACTTCCCTGACCCCTAACTCTTCCTCTTTGTCCGCTCATTCTTACTATCTGTAATTAGTAAGAAAATTGGTTTAGATATACGGACGAGATATCTTAAGGAATATCAGCAGTAAAAGAAATAACTAAAAAAATTTAGAGTTTCAGTCTTAACTATACTCATTCTAGGGTATACTTCACGCTATCTATAATGAGCCATCCGATGTGTTATACTCCATAGCTAATGTTCTTACTCAACCTTCAGCTCTGACACCAAATGTGACGACCCTAACTCGACTTTCGAAAATCGACATCGAATACGACACTCATATTCAAATGTCGCAGATCCAAACATCGAATTTGGTTCGCCGGAGCTTATAACAACATCAGATGAATATAAAACAGCGGAACAAAATGAATATCATGCATACATCACAGATACAACATCACAATATCCATTACTACAATAGAGTATTTTATACATACACCACAACTCCAAATAACCATCATAATAATACAACAATGATTATATATTCCAAAAGTACTCAAAGGAATGAAGTGGTAACAAACTCCCAAAAACTGAACACCTGAGATCCCAAAAAACTTCTAAAATATCTTCAAAGCAGAAGCTCCAAAATACTATTACACCAGAACACGTAGACCTGCTACTAGGCTGCCCGTGTAGAAATTATGGGCACCTAGAGTTTAGGAAAGAAACAATAAACTCCGGGTCAGTCATGGGACTGGTATGAGTAAACAAAAAATAGTTGTTTTCAAGTAAACTAGATTTATAAAAGAAAAGTCGATATGCTTTTGAAAAATGAAACTACCATAAGACCTTCCGCCACACACACAATGCAATCGCAGAATCGGAGGAGATTTCTTCTTATGATAGTCAAACATGCTTGATACGAGAAAAATTCTTTGATATAATTATTAGTGCATAGTGTAGGAAGCATTTCGAAGGTATAATATTAATCTTAGCCAACATACAACCATTATTGTATGCCTAATATAGCTACCATGTTTTGTGGCAGGTTACCGCCATGCTGCATGGCAGGTTATACAACTAAAACCGTACAGGGCTCGTATTGTTTCTTTGGATTTTCAACAAATGTTCAGGCTAAGGAACTTCCTACTGCCACATGGGTACGCCTCTGGCGGAACGTCCCGAGAACCTACCCGGTTCTCTGCCAACACAAGGCCGGGTTACCTCTATAACTAGGTAACTACTACTCGAGTATGCCACCTCCCGGTCCTTTGGGACCTTTATCAGAGGGCCCTCTATCACAAAGTAACAACCACACAGTAAATGAGATTGGAGCTACCACATAGGTAAAACATCAGGCCTCCATACCATGACATCACCTTTTTCCAGAAGGAAATGACATACCCTAAAGGGCACGACCCTCATAACCTTGCCGCATCTTTCCTGTTTCGACCATTTTCGGGTTGTGAGGTCCGATGAGGTCTCGTCCACAAAGCTACGCTTTACACGAAATCCATGCTTTGATCACAAATGATCATCAACACACAACAGCACTAAGCATGCCACACTACCAAATTGGGAATATATCGCTGATAACCTTCAACTACATAACCTCTGAGCTCGTACGTCTCAGAGAAGGGTGTTAAGCTAAGAGAATAATTTCTCCACCACCAACAGATATGTATTTGAAAGAAATCTGCTTTATACCTCAAAATGTAGTATCAGACACACGACCATACAAGTCTGTTCCGGGTTCGAACAGAACCGAAGGCACTTCGTCCAATAAAGGAAGAGCCCTTGCAAATCCGGGTATCCACAATCCCGATCGAACTTCCACCACTTAGGAAATCTCTATACCGGAGAAACTCAGTGCAGAGACAATCGATAGGCTATCCTATCATTTTCGAAGACACCCGGTCTTCACCACCGGTCTATAAATGCTATCTATTTCGACGTATCACTATTCGGAATGGGTTATATGACTCAAAGGTCCTTTCCCAACTAAACCGAATAGTGAACGCTTAATTTTTTTTTGAAACACGTAGGCATGACAATCACAAAAATTCATATTCAGTGTTCGATGTGGGTTTCGGATGACTAACTGAAATCCGACTCCCTGTCGCATCGAAGTTTAAATGCCGTTTTACGGGCAAAAGGGGTTTTTACATCAATAAAGAACAAATCACAAATCAAAAATCACAAATCATAGTGCAATATAGAGCAATCTACATCACACAGTATCACAACTACAACAGAAATAACAATTCAGTACAAAACTATTATTTTAAATCAATGTGAGTGCGATTTAATAGATTAACCGCATAATTATATTTTTATTGATTAATTTAAGTCAATGATTAATTAAATCTTAATTAATTTGATTAATTGTTTCTTAATTAATTATTTTAGTTAACCGCTAAATTTGATTAGTCAACTTTAATTTATCTGAATAACAAATTCTTAATTTACAAATTAATTTAAACACTTAATCGTTTATTAATCAATTTTAATTCCAAATTGTAAATCATTCTTAATTTCTTTTCAAAATCATTAATTAACAAAAATTATTTACCTTAATTATTGTTTAAAACCTTCTTTATGCTGTAAAAATCAATTTATTGTTCCATTGAAAGTTTTTTTTGTAAATTAACTTAAATTCTTATTTTAAATTTAATTATTTAATTCAAGGGTTAATTTAAATTTTAAAACATTGTTAAATAATTTAAACTTATAGTAAGTTTTAACTTAACATAAATCAATATTTGTTAACTTGAAATACAAAAGTTTCCTTAACATTGTAAACTCAAAATTTTATTGGGCCTAACCCAATTTCAAACAAAACCCGAGTAAAACCAGGTTTGCACTCGAGTCAACCTCGGGTTCTTCTCGTCCTCACCCCGAGTCCATTTCCTTTCTTCCCCGTGCCTGTTTCTTCTTCTTCCTTTTTTTTTTTTGTCTGAAGCTAAGTTTTAAACTTAGCCCACTGCTAAATCGACCCATTCGAACACGAGAGAGAACCCGAGCCTTAAACCTTTTTTCTCGAACGTCCCTTCGAGTTCTCCCTAGGCCCGAACTCGCTGACACGAAGACGACGTCGTGCACGTGCACGACGTCGCGCCGCCGTTCTGGTAGCCGTCGCAAACTTCGACAAGTCACAATTTACCCCTACACTCGAAATTGAATTTCGATTTGACGCAAACGAACTCGAAATCTAATTTGACCTCTTCGTTCGAACTGTAACTCGAAACCCACTCGCCTAAAATGCCTCGTCCTCCTCGCACAGTTCACCAGAAAATTCCTGATTCCGGCCATATCACGTCGACACTTCGCACTATCATTCCCCAAAAGCATACGCAGCTCGATCGTTCCTATGTGATGAAATCACCTCATTTCTTTTTCGCTGCAAACTTTGTGCTTAAACCCTACTTTGGGTTTGATCAACAAATTCACGCATTCGAAATTTTTTTCGATAATTTTCTCATCATCACCGAAGCTCAAACAAGCTTCAATCCAAACTTCAACGTTTATAATTGAGTCGTTCACCAGAAATCAAGAAAAATGCAATTTTGGTTTAAATTCAAACCGCGCTTAAATTACTTAAGTAAAAATCATCGTATTGTCTTTAAAAATCATAATTTTGTATGCTTATTCAAGTTATGTAATTAATTCAATAATTTAACATACTTGAGTTTATCGTAATAATTTGTTTTTACTGTTAAATTTTAGTTATAGGTTAACTTCTTCATGATTAAGCATAGAACAAATTTCAATTCATAGATGATGTTTTAAACTACCCTATTTATTGCAAATTGAAATCCATCAGGGATTAAAGAAGTGAAAATTTAAAGTTTAACTTGATTAAACCTTGTATCTTTTTAAAAAAAAACAGAACAGAAGATGACTACCTATTATATCCAGAACAAATATAATTAACATACAGGAAACTTTTCATCTGCATAATACTTGTTATAAGTCATCTACACAGTTTGAATCGTACTTGAATTATTTTCAACATATGTTCACTCACCTGTATTTTTTTCCTGAAACAAAGAACTGTAGATGATGTCCTTTTTTTCCAGTAGATTGTTTTTAAACTTGAAATATAAAGTGATGTTTATAAATTTTACTTTTTCTTTCTGACTTTGTAGTGTTTTTGCTGATCGAAATAGAATAAAAGGATGTGCATATATAAAGAGTTGTGTACAGGCTGAGGTATATGCTAGTACAAGATTTTTTTTTTGCTCAGACATTTAATATTTTTGACTAAACCATGCTTTAGTCGACTGAAAGGATCTGATGGTGTGCTAAGCACGATGGCATTAAATGTTCATGTCTCCATCGTAGTTTACATACAATCTTATTTAATTTTCTTGTAAGTACAATTTTTTTTTTTGGTTTGGCAGATTTTTTTCCTTCTTGCATAAGACTTTGTTTTGTTACTGAATACAACACTTTACTCCATTGTTTCCTTGTTTATATTTTTGTTTACAACCTACTTGTCTGGTTTACTTTGCTAAATGAAAGAGTTTGTTTTAATTATTGTTTTCTTATGTCTACATATTTGAATGTATATTTCTTTCTTTCTTCTTTTTTTTCTTATTACTTTGTAATATAAATGAATTCCTACTTAAAGTTTTAACTATTAGCATTTAATTTATCACATATATTTTATTTTATTGTTTAATACAAATTCTTGTTTGTTATATGTTTCCATTTATTTATTTATTATTATTATTATTTATTTAAACTTAACTATCAAATATTTATTTAATTCCATATATCTTTCTTTTAATTAATAATATTTTATTTACCTTGAAACTTTTCAAATTAAATTCAAAAGTTCAAATAATTTACCGAATTTAGAATTCAAAATTTTGGGATGTTATACATACGTGTATATATATATATATATCAACATATATATATATATATATATGTATATGTAAACAAAATCAACGGTGGTGAAGAATCCTGTTGGATCCCTCCAACCAGTTCCCCTACATCATAAACAATATATAATTATATAATATGGGTCATCTGCTACTAGGCGAGTATATATAAAGGGTCATCCGATTTAGGGGCAGAAATAAATTTAAACCAACTACTAAAAATAGTAAATCATCCAAATATCCAATCAACAATTTTTATTAACTATATAACATTTCAGGGTAACCAAAACGGTGAGTTTAACTCACAGTTATTCCAGTTGTCGCCGATGCATTCCTATTTGGAACTAAAATTTAACGACGTCCGATTTTAGTCCAAATTTCAACTGTCTCCAAATTCGTCTAAACTAGTTCCATTGCAAAGCTTACATCATCACGAGTGCAATGCAAAAATCCACGCCCCGATTAGACCTCGTGCAAGCAAGATATGGTTTAGAGAACAATTGAGATTAATTTCTGCCCCTAAATCCACGCCCCGATTAGACCTCGTGCAAGCAAGATAGGGTTTAGGTTAACTACTTTCTTCCTTTACGATCGTTCAAACCAAACAACCGTCGACTTCAAATCATCCACGCCGCCACCATGTCCAGTCGCACGCCTCTGCACCTTCACCAAACGTCGCTCCGACTAAGCCCTCTCTATCGCCATTGGTCCCGCCGCCTATGATGGCCTATAGCTCGAGAATGAGCGCAAACAACTGTCATCGTTCATCTCACGATTCTGACCGCCGTCGACCATCGCATGAAGATCCAACCATCCATCATCATCTCCTCCTCTATCTGAGAAATAATGTAGTTGACGTCGAATGCTAATTCCGCTGCAGGTGGCTCAGATGGACGGTGGCCGTTGGATTTGGCTATGAATTAAATTTGAAAATTTTTGAACCATCATTTTTGATGTACACATGACTATAAAGAGAAGGAAAGATATGTGGGTATGGGCTGGTTTGAAGGGTCTGGCCTATATAAGGTGTATGTATGGGGCATATATGTATATTAAATTCAATAAACCCGATAGTGCATGTCTTGAAAAATCTCGAACTCCTATCAGGACGTACTAACTGGCGTTCTATACTAAATACCCTCATTCCAAACACAATAGAACTAGTTTCGAGGTCTAATTCGATTATATAAAGAAGTTGGCTTTTACAACCGAATTATATTAATTTAATTCCTTAATCAATTTCTATGCGTTTCGAGCTAGCATGACCTAACAATATGTCTGATCGCTATAAAATTTAGTGGCATATAATATTTTACTACATATCCAATGAAACTATTTTCGTCAAAATCCAAGACAATGCTCGGAAGGCTATTTTCACACGTTAATTAAAATAAATTATAATTAGAACACTTCAAATCACTTTTAATTCGAATTTTTTACAGTCTTCATTCTTGTTTAAGTTGAATTTAAATAAACTTTCGAAATCATTTTTATTCACATTAAATTCCTAATTTAATTATTTAAATAATTCCAATTATTCAATTTAATAATTCAATTATCAAATAAATAGATGAATTTGAAATATAAGTTGTTTAATTTATAAGATTCACTTTTTAATATTTAAAATCAATTAAATATTCCAAATTCAGATGATTGAAATTCTAAGCTGTTACAGGTGAGGAATCTTTATAATTAAAATTGTTTAAGTTATATAAATTTGTTGTTAAATTCAAATTATCACAACTCACCTGTATCAAATCCGTTTAACCCACAGTTCTTGCGTTAGACTCATGTTGACCAGTACTACGCTTGGATATAACTTAGTGTTAGTTTTGGCGTAGGTAATTTAATACTAATGGATAATAATTACGTCAATTTGGATAATTACGTGGTTTAATTAGTTATACTCCATGGGTGTTATCTATTTGGCTAAATAAACACCATTCTGTTAAAGTAAATTGAATAGAGTAATTTAGATACTGTATGGCGAAATAAAACATCGTTCTGCTAATTAAATTAATTAGACACCTGTTTGTAGAATAAATCACTATTTTGCTATGGATAACTTATTATATGTCGTTGACTGATATGCCAAATTAATTTATATTTGTTAAGTGATGTGTTAATCATGATGGGTAATTATTGGTTTATTTACATAGATGTTGGTAATGTAAATACCAGTAATTAACATGGGAAGTTAAATTAAAAAAAATGGCGGCTTGTTTAAGTACCATTGTGATCGCTAAGCGTCTTTCCAAATTTTAAAAAGCATGAATTTAAATCAACTCCAATTTTAAATAATTATTAATGTTTTATTTAATTATTATTTTAGCAAAGTGTTTTGTATAATAATTATTTTACTAAAAATGTTTTAAAATTTAACCTATTTATATTTAAATATTGTTTAAGTTATTAAATTATATTCAAATATGGTTTAAAGCTAATTATTTTTAAAATCAATTATTATTTTAAGTAATTATTTAAAGTTAATTATTTTATTTATTATTTAAAGCTAATTTTTTATTTTATATTTTAAAGGGATTACTTTATTTGAAAGTTTTTTGTTATATTATTGATTTTGTAAAAATTTATTTATTACTATAACAATATTATTTCAAAGTTTATTATTATAATAATAATGTTTAAGAGTTTATTTATTGTTATTATTACTATTATAATGTTATTTTAAAGTTTATTTATTTGTTTTAAATATAATTTATTATTATAATAATATTGTTTTAAAGTTAATTTATTATTATTATGATATTGTGCTTGAAGTTTTTTTTAGAATAAAGTTTTATTTTAATAATGTTTAAGTGTTTTATTATTATTATATCATTTTAACTTATTTAAAGTTTATTATTCTATTCTACAATTTGTTTTAAAGTTTATTATTTTGTTAATGATTGTTTGAAGTTAATATTTTACTAATGTTTTTTAAAGATAGCTGATTGTTTTGTTAAAGGTGTTTAAAAATAATAAACAATTTATTTAAAGGAAATCATTTTAAATGGAAAGGTTTACATAAAGGTTTATATTTAATAAAAAGGATTTATAAAGGGTTTTATAAATTGAAAAGGATGTTGAAATTTGGAAAAGAGTTTTATAAATGATTTTGGGTATATATAAAATAGTTTTATAAATAAACTCAGAGATTTATTAAGTGCTTTATAAATGGATTTAGAATTTAAGTGAAGGCGATCTCATAAATAAAAGAGATTTATTAAAGAATATATCGTAGTAATTATAAAAGAATTTGGGATTGGGTTTCCTTTAACCGATCTTATTAATTTTGGTGGTATGGACATTCGTTCCACATCAACACCAAAGAAATAGTGTTTGAAGTTATCTTTATCTCACTTTTATTTTGATCCTTTTAGTATGATTTTTGAAATACGAAAACTTTCTTTATATTTTTATGAATATATTTATGCTGGTGAGATAAGTATATGAATATTTTGATAAATAATTTGAAAAGCGATTTAATAGATGAAATATTTATTTAAATGAGGCTTAGTGGTTACTATGGATATTAAATCTCTAGATTGTTATTTGATTGTTTATTTGATATTTAAATAACCGATCATCAAATCTTGGCTAGTTTTGACTCATGAGGTATGATGTCCATATTCGATTTTCCCCGTGAGGACTCGAGTACTTGTTGCATACTTCTGAAAGAACTGGGAATGAGTCAACTGGAAATTATCCGTTGTTGGTTTGGAAACCGAGATCGGATATGTTATGTAAGCTTTGGGGCTCATTTTTGGTTGTAGATCACAACCTAGGGGTGATCATATTCGGTATTATCCAGTAATTGGTAGGTCGGTCCAGTGTTGGTAGAGGGGCAATTGCGATTGTAGCCCTCATGGTACATTTTATCTAGAGATGTATAATTTGAAAGGTAGTCCCTTACCTTTCCATTATTGAAAATCATTCTCCAATACGTGCCTTTGTGGATTTAGTTGTGCCCAACTACGTTGGAATGTGAGATGCAAGCAATTCAGTTATTTTCCACATTTATTTTAAACTTATAGACATCGTTATAATATCATAGGATTTTATAACAAAAAAGGTTTGGTTATTGTAAAGTAAAAACCCGTTTGTGGTTATGTACAACATGGTCTTATGAGATGTCTTTTTATTTTGAAAAGGTTTTCGAATGTAGAAATTAATATGATTGATTGAGTCTTCTCACGCTAGTTTTACCAAAACGATTCGGGTGCTATTTTCTTATACTGCTCAGGTCAGCTCGAGTGTCTTTTCCAGATCTAGCTGAACACTTTAGTACTTTCAGGAGATAAGCAGGACTCTCCAAGACATAGCTACGTATCTTATAATCTTCCGCTGTCTTTTTCCTATATTATAGTGTTCGTATTTATCAGCATTTGTGAGCACATGCTGTTATAACTGTCCAGGCTGATAATAGGTTTATGTACTCAGATGTTGTGTATATTATAAAGATGATTTCTTTTGTAAATATCTCGTGTATATTATATGTTTATTGTCACGATATGAGATTCTGTTCCATCCTTTCTTTCTTTAACTCTAAAGGACCTGTCGTTCGTATACTTAAATGATTAGCACACGAATACCGGGGATGTATTAAGTGTCGTCTTTAGGTGCAAGAAAGGCAGATCGTTACACGTGGTATTAGAGCTTAGGTCGAGCGAACACCTAGGCCTTGGCGGGGTAAACTCATTGGATATCAGATGAATGACACCCTAGAATGAGTTGATTATGTGTGTGTATGAGCATGTATTTGTTAGTGATATAAAAATATTTTATACTATGTTGTTTGATATATTAAGTTTGAATTTTGTCTTCTGATCTAGGCATCCAGCCAACATCATCGATAGAGATTCCAAAACACTTGAACAAGGCCAAATCAACACGGTATTATTTTAAAATTGGTAAATGGAATAATTTTACCTAGGAGTGTGTGTGCGTGTGTATATATATAATAATTTTTCAAAAATTTAATATAGTTGGTTGACATGCATGTTTGTTAGCAAATAATGATATTCCTTTATTGTCAGTTTCAGTTTGATTAGTCATACTCATCCAGTTCTGAGCATGGACTATTTTTTTTTATTTATCCGTAATTTTCTTTTTCAAAAACTTAGGTTGGTAGATAGAAATTTTGGGGAAAGCATTTAATCTAACACCTTATGAATTAGGTTTTACAATTTGACTATAAAGCGTTCGATGATTATGTTGGGATATATTGGTTTTTTCTAAAAACGAGTTCAATAAAAGGAAGTTGGAATATATTGAAATAAATATTTTATAAATATTTTTATTTAATAGTTAGAGCCGATTTTATGAAAAATTAATTTATAAAATGTGTTTTTATAAATAAATGGAATTTGAGAATTTAAATCCAGGTGGTTTTGGAAAATGGTTTTCAAGGTTTAGAAGGTAATAGTAGTATTATTTTAAAATATTTTCGGGATAAAGATGTTTCCAAGGATTTTCAAGGTGATATAAGCACTGAAGTCACTTCAGGCGCTAGAAAATAATTTTCGATAATGACCGCAACATCATCGGTGTTTATTTTAGAATTTCTAAGTGCGATATTGTTACCATTAGGATCTAGCTATAGATTTGTTTTGATAAAACAATGTTTGATTTGATTTGAGAAAAGTGCATATTATTATTTCAACTGATTTTTTTAAAAATAGTAGTAATAGTTTACTTAAATAATTTTTAAATATAAATATTTTTGAAAAGGGAACTTCTAAAGAAAGATGTGTTTATTTTGGTTTGGTTTGGGGAATAAGTCTCGATTTGTTTTGTGATGACAGGAATAATCTTCTAAGTAATGATTGAATGTTTGCATAGCGAATGGTGTAGTGCACTAGCTAAATTATTCTCTTTGTTATTATACGATCGAGATGAGTTATAACCCAAACAAATTCAAAGCAAGTTGGTAATAGGAAGTTTTGTTAAAACCATTTATTTGAAAATATATAAGTGTATGTTTCAAAATGAATTTAAAAGCGAATAAAAAAAAGAATTTTTTTAAAGTAACTAGTTCAAGTGACTCAAAAATAACTATTATTTTGAAATTATAAACTATAAATAAGTAAAAAACATACCTAAGACCAATGCCTTAAAGCATACCTTGTAATGATGTACTCTCTCTCCTTTGAATGCTTTTCGATTCGGCAGACTGCTAATCCTTAAACTGCTGACCTTTGACTATCGAATAGTGATCGATTTTTAATTTGAGATTGATATGATAGCACACCTAAGGGATGAAGTTGGCTAGCAATGGAAGGAAAGGGTTGCAGCAAATTTTTTTTTGTTATTAGGGTTAAAGATGTTTAAATAGAGGATGGAAGAAAAAGAATAGTGGATCTCATCTCAAACCAATTCTCTCTCAATCTGAGCCATTCAAAACCCCACAACACTAACCTATTCGAGCCGATCCCTTTAGTCATATTTCAATAAAAAATACTCACTCATCATCATAGGCCAAGATACTATTTAAGCCCATAGAAACTATTATTTAATTGAATCTAATTTCATCGCCAATCGGTATCATATTTTAATTGATATATTTATAATTATTACAAATAAATTTAATAATATTTATTCCTTAAATCATAATTAAAATTTTATAATAATTAATCAATTTAATTAATTTATAACAATTATAAGCTAATTAAATCATTTGGTCAAAAGCGAATTCATCATTTCGGCTGTGCGACTCGTTAGGTGTAAATTTGGTCAGCGATTAACATCGAACTATTCAATTGTTAACGTTCACACATCACTTAGAAGGTAATGCGACATTTTTTTCTAAATTTACTGCTTGCTTGGTTTCGGTAAAATCCAGTTTTACTTTACTTTCTTAAGCATTATCCATGACTTCTATTTATGTCAATTCTCTTCGTCAAAATTGCATCACTTTAGACTTAGAGAATTTGACAATAGTAAAAAAATTCCAATATCATCCATTTCAATTCTATATTCCAAACACAAAGTCCTTGATTTAATAATAACAATTATTATTAATCGAAATGCTCTGGCCAAGGACTTTAACTTCGAGTTGACTCTAGTTAACTGTGATACTTACTTTATATAAACGAGGAGACGAATCCTTTCTTGAATAGTGCTTATGTGATGCCGCACCCAGAGACCCACGTTAACAAAGAGTATTACTGTGTAATACCATTTGCTAATGTGGAAAATATGGCTGGTTAGGAGCGACCATCCATAGGTCTTAAACATCTATTGAATATGTATATTTGGTGCTCTAAATTTTTTTCCTTCTCAAGTAGATCGACATCTCTAATAAATGCTTAATACAAAATTAAAGTGGCTAACGGATCTATTAGAACAAAACACAACAACAATAGATACAAAATATCACAGAATAGTAGTCAAGCATATATATACATATACGTAGATACATCATAGTAAAATACAAAATGATACAACAGAAGTCGTACAAGGACCACACTATATATATCGAGTCTAAACAATAGATACATATCAGAGTTTTACAAAGCGACTACAAAACTACACAAAGAGTGACAACTGGATATCCAAAGTGAAAGCAGCATATCAAAGTCCTATGGTAGGTATCTAACCTGAAATAACTCGGTGTGACCCAAGCATATAAAAATACACGGGTAAGTCTAGTTTAAACAACTGATTAGCAGATAAATGAAGTATAAGGGTAGAGGATAATGATTCTTCTCGAATGAGAAGAATAACATTATGAATATGTCATTACTTCATATTAGCTAATGTCACTAAAATATATTCTTGAAAGAGGCAAACTCAACGATAAAATCAATTAAGCACAACATTGCCTCATATCATCAGCAAAACACAAAAGCAAATATAATGGTTTCCATAAAATAAGAGATCACAAAACTCAATATTCTCCAAAGAATGACAATCTCAAATAATTCCCGCAATAGGAAATCCCAAATCTTAAAATACGCTAAAGATGGCAATTACATATATCTCCTAAAAAAAGAGATTATAAATCTCAAAATAAACATAAAAGATAGCAATCACAAATCTCAATGCATAGAACTTGATATGAGTTCAAAATCCAAAAATGTAATCGCCACATAATAATGTCTCAAACGGCTCACCAAATGGCCGAAGCCCACCAAGTACCGTCCCTCAAAATAATATGACACCATGTCTCAATGGACAAACATCCCGGAAGGATAAAGTATCCCGAAGAACAAACATCCCAAAGGACAAAACATCCCGAAAGATAACATCCCGAAGGAAAAATGACACGATAGTACTTTACTGGCAATAACTCGTGAATATGTCACAAACTCTCAGGTAGGAACCCGAAAAATGTTAACTGCGCGTCCTATACCACATGTTCTCACTTATCAATTTAATAACTGCAAGTCAATGCAACACTAGAAAACAAAATCATTTAAATCACAATAATCGCCTTATATCATTGACATATACAACCCGAAAGTCAATGAATGTGTAGCTTCGAACGAACAAGTCCGAAATTAAACAAAAGAGTAAATGCACATGTCACATACCACATGTTATACTAAATCATTTAATTCTCTTTCTCATACACTCGAGGAGTGCAAAATTGTGTATTTTGTATAGAAAATACTTTGCTTTGAGGGAACTAGTGATTTAAACAATTTTTGAAAACCATTTTCAAAACATCGCTTTGAAATTCTCTTTATTATAAAGAATATATAATTTTAATAGCTTTAAAATAATTATAAATACTGTAAAACATTTATTTCAGAGGCAATTTATTATAAAAAATCTTCCGTAAACAGTTTAGAAAACATATGCACAGAAACAACAAAATCAACAAAAAATCAATCAAATTATTCATAAAATCATCATACGAAAATCATCGTACGATACCTAAAAGTCACTAATCCAAAATATGGATAAGTGGTAATATTGGCTTTTCCATCTTAGGATCAAGACGATCACAAACAACATTGAAATTTTCTTCATAATTCATGTAAAACAATTTGGAAATTTTCAGCTGGAGAAAAACGTGCTCTGATTGAAAGTTCCAAGCAAAATTTTAACTAGTTACAAAGGTCTAACGGCCTTGACATTTTATAGGCATAGAGTTCAACAACTATATTTTGAATTAAAAAAGGATGGATACAATCGGACGAGAAACGAGAGAGATATATTGTCACAAAGTAGGACTCACAACTGGATTTTACTATAAACGGCTGGAGCAAAACATGCTCCGATTCAAAGTTCCAGGCAAGTTTTCAATTAGTTACATATGTTTAAAAGCCTTCAAATTTTACAAGCATAGAGTTCAACAACTCTAGTTTCAATAAAAAAAATATGATCGTACAAGAAATGGGAGAGATGTAATGTCACAATGCCAGACTTACAGCCAGATTTTACCGTAAATGGCTGGAGCAAAACATGCTCCGATTCAAAGTTCAGACAAGCTTTACTTAGTTACAGAGGTCTAAAATCCTTGAAATTTTATAGACATAGAGATCAAAAACTCTACTTTCGACAAAAAGGAATGTATACAATCGAAAAAGATACAGGAGAGATATAATGTCACAAAGTTGGACTCACAGCCAGATTTTTACCGTAAACGGTTGGAGCAAAACATACCCCGATTCAAAGTTCGACAGCATATTTCTATAAGCTACAGAGATCGGAATGACCTGAAATTTGACTTGCATAAAGTTCAACGACAATTGTATCAAATAAAAAAATCACACTCAAATAGACTAAGAAGTGTGAGAGATATAAGCTCTCAAAATTAGACTCACGGTCTGTTTTCACTGTAAACGGCCGGAGCAAAACACGCCCTGTCTCAATGTTCGACAACAAATTTATATAAGCTACAAAGGTTGGAATGACCGAAAATTTTGCAACCATACAGTTCAAAAACAATGTTAACAATAAAAAAAGTTTGACACAAATCGGAAAATAAATCAGAAAGATATATGCTCTCAAAGTTGGACCTACAACCTGTTTTCGCTGTAAACTTCTTAAACAACAAGAATTTGTTGCGATTTGAATAGTTTTTGGCTAGCAAACTTTTGTTTTTTGCTAGATTTTTGTTAGATTATAATTCATCTTAGAAAAATGAAGATTAACTTGAACAAACTTGAGCAACTTTAAGTAAGATGGGAGCTTTTCTCTTGAATATGCTTTAGGAGCCTGAAAATCAACAGTATACGTACATGCAAACGAAGAGATTCAAATTTCAGACAACGATAAACATTAAAATTAGAAATTGATGATTCAATCTTTGGTTTTTAAAGTGATTAACTGAGTTTATAGCTTTAATTTAATTAATTACGGCAAAGAAATGGGTTAATCTGAGATTTGATCTAAGATTTTCACAGTTTTTTTTCCAGTACCCACATTGATTTGAGGAAGAAAGAAACTCTTTTTTTGGTTAATGTAGTAATTGGGCTTGACCCAATAAGAAAATAATTAGCCAAATAATTAAATTATCACTAATAGACTAAAACACCAATATTTTTTCTTATACAACATATATTTACATTTTTTTGATCACTCTAAAATCAAACAAAAATATTTTTATGTTTAACAAAATATTTAACGACAAACAAAAGTTATTTTAACTACAAAAATTATTTTTCATCATAAAAACTCTTATTTTAATTAAATGCACAATTTACACAATAATTTACATAAAGCACTATTTTTAACACCAAAAATTACATAAAAATCATTTTTCTGTATAATTAAATACAAAAAACCATATTAACATCATTTTTACATCTAAAATTTATTTGAGTATATGATTTTTGTTTGATGGTAATAAACATATATACATATTCATTTAAATGTATTTGTTAATGTACTATTATATTTTTCATATAATTTAATAAATACGTGCTGAATAAAATGTATCTGTGAGTATATGATTTAAAATTTATTTGTGAGTATATGATTTAAAATTTATTTGTGATTTAAATAAATACGTGCTGAATAAAATGTATTTGTGAGTATATTTTACATCTAAAATTTATTTTAACAAATTTTTCTGTGAGTATATGATTTTTGTTTGATGATAATAAACATATATACATATTCATTTAAATGTATTTGTTAATGTATTATTATATTTTTCATATAATTAAATAAATACGTGCTGAATAAAATAAATAACACACAATTTGAATTCAAACGGATATTTTATTCAAACAAATATTTATTACAATTTTGAATAGTACAAATTCAAGCTCTCACTATATATATACAATTTCAATTACAATACAAATTTGATTACATCATAATTTCTAATTTACAAATGCATCTCACTACATATCACTCATTCACTCGTATTTATCTTTAACTTCATTCCAGATTGAATCCAGCATTTGAGCAATCTGCAAAAATAAATACTGACGCGGTAAAACTGAAAATAAAATATTTTTGCAGTATAAAATAAAATATGGATATTGAAAATAATATTTGCCTCAGTTATTTGGGTTGTTCGTCGTCATTTAAATTTGAATTAATCATACACGAACAGCTTGTGACATGCGTAGTGTATCACTGAACATGCATAAGGTCGTGCACACCAATATACACTTGATAAATCTATAGGGACAGGTGAGCACAGGTCAAACCTAAATGAAAAGCCGGGTTCAACTCATGTGAAATAAAAATAATGTCATGACACAAGCACAAGGTCAAACCCGAGCTTTAAAGCTGGATTCAAAACAGGTGCAGTCCAAAAGTACAAGCCTCGACAAAAATTCAGTGAGAAAAAATGAATTGGTCAGAAAAAAGGCTCAAAGACACAACTTACATGCACATGTCAGCAAGTCCAGACCACATACAAGTAGCATAATCAGACTGCAAATATCACAAAGGCACAAAGGCACAGAACACACTCAAAAACATCTCAAGCTCAGTACAAATCCAACAATATATGCATACACACATACATATGTATGTATGCATATATATGCAGACTTGAAAATACAGTGAAAAGCAAGAAAGAAGTAAACATGAAGCACATGGATGCAAGCATCAAGTAGCAGTTTTGAATAAGACATAAATGCCGAAGTCATGCAACGACATGTAGACATCAAGTAGATGAGCAAGGCTGCAAACATCCATCATGATAAGCGAGGTATCAAAACTCACTCACTCAGAATTACTTATATATTTCCACGAAGTAAATGGTTGTTTTGAAAGACTTAGGGAGAAATATGCTAAAATTGAATCACAAAGAGATACTCGGATAGAATCAAATAAACAACTTGATCAATTAGTTAAAAACTATCAAAATAGGATCCGTAAGTGTGATAAGTGTCCAACATTTGAAGAAGAGATTAAAAAAATAGAAATTAAAGTCAAATCACTTGAAAATAAAATTCTGATTTTGAAAGATAGTGAAAACATGAGGAGAGAAAATTCTATCAAAAAGTGCACAAAATTATTGAACGAAAATGAATCTCTCAAAACACAAGTCCAACAACTATCAACGACTTTAAGAAAATTCTCCAAAAGTGAAAGATCGTTGAATATGCTATTAGGGAAACAAAGTTAATACAGTTAGACAAGGACTTGGATATAATCATTCTAAAAATGTTAGAAACGAAATTAAACAAGTCAATTCCATGCGCACAATTTGTAGAAAATATGGACGCAATCAAAACAATTGTTGGTATAGACCCAAACACGTGAAAACAATTCCAATTTGGATTCCAAAAGGCACAAATATAAACTCTCTCAAAGTCAAACAAATTTGGGTGCCAAAAGGAACATACATAAATAGTTATGGGTCTCCACAATTTCAAAATATCTTGCCACTAACAACCATGAACCTATAAAAACAAATAGGTCACAAAAACCTATTTACGTGTAGCTGTGGTGGCAGGCTGAGGAACAACAACAGTGTTATCTGAATTCTGGTTGTTCTAGAAACACAACGTGCGATAAATCAAAGTTCCTTAGCCTAGTATAAAGGTGATAGAATCATAATGCACAACGACAAAAAATATCGTAAAGGTAAAACAAGTAATGGTATATTTATTTTGAACGGTATATTAAATGTGATAATTTGCACCGTAATCTGAATTAAATCAGCCAGTAACGTGATGATTTTGATTCTGACTTATTCTTAAGTGATATGATTTTTGACTTGTTCTTATTTATCACTTTGATTTGTGTTTAAATGTTGACCAATCATCTTTTCATCTTTGAACTAATCCATACAAATTTGTTCGATAAAATGATGGTGCTTTATTGGTCTTTGATTGCTCATGATACACGTGGATATATTTGTTCTGACACAATAGTCACTATTTGTAAATTTGCACGATTTCAATTCAAATTCAAGAGAATTTCATTTAAAAAGCTGTTAAAATGATTTTGAGATATTTTGTTGCACACTTCATGATCTGGTCTGTAACATTTAACTAATAGTAAGTTTGAGTGAAAAGAAATTCAATTGCACATTACATTGGTAATCTAGTTGATAGAAAAATTACTAGTGGAACGTGATTTATGATAAGACATTTAGTAACTGCATTGTTTTTCAAAGAAAACATTTGCATATTTTCACTTCAAATAATTTTCAAATTGCAGAATTTTTTTTGTAAAACCCCTTTTAGAAAATCATTTTTGACCTTGCTTCAAATTAGTCATTTTGGAAAATTTGGTTTTATAATTATTTTTGGATTTTATTTTAAATAATTACGTTGACTAATCTGACTCCCTACTAATTATCGAAAAGATAAATAGTTTTTGAAAAAATGACGAGTGTTGATATTAATCATACATTATAACTTGAGACGGTATATTTAGTAAATTTCTTTAAAAATTTGAACAAGAGTTATAAAAAAAATTTGTTGGTAAAAATTCCATGACCATCTCTATTTCTATTATATTTCTATCAACCATCACTGATCAAAATCCAATATGGTATGTCAATATGTGGTATTTTAAACAGGAAATCGTTCTTTTTTCATTTTTATATTTTTTTAAAAAAAATCCAACGTATTCACTTTCATTTAAAAGTCCTCTCGGTTATGCATGGGTGAATTACTTGAAATTTTGATAATGTGCTTCCATGCTCATTTAAAAGTCCTTATGGTTATGCATGTATGGAACGCATATCAAAATTTATTTATTTAATAGAAAAGTTGATTCTAATCCCATTAAAAAGTCCACATGGTCGTGTGTGGTTAGAAGATACTTGAATTCATTTTTTTTATAAAAAAATTGGAATACTACTAATCTCATTTAAAAGTCCTAACGGTTATGCATGGTTAGTAAATATTCAAATTCCTGATATAAATATACCACAAATAGACACAACTATATGGTTTTATATGATGACACCATTTCCATCATTCTAAAAGTGGAATATGCACTTAATAGAGTATTTACGATTTTTGATTGATTTTTGATTGAAATTTAATATTTATATTCGATTGAGTTTTAATGTTGTATTAATGTCTATCACTTTATCTCTATTTTTCTAACACTATTACTCTTTTGCTGATAACAAAAGGGGGACAGAAAAGTTAAGATTTTGACAAATAAAGGTCAAATATTTTCTATTTGCATCTAGGCTTATTTGCATATTTTTATTTACATGCATATATGAAGGGGGAGCTTTGTAGAGAGGAAGCATTCAAATAGGTAGAGCAAATTGAATGATCAAATACATTTAACAAAATCAAAATCTTAAATATATGTTTGAATATCATCAAAAGTGGGAGATTGTTGAATATGCGAGTATATGATTTTTGTTTGAAGATAATATATATATATATATATATATTCATTTAAATGTATTTGTTAATGTACCATTATATTTTTCACATAATTAAATAAATATTTGATGAATAAATTAAATAACATAGAATTTGAATCCAAACGGATATTTTATTCAAACAAATATTTATTACAATTTTGAATAGCACAAATTCAATCTCTCACTATATATATACAATTTCAATTACAATACAAATTTGATTACATCACAATTTCTAAGATCAAATGCATGTCACTACATATCGCTCATTCACTCGTACTTATCGTTAACTTCATTCCAGATTGAATCCAGCATCTGAGCAATCTGCAAAATAAATACCGACGTAGTAAAATTGAAAAGGAAATATTTTTGCAGTATAAAATAAAATGTGGATTTTGAAAATAATATTTTCCTCGGTTATTTGGTTTGTTCATCATCATTTAAATTTGAATTCATCATATATGAATAGCTTGTGACATGCACAGTGTATCACTGTACATGCCAGAAGGCCGTGCACACCAATATACACTTGATAAATCTACAGGGACGTGTGAGCACAGATCGTACCCAAATGAAAAGCCAGCTTCAACTCAAGTGAAATAAAAATAATGTCACGACACGAGCACAAGGTCAAACCCGAGCTTTAAAGCTGGATTCAACACAGGTGCAGTCCAAAAATACAAGCCTCAACAAAAATTCAGTGAGAAAAAATGAATTGGTCAGAACAAAGGCTCAAAGACACAAATTACATGCATATGTCAGCAAGTCCAGACCACATACAAGTAGCATAATAAGACTGCAAAAATTACAAAGGCACAGACCACACTCAAAAACAACTCAAGCTCAGTATAAATCCAACAATATATGCATACACACATACATATGTATGTATGCACATATATGCAGACTTGAAAATACAGTGAAAATCAAGAAAGAAGTAAACATGAAGCACAGGGATGCAAGCATCAAGTAGCAGTTTTGAACAAGACATAAATGTCGAACTCATGCAACAACATGTAGACATCAAGTAGATGAGCAAGGCTGCAAACATGCATCATGACAACAAGAGTACATGGATGAGTACTAATATACATGAACACAAATTGACACAGCAACTATCCAATGAAGACTCGGGCTACAATTCAGACCAAATTGAAACAACAACAAAACTACAATAGTTTTGAAAACAACGCCACAGTGACAAGCACATTTATGCAACAGTGAAATGTAACAGACTCAAAGTCATATAAAGACCATTAAAATATGCAACTCAAAGAAGCAGTGAATGTGCAAATATACATAGGCGGTGCACATATAATAGGTGTAACTAAAAACTATATGGTGATACGGCAATAAGCAGTCGAGACAAGTCAACGTTTACATCAATGGTGCACTGCATATCAAAGTACAAACTGCACATGAGGCAGCAAGCCACATGAAGACCAGCACAAGAGGGACCAAGGTGAACCACCAAAAATGCTAACCAAATCAGCACTGACCATACAGCAAGGCCAAATATATATACAAACCAGCAAAGACCAGAGTACAGGCAAAGTGGAAACAGGCCAGAGGGATCAATATGGCAACAATGCAAACATAGTTCAAATGAAGTGTATATATACATAGACAACTTGAAGTAAACCGAGCATAAACAAGTGTGCAAGTCAATAAAGCTTCAAGTCATGCTAGCAGTAACAGCGCCGAAGATAGAAGTCATGTATGTAACAGATTTTTTTTTTAAAACAAAGTCAAAATATCATCATAAAATCAAAACCAGTGTACAGTTCGAACAAAATAAGGTACAAGTTAAATACGCTGCATGCATGAACAAATATGACCGAAGTCAATAGCAGTTTTACAATTCAAGTCAAATGTCGAAGTCATTTTTTTACAGTATATGATATGAGAAACATGAATCAATATCAAGTAAAAGTCAAGGCCGATGTTAACAGTTAAATGCACAAAGTAAAGTTCAAATCAAAATCAACGTCGCGATGACTAAGGTAACAAGTTCGAACCATGTCAGAAATCATCAAGCAGAAAAAATCGAACAGTCAGAAATTGAAGCCATGATGGCCACGAAAGCAATTCAAAGCCGTGCAAATCAAGGAAACATGAATTATACGAAAAATCAAGTGGCCGAGATGAAATCATAACAAATTATTTGACAAATATACAAACGAAAATATAGGGTTTCGAACCCTGTGTAAACGATGAACATCATCGGTAAATTATGCATTCGAGTTCAAGCATATCGCAGATCACAAAATTAATTAGGAACTCGAATCAAGTCGAGTATAGTATAAATCGAAGAAGGAACAAACATACCAGTTTTTGCTACAGATAAAACTCGATTCGGATCGAAGCAGCCGAAGCAAGCAACAAGGAGACGGTTGATCGACAGCACAAGGAGTGTAATCATCTATTCGATCAATCAATAAAGTCGGCGGCTTTAAAGACTTCCTAAATCCCTAATTTCGAGCAAAGAGGAACGAAAGGCCGACATTTTTACAGAGCAAAGTAGAGGAACGAAATAAAAGAAATAAAAGGGTCGGCCTTATTTTTTAATAAAGGCTTTACTATAATTTAAAATTATGGTTTTGAATTTAAATTGCTTTGAATTGTATTTTTCCTTTTTAAACTTGTGTATTGTCTAGTCGTGTGACTAAGGGACGAACTACAGTGGTGTAGTTTGAGAATTCGCAACTCAGTGGCTGAGTTGTGGCAGGGTTTTGAGCGTAGAGTTAAGGCTAGTCGATAGAGGGTGTCGCTAGTTTACGTGTGTAAGCGTCTGCCTGCTTAATTTCAAGTAGAAACCTAGAGGGAAGCATGTAGGCAGAGTTTTGCGAAGCTGGGTAAATTATGTGTCGTTCTATTTCTGCATTTATTCTGCTATTATCTGTGCTGCTATAATTTTGATATATTAATGTTGAGATTATTTTATATAAACTTTCGCAATAAATTTTAGCAATTAATAGTATCACCCTAATCACCCACCCTCTAGGGTGAAATCGATCCTTCAAATTTTACCTTCTTACATTATTTAACGTTTAAAAATTTAATACTTCATTAAAATCTATAAAAACCAATATTTGGCAATGATTGGAAAAATTGTTGCATTATACCACTTTATAACCATATAATGATTATTTTTATGACAAATTATCATAATAAAGTCTTTAAAACTTTATTTTGCATTTTCCCATTTGTTTCCAACATTATTTACTTATCTCAACGAATTATTATTGAATTTATTCTTTATCTCACTTAATTAATTCAGTTAACACCCAAATTAAAATATTTTCGATATTCACCATTTATAACTAACATTTCCCTCTTAATTCCACTTTATTTATTCAAAAATCATTGTTTGTTCAAAAACAATTTTAATAAATTTTCTATCTCCAATTTATTTTATTTCCTTGTTATTAAACTATAACCACCGTTATAATTTAATATTAAAGGTAATCACCAAAACCAGGGTTATTACAGACTCCCCCCTTGTAAAATTACGTCAATGATATTTCTAGAGAAGAGCTGTACTCAACACGATTTATTTCATCAAGCAAAGAAAGATAAATAAGCTCGAGTTCAAAATTATCACCCTCAATATAAAAAGATAGAAGACCAGACTAAGATTGCTCATGAAATTATAAGGTTTCGCAAGGTTAAACATTGGGATTATCGGACCATTGAATCTTTATGAGAAAAACATCCCAATCTCGAAGGCATTTCACCTTCGAAGCAAGTGCAAAAATAGGACGTTACTCAATAAATAAATCGGGTGAGATCGATTCCTTAGAAGCTTCATGAACATAGTCGGTATTTAGTCGCAACTTTATCCCGGACTCAAACCCACAAGATGGTAATCGACATGCCTTTTCGTATTACACTACAAAAGGAGTCATATCGATATTAGAATGGCAACCATTAAGGTAAGAAAACTCAACAAGAGGTAGGGGGTCTCTCCCAATACCACCAAATTCATACAACCGCATAAATGCAAGTCGCTAAACGATTGCACAAAGGCAAGTTAAACAGAGTTATGAATTTTATATTTCTTTTACAAATCAGTTGTTCTTAAAGCTTCAAACCCATTATCTTCAGAACCAAATTCTCAATTTGTAACATATTTTTCCACACTAATACACTACAACAAAAATATCCTATTACAATGCCCTTTTTACAACAGGCATCGACGGCCCGTTGTAATAGAAAGCTATTACGTCGGTCCATTCAAGCCCGTTGTAAAAGATGCCATATACAACGCCCATTTTACAATGGGCAATGACTGTCCGTTATAATAGAACGCTATTACAATGGTCCTTTCATGCTCGTTGTAATAGATGCTAATTTTACAATGATCACAAAATGCCTGTTGTAATAGATGCCCACTTTACAATTGTCACAAAATGTCCTTTGTAAGAGGTGCCAATTTTACAACACTCATAACGCCAGTTGTAATAGGTGCCGATTTTACAACAATCATAAAATGTCTGTTTTAACCGATGTCAGTTCTACAACGATCATAAAATGCTCGTTGTAATAAATATCTGTTGCCAATTTTCGACAATCAATAGTTAATAAATACAATGTTTTCTAAAAATTAATACTTATTATTTATTAATATTTAGTAATTAGTCATTAAAAATATTATATTAATCATATGTTACTAATTACTAATTATAATATTATATCACTAATTACTAGTCATTAATAATATTATATTACATATTAATATTTAATAATTAATCATTAATAGTATTATATTAATCATTTATATCTTATAATAATTAATGATTATTAATAAATAATCACTAATTACTAATTATTCACTACAATAAAAATACCATATTACTAATTATTATCTATAATCAATCTTTATTTTTATATTCAAAAATACCATATTACAATAACGATTACTAATAAATAGTTTATAATTACTAATTATTATCTATAATCATTATTTATTTTTTATATGAATAATTTATTACAGTTAATTATTAATAATTAGTAAATTATAGCTAATATTTATGACTTAAAATTAATAAATATTATCAGCACTTAGTAAAATAATTTATATTAAATATTTCCTTTACTTTTCCATAATATAAATATATATATATATATATGTATGTATACATACACACACACACACACACACATATATATACATATATATAGATATGTGTGTGTATATATATGTATATATATATATATATCTGTATATATATGTGTGTATAATTTTAGCAAACAACATTACATAGTTTTCAAATTAACTTGAGCATTCAAGACAACAACATCGTTTATCAATTGTCGGATTTCAATTTTTTTTAATGTAAACGGTTTTATTGGTTCAAACTAGTTGATTTAAATAATCAGTGGCTACTATTGTATAATCATTAATTAATAACTAAAAAATTGTAACAACCCTATTTTGAAGCTGTAATATTAAACTAATTTATTTAAAATAGTAATGTTAGAATTTAGTCTGTGATAATTATTATTTTTAGAATCAAATTATTATTCAAAAGTCTATCTAATGGATTGAGTTATAATAAAATTTGATTTAGCTAAAAAATTACATTTTAGACAATAAATAAAAATTTAAATAAAATGTATTAATAAATATGAAATATTTTAATAGTATAAATAAATTTTAAATAATTGAAATGGATGGAAAGAAGTTCTATTCGATATTCACTAAAAATCGATCAATTAACGAAGATGAATAAATTCATTTTCATAATCAATACAGTGAATAATCAACGAGCGTGAAACAATATTGTATTGAATGAAAATTTGTGGTTTTCTAGATATTGGTGTATAACTTGTAAAGTGAAGTGTAAATCAGTTTCAGTTTGACTGAAAAATAATTGCAAAATAATAAATGTGCAAATTGAAGACTAAAATAAAATGCGAACTTCCCTTAATAAAACAAAGCCCAACCCAAATTAAAAACCAAATAAACTCCCCAGGCAATTGCCTGTGTTTATTTTCTCAAACCGACTTCAACCCTAATTTCCCCAAATTACATTCGACCTCAGGCAATTCAACTAAAAGAAAATGGAAACAAAAAAATTAAACGAAAACTAAAACTTAGGGGAACGCGACGTAGTCGGCGTTGGCAGCGGGCGTGACTACGATGGTGGGTGCGCCTTTGATAGCGCGACGATAGTAGAAACAGTAAACTGGCTTCGCGTGTGAGGCTTGGCAACACGAACTGAGGTGTGGTGATCGATTCAGAAGTGGGCAAGGGTCGGTGGATGAAGTGCGGCCACTCGAGTTCGTCGTCATCGATAGTAGGAGCTTGCGTCGTCGAACGGCGGTAGGAGGAAAATGACACTTTGTGCTGCAGGCGCCCAAGCTTCAAAGTAAGTATAGGGAGGCGACATGCTCGTGATGGCTGACCTGAGCAATTATTGGCAGTGTGGGAGTGCAGGCGCAGCAAGAGACGACAAGGAAGGAAGCGGAAGTTAAAGCACAGACCAGGTTGAAGCATGAGGTGGAGTTAAGGTAGTGATGGATAAGGTGAGTTATTTTTAACTTACGAATTCTATATCTAAATGCTAGGATTCCTTTTGCATGTTATTAGTTGATTATGTGATGATCTTTGATTGTTAATGGTTGAATTGGATGGGAAATGCTTATATGCATACGATTGATTGATTATATGGTGAGTTATTTTATTTAACTCACACCCTATATCTAAATCAATTATATAGTTGTTTATATGCTATAGTTTTTAATTAAATTGGAGTTTGAATTGATTGAATCATGCCTTTAAAATATGGAATTTGAATAGATTGTTGAAATCAAATCAAATGGTTAAAATAAGGTTATATGTTGAGATTTAAATTGTCATTGTAAGTTTGGATTAATGGTTGATTATGGAATGACATGTATATTGAAAATCATCAAAATACATTTGATTTTGGAGTTAAATTATACGATGATGGTGCATTGTGGTATAAATCGGAGTTTGCCGGAAAGCAACTCGGATTGATAAACAATTCCGTATTATGGAATTATATTTTATAGTTTCGAACATCTAAAATTTTAGAAATCTATCATATACATATATATATATACATATACATATATATACACACACATATACATATATATACATATACATACATATATATATATATATATATGCTAATTTGTGGATATAGTTTCGGATACATATGATTTCAAAGGAACCAAAGCTTCAAGCATACAAGTTTTATATACATTGATTATAAATACCCGAATAAGCTCTGAATAGCAAATTTCTAACCGTCTAAATTTCAAAAGCATATATTTTTGAATCTATGTTAGTTTAAGTGTTTCAGCCTTTAGATATACATGTATTGAGTTCCTAATAATAAGCTTTGGAAGATTAATGTTTCAAGTGTGTTGGTTTTGTATTCAGCTTTGCACTTATGGGTAAATCTTATGAGCATGAAGACCTCAAATACTTATGTCAGGTTTAAGTGATGATTATACAAATAAAGGTTTTAAAGACAGAGAAAAAAAATGAATTCTCAAAATATACATGTATGTACATATATATACATACGTATATAAGCTCTTTAATGCACAAGCTTCAGTTTTAAATGCATGTCTAAAGTTTATAAGATAAATGGTTTTTTCATATTTTCGGATTTTGTAAATATTGAATTTCATATGATATATAGTTGAATATATAATTTCACATGCGTACGTATGTGTTTTCATGTTAGCATAACACCATGATAATTTTTTTTGACGCAAACCTGTTTCATCATATGCATTATTTTTGAACATAAGTGGATTTTGGAATCATTAAGTTTCATAAAGTGATACTTCCAGGAACATACCATTTCATGAATATGTAGATTTAAGTATGTATTAATTTTGTGTTTAAAATTTTCAAGCATGTTTTAAAGTATTATGGATACAAAACTTTTACACATGAAAATTTCATGAGAATTGATGGCAGGCTATATTCATCTTGTTTTCCATAAACATAAAGCTTCAAAAACCTGTGGAAGATTTCATAAATATTAAATTTCAATACATGAGTTTTGAGTGCATGTATATGTGTGGTTTTCAAATCCCATATACATATAAATACATATACATATACATACATACAGTAATACATACATACATACATATATTTAATTTCAAATACGTACATAAAAGTTTACAGGAATGCATGAGTTTTGTAAATGCAAACTTTGACAAGGTAGGGTAAAAGATACATGCGTTGTTTCAAACTCCAAGTACGTGTGCAAAAAAAAAAAACATTATCCCTGTTACTGATTTGTGGTTGTAATTTACTATCTTGCTTTGTCCCTGTCAAAGCATTTTCATCCCTACTTTGACTTGTTCATTTTAGTTTGTACAATAGCATTGAAACATAATGTCAATTGTTCATATCATGACATTGAAATATAGATGTGTATTGTTCAAGTTGACAATAAGGGCACACATTCTTTTGTCAAGGATGAATTCATATTTTGATTATATATCCCCTGTCCTTTATTATTTTGTTTTGAATTATTATAGTTGCATTTTATTCTCCTATCTTAATTTACATCTCTGCTAACGAATGCAGTATAGTACCATGTTTTCTATAATTATATATTACTGTTACCAAGCCTTAGATGATGGTCATGGCATAATGTATAGGAACAACTACTGAAATCAGAGGAAAAAACTGTGAAGCGTTTCGTAAGCTGATGGATAAACAAGTTTCTTCTGGAATTCTTACAGCAAAATGCCATTGGAATGATTACTATGCTCAGGTTATTTCCAGATTTAATTTTACAGGATGTTACAGACTATATATTCAGTGAATTTTCATCAGCTAATTTTTATGTAGGATAAGGACTTGTCGGCTTACTTTGATTTGTCATCTAACACCTCAAGTTTAACTGCCAAAGATCTGTTCAAAGATGTTAAAGAAGATTTACTGAAACAGGTCCTTTTCCATATTTCTTGCATCTACAATAGATAGAACCAGTGCCTTAATTCAGAACTCAGAAGAAATGAGAATCGTATGCTATAAATAAATAAAAAATGAAAATTATGAATGTGAATGTGAATGGAATATACTAGTCGAGACACCATAAGTGACAATGATATAATATCCAACTTTTTAAACTTGTAAAGTAGTCAAGGCTAGCCTTGAGCAGGGTCCAAAGTGCAAGACCTTCCATATCCTCTGCTTTATATAAGCTTCAATTGATAATATAAATCCCAATATATTGCATTTTGGTAACAATATGTAAATATGAAAATGTCACTTAAGATTCATTCATACAATTAAGTTTATTTTGATGACTCATAGTTTATCAATTTATATTTACTACATACTATTTAAATTAAATAAAAACATCAATTATAAATGATAAAAGGCCCATTATTTTTATTTTGCCGAAACCCTTAAATTTTGAGGAATTAATGTCCCTGGAAAAAGTTTCCTTGTTGGAAAACGATAGCCAGTTTTTGTATACATTTTCTCTTGTACGATTGTTCTTATGTAACTTCTAATGTTCCATTTGCATCGCAATCTTATTTTTTTTGTAGTATAAGGAAGATATGTCAGACGTAAAAGATGAATTGGAGTTTGAAAACATATACATCCTCTATGAATATGTGAACTATCGTACATTACTTGATTAATTCTTGTTATTATAATTATCATTTTTTATTACGTTACAGGTTACACTGATGACATCCTCCACATTTGAAAGTTTTAGGGATTTTTTATCGAAAAAAGATAGTCTTAAAGTAACTTCTAAAACAAACTTAAAGGTAAATTATCAGTTGCAACTAGTGCAGCAGTGGAAAATTTTACTTGATATGCTTTAGTTATATTTATTTAGTTCCAAATATGGAATTAGTTTATATGTAGCATGCCTTGTTATTCATTATTCCATAAGTGTTAAGCAAAAGAGAGATTTCTTCATGGGGCGTGACGAATAAATTGCATTTGGTTATGGATTATACTGTTAACTATGATAACGTGTTGTCATTGTGCAGTTTATTTTTGAGGAGTTGCTTGAGAAGCTTCGAAGCAAGGAGAGAAAAAAGTAAGTAAAAGGCATACAAATGAAGTTAATTTATTGAAAGGTCTCCAATTTGACAGAGTTTGCCTGATGCAATATTCAAATCTTAGGAAATGATTAAATATCCACTATTGTTTATAACTTATACGTCATGTTTATAGATAGCATATAATGATATATTACATGGCAATTTGAATTGCATGTCTGTGTAACATATCTCTAATTTTGTTTATTTCTATAGCATCATGCATATCTTTAACTTTGTTTAATATATATATATACATACATATATATATATATATTTACTTACAAATATAAAATAGGTCGGATAAATATCGATAATTAAATAATTAAATAAGTGAAATTAGCCTTTTGGGGTACAGTTTTGGATTTCGACAAAATGAGTTTCATTGGATCTGTAATAATGAATTATATTACGCCTTCGAATTTCGTATGGATTGGACGTATTATTTGGTCGTGCAAGATCGAAATGTGTTGAAATTAATATCGGAAATTTAATATAATAAATAAGTCTAAATCCTATCTTCTACATACGATCGAATTAGTTCTCGAAACAAGTTCCATTGCATTCCGACTAGGCGTATAACATATAAAGTGCCAGGCGGCATGCCTCGTTTGGAGTTCGAGATTTTTGAGTATATTTTATGAATATTTAAAATTAAAATAATATATAGATATACATACATATGATCCATTCTCAAGCCCAAATCCTTGCTTTTTAGCCTATACTATGCCCATACCACCCACATACAAGGCCATACTCTTCTCTCTTTAAAAACATGCCTATGCATGTAAATATGAATTTTCCCTTTGAATTGAAACTTCAAATTTAAATTAAAAATCCCATACTTATTTAAAAGTTATGAAACAAGTCTTACAAATCTAGTTTTGGCGAGAGCTTCATTCCGGCATATTTTGGTGATGATCGATCATTGTTTAGGAAGATGGCATTGTCAAGGAGGAGCTATGGTTTGAGTCAGCGACGGGTTTAGGCCACAAGGGGACAAACGGGGGTTGGAATCTGGTTTGTCGTTGGAAGTGGGTGCTTAGTACGTGTTTTGGGGTGGTGTGGTTTTGGTTTGGAGGTCGCAACCTGTAGGGCAACTACGAGTTTGGTAACAGGTCGTGATTCGTGGTGAGTCGTGCTTTGATTTTTGGGCCGGTCGAGTAACGTTCGGCGAGAGAAGTCCATCGGTGAAGGCGGAGTCTAGTTTAGCGGAGCGTAGCTCCATATCACCTCTTTGTTGTGCACGTTTGTGTTGGGTTTGATGTCTTTGCACAATCCATTTTGGGGGAGGAAGAAGATGATAGTTGTGGGGTAATTTTTTAAATATTGTGAAGTTATTTAATTTTGATTTAAAAGTGTCGATAACTTATAAAATTTCGATCTTGCACATAGAAGTCAGATGAGAACGTCGTTTTTGGCGTTGGACTCGTGTCGTCGAGGACTTCGCGATGGAATTTATTTGGTTAGATTTGGAGCAAGTGAAAGTTTAGGTTAAAATCGGACGACCGTTCGGTTTTAGTCCTAAATCGGGACGTTTCGACGAAAATGAAAATCAATGTGAGTTTAACTCATATTAAATTTTAGTTTATCATTATCAATGTTGTTATAAACATTTATTGATTGCTTGGATGTTAATTAAATTGTTTGGTGATTGTTTGGTTGAATTTCCGTTTGGATAATGGTTGACATATTAATTTGATCGTTGTAAACCCATATGAATATCTATATATTGTTCATAACCATTGTTTTGTAGGAAAAATCTGTAGAGAGACCCAAAGGGGTGTATCGCTCATAAATTATTTATTTACATCCTTATGCTATTATATTGATGTTTAATTGAATAGTTTAAATGTCGGTATAATGCTTTTGCTATATCATAAATTATTAAATTTCATCCCCAAAATCCTATTATATAATTTGAGCTTGTGTTTCCACTAAAAAGAATATTGAAAATTTATTAAACATTTTGATTAATGATAAGTTAAATTACTTAATTAATCAATTTAATTAATTAATTTGAGAATAATTAACCAATTTAATAAATGATGATTAAAACTTGGTTTATCTTTAGATTTAATTAATCATTTTTACTAATGATATTTTATACTTAATTAATCGTTTTATTTGAGTTTAATTAATTCTTTTAACTAAGGATAATATAGTTTAATTAATTTATTGAACTTAATTAATTATTTTAATTAATGATAATTGAAATTAATAATCATTTTAATTAATGATATTTAAAAGTAATTAATCATTTTAAACAATGATGCCTGAATTTTATTAATCATTTTAATTAATGGTTGTTGTAAATTTAATTAATTGTTTTAACTAATGATATTTGGAATTTAGTTAAATCATTTTAATTAATGATGTTTTATAATTAAATAAATCATTTTAACAAATGATGTTTTAATTAATCGTTTTAGATAATGGAGCTTGAATTTAATTAACCCAAATAATTTATGATTATTGGAACTTGATTAATTTTTTTAATCTATGGAATTTAAAATTACTTATCATTTTAAGAAATGAAGTTTGAGATGACTTATTCATTTTTAACTAATGATTATTTGAATTTAATTAATCTTTGTAACTAAAGATATTTAAAGTTAATTGATTGATTTAATAAAGGTGATTTAAGTAAATTATCTAATATAATGAAATTGCTTTAATCAACCAATTTAAAGTTAATAAACTGATTTAACAAAGATTTTTAAAGTTAATTTACCAGTGGTATATAAGTATTTGGAAACAATTATCTATTTTATTATAGATAAAGGATCTATTTATTTAAGAGAGATTTTAAATGTGATTAATTATCTTTTGAGATAATTAATATTGTTTTATAGTTATAAAAAGAAATTGGAACTCAGTTATTGGGATGTTAAGTTGGATAATCTTCTGGGTGTTCGGTCTGATGTTGGTTTAAGCCTTCTGGGTCGCACACTTGGAAAAATTATTCTCTTAATGTTTTAACAATCAAGAACTAATTCTAAAAGCATTTTACCAAGATGGAAATATGGAAATCAAGCACAAGTTTAGTTCGTTTTTAAAAGTAAAAGTTTGATTCGTTTATGGAAATGAATTATTTCCATAAAGCGAATCACTTATATGGAAACAATTTACTTGTACAATTAGCACTAAACATCGAAGAAGTAAATTTATCGCTATTTCGAAAGTTAAGAGTAATAGTTGGACATGACTTTGAGGTAATACTACCTTGACTTGTCTGGTATTACTGTTAACCATGAAAAAGTACAAGTTTGAATTCAACGAGTGGTGATAAGTATACAAGACTTAATTTCCATACACGATCGTTTTGTATCCTCGATAGTTGATATATCAGCTATTGGTTACTTCGGCTTCTTTGATTTTGTCATTCTAAGACGATTTATAGCTCTGTTAAGCTTTGTTATCCTTTATCGAAAATGACTAAAACCAAGGCATGGATAGGGAGGATCACCCTCTAAGTCATTCTTGTGCTTCGTCATTCTAAAACTTTTTATCACTGACATCCAACACCGGAGAAACTGAAATGAAGGCCCAAGTGGGAGCCAAGCTGTGATAACCCGGTTAATTGGTAACTAATTGATTTTTCTCTATTAGGATGCTGATTTTGTTTGATTGAACAAATAAAACCTTGATAATTAGAATATATCTGGATATGTATATAGATGAATTTGAACTATAATAAATACTAAATTATAAATATCTGGATAAATATATATTTGATAATCTCCCTATATAATTTTTGAATTTGACAATATTAGTTTAATGATTTTCTTGTATAAATACTTAATTTGGCAGAATTTATCTTTTCAAAAGACAATAATATTTAATTTGTAAAATTTGTCTTTCAAAGCCAATAAAAATGTATTCTATATATACATTGTAAATAAGAAATCTTTGGGTTGAATTTAATAAAAAGATATGTTTCCAAATTTTAATATGTATATGTATACATTATGATTTGGAGATTTTGTTTTAAAATTCAATATAATACCTTTCAAAGGCTATTTAAAAGTTAATCATATATTTCCTATACACAAGATAAATATTTATTAATTTTGAAAGTATAATAGTTTAAGATAAAATGTGATTTAAATAAAAGATCGAAGGTACTTTACTTGTATATTTGAAATAAAGAATAGTATCTTTATATTTTTATCTATTAAAAGTGTTTTAGCTTGAGTCTAAATAGAATTTAATAAAATGTTTAAAATATTCTTTCTTTGTAGATATCTCATAGCTAATTTGTGTGTGTGTGTGTGTATATATATATATATATATAAATTAATATAAACATAACATATTAATATAAAAGCTTGAGTAATTAATATAAATACATAAGAGATATAAGTGTTAAACATTTGTAAATATTTCATTCTTGCATATTAACAATTGTAAGAAAAAAAATTCATGCATTACAAATGTAAGCATAGTTAACAAGTGGCAAACTAAAATTTTCTTTTAGAATGTAATTTTTTTTAAAATATAGAGAAACCTGGCCATAAGATTTCCAAATGTAACGACTCGAAATTTTCGACCTTGAAAATTCGACATTGATATGTACACTGTAGAAGTGCCAAGTGCCGAGCAATCGAACACCGGAAATTCCAGATTATTAAAGAAAAGAAGAAGAAAATTAAAGAAGAACAGAATGATAATAGCATCTCACATTCGCAGCGGATCAAAATATAATATCAAAATAATAGCATTAACAAAGAAAGCTGTAATTGTTAGATTACATACATTTCATCAGAGTTACAACCATTTAACAAATAGACTAGACAGTTATATCAACTTGTTCAAGACTACTAACATACAACTCTAATACACATCGGTAAATTTCATACGTTCCTGCCATGCTCGCCTCCTGAGCTCCAGAACGCCTTAACTTGAAAATCTGTAATACTCGGTTTGGCCGTGCATTACATCAAAGTAACACCCAGGTCCGGCTAGAAACCAACGTTAGTAAACCCATCTAACATGAAATACTAATACATAAAACTGATTTAAAACCCGGGTAACTCGTACTTCACTACAAATTCATAACTTCTTATAGTCAACACTTATTTTACAAATCCATATCTAAGTACCACTACATAGTTTCAATGGTCCAACCACTTAAATCATTCCATTTCAGCCTATTGATTTCAAATATCAAATCTATAAAGAATTATTGTAGATTCCAAATTGAAGTGGTTTCGTGTATTTGCTGATTACCCGACCCGGTCTCTTCGAATCCCATATTATTATTAATTCCGGTTGTTTAAGTGCAAACAATTCAATTTATATTTAGGGTAACATATTCACATAGCGATTCCATTACAGATAGATCATCCATATTCCAAACATCATATCACATAGCATCACAATCACATACCAGGGATAATAAATAATCCAAGGCATTCAATATTATTCAATCATCCACAAGCAAGATTAATTAGTCACACCATTTCTTATTAATTTAAATAAATTAAATTAATTACTTTAATCACCTTTAAATCCTGCTTCCTTAACATTAATTAATTATAAATAAATTAATTAATCATCCTTTAATTACAAATAAATTAATTAATCATCCTTTAATTATCATCTTAATTACATTAAGTAATTAGCCTTTAATTAATTACACAAATTAATTAGCCATTAATTAATTACACAAATTAATTAGCCTTCAACCATTCACATTAATTAACCTTTAATTACTTTCATAATTAAATTAACAAAAATTTATTACATCGATCCTTAATTAATTACCCTAATTAATTATTTTATAATCACTTATATTGATTAATTATCCTTTAATTAACCACATTTCATTAATTAACCAACCCTACTTTATTTAATTACACTAAATAATTAATTCTCAATTACTTCCATTAAGTAATTATCATTAAATAAATTACATTTAGTAATTACCCATTAATTACCTTCCTTAATTAATGACAGTAAGCAATTATCCTTTAATTACTTTCAGTAACTAATTAACCTTAATTTTGAAAACTTTAATTAATCAAAGATAAGCCATTATCTTAATTATTTACTTAATGAAATCAATAAAAAAAAAATTAAATTAAAGGATTGAAATTTATTCAAAAATCACTTCAGTTACCTTAATCACCTACTTAATTACATTATTGAATTATATTTGAAATCACTTAGAGATTCAAGTTAAATAATTAAATCTAATAATTATTCAAAATCAAAACCATTTTTAATTCAAAGACATTTGGCTTTATAAATTAAAATCTGAAACTTGTTTATAAACCTGATCCGTACCTTAAATTTGAAAACTTGTTTGGAACTCTTGAAAAATACTTTTACTTTGAACTTGCTTATTTCATTTTCTTTTAATTTAAAACAGGCAGGCCCAAAAGGAATTCAGATTAGATTTCTCTTCTTATTATATACCTTACTTCCTATCCTGATCTAGCCCGACCTGCTACTTTCCCCTTCTTCTCTTTCCTCAGGCCCACTTCTCTTTCCCTTCGGCCCACTCTCTTTTACTTCCCCTTTTTCTTATTTCCTTCTCCTAGTTCTTCACTTCTGTTGCTCAACTCGATCGTGCACAAGAACTACGTGCACACAGACACACCCCACAACCACCATGACGCGCCACCTACCACCAACATGAGTCACACCCGAGCTCACGCTAGAGCCATCCACTAGAAAACATGTCCACTTCCCCGTTCCAGATTTCGATCTCCCCTACCAAAAACCTGGAATGACCGAAAACATGCTACATCCCCGCCCCGCCAAATCCCAATGTCGATCATTACCATACTTCACCGAGGTATGCGCCAACCTTTCCTCTTTCCTCTCCACCAGGACCGCACACCACCCAATACCTCGAGTCGTCGCCACTCACTAACAACTAAAACCAAACCCTACCCCACCTGAAACCCTAGATCGAGCTCTCCTAACCGATCCCCGCGGCTAAAAATTTTTCCTACTATTTTCACGACTGTACTACTACCTGAACCGCCTCCACATCAACTATTCTACCCTGACATTTTCTAGGTCGTCGAAATTTGGCAAAACCCCAAATTCCGTTCAACTTGACTTCCCTACCCCATCTCAACACTAAAATTCACCAGACAAGGCTCAAAATTCGTGATTTTCAACAATGATCACGGTTATATAATTAAATCATTCAACTATGGTACTAAACTTTTGCTAATCTTGAGTTATTTACTGTAATGACAAACTTTCGCCTTACTATACTTCATGAAATAACTAAAACAATATTTTAGTATGTTCTTTGCTTAAGAACTAATTACTTTGTTGAGATTATAATTTTAAACAGCTCAGATAATTAAGTTATGATTTTTTTTTCAAGATTGATGTCATTGGACTCAATAAAACTCTATAACAGGGAGGCAGAGACTTGTTTGTGTTACATGTGAAGTTATCTTTGCCTAACACATCATGCATGCACATATTAACCTTCTAATTCAAAGTCATTCATCATAGATTAATGATGCTTATAAATTTACAGTAAAATACGCAGCTAAGAAATACTGGAAATGTTTACTCACCTGTATTATTTATAAACAGAGAACAGTTTTGTTGTTTGATCTGCTACTTGAAACTGGAGTTTTGATTTGCTTAATCGAATCTGGATTTGCTTTGAAACTGATCTTTGTTTTAAACTGAGTTTGAAACTTGAATCCTGCCTTTTAATTTTTGCTTTGCTTCGTTTCAGAAGAAACTAGAAATTGCTACTGTTAAATTTTCCTTTGATCTGCTTGGATGATTCAGGTTTAAAATGGTTGTTGTTTGATGATTTTCTGGTTGTATATTATTTCCAGGCTTTGATCTTCTTTGTTTTGAATTTGGAAAGATGGAAAAAGAAATGAGATAGAGAGTGGAGATGCTTAAATAACTTTATTTTATCTTTATTAAAAATGAAAAGAAGATAAAAATTATGACACTTGTTAAATTGTTTACTACATGTTATACACACTTGTTAATTTCATGTGTTATAAAGCTTACATATGTTAATTTGTGTGTTAAAATATTTACACTTGTACTTTATATGTATTTATTATTTTTAATATTTTTGTAAAACTTTTATATTCAATTTCTATTTGGTAAACACATTTTCATAATTTATTCTTATAAAATCCTTTAAAGAAAATAATATAAAACTAATTATATATATTAGTAAAATCAAATATATAAACATTATTTTGAAATTCTATTACTTTTAGATATTTACCTTTTGAATTTCAATCTCAAATTCAAATTCAGTTCGAAATCCACTCATATATATATATATATATATATAAACACATATTTAATTTGAAAATAATAATTCCATAAAATCTACTTATATATTATATATAAACAACTCATTATTTTTTATTGTTTGAAAATAACAATTTTTGCCAATTTTAAATTATATTAGGAGATTATCAAATAAATATTTATCCCAGTATAAATATTTATTATCACATTTATTTGTTCAACTTATAAATGAGTATTTTCAATAGTTAAAATCAGATAATTATCCAATTACATGATGCCCAAAAATTCGGGTTATCACATTCCTCCCCTCCTTTAAATCTTTTCATCCCTGAAAAGGAACGAAGCCAGATTTTATTGAAATGATTATTATCAGCTCATATTACTCTTTGACCATATCAACTACAAATCCTTTATTTAAGAATTTTAAAAGCACTTTAAAATCTATATAATATTACCAAAACAGTTTTATAAAATTACTTTTTATAACTCGATGTTTCCACAAGTTCATCATTGTTCTCATAGAAATTCGGTCATACGTTGATCAGGCGTAGGACTGAAAATCTATAAGTACTTGGTAAACCCATTTTCAACATCCAGTGGAAAAAAATATTTCAAAAATGTTTTAGTGAAAATATAAAAACACTTTTTGAAAATAGAGGAAACATCTTTGGTGAGAATGCTCTGGAAATCATCACCCTCTTCCATAGTCGCAGTTAACCCGATAGTTACGTTGCCATCCCGGAATAATCCATAGATAATTGTAGGCACACCGTGGCCCTCGATTTCGCCATAGAACCTGCCACATATCGCAGTTACATCCCGGGTCACGTTGCCATCACGGTAAAAGTCCATGTAATTGTAGGCATCAACGCCCTTGATTTTCGCTGCCAAATGAAACTCCACCACTCCTACATAGGTCGCAGACTACATCAGTCAAGTCCCAATGTAGCCTTAGGCTCTCACGGCCTCTCGACTTTCGCTATGTCACCATAGGTCACAGTCTATCGATTTACGTTGCCGTCACGGCAAAATCAAATGTAAACAGCTGGCTCTCACGACACACACGACTTTCGCTATGGTCCACAGTAGATCGCAGTGACATCGAGTTACACCGTCACAGCATAACCCAAAAATCTATATAATATTACTAAAACATCATGATAGGGGTTCTCGCTTCGGGTTTGGTGGCGATAAGGAGACTCTTACCCCAACATGTTCTAGGGTGGGTTGGTTGCGAGTCGTGAGGCTGGCCATAAAAGCAAATTCGAGGTACCACTGTGTGCCACGATGGAGAGTGGCTGCTGTCAATTATTGAAAAGCCTAGACCGTCACATTTGGTATCAGAGCTGAAGGTTAAGCGATAATCTTGGCTCTGGTGAGTTTACTCATTAACGATAGGGTCAATGGTACCTTAGAATGAGTTGAATGTAGTATATATGAGGGCGTATTTGTTATTTTCTTATAAAAAGATTTTAAAACAATTTTAAAATTTGTTTTTATATAATTTTATATTTTGATATAAAGCAATAGTTTTTCTAATTATTAAGGTAATTGGTTGTTGATTATTGAAATTAAAAATAATCATAAGAATTAAGTGGTAATAGAAATACAACCAAATTGAAATTGAATGAAGATAATTTTGAAATGAATCCAAACTAAAATTAAAATCCTGAATTTGTATAAGCGTTTTCAGAATAAGATAATAACGAATTCGTTTCCAAATATGATAATCTTGATTATTATCATGCGTGGTTATTGTGTTTAATAATGAAATGTTTTAGGGAAGTAAACATTTAGGTGAGTATGACATATAAATTGGAATTGAAGATAAACTTAAATTGTGAAGTTTTAAATCTAGGTCCAGAAATTTGAAATTGTTTCAAAGTAATGAAAGAAATAATAAAGAGTATTATTTGAATGAAAGGGTCCTGTTTCAACAAGAGTTGTATGAAAATTTTAGAGAAATTTGTTTTGAATTAAAACCAAAGGTGGTTTAAAATTTAAGGTATAACCTGGTGTGCAAAGGAATTAAATATGTATATATGAGGATATACATAATATCAAAGATGATTTGAAATAAACTCTAAGTGTTGAGGTTTAAATTTTTTTCCTTGGAAATGTGATATGAAAACCCAATGTGATAAGTTTTTGAACTTATAAGTGGGAGATTATTAATATGAAGTTTAAAATTTGAAATGGGAATTCAAATTGGGTAAAGTGACTGGATCAAATAAAATAAATTTAACTTAGGAGAAGTTAAATAAGTTGAACAAACAATCTGAATTGGAAATTTCAAGATGAAATTGAGATTTAATCGGGGAAGTTAAATGGTTGATTTGAATTGGGTAACAAATTGGATTCTGAAGAATAAATCATTTAAAAGTTTTGAATTCTTATTTGAACTTTGAAATAAGTTAAGTAAAGGTAACTTAAAATGGAATTTGAAATTTGGACATAGAATTAGATGGTTTAAAAATTTTAAGTCAAAAATAAAGGTTGGTTTGATTTAAAGGATTAAATCAACATTTAAAATTTAACTCGAATTTATGAAATTCGAGATGGTTTAAAGTTGAGATTGGAATTGAAATTAGTTCAAATTGAATTTGATTTGAATTAAATGGAAATGAGATTGAAGTTGAATGAGTTTAAATTCAAATGGAAATTGATTTGAATCTGGGAAAGGAATTGAAGTTAATTCAAATTGAATTGAAATTTAATTAATTTAAATGGAAGTGGAAATTTAAATTGATAATGATTGGAATGAGAAATTAGGAATTGAACATTTTGGCTCTGAGCTATTTTTCCAAATAAATTGTTTTAATATAAACTGTTTTAAATCTATTTTCCTAGCTATTTACTATACAACCTTTCATTTTGAAACCCAAACTATCTTATACTTATCTATTTAACTAATAATCACTATTTTACATATGTTTTACAAACTAATCACTATTTTATAACTACTTATCTATTTCAAAAAAAAATTCAAGCTATTTTTTTAATACAAGTTGGTCAAAGTGCAAACTGTCTATAATTGAATACCAATTGAGGTAAGAATTGAAGTGTAAATTGTTAACCCAAATGGAAATTGGGGGCAGTTGTGGATAAGTAAATGGAATCAAAATAAAGGAGAATAGAAAAGAGAATTGATTTAACTAATAATCAATGAAGATAAATATGTAGGATTTACGTATATTATTCTATTTTCATATTGATTTGATCCAGATTCAAGTACAAAATTTCGAGATAGTATATCGATCCGAATTAGGATTTTTCACTCGATTTTCGACGAGATACACTTGATATGGATTTTTTTTATTTATTCTGGGAATTCTCTATCATAGTTATGACTATGCAAGGAGAATGACGGTTTCTGATCAAGAAACCAGATTCGTGTCCGCATTAGGAAGTCGGGTGGGCAATACTAGTTTGGAAGTGAAATTTGTGTGATCGAGTGAGCGACCAGATTTAATATTACGTACAGATGGTATATGTACATCGTACATGCTTAATAAAATAGATATTGAAATTTTAAAAGAGCGAGAAATGGTTTTGAAAGGAAAGCTATATTTTGAGAAAAATTTGGATGATTAAAGTGGAAGTTGAATATCTCTATTATTGAAATTTACTTTTTGGAAAGTAAGTATTATGGTGAATAAATTTGTAAGGGAAATCAAATTTGAATTTTGATTTGGTATAAATAAAGATATATATATATATATATTTGTTATATATGATAAACTCTCCTTGTTGAATTTACAGCCCAAAGAATAGATTTCTGAAAAATATTTGAAGTATAAAAAGAGAATTTATATGAGTATGAAGTGATCCAAGATTTTTCAAGGATATATATATATATATATATATATATATATGTCTACATATATATAAGTGATTTTATGAGAATGATTTTGGAAAAGGGTTTTGAAACCTATGGATTTGGGAAAGGCTTCTGATTTTTGGGAAAATCAAATTTTGGGAGTTTGGAAAGCCAAGTTTGGAATTATCAATTTGAGATATTGATTTTTTGTAAAGGAGATTTTAATGTAAATCATAAAGGGTATTATTTGAAAGATTATCCTGGGAGGAAGTCTGGACAAACTGAAGTTCCTGAGGATTATGTGTAATGGGTAGCGAAAGTCGAAGGCGTTGATGCCTAAAGAGACATTTGGGTTATGATGTGACGACACTGTAACTCGATGTCACTACGATCTACTGTGGACCATAGCGGAAGTTGTGTGTGCTGTGAGAGCCTAAGGCTTCATTGGGACTTGACCGATGTAGTCTGCGACCTATGCGGGAGTGGTGAAGTTTCATTTGGCAGCGAAAATCGAGGTTGCTGATGCCTACAGTTACATGGACTTTTGCCATGATGGAAACGTAACCCGGGATGTAACTGCGATCTGTGGATGATTCCATGGCGTAATCGAGTGGCGTGGATTACCTACAGTTATCTATGGATTTTTCCAGGATGGCAACGTAACCATCGGGTTAACTGTGACCATGGAGGGGGTGATGATTTCCAGAGCATTCTCAGCAAAGATATTTTCTCTATTTCAAAAATGTTTTCTATATTTTCATAAATTTTTCGGAAATGTTTTCCAAATATTTTCACTAGGTGTTGAAAACGGGTTTACCAAGTACTTATAGATTTTCAGTCCTACGCCTGATCAACGTATCAATGAATTTCTGTAAGAACAAGGATGGACTTGTTGAAACATCGAGTTATAAAAAGTATTTTTTTAAAAGCTATTTTGGGTAATATTATGTGGATTTTAAAAGTGATCAAAGAGTAATTTTTCTGATAATGAACATTTTAATAATTCTGGCTTTTTTCCTTTCGAGGACGAAAAGATTCAAAGAGGGAGGAATGTAATAACCCGGATTATTGAACATATGTTAATTGGTAATTAACTGATTTTTCTCTATTGGGATGCCAATCTTGTTTGATTGAATAAATAAAACCTTGATAATTAGAATATATATGGATATGTGTATAGATGAATTTGAACTATAATAAATAATAAATTATAAATATCTGGATAAATATGTATTTGATAATCTTCTGATATAATTGTTGAATTTGACAATATTAGTTTAACGATTTTCTTGTATAAATACTTAATTTGGAAAAATTTGTCTTTTCAAAAGATAAAAATATTTAATTTGTAAAATTTATCTTTCAAAGCTAATAAAAATGTATTCTATATATACATTGTAAATAAGAAATCTTTGGGTTGAATTTAATAAAAAGATATGTTTCCAAATTTTAATATATATATATACATATTGTGATTTGGAGATTTTATTTTAAAATTTAATATAATATCTTTCAAAGTCTATTTAAAAGTTAATCATATATTTTCTATACACAAGATAAATATTTATTAATTTTGAAAGTATAATAGTTTAAGATAAAATGAGATTTAAAAAAAAGATCTAAAGCACTTTACTTGTATATTTGAAATAAAAAATTGTATCTTTATATTTTTATTTATTAAAAGTGTTTTAGCTTAAGTTTAAATAGATTTAATAAAAAGTTTAAAATATTCTTTCTTTGTAGATATCTCATAGCAAATTTGTGTGTGTGTATATATATATATATATATATAAATTAATATAAATATAACATATTGATATAAAAGATTGAGTAATTAATATAAATACATAAGAGATATAAGTGTTAAACATTTGTAAATATTTCATTCTTGCATATTAACAATTGTAAGAAAATAATTTCATGCATTGACAAATGTAAGCATAGTTAACAAGTGGCAAACTAAAATTTCTTTTAGAATTTAATTTTTTTTTTAAATATAGAGAAACCTGGCCATAAGATTTTCAGTTCAAACATCTTCTTCCTCTCAAACTCTTTCATTTTCAAAACTAAAAAGAAAACTAAAATAAAATGAAAATAACCTGAGGAGAAACTAATATCAAACAACATCATTTTTCAAAAGTTCAGTTCCCAACAATGCAAAGATTTCAAGAATTCAACATCAAGCTAAAATTCCAAATCCAACTCAACGGATCAAGGGTCGGTTTCAAATCAATATACAGGTTCCAGCTCAAATTGTAAGCATGTCCTCTGTTATCTTCTACAGGTGAGTAAAACTCTTAAAAACTGAAATAGCTTGAATTGGCTTGTGGTGAATCCTTGAAGTATGATATGAATCATGTTGTTCATGATGTTAAAGAATTGATTTTATGTATATATATGTGTGTGTTAGTATCTGTGTTCAGGTCTAGAACAGGCTAGCATGTCTCTGTTTAAACATTACAGGTTTGAAAACCTGATTTAAAAATTCAAATCTTCCACTTAACTGAATTTTAGTCTTTAATCTCTGAATACGATTTGTTTGTATGTTTGTAACATTGTATTAAAAAATTGATTCAAGTGAAATACTTTGTAAATATTTCAGAAACAAAATATTTCAATGAAGAACAAATTAATGTCAGAATTTGGATAAACAAATTTCTAGATTTTGATTGTATAATCGAATTTGTTTACGAAATCAATGAATTTTAATAATAATTTGGAAATTTTTTAATTGATAAATATTGAGAATTTTTGGGTTGAACGCAAACCGTGTTTCACCCAAATTCCGGCGAAAGACGTTAAGGAGATGGTCGTGCTTGTTGCAGAGGGAAGCTGAGGGGATGATGATCGTTGAAAAAATAGCAAATGATTTTTTTAATGTGCCTTGGTGGGGGCTGCAAGGCCGTTTAGGGTTTCATCTATGTTTTTGTTTGAGTTGTTCGCGGAGGTTCTCGTCGTCGTAGAGGCGTCGAGGTGGAACGGAAGTGGGGGGAAAGAAAGGGAAGCACAAGGCGAATGTCTGGGCTTGATAGCGAGATTTCTGATGGTCGGAGGAGATGGTTATTGGCTGATCTTTGGATCAGGTTGGGTTTCGATGGTTCTCGTCGCTGCTCGACTTTGTTTTGGGTGATCATGACGATGTTCTGGAGGTCGATATCGTAGGTGTGAGTTGTCATTGACCTGCCGAAGGGGGTGGCGATGGTTGGAGAAGCTCCGACCATCTGTGCACGTGCACGTGCACGTATGCATATATGTGCGATTGGGTAGTTGTGGCTTAGGAAGAAGGATGTGGATCGGGGCGTGCTCGAAGTTTTCTCAAGGTTATCTTGAAGAGTGGGATTCATGAGTGCTTGATGAAGATCGGGTTGTTGCTCGGGTAAGGGTGGTTTAGGCTCGGGAAGTTTAGAATGATTTTTAACCTTTGGTTTTTAAGCAAAATTAATGCAAGTTCAAGAGAAAACTGATTAACTAGTTTTAAATAAGCATATTAAAATGGTTTCAAGGTTTAAATGATAAAGTTAAATGTTTTAAAATGTTTTGTTTTAAAAAATAAATTTTTTTTATTATATTAGGTTAACTGTTTAAAATAAATCTCTAGAGCTTTAAATATAATCTAATGACGTAATTTAGTAATTAATTAAGATAAAGGTTTATCTTAAATTAATGATGGTCTTGATTAATTGATGTATAATTAATCAAAGTGATTGATTAATTAGTGTGTTTAATTAAAATAAGTAATTAAAGGTTAATTAATTTACTTGAGTGGTTATAAGGTAATTAATTAATGTAATTAAAGGGTATTGCTTAACGAAATTAATTTAGGGATAATTCCTTAATTAAGGTAATTAAAGAATCATTAATTAGTGTGATTAATTAATGTAAGTAATTAAATGGAAGGTATTAAGGATTAATCACTTGGTGTAATTAATTAAAGGATTAATAAATGTAATCAATTAAAGGGTTAATTGATTATTATAAGTAATTTAAGGATAATTGATGAATGTGATTAATTAAAGAATAATTAATTAATGTAAGTGATTAATTAATGAAATTGATTTAGGATAATTAATTATGTAATTAGTTTCATTTTAATTAGTTAATGAGAGTAAGGATAGTAGAGTCTAAAAGAAATTAATTCAATCCATTTTGTGATTAAATTTAATTAATTAGAAATAGTGATAAATTGATCTTTCTATTAGGATGATGAATTAGATTGAATTGAATTGTATTGAATGATTGGATTAGTATCTAGTCTGATAATTTGTAATGTTCTATGATATGTTTAAGTTGAATCGTAAAAATGTAGATTATCTATTTGATAGGAATTGTTGTGTGGTATGATATCCTGAGTATAAATTGTATTGTTTAAAACTTAATAACTTGGATTAGAGATGACATTGAATTCGGAGAGACTGGGTTCGGGTATCAAAAATACTCGAAACCACTTCGATTGGTAATCCAAATTCCTTATAAATTTGATATGAAAAATCAAATAGAGTGGAATGAATAAAGTAGGTTACATGGCGAGTTAAACTTAGTAGCAGTTTTAAATGTTGTCGGAAATAAGTGTTGATTATAACAAGTTATGAACTTGTAATGAAGTAAGAGTTGCCCCGGGTTTTAAATAAGTTTTATTTATTATTATTTCATGTTAGATGGGTTTACTCATGCTGGTTTTTAGCCTGACCCGGGTGTTACTTTAATGTAATGCTCGGGTCAGAACGAGTATTATAGATTTTCAGATTAGGACGTTCTAGAGCTCAAGAGGCGAGCTGGATGGTAGGAACGTATGGAGTATTTCACCGTTTATATTATTATTTGCATTTTTGGGACAGGTTATTATAATATCCAGTTTATATGTTATTGGTTGTAACTCTGATGTATTGATGTATATTAACAGATATAGTTTTTTTTCTTGTAAGAATGCTATTATTTGGTATTGTAGTTTAATCCGCTACGAATGTGAGACTCTGTGTTTGTTTTTCGTTTCTTCTTCTGCCTCTTTCTTCTTTACCCTAACAATCTGGGATTTCCGACGTTCGGATGCTCGGCACTTCTACAGTGAACGTATTAGTGTTGAATTTTCGGGGTCGAAAATTCTGGGTCCTTACACAAGCCATGTAGGTCGCACCCATCAGGTTATGTTCACATCATCTATAGAGGTTTCGGCATGCATGCATTGATGTGAAATATTCAAATGCTCGTATGAAGCAGGGTCCATCTTGGAAGTTCCCGAGAGTGACGTGTGTGCTCTCAAGTATATTTTATCTAGAGGTATACTTTCGTGGAAAGGGGTTCACCCTCCTAATTACGTTGGATAAATTCAAATTAATGATTTGTTTCAAACCTTTGAATCGGTTTTTTCGTAACTACAACAGAAGAGTCAACTACTCTTCACGATGTTTTTGTAGTTTTTCAGTCCATTCTATTAAGTTTGGATCGTTACCTCATTTAGTCCATTCCATCAAGTTGGATTGTTTTTCTTGTTTTATCCATTCTGTCCAGTTTGGATTTTACTTGGTTTATTTCCATTCTTTCAAGTATGGTTTAATATTATTTATGCTCATTCATAATTGGGTTTGTATCCTGGATATATATTTCTTCTCTTGCCTGTATCGATGTTATTCTTGTGAGTTGAAAACTCGTTCCGCTTTAGCGGCGTGGTCTCACAGAACTTTTATATATGTTCCTCATTCTTCGAGTTATCTCACGTTGGTATTTTCAGACTAATCCGAGTGTTATTTATTATAATGCTCGGGTTAAACCGAGAATTTTCCTAAGTCGGCCATTTTGTTCTAGACGTCTTGAAAGGGAGCTGAAGATTCACCTATCGTAGTATTTTATTTTCCGCTATATTATATAGTATACCTATCGGCATTTGTAAGGTCAAAATTTTATAACCGTCTAGCTTATAATGTTTGTTTTTAACTCTGATATATTCTATATGTTCGGAGTGACAGTTTCTATTATCCATGTTATATAATTTATTGTCGATTCCTTTGTGAGATTTTGTTTTTCTCCGATCTCTATTCTTTTCTTTTATTTACCCCAATAATCTACCCTTTTGTCGATTGGATGCATGACATTGGAAGTTCACTGTCAACTTTCATAGTCAAAATAGCGGGTCATTACAAGATTTATCGATAGCATGTTTTTTGGATTTTGGTGGACCGTGAGAAGATCATCTACGTTAGTATTGTTCGCTTATAACAACAGTTATCAATGGAGCATTGCTATGATACTGTGCGAAGCACTCTACGATAGACCCTATAAGTCACCATGTGTTGGCTAGACATAGGAGATAAACTTATTATTGGACCAGAATTGATTGGAGATGCTACTGAGAAGATCAAGTTGATTCGTGAAAGGGTATGACACAGTCGAGACAAAAGTGTTATGCGGATAAAATGCCAGAGGAATTGGAGTTTTTGGTTGGCGATAGAGTTTTTATATAGGTTTTACCTATGAGAAGTGTTATGCGCTTTGGACAAGCAGGGAAATTAGCTCCTATAGACGCAGGACCATTTCCCATCAATGCGAGGGTCAATAAGTTGCATACAAATAGAGTTACCAAACAGTTTAGCGGGCGTGCACAATGTGTACCATGTTTTTCTTTTGAAGAAATGTGTGTAAGACCTTAACATGATAGTGGAATTAAGTGTCATCGAAGATTTTGCCGTTGAGCCAGATATAATCTATGTGCAAAGACCGAAAAGAATAGTAAGTCACGACATGAAAGAGTTGAGAAACAAGGTTATCAAACTTGTCTGCATCCACTGGAATAATGACAATGATGATTATGCTTGTGAAATAGAGGACAGGATTAGACGTATCTAACCCGTGTTGTTCAGGTCATGATTGGATACCGAGAAGTATACTTTTATCTATTTTGATTAGTAGCACTAGTATAATTTTTGTTGTTTTATGTTGTGTTCGGACCAACAGTTAAGTTGATGTAATGGTTGCAATATCATATGCATGCTTAATTCTTACGTTCACTGTAACCTCATTCGAATTTCGAGGATGAACTTTTTATAAGGAGTGGAGATTGTTATACCCCATATTTTTTGAAATGACATTTTTAGATGGGAATGAATTAATAAATTTGTAAAGCGATAACGTGATATTTAATTTGAATCAAAGGGGAAAGTTGTTCAACGAAATAACTAATAATTAATTAAATAACAAAGTTAGTTGGACAATTAATATAGGTTTATAGCTTGAATCACGATGATAGTTTGCATTAAAATAGAAAATAAGAAATATTTTTATAGTCTAAGTAGGATATTGAAGTTGTGCTTCTAATTACCTGATAATATGCCCTTTTGCGATAAAAAATAAGTAAATATAATGTAAACAATGAGTGTAATTGATAAAATTCATATTTTTAGATATTTAATAATAGTTAAGTATAATATAGTAAATAGTATTTGAATATTATTTTAAATACTCAAAGAAACAAAATTCTATTGGAAACTTAAAATAGATATCAAACTCATTATGTAGTTTATGCCGTCTTCGTTACTATGGTTGTGCTCGTAATTATTTCTCATTCATCACCACAATATTTACATGGTCGTGCAAATTGTAGATGAATATCATGTGTATCATCTATTCGAAAGTAAATATCATATGGTTTTAGCTATGTTTTAATATTCAAATTTCCAAATGGTGATCTATTTTAAGCTTTACATCAAAGTGTGGGTGTTGCATCATCAGTGTAAAGTGTGTGTAAAGGCCATGTGTATATTTTATTACTTGTTATAAAAGTTGAACTGCTACTATAAATCGCGTGTAACATTGTATACATCCATCGTCACCATATAATGCAAAATTATATTATCATGAAACTAGGATGTCACTTGCATAAATGTGTAGATTAATTTCTAAAGAAACAAAATAGACAATTTGTTGACACGTCTTTGTGTTAATTAAACAACAGCAGGGTACCCGATTTATTAAAAAACACCATAAACAGAGGGTGCATTAGAAGCCATAACTCTTTACTTAAAGCGGATCTGAGGGTAGTATTCGGACTCTCTCGGGAATTTATATGTGATGTAATGTTTATGGTCGACGTTACGTTAAATGTGAAGATTACATCGAGTTTTTTATTGCAACTTGTGTTATTCATAATTTCATAGATACCACTTATGAATAAATTGTAAATGCAGAAGTTTCAACGAGTAATACTGAAAATATGTATGAAAAAAAATCTGTCGATAGAACCATGATGATGCAAATTCATCAAACACAATATGGAGTTGAAACACGTGATCAAATCAGAAACGTTTTAATTGCTGCAGGTCGATGTTAAAGTATTAAATATTTATATATTTTGTATCGTTTTTTTCTTATTGTAGTAGAATTCTGTAATTGAATCTCTTTAGTTATTAATTATTAATTGGTAATATTCAAATAGGAAATTAACGTTATATATTACACAGTGAGAAAGATTTTCAAACCGTTAAATATTTGTGTACAAACGCCACAACACAAACGCGGCAACCTCTAAACTCCAGTCTTGTAGAACGTATGAAATAAGGTTAGCAGTTTAGCAAACCCGTTAATATTGTCCGTATAAAAGCGAGCCAGTCGTCGGTGATGAGAAATCCGACCAAATTATTCGCGGGGGTCCATGTACCGGCAGTCGTGTGGTGGGGCCCGGCAGAAAAGGCAATACGATTGCACTCAAGGGTAGGGGGAAGCGAAGCACTACAATTGGGATTGGTTAGATTTCTATTCTATTTATTTATTGCAACGCGTTACTTTTTATTCGCATGTGAGAGGAAAAGGAACATGCTTTATTTTTTCCTTGGATGTTTACGTTTCGATGGTGCGCGTCCGTATCACATGACATGATACTGCTGATGTAGTTATCTGTTCAGACATCACGATATGTGTATCCAATAATACGATGTACCCTTTTTAGCTATTAGCTAATACGGAGAATTATATACAGCCTTCTTCTTTTGCATCGTCAATGTTGCAAATTTAGGCATTTACGTGCTTTTACTGGTTGTCTTTGTTGAGATAAAAAGGAATTTTCTCCTATCAACTTTATTTTAGCCTTAAAAGAGAAAGAAGAAGCAAAACACAATGGTCCATTTTACCAAATGCATCCATTATATGTGAATGATTTGTTATGCATTTTCTATTGAAAAATTAAACAACAATCGTAATGTAACATCCAAAGACAACACAACCTATTTGATCAGTCATGTTTTGCCGACTAGTAGTAAAATACTGGTTCAGTTGATCAACGAGTTTCTCTAAATAGCTAATTCCATAAGTGGGATTGTTGTTCTATAGTGCAAATTCACCGTACCCACTTGCAAAAAAAAAAAAAAAAAAAAATTAATCCACGCATCCCACCAACGTAGTTGTTTTATATATCATCCATTTTTGACGCTTGATTTTTCACTAAATCGCTCAGTTGTTCTTTCGCGATCTGTGGATATTCGAATTCAAAATAATCAAAACAATGTAAAATTTAATGTTTACCTTTTGTGACTCCATTAGATATGTATTATCGTCATCACCATCAATCGATTAAAGCACAACATTTGAGAATTACCTAAAATTATATTATTAGGTTTATTGGATAGGAGAAATATATGAAGGAAAATATGACGAGAAGCAAAAAGATCGGTGAATGATATAAGGATTAACCTTTCTAAAATTGAGTGATAGGTAATAGACAATAGAATAAGCCTCGTATATTTATGGAGTACAATAAAATGCCTACTTAGAAAACACACAAATCAAACATTCAAACCATACTAATAAAAGAGGGGAATTTTTTTTGTAATTCGAATGAGACTAGAAAATATGGTTAAAATGGTTGAGAAAAGAAAATTATTAGTTTACATATATTTTAGTTAACTTTTATTGGTAACTAATAATGAGAAATAATTAACTAAAGAAACGGTTATCGATGTTACAAAATACACAAAAATACATAATATATGTTGACCTTCAAATCCTTGAAAATTCAATATTATTATTATTATTATTATTATTATTATTATTATTATTATTATTATTTGTACTTGATGGAAAATATTTGACATAAATACATAGATTTATTCATAACATGCTAGTGGAATTAATTTGATAGATTCTTTGCTAAATGTTTACACGTTCAATGTACTAAAATACCCATTAAAACTGAAAACCAATTAAATAAAGAGCCATGGTATAATAGTTCTTCTTAGGTGGTTGGCGTACGAGTTTTTTTTCAACTCGCACTCATACCTCGAAATAAAGCTTAGCTGCAAATCAAAGTTTCCAATTAATATCTTATGGAACTTCAAAACAGACTACCAGAATTCCTATAGTAAAATGACCACGAATAAAACATGTTTCACAAAATAGAAACTTAAATATGATGCAACATATTTCAATTTGATCGACCGTCCTTCTTTGATGCAAGTAGTTGTAGCTTTTGTCACTATTTCTTTAGTTGTATCTGAACTTATTGAAGTTATAACTCAAATATATGTTAAAGAGTATAAATTGCCTCCTCTGTTGCATTAAGGAAAGGAAAAGAAATTATTTACATGAAAATGGATTAATTTGAGAGATTTAGATAATCAATCAATTTCCTAACCAATCGATTAATAAAGGCATGTATGTCGCACATACATATTACAAGAAACCGAAGACTGAAATAGATATACATTTCTCATATGAAACAGTGAATTGATGATGCAATTTTTTAAAATTACTCAATTTCTTTAACTCCAAGTAACGATCTCTATATAAAAATATTCATTCCTTAAACATCCGTCATCTTTTCAAGTTCTAGTTCTTATTACTCTTGTATTAAGCCTCTATTAATATATGTATGTTAATCTTTTGTTATTTCTCTCTAAAGTTATTATTAAAACCACACTCCTTTTATATGGATGTACACTATCACGTCAATAGTGTAACTACTATAAATATCAATGCCCTATTTATTTTCTGGTCAATTCACTTTTGCTTGTTTTGATCGTGGGTTATTTAATCGAGTCCGATTATTCAACTTATTTGTTTTATCTCACCTATAGCTGAACTTCCGCTGAGATCAGGGATGAATTGATGGTATAGAATTTTTTTTCCTAACAACTGGTATTAAAGCTGTAATGTTTGGTATTTCTTAGAAGTGTTTGATAGAATGATAGGTCCAAATGATGGAATATATCGAAGGTTAATTTAGCTTTAGTAGATACACCCCATGTTTGGGGTTCCTATTTGGCGTTTGGTTCCTAAGTGGTAATTGAAAACTGGAACTGTAATTTTGAGAAATGACAATGGAAGATGAAAGTGGTGTTAAAAAGGAATCATGTCCATCATGTCGTGTTTGAAACCGACAAGTTGCCTAAAGACATTTCAGCTGTGAAATTGGAGTAAATGGAAGAATGAGCTTTTGCTACTCTCTAACTTGCTATAGGAGAAAATATTATCTTCAAACTTAGTGATGGAACTACACTAAAAGTATTCGAAAGTAGTTTGAAGATCTTTATATGAAGAAGTCCTTTACCAACCATCTAATATAATTTAGGACATTTTTCACCTATAAGATGAAAGCGGATGCTTCAATTATATCTCACCTGAGTGTGTTTGATGATCTACCTATGAAGATGAAATCTGTTGATTTAAAGATTGATGAGGAGAAGAAGATCACGATTCTATTGTGTTCGCTTCCGGAGGGACACACTAGCTTTGTCAAAAGACTTATTTATGGAAGGATACCCTGACATTGGATGATTTGAAGACTGGTCAACTCAGTAAAGATTTGTGTGATCAAATGAAGGAGTTGAGTGTAGATGACAATAGTTGAAGAATACTACACAAGGCTTGTTTGTTGTGAGAGTTAGAAATGTAAAGAAATGGAAGAACCTTAGGGTTTGTTCAAATTCTAGGAAACATGGTTGGTGGAGTAAGTTTAGAGATGATAATTGTCATTGCTATAAGAAATCGGGTCATTGGATGAGAGATTGTCCATATTTGAAAATTAAGGAAGTGGTTGGTTCTTCATCTTCTGTGGTGGAAAATAGTGGTAATGTTTTGACAACACTAGTAATGGATGTTTTTGAGCAATGGGTTCTAGATTCTAGAGTGTCTTTTCACATGATGCCTAATAAGAATTACTTCTCTTTCTATATTGACGAGGAGGGAAGTGCAATCCTTATTAGCAAAGTTGCTACATACAAGTCTTTAGGAATTGGTTTGGTGTGAATTCAGATGTATGATGGTGCAAGCCATACATTAACTAATTTTTACTATGTTCCAGGCCTTCAAAAGTCTTTGATCTCTTTAGGCTAATTGGCATAATTCATATGTAAGATTATTGTTAGAAGAGATGGCTTAAGGGTTTCTAGAGAGGCACTTTTAGGTATGAAGGATTTATGGTCTGAGATTTACATTTGCTTAAGAGTACCATTATTCTTGGGGATTCTCGTGTTGGATTTAATAGTGCTAGAGCCTTGGATGTTAGCATGCTTTGGCATTTGAGATTATGTCATACTTCAGAGAAGAACTTGGAGTTATTCCGTGATAGGAAGATAATTAAAGGGGAAAACTTCAAAAATATAATTTTGGTTAGAAGTGTTATTGGCTAAGCAGACAAGAGTATTCTAACACCCCGCGATTTTGGTGATCATTAATTTAAATAGAAAATTAATTAATAAATATTAAACAATGAAAAATGGAAAATTTTCAAATGTCAGAATTTGACTACGAAACTTGGACCATTAGATTCGTGGCAGTTTTTTGATCAATTTTCATATATAAACTTTTCCGACCGGAGTTCAAATGAAAAATTTACCAATGCTTGAAATTTTAAAGTTGAAAAAATTATATATATAATTAAAAACATAATTAATTAATTTTAATTAAAATTGTTTAACTTAACTGTGGCTGTAACGTTAAGTAAGTAGATTAAGGAATGAGATAGCGTCTATCAGCTAAAAGTGGAAAGAGATTAATAAAATTAAATTAAGGTTGATGATTAGCGCAACTTACAAAGCTCAAGTCGACCCTAGAAGTTCCTAGGTTGACCGGTAGCGGATGACTTGGGGCACTAAGCGGTCAACTCAAGATTTGTAAACAGCGAGAGAACATTTGGATTTAATGGTCCGAATTTAAAAGTGGTTTAATCGAATGGTTGACATTGGTTTGAATGTCTATAAATACAGACCTAGATCCTCACTTCCGACACATAATTTCCTAATGTATGCAAAAGCTTTGCTATTTTCTTTTCTCCTCCAAAACACAAAATTCATAGAAATAATTCTAGCATTACATATACACTATCATAGGATTTGTAGAAGATGATTGAGATAGAAAATAGGTTCAAATCAAGTCACTACAACCAAGGTAAACTGTAAATCCGAATTTAAAATTATAATCAACCTAAATCACTCTTTTCTAATTTAAATTTTAATAGATTTGTATGTATATGTTATATGGAAGACAAAATAGGGAGTCAAAGTGAAAATAAAGATAACAGGGATTAGATCCGAAGATTTGGAAATGCTTGGGAAGATGAGTGAGAAAATTACATGTTTTATAATAAGATTAGATTTATATTGTTGTGATCTATTCCATTTATGTTTTCGTATAATCGATTTGGTTATTTAATTGTAAGTGCACAAATGATTAGATATAAATATCGATTTCGAATTATATTGTATCCGCGTAACGAATTAATGTAAATAACGGATTGGATAATGAATTATACGCGTATTGATTATGAAATAAATTGATTGATTATTAAATAGACTTAGTAAAAATGGATTATGGTATAAATTTAATGAAATTGAAAAACCTGACTACATATTTTATACCAGTAACTTGCTATTGCTTTGATGATAATAAATTAGTATTTGAGCATAGAAAAAGAATGTAAAATAAAGAAACTTTATAAAGATTTTAGAGGTTTAAATGATATTTCATTTCTTTGAAATCTGAGATGTTGTAAGTAGATTTCTATGTATTATCAAGTTTAAATAAATAAAAGTGCAATTATTGAAATGACAAGTAAAAGAATTAAAATGAAAGAGATGTACAAAATAAGTTTAATTATCGTATTTTGTACCGTCTATTTCAAGCAATAAAAAAAGATAGTTTCTTATAATTACAAACACCACACAAAGCTCTCTTTTTGGATAAGACATAGAAATTTATGGTGTTAACATCTTTAGAATAGAAATGAAGCTCTAACCCACTAAAATGTAATAAACCCCAAAAGTTAAACGGTAAGACATGAAGAAAGCAAAAAAGATCCTAAAAAATTAAGGTGTGAAATACCAATAAGATTTCAAAGTAAATGAATTGAAAATATGAAAGATAGGCAAGAAGAAATAAAAGAATAACATGGAAATAAAAAAATGGAAAATAGAGAACGGATAAAAAAGATGGGCAACGATATTATGAACTTGATAAGAGAAATGCGGTAAATGAACTTTAGGTAAAGAAAAAGGTGAAACACATCATGAAATGAAGACCAAGGGTTAACTATAAAACTGTAGAGGCATGATAATTAAGTAATTATGAATATATATATATATATATATGTATGTATGTATATGTATATATGTACGTTATGTATATTAAATATATATAAGTAGCCTCAAATCTTCATTTATGGTGGGTGTGAATTATTAGAATTAAAGTATGATTAATGATATGATAGACGATCGTTAGAGTAATTTGGATTGCGAGGTCGGTAGTGTTACACAATAGAAGTCTGTCCACCGTAAGGGGATGCCGGCAGTTATGTGATATCATACTGATGTGAGACATGTCCAACAAGGACCCATGGAGGATATACGTTAGCGTATAGATAAAGGAATACCCTCAAAGAGATAGAGGATGGAAAAATATTTAAAAATCCGTCATTAAATAGAGGAGTCTACTTCAACAATAGATAAGGAGGGTACTGACTTGATTGCACTAGGAAATCAAAATGAGATGATGAGCGGGATTGGGCACTATGCAGCAACGGTTGACTGCATTTGGTACTGAATATTTAAAGGTAAGGTTGCATAGGGCGATACACCATCAGTCCTTAGCAGTCAATGGGAAGGAAGGGGTGACACCTAGCCGATCTTAGCCACCTACCAGGGCAGATCAAGTTGGGTCATGCAATGCCATAGTTATTTGCTTCTTTTTTTGTTAGGCAAGGCTAGTTAACCCAAAAGGAGTTCCTTCAAAATGGTTGGGTTCGTCCATGGAGCCGAGTCCACAATATAAAGCAGACAATGTAGTAAATCTCTAAAGCAAGATAGAGAATGACAAAATATATGAAAAGCCATCAGTAGGCACTATAGGAGTCTCTCGAGTTATATGGTAATGAGATCGTGACACATCGAGGGCGATGGATCCTAATAGGTTACTTGATTGGGAGATACTAGCAGGGTAGTACCTACACCTATTTAGGGACCATGGAATATATTTATATCTACGTAGCTATGATTCTACGTGGGAACATATCGTACGAGGACATGGAGTCGAGATGAATAATTAAATAATAACTTGAAATTATTGTAGTTTGCAAAAGCAAGTAGAATTCTGATAGCTTTTAGTCTTGCTACGGGTGCAAAGGTTTCGTCATAATCAATTCCTTCTTCTTGACAATAACCTTGCACGACTAAACGAGCTTTATTTCTCAAAACCTCACCAAGTTGATTCATTATACTTTTATAAACTCATTTTGTTCCAATTATACTTTTATCCTCAGATCTAGAAACAAGTTCCCAAACATCATTTCTGGTGAACTGATTCAATTCTTCTTGCATAGCAAGAATCCATGATCATCAGATGATGCTTCCTTTGGATTTTTAGGTCTAATAGTTGATATAAAAGCTACATTACTTATACTATTTAGTTGATTTCTTGTTTTAACTGTAGGTTCAATATTTCCTACTATATTCTCCACAAGATGATCTTTTAATAGCCTAATTCTTTAATTAGGTTGAATGATTTCACAATTCGTTTCATTAGATTCATTATTTAAAGTTACAAAATCTTCTTCATCTTCTATTTGTACAGTATCTTTAAAATTTTCATCAAAAGATGTATTGTTTCTTCAACAGTGTTAGTTCTCAAATTATAAACTCTAAATGCTTTACTTCTATTAGAATATCCAATGAAGACACCTTTATCGGATTTAGGTTTAAATTTATCTAAATTATCTTTTGTATTAAGAATAAAACACTTACTACCAAAAACTTTAAAATAAGTGAATATGGGTTTCTCATCATAAAGTAGTTCACATGGTGTTTTATCAGTCAATGGTCTAATTAAAATCCTATTTAATATATAACACGCTGTAGCGACTGCTTCAGCCCAAAATTTTTTAAGTAAGTTACTATCAGAAAGCATTGTTATAACACACTCTTGAATCATTCTATTCTAACGTTCTACCACTCCATTTTGTTGTGGAGTTCTTGGAAAAGAGAAATTATGAGTAATTCCTTTTTTATTACAGAAATTCTCAAAATTTTCATTTTCAAATTCTCCATCGTGATCACTACGTATAATTTTTATTTTTAAAGAAAGTTGATTTTGAATTCTTTTAGCAAAATTCTTAAATAATTCAAAAGCATCACTTTTAAGTTTAAGAAAAATTGTCCAAGTATATCTAGAATAATCATCTAAAATTATAAAAACATATTTATTGTGATTAATTGATTGAACTTGAGATGGACCAAATAAATCTAAATGAAGTAATTCTAGAGGTTTAGAAGTAGAAATAATATCTTTTAGTTTAAATGAACTTTTCTTAAGTTTTCCTAATTGGCAAGCATCACATATACTATCTACTTTAAAGTTTAACTTGGGAAGGCTATAATAAGTCAAGTCTTGATAACCTAGATAATAGATTGAAATTCAAATGACCAAATGTTTTATGTCAAATCCAAGGGTCACTTGTATTAGCCAAAAGACATAAGTTATTGTGACATCCCACCTTTCCGCACGCTTTAAATCGACACACGTGCCAATTCAAACCATACGGAAGGGCAGATTGTTATGGGGTAAATAAGAAAAACGAGAAAGAAATAAAACAAAACAGAATCTCACAGCGGAAGGATAAAATATAACAATCAAATATACAGTTCATGAAGCTATTTACAAAAGATTAATTTTTTCTTATACAATATATATCAGAGTTGCACATACCAACGAATAAAATCGATGCAGCGGAATACAGTGTAGTGGAATATAATATAATAATAATAATGAAAGCTTTGTCTCGTCCTCCAGAAATAAAGTCTTCGATTCTGAAATGCTCGGACTGACCCGAGCGAATTGAAAAGACAAAACACTCGAGTCAGAACTAAAAGACCTTATGTAAGTTAAATCAACAGAAAAAAATATGAGTGCAGTAACTTAAGAGGTGTTCGGGATTCACACCTCCTAAGGATCCGTTAAACTATCTACTACGTAGTAATATACGCTATTATAATAGTGTCTAAAGTAAAGTATAATATACTGAAAATAGCGTTAAGGCTTTACATTTTCCACCTCAACACACTTTTATATTCCCATAGTCTATACAGTACCGTAATCTCCCACGTACTGGGCGTCGTCAGAGGGCACTCCATAAGTATGGTACAAAACAAAATCGTATAAGGGGCGCTAGGGTATGTGACACGGCACAACTAGGCAATGCCAGGGTAGATATACCAATTGCTATCCGGACTGGTTGTAACGCATAACCGCATCTACCGCCCACCTCGAGCCACACCCCCAAATCAAAAAATCAAAAGTGGCCACCGAATAAATCCAAAAGTCAGAGTATAATATCGAATGGATGTGTCTGAATAGAGGGGCTACCTCCTTGGCCCGAGAATCGCTCCTGTTTTAGCCACCTTATGCCAACTCACGGGAGTTGGGTCCACGTATTTACCTTAAAGGAAACGCCGCCACCATCCTACTTCATTTTGGAATCTCCACCGCGTACATGGTTGTTAAAGTGGTTTTCGGAGTTGGCAGAGAGTATGACAACTTCCGATCCCGGTTCTTCAACAACCAACCGTTATTATAACACCGCGGTTATTTCAAAATAATTTATACTTTAAAACCAGAATATAATATCCCTTTCAAAACCATATAAATATGATATCATTTATATTTTTAAAACCCCAAATCAATATGATATCATTTTTATTTAAATATATTCATTTTCCCAAAATCATAATACTTTCAAATATATATATCTTAAACCCTATAGCTTTGAAACTGTTATCCCAACTTTTGGCAAAGTTGAGATATCCAAAAATTACTAAAAATCAATGGTTACTATTCATGAATATCAACCATGCATTGCAGGATAACCATGGATATCGATGAATTCTGTCCGAGTCCGGAATGGGCCACAATTGATAGGACACGACAAGAAAGATCATAGAAGTATGCATTTCAAATTTCAAGTCAATCCGAGGTCGTATGCTCGAGTTATGATGGATTCAAGTTAAGAAGGATGGACATTGCTTAGTTCGAACCCATCCCCCTTCACTAGTCCGAAACCATCGAGTTCAAACCCATCCACGCAAGCTCCATGTTCGAAACAATAAGCATTGCCACGCCACACTCGAACCCATCAGTTTCGAGTCCACCATGTTCAAATCCATAAGAAGAAGCGACGTTCGAATCCATCAAGCCAATGCCCACTTCGACTCCATCATGATGTCCTCTCTTCGAATCCCTCCAGGTTATAGAGTTCGTATCCATGGAGTTGTTATTACTTCGAATCCATGGGACTGAACCTTCCTTCGACTCCATCCAAGCCACTTCATAGCCTTGCTCCGAATCCATCCATGACCTACCTTCGAATCCATGGATTGAACCTTGCTTTGACTCCATCCAAGTCACCTCGCCCCATGCTGTCTTCGAATCCAACATGATAACACAGCTTCGAATCGATCCAAGGCGACGCAGTTGGATCGATTCGAACGAACACCCTTCCATCGATTCGAAGACGACCTTCGAACCCAGCACACGAAGCCATCCAGTGAACAACTCGGACTCGACCCATTCAACTCGGCGAAAAGTTAGGATCGACTCGAAGAAGGCGCAGAAGGATCGATTCGACCCTATGGGTTCGAAGTGACCGATTCGAACGAACCCATAGGATCGATTCGAACCAAACAGCACGACGAACACCCAAATTCAAACCGATCATAACTCCCAATCTATTGATCCAAATCTCATGAAATTTTTACAGGAGTTCATCTACATGTTGAAGAATGTCCACACCAAATTCCACCATGATTGGACGATTTCTTGATCGATTCGAACCTAGGGTCGAATCGATCCCAATGTGGGCCCGGATCTCCAGGTTTCGGCCATGTGGGCCCCCTCACGTGCTGGAAGTGGTCTGCCTAATTTCTAGGAGAAATATCAGCCTCCTACGCCTATAAATAGAGCCCCAGGTCATTCAGAAAAGGGACCGGATTCTCTTAGGCAAAAATCAAGACTCTGAAGCATCAAGACTCCACCAAGGCTCTACTTTGCACTCAACAACCACCGTTGTACTTGAATTTCAGAACTACAATTCATTGAAATCCGCTGTAATCGATTGTAATCAGCGAAGAACATCAATAAAAGGAAAAACCTTTGAAGTGGACGTAGGCCGGAGATAGCCGAACCACTATAAATCGTGTGTTCTTGTTTACATTTATTATTTTGCTACTTAAGATCTATGATTTGTGTTTGGATATTGCTGATTTATATTCCAACACTGGTGCTTTCACATTCATCGGGGTTTGTGACCAATTTTGGCAGAAACACTTTGGTGCTTTCACCGAGAAGGACTAGCACCCGCTACATTCAAGAGTTCGAAGACTTCCAATTCAGAACAATGACTCGACAAACAAGACAGAGGATTGATAGGAGCCAACAAGGAGAAAGCCAAGAAGCATCCTACGGATCAGGAGAAGGACAAGCTTCCGTTTACATCACCAGAGACGAGATGGAAGCCATGGCCAAATCATTACGCGAAAGCATAATGAAGAGTCAACAGGAGATGCTGCAGAATTTCCTCGAGCAGATGAGGGCGGCGAATATGCAAAACCTTGGACCAACTACAACAACTACGAGTACGGGACAAGGAATCAGGGTTGCAGAAGCAAATGAAGGACAGGCTCAAGGCCAGAATACAGGAGTTGAAGGTGGTCAGCAAGGCCTTGAGGGCAGACCCTCAGGGTCCGATACTGGAAGACCAACAGACGGAGCTCAACAGACTGGAGCCAATGCCTATGCTAACGAGCCACCAGAAGAATACGTACCAGAATTCCCTTCAAGGCTCGGGGGGCAGGACAGGAATCTGACGAAGGGCCAACCCCTAGACGGAGATGAGAGAATGATAGGCCTAATGCGACGAATCATGAGAGGAGGATTGCCTAGCGGAGGCCTAGAAGAAGTTAGTCGGAGTCCATTCACTCTAAACATCCGAAACGCAAGGAACCCTCCAAAGTTCAAACTACCAGCGCTAGAACCATATGACGGGAGATCAGACCCGACCATGCATATTACAAGATATATTAGGCACATGGAAGTGCTGGGGGCATCCGAGGAAGTGATGGCACGATGCTTCCCTCTATATTTGACAGATTTAGCTTCATTATGGTTCAGACAACTAGAGACTGGATCAATCGGAACATGGAGCGAGCTTGTAGATTGCTTCATGAGACAATTTAGGGTCCACGTGACACGACCCAAGAGTGTGATGACCTTAGCATCAATCAAGCAGAGGACTGGAGAGTCCATAAAAGATTTTCTGTTAAGATTCAATGTGACAGTGACTTCTGTAGATCGCCCGGATCCATCAATGATTTTAATGGCGGCGGTGGCAGGAGTCGCGGAAGGCACCAAATTTAAGGATTCTCTAACTAAAGATCCACCGCAAGATCTTGGAGAGTTCTTTCATAAAGCTGAAAAATTCATTCGGTTAGAAGAATCACGAGCTGAGAGTCGTGAAATAAATACCACACAAAGCGTAGGAACCTCCAGAGAACAGTCCGGAGCGGACAAGGGAAAGAGGAAACAGGATGACAGACACGATGGTCCTGATAAACGGAAGAAATTCCGAGAACCAAGATTCAGGCAGTACACCGATCTGACTGCAGGCCTAGAAAGAATCTACACTGAAACTAGGGGGCAACTCCCCTATCGAAAGCCACCTATAAGGGATCCCACTGAGCGAGAGCGCAGGACTGGAAAATATTGCCTATTCCATGAGCTGGATGGGCACACTACAGATGAATGCCGCCACCTGAAGGATGAGGTGGAAGAACATGCCAGGAGTGGTAGATTACCGCAATTTGTCAGAGAACGGACAGCAGCGACAAGGCATGAACAACTACCGCCTCCACCTAGCAGGAACGATCCTGGATCGGGATCGCGACTCGTCATCAACTGATTAGAGATGGCAGGGGCCAAGTCCAGGATTTGGACTTCGGTCGAATAATTTTATTTAGATTTATTTTCAGAATAAACGATTACTCCACTTACACATGTACGGGAACCGGAGAGATCCCTAGGCATGCACTGAGATGGAGATAAACCGATATGCCCGGAGAGGCAATGTTTAGTTTTTTCTTCTCTGATGTTTGAGATTGAACATCTAGAACTTGAATATTAAACAAATAAATTAGAACTTCTTGCAATAAACCTTTTGGCCGGAGAGTCAAAGGATGAACATTAAATTTCAATATAAACATGATCGCTTTATGACCCTACCCGGAGAGACGGGGTCCGGAGTGCAAGAGGTGAGTTGCTTCGCCGGAGAGCGACAGGATCAACTCACTTAAGCGCTGTTTCCCCTTCACCGGAGAGTGACAGGATGGGATCCAGCAAGAGCCCGAAGAGGCTATGATCGGTCTCGAACGACCAAGACATCGCTTAATGTTCAGATACACTGGACCGGAGTGCAAGAAGTGAGTTGCTTCGCCGGAGAGCGACAGGATCAACTCACTTAAGCGCTGTTTCCCCCTTTACAGAAGAGTGACAGGATGGGATCCAGCAAGAGCCCGGAGAGGCTATGATCGGTCTAGAACAACCAAGACATCGCCATATGCCCTAACTGGGGCCAGAGTGCAAGGGATAGAAAGCAACGCCAGAGTGCTATAGGATCTTTCTATTCGATCGCTGAGTCTGGAATGGACTTGGCAAGGGTCCAGAATGACCATCAATAGTCCGGAGAAACTGTAAAACTTGATTGCTAACTTCCGCGAACTGAAATGAACACAGATTCTGCTCCGAACAGCCATATGCATGATTAACGTTGCGGTAGCTATGAATGAAATACGCATTCACTGCACTTGATTTAAGATTATTCAAAACATACCTTTTACAAAAAGGCATGTTTTGGGGGGCAAAATGTTATCCCAACTTTTGGCAAAGTTGAGATATCCAAAAATTACTAAAAATCAATGGTTACTATTCATGAATATCAACCATGCATTGCAGGATAACCATGGATATCGATGAATTCTGTCCGAGTCCGGAACGGGCCACAATTGATAGGACACGACAAGAAAGATCATAGAAGTATGCATTTAAAATTTCAAGTCAATCCGAGGTCGTATGCTCGAGTTATGATG